>CM033737.1:32416110-33854846 GCA_019671005.1 Hibiscus mutabilis
GTTCTTGAGAAATGACCTGGCCTAGCCCATTCCTCGAAAGAAGTTTTTACGGGATCCCTATCTACCAAAATTTTTACTTCTGGTTCCAGCGAACGAATAATCATTGAGTCCTCCTCTTTCCGGACAACACATACAAAGAGACCCGCCAACAATCAAGTAATTAGTGAACCTACGAGAGACGCTTATAATTAGTTTCTTTCTCTTCTATCTCTCATCTATCTATCTATCTATCTATTTTTTATCTATCTATTTTTTCTTTAGTTATTCACTAGAGCAATTATGATCTGGAAGTCGATCCGGGGTAAGTGTTCGGATCTATTATGACATATCCATGAGGCGCTCAATGGACCTTTTTAATCTTCTAATTATAAAACCTTTTTTGGACTTTACTTTTACATTGGTGCAAAAACAATTTTTTTGTGCAACCAGTGTATTGTATTCATATCTTAATTAGAAGTTCCGAGATGGAGTTTTTTTTGTCTTACATAGATAGCACAAACAATATTACTCTATCCCAAATCACGTGAGCATTCATTACTAAGGGATACTCCAGTATCGATATTTAGTCATTTGAGGGGTTTTTATTAGTTTTAATAGAAGCAGAAAATATATATTTTATTTTGCTATATCCGTGGATTACTTATCCTTACGAAACGAAATATCAGACGAAATAGAACGATTTTAGAAAAGATATAATGAAATTCTTTTATTGGTTTTTCCGAGAGAGAGAAATGATCCGTTTTATTTGACCGATGGGTCCAACAAAAACAAACAATTAAAATTACAATTAAATTAATATTTTTTACTATTTTACTATTTAAAATTTACTATTTAAATATAAATATTCAAATTGAATAGAAAATCGAATTTCATAATTTAAATGGTAAGGTAATTTATTTAATTAAATTATTTAATTACTAAATTAAATGGATTTAATATTTAATAGAAATTAAAATTTAATAGAAATAGAAAATAGAATAAGAATATAATTTAATAGTAATAGAATTTTCGAATTTCTAATTAGAATTTCTAATCCTAAAGTAATAAATAAATAGAGAGCTCTTGTTCTTATTCGAAACGCCTCGTGATCTTTAACCAATTCTGCGCTTCAATATAATTACTAGGAGTAAGCACTATAGCCTGTTTCCAATACTCAGCGGCTTGGTCGAACCAAGCCTCCGCTATTTCTGAATCCCCCTGTCGAATGGCCTGTTCTCCTCGGTCGAAATAGGCGGTTCAATTCCTTTCCTTAGAACCGTACTTGAGAGTTTCCTACCTCATACGGCTCGGCAGTCAATTCTTTTTGTGTCCCAGTTTTTTTACCCTACCCTATATCCAAGTGAATAAGATGAATAAGATTTCTCATAGATCTATCGATTTGTCTCGGGTTAACCAAAAGGGGTTAATTCCATAAGTTTCAAACTTGAATTTTGATTAAATTAATAAGAAGTTTTATCTTTTCTCCCACCTTTCAGAAAAATAAAGCATAGGCGTTTCAGGACTATCGTCCGTTAGATTTTTCTGAAAGGTAACTATCTCGTTTTCATATCATATAGAAATTTATATCGAATCCTTGAAAAAGACTTCTTCCTCATAAAAAAGACTTACTGTCTTTGGGATCTGATGCTACACCGTTGCACAATAACTTAGGGGGTCGGCTCTATTACATAAGTTGATTCCTAATTTTTATCTCATATCATGACATAAATAAGCAGTTCTTGTTTATTGTATCGACCCAAAAACTCGCTAATTGATCTTTACGGCGCTTCCTCTATCAATTAGATCTTTACCCATAGAATAAAGTATCTAGGCATATATTTCTTCATATTTCGACTTCAATGAAATTTCTTTTTTTGTTACAGCTGATAAAAATCATTTTGTGGATGATGCAATATGTAGAAAGCCTATTTTTTTCTAGTATTTTCTTTACTAGCGTATTTAAGCATATTTATTTACTAGCGTATTTTCTCTTTCCTTTTATTATTTCTATAGTGGAGATAGTCTCACGTAATGACAGATCATAGCCATATTATTAAAAGCTTGGGGTAAGAACGGGTTTCATTCTAGTGCTCGAAAATAATATTCTAACACTTTTGTATGTTCTCCGTTACTTGTGTGGATAAGGCCTATGTTATAGAGTATATAACTTCGATCATAGGGATCAATTTCTAGTCGCATAGCTTCATAATAATTCAGTAAGGCCTCCGCATAATTTCCTTCGAATTGAGCCGACATCCGTTACGATCGTCATTCGATTCAAAGAATTCTCCGTTCCAAAACCGTACATGAGATTTTCACCTCATACAGCTCCTCCTTTATGTGCATAATGAGAATAATCTGTGGAATTAAAAAAAAGGTTGAAAGATTGTCATTATGAACTGAGCAGGGCTAATGTTTTTACAAGAAATCTATAGCCAACCCTCTTGCAAAAGATCTTTTCTTACCATCAAGCGTGTTCGTATTAGATAAAAAGTAAACTTCAACAATTTCTTTGTTCTCAACGCTTCAATTTCCAGGAATTAGTCACTTCAACAATCTTCGATGGTTATATGGGTACCCAAAGTACGAACAAGATGGATGTTTGTTGTCCCAACCATTTCTCTTAGTTTAGATCCCGATAAAGAAAGGGAATCATTAATAACAAAGTTTTCGTGTTGTTGATTCCTAGGTGTAGTGCTTCTCCTCTATGCGGCCTATTGGTACTAGTGTAGTAGGGTTGACCTACAATACAGACCCATACCATAGGTGTAACCTTTTGCTCAATACTCGAATCAACAATTGAAGCATCTGAGGTTGCATTCATCGGGGATACACGACAGAAGGAATTGCTTTATTTATAAACTTCACCTTCAACAAGCGTAGATTTCTTTTTTGTTTTCAATGGTCTTTTTTCTATTCAGAATAATATGTCTTTTTCCCAAGACTGAGAGCGGTAAAGTAAATAAAAAAGTAAATAAAGTAAAAATATATATATATATATTAATATATATAATAATCAAATCACACCATCTCTGTAATAAGTAAATGCCTCTTTTTCTCCTGAAGTTGTCAGAATTATTCGTAATAAGATATCGGCTATAATTGAAATGGTCTTATCAATAAATTTTCCATTTATCTGCGATCTAGGCATAGGTAGCAATCCATTCTATAACTCTTTTCATTACCCCTGGTGAGAAAATAAAATGATCTCACAAACAAAGGAAGTGTACAGTACGAAATAACATAAAAGCACACCCATTCCATAAAAAAAATTATTCGAGCCAGGAGGCTAAAGAAAAAGTGATGAAAAGTTTTCTATTTTTATACCTGGTTTTCTAGTTAGAATTTATATTGTTCGTACCTATCGAACAATCTAATATGAATAACTCGCTATTCGCTCGGGTTATCGGCCATAATAATTATTTAGGAGAGATGGCCTAGTGGTTCAAGGCGTAGCATTGGAACTGCTATGTAGACTTTTGTTTACCGAGGGTTCGAATCCCTCTCTTTCTGCACCCTCACCTAATTCGCCAATATAACTGACTACACTGACTACAATGTATCAAATCAAATAGGAACAGATACTATTAGACCCTTCTTTAGATAGATTTTAGATATATTCTCTATTCCTTTAGATAGATTCTCTATTCCCAATTCCTTTTTATTTTAATATGGAATGCTGAAAATAGCGGACAGGGGATGAAAATCTCCCTACGGATCTACCATACATGAATAGGAAAAAACATACCCTAATCAAACCCATCACCCTGTCTTCACTTAACCTTAACTCAGGTGAAAAAGGGGGCAAAAGCCTTGTTTTGTTATTTTAGTTAGGTTTAAGTCTGACGGGAATAATATTCTACGACAAGCAATTCATTTATTTTCAAACCAACCCATTTCCTATCTATTATTTGATTGACTAATCCTTTATATTGTAATATGTGAAGGGTCAAATGCTTTGGTAATTCCTCATGGGTGGATGAATCAAGATAATTTTGGATCAGAGTTCTAGATTTTTGTTCATCCCTCGCTGAAATAATATATCGGGGTTTGCAGCGATAACTTGGTATATCTACTGTACGCCCATTAACTAAAATATGCCTATGGTTAAGTAATTGGCGGGCTTGAGGAATAGTCGAAGCCATACCCAATCAAAAAAGGATGTTATCCAAACGCATTTCAAGTAATCGTAGTAAAACCTGACCTGTTGACCCTTTGGCTTTTCTAGCAATCCGAACGTATTTAAGTAATTGTCGTTCTGTAAGGCCATAATGAAAACGCAATTTTTGTTTTTCTTCTAAACGAATACGGTATTGAAATTTTTTACCGGGGCGCGATTGGTTTCTAAGATCGCTTCCGGCTCTAGGCCTTTTACTAGTTAGTCCCGGTAAAGCCCCCAGACGACGTATTTTTTTGAAACGAGGCCCTCGGTAACCTGACATAAGAACTCCTTATTAATTTGAACTTTATTGAAATTTTATAAACTGAACTAAATGAAGCGAAATCGACTGAAGGATTGTACTACAAATATTAATGAGATGAATTGGATCAATATCCATATCCATACTTTTTTGTATTGTATATAATGTATACAAAAAATCAAACAAAATAAAAAATATATAAAAAAAAGATAAAAGATAATATATATAATAATAACAATATATATAAAATAGATATAATATAGAAATAAATTGAATATAATATTCAATATATAAATAAATTAATATAAATAAATTAAACCAAAAACAAAAAGAGTTTCCTCTTTTTGTTTTCTTGATTTATTCTGCAAAGATCTAACTCCTCAAATTTTATCCCTAATTGGAAGTTTCTACGACATAATAAACAGATTGTTGACATTTGGAAAGAAAAAAAAGGGGGAAAAGCTTTTTCAATGTTCTTTGATTTCAAAGATTAAAAAAAACATTATAAATCATGTAAAAAAGTCAAAAAGCAAACAAATAGGGAAAGCCAGCTATCGGAATAGAACCGATGACCATCTCATTACAAATGAGATGCTCTAACCTCTGAACTAAGCGGGCTGAAATATCAAATAATAGAAATATTGTATCCATAGGAATTCAAGAAACTATTACGATCTTATCTATTAACTATCTATTAGTTATTCATAATTACCATGAATTCTATTAGTTATTCATAATTACTATGAATTATAGACTAGAATTTAGAAAAACAAGAATTTAAAATTTTGAATGCCATACTTAATATAACAATATAACACATTTATTATAATAAAAATAATGGTAGATTCGATCTAATATTCAATCTAATGTTGATAGAATATAATAATTCTATTTTCTTTCAATTTTTAAAATTATTTTAATTATTTAATTCTATTTGCTTATTCTATTTAGTTTAGAGTTCTAAATAGAGATAATTAGAATGAAACTTTTTTTTAGACTAAAAAATTCGAATTATCTTCAAATTCGAAATAGAAATGAAATCCAGATCATTCATAATGGGAGACTCCTTTCATTTCTCTTTTGTTTTCATTCATAAAGGCGGAAGCTAAGATGAAAAAAGAATCGACCGTTCGAGTATTCCACCAAATTGCCTGAGAAAACTAAGAGTAGGAGTGGCATATATATGTTATGGAATACCCATCCATATTGAATTGCGAATACAGAAATGATAAAATATTTTCTGATTGGACCAAAAAAAGTAAAAATAAATATGGGTCTCCAATAGAGATGAAAAGAGATAAACAAACAAGAAAAGAAATAAAAAAATAGGGAAAGACCCTTCGATATAAGAATCACTATCTATATCTACTAAATCGCATAAAAAGAAAGAAAATAAACAAATGAAAGAAAGGGGAAAGGAGGGAGAAGGGGGGCATCCTAATGAGATCCTAATCTCAAGACACAGGGGGGATATGGCGAAATTGGTAGACGCTATGGACTTAATTGGATTGAGCCTTGGTATGGAAACCTACTAAGTGATAACTTTCAAATTCAGAGAAACCCTAGAATGAAAAAATGGGCAATCCTGAGCCAAATCCTATTATTTTATGAAAATAAACATAAACAAAAGTTCAGCAAGCGAGAATAATAATAATAAAAAAAGGAAAAGATAGGTGCAGAGACTCAATGGAAGCTATTCTAACAAATGGGGTTGACTGTTGGTAAAGGAATCCTTATATCGAAATTCCAGAAAGGATGCAAGATATACCTATATAAATTATAAATAATAAAAAAATAGGTATACTAACGAAAAACTATCTCAAAAAAGACGACCCGAACCCGTATTTTTTTATATGCAAAATCTATTTATATAAAAAATAAAAAGAATTGTCCAAGTTGAAGAAAGAATCGAATAAAATATTCATTAATCAAATCATTCACTCTATAGTCTGATAAATCTTTTGAAAAACTGATTAATCGGACGAGAATAAAGATAGAGTCCCGTTCTACATGTCAATATCAATATCGACAACAATGAAATTCACAGTAAGAGGAAAATCCATCGACTTTAAAAATCATGAAGGTTCAAGTCCCTCTATCCCCAACCCCAAAAAGTCTGTTTGCTATCTATTTATTTTATCCTACCTTTTTTTTGTTAGGGGTTCAAAGTTCCTTCTGTTTCTCGTTCATCCTATTCTTTGCCATTTTACAAGCGTATCCTAGCAGAATTTTGTTTTCTTATCACATCATAAGTCTTGTGATATATTGTGATATATATATGATATACGTACAAATCTCTTGAGCAAGGAATACCTATTTGAATGATTCATAATCCATATGATTACTCATATGGAAATTTACAAAGTCTTCCTTTTAAGGATCCAAGAAATTTCCGTTCGAGACTTTTCATTTAATACTTTTTTTTTGTTTTCATTTGTAATTGACATAGACCCAAGTCATCTAGTATTATGAGGATAATGCATCGGTAATGGTCGGGATAGCTCAGTTGGTAGAGCAGAGGACTGAAAATCCTCGTGTCACCAGTTCAAATCTGGTTCTTGGCATATGATTCATTTGTATGAGTATCTACTCTACAAATTAATTGATATGGATCGACATAATACATACTTATCTAGCTAAGTATCTGGGAGTAAACCTTATTTTTATTTATTTATTTTATTTATTTTATCTTTTTTAAATGAGCAAAGAGTATATTCTAATGTGTCTATTATAATGTAGTAAAAGAAAAAAAATTGCTTATCTTTCCTCTTCTTTTTTATTTGTTCACACTGTGGCTCCTCACATTCAAAAAGAATGTTAACACTTCATACATATTTTATCATATTTTAATAAAAGAAACAGTTCGATTATCTAAATTCGTCCAATTAAGGGGAAAGACAGCTATTAGAGGTGAGGTTCATTCTTCTCCTCTAATAAAAGGTTGTTTATTGAAATTCCCAAGTTATTAATCCTTTACAAATGTTTTATAACTTGATTTGATGATTTAATTAAGGAAATTTGTTAAATTAAGGTTTAATTGATTGGATTGATGGATTTTCGTATAGGCTCTATTTTACTGAGTTCTTGATTGATTCTAATTGTGATTTTTGATGTTTAATAATGTTAATAAGTGGGCTTTAACATTGGAATCCCAAAACTAAGTGAAACTCTAATTTTCTAAGGTGTTAGTTGTGAGTTTTTGACGTATTGTGGAGGTTTAATGGATGCTGGAGGTATAAGGATGATGTTGTTGTGTTTTTAAATGTTAATTGATGTGAATTGATGGGTTAAAACGTTAGGTTGTGGCTATGTTAAGTTTGGAAGATGTTTGATGTTGATTTCGATTGTTGTGGAGGGAAATTGGGTAGAGTATGTTGAGGTTTTATGTGACTCAATGTTGCTGGGTTGTTGAATGCATTTTGATGCATTGAATCCTCTATTTTTGTGTGGATAAAATTGGGGGAGTTCATCCTCAATCTTGAATGGATGTTTCAGAAGCTTTGGAGGTGTGTTTACAGTATCGGCATGTGAGGCTTTGCATGTCGATGAGTGAGAACGAGATTTACAATTTTCAATGGTTTGAAAGTTGTGTTTGAGGGTTTGGATCAAGCTTGAAATGCTGGTCTAAGATCGGAAGTAAGTAAAGGATGAATTCTCTCTCGAACTTGGTTTGGCAATTGGTTTTTATGCACTTGTTTTAATGGATTAATTACTCACTATATATGCATGCTTTGAGCATGGTTTAATGATGGAAATTGATTATATAATGTTGATGATGCATTTGGAAGTAATGCATGATTGGTAAATGTTGTTAAACATTGGTTAATGCAAGGTTGATTGCATTCGTAAAATTATTTTGTTGATGCATATGAAAATAGTGAGTTGATGTTAATAAAATGAATTTGGCAAGTGATGGTATAAAAAGGTTTGAAAATGTTCTCGGATATAGTTGACCAGCCATAGGATTGATAGTGCACTATAAAAAGTCACCTTTGATGTTGAGGGGTTTATGTGTAACGAATACTCTATCTAAGTACCCTAACGGTTGAGGGGTTTATTTGTACCAAAGTCTCCCACTAGTGAGCTATACATCTAGACGATGAGTGGTGTTGAGGGGTTTTTGTGTACCGAAGACTCCACCGAGGGTGTCACAATTGCATAAGGGTTTATGGGTACCAAAAACTCTCATGTGTGAACCTTGAGATGCCGGTAGATTGTATGTTAAATGTTGGGGTACACTTGTTGAATATACGTATCTGATGTTATATCTTGTAAAGTGGAATTTGAATAATGATCACTTGTAAGCCAATATATTTGATGATGTTTCATGAGATAGATTATGTTGTTTAATATGGATTTAAACATGATTTACTCTTTAAGCCTTGCATTGGTAGTATGCATGAGAAAGCTTAAATTGAGGTTAGTAAATGGGATTTTGTTGTTGATCCATGATACATGTTGCATATGGTTTAATATGCATGTTTTGGAAACGTTAAGTGCAAGTTTTGATAAGGCATTATGTTGAAATGATGTATGAAAAGTATTTTGGAAAGTAGTTTTCAAAAGGAATGTCAAATGATTTTAAATGCATTGATGATGGTTAGTTTTTGAGCATTCCTCACTAAGCCTAGTGTGCTTATGCTATGTTTTTCCATTGATTCAGAGAATTAGAGTTTGGAGGTAGCGAGCAAGCTAAAAGGAAATCCAAGGACTTGTATAAACTTGTAGTAATAAAGGCAATGAAGTCAATTGGTGTTTTGGGAGGGTTATGTGTTGAACTCCCTATTGTTGCAAGTTTATGTTGAGGTTTTGGATGTGTAATTGGCCATTTATGATTGTTTGAAGTTTGGTTTAAGGTTTTTACTTATTGAGTAGGGGGCATGACTATAGATGATATGAATGCTAGTGTTAGGCTTGTTAGACTTGCTTAGTATGTTGATACGTTGGTAATAAGCATGTTCTTAATGAGGTATGATATTTAGCAATGTGTTGAATTTGTTTAGATTGAGCCAAAGTGTCATATGTTGGACCTAGAGATCATTACAAGCCATTGCGTACCAATACGGGTACTTAAGGATCGATACACGGGGTCTGGAAAGGCTCAATCTTTCGAAAATTAACAAAGGGTATCGGTACGCCTAGCCACCGTATCGGTACGCCTTGAGGAAAATTTGTACTAGGGTCGGTACACGAGTTTGACTACTGGTATGATCCCTTCAATTTTAAAGAACTGTATCAATATGTGGGGTACCGTATCGGTACGCGTTTTGGTCACTAAAATTTTGAGTTTTTGAGAAATCACAAGAGGGGTCGATACGGGGTCAAGGCCGTATCGGTAGGGGTTGGTCAACACGTTGTATCGATACGAATGTACGTGTATTGATACGAGAAGCTGTTATGTTTGTTAATCCATATAGATATGGGCTTGCCAGTATCGGTACGCCCTGTTGATTTTATGTATATCAGTTTGCTGAAGTTTGGAAATCTTGCAGTTTAGTCCCTAAATGATATGTATGCAATTGAATGAGTTTGAATGATTGTTTTGAGCTATAATTTGTCACGTGAGCATGGAATTGGACCAACAAAGGATTAGTAACCTAAATTTTATTAAAGACATTGTAATTTGTGAAAAATACATTTTGGTCCCTAATGTGCGTTTTTGAGCAATTGAACCCCGTTTTAAATTATAATTTCAATATAACGTATCCACTGAAGCATGACCACCATAGGAACTAATTTGATGCATCTAGACAAGATAAAAAGAAAAAAATATACCAGTTTAGGTTATTAGCTCGGGTTTGCTTCTGCAAACCTAATGTGATCCTTTTAGCTCAGTTTCGGCTAGGCCGGGCTAAGGGGGTTATAGCCATCCCCTCACCTTCCTCCCTACGCTAACAATTACCAAGACTGCATCCACGGGCTCTCAGTGGCACAACAGAATGTGCAGGAACCTACCCATCTCTAACCAACTGCGGACAATCACGCCTAATGTGATATCGCGAACCACAACTCTAGTATGTACCAAGGGTATCCCAAAACTCTCCCGAATGTCGCCTCCCACAACACCCACACATAGCTGCTCGAAAAAAAGGTGCTCTAACTACGCTATCCACGCCCAACACCACTCCCACCATATCTCGGGTTAGGTTGATACCTCTTATCCCTATACTTATTGTACCGATCTCTACCACCATCTAACTCGGCAATCCTCTTCCTAGCAGAAGAACTTCCAAATCTAGAGGATAATCCCAAATTATGTTCTATATCCTTAGCTCGAGAAACCAGGACATCAAACTCCGTATAATTTGTAGCCAACATATAAGTCTTCACCTCCTTAATCAATTTATAACGAAAACAGTCACATCGCTGTCGCTCATCAGGAACCAGCTCAGGTGCATACTCGCTCAACTGAACAAACTGAACCTCATACTCGAACACAGACATACTCTCTTGTACCAACGCCATAAACTCCTGCTTCTTTTCATCTTGATAATGAGAACCCATATATTTCTTTTGAAAAGCAACATAAAAGAACTTCCACGTCACACCTGCAGGTGCCATACCTGCGATAGAAGTCGTCTATTAGCTATAAGCATCTCCTTGAAGCAAAGATACTATGCAACTCAACTTATGAACATCCGTACACTCCATCTAGCCAAGAATCCTATCAGTGCTTTCTAACCACTCATATGCTGTCTCTAGAGCTAAACCCCTAAACTCGGTACCTTTCAAACTATGCAAATGCTCCAACAGAAGGCCCGTATTAACAGTTGTCATAGGTGCCGACGTAGGTACTTGCACTCCCGCTATGGCTGCCTAAAAAGCTTCAGTCATCGCCTGGATCAACGATGACATATCCCCCAAAATTGGTTCTTACGGTGCCTGAGGTACACCACCCTCAACTCTAGCATAACAGGAGGAATTGATGGAGGATGAGGCAACTCATTATTTTTTCCATCAACAACAACACCCATATAAGCTCTTGTCTCTCGTCTCAGTCCCATTACTATGAGTCTAAAACATGATAATGCAATAAAACAAAACAATTAGGCCAGCTTGCACCAAGAATCCAAGTCGCTCATGTTTCAAAACAAAATTTATTTTTCAGTTGTAGTAATGAAGTAGTGTGATCCCCAAGCTTTTACCCCAACGTAACACATTTCAAACATAAACTCACAAAATCATACAACCACAATACATCAAACAACCATAACCCACCTCCTAACAATCATAACCTAGCTCTGATACCAACAAATGTAACCCTCGTAACTCGGTCTAGTTGTTAGACCAAACTGAGCGAGCTACATTGGATTTGCTGAGACAAACCGAGAGGAATTACATTGAGAATGGCCCATTATTTTCATTTTATCTTATCTAAATGCATAATTAAGTCCTAAGGTGATCATGTTATCAGCGGTGAAATTTACAACTCAATCGGGCATCAAATTGACATCCAATTGATCCAGATTGCACTTTAGGGACCAAATTGCAATTTCTAAGAATTATGAGAACTTTCATAAATTCAAAGTTACCAAACCTTAATTAGCCAGGTTTCATGCATACTGGTTAAGTTTCAAATTAAAAATAATCATCCAAACTCATTCAATAACATGATCAAGAAATAGGTACTAAACTACAAAGATTCAAACTTCAGATAACAATACCAGAAATAATGGCATGCGTACCGGTACGACCCCAATCCGTATCACAACAGACGTAATTTACAAAGGCTTATCGGTACGGTCCTCAAGTGTACCGATAAAGGTATTCAGTTTCGAAATAGAGATTTCCAATGGCTAAAGGGCATACCGATACGGTTGCCCGTATATCGACACTAGGCTTATTTTCTAGCATCGCGTACAGATATGGCCATAAAGTGTACCAATATGCCTGTGCATTTTTGCACAAAATTCAGCCTAGACAGGCCCCGCATACCGATCCTTGAGGACCAATACTGGTACGGACTGGCCTGTAATGACCTCTTGGTGGAACATATGACACTTTGGTTCAATCAAACATACTCCAAACATTACCTAATCATCATATAACATTTCAAGCATCTTTTCCACAATCATATAGGCAAAGTAGAAGATCATTCAGATCATAACATTTCCAAAAAAAGAACCTATATGCTTGATCTCTACCCACGTATGCAAAACATATCCCAACCCCTCAAAGCAAGTTATTAAACATCATACAAGTCCAAAACATCAAATATAACTTGTACAAAACATAGACTAACCAAAACAACCCTCCCAATTACAACTTGATCACATTGCCTCTTATTACTACATAGTATTTGTAAAACCATACTTGAAATTACGTTGCCCTTGGATTACCCCTTGCTTGTCTGCTGTCCGAACGGCTTACTTCTCTTCATTGATGAGAAAGGAGAGTGTACGCTTATAAAGCTTAGTGAGGGAATCTCAAAATCACTCATCAATGCATTTAAAATCCATTTTACTTTCAAATAAGTATTAAAGCTCATGCTAAAACATCTAATGCTTCTATCATCTTTACAAATAAGCAATTTTAAACAATTGCAACACATGTATCATGGATTCCTAGCATAAACCTCAATTTAAGCTTTCTCATGCCAAAATCTCTAAATAGCAACCTTAAAGACCATCCCATGTATAAACCATATTATACAAATATAATTCATTTCTCATTATAAATTATATCATATATTGCCATTCAAGTGACCGAAAAACCATTTCAAATCTATTTATAAAAACACATTGGATACACGGATTTCCTAAGTGGTTTTTTCAACCACTTCACATATATCCTTGAACCGGAACAACCCTCAATGGTTATGATGTATAAATCAACTAGTGGGATAATTGGCACACTCTTGACCCCTCGACTGCTGTGGTTCTCATGGTGGAGCATGGAACACTTTTGACCCCTTAACACTCATGAGGTGAGTTATTATAGTGCACTTTAAACCCTATGGCATGCCAAATATATCCGATAACATTTATTTCGTTGTCACTTAGCAAATATATATTTTTAAACACATTTACTCACTGTTTTTGCATATGCATTTAACAAAACGTTACCATATACAAAACCACATTGCCAAAGGCAACAACCACATTCCATTTAGGAACCATTTCTCAACGCTCTTAGGCATCCATATTCTTAATAAATCATTTCATATCATTTAAAAGATTCATAAATTAGTAAGTAAATCAGTCCATGCTTTTAAACCAAAACATATAAATCAAGTCTCATATCAAACTGATATTCAAAAGGTGAAATAGGGAAAACTTACTTTCGAGCTTAGCTAAGCTTTCTAGGATTAACTAAACCCCCAAAGCCATAATTCAAACCTTTTTATAGTACCAAAACACGTTTGCTCTCACCGACAACCAAATGCTCCACTAGCCGATGCAAAAACAACCTTCCGACGCCTCTGAAAGCCCTCCAAAGGATGGATCTAACTACCCTATTTTACCCACACAAATATAGAGGATTAATGCACTTCCATGCATATTCTAAACACAGCAACACAACTCCTCAACTTCGCCTCTCTAAAAACCATCAATCACTTCCTTAAAACATCTGAAAACACCTCCAAACTCAACATAAACAAATCCCAGCCAAAACCTAACCATTTTAACATCTTAACATCATCAATTAACATCAAAAAACAACTTATAACAACCTTATACCTCCAACAACCTTCTAACACCAAGATCACCTTAAAAAGTAACTATTTAGAACCTAGAAAATTAGCAATTCACTTGGTTTCGGGACTTCTTTAATTAATCACTTCTCATAACATTAAAACACATCTTTTAAATGTTCTAATTCAATTATAATCAATACAAAACATATCCATAACAAGATTCATCAAATTTCTCATCAAAACTCAATTAAAACCATAAAATCATGATTAAATCATCAACGCATAACAAAAATCAGTTGTAAAGGATCAAGAACTTGGGAATTTCAATAAAGAACAGTTAATTAGAGGAGAGAAATGAAAATCACCTCTAATTGATGATTTCTCCCTTAATTGGCAAAATTTGAGTGAAATCTCTGAGAAAGCAATTAGGATTTGATGTAGAAAACGAAGGAATCAATTAGAAAATCAAAAGGAAAACTGAAAGGGATGATTCCTGAGAATTTGAGTGAAATTGATTGTTTGGCTGCTGAGAAACTTGAGAGCAAAAGTAGTTACGTAAGAAAATGAAATTGGTTATTAAAATCCCTTTTAATAAAATCTCTTTTATTATTAATTAATAACATTTTAAAAACCTTTAAAAAGTAGCCTAAATTAAGAGAAAAATCTGATTAAAAACTTTGGTAAATTAGCTCTTTAAAGATTCTAAGTTTTGACCCTTTTACGATTTAGTCACCAAAATAATTTTGAAACTTTACATTTTAGTCACCAGACCAAAATGTCCCAAAATTCGATTTATTTCTTTACATTGAGCTTTCCAAAACCCTTAGGATATTTATTAAACATTTTCTAATATTTTTCCACATTTTATTTTAACCAAAACCATTTATTAGGAACTAATTCCCAAAACTAGCTCGAATCGCCTAATTTGGTTCCCTTGAACCGTATAATCCATCTAGCTAACATCTAGGCCCAAATTCGATGCGTTACAAAACATGTATAAACCAACATTACACAACATAATCTATCACATGATACATCATCAATTATATTGGCTTATAAGTGATCATCAACCAAGTTCCACTTTACAAAATATTACATCGGATACACGGATTCAACAAGTGTCCTCTCAACACTTCATACAATCTCATCCGGAATCATCCAAAGTCCACCAACTGAAGTTTTTAGTACCATAAACCCCTCCACCATTGTGGTACCCATGGTGGTGTTTTCGGTACACATAAACCCCTCAACACCACTCATCGGCTAGATGTATAATCCACTAACGGGAGTTTTCGATACCTTATAACCCCTCAACAGTTAAGGTACTTGGAAGGAGTTCACAGTACACATAAACCTGTCAACATCCAAGGCGACTTTTTATAGTGCACTATCAATCCTATGGCCGGCCAACTATATCCGATAACATTTTAAACCACATCACTTGCCAATATAATTCATTTCATTAACATTAACTCACTATTTTCATATGCATCAATCAAAACCATTTATCCAATGCATTCAACCATCATTAACCAATGTTCAAAAACATTATCAAAACATGCATTTATTCCAAATGCATCATCATCATTATATAACCATTTTCCATCTTTAAACCATGCTTAAATCATGCATAAAACTGTGAGAAATCAAATCATCAAAACAAGCGCATTAAAACCAATTGCCAAACCGAGAACGAGGGAGAAATCATCTTTTAATTACTTTCGAGCTTATACCAGCATTTCAAGCATAATCTAAACTCCCAAACACAACTTTCAAACCTTTGAAAAGCTTTAAATCACGTTCTCACTCACCGACTGCGCAAAACTTTTATCGCCAATGGAAATCCAAGCTTCCAAGGCTTCCGAAACCTCACCTCAAGCTTGAGGATCAACCTCCCCTGCTTTAACCACACAAAAACAGAAGATTCAATGCATCAAAATGCATTCAACATACCAGCAACACCAATTCACACAAATCCTCATCAAATCCTAACCAATTTCCCTCTCAACAACCAAAAACAACATCAAACACCTTCCAACCTTAACCCAGCCAAAACCTAAAGGTTTAACCCAACAATTATAATAAATTAACATCCAAAAACACATTTACATCATCCTTATACCTCCAACATTCGTTAAACATATACAACTCCTCAAAAACGCGTTACTAACAACCTTGAAAATTAGAGATTCACCTAGTTTCGGGATTCCAATGTTAAAATCAACTTATTAACATTATAAAACATCAAAATCATGTTCTAATCTAATCAAGAACATAGTAAAACGGATCCAATATGAAAATTAATCAATCTCATCAATTAAACCTTAATTTAACCAATTTCCATAATTAAATCATTAAAATTCATTAGAAAACATTTATAAAGGATCAATAACATGGGAATTTCAGTAAAGAACCATTCATTAGAGAAGAAGAACGAAGCTCACCTCTAATGCTGACTTTCCCCCTTAATTGGATGTATTTATATGAGAAAACAAGATTAAAACAATAAGGTTTTGATAAGAAATCATAGGAAACTCATTTGAAATCAAAAGATTGAAGAAATCAAGAAGTTACCTGGGGATTTTGAAGAAGAAAATAGTGTTTGGCTGGAGAGAATTTGAGAGAAAATCTTTTAGAGAATATTTAGCTACGTAAAATTTGGTTTTAGAAATTAATTATAAAAGAATTCTCCAAGCCTATTTATACCGCTTTGAAACCTTTTAAAAATAGCCAATTTAGGACAAAAGTCTGATATTCGACTTTGGCCAAATAGCTCCTTAAAAATTCTAAGTTTTGACCCTTTTACAAAACAGTCACTAAAAACAGCTTTCCATTCTTTATGTTTTGGTCGCTAGCCAAAATGCCAAATTTTGAAAAATTGATTTTACCAAAATCATCTACATATTAAATAGTGATTTTAGGATATTTTTCCATTTTTTTCACTCAATTTTTTTTATTTCAAATTAATCCTGAAACCAACTTAAATCCTCTAATCCGGTCTACCGGACCGTGTAATCAACCTTGAAAACACCTAGGCCAAAAACGGGGCATTACAACTCTCCCCCACTTAAGAAATTTTTTCCTCAAAATTTACCAGATGGAAACAGATGTGGAAACTGCTCTTTCATGTCCGACTTACTCTCCCACGTAGCCTCCTCAACAACGCGATGTCGCCACAACACCTTAACAAACTCAATCATCTTGCCACAAAGAACTTTACTATTGGAGTCAAGGATCTCCACCGGTTCCTCGTCATAGGATAAATCTAGTTGCAACTAAACATCTGTCACTGCCATCACATGCGACGGATCCAAACGATACCTTCGTGACATGGATACATGAAACACATCATGAATCTTCTCCAACTTAGGACGCAAACTCAACCTGTAAGCCAAAGGACCTACACGTTCCAACACCTTGTACGGTCCAATAAACCTCATACTTAACTTTTCTTTGCTCCCAAAGCGCAACACCTTCTTCCAAGGTGAGAATTTCAAGAAAATCTTTTCTTCAATCGCGTACTCAACTGCCCTATACTTCAAATCCGCGTAGGATTTCTACCTATATGAGGTCGCTTTCAAGTAATCACAAACAAGCTACAACCTTTCATTTGTATCTTTTAACACATCAAGCATGGAAACATAATTTTCCCCAGCCTAAGCTCAACACAAGGGCGTACGACACTTCCTACCATTCAAGGCTTCAAACGGTGCCATCTTTATACTTGCATGATAACTATTATTATATGCAAACTCCACCAAAGGCAATTGTCTTTCCCAAGTTCCTTGGAACTCAATGATACAACACCTCAACATATCCTCCATGATCTGAATCACACGCTCAGATTGACCATCCGTCTGAGGATGATACGAAGTACTGAAATTCAAGCGTGTACCCAAAGCCCGATGCAAACTCTCCCAAAACCTTGATGTAAACCACGGATCCCTATTCGAAACATTCATTTTGGGCACTCCGTGCAACTTCACAATTTCTGCAATATAAAGATCTGCCAACCTATCCAGGTTATACGTCGTATGCACTGACAGAAAATGTACACACTTCGTAAACCAATCAACAATCACTCAAATAGAATCCTTTTAATCCGTGTCAATGGTAACCCGGACACAAAATCCATGGTGATCCTTTCCTATTTCCACTGTGAAATCCTTAACAGTTGCAATAACCCAGAAGGAAACTGATGCTCAACCTTAACACACTGACACACCATACACCTAGCAACAAATTCAGCCACATCCTTTTTGAAACCCACCCAATAGTAATTTTCCTTTAAACACATTTTGGTACTACCGGATGCATAACAAAAGGACTAGCATGATCCTCGGTCAAAATAGTTCGATTCAACTCATCATCACTAGGCACCACTATTTGATCTTTGAAACATAACACCCTATCATCATTAAAGTGAAAATTCGTAAAGTTTCTATCCATAATATCTTTAACACGCGGTACCAACGCCTCATCTTAAGGTTGCTTTTCCTTAATCAACTGCAACAAATATGGCTTTACTTGCAACTCGGCCAACAAACCCCCAACACGCATCACACTCAACCTCACAAACTTGGCCCTTAACTCAACAACCATTTTTTACTCAAAGCATCGGCCACAACATTCACTTTGCCTGGATGATACTTGATTGTCAAATCTTAATCCTTGAGCAACTCCAACCATCCACATTTCCTAATGTTCAACTTCTTTTGCTACATCAGATACTTCAAACTCTTATGATCTATGTACACAATACACTTCTCAACATAAAGATAATGCTTCCAAATCTTCAACGCAAACACTACTGCGACAAGCTCTAAATCATGTATAGGATAATTGCGCTCATTCACCTTCAACTGCCTAGATGCATAAGCTACAACTTTCCCATCTTACATCAACACACACCCTAATCCAACATAGGATGCGTCGCTATAAACCGCAAACTCTTTTCTTGACTCAGGTTGAATCAAGATTTGAGCTTGTGTCAAAATTTTTTTCAACTTCTCAAAAGCTTGTTGTCTAGCCTCCATCCATTCAAAATGCACATCCTTTTGTAACAAATTGGTCAACGGAGCAGCAACCCTTGAGAACCCATACACAAAGCGACGATAATAACCTGCCAACGTCAAGAAACTATAGACCTCCGTCACCGACTTAGGTTGGTTGCAATTCACAATCACCTCAATCTTTTGTGGATCCACCCGAATACCTTCCTCCGAAACAACATGACCAAGAAAGACCATTTCTTTAATCCAAAACTCACACTTGGCATAAAGCTAATTATCCAACAAGGTTTGCAACACAATCTGCAAGTGTCGATCATAATCCTCCTCGGTACAAGAGTGCACAAGAATATCATCAATGAACACTACTACAAATTGATCCAAGAATTCATGGAACACTCGATTCATCAAATCCATGAATATTGCAGGCACATTCGTTAACCCAAACGGCATCACCAGAAACTCTAACGCCCCTACCTCATACAAAAAGTAGTCTTCAACATGTCCTTATCCTTAACCTTCAACTGATAGTGTTTAGATCTCAAATCAATCTTAAAGAACACCGTAGCACCCTGAAATTGATCAAACAAGACATCAATTCTCGGTAAAAGATACTGATTCTTAATCATCAACTTGTTCAGTTACCGATAATCAATACACATCCTCAAAATGCCATCCTTCTTTTTCACAAACAACACTAGTGCTCCCCACGGTGACGTACTAGGTCGACTGAAACCACATTCCATCAACTCTTGAAGTTGCATCTTCAACTCATTCAACTCCTTGGGTGCCTTGCGATACGATGTAATCGAGACTGGAGTCGTATCTGCATACGTCTCGATACAAAACTCCACCTCTCTATAAGGCAGCAACCCAGGAAAGTCCTACGAAAACACCCTCAAAAAATCACAAACGGTACGGATATCCTTAGTCTGCACTTCTTCCATATTTAGGTTCATAATATAAGCCAGATATGCTTGACACCCATACTCCAACAACTTCCGCGCTTCCAAAGCTGAAACCACATTGGATAAGAACTTAACATTCTCACCCACAACCACCACTTCATAATCATCAGCAAGTTTTAACGAAACTCGCTTGGTTACAAATTTGACCATAGCCCTATTCTGAGTTAACCAATCCATACCCAAAATTACATCAAAACCATGAAATGGTAGCGCTATCAAATCAGTCGCAAACACGTTACCTTGAACGGTCAAAGGAAATCTCTTAGACAACCTCCTCATAACAACTGTCTCTCCAAAAAAACTTGTTACTTGCATACCCACGTTTAACACTTCTACCGGTATATTAAGCAAATGTACATGCTTATAAAAAATACATAAATGCGTAGAACCATAATCTTTCAGAGAAATTAATGACATAGACTGCAAGGTAAAAATACCTACTATCATATTAGTGTTATTCATCCCCTCGCGATGTGCATAGATCCTTGTGGGTCTATCACCCTCGGGTTGAACCGTAACTATATGAGCAACAGTCCTCTATCCTTTCTCCCTTTACTGGAAATTACCTCGACCGCGCCTACAACCTCTTTGTGGTGCAACATCAAGTGCATGTGCCTGTGTACCCCTAGACAGTAACGGACAATCATGTCTCAAATGATCCCCAAAACCACAACTCCAGCAAGAATTAGCAACAACAGCCAAAGGAGTTTATCCATCCCTGGCCAATCATGGATAGACTCGCCTCATATGATCTCACAATCCACATACCCAATAGGTATTGTGTAATGCTCTAACCTAGGTACTTTGGCCCTACGGCCCTCGCCCGGTATTACTTTCACCCTGTCTCTGCTCAGGGCTCTCTGCTCAGGGCAATACATCCTATCACAGTGTCTCTTAGACTAACCACCATCGGAACCAAAATTTGCAACTCTTTTCCCAGAGCCAAAACCCCTGAACGAAAAGTAAGCCCAAGCTCTACTCGATGTCTTTCGCTCGTGTAACCAATACATTAAAATTCATATAGTCAGTGGCCAACATATATGTCTTAACATCCTATACCAATCCGTAACAGAATCGATCATAGTGATGCCTTTCATTAGGCACCAACTCAGGCGCATATTGACTCATCCTCACAAATTGTACCTCGTACTCAGGTACTGGCATACTGCCTTGAACCAAAGCCATGAACTCACATTTCTTCTCATCTAAGTATCTAACTCACAAATACTTCTATCTGATGGTAGCTTGAAAGAACTCCCATATCACATCATCAGGTTCTATACCTATGATCATGGTAGTCCACCAACTATATGCGTCACCCTGCGATAGGGACACCTTACATCCTATCTTACGGACATCATTGCACTCCATCTGATCCAAAATCCAATCCGTACTGGCAAACCACTCCTCGATGCATCAGGTGCCAACCCTCATAACTCCACTTCTCCTAGACTGTGCAAACACTCTAATAGCAACCCCAGATTAGCAGCGGAAGCCGGTGTCAGTGTTGGTATATGAACTTTAGCCATCATATCTTGAAATGCTCCAGTCATTGCCTATACTATAGGAATCATATCACCGTACACTAAACCATGTGGTACTTGCTCCACTCCCTCTGGTGGATTAGGTGAGGGAGGTGGCAACCCCTCAAGATGCACTATCTTACCCTCAACTCCCTGCCCTCCTACAGCAGCACTCATGCTCGATCTTAATTCTCCCCTCGATGGCATCATGTAAAAATGTATCTAAGGAATGATAGTTACACCAAAACAAAAACAATCAGGCCAGCTTCAAGCAAGGATCCATGACTTCCATTTCAAACTGTAGTAATAAGTAATGTATCCCTAAAAATACCACGACAAAGCATATTTCAATCACCATACGTATAAACAATCACCGTGCATAGCAAAAAGTAATAAACAATCATCGACAGCATCCCAATTTTCGTAAACTTAGCTCTGATACCAACAAATGTAACCCCCTTAACTCGGTCTAGCCAAAACTGAGCTAAAAGGGCTATATTAGGTTTGCCGAAGCAAACCTGAACTAATAACCTAAATTGGGTCCATTTTTTTGTTTTTGTCTTGTTTAAATGCATTGATTTAAATCCTAAGGTGAACATGCATCAGCGAATACATTAACATTGTGATCAGATTTCAAAATAGGGTTCAATTACTCAAACATGCACTTCATGGACCAAAATGTAATTTTTACAAATTACAAGGAATTAGTTAAAATCCAAGTTACCAATCTTTCATTAATCCAATTTTATGCTCACATGTCAAATTCCAGCTTAAAACAATAATATGAAATCATATAATTGCATGCATAACATTTAGGGACTAAAATGCACAATTTCAAACTTCAGCAGACAGAAACCTAAAAAGATACATTGCATACCGATACAGACAGAACCGTATTGATACATTTCAACTACCATAACGGCTCTGCATACCGATATTTGGAACCCTATATCGGTACGACGTGTCAAACAAACCCGTACCGATATGGTTCTATCCCCGTATCGATCTCTTAAGGATTATTTTTGAAAACCATATTCCAGTAGCTAATGAGCGTACTGGTACAAGATCCCATGTATCAAAACTAGTGCATATTTTTTTCTAGGCATACCGATATGGTGGCTAGGCATATCGGTACCCTTTGTAACAACCTAAATTTTTTAGTTAATACTGGGCGTTAACCCGGGCCTTGGACCACCATATCGGGTCAAATGTTCGGTATATGTAGGCCTTGTTGTTGGGCTTTGTGGGCCTTCATGTGTTGTTAGGCTTGGTTGTTGGGATTGTGTTTGGTTAAGGAAGGGTTAATAAGGGTAGAAGGGTAATTTCCCCTCAAAAGAAGACGCAAGGCTAGTGCCTTGTTTAATTTCCTACAAAAGGGGAAGGTGGATGAAGTCACCCTATCCCCATCTATATCTCTCTCCCTATTCTCTTCTTCATCAAACTTCCACCCAAAACACAAAGAAAAAGTTGAGAACTTTATGGTTGTTGTAAGGAATCTCGAAATTGTCATCAAGGAAGAGTTAATCAGCAAGCAAGGATCTATCCATTAAGGTGAATATCCCCAAAGTTGGTGGAGGTTGAGTTGGAAGCTTGGTTCAAGGAAGAAAAGAGGAAATAGCTTGGTGGGAGCTTTATTCTGGGATTTGCTTGCTTGAGGTCAATACATATTTGGCTCCTACATTTCATGAGCATCATAAGATGAATGCCTTGCTTGGTTTTATGTTTATGGGTTGCATAGTTAGGGTTCTATGAGCTTTAAACCCCTCTAATGGTAAATCACGATTTGGGTGTTGATAATGAGTAAAATTGGTAGAAACCACCTATTATACTCTAAATAACTTGTAGGAATGATTTGGGACTTAACCATGGAGGTTAAGGGTGGGATTGGTGAAATCCTGAGCTCTAAGTTTTGAAATCTAGGTTGGAGTATCGGTACGGGGTGGCTGCGTATCGATTCTCCTTTGTAATTTGAGAGGTGGGTTGTAAGGGGCGTACCAGTATGCCTTCTCGTGTATCGGTACCCCTCTATTAATTAGAATTCTAGTAGCATGTTCGTGTACCAGTACGCTAGAGGCGTATCGATACCCGTTGTTCCATTGCCTGGTGAGGCTTTCACGTATCAGTACACTAGGGTAGGGGTACCAGTACGGGTCGGGATCGATACAGGGTGATCTGAGTACCGATACTGAGTACCGATACAGGGGAAGAGCATATCGATACGACTAAAAATTCAATTCTTTTAAACCTATGTTGAGTATCGGTACTCGAGGAGGAGTACCAGTACCTGTTAAGGTGTACCAATACCCATGTAGGAGTATCGCTACTCGTAGAGCAATCTGCCCAAGAAATTTGGGGTTGCATTCGAGGGCTTTATAATTTGTGGTAAAGGGTTCGGTGGCTCCCTAAAGGTATAAAACAAATCGTAAAACTATGAAATTAAGATTTGTAACCCATACATGGATAAATGGCTAATGGCTTAGTAATTATTGAGTGCATTGCTCATATTAATCACCCATAGGGATCCGAAGTGGACTAGTTAATGTTGCGTGGAAGATCGGGGTCCTTATTGTGTGCTGAAGGGATGGCCATTTAGGTGGGCTGGATGCCTTTTTCTCTCAGTGAGATATATTGATGCTCGGGGGAGCATGTGTTAACATATGTGTCTTGGTTAGGAATTTGGATGTCCTAGAGTCAATGCAAGGGGATGGTACTCCGGGCTATATGATCGAGTACATCTAACTTATCCACAAGCTATAAGATCTGGATGCGATTAGAAACCTATTCTTGGGCTATGTGATCAGGATATAGAAATACAACTCGAGGGCTGTGTGAGCTCGAGTAACTCGAAGGGCTATGTGATCTCGAGTAACCTAATTGGCTATGTGACCTTAAGAAAAGACTGCTTGTGGCTATTGTGATCCAAGTACGCCTAGGACGTATCTATAGATATTGTGATTCGGATATAATCCTAACCCAACGGTTGTGTGAGCACGGGAAAATAGTAGGGCTTCATTGGCCAATGTAGGGAATGTATGTTTATTTACGTTGTTGTATGGATAATAAATGTTGGCTATTTTACCCTTGGGCTATGTGATTAGGGTAGGGTTTGTTACTCGACGGGCTGTGTGATCTTGAGTAACACGATAGGCTGTGTGTTCTCGAGTATCGGATATTTTAACCTTGGGCTATGTGATCAGGGTATGGGATGTAACTCAATGGACGGTGTGGCCTCGAGTATGGTAAGCCTGGGATGGCTTGGTAGTCTTCTTACACAATAACGGTATCCTGAGACAGCTATAAGCTCTAGCTAGGATAGGCTAGAAGATGATCCCTAGATGTTCAGAAGCCTTTCTATGCACTCTTAATTATATTATCATGCATGCTTATTTTATGATATGCATGAATTACGGTAGAGTAGAAATGTACCATTGAGCTTTGTTAGCTCAACGTGTGAAATTATGGTTTTTCCGTGCGTAGGCTGACAAGTTGCTTTTAGAGGAGCACATCAAGGAGGATTTTCTAGCACCAAGCCAGTTTCAGAGTTAAATACTTGATGTTTAGTTTGGACTGATTGTATTCATAGGACCTTACCACAGTCGAGTCTATATCTTGTTTTGATTTACTATTATTTGGTCAAACGGTGTATTTTATTTGGAACTCAAAGATGAATGCCTTGCTTGGTTTTATATTTATGGGTTGCATAGTTAGGGTTCTATGAGCTTTAAACCCCTCTAATGGTAATTCACGATTTGGGTGTTGATAATGAGTAAAATTGGTAGAAAATCACCAATTATACTCTAAATAACTTGTAGGAATTATTTGGGACTTAACTATGGAGGTTTAGGGTGGGATTAGTGAAATCCTGAGCTCCAAGTTTTGAAAATTGGGCTCGAGTACCGGTATGGGGTGGCTGCGTATCGGTACTCCTTTGTAATTTGAGAGGCGAGTTGTCAAGGGCATACTAGTACGCCTTGGGCTATGTGATTAGGGTAGGGTTTGTTACTCGACATGCTGTGTGATCTCAAGTAACTTGATAGGCTGTGTGATCTCGAGTATGGGCTATTTTACCCTTGGGCTATGTGATCAGGGTATGGGACGTAACTCGATGATGTGTGGCCTGAGTATGGTAAGCATGAGATGGCTTGGTAGTTTTCTTAAACAATAGTGGTATCTTGAGACAGCTGTAAGCTCTAGCTAGGATAGGCTAGAAGATGATCCTTAGATGTTGAGAAGCCTTTCTGTGCACTCTTAATTAGATTATCATGCATGATTGTTTATGACATTCATGAATTGCGGTAGAGTAGAAATGTACCACTGAGCTTTGTTAGCTTAGCATGCGGAATTGTGGTTTTTCTGTGCGTAGGTTGATAGGTTGCTTTTGGAGGAGCACATTGAGGAGAATTTCCCAGCACCGAGCCAGTTTCAAAGTACAATACTTGATGTTTAGTTTGGACTGATTGTATTCATAGGACCTTACCACATTCGAGTCTGTATGTTATTTTGATTTATTGTTATTTGGTCAAACGGTGTATTTTATTTGGAACTCATATTTTGTAAACCCTTTTAATCTCTTTATCTATGTGGATTTTATGGAATGAATCGTTTTGAGAATTGTGAACTTGTGGTTTTAAAAGAGAAATTTTGATGGGACGGTTTTGGGTGACCCGAATGTGATACTTCAGATCTGGGACGAGATCTGGGTGTTATAAAACATCCACAACTCCTCAAAAACTCGTAACTAACAACCTAGAAAATTAGAGATTCACCTAGTTTCTGGATTACAATGTTAAAATCAACTTATTAACACTATAAAACATCAATATCATGTTCTAATCTAATCAATAACATAGCAAAACAGATCCAATACGGAAATCAATCAATCTCATCAATTAAACCTTGATTTAACCAATTTTCCATAATTAAATCATTAGAAAACATTAAAAAATGATCAATAACTTGGGAATTTCAGTAAAGAACCATTCATCAGAGGAGAAGAACGAAGCTCACCTCTGAAGTTGACTTTCCCCTTAATTGGATGGATTTACATGAGAAAACAAGATTAAAACAATAAGGTTTAGATAGGAAATCATAAGAAACTCATTTGAAATCACGAGATTGAAGAAATCAAGAAGTTACCTGAGGACTTTGAAGAAGAAAAGAGTGTTTGGCTGGAGAGAATTTGAGAGAAAATCTTTTAGGGAAAAGTTAGTTACGCGAAGTTAGTTACGCAAAGTTTGTTTTTAGAAATTAATTATAAAATAATTCTCCAAGCCTATTTATAACCCTTTAAACCTTTTTAAAATAACCAATTAAGGAGAAATTCTGATATTAGACTTTGGCCAAATATCTACTTAAAGATTCTAAGTTTTGACCCTTTTACAAAACAACCACTAAAAACAGTTTTCCATTCTTTAGATTTTGGTCCCTAGCCAAAATGTCAAATTTCAAAATTTCATTGTCCAAAATTCATCTTACCAAAATCATCTAAATATTAAATAATGATTTTAGGATAGTTTTTCATTTTTTTTTCACTCAAAAATATTTATTTCAAATTAATCCTAAAACCTACTCGAATTCTCTAATCTGGTCCACTGGACTGTTTAATCAACCTCAAAAACACCTGGGCCTAAAATTGAGGTTTTACATTTGGTTAAGGGTGATTGTAGAAATTAGGACGGTGGAAGAGAAGGTGGCCAGTGGTGGTGTTCATCGTGTTCTTCATAAAAATGAAGAACATTTGAATAACATCAAGCAAAAGCTGGATTTTGATATGATTTTGATGAGATTTCTGGGTAAATAGATATTATTTAGAGAGAGAGGCATTGGAGAGGGTTTGGGTTAGAGAGAGGGGCTAAAAATGAGGGGAAAAGAGGATTTTTTTGCCAAAAGGGCATTTAAATACTAGGTGCTAAAAGCACTGTTTTGAGTGCGGGTCAAATCTTAGATCTGCGCGTTTTAACTCAGGTCGTGCAGTAAGATTCACACTCTTCTTTTCATGCTATTGTAATTTGGATCCCTAATTTTAAATAAATTCGATTAGTCCTTATTTGTCTAATTTCAAGTTTAATTCTGGTCAATTTAGTCCTATTTTATTAAATTTCAATTTCAATTATTAATTTAATGCAATTTAATTTATATCGTTTTTCATATGGTTTAATTAAAGCATGTAGTGTACATTTATCTTCTTTAAATACTTAGTTTAAATTTAAAGAATGTATTAGAGCCTTAGTGTAGATCTTTTTAATTAGGGTTTTCAACTAAATAACTTGAATAAGAGTTATATAATTGTAGCAAATTAATGAACTTTGTTTAAGAAATTTCAGAGTTTAAATTTGAATAGTGTCCTAAAAATTGGATATTATTCAACGTGAATTCCTAAATTGAATAATCAATGTTTATTACAACCCTAAAAAGTATTAAATAACCTAGATAAATAATATGGAGCCTTTAGGTAGAATTAACTACTTCAATAATATAGTGTAAATAATTAAAAAGAGAATATTATATGTAATTTTTTGAAATTCAATAAAGAATGATATCCTAAAGCAATTGAGCATTATTTTATAATAATTTTAAAATTAAATAATATTCATAGAATTAAGTAACTCATGATTTAATTAGAGCCTTTTTAGATTATTACTTAAAAAGAACTTTCATAATTAATTGCATACATCAAAACCTTTTAGAAACAAAATATATTTTAGGAATATAAAAAGAAGATACCTGGATCGTATATGGGTATTTTCCATTTTATATTTAAAAAAATATATTGTTAAACTTATAGTAAATTGATTTTGATATAAAAAATAGTTTTAAAATAATAAATTCTTTCAAAATAAATTTTAAATAACCAATATGAATTACTCACTATGCATTCGACAAAGTTATTTTTGTCTTAAACTTGATCAAAAGTTTGAAATGTTTTAAAAACACATTTGATAAGTTTTTCCAATTGAAATAGGCCAAAAATGCCTTAGCGTACCGATAGGGTACAATAAGTATCTGTACACCCTTTACAAACATAATACATCAAATGTAAAACTAGTACCGGTACGACAACAAGCGTACTGATACGGGGTTTGGACTTTAAAACATCAAATGCAATTTGAGTACCGATACACCCCACTCGTACCGATACTCAAACCTTTTATTCAAACATCGAATGCAAGTTGAGTATCGGTACGCCTCTATCGTACTGATACTCCTTAACACAAAAATCATAATTTTTCAAATGTGTACCGGTACAGATCTATGCGTATCGATACTCTAATGCCTTATGAAATTCCAGTGAGCAATTCACGTATCGGTACATGCTTTGCATACCAGTACCCTTGTATCCGTACCGATACTCGACTTCGAGTATCGGTACGTCCTGCTTTCTAACAACTATTTCTATATTGGGCAGGTACCGAGCTGATACATATACCGATACTTAATGCTTCATAACAGCATTTAATACAGGAAAAACACCCACCAACGGCTTTATTTATTTTCCCAACAACCTCAACGGCCAAAATTGATGGAGAGGGTATATAAACAAGTTCCCAAAGCAACTAAAAAATAAAAAAAGTTATCCAAAGTTACTGAAGAAAATATTTGACTTCTTTTGAGCTTTAGAGTCATATCTCTGTAACCCACTTGAGCGTTCATTCTTGTAATATTTTTTATTCAAGTTTTGGGTTTGTGAGGGATCTAGAATTCTACAAACATCTATCTTTGTAAGGATTTTCAAGTTTGCATATTGTATCTTTCTCTTGTGAATGTCATTAAGTTTTGGGTAGAAAATCTTAAGGGGATTTGTAAGGTTAGCCCTTTGTCCTCAAAAGGAAGAAATTTTAGTGAATTGTTGAAAATCCTTAGTGTGGTACTAAGGTAGTGGATGTAGAGCTTGTTTTGAAGCTTGAACCACTATAAATTCTTGTGTCTCAATTTTTCATATTTTTTCCTTTAGCTCTACCAAATTTTTAATTGCCAATTCACCCCCTCTTGGCCAAACAAATTGATTGACCATCCAATAATTGGTATCAGAGCGAGGCTCATTTAAGGATTTAACCACCGTTGAGATGATCCTAAAAGAGTTCAATCAATCAGCAAGCAAAGCCATGGCCTCTACTTCCGACAACAACCTCTACGAGTCTCAATCCATCACCAAAATGCCTTATTTCAATGGGGATAACTATCCTTATTGGAAAATCGTTTGAGGCTCTTTATCAAATCCAATGACTACCTCTTTTGGGATGTAGTAGAATATCTATCTCATTCCCAAGTCTAAGCAAGAATGCACCGATAAAGATCGGAGGAGGTTGCAACTAAATAACAAAGCTTTGTACATCATTTTTTGTGCTCTTGGACCAGATGAATACTCAAAAATGTCTTCATGCACAAGTGCAAAGGAGGTATGAGATAAGCTCGAAATGACATACGAATGCACAAATGATGTTAAGGAGACCAAGACTGGACTCCTCAACTTGATCTATGAGAATTTCAAGATGGAATTCGCCATCATCGTCAATAGACTTAAAGGTTTTGGAGAAATCATTCCGAAAGACAAGCTTGTCCAAAAGTTCATCTATTCTCTTCCCAATTCATGGGATAAAAAGAGGACCACCATCTTCGAAACAAAGGATCACAAAATCGTGAAGCTCGATGCTCTCATGGGGTCTCTTCTCACTCATGAGATAATGAAAAAATGAAGAAAAAAAGAAAAAAAAAGAAGAAAGAAGAAAGAAGAGAAGAAGATAGAGAAAAAAGAAGTGGGGAGGAAAAACATAGGAACTGCTCTCAAGGCTATACAAGAAGAGAGTGATTCAAGTGATGAAGAAGACAAAGAAATTGCCATGCTTGCAAAGCGTTTCACGAGCTTTATGAAATCCACCCGTGGAAGAAGATTTCTACGAAAGAAGGGTTTTAAGAACATGGCCAAGAAAGAAGAGAATGATCTTATTGTGTGCTATGAATGCAAAAAACTGGGACATAATAAGATCGATTGCCCTAACTAAAGAAGAAAAGCTTCGAGAAGAATAAGAAGTATAAGGCTCATATAGCCACTTAGAGTGATGAAGAATTTTCAAGTGATGAGGAACAAGAAGTTGCAAATCTTTTCCTCATGGCCTTCAAAGAGGATCCTAAGGTAACCTTCAACTCATCTATTGAGCTTACATTTGATGAATTATATGATGAGTATAATGAGTTGCAAGAGGTGTATGATGAATTAGTTTTAGAATTTAAAGAATTAATTAAGAAAAACAAAAAAGATTGTTTTAAATTTGAAAAATGAAAGTGATTCTTTAACTAAAACTAATTCAGAATTAGAAAATAAAGTTAATGATATGCATGAAAAATTAAAAGAACTTGAAAAGAAAAATCTTGACATGCATAATTTACTTTCTAGAGTTAATGAGATCATCAAAAAGACGTTGGTGACCTTAACGCAACTTTAAGCAAAGTTAGTGTTAAAAATAACTTTAAAGCTGAAAGCTCAAAACCTAACTTTGTTAAAAGCAAAATTTATGGTAACAAACATGGAGGGTTCCCAAGGCCCTATTATGGTAAGGGCGTTAGAAGTATATAAATCCCTAAAGATGTTGCTTCTAATGATCATAATGCAATCGCTTCTTCGATTCCCAAGGGAACCAAGATTTTGGGAACTAATGTTCATGGACCCAAAAAGATTTGGGTACCAAGAATCAAAAATTAATTCCATGTTTGTAGGGGGAGCATTTCTACAAGTGAAAATTCCTGGTACCTTGATAGTGGATGCTCAAGACACATGACCGAAGACAATAGTCGATTTATAGAGTTAAAACCAAAAGGTGGATGAGTAGTGACGTTTGGTGACAACTCTAAAGGCCACATTGAATGAATTGGTTCTATAAGTAATCACTCTTCTATTCTTATTGAAAATGTTTTGTATGTTAATGGTCTAAAACATAATTTATTAAGCATAAGTCAATTGTACGATAAATGTTACAATGTCATTTTTGAATCTAATGGTTGCAAAATTGTTGACATTGCATCTAATATGATTATGCTTATAGGTCATAGAATAGGAAACATATATATATATATATATATATATATATGGTGCATTTAGATGATATTCATGCATCAAACATGTGCTTAGTTGCAAAAGATGAGCATGATTCATGGTTATGGCATAGAAAACTAGGTCATGCAAGCATGAGTGTTCTACAAAAATTGGTTTCCAACAATCTAGTTAGAGGTTTGCCTAAGCTAAAATTTGATCTAGAAAAGGTATGTGATGCATGTGCTAAGGGAAAACATAAAAGATCAACCTTTAAACCTATTAATGATGCATCTACTAGTAGGATTTTACAATTAATCCACATGGATTTATTTGGATCTATTAGGACTAAGAGCTTGGGTGGAAAACAATATGCATTTGTACTTGTTGATGATTACAGATACACTTGGGTTCTATTTTTAAGTACTAAAGATAAAGTTTTAGAAAAATTCATCACGTTTTCAAAACTTAACCAAAATGGTGTTGGTCACTCTATTTCGCATGTTAGGAGTGATCATGGAACCGAATTTCAAAATCTTGCTTTTTAAAAGTTTTATAATCCTAGTGGCATTTCTCATAATTTTTCCACTCCTCGATCTCCTCAACAAAATAGGGTAGTTGAGAGGAAAAATCAAACTTTATAAGAAATGGCAAGGACTATGCTTTGCGAATATAATTTGCCAAAATACTTTTGGGCAGAAGCCACTAACATCGCTTGCTATATTATCAACCGTGTAATGATTAGGCCATTTTTAAAGAAAACTCCTTATGAAATTTTAAAAAATAAAAAGCCTAACATTAGCTATTTTTATCCTTTTGGATGCAAATGTTTTGCGTTAAATAATAACAAAGATAATTTAGGCAAGTTTGATGAAAAAAGTGAAGAAAGTATTTTCTTGGGTATTCTTTAAACTCTAAAGCTTATCGGGTATTTAACAAAAGAATTTTAGTTGTTAAAGAGCCTATTTATGTTGTTTTCGACGATAACCTCCTTTCGAGAAATGATTATTGTGATGATAATGATGTAGGTCTTCTAAATGAAAATAATAACGAGGATGAATCATCAAGGTTGAATGAAGTTCCTCCAAAAGAAGAACCACATGATCCATATCTTGAAGACTTCAAGGATATGACTTTAGAGGAAACAAAGGTCACATACCCAAAGGAGTTCAACTATGTCAAAGGTGGTGAAATCTTGGATGATCCATCTAAAGGGGTAACCACTAGATCTTCTCTTAAAAATATTTATAATTATGTTACATTCATCTCATGCATTGAGATTAAAAATATCAAAGAAGCATTAAATGATGAATGTTGGATTTTGGCCGTGCAAGATGAATTAAATCAATTTGAGAGAAGCAAAGTATGGACATTAGTTGATAAACCTAGTGATAAATCCACTATAGGTGCAAAATGGGTTTTTATAAATAAACTAGATGAGAGTGTCAACATAGTGAGAAACAAAGCTAGACTTGTTGTTCAAGGTTACACTCAAGAAAAGGGAATTGATTTGATGAAACTTATGCACCCGTTGCTAGAATGGAAGTTATTAGGATGTTGTTAGCATTTGCATGTTATCATGAATTCAAGCTTTTTCAATGGATGTCAAAAGTTCTTTTCTAAATGGTTTTATTAATGAAGAAGTTGTTTTCCCCAATATTCTTATTCTTTCAACCCTAGCCGAAACACAACTCAAAATCTCTCTCAAAACTTTTAGTTTTCCCTCGAAATCTCCAAAAAGATTTAAGATTCTTGTGATTCTTCAACAACCCAACAAGATTTCATCAAGTTTGTGCACTTTCATCAAAGCTCGCATTCATTCCAACAAATTTTAAGGTATTTTAGTTATTTATTATAGATTATATATTCTATTTTGATATAGAACTTAGATTTAAGTTTGTTTGAAAATAGTGTTTGTATATGATTTTTAACAAAATTTTTGTGTTTTAAATATTTGTTTTTTGTTCACATATATATATAATATTTTTTGTTTTGAAATTTAAAAAAATATTTAATTTTCTTTTTATCTTAAATTATTTGTTGGATAAATTGGATTGAATTATTAATTTGTGCAAACATTGTGGTTTGATTTGATTTTTTTGCAGGATTTTCTTACTCTTTCGAATCCATTTTTTTTATGGCCCCTAAAACTAAACGTCCTAGGTCCGGTGCTTCCAATCCAAATCCAAACTCTTTGAACTTTTCCTCTATTTTTAACTAATGTTTTAATGAACCGAGTCATTCAAATCAATTAGAACATTTTCGAATGTTTGAAAACTTTAAAATTCGATGGGAAAGAGTTGTTGAATATGATTTTATGGTCTCTAAATCTTTTAAGTTTCCTTATCTTGAACGTTTTAGGGAATGGAAATTTTTGAGTTTTCTTCGTTTACCCGGAGTCGTGTATAAAACCCTAGTTAGAATATTCTACTCTAATGCTAGGGCTATCATTAACGAAGCTCATGAGAAGTTGTTGCTATAGAATCGTACGTTATGGGTAAAACTTTTAGGTTAGATTCCTCTATTATTTCTACTCATCTAGGACTCGATGATATGTGGGTAGATGATGAAACCATTCCCATTAATCTTGTTCATCCCATAGGTACTTTCGTGTTTGTTCTTAATGCTCATGATAGGTTCTTTCATCTCTTAGTTACATGGTTCTTTCGTCCTTACGGGGAAAGTGGTCTACCATTCGAGGGGTGGATGCCTTTTGGTTGCATTGCTTCCAAAATAATATTTGCATTAACCTTGCCCAAATCATATTTGCCGAATCGGTTTTCATTGTCCAACACTGTCATACATCCCAAGTCAAATCTTTTACGTACGATTATGTCTTGAGCCACATCTTCTCAAAAGAAAGCATAGACATATCCTTTGATATTGCTTGCCCCCTACCGATCTCATCAATGCCAAATCCCTTTGAAAGAGCGCATTCTGTTTTATTAATGGTGAGTGGATTAGACAAGAACATTGGCTAGATGATAATGGAAACGCGCAAGCTCCACCTCAAATTTCGGCTCCGATTACGCCTCTACCGGCTTCTATGCCTTTTCATGAAACAATGCATTCCTATTTTGATGGCAAGCTCGATGAGATGCGGTCCTATATTAACGGGAAGTTCAACGAGATGCAATCTTTGGTTGTCTCAAATGAATGACTGTTTCACTCATCTTGGCTCTTGTGTGACTATCATCGAGACTGACTTGGCATCTTTTCATTATGAGTGGAAGACGCATACTTTTGAAGACACCGTCGTGGAGGAGGATAAGGATAAGTATGATGAGGATTTCCCTTAGTACTTTTATTATTTCATACTGCATACATCCTACACTTCATATTTGGATTTGATGCTATATGTTTTATGATTGTTTTTCATATTGCTTTATGTTTCTTCATATCTATGGATATTATGCTTGGATATTTGAACTTATGTTTATGATTCGGATATTTATGCTTTGGAGTATTATTTTGGTTATTATTTTTTATATTCTCCTATTGTTTATAGTGTTTTTGATCTAACAAAAAGGGGAGAAAATTTTGTTTCAAATTTTAATTTTAAAAAAATAAGTCTTTTATTCAAAAACAAAGGGGGAGACTTTTAAAATTTATTTTAAGATTTTGTTATATCAAAAAGATAGAGATTGTTAAACTTATATTAAATTGATTTTGATATAACAAATAGTTTTAAAAATAATAAATCCTTTCAAAATAAATTTTAAATAACCAATATGAATTACTCAACATGCTTTCGAACAAAGTTATTTTTGTCTTAAACTTGATCAAATGTTTGAAATATTGTAAAAACACATTCGATGAGCTTTTCCAAGTGAAATGGGCCAAAGATGCCTTAGCATACTGATACGAAACAATAAGTATTGGTACGCCCTTTACAAACATATACATCAAATGTAAAACCAGTACTGGTACGGCAACAAGCGTACCGATAAGCGGTTTATACTTCAGAATATCAAATGCAATTTGAGTACCGGTACGCCTCACTCGTACCGATACTCAAACCTTTTAGTCAAACATCGAGTGCAAGTTGAGTACCGGTATACCTCTATCGTATCGATACTCCTTAAGGCAAAAATCAGATTTTTTCAAACGTATCGGTATAGATCTATGTGTACCAATACTCTAATGCCTTATGAAATTCTAGTGAGCAAATCACGTACCAGTACAGGCTTTGCGTACTGGTACCCCTGTATTCGTACCAGATATGATCTATTCAACCCAACGACTATGTGAGTACGGGTAACCCGACGACTATGTGAGCACGAGTAAAGTAGGGATTCGTTCGCCAGTATATAGTGATGCATGGATTTAAATTATGTATGTTGTTATGGATGCTATAGATGATAGCTTATGGATGTATTAAGTCGATAGGCTGAGTGATCTCGAGTATGGCGAAGCATTGTGAAACATGTAAGACTTCTTGTAGGCTTAATGATGCCTTGAGATAGGTGTTCTAAGAACTCTAGCTTGTGTAGGCTAGATGATGACTCGTAGATAGTGAAGCCATATCTATGCTCTATAAACTATATTTATCCTGCATGCTTATTTTATGATAATCATGAATTGTGGTAGAGTAGAAATGTACCACTAAGCTTTGTAAGCTCAACATTTGGAATTGTTGTTTTCATTCAAAGATTAATAGGTGGATCGTGATCGAGGAGCACATTGTGAAGGGATTTCCTAACACTACATCGCTACAAAGTATAGTACTTAATGTTTAGTCTTGGGCTATTGTATTCATACGACCTTACAAGCGTTGAGTCTGTAAACTCTATTTGAAATATTATTTTTGATATACGGTGTTTTAAACTCGGAGATCCTATTTTGTAAAGTACTTTATATTATTTATTTAATTAAATGAATCACTGATGGTTTAATGTTTTAGAAAATGGCTAAACTTAAGGTTTTGAAATGGAAATTTGTTGGGTCAGATTTGGGTGACCCGGATGTAGCGCTTCAAATCTGGATCGAGATTGGGATGTTACAAAACATGTTAAATTCAATATTTGACATGAAGGATACGAGACAAGCCGATGTGATTTTGGGCATCCAAGTCGAAAGGTCACTGAAGGTCTCATATTAACTCAGTCACACTATGTGGACAAGATTCTTAGAAAATTTAGCAAGGATGATTCTGGTGCAGCCATAAATCCTATAAATACAAGGCAACATCTTTCTAAAAACAAAGGTTACCGTGTTAACCAAGTGGAATATGCAAGAGTCACAGGGAGTCTAGTATACCTTATGAGTTGTACTAGACCAAATATTGCTTTCATTGTGAGAAGCTTAAGTAGATTCACAACTAATCCATGGGATGAACACTGGAAAGCAATTGTGAGGGTACTTAGATATCTCAGATATACTCAGAACTATGGTCTGAATTATTCTAGGGATCATGTTGTGTTAGAATATTTCTCTTATGCTAGTTGGATATCTGATATTCAAGATACTAAAGGCACAAGTGTATATGTTTTCACTTTGGGAGGAGTTGTATCATGGAAATCCTCAAGACAAACGATTATAACTAGATGCACTATGGAATCTGAGTTTGTAGCCCTAGATAAATCTGGAGAAGAGGTTGAATGGCTATGAAACTTCTTGAAGAATATTCCTCAAAGGCCAAAGCTTGTATCCACAATATGCATTTATTGTGATAACCAAGCTACAATTGGCAGGGCACATAATGTAATGTATAATGGTAAGTCGAGACACATACATCGTCGACACAATACTATTAGATAACTGATCTCAATAGGAGTGTCTCTATCGATTTTGTAAAATCAAAATATAACATTACAGAACCAAAGGGTTAAACCAAGATCAAGTTGATAAAACATCAAAAGGAATAAGAATGAAGCCAATAAATGTTTAAAGCGCTATGTGAATGAAAACCCAACCTAGTTGACTAAAAATCCCATGATATAGGTTCAAAAGGACAACCTACTTGCTTAGACTGTGTGAGGTCATTGTAGGGGGTTGTAACACCCCTACTCGGTCTAGTAGAGAACCGGTTCAGAGATGCTACCAGAAACAATGCTGATGCAATAATTTATTAATCAGGAATACAGTTCATGAAATCTTATTCATATTTACTTGATGGGCCATATCCAAAATTTCAATGCAACATTTTCAAATTTCAAATTACTACTACAATGACCAGATTTAACAAGATTATAAAGTTAAAAGCCATATAAATAAGCTTTAGTATACATGCTTTATCTCAAATTTAGTGAACATATAACCATACTTCATTCAATAAAAGACTTACATAACAAATTCTATATTACTTAGACCACAATTCTTTATCAATTAAGCATTGAGTACCATTTTATGATTATAGGATTCTACAAGTCCTTGAGTCAAAACAAGGTATATATACTATGAGGTTTAAACATGCCAAATATACTATATATATACTTTAAGTCCATTCCAACATGCATTGCAACTACAAATCATAACACACATGTTTATATCTTTTTCTTATGTATACATTTCCATGTCATATGCCACCATTCTAGGAGTTACAGAAAAGAGCATAAACATTACTCGAAAACTTTGAGATGTGACTTGCAACCTCGAACCACGATCAATCCTTAGAAGGTCTTATAAGCTGAAAAAGTATAACATTGAAATGTATTAGGCTTACTTAGCCTAACTGAGGTAGTAACCTTACATAATAATATGTTAATAATTATGATTTGCATGAAATCAATGAAAGCAAAGCATATGGTGGCTTCAATGGTATATCTTGTACATATCATACATATTCAATGCATAACCCTAAGATCATTCCCGCGATTTATACTTATTAGTCTTAATTACTATCCTTGGCTAAGTTCAGTATAGTCTTTTATTACTTTGTTTTCCCTTGGAGCACATTGAACATAGGTACTAATGGCCAATGATTCACATAGCTCAAAGCAAAAAGTAATGTCTAGTGTCGATGTAATAATAATGAGTCAATGCTTCTTCTTCCATCATCCATCATCTCTCCCTAACCTCCATATCACCAATATATTTGGTCAGTGCAATGTATATACCATGTCAATGTGTCCAAGGGTTCATTGTTATCAATGTCTTATGTCAATAAGCAAGTCTTGATTCCAACTATTTTTATCAATAATCATGATGAGCACAAAGCTTCAAAGCAACATATTTTAATTGTATTAAGTTGTTTCGGTATATTTCATTGAACTCAACGTATAATCAATAATCTCTATATAGTGTCAATGCAGAATCAATCTCAATGTTATGATCAATGCCCAATGTAGACAATAATGCAAAGCAAATCCAAGGAGCTTACCATGCTATGAATGTTACCACCAAAAGTACTCTATGTGATCCAAGATATGTAATTATAGACACTTATAATTACCACAAGGAAAACAACAGTCAGAATGACATCATGTCATATGAGGCAAAGAAACTACACTCACCTAATATCTCAAAGTTACCGGGTACCTGACCACAATCACATATTTAATTTCTAACTTACTTCCTTTCCTAGTCTCCCTTATTAAATTATGTACCTCAAAACAAATAACCAATCATCAGGACTTCCAATTACAAGCATTTTAAACAATGTACAAGTTCAAGCACACTTACTCCTTTATCTTACATGCCAAAGTACACAATCATAAGGACCAAAAATCAGCCTTAATTACTAAATGCATAACCATCCTATTCATATGAATATCAATGGATCCAAATAGCCTTAAATCTCTTAGTTTATAGAAGGATGATGAGTTTATTTACAACAAACAATCATAGAATCCAATAACAATTGAACATGAGACCTAATATCTCAAAGTTACTGGGTACCTGACCACATTCACATATTGCATTTCTAACTTACTTCCTTTCCTACTCTCCCTTATCAAATTATGTACCTCAAAACAAATAACCAATCATCAGGACTTCCAATTACAAGCATTTTAAACAATGTACAAGTTCAAGCACACTTACTCCTTTATCTTACATGCCAAAGTACACAAGCATAAGGACCAAAAATCAGCTTTAATTACTAAATGCATAACCATCCTATTCATATGAATATCAGTAGATCCAAAGAGCCTCAAATCTCTTAGTTTATAGAAGGATAACGAGTTTATTTACAACAAACAATCATAGAATCCAATGACAATTGAACATGAGACTTAATTATCTTGTCCTTTAAAATTCACTTAATATTTAAATGTTTTCTTCAATTCTTAGCATAGCTTTGTGACCACTAAAAACATCTATCATTCTCGTCCATAATACAAATGATCCTGCAACATTTTTGTCCGGCCATTCAACAATGTATCTACTCTCTTATGCATTTCGAACATCAAATTCACAGCATATACATTCAGTTTCGAAATGTAGATTTTTCATCAATCAAAACTTATTTACAGCCTTCAAAACAACATGCGTTTTCATCATTCAAAACAACAACAAAACTTTTGTACTCCAAAATAGTTTACAACATTAAAATTCTTCTTTGAAAAATAGTTTTCCAGTATTAAAATTCTGCATATATTTTAAATCTAAAAACTTCACATATTGCATATTAGGACTGCATACAATACTGTATTTTTGCATTCAAACATTTTGCACTGCATTACTACATTTTCTACCTTGTTTTTAAACCATTTTGCACTGTTTTTAGATCATTCTGCATACTTTCTAAACTATTTCCTGTACATATTTTTGAACTACATTATAACAACATTTATAGCATAACATACAAATGTTCTTAGCTTAAGAATAGTATTCGTTTTAAGCTCAAGAAGAAAAAGATTGTAACCCCCTTAGCCCGGCCTAGCCGAAACCGAACTAAAAGGATCACATTAGGTTTGTCGAAGCAAACCTTAGCTAATAACCTAAACCGATCCATTTTTTTCTTTTTATCTTGTCTAGATGCACTAATATTATCTACTATGTGAACATACCTCAGCGAAACCATCTTATTGAAATTAGATTACAAAATAGGGTTTATTTGCTTAAATCCGTACATCGAGGACCAAAATGCAATTTTTATATTTTAAAAGGACTTAATTAGAATTCAAGATTACCAACCCTTCATTAGTCCAATTTTATGCTCTCATGTTAAATTTCAGCTCAAAACAATCATCCAAGCTCATTCAATTGCAAACGTAACATTCAGGGACTAATTTTCAAATTTTCCAAACTTCAGCAAACTGATGCGCAAAAAATCAACAGGGCGTACCGATACGAGCAAGCCTGTACCGATGGAGGTTAACGAAAAAACAGTTGCTCGTACTGATATACGTACATATGTATCGATACAGTGTGTTGACCCACCCGTACCGATACGGCCTTGAACCCGTACCGATCCCTCTTTGAGTTCTCAAAAAACTCAGAATTCTAGTAACTAAAATGTGTACCGATATGGTACCCTGAGTATCAGTACAACTCTTTAAAAATGAGGGGATTGTACTGGTACTCAAACCCATGTACCGACACCAGCACAAGAATTCCTTAAGGTGTACCGATATGGTGGCTAAGCGTAACGATACCCTTTGTTATTTTTCGATGATTTGAGCCTCTTCAGACCCCGCGTACCGATCCTTAGGTACCCGTACTGGTATGCAGAGGCCTGTAATGACCTCTAGGTCTAGCATCTTAACATCAAAAGCATGCTTAACATCAAAAGCATTTTAAGCAATCCTATCAAGTCTAACCCAATCAACCCCAAAGTCTATAGGGATGCTCCCTAGTCAACATCCAAAACATAAATCCATCGACATCTCAAGTACTTTAAACCTCTTACAAGTGCAAACCAACAATTAGAACTTGTACAAACATGGAGTTCATCAAATAACCCTCCCAAAACAACAATTGGCACATTGCCCTTATTACTACTATATAATGTTCCAAACAATACTTTGCAAACAAGTCCTTGGATTCTTTTCTTGCTTCCTCCCTGCCTTTTTTCCTTTAATTCTCTGCATTGATGGAACAATGAGAAAGTAAGCACACTAGGCTTAATGAGGAATGCTCAAAAAACAACCACCATCAATGCATTTAAAACCATTTAGCAATCCTTTTGAAAAACCAATTTCCAAAACACTTTACAAACATCATTTCAACATCATGCCTTATCAAAACCATACACTTAACATTTCCAAAATAGCATATTAAACCATATGCAACATGTATCATGGATTCAACAACAAAGTCCCATTTTCTAACCTTAATTTAAGCTTTCCCATGCATATTACCAATGCAAGGCTTAAAGAGTAAAACATGTTTAAACCAACATTAACAACATAATCCATCACATGATACATCATCAATTATATTGGCTTACAAGTGATCATTAACCAAGTTCCACTTTTCAAAACATAACATCGGAAACACAGATTCACTAAGTGTACCCAACACTTTATGCTATTACAATCGAAATTAAAGGTACATTACAACCGGCTACATTCACAACCCCACACATCGGTTGGATGCATAACCCACTAATGAGAGTCTTCGGTACAACGATCAAAACCCCTCGAACGTTAGGGGCACTTGGATGGAGTTTACGGTATACTAGATCAAAACTCCTCAACATCCAACGAGACTTTTTATAGTTCACTATCAATCTTATGGCCAGGCAACTATATCAGATAACATTTCCAAAACCTTTTCATACCATCACTTGCCAATATAATTCATTTCATTAACATCAACTCATTATTTTCATATGCATCATCAAAATCATTTATCTAATGCATCATCCATGCAATAATCAATGTTCAAAAATATTATCAAAACATACATTAACTCACAATGCAACATCATCATTATTTAACCAACTTCCAACATTAAACCATGCTGAAAACATGCATGTACAATGAGTAACCAATTCATTAAAACAAGGGCATAAAACCAATTGCCAAACTGAGTTCAAGAGAGAATTCATCATTTACTTACTTTTGAGCTTAGACCAGCATTTCAAGCTTGATCTAAACCCCCAAACACAACTTTCAAACCTTTGAAAAGCTATAAAACTCATTGTCACTCGCCGACACACCTCCAAAGCTTCCAAAACGATTGTTCAGCTTGCGGATAAACTTCCCCTATTTTATCCATACAAAAAACAGAGGATACAATGCATCAAAATGCTTTCAATAACCCAGCAACATAAATTCACATAAATCCTCAACATCCACTACCCAATTTCACTCCACAACAACCGAAGTCAACATCAAACATCTTTCAAACTTAACTCAGCCAAAACCTAACGTTTTAATCCATCAATTAACATCTAAAAAAACAACAACATCATCCTTATACCTCCAGCTGTAATATCATAATTTTTTTCCAGTGACCAAAATGTAAATTTTGAAAGTTTTGTGGCTAAAGCATAAACTTTGGAAATGTTTAGGGATTAAAATGTAATTTTCAAAAGTTATGTATTTTAACCCCGTAAATGAATAGTTTACCCCCAATAATTGCATTTTCATTTTACTTGGATTTTAATACGGAGTTTGTGTTAATGGCTATAAAATGATAAAGTTCGAAAAAATATTCGGATAATCATATCAAGCTAAAATTTTAGAGATAGTTCTATGAAACTTAGAAGAGTCATAAAATATCATTTTATGGATATTTGGATGTTAAAAGAGATTGGGAAAATTTTAAATCGATCGAAATGACATGGAATAACAATTTTGTGAGTAAGTTGATTAGTAAAGGGCGTTTTGATTATTTTTCCCAAAAGGGACATGGAGGGAATTTTGAGATTTCTTTTATGGATGAATAGTGGCTGATTAGAATCCAACTAAGTCTAGTTGGAATATTACAAAATGGAAAATTAGAAATATAAATCTAGTTGGAGGGTATTTTTAGAAAGTGGAATTTATTGAATTAAAAATTCATTATTAATGATACAAGTGTCTTAAATATATGAAATATGAAGGAATTATCAGAAAAATACTCTCCAAAACGTTGGTGAAGAGAAAAAGAAGAGAAAAATTTTACAAGCTCGATTTAAGACCCAAATCTCGGTTTTCAGGTAATCTTTCAAACTACAAAGTTGTTCTACTCTTCGAGCTCTATCTTTTGATGTAAATAATTCGTAAAATACTTGCTTGGTTGATGAGATTTGATATGAGGAAGAAATTAAGGTTTATGAACAAATTGGGGCTTTTATGATTTTATGAATCCATGGTTGATTTTAAGTTAGAATCATGCTTGTATGATGTTAGAGTAATGTTATTGAGCTGGGATTTAAAACCTACATATTTTGGATTGTATAGAGAAGATTAGGGTTTATGGATTCAAGTCTAACTTAGGGTTTGTGATGTTGGATTAAAGATCTAGTAAGCTTGATTTGTTGCTTGGAAGTAAAACCCTAAGTAAATACATAGGGAACATTTCGGCAAGCTTCAAAAATTAAGGGACCAAATCTGATTTTTATGAATTTGATGTGTATTTCTATTATTAATGATGTTAGAGACATGAAAATGAAGTTAGAATGCTAAAACGACTATTAATCTCATCAGTTACCATTTTGACAAATTGTCAAACTTTAATGGTCTATTCGGCAAAGAGGATATGTAGAAGGAGTAAATCTGATTTTTAGTTAAAATGACGGAATTAAGGTAGTAATGTTGATTTGAGGACTAATTTGCAAAGTTAAGAAGCTTGAATCCTTATATTTGAAATTTGGTGACCACTTCGACAAAACAAGAGAAGTTAGAGAAGTAAAGGTTTAAGCTTATTTTGATGAAGGATGTAAAGAGAACATATGAATACAAGCTTTATTCAAATTATTTGATGTAAATTGATAGAACTAAATTGACAAGTATAGAAATAAGGAGAAGTTGGTGTAAATAAGAAGTTATTTATGGAATGTTTTGTTGGAATTTGAATTATGGCAATAAGTTTAAAAATTCACCATAAATTCTACAAAAATGGTTAGATGATGAATTTTATACCGTTGTAAAGATTTGTTAGTCTAGTTTTGGTTTCCAACAAGCGGAAACTGATTTTGAGTTCCGAGTTAAAAGAAATGAATTTTTAATCGAATGAAGGTCAGAAAAATTACAGAGCAGTTTCTACCTGGACAACTCTGTGACGTGAATGTAAGGAATTTTCATAATTTTGTAGATTTTATTCATTTATTTGGTTTATACCGTTAGAACCGTTGTCGAATCTAGTTTCTATAGTATAAAGGAAATTAAGATCCAATATGTATTCCGCCCTGTATAAGTAAATCTTTGAAGGTAGCGCAAGCTATAAGAAAATAGAATTGAAACATTTTGTATTTAAATATTAGTTAGCAAGCTCGGAAGAATTATTGGAAGTTCAAATTGGTCACTAAGGACCATAATGAGTTTTTAAACAGTATAAGGAACAAAGGAAAAATATTTGGAAATGTTATATTCGAATGATTATATTAGAAAGCATGTTTAAGGTATTGTTAGATTTGAATCTAACAAATATTTTATTGTATTCATGTGATTAATAAAGTCAAGTCTGAATTAAAGAAGGTTTAAGGTACTATGTAATACCCCAAAATTTGCTATGTTGATTAAGGGTCATTTAGTACTATGATAAGGGCTTAAAAGCTTACATAGTGACTAAAATGACAAAAATGCAAAAGTTTGGATTTTCTCAATTATGGACTGTAGAAAAGAAATTTCTGAGGTTTTAAGGTGTTATGTGATAGAGAACGAGTAAAATAAGATAGTCGCAAAATTTGGTTAAAATACAAGGAAAATTTGAATGGGAATTTAAGGTTAAAGTTTAGTGTCCAAAATGATAAGTTTTAAAAACTTGGGTGGTACAAGTTGAAATATGAAAAGTTGAAGGACCAAAGTTGTAATTTCTTAAAAGTTAGGTGTTTAATTTCATAAATAGATAGAGCACCTATTGGTGTAAATCGAATGAGTAATTACTGGTTTGATCCAATAATTCGATTATTGGAAAATTGTAGTCAAAGTTTAAGTGGAATTTGGATACTCAGATCGAACTGAAAAATTATGAAATTTTATCATATGGTAGAGAAAGGTTATAAAAGTTATTTCTAAGTGTTTAAAATATTTTAGTTCGATTCAGGATGAATCCATGGATTGAACATATCATGGACAAAAATCTGATATAGATTCCGGGAATAAAAATATAGTATAAGATGTCGAATTCCGATCGAACTGGAAAGTTAAGTGTGCTTAGGGTATAGGATGGGTGACATATTGGGAAGGTCTTATGTCAGTACTTGAGATTGATAAAAAGAATCCAGTTCGAGTTAATATTGTTTGTATTTATATATGATAAAGGATTACTAAGAGAATTTTATCCGATAAAGATTTCGGTAAATTATTAGTATATTGGACCAAGTCAAAATTTCAAGATTTTGATTTTTTTCAAAATTATGAAATATTTTGTATGTCAACAATATTTATTTATGGAAATTAGAATTATGAGAATTTAAGATTTGATTCGATAGTTCTAAGAATGGAAAATTGTAGTAAGTGATTATCGGGTAATCGAATCAAATTGGAATTTTAAAGATAGTTCCATAAGCCATGGAAAATTCATAAAATATTATTTTTATGAATATTTTAACGATTTTAGTAGGATTCTAACTAGATTTGGTTCAATTTTTACAAAATGGCAATTTTGAAAATAGAAATATAGTTGGAGGATTATTTGGACCTAAGAAATTAAATGAATTTAATATTCATTTAATTAATACACGTGGCATTAATAAGTAAAAGATGAACAATTATTAGTTCATCTTCTCCTCCAAAACTTCGAAACCTACAAGAAAGAAAGAAAGAAAATATACAAAATTTTCCAAGGCAATTTTGAAGGCTCCAAAGTTAGAATCAAGGTATGTTGCTTTGGGAAAAATTGATCTATGCTTCATGCTCTTTCTTTTGATAGTAATTTTGTATGGTAATTTGAAGAATTGCTGATGTTATTGATGGGAGAGAAAATAGGGTTTCATGTTCTATGTTGAGATTGAAGTATGATTTAAGTAAATCAAGTGTTATGGAGTTGAAATCAAGCTTAGATTTAGATTAATTTCATGTTTGAAGACATAAACCTAACCCTAAAATTTGGGACTTTATTTAAGGTTTTGAAATTTATGATGAAAATGAAATATTGATGATATTAGAAGCTTGATTTTGATGTTAGAATGAAAAATCCTTAACTAGTCTTCTAAGTGACTATTTTGGCATGTTTGATAAATTAGGGGAAACATTGTGAAAATTATCCTAGTGATGGATTTGAAGAGATTATGAATTTAGAAGCTTGATTATGGCATTAGGACTAAAATAAAGTCCTTGAAAAGTTTAGACACCCAATTTTTCATATCGGAATAAATTGGGGTTTTAAGTGTTAATTCTTGGAAATGAAGAATATATGCTGGAAAAATTAATTTGAGCATGTTAGAATGTTGTTTGGATGAAAAATGAGCCTAGAGAAGCTAAGTGGCCAATTCAGCCACATGGAAGAATAATGGGAAAATTTTATGAAAATTATGATTATGAGATTTTATGTTTCGAATATGTTATATGAAGTTAGAATTGAAATTAGAAATCCATGGGATTAAATTGACAAGAAAGGAAATGGAAAGGGACCATTTCGACAGCCTTAGTTAGTTCAAGGACCAATTTAGCTTTGGTCTAAAAGCAAGGAAAAAATGTGTGAAAAATTATAGAAATGTTGGATTAATTATTCGATACAAATTTACAAGTTTATGTGTAAAATTAGTGATTAAAATGTCACTTTGGTAAAAGTTAGTGAAAAATGATGGAATTATTGAATAATTATGATTTGAGCTGGAATAAATTGTAAAATGTGCAAAATGGTCACTAGGGACCATAATGAAAAATTTGGTATTATTAAAGGAAAAAGTGAAAAATTTTGGAAAGATTAAAAAATCTAACATGAATATTGTTATGTATTTTCAAATGGTACTGTAAAGCTATTGACGAGGCTAAGGGTACTAGATCAAAGGAAAGCAAGGAAAAAGTATCGAAATAGCTTAGCGAGGCTAATATCATGCATGGCCCAGGTGAGTGCATTTTTACTTATTTATTAGATATGTGAGATGAATGAGTGCATTTTTTTATCTTATATATATATATATATATATATATATATATATATATATATATATGAGGAAGACTTGCAATAAGTCAAATTTGATAATAATGAAAATGTATGTTGATCAAAGAAATATTAAATGGTATATGTGATATATTGATATGGCATAATGATTTATCTAATAAATCATATTTTAGATATTTAGATATGAAATGCCCATTATCGAATTATGGTTGATAGTATTGATGAATTGGATATTGAAGGTGAAAGTATTATATCGTTATGCCCAAGTACTAGTGTGATAATCTTTGGTATAGTTAGATAAACAATGTATACTCTTCGGAGCCGAGAGACACAATGTAGACTCTTCGAAGTCAAGATAAACAATGTAGACTCTTCGGAGTCGAGATAGACAATGTAGATTCTTCGGGGTCGAGATATACAATATAGACTCTTCGGGATCGAGATAGACAATGTAGACTCTTCGAGGTCGAGTAGACAATGTAGACTCTTCGAGGTCGAGATAGACAATGTAGACTCATCAAGTTCGAGATAAACAATGTAGACTCTTCGGGGTCGAGATAAACAATGTAAACTCTTCCAGGTCGAGATAAACAATGTAGACTTTTCAGGGTCGAGATAAACAATATAGACTCTTCAGGGTCGTTATAAACAATGTAGACTCTACGGAGTCGGCTCAAACACTACGATGTTACCTAGCACAAAATGTGTGAGTATGAGGAGCAAAGAGCATCCTCAAGTACGTACTCATCTTAGTCGCTTCGGCGATGCAGACGCTACGGTGTCGTGATGACTCGCATACCATAACATCACATCATTTTGTACTTTGGGCTATGTTAAAGGATATGATATGCAAATGATTGCGTGATGAAAGTATGACCATGTTACAGAACATGATATGCAAATGATTACGTGATGTAAGCATGACTACTTGATGAACATGAACCATTGATACATGATTCTATGACATAATTGATAGATGATATGAATCATATTGAAAGCATGTTTATGTTAAAGAAATTATTATGCATGTGAATACCTGATGAACATAGAACAATGATGACATGATTCTTAAGATAGTCATGTTACATGATTATTCCTGCATTACAAATGGCATGATTTTATACTTTGGCGATAACACTTGAAATGCATTTTATGCAAATTGTTAAGCTAAAAAAGCTTAATCTACACAAGACTGGTAAGACAGATGGAATCCTATGATTTGAATATTATATTGGTTAAATGAACTATACATGATTAAAATGTTATCAACTGCAATTGGAAACCGCTTGCCAATCTGCAGGGTTGTGTTATTTATAATCATTGTTTTGCGTTGTTATGGTTATGCAGCACCAAGTTATACTTAACGTGTGTTTTGAATCACACATAGGTACTTCAAACTAGATAGCAGAGGAGGAGCTATACATCATTGGATGAAGTTAGTATGTATCATCAGTAAGTATCACCATATCCTAGTCTAGTGGGGCATGTATAGATATTAAATAAGTAGCTATTATGTATGACTAAAATTTTGTACCCTACTTATAAGTTAATTTGGATGTATGATCTAGTAACATGACTTAGTTTGAGGAATTAAAAATATTAGAAAAAATGCTTTAAATGATTTTAAAACTTAGTTGGTTGTTTATCGCATAGTGATTTTAAAATCAAGAAAGGGTTTAGGCAGCACACATAGTTTTCACCCTGAATTATATTCTCATTTTAATAATTGCTTAAAGTATTTTACAAACCAATTCAGGGTCAAAACTAGCTACGGTTGCCAGACATAGTTTTGTTTGAAAACTGAGAAAAGGCTAACCACTGAAATACTTTGTTGAGGTAAAGAAAAATTACAAGTCAAAAATCAGTGTAACCAGTTAGTAACATCTTTAATGTGTATTCGAATACCGAATATACGTTGAGGGTGTTACATACTATGAAATAAAGGATCGAACTAGGACTTAGTGAGGCATTATGTTAAGTGGCCAAGGTGAGTGCATTTTTACATATTTTATATATATGATATGAGGAAGACTTGCGGTAAGTCGTCTTGATATTAATGAAAATGTATGTTGATTAAAGTTATGCAAATGGCATGAAATATTAAATGACATATGTGATACATTGATATGGAATAATGATTTATGTAAGAAAAATCAGATTTTAGATATTGGATATGAACTGCCTAATATCGACTTATATGATTTATATTGATGCTTTGAACATGGAATGTTGATTATAATGTTGATTTTGCCCAAGAACTATTGTGAAGTGTTTGGTATAATTGGATATCCATAGAGTCCTAGCAGCTACGTCATAGCACTACGGTGCGAGATAGACTTTTCGGGGTCGGTTTAAACATTAAGGTGTTACATAGCACAAAATGTGCGAGTATGAGGAGCAAAGGGCGTCCTCAAGTACGTACTCATCATTAGACGCTATGGCGTTATAGACACTACGATGTCGGTTATGATGACTCGTGTACCAAAGTATCATATTATATTGTACTTCGGGCTATAATACATGAAATGCATCTATGCAGGTAGTTAAGTTAAAAAGCTTAATGTATATTTGATTACGAAAATAAAGGTTTGATGATATGATATAAACTGAAATTGGGACTCGCTTGCTGTTTTGCAGGAACTATATTGCACTGTTACATGACAGAGGAATAACTTTGATAAGTCAGTTTTATACGATTATATATTTTTATATAATATACACAGTAATTTGTTTATTTATGTTATTTCTATTCATTGAAATACTTTACTTTAATTTATAGTTGCCTCACTAAGTGAATACTTAGCGTGTTCTATTTCACACGTAGGTTATTGGGAACTTACCAGAATAGGAGTCAAGCATGTTGATCAAGCTGCAATCTGACAAACATTAGTAAGACATTCTAATTTATGATATTCTCTAGTGAGCATGATCAATTTATTTTTTAGTTGTTTTAAAGTTATAAGTTTGATTAATAGTATGATAAATATTAATTATTCGTACGGTTAAATAATTGCTGGTAATGATATTTAATCGGGTAAAATTTTATTTATTGTTTACCGCGTAACGATTCTAAATTTAAGAAAGGGCCTAGGCAGTGTACCTAGTTTTTACCCTGAGTTACATACTTATTTTAATAACTAACTAACATGTTTTATAAACCAATTCAGGGTCAAAACTAGCAATATGCAAATAGGCACGAATACTTCAAAAGTCGAGAAATGGGTTTTTTATAAACTAGTTTTATGTCAGATGTTTTAAAAAAATTTACAAGTCTAGAACTTTGTTAAATAATATTGTGACATCCTTAATGTGTATTCATACTACAAGTATACGTTAAGGATGTTACATTTAGTGGTATTAGAGCTACAAGTTTAGTAGGTTCTGGATGCTAAACTGAGTTTTTTATAAGTTTGTCAGTAAATACATGCCCCTAGAATGTCATATTACTGATGTGATGATTGTATGACTTGAAGTTGCTCCTCATTAGCATAAGATAGAATAAGATTATATTAAGGAAAATAAGACGGTACCAGATTTCATCAATCGACTAATCTCATAGGTCAAAAAAGGACTCATTGCGAGTACAATGAAGTGAAATAAGTATTGTAATCGACTTCAGTTTGAGTTGAGTTACCTGCATTGTAAGGATCTGATGCAGTAATTATAAGATGTTAGTCCTTAAGATTTATATATGCACTTATGTTTATAACAACATAGGTTACAAGGAAATTTAGATAGCAAGGGCTCACATTTCAAGATAAAAAGGCAGTAGTAAGACTGTAAGTTTGTGATTAAATGTTATTAAGATATTCAAATATGAAGAAGTAAGAAGAAGAAGAAGAAGTATCTTTACTTGGGAAATATATATGCTTGAGGGTTGAAAATGGCACTCCATAAGACAACATTGATTAAGTTATGAGAAAGAAAGCTGGAAAACTTAGTAGTAGGAAATTATTAGACGAGAATTATACTTAACCCGATAAAGAAAGAATGTTTGATGAAAAGCAATTTTCTCTGAATGGATAGCAAACTTGGTTAATAGAGACCAAGAATTAACAAATATGAAGATTTCATTAATTATGGTTTTCTCAAGAAAATGTAAGGTAAAAGAAGTTATTAGAAGGATCAAGGAAAAATTGAAGAAGTAGTAACAAGGTTAGACAGTAACCACTTTTCGCTCAATATGATGTTAAAGTGCTGGTGAAGTTGGAAATGTCTAGTTAAACTGGGGTTTATTATTTCGAGCCTTTGATATGATTTAAGAGAAAATTCAACCCAAGTTCCTTCGAATTTTATTACTAGAGAGTTGGGAAGTCTTGAAGTGTTGGACTACAGGTAGGATATTGAAGGAAAACCAATGTCGATAGACAATTGTTTTAACAAATATAAAGATGATGATAGAAGGCTTCGTTGTGATGATTGGGAAAAAGCTCAATATGATGGTAACTTATCTCTTGGGACATAGCACAAGGGGGCATGAATTGGTTATATTCCTACCATGTCATTGTGGATTGTCGTTTAAAGCGATTAATATTGAAGAACTAGGAAGACATAGAGATAATAGTAGTTGGTGAAAGGGTAAATCCCTTATCCAATGTAATTTCAGTTGTTTCTGCCAAGAAACTGTTGCTACAAGGCTACCAACCTTTCTTAGCTAATGTTGTGGATACTCGAGTTTTTGAGATTAAATTGGAAGTTATTCTAACTGTCCGAGAGTATCTACATGTATTCCCAGATGAGTTACTAAGATTTCCTCGAGATCGAGAGGTGGAATTCAAAATAGAGGTGTTACCAGGTAGTACGCCTATATCGATGGCCCCATATAGAATGTCTCCAACCAAACTTTGGGAGTTAAAGGTATAATTGCAAGAATTGTTAGATCGAGGTTTTATAAGGCCAAGTATGTCACCTTGGGGCGCACTAGTGTTATTTGTGAAAAAAGAAAGATGGATTCAAGCGATTATGCATAGATTACCATTGGATAAATAAGGTGAAAACAAAGAATAAGTATCCTCTTTCGAAGATTGATGACCCTTTTTATCAGCTAAAAGGCGCAACTGTATTTTCTAAGATTGATCTCTGATCGGGGTATCAATAGTTAAAGATCAAGGAAGAAGATATTCCGAAGACAGCTTTTCAAACTCGATATGGACACTATAAGTTTGTAGTGGTACTATTTGGATTGACAAGTGCTCATGCGACATTCATATATCTAATTAACCGAGTATTTCAACCTTACTTGGATTAATTTTTGGTGGTATTCATCGATGATATTTTAGTTTATTCAAAGATAAAGGAAGAACATGATGCCCAACTTTGCATTGTTCTTCAGACCCTTCGAGAAAAGAAGTTGTATGCTAAGCTGCCAAAGTGTGAATTTTGGTTACCGGAAGTTACTTTTTTTGGCCATGTAGTTTCGGCAAAAGGATAAGAGTAGATCCCAAGAAAGTACAAGCTATAGTTGAATGAAAAACTCCAAAGAATGTTTATGAGGTTTGAAGTTTCTTGGGACTTGTTGGTTATTATCGAAGGTTTGTAAAGAAATTCTCGATAATTTCCTCCCTACTGACCAAGCTATTGAGGAAGGATGTACCATTTATTTGGACAGATGTGTGCCAAGAAAGTTTTGAGACATTAAAAATGATCTTAACAGAAGCCCTGGTGCTAGCAACCAGAATCGGGCAGAGATTATATGGTTTATAACGATGCTTCTCATAATGGTTTGGGATGCGTACCTATACAAGAAGGAAAAGTGGTGGCCTATGCTTTAAGGCAACTTAAGATGCATGAGAGGAATTATCCTACTGGTGATTTAAATTTAGTAGTAGCTGTATCTGCTTAAAAGATATGGCACCATTATCTATATGGTGAGTGATGCTACATTTACACAGATCATAAAAGTTTAAAGTATCTGTTAACTCAAAAGGAGTTGAACATGAGGCAAAGAAGGTGGATCGAACTTCTTAAGGATTACGATGTTGTGATTGACTACTATCTTGAAAAAAAGCCAATATAATAACCAATGCTCTTAGTTGGTAGATATTCTTTACTTTAAGAGCAATGAATAAGCCAATTATAGAACTTTAGCTTATACCTACTCATTTAGGTCAAATTAAAGATTTTCCGTTGAAAGATGAAAAATATTTCCAAGGTTAGAACAAATCAAAAATGGTGAAAATAAAGACTTCAAAGTTAAGAATGGTGGATGTCCAAGAAAAATATTATGTTCTTGCCGATGCATCCAAAAAAGAATTAGAGGTATCTAGGTCTAAAGAGCAAATATTGATATCCAGAAATAAAAAAGGCAGTAACTGAATTTATGACTACATGCTTGACAGGCTAACAACTAGAAGTGAAACATCAAGTACCTTCAGAAATGTGGTAACATATTTCCATTCCATTAGTGAAAGTGGAAAAGAATTATGATGGATTTCATAACTAGGTTACCAATGATACCGATTAAAGATGATTCGATTTGGGTATTTATGGACAGATTGAATCAATCTGTATTTGAATAAATATGTTGAGTGATAAATCTAAAGTATTGTAAAGTGACGTGATGTACCTATTTTCATTGTGTGTAATTAAGATCCAAGATTATCTCTAGTTTTTGGAGTTCCTTGCATAAGACATTAGAGACTCGACATAATTTCAACACTACTTTGCATCCATAGAAGGACGAACAATCTGAAAGATTAATTCAGATTTTGAATGATATGTATAGTTCTACTTGATCGAGTTTGAAGGCTTTTGGGAAAAGTAGGTGCCACTAGATCAAAATCTCTTAAGTAACAGCTATCAATTGAGCATAATGATGGTTTTATAAAAAAATGTAGTATGAAAGAAGATTGTGATAAACATTTACGAATAGTGCTACAAGCCTTGTGGGAAAGGTAACTGTATGCAAAATTACTCAAGTGTGACTTTATCAGAAAGTATTAATTAGATCCTTTATATGTCAATACCTCAGAGGAAATAGAAATTCATGCCGAATTTGATTTATGAGAAAGAACCGATAAAGATTCTAGAACATGGAGTCAAATAACTAAGGAATAAGTCGATTCCGCTTGTTAAAGCTCTTTGGCAAAATTATAAAATTGAGGAAACGACTTGGGAAAGAAAAGAATTTATGGGAAAGCAGTTTCCTCTCCCTTTTTGAACCAGGCACATGTTGAAAATTCGAGGACAAATTTTCTTAAGGGGGAGAAAATTGTAATATCCCAATTTTTGGCTAGTGACCAAAATGTAAATTTTGAATTTTTTGTGGCTAAAGTATAAACTTTGGAAAAGCTTAGGATTAAAGTGCAATTTTCAAAAGTTATGTATTTTAACCCCATAAATGAATAGTTTACCCCCAAGAATGACATTTCCATGTTACCTGAATTTTCGTACAGAGTTTGTATTAATGGCTATAAAACGATAAAGTTCAGAAAAATATTGGGATAATCGGATCAAGCTAAATTTTCAGAGATAGTTCTATGGACCTTAGAAGAGTCATAAAATATCATTTTATGGGTATTTGGATGTTAAAAGAGATCGGGAAAAATTTAAATCAATCAAAATGACATGGAATGGCAATTTTGTGAGTAAGTTGACCAGTAAAGGATGTTTTGGTCATTTTGCCCAAAAGGGACATGAAGGAAATTTTGAGATTTCTTTTATGGATGAATAGTGACTGATTAGAATCAAACTAAGTCTAGTTAGAATATTACAAAATGGCAAATTAGAAATATAAATCTAGTTGGAGAGTATTTTTAGAAAGTGGAATTTATTGAATTAAAAATTCATTATTAATGATACAAGTGTCTTAAATATGTGAAATATGAAGGAATTATCAGCAAAAATACTCTCCAAAATGTTGGTGAAGAGAAAAGGAAGAGAAAAATTTTACAAGCTCGATTTAAGCCCCGAATCTCAGTTTTTAGGCAACCTTTCGAACTAAAAGTTGTTCTACTCTTCGAGCTTTTATGATTTTATGAATCCATGGTTGATTTTAAGTTTGAATCATGCTTTTATGATGTTAGAATCATGCTATTGAGTTGGGATTTAAAACCTACATATTTCGGATTATATAGAGAAGATTAGGGTTTATGGATTCAAGTCTAACTTAGGGTTTATGATGTTGGATTAATGATCTAGTAAGCTTGATTTGTTGTTTGGAAGCAAAACCCTAAGTTAAATACATAGGGACCATTTCGGAAAGCTTCAAAAATTAAGGGACCAGGTATGATTTTTATGAATTGGATGTGTATTTAAATTATTATTGATGTTAGAGACATAAAAATGAAGTTAGAATGCTAAACCGACGATTAATCACATTAGTGGCCATTTTGACAAATTGTCAAACCTGAATGGTCTATTCGGTGAATAAGATATGTAGAAGGAGTAAATATGATTTTTAGTTAAAATGATGTAATTAAAGTAGTAATGTTGATTTGAGGACTAATTTGCAAATTTAAGAAGCTTGAATCCTTATATTTGAAATTTGGTGACCACTTCGACTAAACAAGAGAAGTTAGAGAAGTAAAGGTTTAAGCTTGTTTTGATGAAGGATGTAAAGAGAACATATGAATACAAGCTTTATTCTAATCATTTGAAGTAAAGTGATGAGAATAAGTTGACAAGTAGAGAAATAAGGAGAAGTTGGTGTAAATTAGAAGTTATTTATGGAAAGTGATGTTGGAATTTGAATTATGGCCGTAAGTTTAAAAATTCGCCATAAATTCTACAAAAATGGTTAGATGTTGAATTTTATACCGTTGTAAAGATTAGTTAGTCTAGTTTCGTTTACAACAAACGAAAACTGATTTCGAGTTTCGAGTTAAAAGATATGAATTTTAATCGAATGAAGGTCAGAAAAATTACAGAGCAGATTATGCCTGGACAACTCTGTGACGTGAATGTAAGAAATTTTCATAATTTTTGTAGATTTTATTAATTTTTGTGGTTTATACCATTAGAACTGTTATCGAATCTAGTTTCTCCAGTACAAAGGAAATTAAGATTCAGTATGTATTCTGCCCTGTATAAGTAAATCTTTGAAGGTAGCGATAGCTATCAGAAAATGGAATTTGAAACATTTTGTATTTAAATGTTATTTAGCAAGCTCGAATAATTATTAAAAGTTCAAATTGGTCACTAAGGAGCATAATGAGTTTTTGAACAGTACAAGGAAGAAAGGAAAAAATATTTAGAAATTTTATATTCGAATGATTATATTAGACAACATGTTTAAGGTACTGTTAGATTTGAAGCTAACAAATATTTTATTGTATTCATGTGATTAATGAAGTCAAGTCCGAGTTAAAGAAGGTTCGAGGTACTATGAAAGAAAGGATCGAACTAGGACTTAGTGAGGCATTGTGTTAAGTGGCCAAGGTGAGTGCATTTTTACCTATTTTATATATATGATATGAGGAAGAGTTGTGATAAGTCGACCTTGATATTAATGAAAATGTATATTGATTAAAGTTATGCAAATGGCTTGAAATATTAAATGGCATATGTGATACATTGATATGGCATAATGATTTATGTAAGATAAATCAAATTTTAGATATTGGGTATGAATTGCCTAATATCGAATTATATGATTTATATTGATTCTTTGAACAGGGAATGTTGATTATAATGTAGATTTTGCCCAAGTACTATTGTAAAGTCTTTGGTATAATTGGATATCCATAGAATCCTAACAGCTGCGTCATAGCGCTACGGTGCGAGGTAGACTCTTCGGGGTCGAATTATACTCTACGAAGTCAGTTCAAACATTACGGTGTTACAAAGCACAAAATGTGCGAGTATGAGGAGCAAAGGGCATCCTCGAGTACGTACTCATTATTAGACGATGTGGTATTGTAGACACTACGGTGTCGGTTATGATGACTCGTCTACCAAAGTATCACATTATATTGTACTTCAAGCTATAATACAAGAAATGCATTTATGCAGGCAGTGAAGTTAAAAAGCTTAACGTATATTTGATTACTAAAATAAAGGTTTGATGATATGATATAAACTGCAATTGGGAATCACACACCATTTTATAGGAACTGTATTGCACTGTTACATGACAGAGGAATGACTTTGATAAGTCACTTTTATACGATTCTAGATTTTTATATAATATACACAGTAATTTGTTTATTTGTGTTATTTCTATACATTGAAATGCTTTACTTTAATTTATAGTTGCCTCACTAAGTGAATACTTAGCGTGTGCTATTTCACACGTAGGTTATTGGGAACTTACTAGAATAAGAGTCAAGCATGTTGATCAAGCTGCAATCTGACAAACATCAGTAAGACATTCTAATTTATGATATTCTCTAGTGGGCATGTATCAATTTATTCGTTAGTTGTTTTAAAGTTATAAGTTTGATTAATAGTCATATAAATATAAATTATTCGTATGGTTAAAGAATTACTAGTAATGATATTAATCAGGTAAAATTTTATTTATCGTTTATCGAGTAACGATTTTAAGTTTAAGAAAGGGCCTAGGCAGTGTACCTAGTTTTCACCCTGAGTTACATACTTATTTCAATAACTAACTAACATGTTTTATAAACCAATTCAGGGTCAAAACTAGCAATCTGCAAATAGGCTACGAATACTTCAAAAGTCGAGAAATGGTTATTTTATAAACTAGTTTTATGTCAAATGTTTAAAAAAAAATTACAAGTCTAGAACTCTATTAAATAATATTGTGACATCCTTAATGTGTATTCGTACTACGAGTATACGTTAAGGGTGTTACACCAGCATTCATTAACCTCCACAACACCTCAAAAATTCACAACTAACAACCTAGAAAATTAGAGATTCACATAGTTTCGGGATTCCAATGTTAAAGCCCACTTATTAACATTAATAAACATCAAAATCATGGTTAAAATCAATCAAGAACTAAGCAAAACAGAGCCTATACGAAAATCCATCAATCCAACCAATTAAACCTTGATTTAACCAATTTTCCATAATTAAATCATCAAATCAAGTTAGAAAACATATGTAAAGGACGAATAACTTGGGAATTTCAATAAAGAACCTTGTATTAGAGGAGAAGAACGAAGCTCACCTCTAAACTTGGCATTCCTTTTAATTGGATGAATTTTCTTGAGAAAACAAGATCAAATCAAATAGATTTTTTAGGGAACCATTAAAGATCCATTTGAAATCAAAAGAATGTTGAAATCAAGTATTTACCTGAGAAAATTGAAGTGGAAAAGAGTATTTGGCTGTAGAGAATTTTAGCGAAAAGCTTTTGATGAAAAGTTAGTTACGTGAAATATCTTTTAAATCTAATTAAAAATTAATCTACCCAAACCTTTTTATCTCATTAAAAACCTTTTTAAAATATCCAATTAAAAGAGAAAATCTGATATTAGACTTTGGCCAAATAGCTCCTTAAAGATTCTAAGTTTTGACCCTTTTAAAAAACAGTCACTAAAAATAGTTTTAAAAGTTCACATTTTGGTCACTAACCAAAATGTCCAATTTTAAGACATCCTTTTGTAAAATTGATTTTACCAAAATCATTCGCTTATGAAATATTATTTTTGGGATATTTTTCCATTTTTTATCTCACCCAAAAATATTTATTCTGAATTAAATCTCGAAACTAACTCGAATCCTCTAATATGATTTATCAAACCGTCTAAACCACCTAGAAAACTCCTAGGCCCAAAATTGGGGTGTTACAACTTTCCCCTTAAGAAATTTCGTCCTCAAAATTTACCTGATGAGAACATATGCGAAAACTGCTCAACCATAACCGACTTACTCCCCTACGTGGCCTCCTCAACACTGCGATGTCGCAACAACACCTTAACAAGCTCAATCGTCTTGCCAAGAAGAACTTTACTATTGGAATCAAGGATCTCCATTGGTTCCTCATCATACGACAAATCCGGTTGCAAGTCAACATCCTCAACCGACATCATAAGCGACGGATCCGAGCGATACCTCCGCAACAGGGATACATGAAACACGTCATGAATCTTCTCCATCTCAGGAGGCAAACTCAACCGATAAGCCACATGACCTATACGTTCCATCACCTCATACGGTCTAATAAACCTCAGACTCAACTTTCCTTTGCGCCCAAAACGCAACACCTTCTTCCAAGGTAAGACTTTCAAGAAAACCTTTTCACCAACCGCGTACTCAACCTCTCTATGCTTCAAATCTTTGTAGGATTTTTGCTTATCCAAGGTCACTTTCAGACGATCAGAAATAAGCTTCACTTTCTCATCCGTGTCTTTCAACACATCAGGCATGGAAACATACTTTTCCCCAGCCTTATCCCAACACAAAGGTGTACGACACTTCCTACCATACAAGGCTTCATATGGTGCCATCTTTATGCTTGCTTGATAGCTGTTATTGTACGTAAACTCTACCAAAGGCAACTGCCTTTCCCAAGTTCCTTGAACTTAATGGTGCAACATCTCAACATATCCTCCAAAATCTGAATCACACGCTCAGTCTGACCATCCGTCTGAGGATGATACAAAGTACTGAAATTCAAACGAGTACCCAAAGCTTGATACAAACACTCACAAAACCTCACTGTAAATCACGGATCCCTATTCGAAACAATCGACTTAAGTACCCCGTGCAACCTCACAATTTTGTAAACATACAAATATGCCAACCTATCCAAGGTATACGTCGTATGCACTGGCAGAAAATGTGCGCACTTTATAAACTGATCAACAATCACCCAAATATAATCCTTTTTAGTCGGTGCCAAAGGTAAGCCAGCACAAAATTCATGGTGATCCTCTCCCATTTCCACTCTGGAATTCTCACGATTGCAACAACCCGAAAGGAAGTAGATGTTCAGCCTTTACATTGTAATGCCTCGATTTTGGGTCTAATTATTTTGGGGTTAATTTAAGGGTTTGATGGACCGGTATTAGAGATTCGAGTTAGTTTCAGGATTAAATCGGATTAAATATTTTTTAAGGTGAAAGAATAGAAAAATATTCTAAAATAATTATTTAATATATTAATGATTGTAGTGAAATCAATTTTGTAAAACGAGTTTTTGAAATCGGACATTTTGGACTAGTGACCAAAATGTAAACTTTGAAAACTGTTTTTAGTGACTATTTTGTAAAGAGTCAAAACTTTGAATCTTTCAGGAGCTAATTGCCTTAAAGTCTAATCTCAGACTTTATCCCTTAATTGGGAAAAGTATAGGCACCTGATGAATAATTTTACTATTAGATGTTTTTACTCCACAGATAAGTAGTACATGTTACATGAATATGATTTGTATAGTAAGATTTTTGGAATAAGATTTATGTAGAAATTTATTCTTGATCAAACAATTAGGGGAGTGAGCAGATATTTGTTTTGAATAAAATTACATGGAGAATTTATCAGTAATTATTTTGTCATGCACATGGATTAAACAGATCATGGAGAAAATTTTGATATAGACTCCGGGAATAAAAATGCAGTATAAGATATCGAATTTTGGTTGAACTACAAAGTTAAGTGTGCTCAAGGCATAGGATGGGTGACCTATTGGGAAGGTCCCATTTCAATATTTTTTACTGATAAAAAGGAATCAATCCGAGTTAATATTATTCATATGGATAGCCGATTAAGAAATATTAAGAGAAATTATATTAGATAAAGATTTTGGGTAATTATCGGTATATTTGGACCGAGTTAAAATTTTAAGTTTGACTTCAAAAATATGGAATATTTATTTGATAATATTATTTATTTTTCAGATATGGAAATAATTTTTTTTAGAATTTATTTGATAACCCGGTGAAGGGGAAATCGCAGTAGAAGTAGTAAGTGAATATCAGGAAATTGGATCGAATCAAAATTTCAGAGGCTATTCTATAAGTCACGAAAAATTCATAAAATATTATTTTATGAATAAATTATTAATTGGTTGATTGTGATCTAACTAGAATAGTTGGATTTTTTACAAAAATGGCAAAATTATTGATTTATGACTAGTTTTGGTAATTTGATAATTTGGTCACAATGGCAATTTTAAAATATTTTGAAAGTACCATGGGCAATATTGTAATTTCCCGTGTGAAAGCATTACTCTAGTTTGGTTAGAATTGAATGGAATTTGGTTGGAATTGAACTAGAATGGCAACTTGTAAATTATGATTCAGTTGGAGGTTAATTTTGGAATAAGGACTAAATTGAATAAAAAATCCAATTTATTAAATACATGTGGCATAAAATAAGAAAAAGATGAACCAAAGTTATTTTATCTTCTCCCCTCTATTTCGAAACCAACAATGAAAGGAAGGGGAAAATATACAAAATTTTTCCTAAGCATTTTGAAGGCTCCAAAGTTAGAATCAAGGTATGTTGCTTTGGAAAAAAATGATCCTAGAGAAGCTAAGTGACCAACTCGGCTACATGGAAGAATAATGGGAAAATTTTCATGAAATTATGATTATGAGATTTTATGATTCGAATATGTTGTATGAAGTTAGAATTGAAAATTAGAATCCAAGGGATTAAATTGACAAGAAAGGAAATGGCAAGGGACCATTTCGGCAGCCCTAATTAGTTCAAGGACCAATTCAACTTTGGTCTAAAAGTAGGGAAAATGTGAGAAAATTATAGAAATGTTGGATTAATTATTTGATACAAGTTTGCAAGTTTATGTGTAAAATTAGTGACTAAAATGTCACTTTGGTAAAAGCTAGTGGATGAAGGGTATTGAATAAAAGTTTGTGAAAATGATGGAATTATTGAATAATTTGTGATTCGAGCTGTAATAAATTGTAAAATGTGCAAAATGGTTACTAGGGACTATAATGAACAATTTGGCATTATTAAAGGAAAAAGTGAAAATATTTGGAAATATTTTATATTTGGATAATTATACTAGTATAGTATAGTCAAGTACAAGGATTCAAGCATTTTAATTAGATCATTTTCAAGTACAAGGATTCAAGCATTTCAATTAGATCACACTTCAAGTACAAGGATTCAAGCATTTCAATTAGATCACGTTTCAAGTACAAGGATTCAAGCATTTCAACTAGATCACACTTCAAGTACAATGATTCAAGCATTTCAATTAACAAGCATTCCAAGCACTTCAAGTGACAAGCTTTTCAGATAGCTAGCATTTCAAGTAGTAAGCATTCGATTAGGTCAATCCAAGGCATGAATTTGTACATTTGTTTTCACTTTTCTTTCTACTTAATTTATCAATTTTCATGCTATCACTTAAACACAAATTGAGTTTAGTCCAATCTTCCCTTGCTATTCATATTCAATTTAATTTAAAGTCGTTATCATGGCATATCAGTAACAAGAATATATATATATATTTTTGATTATGACCGAAGTCCTAATCCCATAATAACTACACTCACAATACTCCAACCTAGCTTATTTGTCTTGGATCCAATTTCTTGTGTTTGCCACATGTTTGGCCACTACTTTCTTCCTCCACAAGGTTTACTCCTTGCTCTTCCAAACAATACCATTCGAACTAGATTCAGCCTACCCTAAGATGATCACCATAACTTTCTCTCACTCAGCCTAATCGGCTGTTAGAATGGATAAGGGAGGGAGATGATAATTCATTTGATCTCTTTCCTCTAAATGACACAAATGCTATGAACTCTCTTTCCCCCTAGCACCTTGCTCAGTTTCCAATTAACACGTGTCCAAGGCTAAAAGTTTAAGTTTATTTACATGCAATTCACTAGCATCTCAAATGTTTTGATTAAGTCTTTTTACAATTGCTTATGTGATTTCTCTTTCTTTCAATTAAATCCCTATACACTTAATTAATAAATCAAGTGTCACAATTGAACCATTAAATTAACTCTTTAATTCTTTAACATATTTCTAAGCAACTTTTTGGGGTATTACAATTCTCCCCCCTTAAAAAGAAATTTGTCCTTGAATTTCCGTATTGAAGACTAATATGCATTGTCAAACTCATAATACTTTCCCCCATTCTGAATGTCAAAACTAAGTAGACAATTCATTTTAGTTGCAGGTCACCAAAACATAACAAAATTTGAACTCCTAGGTGGCACACTAGACTTATGACAATGCAGCGAGTCCATGTTTAGTCTGATAATTGACTAAACCATGATCTAATACAAATAAATGTAACACCCCCACCCGATTTAGTAGTAAGTCGACTGAAGAGTTTTACAGGGAATGCTGGAAACACGAATAATTTAAAACTTTTTAAGATCTCATCCCTATTAGATGAGTTGAGAGACTAACAAGGCATTTAGACGTTCATATATTATCATACAACAATCATATGTATTTTATTCACCCTAGGTTACCAACTTGGTTATACATTTGCAATTCTACATTTAAAGATGTCTACTATTTAAACATGTGACCATGCATAGCATTCAGATATCACTTAGGCAATAACATATTCTTTTGTACCCAATCTCATTACGTTCAAGTCATGTAGATGTTTCATGCAGGTTTAACTACTCATGCTTTTATGTACATACATTCAATCCAATCTCAAGCAAGCATAACATGTTTATCATTCGTGATAATTTACCACCTAGACCTCATATTTAATCGTATAAGCATAAGCAAGTTCCTTATTCATTATAGGTCTTTAGTTTGATTGGTTATTTCAAATTTTCATTCAAAGTTAACTACTACCTACCCATGAACATGTGAGATTCAAATAGCATACAATGGCTAGCAAGTGTTCACTTAATCTCAGAGTTCCTATATGCACAACTTACTATTCCATTCACAAGAAAATTAGGTCATTACATACTTCAAATTTAAGCAATCAAGCCTTCACACATTAGAGGCCAAATTCATAATCATATACAAGCTTTCAAAATATCACATGCATGGCCTAGCTTAACTATATACAAATCTAGGTGGCACCAACTAGGAGAAATTACAAACAAGTATGGATTCATACTCGTGCTTTTGCTTGTGCCTTACTTTAAGCTCAAGGAATCTGACTTCAGGATTAACCAAACGATCGAATCCTTTATCCTGTAGGGTGGGAAGAATGGAGACAAGAGTGACAAGTACAAAAATGTACTTAGCGAGGTAGCCCTAATTCTAACCAATTATTTGTCCAATTTCCATTTAAATGGGTTTGACCCAAGTTAAGGTTTGTAAGCATTTCGAGTAATAAAACAAGCAATTAACAAGAAGCTTGTTATCAAGTCATTCGAGTGGTATTCAAGCATACCAAGCAATTGTCAAGTAACTAATTATCAAGTCATATGAGTAGCATTCAAGCATAACAAGCATTTGTCAAGTAACATGTTATCAAGTAGCATTCTTATACAAGACAACTCAATTATGTGCATTAACATTTCGAGCCCTTATCTCAAGTAACAAGTACACATAACTCCCAATGTCAAACAGTCCATATATCATGTAATTTAACCAATTCAGTCTATATCTTTATGTACAAAGTATACATCACAGCAACATTCATGTATACATATTTAGCATACACAAAATAGTCCAATTCAAGCATTATTCAGGTTATTTCGAGCAACAACTCATATATACACAATTAACATACACAAAACAATCCAATTCGAGCATTATTCATGTTATTCCGAGCAACAACGTATGTATACACAATTAACATTCAAAATAGTCCAATTCAAGCATTATTCATGTTTACACACAATTACAATTAAAACAATCCATATTTTCATGTACAAGGTGCACATGGAAGCAACACTCAAGAATTCAAGTAAGATCAAGATCTATTGCAAGTATTAATCAAGTAGCAAGAAGTTCATGTATACAAGTCAAGTAACAAGTAATTCAAGTAACGAGTTTGTATGTCAAGAAATTCAAGTATTCAAGTAAACTTTATGCTTCATTTATTTCTCATTTGTTTTCTTCAAAAAATATGCTCACCAAGAGCTTCTTTAAACATTATACAACATATTCAAGATTTTCTTTTTGAATTTCTTATTCAATTTCTCAATAAGGTTCATATCTTTTAACATGTTTGCCTTGGATCACAATGGATTATGAATAACATTGGTTCATGTTTGACCACAAAGGTCCAAGAGATACTTAGCTCAAAGCACATAGCAATGGCTAATATTGAAAACATATAATCCTATACTTCTCACTATCCAACCAACTATCACCAATCTCCATACAACTCCCCTGTTACCTCCAACTGTCACCAATAACATATTTCATGTAATGGGGTGTCCCCCCAGAGCCGTTGCTCATGGACCGTAGTCCCAAGTATACGATGCATCATACCATTGTATCCAAGGACTTCCATTTGGACTTCCATTTTAGGCAACTTAAGTATCTTAGCTCCTATTAAAAGTTGGAGTGTATTTTATACTTTAATCCTTGTTGTTGTTTCTTATGTTCCATGCTTTCATGTTCAAGGCAAGAAAATTCATGTTCAAGGATTATATTCAATCAAGTATTTCAAGATCAAGTTTAGCCCTTATGCTAGTGAGCCTTAGCTCTTCATTTCATGAGTTTACTTGTTACTTAAGTAAGCAATTCGAGTTATATGCCATTTTTAGGCATCTGACCATGTCTTTATATTCATGGTTTACATCACTTTCACAAGTATTTATATCATAAGAGCAATTCTAAGCAAGAAATTCGAATGAATACATCCAAGACACGGAATCAGGCATTTTGAATAGGTCACATTCCTAGTACAAGGATTAAAGCATTTCAATTTGATCACACTTCAAGTACAAGGATTCAAGCATTTCAATTAGATCACATTTCAAGTACAAGGATTGAAGCGTTTCAATTATATCACACTTCAAGTACAAGGATTCAAGCATTTCAATTAGATCGCATTTCAAGTAAAAGGATTCAAGCATTTCAATTAGATCACACATCAAGTACAAGAATTCAAGCATTTCAATTAACAAGCATTCCAAGAACTTCAAGTGACAGGCTTTTCAAATAGCAAGCATTTCAAGTAGTAAGCATTCGATTAGGTCAATCCAAGGCATGGATTCATACATTTGTTTTCACTTTTCTTTCTACTTAATTTATCAATTTTCATGCTATCAGTTAAACACGATTTCAGTTTAGTCCAATCTTCCCCTGCTATTCATATTCAATTTAATTTAAACTCATTATCATGTCACATCAATAACAATAATATATATATGTATTTGGTTAGGACCTAAGTCTTAATCCCACAATAACTACACTCACAATACTCCAAGCTAGCTTATTTGTTTTGGATCCAATTTCCTTATTGTTTGCCACAAGTTTGGCCACTCCTTTCTTCCTCCACAAGGTTTACTCCTTTCTCTTCCAAATAATACCATTCGAACTAGATTCAGCCTACCCTAAGATGATCACCATAACTTTCTCTCACTCTCACTCTAATCGGCTGCTAGAATGGATAAGGGAGGGAGATGATAATTCATTTGATCTCTTTCCTCTAAATGACACAAGTGCCGTGAACTCTCCTACCCCCTAACACCTTGCTCGGTTTCCAATTAACAAGTTTCCAAGGCTGAAAGTTTAAATTTATTTACATGCAATTCACTAGCATCTCAAATGTTTTGATTAAGTCCTTGTACAATTGCTTATGTGATTTCTCTTTCTTTCAGTTAAATCCCTATACACTTATTTTTGAGGTATTACAGATACTAACAAATGTAACCCCCTTGACCCGGCCTAGACGCCTGGCCGAACCGAGAGAACTACATTCAGTTTGCCGAAGCAAATCGCAAAAAGATTACAAAAATTGGTCTATTTTCTTTTTATCTTGTCTAGATGCGTATTATTAATCCTAAGTGTACATACTTGCAGCGGGTGAGTTTACAAAGGAATCAGACCACGAAAGGGCAACCAATTGCCTAACATACCTTTTAAAAACTAAAATGCAAATCTGCTAAACTTAAGGACCAAAACTAAAATTAAGGTTACTAGTCCTTAATTAGTCCAATTACATGCTTACATGTCAAGTTTCAGGCCAATATGATCAACCAAGCTCTTAAAATTGCATTCACAAAACTCAGGAACCAAAGTGAACGAAACAAAAATTTCCAAATAACAAAATTAACTGCAGTCGTACCGATACACGTACAGGTGTTTCGGTACACCTTAACATTTTCCAAAACTCAGATTCCTATGGCAAAAACTCATACCGAAACACTTTGTCGCGTATCGAAACGCCTAGCCAAAATGCTTAAGACTGTACTGGAACACTTGCTTGCATAATGAAACGTTATGCTTGTAAAGGCTTACCCATATCGAAACACCCTCTCGCGTATCGAAACGCTATGCCTGAGATGGCCTAGCCATACTGGTACGGGGACACCTGTTTCGATATGTTTGGACCTATAATATAACACCCTCAACGTATATTTGATATTCAAATACACATTAAAGATGTTACTAACTGATTTACACTGATTTTCAGACATGTAAATTTTTTTATTGCAAAACTAATTTGATTAAGCAACTCTTTTTTGGTTTTCACTAAATTACAAATCTGTCTAGAGTCACCTAGTTTTGACCCAAAATTGGTTTATAAAATACTTTAAGCAGTTATTAAAATTAAAACATAATTCAGGGTGAAAACTATGTGTGCTGCCTAGACTCTTTCTTGATTTTAAAATCACTATGCGATAAACAACCAACTAAGTTTAAAATCGTTTGAAGCATCTTTTCTAATATTCTTAATTCCTCAAACTAAGTCATGTTTCTAGATCATACATCCACATTAACTTATGAATAGAGTACAAAAATTTAGACATACAAAATAGCTACTTATTTAATATCTATACATGCCCCACTAGACTAGGATGCTGTGGTACTTACTGATAATGTAGGCTAACTTGATCCAACAATGTGCAGCTCCTCTTCTATTATCTGGTCTGATGTACCTATGTGTGGTACGAAACACGCGCTAAGTATAACTTAGTAAGGCATAATCAGAACAATGTAAACCAATGATTATGAATAACTCAGCCCTGCAAAATGGCAAGCGATTTCCAATTGCAGTTGAGAACATTTTATCATGCATAGAACAACCTTACATGTATAGTTCATTAAACAAATATAGTATTCAAATCATAGGATTCGATATGTATTACCAGTCTTGTATACACTAAGCTTTTTAGCTTAACTACCTGCATAAATGCATTTCAAGTATTATAGCCCAAAGTACAAAATCATGTGATGCTATCGTACGCGAGTCATCACAACACCGTAGTGTCTACGACACCGTAGCGTCTGCATTGACGAAGCGACTAAGATGAGTACGTACTCGAGGACGCTCTTTGCTCCTCATATTCACTATTTTGTGCTAAAAACACCGAGTGTTTGAACAACGTCGTAGCATCTAAGTCGACACCGAAGTGTCTAAATATCACCGAAGTGACTGAAATGCACCGTAGTGCTAGGACACAACTGCTAAGACTCTATGCATATCCCACTATATCAAAGATTCTCATGTTTTAATACTTATGCATTTAGTGGCCTAACCACATGCATAAAAGCATTTCATAAATTATAGCCCAAAGTACAATTTCATGTAAACCTATGGTATACGAGTCATCATTACGACACCATAGTGTCTGCAACACCGTAGCGGCTGATGGTGATTACGTACTCGAGGATGCCATTTGTTCCTCATTATCGAACCTTCTTGTGCTAGTCGACACTGTAGTGTCTAAACAACATCGTAGTGTCTACAACGCTGTAGCGGCTAATGTCAACACCGAAGTGTCTAGAACGCACCGTAGTGCTGGAATGTAGCTGCTATGACTCTATGGATATCCAATTATACCAAATACTCTCACACTAGTACTTGGGCATAACAATATAATATTTTCACAATCAATATCCAATTCATCAATACTATCATCCATAATTCGATAATGGGCAGTTCATACCCAAGTATCTAAAATTTGATTTACCTCGAGTAAATCATTATGCTACAATCATTGTATCAATATGCCATTTAATATTTCACGTTATTTGCATAAATAAGCCATCATACATTTTTATCTATACCAAGGTCGTCTCATCACAAGTTGTCCTATTTAACAACACGTCATAAATACATATAATGCACTCACTCATATCACATATATAATAAATAAGTAAAAATGCTCTCACCTGGGCCATGCATGATATTAGCCTCACTAAGCTATTTCGATACTTTTCCTTGCTTTCTTTTGATCTGGTACCCTTAGCCTCGTCAATAGCTGTACAGTACCATTTGAACATACATAACAATATTCATGTTAGATTTTTAATCTAACATTACTTAATTGTACTATACTAGTATAATTATCTGAATATAAAATATTTCCAAAAATTTTCACTTTTTCCTATAATATTGCATAATTGTTCATTATGGTCCCTAGTGACCATTTTGCACATTTTGCAATTTATTCAAGCTTGAATCACAATTATTCAATAATTCCATCAATTTCACTAACTTTTATTCAATACCCTTCATCCACTAACGTTTACCAAAGTGACATTTTAGTCACTAATTTTACACATAAACTTGCAAACTTGTATCGAATAATTAATCCAACATTTCTATAAATTTTCTCACATTTTCCCCTGAGTTTTAGACCAAAGCTGAATTGGTCCTTGAACTAATCAGGGCTGTCAAAATGGTCCCTTGCCATTTCCTTTCTTGTCAATTTAATCCCTTGGATTCTAATTTCATTTCTAACTTCATACAACATATTTGAATCATAAAATCTCATAATCATAATAATTTCAAAATATTTTCCCATAATTTATCGACAAGCCGAAATGGGTATCTATATTTTCCAATGACTTTATTTTATTCCAAACACAAGGATAATTTTCACAATTTTTCTCCAAATTTCCCCATGTATGCCGAACTGGTCACTTAAAGGACTAGTTGAGGATTTTTCATTCTAGCATTAAAATCAAGCTTCTAATGTCATCAATCCTTCATCATCAATTTCAAATTCCTAAATAAAATCCCAAATTCTAGGGTTAGGGTTTTTAATCCTTAAGCATGAAATTAATCACAATCTAAGCTTGATTTCATCTCTACAACACTAGATTTGCATAGATCAAGCTTCAATCAAAACATGGAACATGAAACCCTATTTCCTCTCTCTTCAAGAACATAATAAAATCTTCATAACTCTTGATAAAATTGCTATCAAATGAAAGAGAATTGAAAATAGATCAACTTTCTACCAAAAAATACCTTAAATCTTGTTCGAGAGCCTTCAAAATGCCTAGGAAAATTTTTTGTATACTTTTCCCTTCTCTCTATTGTATTTTCGAAATGGAGGGGGTAAAAGATGAACATTTTATTCATCTTATATTAATTTATGCCACGTGTAATTGATAAATTGAAAATTTTATTCAATTTAGTCCTTATTCCAAAATTAACCTCCAACTAAATCATAATTTACAAGTTGCCATTCTAGTTCTATTCCAACCAAATTCCATTCAACTCTAACCAAACTAGAGTAATGCTTCCACATGGGAAATTACCATATTACCCATGGTACTTTCAAAATATTTCAAAATTGCCATTCTGATCAAATTATCAAAACCAGTCACTTAAATCACTAATTTTGCCATTTTGTAAAAATCCAACTATTCTAGTTAGATCACAATCAACCAATTAATAATTTATTCATAGAATAATATTTTATAAATTTTCTGTGACTTATGGAATAGCCTCTGAAATTTCAATTCGATCCGATTTCCTGATATTCACTTACTACCTCTACTGCGATTTCCCTTTCACCGACTATCAAATAAATTCTAAAAATTCCTTATTTCCATATCTAAAAAATAAATAATATTATCAAATAAAATATTTCATATTTATGAAGTCAAACTTAAAATTTGACTCAGTTCAAATATATCGATAATTACCCAAAATTTTTATTGGATACAATTTCTCTTTATATTTCTTAATCGGCAATCCATATTAATAATATTAACTCGGACTGATTCCTTTTTATCAGTCTAAAGTAATGACATAGGACCTTCCCAGTAGGTCACCCATCCCATGCCTTGAGCACGCTTAACTTTGCAGTTCAATCGAAATTTGATATGTTGTACTGCATTTTTATTCGAATCATGTATCTGCTTATCCTCTAATTGTTCGATCAAAAATAGATTTCTATCCCATACAAGAAATCTAATTATACAGATCAACTTCTTGTAACCTGTACTACTTATTTGTGGAATAAAAACATTTAATGGTAGAAATAGTCCATCATATGCCTAATACTTTTCCTATCGAATTTCAACCAAACTTTGCAAGTACCCTACTTTGCTTACTCTCTATCACACGGTACTCTAAATTCTCAGAAATTCCTTTCCTAGAATCCATAATTAAAGAAATCCTAACTTTTATATTTTGTCATTTTAGTCACTAAGTTAGCTTTTAAGCCCTTATCTTAGTACTAAATGAGTCTTAAACAACCTAGAAAATTTCAGGGTATTACAATTCTTCCCCCTAAGAAAATTCGTCCTCGAATTTTCAAAACATACATGGTTCAAAAAGTTGCAGGTACTGCTCTTTCGTTTTCTTCTCGATTTCTCAAGTAGCTACTTCTACTTTATAATTCCACTAACTGACTTTTATCAATGAAATTTTCTTATTCCTTATTCTTTTTAATTCAATATGCTAAGATTTTCATCGGTTCTTCTTCATACATCAAATATCGGGTTGTAATTCAACTTCCTTTGGGTCGATAACATGAAAAGGATCTGATCAATACCTTTGAAACAAATTCATGTGAAATATATCGTGAGTCTTGCTCACCTCCGAAAGTAAAGTTAATTAATAAGTCATTTGTCCATCTCTTTCAAGAGTCTTACACGGTCCAATGAATTTAAGACCAAGCTTTCCTTTTGACTAAAGCATAATACCTTTTTCCAAGGTGAAACTTCCATACATACCTTGTTTCTAAATTTAAACTCAATATCCTTTTTATTTTTATCTGTATGTGCCTATTGTGGATTTGCAGCTGCTTTAAAATTATTTTAACGAATCCTCACTTTGTCTTTTATTTCTCGAGTTAGACCAACTCCATCCACTTTGGGATTATTCCGAACATTTCAATATTTTCCCACAATCATGTGTTCTCAATAATATAGGCTTGTAACTTATCTTCAAAGATCAGAATAGTCCAACTGACTACCCTTCAATTAAAATTTATTTCTTAATTTCACCATTATAAACTTTTCCTCAATAGCAATCCATCATGTCTACTTTCATAATCTTAGGCTTCTCTAGATTCAACTTGTTTTCTCTTATGAACTAGTTGTCATTATACAGTCTTAATTACCCTCTGGAAGGATTTTCCAGATCATCTCTGCGGGAATACTATTACTGGGGTATTAGTCCACCAGTTACGAGCATGATCTTACAGTAACAATATTGCTTCTTCTAACTTTTTAGTGTTAATACATTTCAGACCCTTCGATATAATTTTATCATCCTCTACTTCAAACAAACAGTCACTGATCTACCATATCGATAATTGTCTTCTAAACTGGTTAAATACGTACTCAATTATCCTTTTCTAACATTCTCTTATTCCAAGTTCTTTGTCTTTTTAGTCTACTAGACCTTACAATTGACATTGTCATCTAGTAATATTGATATCTTTTCAAAATAGTACTCTTCTTAATCTTTGTAACATAGCTTACTTATTCTAATTCTCTAGTTGTTTCATGCCTAACAATTTCCTATTAGTCTTCATATATACTCCTTATAACAGATCACTTCATTTTTAACTACTTAATCAGGCTAATTCATTAATATCATCTCTTAACTATTTTCCATCATACTCTAAATTTTCATATTTTCAACCTTCAGCTTATCTTAAGCAATCTGCCAGAATACATCTGCAGTAATCTCCAACAATTTCATGTTTAGCCATTTAACAAATGCATATTTCCAGAATAAGAATACTTCTTTTTTCTAACTTTTCATATCTGACTATTTTAATTTATTAATAACAATCACAATTCCATTTAATCATAAGCTTACCGCTCTATAACTACCTTTTACCTTGAAATATGCGTATGAGCCCTTACTCTCTCTAAATTTCTTATAACTTATGCTATTATAAGCGTAAGTGCAAATACAAATGTTAGAGACTAACATCTTATAATTATTGTACCAGTTCTCTATTATACAAATAACTCATCCTGGATAGGAGTTAACTACCATATTTATTTCACCGTGTTGTATCCATTATGGGTCTTTTCTTAACCCTCAAAATTCGTCAATTGACGAAATCTAACAGTATCTTATTTTTATTATAGCCATTAGAGTCTTATTCATACCATTGAGAAGCTACATCAAGTTATGCAAGCAATACATCGGTAACATCACATCCTAGGGGCATGTACACATTAGCAAAATCATATTGGACTCGGTTTAACCTCCATAATCAGCTAAACCTTTGCTCTGATACCACTAAATGTAACACCCTCAACGTATATTAGATATTCGAATACACATTAAAGATGTTACTAACTAATTTACACTGATTTTCAGACTTGTAAATTTTTTTATTGCAAAACTAATTTGATTAAACAACTCTTTTTCGGTTTTCACTAAATTACAAATCTGTCTAGAGTCACCTAGTTTTGATCCTGAATTGGTTTATAAAATACTTTAAGCAGTTATTAAAGTTAAAATATAATTCAGGGTGAAAATTATGTGTGCTGCCTATACTCTTTCTTGATTTTAAAATCGCTACGTGATAAACAACCAACTAAGTTTAAAATAATTTGAAGCATCTTTTCTAATATTCTTAATTCCTCAAACTAAGTCATGTTTCTAGATCATACATCCACATTAACTTATAAATAGAGTACGAAAGTTTAGACATACAAATTAGCTACTTATTTAATATGTATACATGCCCCATTAGACTAGGATGTGGTGGTACTTACTGATAATGCAGGCTAACTTGATCCAACGATGCGCAGCTCCTCTTCTATTATCTGGTCCGATGTACCTACATGCGATTTCCAATTGTAGTTGATAACATTTTATCATGCATAGAACTACCTTACATGTATAGTTCATTAAAACCAATATAATATTCAAATCATAAGATTCGATCTATCTTACTAGTATTGTGTACATTAAGCTTTTTAGCTTAACTACCTGCATAAATGCATTTCAAGTATTATAGCCCAAAGTACAAAATCATGTGATGCTATGGTACGCAAGTCATCACAACACCGTAGTGTCTGCATCGCCGAAGTGACTGAGATGAGTACGTACTCGAGGATGTCTTTTCTCCTCATATTCGCACATTTTTTGCTAACAACACGGAAGTGTCTGAACAATGCCGTAGCGGCTAAGTCGACACCGAAGTGAATGAAACACACCGTAGTGCTAGGACACAACTGCTAAGAATCTATGGATATCCAACTATACCAAAGATTCTCATGTTGTAATACTTGGGCATTCAGTGGCCTAACTACCTGCATAAAATCATTTCATAAATTATAGACCAAAGTGTCTGCAACGCCATAGTGTTTGATGGTGAGTACGTACTCGAGGACGCCCTTTGTTCCTCATTATCGCACCTTTTTGTGCTAGTCGACACTGTAGTGTCTAAACAACACCGTAGTTTATGCAACGTCGTAGCATCTAATGTCAACACCGGAGTGTTTGGAATGCACCGTAGTGCTGGAATGCAGCATCATACCCAAATATCTAAAATTATACGAAAGACTCTCACACTAGTAATTGGGCATAACAATATAATATTTCAACATTCAATGTCCAATTCATCAATACTATCATCCATAATTCGATAATGGGCAGTTCATACCCAAATATCTAAAATTCGATTTACCATGAGTAAATCAGTATGCTACAATCATTGTATCAATATGTCATTTAATATTTCATGCTATTTGCATAAATAAGACATCATACATTTTTATTTATACCAAGGACGAGTCATCACAAGTCGTCCTATTTAACATGTCATAAATACATATAATGCACTCACTCATATCACATATATAATAAATAAGTAAAAATGCGCTCACCTGGCCCATGCATGATATTAGCCTCACTAAGCTATTTCGATACTTTTTCCTTGCTTTCTTTTGACCTGGTACCCTTAGCCTCGTCAATAGCTCTACAGTACCATTTGAACATACATAACAATATTCATGCTAGATTTTTAATCTAACATTGCTTAACTATACTATACTAGTAACATTATCCGAATATAAAATATTTCCAATAATTTTTTTTCCTTTAATAACGTCGAATTGTTCATTATGGTCTCTAGTGACCATTTTGCACATTTTACAATTTATTCAAACTCGAATAACAATTATTCAATAATTCCATCATTTTTACTAACTTTTATTCAATACCCTTCATCTACTAACTTTTACCAATGTGACATTTTAGTCACTAATTTTACACATAAACTTGCAAACTTGTATCGAATAATTAATCCAACATTTCTATAATTTTTCCCACATTTTCCCTTACTTTTAGACCAAAGCTAAATTGGTCCTTAAACTAATCAGGGCTGTATAAATGGTCCCTTGTCATTTCCTTTCTTGTCAATTTAATCCCTTGGATTCTAATTTAATCTAATTTCATACAACATATTTGAATCATAAAATCTCATAATCATAATAATTTCAAAATATTTTTCCCATAATTTCTATACAAACCGGAATGGGTATCTATATTTTCCAATGACTTTAGTTTAGTCCAAACGCCATAATCAACCTTCTAAGTTCATAATGTCTTCAGATCCATCACTAGTTGAGGATTTTTCATTCTAACATCAAAATCAAGCTTCTAATATCATCAATCTTTCATTTTCATCATCAATTTCAAAACCCTAAATAAATCACAAATTTTAAGGTTAGGGTTTTTAATCCTTAAACATGAAATTAATCGAAATCTAAGCTTGATTTCATCTCTACAACACTAGATTTGCATTGATCATGATTTAATCTAAACATGGAACATGAAACCAACATAATCAAATCTTCATAACTCTTGATAAAATTACTATCAAATGAAAGAGAATTGAAAATAGATCAACTTTCTACCAAAAACATACCTTAAATCTTGTTCGAGAGCCTTCAAAATGCCTAGGAAAAATTTTTGTATATTTTTCCCTTCTCTCTATGGTATTTTCGAAATGAAGGGGGTAGAAGATGAACATTTTGTTTATCTTTTATTAATTTATGCAACATGTAATTGATAAATTGAATTTTTTATTCAATTTACTCCTTATTCCAAAATTAACCTCCAACTGAATCATAATTTACATGTTGCCATTTTGGTTTAATTCCAACCAAATTCCATTCAACTCTAACCAAACTAGAGTAATTCTTCCACATGGGAAATTACCATATTACTCATGGTACTTTCAAAATATTTCAAAATTGACATTGTGATCAAATTACCAAAACTAGACACTTAAATCACTAATTTTGCCAATTTGTAAAAATTCAACAATTCTAGTTAGATCACAATCAACCAATTAATAATTTATTCATAAAATAATATTTTATGAATTTTCCGTGACTTATGGAACAACCTCTGAAATTTCGATTCAATCCGATTTCTCGATATTTACTTACTACCTATACTGCGATTTCCCTTTGACCGGCTATCAAATAAATTCTAAAAACTCCTTATTTCCATATCTAAAAAATAAATAATATTATCAAATAAAATATTCCATATTTATGAAGTCAAACTTAAAATTTTGACTCGGTCCAAATATACCGATAATTATCCGAAATCTTTATCGGATACAATTTCTATTTATATTATCCGAAATCTTTATTGGATACAATTTCTATTTATATTATCTGAAATCTTTATCGGATACAATTTCTATTTATATTATCTGAAATCTTTATCGGATACAATTTCTATTTATATTATCTGAAATCTTTATTGTATTTCTATTTATATTTTTTAATCGGCTATCCATATGAATAATATTAACTCAAATTGATTCTTTTTTATCAGTATAAAGTATTGACATGAGACCTTCCCAGTAGGTCACCCATCCCATGCCTTGAGCACGCTTAACTTTACAGTTCAATCGAAATTTGATATGTTATACTGCATTTTTATTTGAATCAAGTATCTGCTTATCCTCTAATTGTTCGATCAAAAATATATCTCTATCCCATACAAGAAATCTAATTATACAGATCAACTTCTTGTAACCTGTACTACTTATATGTGGAATAAAAACATTTAATGGTAAAAATATTCCATCAAATGCCTAATACTTTTCCTATTGAATTTCAACGAAACTTTGCAAGTACCCTATTTTGCTTACTCTCTATCACACGATACTCTAAATTCTTAGACATTCCTTTCCTAGAATCCATAATTAAAGAAATCCTAACTTTTATAGTTTGTCATTTTAGTCACTAAGTTATCTTTTAAACCCTTATCTTAGTACTAAATCACTTTTAAACAACTTAGCAAATTTCGGGGTATTACATGCAATGTCCTAAATTGATGTCTAAACACACTTTGATGATAACCATAACACTCCAACATGCTCCAAACATCCAAACAACATTACTAGGGTACAACCCTAACCAAACATCATAGAATCAACATCGTTGCATGGCATTCAAACACTCAAGATTTTCTGTAAGCATGCTTCCTAATATCATTTTGCCACATAACCAAAACTCCCATTTGACACTTTAAAGGCATACACAACAAGCTTACACACCTAAAGCATCATAATAAACATGCTTGAATCGTCTAAACATGGCAACAATTCCAAGTCAACTAGATGCATACCTAAGCACCCATCAAGCATCAACATAAGCAAAGATTCTCAACAAGCTTAACAAAAACAAACCAACAACAAAATCCAGCGCTTCACATGCTTAAAAACCATGGGAAAACATGATTACAAGTCCCAAAAACATTACGAACACATTGCCTTATTAACCGGAAACATAAATCGAGTTCATACTCAAGTAGTCTTGCACTTGGATCACTTTAAACCTTGCCTTTGCTGCCCCCAAACCTTAATGCTCTGCATCATTAGGAAAAAGGGAGCGTAAGCACACATGCTTAGTGAGGATGCTCTTTAAGCAATGATGCAATATAACCCTTTAAAACTAAGCATTTGTTTTCAACCCATGTTTACGACTTAAGCAATTCCAATGATTCCAATTCAAAATATGCATACTGACCATTTGCAAATCATTTACTAACCACATGCTTAAATCCCAAAGCATTAAATTACAAAACCATGCTTAAAACCCAAAGCATTACAAAATAGGTTCAACTCATGAACTTGCATTTATTGGCATTTATAGTGACCTCGGATAGATGACCACTATCATTGATTAGCCGACCGCTAACCTTTAGGTAACAGACCGTTAACCTTATAATTAGGATACACGAACCTCTCATGATAGTCGACCACTACCATAACCCATACCATGCCGACTGCATGACATAACAACCTTGTCGACCGCAAGATCAACATTAACTAGGGGAACCGACCAATCAACCCAAGTGATAACATCATAGTCCAAGTAGCCGACTGCTTACCTCAAGGACCCTTAACCACGATCAATTTTTAACATATTATAATGCACTTCATCTTATGGCATACCAACTGTATCCGAATGTTTTCTCATCTTGTCACATAGCCAATATATCATTTACAAAACCATTTACTCACTGTTTGACAATGCATTACACAAAACCACCACATATGCATATCGCATTGCCAAAGCAATAACACCATTCTCGACCAGAATGAAAACCAATGCTCACTAGAATTTCATATACTTTTAAACCATTGCATATGTATTCAATATCATGCATTTACAGTAAGTAAAACAAACCATGTTTATGACCAAAACATGAATTACACATGCTTATATCCGAGTCGATATTAAAGAGCAAAAAAGGGAAACTTACTTCTTAGCTTAGGTAAGTGTTTCAAGCTTATCCTAAACTCCCAACAACTTTTATTAAACCTTTTAAAGGCGTTTAAACCAGTTCCCACTCACAGATACACCTCGCCTTGCTCGCCAAAGCAAATCGAGCTTCCAACAAGCAACAATCAACGTCAAACTTCGTCGCCTTGATTATTCCATGTTTTTAACCACATACAACTAGAGGACAAATGCATCATTATGCATTCAAACCATTGCCAACAAGAAATTACCCTTAACTCACAAGTTGCCCACTCACAAAACCATCCGAAACTTATCGAAAACATCCTCAAGCACTTCCAAAACTTAACTCAGCCATAATATAACGATTCAATACATCAAACCTCATCAATCAACATCTAAAAACTCTTTCCCAACATCCTTTTACTTCCAGAAATGATTAAACTCCATTAACCTCACAAAAACCCTTAACTAACAACCTTAAACATTAAAGATTCAACTTGTTTTGGGATTACAATGTTAAAACCAAGCTATTACCTCAATTAAACATCAAAAACATGATCTAATTTGATCATAAACCCAGCAAAACAGATCCAATTCGAAATATGTCAATTCCATCAATCCAAATACAATTAAACCAATTTTCCTTAATTAAACTATCAAAACACATTAGAAAACAATACCTCTAATGGATGCTTTCTCCCTTAATTGGATGATTTACATGAGAAAATAAAGTTAAAACAATAAGGTTTTGGTAAACTAACAACAAGAAATCATTTGGAAACAAAAGATTTAAGAAAAGAAAATTTTACCTTAAGATTTAGAAGAAGAATTTAATGTTTGGCTGGAGAGATTTTGAGAGAAAATATTAGCGGGAAAGTTAGTTACATAACTTTTGTTTAAAAGATTTAATAACCAAATTAATTCTCCCCAACCTATTTATATTTTCCAAAATAATTTAAAAATAGTCAATTAATGGATAAAGTCTGTATTAGACTTTTTGGGCAATTAGCTCCTTAAAGATTCGAAGTTTTGAATCTTTACAAAACGGTTACTAAAAATAGTTTTCAAAATTTGCATTTTGGTCACTAGTCCAAAATGTCCAATTTCCAAAACTTGTTTCACGAAATTGATTTCACCACAATCATTAATATATTTAATAATGATTTTAGAGTATTTTCCAACCATTTTATCACCTTCAAAAATATTTAATTCAATTTAATCCTGAAACCAACTCGAATCTCTAATACCGGTGCACCAGACCTTCGAACCAACCTTAAAACATCTAGGCCCAAAACTGGGGCATTACAAGCGGGATGCCCCATGACTTTCTGGCCATATTGGTGGCTCAATCTTCCCTAAGTTCTATTTTGTAGACTAGATGGGTTGTTGTCCGGTGCGCTTGATGCCCCAACCTCTTGCGGGTTGACCATCTTCTTCTGAAATGTTACCTTTCTAAGCGAAGGTTAACTAGTGAGTGTTTTTTTTAGTCGAAGCATCGATCTGAGGGCATATTGGTTGCTAGTCCCTCTACTCTTGAACTTCTTCGTAAGTAATGAAAAGAAAACTTTTTGTTTCAAATCTCATACTACATGTTCCGTTTTCAATGTGAGATGCTTATTAAGAGAACTGAGTTTTTCTTTTCAAGTTGTTAATATATCGAGCTAAATTGAATACCCCAAATATCAAGTGCGCGAGGACCACTAAAAATAGCTTACCGAGGGTTGCCCCAAGCAAATCATGTGTCTAGGAGACCTCAAAAGTTGAATTGATGTTTGAATATGTGAAGTGCATTTTAAGTTACTTCGGTGCTTGACCATTTCTCGTTCGGCAGGTTCACTTTTGTTTTATTTTTGTTTGGAGAATTCAATTCATCACTGATAAGTGTTCAAAAGTACTATTTTTATTACCCTTTTTACTCATATTATTGTTAGATTTAAGTTCATAATAGTTGCATAATTAGTCATTCATGCATTAATTCATGTTTCTTTCCACCGTTGAGCTTGATTACATAACTTGGTGATTTTTGTGGAAAAAGATGCTGCTTTGGTGTGTTTTTGTGTGTGTGCAGAATCACTTGCCTAAACAAGGCTAGAACCAGTTGCCAGGGCAATGCATGAAAGAGATGCTGAGCTAGTTGCCAGGGCAATGCATGAAGGAGACGCCGAGCCAGTTGCCATGGCAATTTTCGACATGAGCAAAGGTGATATGGTAGTCGAAATTGATGACTATACAAGCCCAAGATGACGTTGAGCAAAGCCCAAACCCAAAGAAATTTGATTTCCATGCAGAGATTAAAGAAGAATTAAATTCCAAGAAGATAGGAGAAGTTCTAGTAGGAATACAATTATAATAAAGAATTATATTCTTTAAAGATAATTTAATTCCAACTTAACTTCCTCCTCAAAGAAGGACTTTGCCCTATCCCTATAAATAAGAAGGGAATTTCGACAATTTGAGAGAGAGCAAGGAGAGAGGATTTTCGACAACTCCAAAGGACAAGAAGGAAGAGATTTCGACAAGATAACAAGGAGGGAGAGAGTTCGATTTCTTCTTCTTCTTTGCTTCCATTAGGTTCATGGTTTGGGGATTATTCTTTGTATATCTTTTGAACCCAGCCATGAACTAACTTAATTGGTTGGGGTTGTGTTTTGTTATTGTGAGAAACAATTGGATTTTGTTTAGGTAATAAGAGTTTGCACTTTTCTATTCAAGGTTTACTCATTCTTGGCTTTTACTCTTGTTTGCGAGTGAATTGTGAGAGGATCTCGTAACTTCATCTATTTATCTAATATCGGGAGAGTTAGATTCAAGAAACGAATGAGTATGGTCTTTATTCAATCTATTGATGGTGAAGATTAATCCGGCTTAGGAATAAGTTAAGGATTTCAACGGCTAAGAGGAGCACAAGACTGGTTGTTGTTCACCCTTGATTCACGCAAGGATTTATTATCAAGGCATGCACAAGTAGCTAGAGTTTCGACTTAGGGACAAGAAGAAACCATTGAAGAACGCTCTGCCGAACCTTGAAGTTGCTGCCCAGATGCCCAAGTAGTTGTCCAACTAGTTGCCCAGGCAACCATGGATTAGTTGCCAAGGCAAGCCCGTTGTGCAAGTTGCCACGGCAATTGAGTTGCCCGTGCACTCTTTTACCAAAACGATCCAATCGTCTATCACACCTCAACTCACGATAACCTGACCTATCTCTCTCTTTCATCTATTCTTTTAGTTTATTGCTTTTACTTTTCTCGTTAATTAAAACCTCTATTATCAATTGTGTTTTTATTTTCACAGTGCAGTAACTTAAGCAAAGTGGCCCAAACCAATCCATGTGGAGACGATACTCGATACTCATATCACTTTATTACTTGCGACGTGTATACTTGCACATTTGCGTAGCACTTATCATACGCAACAAGTTTTTGGCGCTGTTGCAGGGGACTGGCAATTGGTGTTAGTTGTTTTTGTTATTGCATTTTTTTCTCTTAGTTTTACGAACTTTTCTTTTTGTTTGTTTTATCAAAAAAAAATTAGGTGCGCTACAAGTTAAGGAACATCAACATGTTGGGAAATAAAAGCCAATCTATTCGAGAGATCATGTTGGAAGATATGAATCAATCCAATCAAGAGTTCCTTGCACCTTTGATGATTACCTATACCAACCGAGAAAAGCCCAAAGAACTTATACCATGGAAAAATCTTGTGCTATGTGTGGAGAACATCATGTGTTTGAAAATTGCCCTCACATTTTCGGTGCATATAACTACGTGGAGGACCATAGAGGGAACCAGCAGCAAAACTCTTCATGGTATGGTCAAAAAGCTCAAAATTTTTTTTACCATAACAATTTTGCCGCAGCAACAGATATGCCATGACAATGTAGTCCTTTTCAAGAGCATTCCAATTCCTTGGAGGAAACGTTACTAGCTTCCTTGGCTAGACTTGACGGATCATTTGAAGAGATTCGAGAACTATCAAAATCTATGGATACGAGGATAGCTCAGTGGGATGCAACCATAGGGGATTCAGAAGATCAATTGGGGAGATCCACATATGTCATGGATAACATGCACCAACAATTCATTCCTAGGGATACTGACGTCCCAAGGCAAGAAATCTCTCCGATGTGTGAGGAACAACTAGAACCTCAAAGTCAAGAGGATGCCAATAAGAGACACTGCCCAACACATGATGAGCCTGAACAACAAATTGCCTCGGCAATGATTGAGGAGCCTGAACAGAGCAATGTCGTGACAACACTCAGCGAAGCTGAGAACAACAATACTACAGCAAATTCTGAGAAACCTGATGCCCACAAGGTTACAACGTTGATGTTGAAGCAGGAATCTGTAGATTGCTCTCATCTACAATTACCACGGCAATTACACGACCACATGCAAGATCAACGAGATGATAATACTTTGCCAATGGAATATAAGCAGGTAATAGTTGAACCTTTTGAATTCTTTAAAAACTCACCTCGTCCATTGCAGGTATGTCTTGAGGAACCAAGGTTGGTAGATTTGAAGCCATCGAAATCTCTACTGATGGAGATGTTTGAAAGGCCGAAAGAAAACGGTGTTTGGATTCGTAAAGCTTTTCAGAAAATTGGTTTTTCCCTTGACTTACAGCAAATTTTGGCAACTGATTGCCACGACAATTGGCTTGAGCAGCAATTGCCACAACAACAAAGGCTACATCCAACCATGATAGAAGTCGACAAGAATGAGGTAATTGAATGGTTGAGAATGGATATAATTTTTACTATTAATATATTTGTGCCTTCAGGAATAGTAGCAAGCTGGAGAGTATACATGGACTACAAGCGAACAAAGAAGAAAGACACCTCCACCATGGTAATGCAAAAGGGAGTAGCTGGGAGCACATTGGCCCAACTCTTTTTGGGCAATATTGTCACCCGATGGAGGGTACGGATAGACTATAAGAAGTATCGGAAACGACTCTCCTCAAGTTTTCTCAGATATGCAGTAACATTAGAAGTGGTCACTTTAGGAGATGCCTGAGCATGCTCTCCTTTCAATATTTTCTTTTTCTTTTTATTTTCATTTTTATTTTTATTTTTAGGAGATATTTTATTTTTTTCATTATCTTTAGTTTCCAGGTTTTCTTTATTTTCTTTTCCACAACAAGACTCACAACCACCATGCTAAGGAAATTTACTGCTGACTACTTGCCACAGCAACCACAACAGAAACTGGCGATGCCCAGGCGACAACAATGGCTTCGGCAACTACTAATGCACATGCAAGTAAACCTGCATCGGCAAACATGGATCAAATCAAAGCAATACTATTCACGCGATACCAGCATTCAACCACCGACTGGAAAATGAATCAAGCAAACGGCACGAAGAAAACTTATCACTCGAGGTGACGACCTCTCTCACTAACTCATTTCATTTAGTTTCTTTTAAATTTTGTTTCACTCTTACATGCATTGAGGACAATGCTTCTCTCGAGTTTGGGGGGTGTTGGTTTCTAGTTAGTTTCATGTTTAGTTGCATTCATCGTTAGCAATCACATATAGGTTGCATATGTTACTTGCCATGCCTTTAATTTGATTTAATTGCTCAAGACTTGTTGAATATCCAATGATGAATTTTTGCCACTACACTTAATTGAAAGAACCTTTAATTTTAGGATTACATGAAAAGAACTTAGAATTTTACTATGATGCTGAATTTTTTTTACACGGTTGTGGCTTGTTGATTGAAAGAAACTTAGTGAACTTAGGTTGCTTAAAATTAGGGTAAATTTAAAATTGAATATTAAAAGTTAATTTCTTGCTAGAGGTGCCTGAAACTGGCTCTAGTAGTAAATGCACTTTCTTGCTAGAGGTGCCCGAAACTGACTCTAGTAGTTAATGCACATTAAAGAATCGCTAGAGGTGCCCGAAATTGGCTCTAGTCGACTAAAATAAAATGAGAAATTGCTTACTTTACTAGAGGTTCCCGAAATTGGCTCTAGTGAAAATTAAAATAAATTTCCCAGTAATTAAATTGATAAAAGCCTACTATTCACATAGAATTTTGAAAATCAACTTGTACACAACTACGCACACACATTGTCACGAGCACTATAGTTTGGTTCCGGGTAATTTTTGTGTTATCCGAAAAATTAAAAGGTGATCATAATTTGTGCCACGGTTCCGAGGTTTGAATTCAAGTTTGAAGCATGTCTTTGATGATTAAAGTCTTGGCAGGTAATTGTTAGTTTGCATTGCTTGAGGACAAGCAATAGTTCGAGTTTGGGGGCGTGATAAGTGTTCAAAAGTACTATTTTTATTACCCTTTTTACTCATATTATTGTTAGACTTAAGCTGATAATAGTTGCATAATTAGTCATTCATGCATTAATTCATGTTTCTTTCCACCGTTGAGCTTGATTACATAACTTGGTGATTTTTGTGGAAAAAGATGCTGCTTTGGTGTGTTTTTGTGTGTGTGCAGAATCACTTACCTAAACAAGGCTAGAACCAGTTGCCAGGGCAATGCATGAAGGAGACGCCGAGCCAGTTGCCATGGCAATTGTCGACATGAGAAAAGGTGATATGGTAGTCGAAATTGATGACTATACAAGCCCAAGATGACGTGGAGCAAAGCCCAAACCCAAAGGAATTTGATTTCCATGTAGAGATTAAAGAAGAAATAAATTCCAAGAAGATAGGAGAAGTTCTAGTAGGAATACAATTATAATAAAGAATTATATTCTTTAAAGATAATTTAATTCCAACTTAACTTCCTCCTCAAAGAAGGACTTTGCCCTAGCCTTATAAATAAGAAGGGAATTTCGACAATTTGAGAGAGAGCAAGGAGAGAGGATTTTCGACAACTCCAAAGGACAAGAAGGAAGAGATTTAGACAAGATAACAAGGAGGGAGAGAGTTCGATTTCTTCTTCTTCTTTGCTTCCATTAGATTCATGGTTTGGGGATTATTCTTTGTATATCTTTTGAACCCAACCATGAACTAACTTAATTGGTTGGGGTTACTGTGTTTTGTTGTTGTGAGAAACAATTGGATTTTGTTTAGGTAATAAGAGTTTGCACTTTTCTATTCAAGGTTTACTCATTCTTGGCTTTTATTCTTGTTTGCGAGTGAATTGGGAGAGAATCTCGTAACTTCATCTATTTATCTAATATTGGGAGAGTTAGATTCAAGAAACGAATGAGTATGGTCTTTATTCAATCTATTGATGGTGAAGATTAATCCGGCTTATGAATAAGTTAAGGATTTCAACGGCTAAGAGGAGCGCAAGATTGGTTGTTGTTTACCCTTGATTTCACGTGAGGATGTATTATCAAGGCATGCACAAGTAGCTAGAGTTTCGACTTAGGGATAAGAAGAAACCATTGAAGAACGCTCTGCCGAACCTTGAAGTTGCTGCCCATACGCCCAAGTAGTTGCCCAACTAGTTGCCCAGGCAACCATGGATTAGTTGCCAAGGCAACTCCGTTGTGCAAGTTGCCACGGCAACTGAGTTGCCCGTGCACTCTTTTACCAAAACAATCCAATCGGCTATCAAACCTCAACTAACGATAACCTGGCCTATCTCTCTCTTTCATCTATTCTTTTAGTTTATTGCTTTTACTTTTCTCGTTAATTAAAACCTCTATTATCAATTGTGTTTTTATTTTCAGAGTCCAGTAACTTAAGCAAAATGGCCCAAACCAATCCCTGTGGAAACGATACTCGATACTCATATCACTTTATTACTTGCGACGTGTATACTTGCACATTTGCGTAGCACTTATCACACGCAAAATGATAGAGCAAACAACAAATTCCCGAGCTACTCGGTATTGTCATGATTTTGAAAATATTACCATCACTCATGAAGCGAAGAGTTTTGACTAGAATAGGCTTCAACAGAGTGCACCAAAAAATCCACACTCTTATCTGAAAATGACTATTGTTGCTCGTAATAAGTGCTACGCAATTGTGCAAGTATACACGTCGCAAGTTATAGTATAAAAGATATCGTCTCCACAGGGATTGGTGCCACTTCAAGAATCTAATCTCTTGCACTGTAAAAAGTAAAAGAAAACACAAGTAGAAGATTATAGGAGTTTAAACTAATAACTAAACTAGAAAGAAATAAAGTAAAATAATAGATGAGATCAAATAGGAGAGATAGGCCAGATTATCGTGAGTTGAGGTGTGATAGCCGATTGGATCGTCTTGGTAAAAGAGTGCAAGGGGCAACTCAGTTGCCGTGTAACTTGCACAACAGGGTTGCCTTGGCAACTAATCGATGGTTGCCTAGGCGACTAGTTGGGAAACTACTTGGGCTTCTGGGCAGCAACCTTCAAGGTTCGGCAGAGCGTTCTTCAATGGTTTCTTTTTATCCCTAAGTCAAAACTCTAGCAACTTGTGCATGCCTTGATAATACATCCCTGCGTGAATCAAGGGTGAACAACAACCAATCTTGCGCTCCTCTTAGCCGTTGAAATCCTTAACTTATTCCTAAGCTGGATTAATCTTCACCATCAATAGATTAAATAAAGATCATATTCATTCGTTTCTTGAATCTAACTCTCCCGATACTAGATAAATAGATGAAGTTACTAGATCCTCTCCCAATTCACTCGCAAACAAGAATAAGAACCAAGAATGAATAAACCTTGAATAGAAAAGTGCAAAATCTTTTTACCTAAACAAAATCCAATAGTTTCTCACAACCATAAGACACAATAACCTTAGCCAAATAGATTTAGTTCATGGCTAGGTTCCAAAGAAACACAAGATAAAGAATCCCTAACATGAACCTAATTGAACAAGAAAGAAAAAGATGAATAATGGATGGAGCTTTGTCGAAATCCTCCTTGCCCTTGATGTTGTCGAAAATGATATATTCTCTCTCCCTTGGAGTTGACCGCTTGGTGATCTATTTATAGGGCTAGGTCAAAGTCCTTCTTTGAGGAGGAAGTTAAGTTGGAATTAAATTATCTTTAAAGAATATAATTCTTTATTATAATTATATTCCTTCTAAAACTTCTTCTATCTTCTTGGAATTTAATTCTTCTTTAACCTCTTCAGGGAAATCAAACTCCTTTGGGATTTAGCTTTGCTCCACGTTATCTTGGGCTTGTCTAGTTATCAGTTTCGACTACCATATCACCTTATTCTTTGTCGACAATTGCCATGGCAACTGGCTCGGTGTCTCCTTCATGCATTGCCCTGGCAACTACCTCTAGCCTTGCTTTGGCAAGTGATCCTGCACATACACACAAAACACACCAAAACAACATCTTTTCCCACAAAAACAACCAAGTTATGCAATCAAGCTCAACGATGGAAGGAAACATGGATTAATGCATGAAGGACTAATTATGTAACTAATATGATCCTAAGTCTAACAATAATATAAGTAAAAAGGGTAAGAAAAATAGTACTTTTCAACACTTATCACACCCCCAAACTCGAACTATTGCTTGTCCTCAAGCAATGCAAACTAATAATTACTGCCAATACTTCAATTTTCACAAACTTAGCTTTGAACTTGATTTCAATTCTCAGAACCGGGGCACAAATTATGATTGGCTTTTCATTTTTTGGAAAACTTAGGAGTTACTCGGAATCAAACTATAATGCTTGTGAGTGTGTGCGGAGTTGTGTGCAAGTTGATTTTTTGGATTCTATGCAAAGAAGAGGTTTTCAAATTACTTCATTGGGTTCTTTTTAACATGTTTTAACTTGAGCCAGTTTCAGGCACCTCTAGCGATCAATTTTTAGCACATACTAGAGCCAGTTTCGGGCACCTCTAGCATTCATCCAATTTTTATTCTAATCCCCCAATTTTTTTTAATTATCAACCTAAGTTCACTAGAATTCCTTAAATCAATCAAACCACAACAGTGTTTCATCAAATTTAGTATCATAGTAAAATTCTAAGTTCATCCATGGTTATCCTAGAATAAAAAATTCTATCAATTAAGTGCATTGGCAAAGTCATCATTGGATATTCATCAAATCTAGGCAATTCTTGTTCCAACTAAAGGCATGGCAAGCTATTTATGTATCCTAAATGCAATATTTAAGATGAATGCAACTAAACATGGTAACTACTAATAACAATCCCCCCCCAAACTCGAGTGAGGCATTGTCCTCAATGCATGCATTAAAGAAAAATAAAAATAACAAAAAGTAAAATGCAAATGAGGACCTACTCCGAGAGTTCATCGTCGTGGATGATTGGTTTCTTTTTGGTCGGTGTCTTGACTCTATTGCTTGAATGCGATGGTTGTTTCCTTGTTGCCGATGGTGGAATCGATCCTCGTACATGGTTGTCCTCATCATCCTCTTCATCAATGTCATTGGCTTTTCGCTTGGAGGATTCAATTGGTGCAGTCTTTGTTGGTGCAATGGAGGACTCGTCCGAATCTAAAAAATCAGACAATGATTCCGTACGAGTTGATTCGGGCATAGGTACTTTACCTTTGGCTTTTGTAGTGGTTCCCGGGATGTTTTTAGCTTTGGTTGCCGTGGCATCTTCAGGGTTGGTTGCCGTGGCATCATCTATTGCGGTTTCCGTGGCGACTGCTTCATTGGTTATCGGGGTAAGGATCTCGGCAGGAACGATTGGGAACGGCACGCGGCTGTCCGGGTACTTTTCTAGGATGACTTGGGTGATGGCATTGTTGTGCTCCTTTGTGTACCGCATGAACATTAGTTGCCGGTCTTCAATTTGCCTTAGGTGGCTCGCCAATGGTTGCAAGAGTGCTTCAAAGTGTCCCGGGGTTGATGGCTGAGTTGCCCGGGCATTAGGTGCTTCGGCATTAGGGATTGCCGAGGCGTTAAGAGTTGTTGTGGCAATTGGAGGCATTGAGGATTTTTTCGGTGCCTCTCCCATTAGCTTTCGGATTTGTTCTTGATTCCAACCGGACTTTGGTAGGGCCTTTTCATCGGTGGACTTACTTGGGACATGCATCTCCTTGCAAAGATTAGAAATTAAGCAAGGGAATAAAAGAAAACCCTTATCTTTTGAGCTACATACAAAAATCTCATCACAAATATTTTTCCAATGTTAATGATACGATTATGCAAAATAGAATGTATGAGCAAAAGACATGGTATATCAACGGTAGTATTGTGTGTGGTGGGCATTAAAGAAGTGTGTGGTGGGCATTAAAGAAGTTTTAACAAACTTATTCCATAGTTTTGCCTCGGGTTTAAGCCGAAGGCGATTTACCGTGCCCTTGTATTTACCGTCGTTCCAATGAGTTCCCGGTTGAGTGAGTTCTTGAAGCACCTTGTCGAGTTGCTTGGGCGAGATTTGAGCAACAAAGGCTTGATGCTCGTCCTTCTCAATGTAGAGCCCGGTTCCGATTGATGGCAAAAGATTTGCCACTTTTGATGTGCAATCCTCTCGAAGATGAATGGTTCATGGCCGAAATCTTGATGAGAGTTGGAGAATTCAAAGCTTTGTTCTTCGTAAATCTTTCGGTTTTCAAACTGGGAGTGAAATCTTTCTTGAACCACCGGTGTAGCAAACTTCTTGTATCTTGGTTCTTTGGAGGAACTTGGATGAACCAAAAATTTAATTTTGGATGCCATGGATGATCTTGGTTGTGATTTTGGTAAAAACAAAGAAAAGAAAATAAAACAAACTAAAGAGTTTCAAGATGAAAAGTAGGAATAGGTTTCTTGGAAGTTAAGGGTGATGGGTTATATAGAAAAGATAGGTAGTAAATATGGTGGGTGGGATTAATTTTGGATAGAAAATAAAGGGGGTTTCAGTTTAGGGGAAGGGTGACGGCTAGGCGGTTTAATTAGGGTAAGTTGGAGGCTTTATATAAGCCTTAGATTCAGCCCATTAATTTCCTTGTTGAAGATGTTTTCCTTCTTTGATCAAAATTCCTCTTTATCTTGAACTCTTTTCCTACAATTCAAAGACAAATCAAATAAGGATTAAAATTAATGATAAACTAATAAAAGAAAATAAATAAAGATGTGTAAAGGGATTCTTAAACTTAAAAAGATAAAAAAAGAAAATCTATCCTAAAAAATATAATAATAATAATAAAAAAAATTAGTTCAAAAAAAATAATAATAAAAAATAAAAAATAATAATAATAATAATATCAAAAGGAGAGCATGCTTATGCATCTCCTAAGGTGACCACTTCTTTGTTACGTTCCACATGGGCACCATTGTAGTGCTTTAATCTGTGTCCATTAACTTTGAATTCATGTTTGTCAATGATGGACTTGATTATCACGGCACCATGGGAGAATGGTTTGACAACTTCGAATAGTCCCAACCATCTTGATTTCAGCTTTCCCGGGAAAAGTTTTAGCCGAGAATTGAATAAAAGAACTAGTTTCCCTAGCGTGAATTGTCGCGGCAATAGTTTCTTGTCATGCCATTGCTTTGTTTTCTCATTGTAGATTCGTGCATTGTTATAGGCGAGTGCACGAAATTATTCTATCTCGTTGAGGTCCAACAAACATTTTTGTCCGGCACTTTCCCAATCCATATTCACGGTCTTGATTGGCCAATATGCCTTGTGTTCAATTTCCACCGGTAGATGGCATGTTTTGCCATAGACAAGTCGGAAGGGGGACATACCTAAGTGTGATTTGAATGCAGTGCGATATGCCCAAAGTGCGTCATATAGTCTTAATGACCAATCCTTCCTAGAGGGATTTACAACTTTCTCGAGTATACCCTTCAATTCTCGGTTGGAAATTTCTGCTTACCCGTTGGTTTGTGGGTGATATGCCGTGGCAATCTTGTGTGATACGCTGAAGCGTTGCAACATCTTGGCAATAAGTCTGTTGTCAAAATGCTTGCCTTCATCACTGATAAGTGCTCTCGGCATCCCAAACAGTGTAAATATGTTTTTCTGCAAGAATCGTTGCACGGTCTTGGAATCGTTGTTAGGAACTATAGTTGCCTTAACCCATTTAGACACGTAGTCGATGGCAAGTAGAATGTAGAGGTTGCCGAATGAAGATGGGAAAGGTCCCATAAAATTGATCCCCCATACATCGAACAATTCCACCTCGATGATGTTTTAGAGCAGCATCTCATGTCGTCTAGAGATATTGGCCGTCCTCTGGCAACGATCACATTGCTTGTAAAATTCTTGGGCATCTTTGTACAATGTTGGCCAATACAATCTGGATTGCAAAACTTTGGCTGCGGTACGAGTTCCTCCAAAATGTCCTCCATAGGGTGAATAATGGCATTGTCGGAGTACATTCTGCTGCTCCTCTTTAGGGACACATCGGCGTATAACCTGATCTGCACATTGTTTAAACAAAAGAGGATTGTCCCAAAAGTAATGCTTAGCATCATGGCGGAACCGCTTCTTCCCTTGGTGAGTAAGGCCATAAGGTAAAATACCACAAACAAGGAAATTAACTAAATCCGCGTACCAGGGTATTGCCGAGCCATGTGCTGCCGTGGCGACTGCTCCCAAAATTGCCAAAGCGTGCACGTCAAGGGCTGCTGCCGTGTCAAGAGTTGCCGAGGCGTGCGCGTCCATTGTTGTCGAGGGTTGCCACGGCATGCGCGTCAAGGGTTGCCGAGGCGTGTGCATCCATAGTTGTCGAGGCAACTAAAAGTTGCTCATCCGAGAATGCATCGCATATCTCTAGATCTGCATCCTCCTCCCTATTGCGTTCTAAACATGATAAGTGATCGGCCACTTGATTTTTTGTTCCTTTCCTGTCCTTAATTTCAATATCAAATTCTTGTAAAAGTAATATCCAATGAATCAAACGAGGTTTGGCATCCTTTTTAGCAAATAGATATTCGATTGCCGAATGGTCCGTATGAACAATTACCTTTGTACCAATCAAATAGGATTGAAACTTGTCAAATGCGAAAACTACAGCTAGTAACTCTTTCTCCGTTGTTGTGTAATTCACTTGAGAACTATTAAAAGTTTTACTAGCATAGTATATCACATGGAAGGTCTTACCTGTGCGTTGGCCTAGGACTGCTCCTACCGCAAAATCACTTGCATCACACATGAGCTCAGAAGGTAGCATCCAATCTGGTGGAACGACAATGGGTGCTGAGGCAAGCTTTTCCTTTAGGGTTTCGAATGTTTGGGGTGCAAGAATCATCAAAATTGAAGACCTTATCCTGTTCAAGCAAATTACACAAGGGTTTAGTGATTTTAGAAAAATTATGAATGAACCTCCTGTATAAACATGCATGTCCAAGAAAGCTTCGAATTCCTTTAACCGAACTTGGTAGGGTAATCTCTCTCGATCATGTCCACCTTGGCTTTGTCTACTTCGATTCCCTTGGATGTGTCCGAGCACTATTCCTTCATCTACCATAAAATGGCACTTCTCCCAGTTGAGGACTAAGTCAGTTTCTTCACATCTTGCCAACACCTTCTCTAAATTGCCGAGGCAACTGTCGAAGTCATTACCAAAAATGGAAAAACCATCCATGTAGATCTCAAGGAAGTCTTCAACCATGTCTGAAAAGAGTGCCATCATGCATCTTTGGAAGGTTACCGGGGCATTACACAATCCGAACGGCATCATTCGGAAAGAATAAGTAGCGTATGGGTATGTGAAGGTTGTCTTTTATTGATCTTCTGGTGCTATGGTAATTTGATTGTAACCTGAATAACCATCAAGAAAATAATAAAAGGGTTTATCTGCAAGACGATCAAGCATTTGATCAATAAAGGGTAATGGGAAGTGATCTTTCCTAGTGGCTTTGTTTAGCTTTCGATAATCCATACAAACCCTCCAACCGGTCACAGTCCTGGTTGGAATGAGCTCATTGTTTTTATTACTTACCATCATTATACCTCCCTTTTTCGGTACACATTGTACCGGACTTACCCATATACTATTAAAGATAGGGTATATAATGTCGGCGTAAAGCCAGTTGATGATTTCTTTCATTACAACCCCTTTCATGGCATGATTCAGTCTCCTCTAGACCTCAATTGAAGGTTTGTGATCATCTTCCAACAAAATCTTGTGCATGTACACTACCGGGCTAATTCCCTTCAAGTCGGCAATTGTCCACCCTATTGCCTTCCTGTGTACCATCAACATTTTGATCAGCTTCTTTTCCTGCTCAGGCTGTAACTTAGAAGAAATAATTATAGGCAATTTATTATCGATTCCTAAGTATGCATATTCTAGTTCCTCTGGCAACTGTTTCAACTCAAGAATCGATGGTTGTTCAATAGAGGGCTTTTCGAGCTTACCTTCCTTACCTGAGTAATCCAGTGGTTCAAAGTATGTACCTGGTCGATTGACTAGCCAATTTGCCTCTTCTTGTTGTTCCTCATCGATTAGTTCTTCATACTGCTCAGGTTCCTCTTGATTGGCAATGTAGTTGCCGAGGCAACTAAATTCCTCGTCGAAGTTAAACTCTGCTGTGGCATGAAGAAGTTGGCATTCTGCTGGATCATCGACATGCCTTAGTGTTTGGAACACATTTAGTTTAACTTGCTGGTTATTCACCCTCATTGTGAGTTCTCCCTTTTCAACATTGATCAAGATTCTCCCTGTTGCTAGGAATGGTCTCCCGAGAATGATAGGTGCATGCTCATCTAATTCACAGTCCAAAATAATAAAGTCAGCGGGAAAAATAAATTTATTCGATTTTTCCCTCTAGATGCACATAAGATCTGTCGGCTAGCTGTAGCATAACTGTTGTAGGTCATGCCTTCCTGATTCCTATTTTTTGGAAAACTGATTTAGGCATCAATTTTATGCTAGCCCCAAGGTCACATAATGCTTTCCCGACATAGTGGTTTCCAATGGAACAGGGTATTGTGAAACTTCTGGGATCCTGCAACTTAGGTGGCATACGATTGTGCAACATGGCCATGCATCCCTTTGTTGCGGCAACTGTTTCAAACTCTCCTAGCCTTGTTCTCTTGGACACAATGTCTTTAAGAAACTTGGCATAGTTTGGCATTTGTTCAATTGCTTCCACCAATGGCAAGTTGATGTGGACTTGCTTTGGGATAGCAAGAAACTTCTTGAATTGATATTCTTGCTTTTGTCGCTTCAACCTTTGTGGGAATGGTGGTGGAAGTCAGATATCTTTGATCCTTTCATTGGTTTGGAACCTAATTGACGGCATTGCCGGGACAATTGGAGTTGCCGAGGTATTATCAACTGGGGTTGCCGAGACATGCTTATCGCAAGTTGCTGAGGCATCCTTATTGTCGGTTGCCGAGGCATGCTTATTGCCGGTTGCCGTGGTAATTCTTGGTTCAGCATCTGAGGCTTTGCCGCTAGGTTCGTCTTGATCTTTTTGTGGAGTTTTGTTTGATGAGCGGGCTTGAGCCTCTTTAAGTTGTTGGCCACTTCTAGTGGTGATCGCCTTACATTGCTCATGGCCAGTTCCTCTTGCGACTTCAGTATCGCTAGGTAAACCTCCTTCTGGTCTAGTATTCAGGTTTTGAGCAAATTGCCCGACTTGATTTTCCAATGATTTGATTACCGCCTCTTGGTTTTGCAATCTCATCTCGGTCCTGTTAAGAAAAGCATCAGTTCTTTTTATGAAGTTACTATTCTCAGCCATATAAGATTCAATTTTCATCATAAAAGTATTTAGAGAATTTTCCAAATAACTAGATGTTGTCGGTTGTTGCTGCGACAACTGTTGCCGTGGCATATTCTACTGGAATCCTGATGCTTGTGCATTCTGATTGTTCTAGTTTAGAGCATTGTTGGGATTACTCCATGAAAAATTCGGGTGCTTCTTCCAAGCTGGATTGTATGTATTGGACATCACATTGTTGTTCCGGTTATAATTCCCCACATAGAAGCTGGATTTTGGATTCTGCATACATTCAGAATAATCATGCTTACCACCACATAACTCACAAAAAGAATCCATTACCTTGACCTCATGTATGTTGTTTGGTTTCTGCATGTTTTGGACCATCTTGGTTAAAGTGGCCAATTGTGCCAAAATTGAGTATGATGATCCTAGTTCATGTATTGTGGCTTGGCGTCTAACTCCTCCTCGTCTAGTAGAGGGGAATTGATAATCATTCTTGGCAAGCCTGTTTAGAGTTTTCATTGCTTCCTCCGGCGACTTATCTAGGAGTATGTCGTTTGTCGAGGCATGTAGCATCATCCTTGTTGGTGTATTCATGGCATTGTAAAACATTGTTACTTGTGTCCACACTGGAAATCCGTTTAGGGAGCATTTGTGTAGAAGTTCGCTATATCGCTCCCAAGCCTCGTACATGGATTCATCATCTGTCTGCCGAAAAGAAGTAATGTCGTTACGAAGCTTATCAGTCAAATTTATAGGATTAAACCGAGCAAGGAAATCACGACAAAGATCGGTCCAAGATCCTATTGATCCGGCAGGAATCTTGTTCAACCATGCTTTCGCCCTATCCCTCAATGAATAGGGGAATAATCTTAATCGTAAAACATCGAGGGTGACTCAGTGTATTTTGAACGAGTTGCAAATCTCAAGGAAAGATTTAAGATGTTGTCGTGCATCTTCAGTTGCTGAGCCGCCAAATTGACCAATTATGTTGATCATATTAAACATCATCGGTTTCAACTCAAAGTGGTCGGCTTCAATTTCAGGTGCGACAACTCTTGGATTAAGTCCATCAAGATCTTCTTCAAGATAGTCTCAAATAGTTATGTTTTGTGCAAGAATCACTCCTCCTCCTGCTGGAACATCTTGATTCATATTTCCGTCTTGATTAGCCATTGCTACTCTTAACCTTCGTCTAAGTCTTTGTAAGGTTCATTCGATTTCTGGATCAAAGGGATATTCTGGTGTAATCGGTCTCGCCCTGGACATATACCAATGCAAAGCCAATGTTTGTTAGCCCTTTGAATCTTAAACAAGAAAAGTAAAAAGAAAGTGCAAGAAAATAAAAACAAAGTCGCTATTGCCAATCCCCGGCAGCGGCGCCAAAAACTTGTTGCGCGTAATAAGTGCTACGTAATTGTGCAAGTATACATATCGCAAGTTATAGTATAAAAGATATCGTCTCCACAGGGATTGGTGCCACTTCAAGAATCTAATCTCTTGCACTGTAAAAAGTAAAAGAAAACACAAGTAGAAGATTATAGAAGTTTAAACTAATAACTAAACTAGAAAGCAATAAAGTAAAAGAATATATGAGATCAAATAGGAGAGATAGGCCAGGTTATCTTGAGTTGAGGTGTGATAGCAGATTGGATCGTCTTGGTAAAAGAGTGCAAGGGCAACTCAGTTGCCGTGGTAAATTGCACAACGGGGCTGCCTTGGAAACTAATCGATGGTTGCCTGGGTGACTAGTTGGGCAACTACTTGGGCATCTGGGCAACAACCTTCAAGGTTCAGCAGAGCGTTCTTCAATGGTTTCTTCTTATCCCTAAGTCAAAACTCTAGCTACTTGTGCATGCCTTGATAATACATCCCTGCGTGAATCAAGGGTGAACAACAACCAATCTTGCGCTCCTCTTAGCTGTTGAAATCCTTAACTTATTCATAAGCCGGACTAATCTTCACCATCAATAGATTAAACAAAGATCATATTCATTCGTTTATTGAATCTAACTCTCCCGATACTAGATAAATAGATGAAGTTACGAGATCCTCTCCCAATTCACTCGTAAACAATAATAAGAACCAAGAATGAATAAACCTTGAATAGAAAAGTGCAAACTCTTATTACCTAAACAAAATCCAGTAGTTTCTCACAACCACAAGACACAATAACCTTAGCCAAATAGATTTAGTTCATGGATAGGTTCCAAAGAAACACTAGATAAAGAATCCCTAGCATGAACCTAATTGAACAAGAAAGAAAAAAAATGAAGAATGGATGGAGCTTTGTCAAAATCCTCCTTGCCCTTGATGTTGTGGAAAATTCTCTCTTCTCTCTCCCTTAGAGTTGACGACTTGGTGATCTATTTATAGGGCTAGGTCAAAGTCCTTCATTGAGGAGGAAGTTAAGTTGGAATTAAATTATCTTTAAAGAATATAATTCTTTATTATAATTATATTCCTTCTAAAACTTCTCCTATCTTCTAGGAATTTAATTCTTCTTTAACCTCTTCATGGAAATCAAACTCCTTTGGGATTTAGCTTTGCTCTACGTCAACTTGGGCTTGTCTAGTCATCAATTTCGACTACCATATCACCTTATTCTTTGTCGACAATTGCCCTGGCAACTGGCTCGACGTCTCTTTCATGCATTGCCCTGGAAACTAGCTCGGCATCTCCTTCATTCATTGCCCTGGCAACTAGCCCTAGCCTTGCTTTGGCAAGTGATCCTGCACATACACGCAAAACACACCAAAGCAGCATCTTTTCCCACAAAAATATTCAGATAATTGAATCAAGCTAAAATTTTAGAGATAGTTCTATGGACCTTATAAGAGTCATAAAATATCATTTTATGGATATTTGGATGTTAAAAAGATCAGGAAAATTTTAAATCGATTGAAACGATATGGAATGGCAATTTTGTGAGTAAGTTGATCAGTAAAGGGCATTTTGGTCATTTTGCCCGAAAGGGACATGGAGGGAATATTGAGATTTCTTTTATGGATGAATAATGGCTGATTAGAATCCAACTAAGTCTAGTTGAAATGTTACGAAATGGAAAATTAGAAATATAAATCTAGTTAGAGGGTATTTTTGGAAAGTTTAATTTTTTGAATTAAAATTCCATTTTTAATGATATAAGTGTCTTAAATATATGAAATATGAAGGAATTCTCAGCAAAAAAACTCTCAAAAACGTTGGTGAAGAGAAAAATTTTACAAGCTCGATTTTTGTTCTACTCTTCGAGCTCTATCTTTTGATGTAAATAATTCATAGAATACTTGCTTGGTTGATGAGATTTGATAAGAGGAATAAATTAGGGTTTATGAACAAATTGGGGCTTTTATGATTTTATGAATCCATGGTTGATTTTAAGTTAGAATCATGCTTGTATGATGTTAGAATCATGTTATTGAGTTGGGATTTAAAACCTACATAATTTTGATTGTATAGAGAAGATTAGGGTTTATGGATTCAAGTCTAGCTTAGGGTTTGTGATGTTGGATTAATGATCTAGTAAGCTTGATTTGTTGCTTGGAAGCAAAACCCTAAGTTAAATACATTAGTGACCTTTTTGACAAATTGCCAAATTTGAATGGTCTTTTCGGCAAAGAGGATATGTAGAAGGAATAAATCTGATTTTTAGTTAAAATGATGGAATTAAGGTAGTAATGTTGATTTGAGGACTAATTTGCAAAGTTAAGAAGCTTGAATCCTTATACTTGAAATTTGGCTTCCACCTCGACAAAACAAGAGAAGTTAGAGAAGTAAAGGTTTAAGCTTATTTTGATGAAGGATGTAAAGAGAACATATGAATACAAGCTTTATTCTAGTCACTTGAAGTAAAGTGATGAAACTAAATTGACAAGTGGAGAAATATGGAGAAGTTGGTGTAAATTAGAAGTTATTTAAGGAAAGTTATGTTGGAATTTGAATTATGGAAGTATGTTTAAAAATTTGCCATAAATCCCACAAAAATGGTTAGATGACGAATTTTATACCGTTGTAAAGATTTGTTACTCTAGTTTCGTTTCCAACAAACGAAAACTGATTTTGAGTTTCGAGTTAAAAGATATGAATTTTTAATCGAATGAATGTAAAAAAAATTATAGAGCAGCTTCTGCCTGGACAATTTTGTGATGTGAATGTAAGGAATTTTCATAATTTTTGTGTATTTTATTAATTTATGTGGTTTATACAGTTAAAACCGTTATCGAATCTAGTTTCTCTAGTATAAAGGAAATTAAGATCCGGTATGTATTCTGCCATGTATAAGTAAATCTTTGAAGGTAGCGCAAGCTATCAGAAAATGGAATTTGAAACATTTTGTATTTGAATGTTAGTTAGCAAGCTCGAAAGAATTATTGGAAGTTCAAATTGGTCACTAAGGACCATAATGAGTTTTTGAACAGTACAAGGAAGAAAGGAAAAATATTTGGATATTTTACATTCGAATGATTATATTAGACACATGATTAAGGTATTGTTAGATATGAATCTAACAAATATTTTATTGCATTCATGTGATTAATGAAGTCAAGTCCGAATCAAAGAAGGTTCGAGGTACTATGAAAGAAAGGATCGAACTAGGACTTCGTGAGGCATTGTGTTAAGTGGCCAAGGTGAGTGCATTTTTACCTATTTTATATATATGATATGAGGAAGACTTGTGATAAGTCGACCTTGATATTAATGTAAATGTATGTTGTTCAAAGTTATGCAAATGGCATGAAATATTAAATGGCATATGTGATACATTGATATGGCATAATGATCTATGTAAGATAAATCAAATTTTAGATATTGGGTATGAACTGCCTATATCGACTTATATGATTTATATTGATGCTTTGAACATGGAATCTTGATTTTGTCCAAGTACTATTGTGAAGGCTTTTTTTATAATTGGGTATCCATAGAGTCCTAGCAGCTGCATCATATGACTATGGTGTGAGATAGACTCTTCGGGGTCGAGTTAGACTTTACAAAGTCGGTTCAAATAATACGGTGTTACATAGAAAAAATGTGCGAGTATGAGGAGCAACGGGCGTCCTCGAGTACGTACTCAACATTAGACGCTATTGGAAAAAGATTGGTATGTTAATTACAGAACTTTATTGGAAAAAGATTGGTATGTTAATTACAGAACTTTAGTTTAGACCTATTCATTTAGGTCGGATTAAAGATTTTCAGTTGAAAGATGAAAATTGTTGCCAAGGTTAGAACAAATTGAAAATGGTGAAAATAAAGACTTCAAAGTTAAGTATGTTGGATGTCTGAGAAAAATATTATGTTCTTGACGATGCATTCAGAAAAGAATAAGAAGTATCTAGGTCTGAAGAGAAAATATTGATGTCCAGAAATAAAAAGGATAGTAACTGAATTTATGGCTACATGCTTGACAGGCTAACAACTAGAAGTGAAACATTAAGTACCTTAAAAAATGTAGTAACATATTTCCATTCCCTTAGTGGAAGTGGAAAAGAATCATGATGGATTTCATAACTCGGTTACCAATGATGTCGATTAAAGATGATTCGATTTGGGTATTTATGGATAGATTGAATCAATCTGTAATGAATAAATATGTTGAGCGATAAATCTGAAGTACTGTAAAGTGACATGATGTACCTATTTTCATTGTGTGTGATTAAGATCCAAGATTATCTCTAAATTTTGGAGTTTCTTGCATAAGCCATTAGAGACTCGACATAATTTCATCACTACTTTGCATCCATAGAAGGATGAACAATCTGAAAGATTAATTTAGATTTTGAATGATATATATAGTTTCTATTTGATTGAGTTTGAAGGCTCTTGGGAAAAGTTTGTTCCACTAGATCAAATTTCTTACAGTAACAAATATCAATTGAGCGTAAATATGGTTTTATAAAAAGTGTAGTATGAAAGAAGATTGTGATAAACATTTACGAATAGTGCTACAAGCCTTGTGGGAAAGGTAGTTGCATGCAAAGTTACTCCAATGTGACTTTATCAGAAAGTATTGATCAGATCCCTTACATGTCATTACCTCAGAGGAAATAGAAATTCATGTCGAATTTGATTTATGAAAAAGAACCGATAGATATTCTACCACATGGAGTCAAATAACTAAGGTATAAGTCGATTCCGCTTATTAAAGCTCTTTGGCGAAATTATAAAATGGAGGAAACGAATTGGGAATGAAAAGAAAATATGAGAAAGTAGTTTCCTCACCCTTTTTGAACCAGGTACGTGTTGAAAATTCGAGGATGAATTTTCTTAAGGGGGAGAGAATTGGAATATCCCAATTTTTGGCTAGTGACGAAAATGTAAATTTTGAAAGTTTTGTGGCTAAAGTATAAACTTTAGAAAAGTTAAGGGATTAAAGTGTAATTTTAAAAGCTATGTATTTTAACCCCGTAAATGAGTATTTTACCCCCAAGAATGACGTTTTCGTGCTACCAAAATTTTCGTATGGAGTTTGTATTAATGGCTATAAAACGATAAAGTTCAGAAAAATATTCGAATAATCAGATCAAGCTAAAATTTTAGAGATAGTTCTATGGACCTTAGAAGAGTCATAAAATATAATTTTATGGATATTTGGATGTTAAAAAGATCAGGAAAAATTTTAACCGATCAAAATGACATGGAAGGCAATTTTGTGAGTAAGTTGATTAGAAAAGGGCATTTTGGTCATTTTGCCCAAAAGGGACATGGAGGGAATCTTGATTTTTCTTTTATGGATGAATAGTGGCTGATTAGAATTCAACTAAGTCTAGTTGGAATGTTACAAAATGGCAAATTAGAAATATAAATCTAGTTGGAAGGTATTTTTGGAAAGTGGAATTTATTGAATTAAAAATCCATTTTTAATGAGACAAGTGTTTTTAAATATAAGAAATATGAAGGAATTATCAGAAAAAATACTCTCCAAAACGTTGGTGAAGAGAAAAATTTTACAAACTCAATTTCAGCCCTGAATCTCGATTTTCAGGTAATCTTTCGAAGTACAAAGTTGTTCTACTCTTCGAGCTCTATCTCTTGATGTAAACAATTCATACAATACTTTCTTGGTTGATGACATTTGATATGAGGAAGAAATTAGGGTTTATGAACAAATTGGGGCTTTTATGATTTTATGAATCCATGGTTGATTTTAACTTAGAATCATGCTTGTATGATGTTAGAATCATGTTATTGAGTTGGGATTTAAAACCTACATAATTCGGATTGTATTGAGAAGATTAGGGTTTATAGATTCAAGTCTAACTTAGGGTTTGTGATGTTGGATTAATGATCTAGTAAGCTTGATTTATTGTTTGGAAGCAAAACCCTAAGTTAAATACATAGGGACTATTTTGGCAAGCTTTAAAAATTAAGGGACCAGATCTGATTTTTATGAATTTGATGTGTATTTATATTATTAATTATGTTAGAGACATGAAAATGAAGTTAGAATGCTAAACCGATGATTAATCACATTAGTGACCATTTTGACAAACTGTCAAACTTGAATGGTCTATTCGGCAAATAGGATATGTGGAAGGAGTAAATCTAATTTTTAGTTAAAATTATGGAATTAAGGTAGTAATTTTGATTTGAGCACTAATTTGCAAAGTTGAGAAGCTTGAATCCTTATATTTGAAATTTACTTACCACCTCAACAAAACAAGAGAAGTTAGAGAAGTAAAGGTTTAAGCTTATTTTGATAAAGGATGTAAAGAGAACATATGAATACAAGATTTATTCTAGTCATTTGAAAGAAAGTGATGGGACTAAATTGACATGTAGAGAAATAAGGAGAAGTTGGTGTAAATTATAAGTTATTTATGGAAAGTTATGTTGGAATTTGAATTATGGGAATGAGTTTAAAAACTCGCCATAAATTCTACTAAAACGGTTAGATGAAAAATTTTCTACCGTTGTAAAGATTTGTTAGTCTAGTTTCATTTCCAACAAACGAAAACTGATTTCGAGTTTCGAGTTAAAATATATTAATTTTTAATTGAAGGAAGGTCAGAAAAAATTACATAGCAGTTTTTGCCTGGACAACTATGTGCTGTGAATGTATGTAATTTTCATAATTTTTGTAGATTTTATTAATTTGTGTGGTTTATACAGTTAGAACCGTTATCGAATCTAGTTTCTCCAGTATAAAGGAAATTAAGATCCAGTATGTATTCTGCCCTGTATAAGTAAATCTTTGAAGGTAACGCAAGCTATTAGAAAATGGAAATTGAAACATTTTATATTTAAATGTTAGTTAGCAAGCTCGCAAGAATTATTGGAAGTTCAAATTGGTCACTAAGGACCATAATGAGTTTTTGAACAATACAAGGAAGAAAGTAAAAATATTTGGAAATTTTATATTCGAATGATTATATTAGACAACATGTTTAAGGTATTGTTAGATTTGAATTAACAAATATTTAATTGTATTCACGTGATTAATGAAGTCAAGTCCGAATCAAAGAAGGTTCGAGGTACTATGAAAGAAAGGATCGAACTAGGACTTAGTGAGGCATTGTGTTAAGTGGCCAAGGTGAGTGGATTTTTACCTATTTTGTATATATGATATGAGGAGGACTTGTGATAAGTCGACCTTGATATTAATGAAAATGTATGTTGTTCAAACTTATTCAAATGGTATGAAATATTAAATGGCATATGTGATACACTGATATGGCATAATGATCTATGTAAGATAAATCAAATTTTAGATATTGGGTATGAACTGCATAATATTGACTTATATGATTTATATTGATGCTTTGAACATGGAATGTTGATTTTGCCCAAGTACTATTGTGAAGGCTTTGGTATAATTGGATATCCATAGAGTCCTAGCAGCTGCGTCATAGGGCTATGGTGTGAGATAGACTATTCGGGGTCGAGATAGACTTTTTGGGGTCGAGTTAGACTCTACGGAGTCGGTTCAAATAATACGGTGTTATATAACACAAAATGTGCGAGTATGAGAAGCAACGAGCGTCCTCGAGTAAGTACTCATCATTAGACGCTATGGCTTTGTAGACACTACAATGTCGGTTATCATGACTCGTGTACCAAAGTGTCACATTTTATTGTACTTCGGGCTATAATACATGAAATGTATTTATGCAGACAGTTAACTTAAAAAGATTAACGTATATTTAATTAATAAAATAAAGGCTTGATGATATGATGTAAACTTCAATTGGGACTCGCTTGCCATTTTGCAGGAACTGTATTGCACTGTTACATGACAGAGGAATAACTTTGATAAGCCAGTTGTATACGATTCTATATTTTTATATAATATACACTGTAATTTGTTTATTTATGTTATTTCTATACATTGAAATGCTTTACTTTAATTTATAGTTGCCTCACTAAGTGAATACTTAGCGTGTTCTATTTCACACGTAGGTTATTGGGAACTTACCAGAATAGGAGTCAAGCATGTTAATCATGCTGAAATCTGACAAACATCAGTAAGACATTCTAATTTATGATATTCTCTAGTGGGCATGTATCAATTTATTCGTTAGTTGTTTTAAAGTTATAAGTTTGATTAATAGTCAGATAAATATAAATTATTCGTATGGTTAAAGAATTACTGGTAATGATATTTAATCGGGTAAAAATTTTATTTATCGTTTATCGCGTAACGATTTTAAATTTAAGAAAGGGCCTAGGCAGTGTGCCTAGTTTTCACCTTGAGTTACATAATTGTTTTAATAACTGACTAATATGTTTTATAAACCAATTCAGGGTCAAAACTAGAAATCTGCAAATAGGCTACGAATACTTCAAAAGTCAAGAAATGGTTATTTTATAAACTAGTTTTATGTTAGATGTTTTTTTTTCAAAAATTACAAGTCTAGAACTCTATTAAATAATATTATGACATCCTTAATGTGTATTCGTACTACGAGTATACGTTAAGGGTGTTACAGGGAAAGTCAGTGGCTCAAACCACAGGTAAATAAAAAAAACTCTTCTTTTCTTGTCTTTTAAAACGGTTTTACTTTAGGATTTGGGTTCAAGAAACAAAGATCGAAAAGAAAAACAAACCCCTTTAGTGATTATGAAAATCCTTTGCTTTGAAAAAAATTAAGAACCCCTTTGATTCTTGTTTAAAACGTGATTTTTCTTTGGCTCCGTTTGAAAATGAAAACAAAACCCTAAACTATACAAAAAGAGAAGATGGCGAATACCTAGAATTTTTTTGTACTTCTGAATTGAATCCTCTCTTTGTTTTGTATTTCAATTTTTTTTGCTTTGTATTGATTGTGAATCCCCCCTCCTTACATTGTTGTTAAAAAATGGCTTTATAGCCAAATATCCTATTACATGAAAAACAAAGGAAAAAACTTATTAGCCATTGCACCGATTCTTTGCCAATTTTGTTTTCATTTTGCTTGTGCATGTGGTACGGCTGTTGGAGGAGAAAACGCCAAGGAAGGGACCGTTGGCGTGGGCAGTTAGTGAGAAGGAGTTGTTGAAGCAATCTTGGTCGTTTGATCTTGCTCGATATGGGATAGATGAAGGCTCCATGGCTTGTGTTGTGAGATGGCATATGAATCGTCACGAGAATGTAGCCATAAGGTTCTAAAAGGGGTTAGAGGATGCTATATTTTGATTTTGGTTTTGGCAAACTAATGGTGTTTGGGGTATTGCGCCAATTATGGTATTGGCAGATTGGTTTCGGGTAACGGGCTTAAGAAATTTTGTGTAATGGGTTTAATAATTGGGCTCGGTATTTAAGCTTGTAAAATGGGTTAAAATAAAGTTGGGTGTAACTGGACATTTAATGGTCTTTAATTTTTTGGATTTTTTATTTAAATATTTTTTAAAAATTTTGGCTTAATTGTTGGTATTTGATTCAAAAAAATAAAAAAAATAACTGGACGAAAATGGTTATTACAAGTATCTCTTGCCAAAACATCACATGCTTATATAATCTTTCAAATATCCACTTTTAAGAAATTGCGACTCATGTATCATGGATTTCTAACATAAACCTCAATTTAAGCTTCTCATGCCAAATTCTCTAATTAGCAAGCTTAAAGAGCATCTCATGTATAAACCATATTATACAAATATAATCCATTTCTCATGATACATTATATCATATATTGGCATTCAAGTGACTCAAAAACCATTTCCATCTATTTATAAAAACACATTGGATACACAGATTTCCCAAGTGGTTCCTTCCACCACTTCACATACATCCTCGAACCGGAGCAGCCCTTAACGGTTATGATGTATAAATCCACCAGCAGAAGAGTTGGCACACTCTTGACCCTTTGACCGCTGCGATTCTCATGGTGGAAAATGGTACACTCTTGACCCCTCGACACTCATGAGGTGACTTATTATAGTGCACTTTAAACCCTATGGCTAGCCAACTATATCTGATAACTTTTAATCCCAGCCTCTTGCTAATATACTCTATAAAACCATATTACCTTATTGTTTTTCATATGCATCAAATCAACCAATTTCCAATACATTAAACCATGTCTTCAAGTATTCTCAAAACTCATTTCATAAACGTTTTGCCATACCCAATAATCATCATATATGATCATTTGCAACATCTTTCATTTCTAAAACATGCATATGGCAATAAGTAATCAAAATCATAAACATGTGCATAAGATTGTATGTTACAAAACCATAAATAAGAGTAAGATCAACCAATACTTACTTTCAAGCTTAGACAAGTGTTTCAAACTTTATCTATACTCCCAAAAATCATCGTCGAACCTTTTAAAAGTAGTAAACCACTTTTCCACTCACCGACAACACAACGCCCTTCTAGCTGAAGTGAAAATCAAGCTTCTAAAGCCTTCACAACCTCTCCAAAAGCTAAATGATCCATCTCCCCTACTTTACCCAGACAAAAATAGAGGATTAATGCATTTTCATATCTCTAAACACAGTTGCACATCTCCTCAACATTGCCACACTAAAAACCATCAAACGCTTCTCTAAAACAACCGAAATCACAATCAAACTCCATCTAAACAAAGCCCATCCAAAACCTATTGATTTTAACATTTAACATCATCAATTAACCTAAAAAATAGCAATATAACGTCCTTATACCTCCAGCAACCTTACTACACCAAGATCACCTCAAAATCTAACTATTTACAACCTAAAAAATTAGCAATTCCCGTAGTTTCGGGATTGCTTTTATTAATCTCTTCTTATAACATCAAAACACGACTTAAAATCTATCAAAACCAATTAGAATCAACACAAATCAGATCCATATCAAGATTCATCAAATTTCTTATCAAAACTCAATTAAAACCAATTAATCATGATTTAATCATAAGAACATAACAAAAATCAGTTGTGAAGGATCAAGAACTTAGGAATTTCAATAAAGAACCTTTAATTAGAGGAGACAATTGAAAAACACCTATAATTGCTGATTTCTCCCTTAATTGGCAAGTTTTGGATGAAATCTTCAAGTAAGCAAATAGGATTTAGGGTAGGAATCAATTAGGAAATAAAAAAAAAGTCAAAAGGAAATGATTCCTGAGAATTTTGGAGGAAAAATGATAGTTTGGCTGCTAAGAAAGTTCAGAGCAAAAGTAGTTAAGTAAAAAAAGGAAATTGTTTAATTAAAATCCTTTTAATCAAATCTCTTTATTTTTATTAAATAACCTTTTAAAAATCTTTTAAAAATAGACTAAATTAAGGGATAAATATGACGTAAAACTTTGGTAAATTAGCTCATTAATGATTCTAAGTTTTGACCCTTTTACGATTTAGTCACCAAGACAGTCTTGAAAACTTTATATTTTGGTCACCGGACCAAAATATCCCAAAATCCAATTTAATTCCTTTAAATTGAGTTTCCTAAAACCCTTAGAATATTAATTAAATATTTTACTAATAATTTTCCACATTTATTATAATTAAAAACCATTTATTAAGAATTAATTCTCGAACTAGCTCGATTCGCCTAATCTGGTTCCCATGAACCATCTACTCGATTTAGCTAACATCTAGGCCCAGATTTAGGGCGTTACAACTCTCCCCCTCAAAATTTACCTGAAGGAAAAAGTAAGGAAAATGCTTCTTCATGTCATCCTTACTTTCCCACGTGGCTTCCTCCACACCATGATGACGCCACAATACCCTTACCAACTCAATGGTCTTCCCACGAAGAACGTTGCTGCTAGAATCCAGAATTTTCACCAGCACCTTATCATAGGTCAAATCCAGATTCAACTCAATCTCCTCAACAAACATCACATACAAAGGGTCCGATATATACCTCTGTAGCCTCGAAACATGGAAAGCATCATGTATCTTTTCCAACTCCGCATGCAATCTCAACCTGTAAGTAACTAGACCAACACACTCCAAATCCTCATAAGGCCCAATGAACCTCGGGCTCAACTTGCCTTTACGTCAATGCCTCATCACTTTCTTCCAAGGTGAAACCTTAAGGAACACTCTATCCCCAACAACAAACTATATCTTTCGACGCTTCAAGTCAGCATATGACTTATACCGATCCGAAGTTGTCTTCAACCAATCACTAATAAGCTTCACCTTTTCATTAGTATCCTTCAACACATCAGGCAGGGAAATATACTTCTCACCCACCTCAGCCCAACAAAGTGGCGTGCGACACCTCCTACCATACAAAGCCTCATATGTTGCCATTTGAACACTAACTATTGTTATAGGCAAACTCCACCAAAGATAGTTGCTTTTCCCACATTCCTTGAAAATCAATGATGCAACACCACAACATATCTTTCAACACTTGTGATAAGTGTTCAAAAGTACTATTTTTCTTACCCTTTTTACTCATATTATTGTTAGACTTAGGCTCATATTAGTTGCATAGTTAGCCATTCATGCATTAATCCATGTTTCCTTCAATCGTTGAGCTTTATTACATAACTTGGTAGTTTTTGTGGAAAAGATGCTGCTTTGGTGTGCTTTGTGTGTGTATGTGCAGGATCACTTGCCAAAGCAATGTCGAGCTAGTTGCCAGGGCAATGCATGAAGGAGATGCCAAGCTAGTTGTCAGGGCAATACATGAAGGAGACGCCGAGCCAATTGCCATGGCAATTTTCGACAAGAGTAAAGGTGATATGGTAGGCGAAATTTATGACTAAACAAGCCCAAGATGACGTGGAGCAAGGCCCAAACCCAAAGGAATTTGATTGCCATGCAGAGATTAAAGAAGAATTAAATTCCAAGAAGATAGGAGAAGTTCTAGTAGGAATACAATTATAATAAAGAATTATATTCTTTAAAGATAATTTAATCCAACTTAAACTCCTCCTCAAAGAAGGACTTTGGCCGAGCCCTATAAATAGCAAGGAGATTTCGACAATCCAGGAGAGAGAGCAATAGGGAAATTTCGACAAGTCCAAGTAGGGCAAGAGGAGAGAATTTTCGACAAGCATCAAGGGCAAGGAGGATTTCGACAAGCCTCATCCTTCATCCTTTTCTTTCTTGTTCGATTGGGTTCATGCTAGGGATTGTTTATCTTGTGTTTCTTTGGAACCTAGCCATGAACTAAATCTATTTGGCTATGGTTATTGTGTTTTGTGGTTGTGAGAAAATATTGGCTTTTGTTTAGGTAATAAGAGTTTGCACTTTTCTATTTCAAGGTTTATTCATTCTTGGTTCTTATTCTTGTTTGCGAGTGAATTGGGAGAGGATCTCGTGATTTCATCTATTTATCTAATATCGGGAGAGTTAGATTCAAGAAACGAATGAATATGATCTTTATTCAATATATTGATGGTGAAGATTAATCCGGCTTAGCAATAAGTTAAGGATTTCAACGGCTAAGATGAGCGCAAGATTGGTTGTTGTTCACCCTTGATTCACGCAGGGATGTATTATCAAGGCATGCACAAGTAGCTAGAGTTTCGACTTAGGGATAAGAAGAAACCATTGAAGAACGCTATGCCGAACCTTGAAGGTTGCTGCCCAGACGCCCAAGTAGTTGCCCAGGCAACCATCGATTAGTTGCCAAGGCAACCCCGTTGTGCAAGTTGTCACGGCAACTGAGTTGCCCGTGCACTCTTTTACCAAAACAATCCAATCAGCTATCACACCTCAACTCACGATAACCTGGCCTATCTCTCTCTCATTTGAATTCATCTTTTCTTTTACTTTATTGCTTTTTAGATTAGTCATTAGTCAAACTCCTATAATCCTTTACTTGTGTTTTTACTTTTTACAGTGCAAGAGACTAGATCGTTGAAGTGGCACCAATCCCTGTGGAGACGATATCTTTTATACTATAACTTGCGACGTGTATACTTGCACATTTGCGTAGCACTTATTACGCGCAACAAGTTTTTGGCGTCGTTGCTGGGGATTGGCAATAGCGACTTTGTTTTTATTTTCTTGCACTTTCTTTTTATTTTTTGTTTAAAATTCAAAGGGCTAACAAACTTTGGTTTTGCATTGGTATATGACCAGGGCGAGACCGACTTCACCAGAATATCCCTTTGATCCAGAAATCGAACGAACCTTACAAAGACTTAGACGAAGGATAAGAGAAGCAATGGCAAATCAAGACGGCAATATGAATCAAGATGTTCGAGCAGAAGGAGGAGAGATTCTTGCACGAAACAGAACTATTCGAGACTATCTTGAAGAAGATCTTGATGGACTTAACCCAGGACTTGTCGCACCTGAAATTGAAGCTGACCACTTTGAGTTGAAACCGGTAATGCTTAATATGATCAACACAATAGGTCAATTTGGTGGCTCAGCAACTGAAGATGCACGACAACATCTGAAATCTTTCCTCGAGATTTGCAACTCATTCAAGATACACGGAGTCACCCCCGATGTCTTACGATTAAGATTATTCCCCTATTCACTGAGAGATAGGGCGAAAGCATGGTTGAATAGCATTCCTGCCGGATCCATAGCATGTTGGACTGATCTTTGTCATGATTTCCTTGCTAGATCTAATCCTACAAATTTGACTGATAAGCTTCGTAACGACATTACTTCTTTTCTGCAGGCAGATGATGAATCCATGTACGAGGCTTGGGAGCGATATAGAGAACTTCTACACAAATGCCCTTTACACGGATTCCTGGTGTGGACTCAAGTAACAATGTTTTACAACGCCGTGAATACACCAACAAGGATGATGCTAGATGCCTCGGCAAACGGCATACTCCTAGATAAGTTGCCGGAAGAAGCAATGCAAATCTTAAACATGTTGGCCAAGAATGACTATCAATTCCCATCTACTAGAAGAGGAGGAGTTAGACGCCAAGCCACAATACATGAACTAGGATCATCAGATTCAATTTCGGCACAATTGGCCACTTTAACCAAGATGGTCTAGAACATGCAAAAACCAAACAACACACATGAAGTCAAGGTAATGGATTCTTTTTGTGAGTTATGTGGTGATAACCATAATTCTTCTGAATGTATGCAGAATCCGGAATCCAGCTTCTATGTGGGGAATTACAATCGGAGCAATAACGTGATGTCCAATACATACAATCCAGCTTGGAAGAAGCACCCGAATTTTTCATGGAGTAATCCCAACAATGCTATAAACCAGAACAATCAGAATGCACAAGCATCGGGATTCCAGCAGAATATGCCACGGTAACAGATGTCGCAGCAACAACCGACAACATCTAGTTCTTTGGAAAATTCTCTAAATGCTTTTATGATGAAAACTGAATCTTATATGGCTGAGAATAGTAATTTCATAAAAAGAACTGATGTTTTTATTAACAGGACCGAAATGAGATTGCAAAACCAAGAGGCGACAATCAAATCATTGGAAAATCATGTCGGACAGTTTGCTCAAAATCTGAACACTAGACCGCAAGGAGGTTTACCTAGCGATACTGAAGTCGCAAGAGGAACTGGCCATGAGCATTGTAATGCGATCACCACTAGAAGTGGCCAACAACTTAGAGAGGTTCAAACCCGCTCATCAAACAAAACTCCACAAAAAGATCAAGACGAACCTAGCGGCAAAGCCTCAGATGCTGAACCAGGAATTTCCACGGCAACCGGCAATAAGCATGCCTCGGCAACCGACGATGCCTCGGCAACTTGCGATAAGCATGCCTCGGCAACCCTAGTTGATAATGCCTCGGCAACTCCAGATGTCCCGGCAATGCCGTCAATCAGGTTTCAAACCAATGAAAGGATCGAAGATATCCAACTTCCACCACCATTCCCACAAAGGTTGAAGTGACAAAAGCAAGAATACAAATTCAAGAAGTTTCTTGATATCGTAAAGCAAGTCCACATCAACTTGCCACTGGTGGAACCAATTGAACAAATGCCAAACTATGCCAAGTTTCTTAAAGACATTGTGTCAAAGAGAACAAGGCTAGGAGAGTTTGAAACAGTTGCCGCGACAGAGGGATGCACGGCAATGTTGCACAATCGTATGCCACCCAAGTTGAAGGATCCCAAAAGTTTCACAATACCCTGTTCCATTGGAAATCACTATGTCGGAAAAGCGTTATGCGACCTTGGGGATAGCATAAACTTGATGCCTAAATCAGTTTTCCAGAAACTAGGAATCGGGAAGGCAAGACCTACAACAGTTATGTTGCAGCTAGCCGACAGATCCTATGTGCATCCAGAGGGAAAAATCGAGGACATACTGGTAAAAGTTGATAAATTTATTTTTCCCGCTGACTTTATTGTTTTGGATTGTGAAGCAGATGAGCATGCACCTATCATTCTCGGGAGACCATTCCTAGCAACAGGGAGAACCTTGATCGATGTTGAAAAGGGAGAACTCACAATGAGGGTGAATGACCAGCAGGTCAAACTAAATGTGTTCCAAACACTAAGGCATGCCAATGATCCAGAAGAATGCCAACTACTTCATGCCACGATAGAGTTTAACTTCGATGAGGAATTTAGTTGCCTCGGCAACTACATTGCCGATCAAGAGGAACCTAAGGAGTATGAAGAACCGGTCGATGAGGAACAACAAGAAGAGGCAAATTGGCTAGTCAATCGACCAGGTACATACTTTGAACCACTGGATTACTCAGGTAAGGAAGGTAAGCTCGAAAACCCTCTATTGAACAACCACCGATTCTTGAGTTGAAACAATTGGCAGAGCAACTAAAATATGCATACTTAGGAACCAATAATATATTGCCTATAATTATTTCTTCTAAGTTATATCCTGAGCAGGAAAAGAAGCTGATCAAGATGTTAAAGCTACACAAAAAGGCAATAGGGTGGACAATTGCCGACTTGAAGGGAATTAGCCCGGCGGTGTGCATGCACAAGATCTTGTTGGAAGATGATCACAAACCTTCAATTGAGGCCCAGAGGAGACTGAATCATGCCATGAAAGGGGTTGTAATGAAAGAAATCATTAAGTGGCTTGATGTCGGCATTATATACCCTATCTCTGATAGTACGTGGGTAAGTCCGGTACAATGTGTACCGAAATAGGGAGGTATAAAAGTGGTAAGCAATGAAAATAATGAACTTATCCCAACCAGGACTGTGACCGGTTGGAGGGTTTGTATGGACTATCGAAAGCTAAACAAAGCCACTAGGAAAGATCACTTCCCATTACCCTTTATTGATAAAATGCTTGACCGTCTTGCAGGTAAACCCTTTTATTGTTTTCTTTATGGTTATTCAGGTTACAATCAGATTGCCATAGCACCAGAAGATCAAGAAAAGACAACCTTTACATGTCCATACGGTACTTATGCCTTCTGAAGGATGCCGTTCGGATTGTGTAACGCCCCGGCAACCTTCCAAAGATGCATGATGGCGCTCTTTTCAGACATGGTCGAAGACTTCCTTGAGATCTTCATGGATGATTTTTCGGTTTTTGGTAATGACTTCGACGGCTGTCTCGGCAATTTAGAGAGGGTGTTAGCAAGATGCGAAGAAACGAATTTAGTCCTCAATTGGGAGAAATGCCATTTTATGGTATATGAAGGAATAGTGCTCGGCCACAAGATTTCATCCAAGGGAATTGAAGTAGACAAAGCCAAGGTGGACGTGATCGAGAGATTACCCCCACCAAATTCAGTTAAAGGAATTCGAAGTTTTCTCGGACATGCAGGTTTTTACAGGAGGTTTATTCATAATTTTTCTAAAATCACTAAACCCTTGTGTAATCTGCTTGAATAGGATAAAGTCTTCAATTTCGATGATTCTTGCACTCAAGCATTCGAAACCCTAAAGAAAAAGCTTGCCTCGGCACCCGTTGTCGTTCCACCAGATTGGACGCTACCTTTTGAGCTCATGTGTGATGCAAGTGATTTCGCGGTAGGAGCAGTCCTAGGCCAACGCCCAGGTAAGACCTTCCATGTGATATACTACGCTAGTAAAACTCTAAATGGTGCTCAAGTGAATTACACAACAACGGAGAAAGAGTTACTAGCTGTAGTTTTCGCATTTGACAGGTTCCGATCCTATTTAATTGGTACAAAGGTAATTGTTCATACGGACCATTCGGCAATCAAATACTTATTTGCTAAAAAGGATGCGAAACCTCATTTGATTCGTTGGATATTACTTTTACAAGAATTTGATATTGAAATTAAGGACAGGAAAGGAACAGAAAATCAAGTGGCCGATCACTTATCACGTTTGGAACGCAATAGGGAGGAGGACGCAGATCTAGAGATATGCGATGCATTCCCGGATGAACAAATTCTAGTTGCCTCGGCAACCCTAGACACCTCGGCAACCCACGACGCCTCGGCAACCATTGATGCAAACGCCTCGGCAACCCTTGACGCCGCAGCAGCCTTTGACGCGCACTCCTCGGCAATTTTGGGAGCAGTCGCCACGGCAGCACATGCCTCGGCAATACCCTGGTACGCGGATTTAGTTAACTTCCTTGTTTGTGGTATTTTTCCTTATGGCATTACTCACCAAGGGAGGAAGCGGTTCCGCCGTGATGCTAAGCATTACTTTTGGGACGAGCCTCTTTTGTTTAAACAATGTGCAGATCAGGTGATACGCCGATGTGTCTCTGAAGAAGAGCAACAGAATGTACTTCGGCAATGCCATTCTTCACCCTATGGAGGACATTTTGGAGGAACTCGTACCGCGGCCAAAGTTTTGCAATCTGGTTTGTATTGGCCAACATTGTACAAAGATGCCCAAGACTTTTACAAGCAATGTGATCGTTGCCAAAGGACGAGCAATATCTCTAGACGACATGAGATGCCGCTCCAGAACATCATCGAGGTAGAATTGTTCGATGTATGGGGGATCGACTTTATGGGACCTTTTCCATCTTCGTTCGGTAACCTTTACATTCTACTTGCAGTCGACTACGTGTCTAAATGGGTTGAGGCAGCTGCAGTTCCCAACAACGATTCCAAGACCGTGCAAAGATTCTTGCAGAAAAACATATTTACACGGTTTGGGATGCCGAGAGCAATTATCAGCGACGAAGACAAGCATTTTGACAACAGACTAATTGCCAAGATGTTGCAACGCTTCGGCATATCACATAAGATCGCCACGGCATATCACCCACAAACCAACGGGCAAGTAGAAATTTCCAACCGGGAATTGAAAGGAATACTCGAGAAAGTTGTAAATCCCTCAAGGAAGGATTGGTCATTAAGACTAGATGACGCACTTTGGGCATATCGCACTGCATTCAAAACACCCTTAGGTATGTCCCCCTTCCGACTTGTCTATGGTAAAACATGTCATCTACCGGTGGAAATCGAGCACAAGGCGTACTGGGCAATCAAGACCGTGAATATGGATTGGGAAAGTGTCGGACAAAAGCGTTTGATGGACCTCAATGAGATAGAAGAATTTCGTGCACTAGCCTATAACAATGCACGAATCTACAAGGAGAAAACAAAGCGATGGCACGACAAGAAACTATTGCCACGACAATTCACGCCAGGGCAACTAGTTCTCCTATTCAATTCTCGGCTAAAACTTTTCCCGGGAAAGCTGAAATCAAGATGGTCGGGACCATTTGAAGTCGTCAAACCATTCTCCCATGGTGCTGTGATAATCAAGTCCATCTCTGACAACCATGAATTCAAAGTTAATGGACAAAGATTGAAGCACTACAATGGTGCCCATGTGGAACGTAACAAGGAAGTGGTCAACTTAGGAGATGCATGAGCATGCTCTCCCTTTTGATATTTTTATTTTTTTTCCGATTAATTAGTTATTATTATATTTTTGTCGATTTTTTTTATTTTCTTTATTTTTCTTCCTTTTCGATTATTAGTAGTTTTTAGGATAGATTTTCTTTATTATTTAAGTTTAAGAATCCTATTACACATCTTTATTTATTTTCTCTATTAGTTTATATTTAATTTTAATCCTTATTTGATTTGTCTTTGAATTGTAGGAAAAGAAGTTCAAGATAAAAAGGAATTCTAAACCAAGTAGGAAAACATCTTCAACAAGGAAACTAATGGGCTGAATCTAAGGCTTATATAAAGCCTCTAATTCATCCTAACCAAAACCCCCTTGTCGACAACTTCTACAAAACCCTAACCCCTTTTTCGTTTTCCCCTAATCCCAACCACCTATCTTTTCTATAAAACCCATCACCCTTAACCTATTCCTACTTTATATCTTGCAACTTTTCAGTTTCTTTTCTTTTCTTTATTTTTACTCACAACCAAGATCATCCATGGCATCCAAGATTAAACATTTAGTTCATCCAAGTTCCTCCAAAGAACCAAGATACAAGAAGTTTTCTACACCGGTGGTTCAAGAAAGATTTCAATCCAAGTTTGAAAGCCGGAAGATTCATGAAGAAAAAGGCTTTGAATACTCCAACTCTCATCAAGATTTCGGCCTTGAACCATTCATCTTCAAGAGGATTGCACATCAAAAGTGGCAAATCTTTTGCCTTCAACCGGAACCGGGTAACATCTCATCGGTAAGAGAATTCTATGCTCACTCACCTAACCCGGATAATCCTTATGTTTTTGTTCGTGACAAGGCCATACTTATAAGTCCCGAAAGCATCAACACCTTTTATGGACTTTACATTGAGAAGGACGAGCATCAAGCCTTCGTTGACCAAATCAATCCCAAGCAACTCGACAGGGTGCTTCAAGAACTCACTCAACAAGGAACTAATTGGAACGACGGTAAATACAAGGGCACGGAAAATCGCCTTCGGCTTAAACTCGAGGCAAAACTATGGAATAAGTTTGTTAAAACTTCTTTAATGCCCTCCACACACAATACTACCGTTGATATACCACGTCTTTTGCTCATACATTCTAATTTGCATAATCGCATCATTAACATTGGAAAAATTATTTGTGATGAGATTTTTGTATGCAGCTCAAAAGATAAGGGTTCTCCTTTCTTCCCTTGCTTAATTTCTAATCTTCGCAAGGAGATGCATGTCCCGAGTGAGTCCATCGATGAAAAGGCCCTACCCAAGTCCGGTTGGAATCAAGCACTAATCTGAAAGCTAATGGGAGAGGTACCGGGAGATTCTTCAAGGCCTCCAATTGCCACGGCAACTCCTGCCGCCGCGGCAATCCCTAATGCCCAAGCACCTAACGCCAGGGCAACTCGGCCATTAATCCCGGGACACTTTGAAGCACTTTTGCACCCATTGGCAAGCCGCCTAAGGCAAATTGAAGATCGGCAACTAATGTTCATGCGGTACATGAAGGAGCACAACAATTCCATCACCCAAGTCATCCTAGAAAAGTACCCGGATAATCGAGTGCCGTTCCCAATCTTTCCCGCCGAGATCCTTGCCCCGGCAACCAAGGAAGCTGACGCCATGGCAACCAACCCTGAAGATGCCACGACAACCAAAGCTAAAGACATCCCGGAAACCACTGCAAAAGCCAAAGGTAAAGCACCTATGCCCGAATCAACTCCTACAGAATCATTTTCTAATTTTTCAGATTCGGACGAGTCCTCCATTAAACCAATAAAGACCGCACCAATTAAATCCTCCAAGCGAAAATCCATTGACATTGATGAAGAGGATGATGAGGACAACCCCGTACGAGGATCGATTCCACCACCGGCAACAAGAAAACAACCATCGCGTTCAAGCAAGAGAATCAAGACACCGACTAGTAGGAAACTAATCATCTACGATGATGAACTCTCGGAGTAAGTCCTCGTATGCATTTTTTTTATTTTCATTATTTTTATGCATGCATTGAGGATAATGCCTCACTCGAGTTTGGGGGGGGGATTGTTATTAGTAGTTACCATGTTTAGTTACATTCATCTTAAAATATTACATTTAGGATACATAAATTGCTTGCCATGGCTTTAATTGGAACAAGAATTGCTTAGATTTGATGAATATCCGATGATGACTTTGCCAATGCACTTAATTGATAGAATTTTTTATTGTAGGATAACCATGGAAAAACTTAGAATTTTACTATGATGCTAAATTTGATAAAACACTGTTGTGGTTTGATTGATTTAAGGAATTCTAGTGAACTTAGGTTGATAATTAACAAATTGGGGGATTAGAATAAAAATTGGATGAATGCTAGAGGTGCCTGAAATTGGCTCTAGCATGTGCTAAAAAATTGATCACTAGAGGTGCCCGAAACTGGCTCTAGGATGTGTTAAAACAAATTTTAACTAGAGGTGCCCGAAACCGGCTCTAGTCGATTAAATTAACTTAAGAAAACTAAAAACAAAACACTAGAGGTGCCCAAAACTGGCTCTAGTTAAAACATGTTAAAAAGAACCCAATGAAGTAATTTGAAAACCTATTGTTTGCATAGAATCTGAAAATTCAACTTGCACACAACTCCGCACACACTCACAAGCATTATAGTTTGATTCCGAGTAACTCCTAAGTTTTCCGAAAAATAAAAAGCCAATCATACTTTGTGCCCCGGTTCAGAGAATTGAAATCAAGTTCAAAGCTAAGTTTGTGAAAATTGAAGTCTTGGCAGGTAATTATGAGTTTGCATTGCTGGAGGACAAGCAATAGTTCGAGTTAGGGGGTGTGATAAGTGTTCAAAAGTACTATTTTTCTTACCCTTTTTACTCGTATTATTGTTAGACTTAGGCTCATATTAGTTGCATAGTTAGCCATTCATGCATTAATCCATGTTTCCTTCAATCGTTGAGCTTGATTACATAACTTGGTAGTTTTTGTGGAAAAGATGCTGCTTTGGTGTGCTTTGTGTGTGTATGTGCAGGATCACTTGCCAAAGCAATGCCGAGCTAGTTGCCAGGGCAATGGATGAAGGAGATGCCGAGCTAGTTGCCAGGGCAATACATGAAGGAGACGCCGAGCCAATTGCCATGGCAATTTTCGACAAGAGTAAAGGTGATATGGTAGGCGAAATTTATGACTAAACAAGCCCAAGATGACGTGGAGGACAGCCCAAACCCAAAGGAATTTGATTGCCATGCAGAGATTAAAGAAGAATTAAATTCCAAGAAGATAGGAGAAGTTCTAGTAGGAATACAATTATAATAATGAATTATATTCTTTAAAGATAATTTAATTCCAACTTAAACTCCTCCTCAAAGAAGGACTTTGGCCTAGCCCTATAAATGGCAAGGAGATTTCGACAATCCAGGAGAGAGAGCAATAGGGAAATTTCGACAAGTCCAAGTAGGGCAAGAGGAGAGAATTTTCGACAAGCATCAAGGGCAAGGAGGATTTCGACAAGCCTCCTCCTTTATCCTTTTCTTTCTTGTTCGATTGGGTTCATGCTAGGGATTGTTTATCTTGTGTTTCTTTGGAACCTAGCCATGAACTAAATCTATTTGGCTATGGTTATTGTGTTTTGTGGTTGTGAGAAACTATTGGTTTTTGTTTAGGTAATAAGAGTTTGCACTTTTGTGAGAAACTGAGTTGCACGTGCACTCTTTTACCAAAACAATCCAATCCGCTATCACACCTCAACTCACGATAACCTGGCCTATCTCTCTCTCATTTGAATTCATCTTTTCTTTTACTTTATTGCTTTCTAGATTAGTCATTAGTTAAACTCCTATAATCCTTTACTTGTGTTTTTACTTTTTACAGTGCAAGAGACTAGATCCTTGAAGTGGCACCAATCCATGTGGAGTCGATATCTTTTATACTATAACTTGCGACGTGTATACTTGCACATTTGCGTAGAACTTATTACGTGCAACAACTTGGATAATGCGTTCAGGCTGACCATCCGTATGAGGATGATACAAATTACTGAAATTAAACCGCGTACCCAGAGCCCTATACAAGCACTCCCAAAACCATGCTATAATGCACGGATACCTATCCGATACTGTAAACTTAGGCACCCCGTGCAACCTCACCATCTTAGCGATATACAACTCTGCCAGATTATCCAAAGTATACATCGTATGCACAACCAAGAAATGTGCACACCTCGTAAACTTATCCTCAATCACCCATACATAATTCTTTTTTGATGGCGTCAAAGGAAATTCGAATATGAAAATATGGTAATGCTCTCCCATTCTATTCTGGAATCTTCAATGGTTGCAACAAGCCATAAGGAAACTAATGCTCAGCCTTGACACATTGACATACCACAAACGAGAGACAAAATCCGCTACATCCTTCTTCAATCCAACCCAAAAGTATTCATTTTTCAAATCCTGATACATCTTTGTACTACCCAGATGTATAGCAAAAGGACTCAAATGATCCTCAGTCAAGATAGTGTGCCTTAACTCGTCATCTTTCGGCACAACCACTCGACCCCTAAAATACAACACACCCTCATCATTAAAACAAAAATCTGTCTAATTTCTATCCATAATACCCTTAACATGCAGTACCAACGAATCATCATACGATTGCTTCTCCTTGATCAGCTGCAACAACGATGGCTTCACTTGTAACTCAGCCAACAAACCACCATCTCGCGCCTCACTCAATCGAGCAAACATAGTCAGTAACTCCACTGTAACTTTCTTACTCAAAGGATCAGCTACAACATTAGCATTACCCATATGATACTCTATCATCAAATCATAATCATTGAGTAACTGCAACGATCTCCGTTGCCTAAGATTCATCTCCTTTTGCGACATCAGACACTTCAAACTCTTGTGATTCGTGTACATAATACATGTAACACCCTAATCAGTATTGTATATTAAATACTAATTAGAGTATTACATACTGAATAATTTTTTTGCGTAAAGTCACATTTTGAATTTTTATCCCATCAAATGAAATCCGATTTCAGATAGCAACTTAACAATTCTTATCTATGATATATAAAGAATATAACTGCATAAAACAAAAATCTACCCAATTTCTCTATTTAATTCTTTTTCTAGTTGTTACCCGATTTTAACTTTATTATGACTACTCATCATTTGCTATAAACATAAACTACTTTATACAAACCATATAAAAACTAGTATATAACTGATAAATTTTTACATATACACGCCATCTAGAACCATCAAAACACATCAAAGGATGTTATTACTGATACCGTTATTATACTCCGGATAAGTAGGATGCTCACTCCTTACTCTGATTTCTACCCTTTACCTACGCGTGAAAACCATCACACGCTAAGTATATACTTAGTGATGCAATAATAATATCCAGTGCAATATTACATGACCATAACTAATAATATGTAGTTGTATTCATGAATTTTGAATCCCTAGTTATACCATCATGTTAATTATACATCAATATGATATAAACCGGATATAAATTATCTTACCAACATACTTACCATAATTTTAAGAGTGTATAAACTCTTTAACACGTTTATCAATTATTTACCGATTTCATAGCCCAAATATGAACCTATGAGGACCTTGGGTACTCGAGTCAAAGATGCACCGAAGTGCTAATACACATAAGGTCATGCCCACCATCCGCACATTTATAAGGCACTGCTAACCATACACTAAGTGTTCTTTATGTACACTATAGTGCTAACCCGGATAAACCGAATATGCAGTGTGTTGCGGACTCTTTGGCATGTCAACTATACACTGTCCCTCAATTGACTTATTTGGACATAATTTTTGTATTTATTTCATCCATGGCAATGTATATCAATATCATTTAACATTGGGCAGTTCATACCCGAAATAACATCCATGATATAACATCATATATATAACCAGTGATTCATGCGTTTATATTCAATCTTTGACATATTTAAAATATGTCAATCATATGATCAATGGCATAAATATCATGCCAATATATAAACCAGGTAGACTTATCGCAAGTCTTACCAATGAAGTATAAAACAACCATGTATCATGTTATGTATGCATTGCACTCACCTTATGCCTCACTAGTAAACCTTACTACAGCTTGTAGCTTTACTCTTGAAACTTGTCCTTATCTTTAAATTTGCTCGTACTATGGTCTTGATCACGATCATGATCTATAAAATCATCATTTACCAAATCATACATTTCAAAGCATATGTTAGTATCATTCTAACATAAGCACATATTAGGAATAAAATTCCTAAAAGTCATTTAATACCCATATCCGTCACAAATTCACAAGAAAATCTCAAATCTCATAAAATAACCATAAAACAAATTCTTTTAGAATTCACCTCAACTTTCCAAATTATTCAAAATGGTCCATTGCCATTAAACTACAAATTCAAACACCTAACAACATTTTTAAGCATTCCAAGAATACATTCAAGCTTAACACATTAATTTCTAATCACTTTCCATATCATCCCCAGTTTTCTCTTAATATGCCATTTGGTCCTCAACACTTTAAAAACATACAAATTGATCCAAACAAGATTCTAAGCCTTGTACAATCATTCTCACGTGATTTCTAGCCTTAGGGAAATTTTCCATAATTTCCCCTAATATTCTCCTTTAGGCCGAATATGAAAGTCACACTAGTCAAAATTTCCAACTTGATTCAAGCATGAATTCAACTTCTAAACCTCATTTCCAAGCTTCTATAACTATTCCCATATCAAAATCAATCCAAATTCAACTTCCTATCAAGACCCTAACTTAATCCAAATTAAGATTTAACTATTTCCAAGTAGTTTCAACCATCATACAAGCTTGAATATGATTCTACAACAACTTCATCAAAAACTAATCTTAATTCATCATATTTAAACATCCCTTTCATCCATCAAAATCATAAAACTAGGGTTTCAAGCAAGGAAAACATGAATAAATGGTACTAAAAGATAGAGAATTTCATGGAGATCAATTTCATATTTCATCCAAAATCCAACTAAATAAGCTTGAAAATCCAAATGAAAATTTTTCTTCTTACCTTGGAGGGGTATTCGAACAAGAGAGAAAGATGATAAAAAATCTTGTAATTTCATTTGTTTACAATTTGGCCATTTGTCATTTATTTTAAAAATCCAAAATAAAAATCTCTTTTATGATAAAATGACCAAATTTTCCTTTTAATCTAATGCTTCATATCTTTCCACATGTCTACCTACTCATCCAAGGGTCAAAAATAATCCAAGTAGTTAGTGATTACCAACTTTGCGCTTAGAATTTCCCTAATTTACCATCTTGCCATTTTCATCCAATGGCCCATAATTAACATGGAAAACCTTCTTTAATCCAATGGTCCATGTTAAATCCTACTATTTTAAGACATGGAAATGATATTTTTAACCTTGCCTTATCATCCTTTAAAATATCTTGAATATTCGATTCGATCCGATTATCCGAATATTTTTCTAAACTTTATCGCTTTATAGCCAAAAATACAAACTCTATACAAAAAATCCGAGTAACACAAAAACATCATTCTTAGGGGTAAACTATCCATTTACGGGACAAAAATACATAATTTTTGAAAATTATAATTTAGTCCCTGAACTTTTCCAAAGTTTACCAAACTTTCAAAATTTTCATTTTGGTCACTAACCAAAAGTTTGGGATATTACAATTCTCCCCCTTAAGAAAATTCATCATCGAATTTTCCTTGCTTACTTGGTTCAAAAAGGTACGGATACTACTTTTTCATTATTTCCTCTGTTTCCCAAGTAGCTTATTTTACTTTGTGATTTCTCCACAGAACTTTAACTAGAGGAATCTTCTTGTTCCTTAATTGATTTTTCTCATTGAGCTAAAATTTTTACAGGTTCTTCATTATAGGTCAAATCCGGTTGAATCTCGATCTCTTCTGGTGTAATAACATGTAAAGGATCCGATCGATATCTCTGAGGCATGGACACATGAAATACATCATGGACCTTACTCAACTGTGGTGGTAAAGCTAGTTGATACGCCACTAGACCAACCCTTTTTAAGATTTCATAAAGACCAATGAATTTTGGATTAAGCTTTCTTTTTCGCCCAAAGCATAATATAATTTTCTAGGGTGAAACCTTTAACAATACTTTATCTCCAACTTCAAACTCAATATCATTTCTTTTAAGATCTAAATACGACTTTTGTCTATCAGCAGCAGCCTTGAGATTATCTTGAATTATTTTTACCTTATTCTTCGTTTCTTAAACAAGGTCTGGTTCGATAATTTTTTGTTCATCCAACTCGAACCAATTCAAAGGTGTTCGACATTTTCTTCCATATAATGCCTCATAAGGTGCCATTTTTATACTTGATTGATAACTCTTGTTGTAGGCAAACTCAACTAATGGAAGATATTTTTCCCAAGAAACTACAAAATTAATTATGCATGCTCTAAGCATATCTTCGAGTATCTAGATAGTTCTTTCCGATTGTCCATCTGTTTGGGGATGGAAAGCAATATTAAAGTGTAACCGAGTTCCCAAGGCTTCATGTAGCACACTCCAAAACCTTGAAGTGAACCTCGAATCTATCAGATATAATAGACATCAGAACCCCATGTAGTCTAACAATTTCCTTAATATATAACTCCAACAACTTGTTCAAGGAGTAGTATGTGTCGTTTTAGTCAATCGGTCCACAATCACCCAAATCAAATCTTTCTTACTTGGCGTCAAAGGTAGAACTGTTACAAAATCCATAGTGACCTTTTCCCACTTCCATTGTGGAATGGAGATTGGTTGGAGCAATCATGATGGAGATTGATGTTCTGCCTTTACTTGTTGACATGTTAAGCACCTAGCAACAAACTCAGTAATAACTTGTTTCATGCCAGGTCACCAAAATTCACTCTTTATATCTTGATACATTTTGTTGCCTCATGGATGCATAGTTAAAGGACTAAAATGTGCTTCTAAAAGTATTTCCCTCTTTAGATCCTCATCTTCATGAATGTACACACGTCCCCTATAATATAGGCATCCATTTGATTTTATTTCAAAGTCTTTAGATTCACCTTGTATCACTTGTTTCTTCTTTTCCAAGCATTCTTTATCCTTTTCTTGTAACTCTTTAACCATTTTTATCAAAGTAGGCTTGATTTGGATCTCAGCCATTATCGCACCATTTTCTTGTAACCCTAACTAAGCATTTAATGATCTCAAGGCAGAAAATGTCTTTCAGCTAAGTGCATTGGCTACCACATTAGCTTTCCCTGAATGGTAATCAATGATTACATCTTAGTCCTTGATTAGTTCTATCCATCTTCTTTGCCTTAAGTTAAGCTCCTTTTGAGATAACAAATATTTCAAACTTTTATTATCTGTGAAGATGTAGCACTTTTCACTATATAGGTAGTGACACCAAATCTTCAAAGCGAACACTACTGCAGCCAACTCTAGATCATGAGTAGGATAATTCCTTTCATGAGTTTTGAGTTGTCAAGAAGCATACGCTACAACCATTCCTTCTTGCATTAATTCACACCCCAAACCATTTTGGGATGCATCACTATATATTGTGAAATCCTTCCCAGATTCTGGTTGTACCAAGACATGAGCTTCTGTTAATATCTTCTTCAATTTGTCGAAGCTTTCTTGACATTTATCAGTCCAAACAAATTGCACATCTTTTCTTAATAGCTTAGTTATTGGAGCGGCAATCATTGAAATATCTTTCACGAACCGCCGATAATAACCTGCTAATCCCAAGAAACTTCTCACTTCAGAGACATTTTGAGGAACTTTCCATTCTAGTATTGCTTGAACCTTCTTAGGATCAACTCGAATTCCTTCCACAGAGACTATGTGTCCAAGGAAAGCTACTTCAAACAACCAAAATTCATACTTTGACAGCTTTGCATATAATTTATTTTCTCATAGGATCAAAAGAACTACTCCAGATAAGTATCATGATCCTCTTTGGTTTTTGAATAAACCAATATATCATCTATGAATACCACCACAAATTGATCCAAATATGGCTAAAATATTCGATTCATCAAATCCATAAAAGCTGCTGATGCATTTGTAAGTCCAAAAGGCATTACCACAAACTCATAATGCCCGTATCTAGTTCTAAAAGCTGTCTTTGGTATATTTGCTTCTTTGATCTTCAATTGATGATACCCCGATCGAAGATCAATTTTAGAAAATATCGTTACTCCTTCAAGTTGATCAAAGAGGTCATCAATCCTTGGTAAAGGATATTTGTTCTTCACCGTCACTTTATTAAGTTGCTGGTAATCCACACATAACCTCATCGATCCATTTTTCTTTTTCACAAATAAAACTAGAGCTCCCCAAGGTGATATACTTGGTCAAATAAAACCTCGATCTAATAATTCTTGCAATTGAGCCTTCAGCTCTTTGAATTCTATAGGAGCCATTCTATAAGGTGCTATTGATATTGGTGTTGTTCCAGGAGGCACATCAATACCAAATTCCACCTCTCGATCAGGAGGTAATCCTAGTAATTCATCCGGAAAAACATCTGGAAATTCCCGCACTGTGGGTTTATTTTCCAGATCTATCTTTGTCTCTGGAGTATTTACCACATGAGCTAAATAAGCTTTATACTCATGTGATAATAACTTTCCGGAAGTTAGAGCTGCAATCTCCTTACTTAAATAATTATGCCTTTCTCCTTCATATTTTAATTCCAAACCGTCTGGTTCTTTTAAGACTACCCTTTTTAATAGCATTCAACCGTAGCATCATATGCTGATATCTAATATTATTTACAAAGAGTTCGATCATACCTGCTACGATCTTTGAATCATCTCATTCGTGAGCAGTCTTAATATTATATACTTGACAAGAACCCTTATCTTCTCGACCAGGTATAGACATAGATACTCCTGGTTTACCATCTTTGTTTCCTCTGTTTTTCTGAGGCGTTGCAACTGACCCAGCAGAGTGAAGCTCTGGACACTCCTTTTTGAAATGACCGCCTTGACCACAATAATAACATTCTCCACCAGTGAACCAACATTGACTAGAATGCCTCTTTCTACAATGTTCACATTTCGAAAGAGGGCAAAATCTAGAGCCCCGAGTACCCGTAGTAACAGTCTGAGCCGGCTTTGACTTCCTTTCGAAATATCCCTTTTTAGAAGAAGAAGCTGATGTCGCTGGATGTTGTTGTGGAAATCTTTTAGTGCGTTTAAATGACGACGCAGCAAAAGAACTTCCAGGTTTTTTTCCTAACTGGACCTGTTTTCCCGCTTTTTCCTCAAGGTCCACTTTCTCCATAGCTTTTTCTCGATTCACCACCTCTTAAAAAGTGGTGAAATTGCGGGAAACCAATACCCTTTTATATTGAGAATCCAACCCAGCAATGAATTTATCAATCCTGGATTTTTTGTTGGAAGAAACTCTTATGCAAATCGGCTCAGTCTATTGAATTCACATTCATATTCGTAGACTATCCTGCCCAATTGCTTCAAGTCCAGGAACTGCTACCTCATTTCTTCAATGAATAGGTCCCCAATATACTTTTATTTGAATTCTTTCATAAAGAATTCCCATGTAATCTGTTCTGAAGGAACTCGTGCTGTGACTACATTCCACCACACACTCGCTTGTTCCATCAGAAGGGATACAACTCCTTCCAACTTTCCTTGATCATCGCAAGGAATCCTACTCACCATGATTTTAATATCATTCAACTAGTAATCAACAACCATAGGATCAACATCAGTGTCACCTTTAAATTTTGGTGCTCTCATTTTCCTTAATTGCTTTGGAACTAATACTGATACTCACCGATTTATAATAGCATCCAATGCTTGAAGAAATAAGCCTTGATCTTGTACAGGGATATTTCTTTGTTCTTGAGCTAATGGCTCTACATTCTACTGCCCCTGAGGTGGATTCTGATTCACCTCATTACTTCCACTATGAGCAGGCATATCTTGCTCGATTGCCTGATGAGATTCTCGATGATCTAACATCTGTTAATGTCATAATCATCATTTATAAGTAAGGAGTAACAATACTAATTTCTGGGCATCCAATTATATTCATACAAATATCAGTAATATTGACATCCTAGTGACACGTATATAATTCCGACTATCTATAAACCAAATTTACGTCCATAAACGACTAGACCTATAGATCTGATACCAATAAATGTAACACCCTAATCAATATTCTATATTAAATACTAATTAGAGTATCACATACTGAATAATTTTTTTGTGTAAAATCACATTTTGAATTTTTATCCCATCAAATTAAATCCAATTTCAGGCAGCAACTTAACAACTCTTATCTATGATATATAAGGAATATAACTGCCGAAAACAAAAATCTACCCAATTTCTCTATTTAACTCTTTTCTAGTTGTTACCCAATTTTAAATTTATTATGACTACTCACCATTTGCTATAATCATAAACTAGTTTATAAGTTTATACAAACCATATAAAAACTAGTATATAACCAATAAATTTTAACATATACATGCCATCTAGAAACATCAAAACACATCAAAGGATATTATTACTAATACCGTTATTATACACTGGATAAGTAGGATGCTCACTCCTTACTCTGATTTCTACCCTTTACCTACGCGTGAAAACCATCACACGCTAAGTATATACTTAGTGAGACAATAATAATATCCAGTGCAATATTACATGACCATAACGAATAATATGTAACCGTATTCATGCATTTTGAATCCCTAGTTATACCATCATGTTAATTATACATCAATATGACATAAACCATAAATAAATTTTCTTACCAACATACCTGCCATAATTTTAAGAGTGTATAAACTCTTTAACCCGTTTATCAATTATTTACCGATTTCATAGTCCAAATATAAACCTATGAGGACCTTGGGTACTCGAGTCAAAGATGCACTGAAGTGCTAATACACATAAGGTCATGCCCACCATCCGCACATTTATAAGGCAGTGCTAACCATACACTAAGTGTCCTTTATGTACACTATAATGCTAACCCGGATAACTGAATATGCAGTGTGTTGCTGGACTCTATGGCAAGTTAACTATACCCTGTCCCTCAATTGACTTATTTGGGCATAATTTTCGTATTTATTTCATCCACGGCAATGTATATCAATATAGTTTAACATTGGGTAGTTCATACCCGAAATAACATCCATGGTATAACATCATATATATAACTAGTGATTCATTCATTTATATTCAATCTTTGACATATTTAAAATATGTCAATCATATGATCAATGACATAAATATCATGCCAAAATATAAACTAGGTAGACTTATCGCAAGTCTTACCAATGATGTATAAAACAACCATGTATCATGTTATGTATGCATTGCACTCACATGATGCCTTACTAGTAAACCTTACTATAGCTTGTAGCTTTACTATTGAAACTTTTCCTTATCTTTAAATTTGCTCGTACTATGATCTTGATCACGATCACGATCTATAAAATCATCGTTTACCAAATACATACATTTCAAAACGTATGTTAGTATCATTCTAATATAAGCACAAATTAGGAATAAATTTACTAAAAATCCTTTACTACCCATATCCATCACAAATTCACAAGAAAATATCAAACCTCATAAAATAACCATAAAACAAATTCTTTTAGAATTCACCTCAACTTTCCAAATTATTCAAAATGGTCCATTGCCATTAAACTTCAAATTCAAACACTTGTCAACATTTTTAAGCATTCCAAGAATACATTCAAGCTTAACACATTAATTTCTAATCACTTTCCGTATCATCCCCAATTTTCTCTTAATATGCCATTTGGTGCTCAACACTTTAAAAACTTACAAATTGATCCAAACAACATTCTAAGCCTTGTAGAATCATTCTCACATGATTTCTAGCTTTAGGGAAATTTTCCATAATTTTTCCCTAATATTCTCCTTTAGGCTGAATATGAAAGGTCACACTAGTCAAAATTTCCAACTTGATTCACGCATGAATTCAACTTCTAGACCTCATTTCCAAGCTTCTATAATTATTCCCATGTCAAAATCAAACCAAATTCAACTCCATATCAAAACCCTAACTTAATCCAAATTAAGATTTAACTACTCCCAAGTAGTTTCCACCATCACACAAGCTTGAATATGATTCTACAACAACTTCATCAAAAATAATCTTAATTCATCATATTTAAACATCCCTTCATCCATCAAAATCATAAAACTATGGTTCCAAGCAAGGAAAGCATGAATAAATGGTACCAAAAGATAGATAATTTCATGGAGATCAATTTCATATTTCACGCTTTCATCAAAAATCCAACTAAATAAGCTTGAAAATCCAAATGAAAAAAATTCTTCTTACCTTGGAGGGGTGTTCGAACAAAAGAGAAAGATGATGAAAAATATTGTAATTTCATTTGTTTATAATTTGGCCATTTGTCATTTATTTTAGAAATCCAAAATAAAAATATCTTTTATGATAAAATGACGAAATTACCCTTTTAATCCAATTCTTTATATCTTGCCACATGTCTACCTACTCATCCAAGGGTCAAAATAATCCAAGTAGATAGTGATTACCAACTTTGCCCTTGGAATTTCCCTAATTTACCATCTTGCCATTTTTCATCCACTGGCTCATATTTAACATGGAAATGACATTTTTAACCTTGCCTTATCATCCTTTAAAATATCTTGAATATCCGATTCGATTCAATTATCCGAATATTTTTCTAAACTTTATCGCTTTATAGCCAAAAATACAAAATCCATATGAAAAATCTGAGTAACACGAAAATGTCATTCTTAGGGGTAAACTATCCATTTACGGGACTAAAATACATAACTTTTGAAAATTACAATTTTGTCTCTAAACTTTTCCAAAGTTTATACTTTGACCACCAAACTTTAAAAATTTTCATTTTGATCACTAACCCAAAATTTGGGATATTACAATACACTTCTTACCGCAAAGATTATGCCTCCAAATCTTCAATGCAAACACTACCGCCGCAAGCTCTATATCATGAGTAGGATAGTTACGCTTGTGCACCTTCAACTACCTAGATACATAAGCCATAACTTTACCCCTTTGCATCAACACACACCCCAAACCAACTTAGTATGCACCGCTATACATTACAAACTCTTTCGCCAGCTCAAGTTAAATGAAGATCAGAACTTTCATCAAAGCTTCCTTCAACTTATCAAAAGCTTGTTGTCTAGCCTCCGTCCATTCAAAACCGACATCCTTTTGGAACATCTTTGTCAGAGGAGCAGCAATCTTTGAGAAAACATCCACAAAATGATGATAATACCCTACTAACCCCAAGAAACTACGAATCTTTGCCATCAACTTCGGTTGCTTCCAATTCATAACCGCCTCAATCTTTTGCGGATCCACCTGAATACTTCCGACGTAAAAACATGACCATGAAAAACCACTTGCTTAATCCAAAACACACACTTGCTCAACTACGCATAAATCTTATTATACAACAAAACCTGCAACGCAATCCGTAGGTGTCGATCGTGATCTTCCTCTAAACGAGAGTACACAAGAATGTCATCGATGAACACTACCACGAATTCATCCAAGAATTTATGGTTTACCCGATTCATCATATCCATGAAAGCTACAAGCGCATTAATCAACCCAAACGACATCACCAAAAACTCATAATGTCCGTAACACGTGCATAAAGCTATCTTCGGAACGTCTTTATCCTTCACCTTCAACTGATAATACCTAGATCTCAAATCGATCTTGGAAAACACCGTAGCACCCCAAAACTGATCAAACAAATCATCAATCCTCGGAAAAGGGTACTTATTCTTAATCGTCAACTTGTTTAGTTGTTGATAATCAACGATCATTCGCATCGTGCCATCCCCCTTTTTCATAAACAACACCGGTGCTCTCTACTGTGACACACTAGGTTGGATGAAACCACGGTCCAACAACTCCTGAAGCTACATCTTTAACTCCTTCAACTCCTTCGGTGCCATACGATACAGTGCAATTGACACCGAAGCTTGGTCTCAAAATCAACTCCTTCGGTGCTAGGCAACTTCTCCGGAAACACCCCTAGAAAATCACAAATAGTGCGGATATCCTAGACTCGCTTGGTCAAAATCAACCACAGCCCTATGCTCGATCAACCAATCCATCACCAAGATTACATCAAAACCATGAAACGGCAAATCCATCAAATCAGCAGCAAGCACATAAACTTAAACCATCAAAGGACATCTCCTAAACTACCTCTTAACAACAACTATCTCTCCAAAAGGACTAGTTACACACATAGCCACATCTAACACTTCTACAAGTACATCAAGCAAGCCTGCATGTTCGCATAAGATGTATGAATGTGTAGAACCAGAATCTATGAAAGAATGTAACCCCTTAACTCGGTCTAGCCGAAACCATTCTAAAAGGATCACATTAGGTTTGCCAAAGCAAACCTGAGCTAATAACCTAAACTGGTCCATTTTTTCTTCTAACTTGACTAAGTGTATCAATTTAATTCCAATGGTGTACAAACATCATCGAAAACATTACACTAAAAATAGATTTCAAAACATAGGTCAATTACTCAATCACGCACATTAGGGACCAAAACATAATTTCCATAAATTTAGGGGACTTAATTGAAATTAAGATTACCGATCCTTCATTAGTACAATTTCATGATCACATGTTAAATTTCAGCTCAAAATAATCATCCAAGCTCAAGTAATTGCATATATATAACCTTTAGGGACCAAATTGCACAATTTCCAAACTTCAATAGACTGACATGTACAAAAACAACAGGGCGTACCGATATGGCTTAACGACCATAATGGCTACATATACCGATATGGCTTAACAACAGAACTGGAATAGACTTCATCAGAATAGTATGCCTCAACTTGACATTTTTTCGGCATAACTATCCAACCCTTGAAGCTTAAACACCACCATCATTAAAAAGGAAATCCGATGATTTGTCCTTTACCATGCCCTTAACATGTAGCACCAACGCATTATCAAAGGTTTCTCCACCTTACCCAACCACTGCTTTTCCTACCAAGGTTGTTCCCCACCATTGATTCTCATTCCTTTAGCCATTCAGCTACAAATACTTCTTACTGCTCCACTCCTTACATGACGACAACCATCTCATGCTCTTAAGCCCTTAACAACTACATTCACCTATAACCTAGTAACCACTATCATACAACCCAAACTATGGCTCTAACAACCCTCCTCACCCTTTGATTCCATAAAGCACAATCGCCAACCCACTAAAAACCTGGGGAACCTTATACAAACTAACCTCCCAACAAACCAATGTATACCATCACCATACTAATTCCCAAAAACTCATATGTAAGTGTGAACACATGTATGCTTGATTACTTACATGCTCCCAATCATGCCTATATATATGAATGCAAAACCACTAATGTCATGCCACATGCGTGCACTAACATATTTAAGTATATACATATAAGTACTTATGCATTATGCATGATCAATCATCCAGACTTACTGATAACATTTCCAGTACTGACATTCCTACCCAATTGTCTACTTCAAACCTAACTACCTGAGAACGTCCACCCACCTAACTTTGAAAGTTTAACAACCAACCTTCAGTTACCAGGCAAAACCCTTCATGGTTCCTCTAAACGAGAGTATAACACCACGCTATCTGCCCACTCAACTAAGTATTCTTAGAATACTTATCTCGCGACAAACCTAAAGGTTTACAAAAACATTATTCAACTTAACAACACTTTATAAACTTTTACTAACCATAAGCTCAAACCACCTACTGCCGCTTACAACCACACGAATGTTTTGGGACTAAAACTTCCAAAGCACCATTCTTTCCACCATCCTTATTCAAAGACACAACCCATCTCATGCATTTCATTTCGTTCGTCAACAACTTACAAACAAGCCTCGTTAGCTATATGATAACATAACTCACTGCCAATTTAACCTCACAACCACTAACAATTTCATAGACTCATCTAGCAACACATTACACGAAACCATGAACTTCAAAAATCGTAAGAGAACTCAACAACTCACTTTATACCACTCTAGAGCCACTTCTTTCACACACCAACCACCAACATAAGAACTTCAACGTTTCTAACATAATCCTCTTGCACAAAGCATGATTCCATGCAACCAAAAACCATCAGATGACACAACCGGGATAACAAACAAACAAATCACTCAGCCCTTTTTCAAAATTGAACTACCAAAACTAAGATTTCCCCTTGCAATATGGTTTCCAAATGCGGTTAGTACTCTAACATCTTTTGTCACACCTTACCCCACTCCTTCATAAAGAAACAATGTGTCAACTTCATCAAGTTCTTACTAGCCATCAACACTAATGACTCAATGTCATATCCTTAAAAAAGGTTTAACACTTATCTCATGACTATAACAATAATAGCAATCTCGAAACCAACCACCAACCTCAACACATAGATCGGTCTACTTCCAGGCCGGGTTAGGGTGTTACAATTTGGTATCAGAGAAAAGGTTTACTAGATCCTAGGACTAAACTAAGTGCATTGCATTATCATTGATTAACTATGCCACCTAAGAGTTATTTGGATATGTACTTGTGATCTGATAATCTCCCTTTTATGTATTTGATAATTAGAATGTTTGAGACACGCTTAGGTTAGGATATCGAGAGCCCGACTGGTTCTTCCTCAGATGGCTACCGAGCCTCAATAAGGAGCTCTTGCAATTCATCCTGTTCAACGGGAGTGTCTCCTTAATATGAAGGAGATATTCGATCAACATTTTACCTATTTAAGGCAAAACCCTCAATCTATTCCCACTCCTCCTGTAGTAGTGTCAACTAGAGCTCCGATTGATAAATTAGCCCAGCATCGAGCATGTACATTTTTTAGTACCGATGATGAAAAGTCAGAGGATGCTGAATATTGGTTGGAATCCGCTACTAGAATCTCGACTAAAGAATTACAATACCCTGAAGAACATAAGTTGGAATGTGTTGTAGCTCTCCTTGCTGATGAATCACTTAGCTAGTGGGAAACTACAACCTTTACCGCCCTGCTAATGCTATCACCTGTGAATTTTTCCTTAAGGAATTTCGAAAGTACATAAGCGAGCAATATCTCGTTGAACGTAGAAGACATTTCTTGTATTTGAAGCAAGGGGCAGACCAATAGAACAATATGTAAGTGATTTTTGTAAATATTGAAAATACGGGTCTGAGTTTAACAAGAATGAAGAAGATAAATGCCGGATGTTTGTTGACGGACTCAACGATGAATTGGGTCCTATGTTTACATCTATGGTAATCACCAATTTTCAAGAATTTGTGCCACTGAAGCCAAGGTAAAAGTATCTAAAAAGAGGAAAGGGAATCACTCCCGAAATGAAAAAAAGATCGAGAGATGAAAACAAACCTTATTGGCAATCCAAGAAGCCGAAACATCAAGGAGGAGGTTCCTCAAATTTCAACCATTCCTTGAAGAGTAATTTCTTGCCTAAGCCTCAGCCAGTAGTCAAATCTTCGGCACCTTCAGTTTCTATCTTTAGCACGGGAAACTTAGGAAGGAACTCACAGACTCCTACTTGCAATTTCTATCAGAAGAAGCATATGGGTCAGTGTAAAAGGCAAGCAAATGCCTATTTCATGTGTGGAGGATCAGATCACTACATCAAGGATTATCCTCAAAATTTGAACAAGTTTCCGACTCATGTTCCAGAAAATTCAAATCTTGTTCAGTCACTTAAGGGAAAAGAGCCTAAGCAAGCTCAGTCTAGCAATTATGGAAAGAATAAGGGTCTAGCCACAAATACTACTTATCAAGAATCTCGAGCACCTGCTGGGGTATATCATGTTCGGGGCCTAGAGGAGGAAAATTTCCCTGATGTAATTGCAGGTACAATTAAATTATTCACGCACCTTGTATATGCTTTATTTGACCCTGGCTCTACCCATTCCTTTATATGTTTTACTCTTATTGAGAAATTTAAACTGAAACTTAAACCCACAAACTGTAATTTGATAGCTACAAACCCTTTAGGAGATAAAGTTGTTGTGAATAGAATTTGTATGAATTGTCCTTTGTTCATTCAAAATGTTCTTTTTCCTGCTGATCTGTTAGTATTACCCTTCAATGAATTTGATCTTATTTTGGGATTAGATTGGTTAGGAAAACACCATGCTTGGTTAGATTGTTCTAAGAAAAGACTTTTACTTTTGGGTTTAGGAAAAGAATCCATAATCTTGTTAGATAAGAAATCTTCCAAGTCAACTCTTATACTTGCTGCTATATCTGAGATGATTGAAATCAAACATTCCCTTGAGTCTATTTTAACTATCCTTAAATTCCCTGACATTTTTCCCGAGGAACTTTCGGGTTTACCACCAACTCAAGAAGTCGAGTTTGGAATAGAAGTTCAACCTGGGCCTGCTCCAATCTCTATCACTCCCTATCGATGGCCCCGATTAAACTTAAAGAACTCAAAAGTCAGTTACAAGACTTACAAGACAAAGGCTTCATCAGGCCTAGTTCGTCTCCTTGGGGATCCCCAGTTTTGTTCGTAAAGAAAAAGGATGGATCGATGAGACTCTGCATCGACTATCGGTAATTGAACAAGCTCACAATCAAGAATAAGTACTCGTTACCAAGGATTGTCAATTTGTTCGATCAGCTTAAGGATGCAACGATGTTTTCCGAGATCGATCTCTGGTCAGGATACTATCAGATGAGAGTCAAAGAATCTTTTGTGCCTAAAATTGCTTTCAGGACCCGATATGGTCACTATAAATTTCTTGTAATGCCTTTTGGCTTAACAAATGCTCCTACCACATTCATGGACCTTATAAATTGAGTCTTTAAACCTTACTTAGATAGATTCATGGTGGTTTTCATCGACGACATCCTTATTTACTCTAAAAATAAGGATGAACATTCGAAACATCTTCAGATTGTCCTTCAGACTCTTCGACGCAGGCCACTTTTTGCCAAGTTCAACAAATGTGAATTTTGGTTGCCAGAGGTATCTTTCCTAGGACATATTATCTTCGCGGAAAGAATCAAAGTTGATCCAAAGAAAATTCAGTCAATAATCAACTGAAGACCTCCAAAGAATGTTGGTGAGGCAAGAAGTTTTCTTGGGTTAGCTGGACATTACCGAAGGTTTATAAAGGGGTTCTCTATTTTAGCTACTTTTTTAACCAGGATTCTTCAAAAGGATGTACCCTTTGTATGGTCAAAAATTCAACAACAAAGTTTTGATCAATTAAAACAAGTCATTTATCCACGGTCTTAACACAACCTGAATCAGGAAAGGACTTTACAGTCTTTAGTGATGTGTCCCAACTCGGATTGGGATGTGTACTAATGCAAGAATGAAAGGTGGTAGCCTATGCATCTCGGTAATTGAAACCTCATGAACAGAATTACCTGACTCACAGCTTGGATCAAGCTGTTGTTTTCGCATTCAAGATTTGGAGACACTATTTATTTGGAGAAAAGTGTTATCTATTCATTGATCACAAAAGTTTGAAGTATCTCATAACTTAAAAAGAGTTGAATCTCAGACAAAGGAGATGGATGGAGTTACTTAAAGACTATGATTTAGTCATAGATTACCATCCCAAAAAGGCTAATGTAGTGGCTGATGCACTCAGTCGCAGACCCTTAATTGGTAAGTGTTACGTGTCTAAAAGTACTATTTTAGTCACCCTTTTTTATTCTTATTATTGCTAGACTTAGGATCATATTAGTTGCATTATTAGCCATTCATGCATATTTGCATTGTTTCCTTGGTGGACAAGCTTGATTTCATATTTTGCTTAATTTTGTGGAAAAAGATACTACTTTGGTGTGTTTTTTGGGTGTGTAGAATCACTTGCCAAAGAAAGGCTAGAACCAGTTGCCAGGGCAATGCATGAAGGAGATGCTGAGCTAGTTGACAGGGCAATGCATGAAGGAGATGGCGAGCTAGTTGCCAGGGCAATTGTCGATAAGGGATAAGATGATATGGCAGTCAAAATTGATGATTAGATAAACCCAAAATGACGTGGAGCAAAGTTAAATCCCAAAGGAGTTTGATTTCCATGAAGAGGTTAAAGAGAAATTAAATCTCAAGAAGATAGGTTAAGATCTAGAAGGAATTTAAATATAATAAAGAATTATACTCTTTAAAAGTATTTAATTCCAACTTAACTTTCTCCTCAAAAAAGACTTTGACCTAGCCCTATAAATTGAGGACCAATCTGTAAACTCCAAGGGGAGAGGAAGTGAGAGATTTCAACAAGAGAATGAGGAAGAGATTTCGACAAGTTCAACCATTCTTCATCTTTTTCTTCTTTGTTCGATTAGGTTTATGTTAGGAATTCTTTGTTTTGTGTTTCTTTGGAACCTAGGCATGAACTAAATCTATTTGGCTAAGGTTATTGTGTTCTGTGGTTGTGAGAAACAATTGAATTTTGTTTAGGTAATAAGAGTTTGCACTTTCAATTCAAGGTTTACTCATTCTTGGTTCTTATTCTTGTTTGCGAGTGAATTGGGAGAGGATCTCGTAACTTCATCTATTTATCTAATATCGGGAGAGTTAGATTCAAAAAACGAATGAGTATGGTCTTTATTCAATCTATTGATGGTGAAGATTAATTCGGCTTAGGAATAAGTTAATGATTTCAATGGCTAAGAGGAGCGCAAGATTGGTTGTTGTTCACCCTTGATTCACGCAGGGATGTATTATCATGGCATGCCCAAATAGCTAGAGTTTCAACTTAGGGAGAAGAAGAAACCATTGAAGAACGCTCTGCTGAACCTTGAAGTTGCTGCCCAGCCACCCAAACAGTTGCCCAGCTAGTTGCCCATGCAACTGTCAATTAGTTGCCAAGGCAACCCCGCTGCGCAAGTTGCCACGGCAACTGAGTTGCCCTTGCACTCTTTTACCAAGATGATCCAATTGGCTATCACTCCTCAACTCACGATAACATGGCCTATTCTCTCTCATTCGATTACATCTTCTTTTACTTTATTGCTTTCTAGTATAGTTGTTAGTTAAAACTCCTACAATTTTCTACTTGTGTTCTTTTACTTATTACAGTGCAAGAGATTAGATTCTTGAAGTGGCACCAATCCCTGTGGAGACGATATCTTTTATACTATAACTTGCGACGTGTACACTTTCACAATTGCAGAGCAATTATTACGCGCAACAAGTTTTTGGCGCCGTTGCCAGGGATTTGGGGTAGCAACTTTGTTTTATTTTCTTGCACTTTTTATTTTTCTTGTTTAAGATTCAAAGGGTTAACAAACTTTGGTTTTGCATTGGTATATGACCAGGGCGAGACTGGTTACACCAGAATATCCCTTTGATCCAGAAATCGAACGAACCTTGCAAAGACTCAGACGAAGGTTAAGAGTAGCAATGGCTAATCAAGACGGAAATATTAATCAGGATGTTCCATTAGGAGGAGTGATTCTTGCACGAAATAGAACTATTCGAGACTATCTTGAAGGACTTAATCCAGGAGTTTTCACATCTAAAATTGAAGCCGACCACTTTGAGTTGAAACCAGTGATGTTCAATATGATCAACACAATTGGTCAATTTGACGGCTCAGCAACTGAAGATGCACGACAACATCTCAAATCTTTCCTTGAAATTTGCAATTCATTCAAAATACAAGGAGTCACCCCCAATGTTTTACGACTAAGATTATTCCCCTATTCATTAAGGGATAGGGTGAAAATATGGTTGAATAGTATTCCTACCTGATCAATAGGATCTTGGACCGATCTTTGTCGTGATTTCCTTGCTTGATTTAATCCTACAAATTTGACTGATAAGCTTCATAACGAAATTACTTCTTTTCGGCAGACAGATGATGAATCCATGTACGAGGCTTGGGAGCGATATAGAGAACTTCTACACAAATGCCCCCTACACAGATTCCCAGTGTGGACACAAGTAACAATGTTTTACAACGTTGTGAATACACCAACAAGGATGATGCTAGATGCCTCAGCAAACGACATACTCCTAGATAACTCGTCGGAGGAAGCAATGCAAATTCTAAACAGGCTTGCCAAGAATGATTATCAATTCCCATATGCTAGAAGATGAGGAGTTAGACGCCAAGCCACGATACATGAACTAGGATCATCATACTCAATTTCGGCACAATTGGCCACTCTAACCAAGATGGTCCAGAACATGTAGAAACCAAACAACCACAGAAAATCAAGGTAATAGATTCCTTTTATGAGTTATGTGGTGGTAACCATGATTCTTTTGAATGTATGCAGAATCCGAAATCCAGCTTTTATGTAGGGAATTACAACCGGAACAACAATGTGATGTCCAACACATATAATCCAGCTTGGAAGAAGCACCCGAATTTTTCATGGTGTAATCCCAACAATGCTCTAAACCAGAACAATCAGAATGCACAAGCATCGGGATTCCAGCAAATTATACCACGACAATAGTTGCCGCAGCGCCAACCAACAACATCTAGTTCTTTGGAAAATTCTCTCAATGCTTTTATGTTGAAAATTGAATCTTATATGGCTGAGAATAGTAGCTTCATAAAAAGAATTCATGCTTTTATTAACAGGGCTGAGATGAGATTGCAAAATGAAGAGGCGGCAATCAAATCATTAGAAAATTAAGTCGGACAATTTGCTCAAAACCTGAATACTATACCGCAATGAGGTTTACCTAGCGATATTGAAGTCGCAAGAGCAACTGGCCATGAGCAATGTAAGGCGATCACCATTAGAAGTGGCCAACAACTTAAAGAGGCTCAAGCTCGCTCATCAAACAAAACTCCACAAAAAGAACAAGACGAACTCAGCGGCAAATCCTCAAATGTTGAACCAGGAAATGCCTCGGCAACCAGCGATAAGGATTCCGCAGCAACCGACGATAGGCACACCGCGGCAACCGACGATAGGCACACCATGGCAACCCGAGTTGACGATGCCTCGGCAATGCCATCAATCAAGTTCCAGACCAATGAAAGGATCAAAGATATCTGACTTCCACCACCATTCCCGCAAAGGTTGAAGCGACAAAAGCAAGAATATCAATTCAAGAAGTTTCTTGATATCCTAAAGCAAGTCGACATCAACTTACCATTGGTTGAAGCAATTGAACAAATGCCGAACTATGCCAAGTTCCTTAAAGACATTGTGTCCAAGAGAACAAGGCTAGGAGAGTTTGAAACTGTTGCCGCAACAAAGAGATGCATGGCCATGATACACAATCGCATGCCACCCAAGTTGAAGGATTCCGAAAGTTTCACAATACCTTGTTCTACCGATAACAGTTATGCTACAGCTAGCCGATAGATCCTATGTGCATCCAGAGGGAAAAATCGAAGACATACTGGTAAAAGTTGATAAATTTATTTTTCCCGCTGACTTTATTGTTTTGGATTGTGAAGCAGATGAACATGCACCTATCATTCTAAGGAGAACTTTGATCGATGTTAAAAAGGGATAACTCACAATGAGGGTGAATGACCAACAAGTTAAACTAAATGTGTTCCAAACACTAAGGCATGCTGATGATCTGGAAGAATGCCAACTTTTTCATGCCACGACAGAGTTTGACTTCGACAAGGAATCTAGTTACGTCGGTAACTACATTGCCGATCAAGAGGAACCTAAGGAGTATGAAGAACCGATCGATGAGGAACAACAAGAAGAGGTAAATTGGTTAGTCAATTGACCAGGTACATACTTTGAACCACTGGATTACTCACGTAAGGAAGGTAAACTCGAAAAGTACTCCATTGAACAACCACCGATTCTTGAGTTGAAATAGTTGCAAGGGCAACTAAAATATGCTTACTTGGGAACTGATAATACATTGCCTATAATTATTTCTTCTAAGTTACAGCCTGAGTAGGAAAAGAAGTTGATCAAAATGTTGATGCTACACAAGAAGGCAATAGGGTGGACAATTGTCGACTTGAAGGGAATTAGCCCGACAGTGTGTATCCACAAGATTTTGTTGGAAGTTGATCACAAACCTTCGATCGAGGCCCAAAGGAGACTAAATCATGCCTTGAAAGGGGTTGTAATGAAAGAAATCATCAAGTGGCTTGACGCCGACATCATATACCTTATCTCTGATAGTACATGGGTAAGTCTGGTACAATGTGTACCGAAAAAGGGAGGTATAACGGTGGTAAGTAATGAAAACAATAAACTCATTCCAACCAGAACTGTGACCGGTTGGAGGGTTTGTATGGATTATCGAAAGCTAAACAAAGCCACTAGGAAAGACCACTTCTCATTATTGATCAAATGCTTGACCGTCTTGTAGGTAAACCCTTTTATTGTTTTCTTGATGGTTATTCAGGTTACAATCAAATTGCCATAGCACCAGAAGATCAAGAAAAGACAACCTTCACAAGCCCATACGGTACTTATGCTTTCTGAAGGATGTCGTTCAGATTGTGTAATGGCCCGACAACCTTCCAAAGATGCATGATGGCGCTCTTTTCAGACATGGTCGAAGACTTCCTTGAGATCTTCATGGATGATTTTTTTGTTTTTGGTAATGACTTCGATAGTTTCCTTTAGAGAATGTGTTGTCAAGATGTGAAGAAACCGATTTAGTCCTTAATTGGGAGAAGTGCTATTTTATGGTAGATGAAGGAATAGTGCCACAAGGTTTCATCCAAGGGAATTGAAGTAGACAAAGCCAAGGTGGACGTGATCGAGAGATTACCCCCACCAAGTTTAGTTAAAGGAATCCGAAGCTTTCTTGGACATGCAGGTTTTTACAGGAGGTTCATTCATAATTTTTCTAAAATTACTAAACCCTTGTGCAATTTGCTTGAACAGGATAAAGTCTTCAATTTTGATTTTTCTTGCTCTCAAGCATTCGAAACTCTACAGAAAAAGCTTGCCTCAGCACCCATTGTCGTTCCACCCGATTGGACGCTACCTTTTGAGCTTATGTGTGATGCAAGTGATTTCGCGGTAGGAGCAGTCCAAGGCCAACGGACAGGTAAGACCTTTCATGTGATATACTACGCTAGTAAAACTCTTAATAGTGCTTAAGTGAATTACACAACAACAGAGAAAGAGTTACTAGCCGTAGTTTTCACATTTGACAAGTTCTGATCCTATTTGATTGGTACAAAGGTAATTGTTCATACAGACCATTCGGCAATTAAGTATCTATTTGCTAAAAAGGATGCCAAACCTCGTTTGATTCGTTGGATATTGCTTTTAAAAGAGTTTGACATTAAAATTAAGGACAGCAAAGGTACATAAAATCAAGTGGCCGATCACTTATCACGCTTAGAACGTAATAGGGAGGAGGATGCAGATTTAGAGATATTCGATGCATTCCCATATAAGCAACTATTAGTTGCCTCGGCAACCATGGATGTGCATGCCTCGGCAACTCTAGATGCGCACACCTCGACAACTATAGACGCTTATGCCTCGGCAACCACTGATGCGCATGCCTCGGCAACCCTTGACGCGCATACTGCGGCAATTCCAGACGCGCACGCCTCAGCAACCATGGAAGCAGTTTCCATGGTAATACATGCCTCGGCAATACCCTGGTACGCAGATTTAGTTAATTTCCTTGTTTGTGGTATTTTTCCTTATAGCCTTACTCACCAAGGGAAGAAGCGGTTCCGCCATGATGCTAAGCATTACTTTTGGGACGAGCCTCTTTTGTTTAAACAATGTGCAGATCAGGTTATACACCGATGTGTCCCTGAAGAGGAGCATCAGAATGTACTCTAGCAATGCCATTCTTCACCCTATTGAGGACATTTTGGAGGAACACGTACCGCGGCCAAAGTTTTGCAATCCGGTTTGTATTGGCTAACACTGTAAAAAGATGCCCAAGAGTTTTACAAGTAATATGATCATTGCCAGAGGACGGGAAATATCTCTAGACGACATGAGATGCCGCTCCAAAACATCATCGAGGTGGAATTGTTCGATGTATGGGGGATTGATTTTATGGGACCTTTCCTATATTCATTCGGCAACCTCTACATTCTACTTGCTGTCGACTACGTGACTAAATGGGTTGAGGCAGCTGCAGTTCCCACCATTGATTCTAAGACCGTGCAACGATTCTTGCAGAAAAATATATTTACACAGTTTGGGATGCCGAGAGCAATTATTAGTGATGAAGGCAAGCACTTTTACAATAGACTTATTGCCAAGATGTTGCAATGCTTCGGCATGTCACACAAAATTGCCACGACATATCACCCATAAACCAATGGGCAAGCAAAAATTTCCAACTGATAATTTAAGGGTATACTCGAGAAAGTTGTAAACCCCTCTAGGAAGGATTGGCCAGTAAGACTAGATGATGCACTTTGGGCATATCGCACTACATTCAAAACACCCTTAGGTATGTCTCCCTTTCGACTTGTCTATGGCAAAACATGCCATCTACCGTTGGAAATCAAACACAAGGCATATTGGGAAATCAAGACCGTGAATATGGATTGGGAGAGTGTCGTACAAAAGCGTTTGTTGGACCTCAACAAGATAGAAGAATTCCGTGCACTCGCCTATAACAATGCATGAATCTACAAGGAGAAAACAAAGCAATGGCATGACAAGAAACTATTGCCGCGACAATTCATGCCAGGGCAACTAGTTCTCTTATTCAATTCTCGGCTGAAACGTTTCCCGAGAAAACTGAAATCAAGATGGTCGGGACCATACGAAGTTGTCAAACCGTTCTCCCATGGTGCTGTGATAATCAAGTCCATCACTGATGAACATGAATTCAAAGTCAACGGACAAAGATTGAAGCACTACAACGGTGCCCATGTGGAACGTAACAAAGAAGTGGTCACCTTAGGAGATGCATGAGCATGCCCTCCTTTCGAAATTTTATTTTTATTTTTATTTTTTGAACTATTTAATTTTTTATTTATTAATTTCAGTTATTTTTAGGATATATTTATTTATTTTCTTTAAGATTAATAATACATATTTTTTTCATATTTATCTAATTGTTTTTAAATTTTAAGTTTAAGAATTTCTTTGCATATCTTTATTTATTTTCTTTTATTAGTTTATCTTTAATTTTAATCCTTATTTTATTTGTTTTTGAATTGTAGGAAATAGTTCAAGATAAAGAGGAATTTGATTCAAGAATGATATTTTCTCAACAAGGAAATCAATGGGCTAAATCTAAGGCTTATATTAAGCCTCCAATTTACCCTAAATAAACCCTACATAGCAGGCCAAACCCTTCTCCTTCCCCAAATACCCTAGTCGCCCCCTACCCCTAAATCAAAACACTTGTTTTCTTTCTTTCCAATTAAGCCCACCCACCATATTTACTACCTATCTTTTCTATTTAGCCCATCACCCTTAACTTCAAAGAAACCTATTCCTACTTTTCATCTTGTAACTCTTTAGTTTCTTTTGCTTTCTTTACTTTGTTTCTACCAAACTCACAGCCAAGATCATCCATGTCATCCAAAATTGAATTTTTGGTTCATCCAAGTTCCTCCAAAGAACCAAGATACAAGAAGTTTGTGACACTGGTGGTTCAAGAAAGATTTCACTCCAAGTTTGAAAGCCGGAAGATTTGCGAAGAAAAAGGTTTTGAATACTCCAATTCTCATCAAGATTTCGGCCTTGAACCATTCATCTTCAAAAGGATTGCACATCAAAAGTGGAAAATCTTTTGCCATCAATCAGAACTGGGTAACATCTCATGGGTAAGAGAATTCTATGCTCACTCACCAAACCCGAATAATCCTTATGTTTTTGCTCGTGACAAGCTCATAAGCCCCGAAAACATCAACACCCTTTACGGGCTCTACATTGAGAAGGACGAGATCAAGCCTTTGTTGATCAACTCACACCCAAGCAACTCGACAAGGTTCTTCAAGAACTAACTCTACCGGGAACTCATTGGAACGACGGTAAATACAAGGGCACGGTAAATCGCCTTCAGCTTAAACCCGAGGTAAAATTATGGAATAAGTTTGTTAAAACTTCTTTAATGCCCACAACACACAATACCATCGTTCATACACCTCGTCTTTTGCTCATACATTCTATCTTCCATAATCGCATCATTAACATTGGAAAAATTATTTGTGATGAGATTTTTGTATGTAGCACAAAAGACAAGGGCTCTCTCTTCTTCCCTTGCTTAATTTCCAATCTTTGCAAGGAGATTCATGTCCCAAGTGAGTCCACTGATGAAAAGGCCCTACCAAATTCCGGTTGGAATCGAGCACAAATCTGAAAGCTAATGGGAGAGGCACCGGTAAAATCCGCAACGCCTCCAATTTCTGCGACAACTCATGCCCCCTTGGCAACTCCTAATGCTCAAACAAATGATGCCCGGGCAACTCGGACAGCAACCTCGGGACAACTTGAAGCACTCTTACAACCGTTAGCGAACCGCCTTAGGTAAATTGAAGACCGACAATTAATGTTCATGTGGTACATGAAGGATCACAACAATGCCATCAACCAAGTCATCTTGGAAAAGTACCCGGACAACCTCGTGCCATTCCCCATCTTTCCTGCTGAAATCCTTGCCACGGCAACCAATGAAGCAGTTTCCACGACAACCGCAACAGACGATGCCGCAGCAACCTACACTGTGCCTGCCCAATCAGTTGCCATGGTAACCAACATTGAAGATGTCGTGGCAACCAAAGCTAGAGACACCCCAGAAACCACTGCAAAGGCCAAAGGTAAAGCACATATGCCCGAATCTGCTCGGACTGAATCAATGTCTGATTTTTTAGATTCAGACGAGTCCTCCATTGCACCAACAAACACTACACCAATCAAATCCTCCAAGCCCAAGTGAAAAGCCAATGACATTTATGAAGAGGACGATGAGGACAACCCCGTATGAGGATCGATTCCACCATCGGCAACAAGGAAGCAACCACTACGTTCAAGCAAAAGAATCAAGAGACTGACCAAAAGGAAACTAATCATCCACGACGATGAACTCTCAGAGTAAGTCTTCATTTGCATTTTACTTTTTTTTATTTTTATTTTTATTTTTTTGCATGCATTGAGGACAATGCCTCACTCGAGTTTGGGGGGGATTGTTATTAGTTAGTTACCATGTTTAGTTGCATTCATCTTAAGTATTGCATTTAGGATACATAAATTGCTTGCCATGCCTTTAGTTGGAACAAGAATTGCTTAGATTTGATGAATATCCGATGATGACTTTGCCAATGTACTTAATTGATAGAACTTTTTATTCTAGGATAGACATGGAAACACTTAGAATAGTACTATGATGCTAAACTTGATGAAACACTGTGTGGATTGATTGATTTAAGGAATTCTAGTGAACTTTGGTTGATAGTTAAAAAGTTGGCGGATTAGAATAAAAATTGGATGAATACTAGAGGTGCCCGAAATTGGCTCTAGTATGTGCAAAAAAAATTGAGCGCTAGAGGTGCCCAAAATTGGCTCTAGTATGTGCTAAAAATTGATCGCTAAAGGTGCACGAAACCGGCTCTAGTCGAATAAATTAATTAACTTAAGAAACCTAAAAACAAAACACTAGAGGTGCCCGAAACCGGCTTTATTTAAAACATGTTAAAAGAACCCAATGAAGTAATTTGAAAACCTCTTATTTACATAGAATCCAAAAAATCAATTTGCACACAACTCCGCACACACTCACAAGCATTATAGTTTGATTCCGACTAACTCCAAAGTTTTTCAAAAAATATGAAGCCAATCATACTTTGTGCCACAGTTCTGAGAATTGAAATCAAGTTCAAAGCTAAGTTTGTGAAAATTGAAATCTTGGCGGGTAATTATTAGTTTGCATTGCTTGATGGCAAGCAATAGTTCGAGTTTGGGGGTGTGTTAAGTGTCTAAAAGTACTATTTTAGTCACCTTTTTATTCTTATTATTGCTAGACTTAGGCTCATATTAGTTGCATTATTAGCCATTCATGCATATTTGCATTGTTTCCTTGGTGGACAAGCTTAATTTCATATTTTGCTTAATTTTGTGGAAAAAGCTTCTGCTTTGGTGTGTTTGTCTGAGTGTGCAGAATCACTTGCCAAAGCAAGGCTAGAACCAGTTGCCAGGGCAATGCATGAAGGAGATGTCGAGCTAGTTGCCAGGTAAATGCATGAAGGAGATGCCGAGCTAGTTGCCAGGGCAATTGTCGATAAGGGATAAGATGATATGGCAGTCAAAATTGATTACTAGATAAACCCAAGATGACGTGGAGCAAAGTAAAATCCCAAAGGAGTTTGCACTTTCAATTTAAGGTTTACTCATTCTTGGTTCTTATTCTTGTTTGTGGGTGAATTGGGAGAGGATCTCGTAACTTCATCTATTTATCTAATATCGGGAGAGTTAGATTCAAGAAACGAATGAGTATGGTCTTTATTCAATCTATTGATGGTGAAGATTAATCCGGCTTAGGAATAAGTTAAGGATTTCAACGGCTAAGAGGAGCACGAGATTGGTTGTTGTTCACCATTGATTCACGCAGGGATGTACTATCAAGGCATGCACAAATAGCTAGAGTTTTGACTTAAGGATAAGAAGAAACCATTGAAGAACGCTCTGCCAAACCTTGAAGTTGCTGCCCAGCCGCCCAAACAATTGCCCAGCTAGTTGCCAAGGCAACCCTGCTGCGCAAGTTGCCACGGTAACTGAGTTCCCCTTGCACTCTTTTACCAAGATGATCCAATTGGCTATCACTCCTCAACTCACGATAACCTGGCCTATTCTCTCTCATTTGATTACATCTTCTTTTACTTTATTGCTTTCTAGTTTAGTTGTTAGTTAAAACTCCTATAATTTTCTACTTGTGTTCTTTTACCTTTTACAGTTCAAGAGATTAGATTCTTGAAGTTGCACCAATCCCTGTGGAGATGATATATTTTATACTATAACTTGTGACGTGTAAACTTGCACAATTGCGGAGCACTTATTACGTGCAACAGTAAGACTTTAATTAAGTCATAATAGCTTCAATTAATGTAGATTCTTTTGTCTAAAGATGTTTCCTTGTATTATAGCCCCTTCTGCAATCAATGCTCAATTTAGACATCGCAAAGACCAAAAGCTTGTAGCAGAGCTTCAAGTTCAATCCAACCTAACATCAAGAATCAAGGCTCCGCAACTCTTGGACCATGATCTTCAAAGCATGATATTCAAGTTAAAGGATGAATCTAATCCAGATTTTTCCTTGAAGCCTATTGGTCTACTATATTTTTTGAAATAGAGTGTGTGTACCAAGTAATGAAATCTTTAAGAAATAAATGTTTCATGAAGCCTACAATAGCCCTTTTTCAATCCATCCAAGATTTGTTAAGATGTACAAAGATTTGAAAGAGCTATATTGGTGGCCGGGGATGAAAACTGCTGTCACAGAATACGTTTCCAAGTGTTTAATCTGTCAGAAAGTCAAGGCCGAACACCAAGTCCCTACGGGACTTTTGCAACCCGTCGAGCTTCCTCAATGGTAATAGGATAGGATAACCATGGACTTTGTAGCTGGTTTGAATTTATCTTCAAAAAAATGAGGATGTATGGGTGATTGTTGATAAATTTTCTAAATTGGCTCATTTCATACCTATACGGATGAGCATGAGTTTACATAAATTGGCAGAGTTGCATATCAAGGAAGTAATACATTTACATGATGTTCCCACTTCCATACTTTCAGATCGGGATCCTCGGTTCACTTCGAGATTTTGGGACTCTTTGCAAAATGCCTTGGGAACTAAGACCAATTTCAGTACAGCCTTTCATCCTCAATCAGATGGTCAATCTAAAAGAGTAATACAAATTGTGGAAGATATGCTTCGAGCTTGTGTGATTGACCTCGGGAAAAACTAGGAGAAGTTCGTACCATTAGCTGAGTTTGCTTACAATAACAGTTACCAGGCATCCATTCGAATGGCTCCCTTCGAAGCTCTATATGAGAGGAGATGTATAACTCCTATATATTGGTCAGATTGGGTGAAAACAAGGTCATAGGACCTGAACTTCTTAGAGAAACAGAAGATTAGGTAAATGTCATCTATAAAAGAATAAAGGAAGTATTTGTTAACAAAAAGCCTACGCGGATCCAAAAAAGAGGGATATACAATATAATGTGGGAGATCAAGTGTTTTTAAAGGTGTCTCCATGGAAGAAAGTGTTTAGATTCAAAAAACGGGGGGAAACTTAGCCCTCGTTTTATTGGACCATTCAAAGTTATTTAGAAGATTGGTTCTGTGGCTTATCAATTGGCTCTTCCCAAGGAATTTGACAAGATTCATAATGTCTTTCATGTATCCATGCTTCATAAGTATCGATCCGATCCTTCCCACATCCTTGAACTTAAAGATGTAGAACTCAATCCCGGCCTATCTTCTGAAGAAGAGCAAATTCAAATTCTTGATCGTGAGGTTAAAAGACTCCGTAATAAATCAGTTCCTTTTGTTAAAGTACTATAGAGAAATCACAAGATTGAAGAAGCAACTTGGGAACCGGATTCAACCATGAAGGATCAATATCGTCATCTTTTCTCCTCAGGTAAATTCAAGGACGAATTTTCTTTTAAGGGAGGAGAATTGTAACACCCCAAAGTATAACCTAGAAGTTTGTTACAATTTTAATTATGTCTCAATTTGATTAAGGATATCATTAGTATTAATGCTTGAATGAATTAAGGACCATTTTGAAATAAAAGAGAAATCGATGACCAATTAAGGGTATGGTTAAATTGAGGAAATTGAAACTTCGGAGTTTGCATTTCATTTAAGCAAAACTTTAAGGGTTTGTACACATGTTTGAGCCAGACAATGGCAAGTGTGGTGGGGGATAGCTAGTCACGAAATTTGGTGAGAATTGATGATGGAAGAACAAAGTTCTCTTATCATCTTTCTCCATTTTCTTTCACAGCCGAATTAAGAGAGGGAGTTGAGAGAAAGTGGTAAAGACTTTATTTCACATATTTAGTACTTTGGTTAGGACCGACTAAGCTTAAGAAGAAGGTAATTTCTTTGATTCTCTTTTCATATTTATGTTGTGAATTGTACCTATAATATATGTTATGAGAATTGTTAGAAATGCTATGATATCAAGTGAGAACTATGGTAAAATTTGATGAATTTGATCATACCATGATTGTTATGCTTTTATGGTTGAGCTTAATTGAATAGTGTTCACTTTGCTTAAAAATATTGTTAAGGGACTGTTTTGAACATGAATGAGTTTGCGTGTGAAATCAGGCTAGATATGAAATTATAAGAATTTTAAGGATTGTTCGAATCTGTTTATATGTACATACACGAAAAATGGATTATTCTTGACACAATAGAACAACATGCTAGGTTGAATATACTAATGTTTATGTAAGTAATTTAGAACTGTTTTAGGAGTATATAGGGGCTGTTTTGATAAACGTATATATATATATATATATATATATATATATATATATATATATATATATATATATACGAGTATAAGAAATAGATTGTTTTGTGTATAAATGAATATAGACAATGACCGTTTGGATAATCTAAAAATAGGGGAAAACTATTTTATTGACGAATGGACTGTTTTGTGAAGAATGAGAATAGAATGAACTATTTTTATAAGTGTACATAGTTATGGTAAACTGTATTGAATAATTGGATCAGGGGATATGCTTTTAAAATACATTTAGGGACTGATTTTCATGAATAAAGTGCATAGAGATCTGTTTTGATTGTATGCATATATTTGAGTGAAACTTGGACTATTTTGAAGAGAACAAAGAATTACGGGACTATTTTGCACTTGTAAAAAATTGTTGGACTGTTTTGTGTTGATAAAAAATGTTAATGAGCTGTTTGGCATGAATATATATATATATATATGAATACATAGGAAATTGTATGGTTTTATAGATAAATGGTTGTAAGGAATGTCTCTAATATGTGATCATATTGTTGTATCATTAGACAAATAGGTGATTGAGGGAGGAAAGGTCCAAGTCGATCAGTTGATGGACAAACAAAAAGGAATCGTAATCCAAGAGCAAAATTAACTTGGAATAAATTGTGAGTGTAGTTCAAGCCTCGAGATAGGATTGAAACCATCACGAGCTTTCTTAATTACTCTACTTTACATTGTTAATTTATTGAATCATATTTTGCCGCATGCTTAAGATTGGATACAAGTTAAGTACTCGAATTTTAGTTGCATTGTGATATGCTAAATTTGATAGAATATATGAATGATACAAGGACTATCCTAAGTGCTTAAGTAGTTGTACGAATTATGGGTTCTAAGCTAGAACATATGAAAATTTTGATTTGGAGCCATGCTCATTTCTGTTAAGATAAATTTTAAAAAGAAAAAAACCTTGATTTCGAGTCAGTCATAAGTATAGTTGGCATGCCATAGAGTCCATAGAGCTCGTATTTGGGGTGGACTACGGTCCTGGACTACAGTCCTTATGAGGCGACAGTAGGAGGGATGTTTTTGGTCACTTGGCGATAGTAGGAGGGATTGACCGGTACTTCGAGTACCTTTTTGTTGGCAGAAGTTGGCTGGGGATTCGTGTACCTAGGCTGCTTGATACTCAGGGCTATGTTTAAATGAAAATATGAAGATTATAATCTAGAAAATAATGAATCATATAATAACTTGCATTTTAAGCTACATTATCTAAAGAATCTTTAAATTTCTTGTGACCTAAGATTTGTAATATGTGAAAATGATATATGATTAGGTATTTGTTTATATTCATTTAATTAACTTGTTCATTTGATTGTCATGAAGGTATATAAATCTCTATTTGATTCGTATGACTCAATGTGATATAATTAATGGTTTAATTCGAGTAGAATTATATTTTTTAATGGTTTGATATTATCTTGTGTTTCAAATTGTAAATTAAGTAGTTCTTATGCAAACCTTTCCTTCCGTTTCAGGTTAAGGTTGTTTTAAGTTCATCCTTGGAGCTTGCTAGATTCACAAGTATACTAAAGTATCTTATGTAAGCTCTATTGTTTGTAGAAACTCCTAGTCGGTGGCACATGTTTTGTTATAAGAATCTTAGATATTATGTACTTTAATCTTATGGTATGTGTAATATCCCAAATTTTGTTTAGTGACTAAATTGTAAATTTTGAAAGTTTAGGGGTTAAAGTATAAAGTTTAGATAAGTTTGGGGACTAAAGTGTAAATTTCCCCAACAAGTAATTTCATTTTTTGTATAAGAGTGAATCGGATCAAAATAGGTACCTTGATATCGGTTTTAAGAATTAAAATGCAGAAAAAGGTATCGAATTTGGATTTAATGAAATTGTTAAGCGTGCTCAGGCTAGAGAAATACAAAGATGGGTGACCTTCAGGAAGGTCCCATAAAAGTTTTTCTAATCGATATTCTAGACTTAGTAAAGGTAAAGAATATTCGAATGGATTATCGATAAAGGAATTCTAATAGAGATTTTATTCTATGGAGATTTTCGATAATTTTCGGAATAGTAGACTGAGTTAGGAAATTTTAGTCTAAGACTTTAGGAAAGGAAATCATTATAAGATGATAGTGTTCATTTTTCGAATATGGAAATATGGAATTTTTGGAATAAATCTGATAGCTCGATAAATGTGAAATCGTAGTAAAAGTATTTTATGTCGGGAGATCGGATCGAATCAAAATTTTAGAGTCTGATCCAAAAGCCATGGAAAAGTCATAAAATACTATTTTATGAATATTTTATTATAGTTGGTTGGATTTCAACTAGACTTAGTTGAATTTTTACAAGAATGACAAACAAGTAAATAAAGACTAGTTGGAGGGCAAATTGGTCATTTGACAAGGATGGCAATTTTGAAATATTTTGGAATATTAAGGGCAATTTTGGAAGGTGAATTACACTTGGATCAAATCATGGCCATTGATTTTTGATAAGATTAACTCTTGACTATTGGATTAAAAGGGCAAATTAGTAATTTCACTAATTAAATGAATTTTAAATTCATTTAATTTTAACATGTGGATTTAAATAAGTAAAACATGAACCAAATTGTTCATCTTTCTTGAAATATTTCGAACTAAGGGGAGAAAATTTTCCCAGCTCGATTCAAGCCACGAAACTCGATTTTCAGGTAATATTTTCAACTGCAAAGTTGTTCTACTCTTCAAGCTCTATCTTTTGATGTTAATAATTCATGGAATACATGCTTGGTTGATGAGAATTTTGATGAGAAAGAAATTAGGGTTTATGGACTCAATTGGGGGTTTTGAGATTTTATCATTCCATATTGAAATTCAAGTTGAAATCAAGCTTTTGTGATGTTAAAATCATGTTATTGAGTTGGGATTTAAACTCTACATGTTTTGATTATTATGAAGATGCTTAGGGTTTATTGATTCAAGTTTGATTTAGGGTTTGTGATGTTGGGTTAATGATCTAGTAAGCTTGAATTGTTATTTGGAAGCAAAAACCTAAGTTAAGGGTATATGGACCATTTAAGCAATTCTGAAAGTTAAAGGACTAATCTGATTTTTTATGATTTTAAAGTTTATTTATGTTATTTTTGATGTTGGAGATGTAAAATTGAAGTTAGAATGTTAAACCGATGTTGAATCGAATTAGTGACCATTTTGACAAATTGTCAAAGTTAAGTGACCAATTCAGAAATGAGGTTTTAGAGAAGGACTAAATTTGATTTTAGTTGAAATAATAGAATTCAAGTAGTAATGTTGATTTGAGGACTAATTTGCAAAGTTAAGAAGCTTGAATCTTTATCTTTGCATTTTTAGTGACTATTTTGGAAAGAACGAAAAATTAGAGTGAATTATTTTTGAATAATTATTTGATGAAGAAAATGATACATTAGTGGTTTGAATCAAGTAAAGGGACCAAATTGACAGATAGCAAAGTAAGGATAAATTAATATAAAATTTGAAGTTATTTATAGAAGTTGTGTAGGAAAAATGGATTTGGCAGTAAGTTTGAAAATTCACCATAAATTCTACAAAAAAATGTTTAGATGGTGAATTTTATATCGATGTAAAGATTTATTTGTCTAGTTTCGTTTAAACAAACAGTGATTGATTTCAATTCATATATCAAAAGATATGAAATTTTAAGTGATGAAAGGTCAGAAAACAAGATAGCAGTCTGTTCGGAAATTCAATACTGGAATTCGACTTTGAAAATTTGCCATAAATCGTACAAATTTAATCTGGGTTATTAGTTTATATGGATAAAAAGGTTATCGAATCTAGTTTCGTTTCCAACAAACGAAAACTGATTTCGAGTTCTGAGTTAAAAGATATTAATTTTTAATCGAAAGAAGGTCAGAAAAAGTACAGAACAGTTTCTGTCAGGACAGCCCTGTAAACGTGAGTTTGATGAATTTTCATAATTTTTGTAGATTTTATTAAATTATGTGGCTTATACCGTTAGAACCGTTATCTAACCTAGTTTCTACGATATAAAGGATATTAAGATTCAGTATGTATTCTGTCCTGTAGAAGTAAATATTTGATGGTAGTGCAAGTTGACAGAAAATGGAAATTGAGACAATTTGTGTCTAATGTTGGTTAGCAAGCTTGGAGGAATTATTTGAAGCTCAAAATGGTCATTAGGGACCAAAAATGAGTTTGTGAACTGTATAAGTAAGGAAAGAAATTATGGAAAATTTCTATGTTAAATGATTAAATAGCTTAATTGAAATATTGTTAGAAGTGAATCTAACTAATGTCTATTTATATTCATGTGATTATTGAAGTTTGGATCCGAATCAAAAGAAGGTTCGAGGCACTATGAAAGAAAGGGTCGAATAGAGCTTAGTGATGCAAACTAATAAATGACCCAGGTGAGTGCATTTCTAAATGTTTGCATTGCATTGAAAATGGCATTGCATTTCTCTGTAATACATGATATGATACATTGCTCGACATGGCAAGCTTGATGGAATACTAGGTACGAATTATTGTTTGCATAAGTGATGATGCATTATGCATACATGAAATATGGATAATGACAAGACTAGCGAGTAGTCGACCTTAATTTAAAAACAGTATTGCCTTATATATATGTTGAGCTACTGCATTTGCAATAAAGGTAGATTAAATGGAATATGAAGTATGAATTATTATTCTGAGAAATGATGATGTTCTATGTTTGCCATGACTATTTATGATGAAGCATGAAACATGAAATGTCTATTTATATGATTAATTATGATGTTGAGTTGATGATGAAAAAAATGCCCAAGTATTGTGTATGAGAGTCCATGGTATAGTTGGCATGCCATAGAGTCTTTAGAAGCTGCACCCTTATGTTCATGTTATTAAACAGATATTGTGACAAAATGATTGTGTCACATGCACCCTGGGGATCTACGCCCACTGTGCCCGAGTTCACTGTCGAGGTGCTTTATGTTTATGGGGAGCAAAGAGCGTCCCAGAGTACGTACTCGTCTTTATGTTCACATTAGACACTTCGGTGTCATTTTAAGATGACTCGTGTACCTCGTTCTCATATAGCGTACTTTGGGCAATGATAAAAAAATCATGTCACGTAAACGAATCATGTTGCGTATATGAATCACCTCATAAATATGAACCGTGCCATGTATATGAAATATGTCATGTATATGAACCATGCCATGAATACGGAACATGCCATGTATATGAATTAAATCACGAATATGAATCATGTCAGGTAAAAGAATCATCCCATGTAAATGAATCAAGTTATATTTATGAATCGTGACATGTATACAAATTATGTTATGTATATGAATTATGCCTTGCATATGAATTAAACCATGTACACGTATCATGTTATGTATATGAATGAAGTCATGTATGTGAATGATGTCACCTAAATGAATTATGACACATATATAGATTCTTCCATGTATATAATTCATGCCATATATATATATATATGAATTATGCCTTGTATATGAAGTATGTCATGTATGTGAACTATGCCATGTATATGATTTACTTGATAATGATGGAACTTGTGATAAGTCAACCCTAAATTGAAAATAATATTGCATTATTTGTATGAAACTTGACTTGTTGCATATTTCATTAAATGCAAACTTCAGTAGAATATGAGCTAAGGATTTTATTCTGCATAATGGCAATGCATGTCTATACATGGAATATGATAATAATAACAAGATGATACATGATTCAGATGTTACATGTTACTTGCTACATATGTTATATGATACATGATGCAAATGTTACACTATTACATGACACATGAAAAAAGATGTTACATGATTTCATGATACATGAAAGAGAAGTTACAAGTTACATGACATACATGATAGAATACATGTTATGTAAATGATGGCATAATGAAAGCATGACCATGATAGAGTACATGATATGTAAATGATTACATGATTAAAGCATGTCCATGATAGAGAAGATATTATGCAATAATAACATGATTTGTATGATAGTTATGATACATGACATATGTACATTGTGATATACTTGCCATGTTATAGAGAAAATAAAATGCACTTTTAAATATGACATATTGTATTACATTATTTCATGTTTTTAAAATAAATAAGTTTAACTGCCTCACTAAGTTTGTACTTAGCATGTGATTGTTTCATACGTAGGTTAAGTTGGAGCACTTGAAGAAGAGTCAAGCATGTTGTTCAAGCTACACTCTGCAGAACATCAGTAAGACATTCTAAATTATGATAATTTCTAGTGGGCATGTAAACTATTTACTTACTAATAGTATATGATGGATTAAATTGAATTATAATGATAGTTTAAATAATCATCTAGATGATGGATCGTATAGGGATAAAAAAATTAAGCTTAACTTTTAGTAGCATGTTTAAGTAACATCTATGTAGACTCTCTAGGTGAAATGCTGGCAAACGGGCAAAAGATATGTGTTGGAAAAATATAAAACAATGCAAAAACGTGTCTTTTGCGTGCAAGTATACACGGTCTGCAAGTAATACAGCTGGTAAGCTGAGTATCGATCCCACAGAGATTGTCTTGGAATTCAATTGCCTTGATTGTTACTTGCCTTAAGAAAAAGTTGATTTGATTTGAAATTCGTTTTGGAAAATAATTAAAAAGTAAAGAAATGAAAGTAAAGTAAGACGTTGGCAAGGAAGGTGTTTTAATGATTGATGAGTGTTGGCAGGGATTGCCTGGTTTTCACGCTATTCATGCCGTGCCAGCCTTTAACAACAACTTGTCTTGGCATTGATTGCCGAGCATATTCAAAATTAGCAAAGCCTCTCTCGATGGTCATTGCTCTAAATTGGTCATGTAAAAACCCCTATATCTCTATAGTATATGTTTTTAAATAAACTGACTTGATTAAGATCCAATCTATACTCTTAAGGGGTAGATTTCACTCCTGAAGTAAGTTCATCTACTTGATCGACTTCTCTCGAAGCTACTCTCCTCAGTATTCAACAGCTTAATCGTTGCCACCCCAAATTAAAATAGTGCCAAGGCAGGTCTAATTTAGAAAACATTAAAGTAAGCCAAATAGTTAAAATAGTGCCAAGGCAGATTTATTGTTAAAAACTAAAGAATGGAAATAACATAAAACCCAAACATCCCCCACCAACTATTAAATTAGATCATGGTGAGGGATTTAACCAACAATCCAAAAACATTTTCGAAATACATCATCCTTAAAAACAAGATAAAATAACTTGAAAGAGAGAATGGGCTAGAAGGGGTCTCTCGATGCAGCCCTTCAAGATCCAGGCTTCTCGGCCAAGTTGGTCAGACCACCCTTCCATGGTGCATCCGATCGTCAATCGTCACACACCAACTCCTCACAATCCAATCTTCCTCTCTTAAAGTCTAGCTTGGTTGGTGTTTAAATAGGCGTGCAAGGAAGGGATAAGACTAGCTCTTCAAATTTTAAATTTTAACTACCCAAAGGATAAGGGATTATCTTCTTATCCAGATTTGAATGAGAGCTGGTCAGGCTAAGGCTGACGTCATCCTACCGACGTTCCTTGGCATCCAAGCTTGGCATGAATCTGCCAACAAGTCTTGGCACCATCTTTTTCGCTATTTTTTTGGAGATTGTTCCAATTGATATTTTTCTAGAGCCTGATCATGTCCTATTTTTTGGGGTCCAACAGCCTCTTGGCGTGGCATCAAGTTCACTTCTCTGCCATCCGGTGCTTGGCATTGTCTGGTCTATCTACGCCAACAACACTCAACATTCTCTCTGCCATTCCTTCATGCGGTGCTTTCCTGGGCCAAATCCTATGCCAAACCTGTGAAATTGCCAACAAAACAACCCTTCACACTGGCATAAACAAAACTTAAACTCCTTATGCAAATGCATGATTCTAACATCCTAATGCAACTAAATGTACCTAAAAACAAGCAAAAGCATTGTAAGATTGGCATTAAAATAGTACTTTTGGAGAGGTAACACACCCCCAAACCTAACTCATTGCTTGTCCTCAAGTAATGCAAACAAAATAAAAACAAAAACTATGAAAAAGTTACCTCGACAAAATTTTGGTTGAATGCCAACACATGCTGGCAAGCAGAATTTGGCTATATTTCTGTCCTCAGTATCTTAGTGCAATAATGCCAAGCATGTACTAATTAAAGTGCATCAATATAACTCTAATCTAAGTTTATGAAGAGTGCATGATGTGTAGGCAATATGCATCAAGTATCCTTTGACTCCCTTAAACAAATTTTACTACCTAAACTCAGATTTTTTTCATTTTTTTTCTTTGCCAAAGGGTTTCTGCTGGCATTCTTTTAAGCTTGCTTCGTGACACTATTTAGCGTGAGAGAGAAGAGGGGGCATACCACGAATCCCCACCTTAGTCTAGACATCACTAGGCTTTCTCTTCAACTCATACTCTAAGGTTTTGGACTTGAGAACTAAGAGGGAGTAAACCACCTTAGTCGGTTACGGATGAGGAAGGATTAGCACCCCACACCGTCCAAAATTGGTACTTTAATAATTACCGCTTTATTAATATTAAACTTTCTGGATTAAAGTGACAATTAAATTAAAATTTGGTTATAAGTGCGAGTAGATTTTAAAAGCCCCGTTATCCGAGAGTAAGCGCCCAACCACTATCATTACGCCTGGCACTGGCCCCGTTTACGCTCGGATAAAAGGGCGCCACATTGACAATTTATATTTCATTATGCAACCTTAGAAAGCAAAATATAAAACATACAAATTACATTGACATGATATCAAAACATAAATTATGAATATTACAAAATAAATAAAAAAATAAACATATGGACATAAAACCTAACATATCATAATAACAACAAAATAGACATGAACAAAAACCAAATATTCTCCCAAAACTAAATTAATCAATTCCAACATGCTTCAACACATTAAAACACAAATATAATTTATACATGATATGCATGACGTATGATACTAAAATAACAAAATAGTGTGTAAACATAAAAACTATAGCTTAATGTATAACACAAAATATTTAGGCACAACATAAACATGTCATGACAAAATTAACAAAATTTCATACTAACATGCAACTTAGGAAACAAGGCAAACATAAAAAGATAACACTTTTTTAATCAAACCAAACAGAGCTATATAATAATGCACATAAAGGAAAATTATGCAGGGATAAACATGACCAAAAAACATATAAAAAGATAAAGAAACAAATGGACATGAAAAAAACTAAACATGCTATAAATTAATGTATAACAACGTACGAGACAAGCAAACGAAAAACAAACTTACATGTATATGATCATACAAATTAAAATAATAAAAAAACCTATAATACGAACAAAATAGATTAAGAAATAAAATATAATAACACCTAAAAAGCATAAGTTAGCCTGATGTAAATAAAACACATGTAAATATTATATGTAACATAACATGCTAAAAAAACAAATAAAAGAAGACATGAATGCTTAAAGCATCATAGGGACCAAACTGAAATAAAAACAAAATCTAAAAACATAAATTAAATAAACAAAAGACTTAATTAGAGACTTAATTAAAAGCTGAAAAAGAACTTGTTGCGCGTAATAAGTGCTCCGCAATTGTGCAAGTGTACACGTCGCAAGTTATAGTATAAAAGATATCGTCTCCACGTAGATTGGTGCCACTTCAAGAATCTAATCTCTTGCACTGTAAAAAAGTAAAAGAACACAAGTAGAAGATTGTAGGAGTTTAACTAATAACTAAACTAGAAAGCAATAAAGTAAAAGAAGATGTAGTCAAATGAGAGAGAATAGGCCAGGATATCGTGAGCTGAGGAGTGATAGCCAATTGGATCGTCTTGGTAAAAGGGTGCCAGGGCAACTCAGTTTCCATGATAACTTGCGCAGCGGGGTTGCCTTGGCAACTAATCGACGATTTCCTGGGCAACTGTTTGGGCGTCTGGGCAGCAACTTCAAGGTTCGGCGGAGCCTTCTTCAATGGTTTCTTCTTATCCCTAAGTCGAAACTCTAGCTAATTGTGCATTCCTTGATAATACATCCCTGCGTGAATCAAGGGTGAACAACAACCAATCTTGCTCTCTTGTTAGCCATTGAAATCCTTAACTTATTCCTAAGCCGGATTAATCTTCACCATCAATAGATTGAATAAAGACCATACTCATTCGTTTCTTGAATCTAACTCTCCCGATATTGGATAAATAGATAAAGTTACGAGATCCTCTCTCAATTCACTCGCAAACAAGAATAAAAACCACGAATGAGTAAACCTTAAATTGAAAGTGCAAACTCTTATTACCTAAACAAAATCCAATTGTTTCTGACAACCACAAAACAAAATAACCTTAGCCAAATAGATTTAGTTCATGGCTAGGTTCCAAAGAAATACAAAACAAAGAATCCCTAACATAAACCTAATTGAACAAGAAAGAAAAAGATGAAGAATGGTTGAAAGCCCTTGTCGAAATCTCTCCCTTTTGCTCTCCCATCAATCAAACTCTCCACCTTTGCTCTCTTGGAGTTGACAGCTTGGTCTCCTTTAAATAGGAGATGGCTAGGTCAGTCTCTCTTGAGGAAGAAGTTAAGTTGGACTTAAATACTTTAAAAGAATATAATTCATTATTATATTTAAAATCCTTCTAGATCTTCTCCTATCTTCTTGGGATTTAATTTCACTTTGACCTTTTCATGGAAATCAAACTCCTTTAGGATTTAACTTTGCTCCACGTCATCTTGGGCTTATCTAGTCATCAATTTCGACTGCCATATCATCTTATCCCTTATCGATAATTGGTCTGGCAACTAGCTCGGTATCTCCTTCATGCACTGCCCTGGCAACTGGTTCCAGCCCTATTTAGGCAAGTGATTCTGTACACACACAAAAACAACTATCAGCAACACCCTTTTCCCACAAAATTAAGCAAAATATGAAATCAAGCTTGTCCACCAAGGAAACAATGCAAACATACATGAATGGCTAATAATGCAACTAATATGAGCCTAAGTCTAGCAATAATATGAATAAAAAGGGTGAATAAAATAGTACTTTTAAACAATTATCACACCTCCAAACTCGAACTATTGCTTGTCCTCAAGCAATGCAAACTAATAATTACCCGCCAAGACTTCAATTTTCACAAACTTAGCTTTGAACTTGATTTCAATTCTCAGACCCGTGGCACAAAGTATGATTGGTTTTTCATTTTTCGGAAAACTTAGGAGTTACTCGGAATCAAACTATAATGCTTGTGAGTGTGTGCGAAATTGTGTGCAAGCTGATTTTTTGGATTCTATGCAAACAAGAGGTTTTCTAATTACTTCATTGGGTTCTTTTAACACGTTTTAACTAGAGCCAGTTTCGGGCACCTCTAGTGTTTTGTTTTTAGTTTTCTTAAGTTAATTAATTTATTTGACTAGAGCCAGTTTCGGGCACCTCTAGCGATCAATTTGTAGCACATACTAGAGCCAATTTCGGGCACCTCTAGCATTCATCCAATTTTTATTCTAATCCTCCAATTTTTTAACTATCAACCTAAGTTCGCTATAATTCCTTAAATCAATCAAGCCACAACAGTGTTTCATCAAGTTTAGCATCATAGTAAGATTCTAAGTGTTTCCACGTTTATCCTAGAATAAAAAGTTCTATCAATTAAGTACATTGGCAAAGTCATCATCGGATATTCATCAAATATAGGCAATCCTTGTTCCAACTAAAAGCATGGCAAGCAATTTATGTATCCTAAATGCAATACTTAAGATGAATGCAACTAAACATGGTAACTAACTAATAACAATTCCCCCCCCCCAAACTCGAGTGAGGCATTGTCCTCAATGCATGCAACAAAGAAAAATAAAAATAAAATAAAAAAAGTAAAATGCAAACAAGGACTTACTCTGAGAGTTCTTCGTCGTGGATGATTAGTTTCCTTTTGGCCGGTGACTTGATTCTTTTGCTTGAACGTGGTGGTTGCTTCCTTGTTGCCGATGGTGGAATCGATCCTCGTACGGGGTTGTCCTCATCGTCATCTTCATCAATGTCATTGGCTTTTCGCTTGGGCTTGGAGGATTCGATTGGTACGGTCTTTGTTGGAGCAATAGAGGACTCTCGAATTTGAAAAATTAGATAATGATTCAGTACGAGTTTATTCGGGCATAGGTGCTTTACCTTTGTCTTTTGCAGTGGTTGCCGAGGCATCTTTAGCTTTGGTTTCCGCGGTATCTTCAGTGTTGGTTGCCATGGAAACTGCTGGGACATGCACATCGTAGGTTTTCGCAACACCATTTGTTGTGATTGTCGTGGCAACTGCTTCATTGGTTGCTGTAGCAAGGATTTCGGCAGAAAAGATGAGGAACGACACTCGGCTATCTAGGTGTTGGTTGTTGCGACATCTTCAGTGTTGGTTGTCGTGGCAGCTGCTTGGGCAGGTGCAGTGTAGGTTGCCGCGGCATCATCTATTGTGGTTGTCGTGGCAAGGATTTTGGCAGGAAAGATAGGGAACGGCACGCGGCTGTCCGGGTACTTTTCTAGGATGACTTGGGTGATGGCATTGTTGTGATCCTTCATGTACCGCATGAACATTAGTTGCCGGTCTTCGATTTGCCTAAGGCGGTTCTCCAATGGTTGTAAGAGTTTGTCTCAGGGTTGCTGTCCGAGTTACCCGGGCATCAGTTGCTTAGGCATTAGGAGTTGCCAAGGCGGCAAGAGTTGCCGCGGCAATTGAAGGCGTTGGGTATTTTATCGGTGCCTCTCCCATTAGCTTTCGAATTTGAACTCGATTCCAACCGGACTTCGGTATGGCCTTTTCATCAGTGGACTCACTTGGGACATGCATCTCCTTGTAAAGTTTGGAAATTAAGCAAGGGAAGAAAAGAGAACCCTTGTCTTTTGTGCTACATACAAAAATCTCATCACAAATAATTTTTCCAATGTTAATGATACGATTATGCAAGATAGAATGTATGAGAAAAAGACGAGGTGTATCAACGATAATATTGTGTGTTGTAGGCATTAAAGAAGTTTTAACAAACTTATTCCATAATTTTTCCTCGGGGTTAAGCCGAAGGCGATTTACCGTGCCCTTCTATTTACCATCGTTCCAATGAGTTCCCAGTAAAGTGAGTTCTTGAAGCACCTTGTCGAGTTGCTTGGGTGTGAGTTGATCAACAAAGGCTTGATGCTCGTCCTTCTTAACGTAGAGCCCGTAAAAGGTGTTGATGCTTTTGGGGCTTATAAGTATAGCCTTTTCACAAACAAAAACATAAGGATTATCTGGGTTAGGTGAGTGAGCATAGAATTCTCTTACCCATGAGATGTTACCCGGTTCCGATTGATGCCAAAAGATTTGCCACTTTTGATGTGCAATCCTTTCAAAGATGAATGGTTCAAGGCCAAAATCTTGATAAGAGTTGGAGTATTCGAAGCCTTGTTCTTCAGAAATCTTCCGGCTTTCAAACTTGGAGTGAAATATTTCTTGAACCACCAGTGTAGCTAACTTCTTGTGTCTTGGTTCTTTGGAGGAACTTGGATGAACCAAAAATTCGATTTTGGATGCTATGGATGATCTTGGTTGTGAGTTTGGTAGAAACAAAGAAAAGAAAGCAAAAGAAACTAAAGAATTGCAAGATGAAAAGTAGGAATAGGTTCCTTGGAAGTTAAGGGTGATGGGTTAAATAGAAAAGATAGGTAGTAAATATGGTGGGTGTGATTGATTGGAAAGAAAGAGGAATCGTTGGGACGGCTAGGGGATTTGGGGAAGGAGAAGGGTTTGGCCGGCTATGTAGGGTTTATTTAGGGTAAATTGGAGGCTAAATATAAGCCTTAGATTTAGCCCATTAATTTCCTTGTTGAAGAAGTTTCCTTCTTGAATCAAATTCCTCTTTATCTTGAACTCTTTTCCTACAATTCAAAAATAAAATAAAGATTAAAATTAAAGATAAACTAATAAAAGAAAATAAATAAAGATGTGCAAAGAAATTCTTAAACCTAAAATTTAAAAACAATTAGATAAATATGAAAGAAAGATGTAGTCTTAATCTTAAAGAAAATAAATAAATTTATCCTAAAAAGAAAAATAACCGAAATTAATAAAAAATATAAAAAAAACTAAATACTTTGAAAAATAAAAATAAAAAGAAAATATTGAAAGGAGAGCATGCTCATGCATCTCCTAAGGTGACCAATTCTTTGTTACGTTCCACATGGGCACCATTATAGTGCTTCAATCTTTGTCCGTTGACTTTGAATTCATGTTCGTCAGTGATGAACTTGATTATCACGGCCCCATGGGAGAACGGTTTGACAACTTCGAATGGTCCTGACAATCTTGATTTTAGTTTTCTCAAGAAAAAATTTAGCCGAGAATTGAATAAGAGAATTAGTTGCCCTGGCATGAATTGTCGCGGCAATAGTTTCTTGTCATGCCATTGCTTTTGTTTTCTCCTTGTAGATTCGTGCATTGTTATTGGTAAGTGCACGCAATTCTTCTATCTCGTTGAGGTCCAACAAACATTTTTGCCTGGCACTTTCCCAATCCATATTCACGGTCTTGATTGCCCAATATGCCTTGTGTTCGATTTCCACCGGTAGATGGCATGTTTTGCCATAGACAAGTTAGAAGGGAGACATACCTAATGGTGTTTTGAATGCAGTGCGATATGCCCAAAGTGCATCATCTAGTCTTACTGACCAATCCTTCCTAGAGGGATTTACAACTTTCTCGCGTATACCCTTCAATTCTCGGTTGGAAATTTCTGCTTGCCCATTGGTTTGTGGGTGATATGCCACGACAATTTTGTTTGACACGCCAAAGCGTTGCAACATCTTGGCAATAAGTCTGTTGTCAAAGTGCTTGCTTTCATCACTAATAATTGCTCTCGGCATCCCAAACCGTGTAAATATATTTTTCTGCAAGAATCGTTGCATGTCTTGGAATCGTTGGTGGGAACTGCAGCTGCCTAACCCATTTAGACATGTAGTCGACGGTAAGTAGAATGTAGAGGTTGCCGAATGAAGTTGGGAAAGGTCCCACAAAATCGATCCCCCATACATCAAACAATTCCACCTTGATGATGTTTTGGAGCGGCATCTCATGTCGTCTAGAGATATTGCCCGTCCTCTAGCAACGATCACATTTCTTGTAAAACTCTTGGGCATCTTTGTACAGTGTTGGCCAATACAAACCGGATTGCAAAACTTTGGCCGCGGTACGTGTTCCTCCAAAATGTCCTCCATACGGTGAAGAATGGCATTGCCGGAGTAAATTTTGCTACTCCTCTTCAGGTACACATCGGCGTATAACCTGATCTGCACATTGTTTAAACAAAAGAGGCTTGTCCCAAAAGTATTGCTTAGCATCATGGCGGAACCGCTTCTTCCCTTGATGAGTAAGGCCATAAGGTAAAATACCACAAACAAGGAAATTAACTAAATCTGCGTACCAGGGTATTGCTGAGGCATGTGTTGTCGTGGCAACTGCTTCCATGGTTACCGAGGCATGCGCGTCTAGAGTTGTCGCGGCATGCGTCAAGGGTTGCCGCAGCATGCGCGTCAAGGGTTGTGTACGCATGCGCATCAGTGGTTGCCGAGGCATACGCGTATGGAGTTGCTGAGGCGTGTGAATCAGTGGTTGCCGAGGCATACGCGTCTGGAGTTGCCGAGGCATGAACATCAAAGGTTGCCAAAGCATGTGCATCAAGTGTTGCCGAGGCATACGGGTCTGGAGTTGCCGAGGCGTGCACATCAAGGGTTGCCAAGGCATGAGCGTCAAGGGTTGCTGAGGCATACGCGTCTGGATTTGCCGAGGCGTTCGCATCAAGGGTTGCCGAGGCGTACACGTCAAGGGTTGCCGAGGCATGCACATCCATGGTTGTCGAGGCAACTAACAGTTGCTCATCCAGGAATGCATCGCATATCTCTAAATCCGCGTCCTCTTCCCTATTGCGGTCTAAGCGTGATAAGTGATCGGCCACTTGATTTTCTGTTCCTTTCATGCCCTTAATTTCAATGTCAAACTCTTGTAAAAGAAATATCCAACGAATCAAACGAGGTTTGGCATACTTTTTATCAAATAGATACTTAATTACCGAATGGTCCGTATGAACAATTACCTTTGTACCAATCAAATAGGATCAGAACTTGTCAAATGCGAAAACTACAGCTAGTAACTCTTTCTCCGTTGTTGTGTAATTCACTTGAGCACTATTAAGAGTTTTACTCGCATAGTATATCACATGAAAGGTCTTACCTGTGCGTTAGCCTAGGACTGCTCCTACCGTAAAATCACTTGCATCATACATGAGCTCAAAAGGTAGCGTCCAATCGGGTGGAACAAAAATGGGTGCCGAGGCAAGCTTTTCCTTTAGGGTTTCGAATGCTTGGGAGCAATAATAATCAAAATTGAAGACTCTATCATGTTCAAGCAAATTGTACAATGGTTTAGTAATCTTAGAAAAATAATGAATGAACCTCCTGTAAAAACCTGCATGTCCAAGAAAGCTTCAGATTTCTTTAACCGAACTTGGTGGGGGTAATCTCTCGATCACGTCCACCTTAGCTTTGTCTACTTCGATTCCCTTGGATGAAATCTTATGGCTGAGCACTATTCCTTCATCTACCATAAAATGGCACTTATCCCAATTAAGGACTAAATCAGATTCTTCACATCTTGCCAACACCTTCTCTAAATTGCCGAGGTAACTGTTGAAGTCATTACCAAAAACGGAAAAATCATCCATGAAGATCTCAAGTAAGTCTTCGACCATGTCTGGAAAGAGTGCCACCATGCATCTTTGGAAGGTTGCTGGGGCATTACACAATCCGAACGGCATCCTACGGAAAGCATAAGTACCGTATGGGCATGTGAAGGTTGTCTTTTCTTGATCTTCTGGTGTTATGGCAATTTGATTGTAACCTGAATAACCATCAAGAAAACAATAAAAGGGTTTACCTACAAGGCGGTCAAGCATTTGATCAATAAAGGGTAATGGGAAGTGATCTTTCCTACTGGCTTTGTTTAGCTTTCGGTAATCCATACAAACCCTCCAACTAGTCACAGTCCTGGTTGGAATGATTTCATTTTTTTCATTACTTACCACCGCATACCTCCCTTTTTCGGTACACATTATACCGGACTTACCCATGTACTATTAGAGATAAGGTATATGATGTCGGCGTCAAGCCACTTGATGATTTCTTTCATTATAACCCCTTTCATGGCATGATTTAGTCTCATCTGGGCCTCAATCGAAGGTTTGTGATCATCTTCTAACAAAATCTTGTGCATGCACACTGCCGGGCTAATTCCCTTCAAGTCGGCAATTGTTCACCCTATTGCCTTCTTGTGTAGCATCAACATTTTGATTAGCTTCTTTTCCTGCTCAGGCTGTAACTTAGAGGAAATAATTACAGGAAATCTATTATCGGTTCCCAAATAAGCATATTTTAGTTGCCCTGGCAACTATTTCAACTCAAGAATCAGTGGTTGTTCAATGGAGGGCTTTTCGAGTTTACCTTCCTTACCTGAGTAATCTAGTGGTTCAAAGTATGTACCTTGTCGATTGCCTAACCAATTTTCCTCTTCTTGATGTTCCTCATCGATCGGTTCTTCATACTCCTCAGGTTCCTCTTGATCGGCAATGCAATTGCCGAGGAAACTAAATTCCTCGTCGAAGTTAAACTCTACTGTGTCATGAAGAAGTTGGCATTATTCCAGATCATCGGAATGCCTTAGTGTTTGGAACACATTTAGTTTAACTTGCTGGTTATTCACCCTCATTGTGAGTTCTCCCTTTTCACATCCATCAAGGTTCTCCCTGTCGGTAGGAAGTGTCTCCCGAGAATGATAGGTGCATGTTCATCTGCTTCACAATCCAAAACAATAAAGTCAGTGGGAAAAATAAATTTGATCAACTTTTACCAGTATGTCTTCAATTTTTCCCTCTGGATGCACATAGGATATGACAGCTAGCTGTAGCATAACTGTTGTAGGTCTTGCCTTCCCGATTCCTAGTTTCTGAAAAACCGATTTAGGCATCAAGTTTATGCTTGCTCCAAGGTCACATAATTCTTTCCCGACATAGTGGTTTTCGGTGGAACAATGTATTGTGAAACTTTTGAGATCCTTCAACTTGGGTGCCATGAGATTGTGCAACATAGCCATGCATCCCTCTGGCCATACGATGGAACAAGGTATTGTGAAACTTCCAGGATCCGACAACACCGACCATTCTCTCTGGCATTCCTTCATGAGGTGCTTTCCTGGGCCAAATCCTATGCCAAACCTATGAAATTGCCAACAAAACAACCATTCACACTGGCATAGACAAAACTCTAAACTCCTTATGCAAATGCATGATTCTAGCATCCTACTGCAACTAAATGTACCTAAAAACAAGCAAAAGCATTGTAAGATTCGCATTAAAAACAGTACTTTTGTAGAGGTAACACACCCTCAAACCTAACTCATTGCTTGTCCTCAAGTAATGCAAACAAAATAAAAACAAAAATTGTGAAAAAGTTACCTCGACAAAATTTTGGTTGAATGCCAACACATGGTGGCAAGCAGAATTTGGCTTTATTTCTGTCCTCGGTATATTAGTGCAATAATACCAGGCAAGTAGTAATTCAAGTGCAGCAATATAACTCTAATCTAAGTTTATGAAGAGTGCATGATGTGTAGGCAATATGCATCAAGTATCCTTTCACTCCCTTAAACAAATTTTTCTACCTAAACTCAGATTTTTTTTTTTCATTTTTTTCTTTGCCAAGGGTTTCTACTGGCATTCTTTTAAGCTTGCTTCGTGACACTATTTAGCGTGAGAGATAAGAGGGAGCATACCACGAATCCCCGCCTTATTGTAGACATCACTAGGCTTTCTCTTCAACTCATACTCTAAGGTTTTGGACTTGAGAACTAAGAGGGAGCAAACCACGAAGCCCCAAGTAACTTATTATCCCTAGGCAGAGGAGAGTTCATTTTTTTCATTGCCCTGGCATAACATTGATGCCTTATTAGTTTCTTTTACCCTGGCATAACCATTCTTCATCTTTTTAAATCTGAGCATAGTTTCAAAAAGTCTAAGTTTGCTAGGAAGCTAGATACATACTACGTGTTAAGTGAAATTTCAACTCCTAAACTAGAGATCAATTGCTTAGAAAACCTGGCATACTACTCTACTGCATGGCATGACAATTAAAGATAAAAGTTTCCTCATTAGACAGACACCTAGATCAAATTAAGCTTGCCTAACAATTGTTAACATTTTTCAAAATTAAACCGAGGCAAAATTTTCTTTTTCTCTTTTTTTTAGTGGTTCGGTATGCATCTACTTTAAAAGACCTAGATGGCATGGTGTAGCGATATCACTTTTAATGTTCGCTAAAAAAGGAAGAGGGTTTTAAGGGTGTTTGGGAGTCTTTTGGGTATTAAAATTTTTATTCCGTGGGGTTTTAGAAAAACTGGATTTTATTAAAAAATGGAGTAGCCACCGGCCACTAAGGTAGGTCAGACACTGTAAAACAAGATATTTTAAAAAAACTGTTGGGTTCGAGAGTCGGTTACGGATGGGGAAGGATTAGCACCCCACACCGCCCAAAATTGGTACTTTAATAATTGTCGCTTTATTAATATTAAACTTTCCGGATTAAAGTGACAATTAAATTAAAATTTTGTTATAAGTGCGAGTAGATTTTAAAAGCCCCGTTATCCGAGAGTAAGCGCCCAACCACCATCACTAGCCCCGTTTATGCTCGGATAAAAGGGCACCGCATTGACAATTTATATTCCGTTATGCAACCTTAGAAAGCAAAATATAAAACATACAAATTACATTGACATGATATCAAAACATAAAATATGAATATTATAAAATAAATAAATAAATAAATAAATTAAACATATGGACATAAAACCTAACATATCATAATAACAAACAAAATAGACATGAACACAAACCAAATATTCTCCCAAAACTAAATCAATCGATTCCAACATGCTTCAACAAATTAAAACACAAATATAATTTATACATGATAAGCATGACGTATGATACTAAAATAACAAAATAGTGTGTAAACATAAAAACTAGAGCTTAATGTATAACACAAAATATTTATGCACAACATAAACATGTCATGACAAAATTAACAAATTTTCATACTAACATGCAACTTAGGAAACAAGGAAAACATAAAAAGATATCACTTATTTAACCAAACCAAACAAAGCTATATAATAATTCACATAAAGGAAAATTATGCAGGGATAAACATGACCAAAAAACATATAAAAACATAAAGAAACAAATGGACATGAAAAAAACTAAACATGCTATAAATTAATGTATAACAACGTACGAGACAAGCAAACGAAAAACAAACTTACATATATATGATCATACAAATTAAAATAATAAAAAAACCTATAATATGAACAAAATAAATTAAGACATAAAAGATAATAACACCTAAAAAACATAAGTTAGCATGATGTAAATAAAACACATGAAAATATTATATGTAACATAACATGCTAAAAAAACAAATAAAAGAAGACATGAATGCTTAAAGCATCATAGGGACCAAACTGAAATAAAAACAAAATCTAAAAACATAAATTAAATAAACAAAATACTTAATTAGGGACTTAATTAAAAGCTGAAATTGTGCAAGTGTACACATCGCAAGTTCTAGTATGAAAGATATCATCTCCACAAGGATTGGTGCCACTTCAAGAATCTAATCTCTTGCACTATAAAAAGTAAAAGAACACAAGTAGAAGATTGTAGGAGTTTAACTAACAACTAAACTATAAAGCAATAAAGTAAAAGAATATGTAATCAAATGAGAGAATAGGCTAGGTTATCGTGAGTTGAGGAGTGATAGCCAATTGTATCATCTTGGTAAAAGGGTGCAAGGGCAACTCAGTTGCCGTGGTAACTTGCGCAGCGGGGTTGCATTGGCATCTAATCGACGGTTGCTAGGCAACTGGCTGGGCAGCAACTTCAAGGTTCGGCGGAGCGTTCTTCGATGGTTTCTTCTTATCCCTAAGTCGAAACTCTAGCTAATTGTGCATGCCTTGAAAATATATCACTGCGTGAATCAAGGGTGAACAACATCCAATATTGCGCTCCTGTTAGCCTTTGAAATCCTTAACTTATTCCTAAGCCGGATTAATCTTCACCATCAATAGATTGAATAAAGACCATATTCATTCGTTTCTTGAATCTAACTCTCCTGATATTAGATAAATAGATGAAGTTACGAGATCCTTTCCCAGTTCACTCGAAAACAAGAATAAAAACCAAGAATGAGTAAACCTTAAATTGAAAGGGCAAACTCTTATTACCTAAACAAAATACAATTGTTTCTCACAACCACAAAACACAATAACCTTAGCCAAATAGATTTAGTTCATGGCTAGGTTCCAAAGAAACACAAAGCAAAGAAACCCTAGCATAAACCTAATTGAACAAGAAAGAAAATGATGAAGAATGGTTGAAAGCCCTTGTCGAAATCTCTCCCCTTTGCTCTCCCCTCAATCAAACTCTCCCCCTTTGCTCTCTTAGAGTTGACGGCTTGGTCTCCTTTAAATAGGAGATGGCTAGGTCAAAGTCTCTCTTGAGGAAGAAGTTAAGTTGGAATTAAATACTTTAAAAGAATATAATTCTTTATTATATTTAAATTCCTTCGAGATCTTCTCCTATCTTCTTGGGATTTAATTTCTCTTTGACCTCTTCATGGAAATCAAACTCCTTTGGGATTTAACTTTGCTCCACATCATCTTGGACTTATATAGTAATCAATTTTGATAGCCATATCATCTTATCCCGTATCGGCAATTGCCCTGGCAACTAGCTCTGCATCTCTTTCATGCACCGCCCTGGCAACTGGTTCCAGCCCTGTTTAGGCAAGTGATTTTGCACACACAAAAAAACAACTATCAACAACACCCTTTTTCCACAAAATTAAGCAAAATATGAAATCAAGCTTGTCCACCAGGGAAACAATGCAAACATGCATGAATGACTAATAATGCAACTAATATAAGCCTAAGTCTAGGAATAATATGAATAAAAAGGGTGAATAAAATAGTACTTTTATACATTTAACAAAACTCTAAAGGACCTATTGCGTAATATGACCAAGGAGCGAGCTCGAAGTGGAAATTTTAAAAACGTGGGATGGTTCAGCGTATAATTTCACCATTATAAATCTGATTTTGGGTTAATTTAGTGATCAAATTGAGAGATTTCAAAAAGAACAAGGGATTGGAGTTGCAATTAGACCAAGGGGAAAGCCTGTTTTAAAAAATCCAGAAATGTGGGATGATTTATAAGGGAGTTAAATAGAAAAGATTTTTATTTTTTCTCTATTTAATAAACTAACCGACCCCTATTCCCATCTTTTCTTATTTTTTAACCCTTAAAATAAAACCCTCACTCTCTCTAATTTCTAGAAACACCACCCTTAAAAAACTCCTTCGGTCGCTGCAGAGCATCGGTCTCAGGCGAGCCACGGCCGTAACGGCCGGCTCGAACCTTTCTCGACGGCGACCGTTCAACAACAACAAAACCCAAAAAGAAAACTCACATCCTTTCAGTCTTGAAACCGAAACAAAACTTGACCCCCTCCTATTGTTATTTCAAAAATGATGAACCACGGCTCACCAACAGGTTCATCGCCGGCAAGGTCCACCCGACTGAGGCAAAAAAAGATCCATTTTCTACTATCTTAGTTTACTTATCTTACATGCATGAGACAGAGAAAAGGAGAGAAGGAAAAAAGGCTACCCTCTGAAACTCTTTGTTTTTTTGTATTCTTGAAACTGGTCACTTGGTACAAAATATTTGGATACATCTAATATATATGCCCCCTCATTTTTGATTCAGATTTTTTTGTAGATATAAGAATAAAAATACATATTTTTTAGATTCGAGTTGGTACTGACATAGTCCTTTTTTGTGATTTCTTCTGATGCATCTAGCAACCTTGAGTGCGGTGGTTGGAGGCTGGCATAGTGGCAGTGTCGTCTCAGCATGATCCATTCTCGACTGTTGGATCAGATTTGATCCAACGGCTGGGAAGCCTTGAAGATCGAACATGTCAGATGCATGCTCGAATGGGCGAGACTGCATAGGATGGTGCCACATGGCATCTGGGAAACTGAGGGCCTTGTGTGTGGACATCACGCGTGCGTGGGAGATGGACGGCCTACGTGTGGCTTCACGCGGTTAGCTGGTTGATCTCTCTCCTTCAATCGTGGCCGTTGGATCAAGATCTTATCCAACGGCCCAGGGACAGCTGCGCAATAAGAGAGTTGTAATTAGGGTTCTTTTATCTAACGTGGATTAGGGTTTTTAGGATATGAGTAAGTGTTTGGACAGAAATGGGCTTTGTAAAATATTGGGCTTGTAACATATATATGGGACTTTGTGATATGTTGGACTGGACACAAATTAACTTGGGTTTTACTTTATTATCTGCTTATATATATATGTACTAATAATAATAATAATAATAATTTGTATAGAAACATACACAAGCATACATACAAATATATATATATATATATATATATATCTGTTCCTACATCATTAATGTAACCACACACACCTTAATATATATACAAACTATCAAAGCGCACATGGCATGCGAACATATATACGACTCATATATACTATAATTAATATTAATTAATATTAGCACGTGCACCTGCATACTATGTATAATATGCATGCACTTACACGTATCACACATATTTTACACACACATTAATCACACATATAATATAATATGCATACAAGCAATAATAACATATTAATTATTAAACTAATATAGATTAATACAATATTTATACACCGGATAAAAATGAGTGATTATAGTTGCCCCTCTTTGCTTGTTCTCGTGGAACGAGAACAAAGCAAAGATTATAAGCACTCATTTTTTTATGACTTCCCTGTTTGTAGCTTCAAAATCACGTGTTCTTCTGGAACCCGTCGTTTTTCCTCACCCAGCTCCTTGAGCAGTATGCACCTGAATTTAGAAATCTTGATCTTAAGAAAAACGATCCTTGTGAAAGGATTAAACTAAAAAGTTGATTTTAAGAAAAATATCCTTATGGAAGGATAAATTAAGGAATTAATTTCTAGAAAAATATCTTTAAGAAAGGATTAAATTAAGAAATTTGATTTTAAGAAAAACATCCTTATGGAAGGATAAATTAAGGAATTAATTTTTAGAAAAATATCCTTAAGAAAGGATCAAATTAAGAAATTCGATTTTAAGAGAAACATCCTTGTGGAAGGATAAATTAAGGAATTATTTTTTAGAAAAAATATCCTTAAGAAAGGATTGAATTAGGAAATTCGTTTTTAAGAAAAACATCCTTATGGAAGGATAATTTGAGGAATTAATTTTTAGAAAAATATCCTTAAGAAAGGATTGGATTTGATTTTAAGAAAGCCGGTCTAGGCACCACGAGGAATCCATCCAAGGTGACAGCTTGAACATCTAGTGACATTTTCTCTGATCAATCTTTCTTCTTCTTTCCTTCTTTTTCTTCTTCTTCTTCATCCTTTTTTTGTTTTTTTCTTTCTTTTCTCTTTTTCTTCTCTCTCTTTTTTTCATTTCTTTTTCTCTCTCATTTTTTCTTTTTTTTCTTCTTTTTTTGCTTTCTTGGCTTTTCTTCTTCTTTTTTCTTTCTGAGGTAAACATCCTTATGAAATGATCCAACTAAAAAAGTCGATTTTAAGCACAACATCCTTAGGCAAGGATCCAACTAAAGAAGTTGATTTTAAGAAAAGCATCCTTATGAAATGATGTCATTAAAAAATTTGTTTCTTAAGAAAAACCTTAAGTGATGCATTGGTTTTATCCATCTAGAAATCCGTCAGAGTGGCGGCTCGAAAATAAAAAATGTTGACATTTTCTCTGGTCAATCGATCTTCTTTCTTTTCTCTATTTTTTTATTTTTTCTTTTTCTTTGTTTCTTTTTTTTCTCTTTTCTTCTTTTTTTCTTTTTCTTCTTTTTTTTCTTTTTTTTCTCTTTTCTTCTTTTTTTAGGGAAGGTGACACTCAAGCGCGTGTCTTCTAGATCGATGCAGAGGTGCACGAAGTCTTTGTTGAAGTCATCTTCTTGGAAACTATCTGTTCGTCTTCCTGTATGAATGTTTTCCAATTAAGGAGGATACATGAGCATACCTTATGATGTAAAGATACATATGTTCATATAGAATTCTATTCTCACGATTATTGGGGATGAAAAGGTGCGACCTATTCATGTAGACTCATAAGGATGCAATGATGCATGAATCCCTATCACAATCTTCTCAAACATCTTAGTACTCAGGTCACCACTAGCTGGTTAGGTAGCTTCGTCATGTGACTACAACCATTAATCATTCTGATGCTCTAGCAGCTTTCGCCCCCAAAACTTTGTTGCTCATTCCTTGTTCAACCTTTCAAGTCAAGTTATCTCGGTCAACATCATCTCCTTATTCAAGAAAGCCTTTTGTCTTCTTCATTAATCAAAATCTTTTGATCCGTCTGACATCCCAGGTCTATTCTGACTTGAATTCTTATAACTATCTCTGTTGTTTCACAGACAATGGTGTCCCACTGATTTTAGACTCGAATTCTTTATTGTCTTTGACCCATCATGTAGAGTCTCTATCTATCTCAACATCGGGGTGAGCTTAAATGCCCCAACTTCCCCAAACCCATCTCTAAGTTCAATCTATGTCTCTAAACTTAAATGAAGTACTCTAAGGGGAACCGAATCTATGTCTCTAGGCTTTAGAACCCTTTTTTAAAGAAATGTAAAGAGGCAAATTGTCCATGTATCTACTGAAAAGAAGTTGGATTTTGAAATGAACGGCAAAATTTTGAAAAAAACAAACACCTTTTTTTATGGATAATGCTTGATCAAAAAATCTTGACAGCTGTAGTGATATATCAAATCCTATACCCTGAGTATCAAGTGCAAAAACAACATTGAGACAACTTACCGGTGATTGCCCCCAAGCGTATCTTGCATATAGGGGAACTCAAAAGCTGAATAGTTATATGAAAATGTAAATACATTCTTAGTTTTTTTTGGCTGGGTTAAGATCCTATCAGATAAGTCTCGATTCTAAATTATCATCATTTTTTAGCTCATTTCCTTTTTGTTTGGGAAATTTAACTCATCACATTCTTTTGGCTCTAGAATAATGATGGAGCAAACAACAATACCCCGAGTTACTCAGCATTGTCATGAGATAAAAATATTACCATTACTCATGAAGCAATTTTTCTTCTCTCTCTTTTTCTTTCATTTTTTAAAATGGTGAATTGCCATCTTATCGCTTCAGAGGAGTGCCCCAAAGTTGCCACACTCTTGTTCGAGACTTTGAACATGCCTATTACCAGGCTTCGAATGTTCCTATTACCAGGCTTCGAACATTGGAGTGTTTTTTCTTTGGATCTATTCTCTCATTCATTTTAAACGTGTGGGATGCCCTTTTTTTACGAAGAACATTAAATTATGCTTGAGTTGGGTCATTAACGATTGACCAAAATAACTCGGAAGGTAATTACAAATTCGTCTTCTCCGCAGCCTTTGATTTCCAGTAGATGCATGTTGCTCAAAGCCAATCACCTAAGTTAAAATGATGTCACTCATGTAATTGATATGCAGGGACACAATAGCAGGATACATGTATTTTCTGTGCAAAAATAGAAGTATGCACATGGGAAAACAAAAACTAACCCCTACTGATGAGTGAAATGTTTTAACGAATCAAAGAATGAAAATTTCTTGCTAAACGTGCACAAAAATGATATGCGAAAGAAATTTCATTTTACAAGACATATGCCCCTGCAAAAAGTCTTCACAACTTTTCGGGCCTAAAATAGTAAAGTTGTCTTCGCATTATCTTTAAAAAGCATGAAATCCATTTAAACACCTAACTAGGAAGTTAGCACCTCCCCAAAATTCTTATCTATCATTATCCTTAAAACTTCAGATGACCAGCTTCGATCAAGCTTTGGACGTTATTTTTTAGAGCTCCACAATTTTCAGTTGTGTGGCATGTACTCCCCAAATGGTAATCACATACCGCATTGACACCATACCCCGCCAGATATGGAGGATCTTTTGGCTTGGATTTGATAGGGGCTAGCAGCTTCTTTTCGATAAGCATCAGAAGCAACTTGTGTAGGCTATAGGAATGGGATGTAATACCTTTACAGGATTTACGCATCGTGAAGACTGATTACGAGGACGACCCTCGGGCTGACTGATTGGATGAGCACTCACCATATGAACATGAGAATCTTATTCCTTTTGAGGAATTGTCCTGAAGGGATCTCTTATCTTCCACTTCTTGATTGCATCTTCAATGTGCTATGCAACCATAGCTATGTCTGCAAAGTTGTCAGCATGGTGGCTTACTAGACGATCGTACGACACTCCTTTCAAAGTATCCACAATCATGGGAGTAATTTCACTTTCCTGAATCGGGGGTTGAACCTAAGATGCCATATCTCACCATCGTTGAGTATACTGACGGAAACTCTCATCAGGCTTTTGCTTTAAACCCTGCAGCACGAATCAATTCGGGGCCATATCTGTTATATGCCTGTACTGTTCTATGAAGGCTTTTGAAAGATCCTTATCTACCTGACTCAATTGATTGTACCACTGGATGGTTGCCCCAATCAGATTATCCTAGAAGCAATGTATTAAAAGATTTTCATCTTTTGCAAAAGTAGCCATCTTCCTACAATATATGGTAATATGCATGGAATGACATGAAATTCCATCATATTTATCGAAATTAGGGGTCTTGAACTTCAGTGGTAAAACAAGGTCAGATACTAGGCTCAGATCACTTGCGTCATTCCTTGGTTCTTCTAAAGTCTGCATGGCTTTGAATTTTTCCTCTATAAGACGAAACCTTTCTTCGCATTTCTTTTCCACTTCATTTCTAATTTTCTCGACCAAGTCCAGAACCGGCACCTCTTCCTCGTAGAATGCCTTTGTATCCACGGGTTGGCTTTCAGATACCCCTGCTTGATGACTAACAGATACTCCTGAAGGGTCAATGTATATTCTCCCAGTAGGACTTGGCGTCTTTGGTTGAACCTTGCTGTGAGATGCGGTACATTCTGGCTCTTGGATGACTTTGTCTGTAACTTTTTCTTTCCCAAGGCTTTTTGCCAGCAATGCAGTTATGTCGGATATTATCGCAGCTTGCGATTGAATGATCTGATCACTGAGGCTCTTCTTGGCTTCATCAAAACGTGCTTCCAAATCTTTCTGCCCCTTTTCTAAACCGAATATTCTGTCTTCCATCAGTTTGCTTTGGAACCTAGCAAAGTATGGATACGGAATGGTTGCGGCTTAACTTTTAATTTCACTGCCACAATATTTACACTATCAATATTATTTCAGAAACAGATGAATGCATGTATAATGATGCAAATGCCATGATGCAATGCAAGAATGTATGCAAAATGAAGGTACTGATCCCGCTGGTAATCACCCGTTTGAACTACTTTCATAGGAATTACAGGGTCCAGATTCTGGAGCCAGAAAAGAAGACTTCTATAGATATGGCCCTCTACATGTTTTTAGGTCGCACTTAAGGAAATGAAAGTCTCAGTTAAAATCACTGGCACTGGGTTCGCCTTCTGCTTCCTGCTTTCAAACAGATCCAAGATGGCTACATCGATGTTTCCAAAATGCTCGAGAAAATGATCAAACCCTATATCCCTGAAGAGAACATGTTCATCTCTATTTCCTCAACCGAGTATGCAGGTATGATATCTCGAATACACACTCATGCACATGCTAGGCTGTCTCCTCGACTCTGAATCAGGCCGTTGACCTAATCGTCACTCATCCTGGCAAAGGTTTTGACCTTCGAAGGGTAACTCTGGTTCCTCGGCAGCTTCGTATGGATCCAATATTTTTGGACATTCTTTTGATTAAGTAGGGCCGTGTGTTCCTCTACCGTAGGCATCATATCTTGCCCGTTGAAAGTGAAGCAGTAAAAAACGGGATTCCAAAAACTAGAAGATGGCTCTGAGTAAAGGCTGGCTGACTCGGACATACATCAATTGAGTTATGTCGCTATAACTATCACAAAATAAGTCTTGTAGTCTTCGATCCCATCGTTCCCCAAATCCTTTCGAGATCCCATAGGTTATTCTGTTGGAGACTCATGTAGGTGTTCCCTGCCACTATGCGCTCGCTCGGCAAACTGTTACCTTGAGTCCTCTGATTGACTTCTGACCAGTGTCTGATGGCTGAGTTGAGTTCATCTTTCTTTAGATACCCTTTTTCCATGATGAAAGATTTTTTGATCGGGCAAACCACTTGATCCAGTACCTTTATGTAATGCAAATGCAATTATGTATGCAAAAAGAAAGCAAAACAAAAAAAGAAAACGAGTTAGTACTGGATAAAATAAATAAATACATAAATAAAAGAACAAATTAAATATGGTCAACAAACAAAACAACCCTATTTACATCCCGTCTAAAACACCTAGGTTATACACATGGCTCTAAAGGGGTGGGTTTCTATATGTTCTCTACATGCAGTGTTGGTTCTAGGAGGTACCCGAATTGTCCTTGTTGTCCTCTACTAAGAGTAGCAAGGCCCCCGATCATCACCCATTATAGGCTCCTTTCAACCGGGTTTAATTCAGGGGGACCCATTGCTTACGCCTACGCGAAGGAACGATATCCTTACGAAAGCATAAGGTACTCGAGCCCCGAGGGTACTTGCTAGGCCTACACGGAGTCACGAAAGCATTAGCGTTTCCCCCACTTAGAAAGGACGAGTTTATATGCCAAATATTAAATGCGTTAAAATAAACGCGCAATTATAACTGAACGTTAATTTAATAGTCACTTTAATCCAGAACTTCCAATATTAGTAAAGCGGTAATTATTTTAAAAAAACTTGACTCTCATTTGTTTTTGAAAAATAAAAAATGGGTCCCCAATGGAGTCGCCATCTGTAGCGATATCCCTTTTTATGTTCGCTAAAAAAGGACGAGGATTTTAAGGGTGTTTGGGGGTCTTTCGGGTATTAAAATGTTTATTCCATGGGGTTTTAGAAAAAACGGATTTTATTAAAAATGGAGTCGCCACCGGACACCGTAAAACCAGAGATTTTAAAAAATGTGTTGGGTTCGGGAGTCGGTTACGGATGGGGAAGGATTGGTACCACCACATCGCCCAAAATTTGTACTTTAATAATTACCGCTTTATTAATATTAAACTTTCCAGATTAAAGTGACAATTAATTTAAAAATTAGTTATAAGTGCGAGTAGATTTTAAAATCCCCGCTATCCGTGAGTAAGCGCCCAACCACCATCACTACGCCTGATACTAGCCCCGTTTACGCTCGGATAAAAGGACATCGCATTGGCAATTTATATTCCGTTATGCAACCTTAGAAAGCAAAATATAAAACATACAAATTACATTGACATGATATCAAAACATAAAATATGAATATTACAAAATAAATAAATAATTAAGCATGTGGACATAAAACCTAACATATCTTAATAACAACAAAATAGACATGAACAAAAACCAAATATTCTCCCAAAACTAAATTAATCGATTCCAACATGCTTCCACACATTAAAACAAAAATATAATTTATACATGATATGCATAACGTATGATACTAAAATAACAAAATAGTGTGTAAGCATAAAAACTAGAGCTTAATGTATAACACAAAATATTTATGCACAACATAAACATGTCATGACAAAATTAACAAAATTTCATACTAACATGCAACTTAGGAAACAAGGCAAACATAAAAAGATAACACTTATTTTATCACAACCAAACAAAGCTATATAATAATGCACATAAAGGAAAATTATGCAAGGATAAGCTTGACCAAAAAACATATAAAAACATAAAGAAACAAATGGACATGAAACAAACTAAACATGCTATAAATTAATCTATAACAACGTACGAGACAAGCAAACGAAAAACAAACTTACATGGATATGATCATACAAATTAAAATAATAAAAAAACCTATAATATGAACAAAATAAATTAAGACATAAAAGATAATAACACCTAAAAAAACATAAGTTAGCATGATGTAAATAAAACACATGTAAATATTATATGTAATATATCATGCTAAAAAACAAATAAAAGAAGACATGAATGCTTAAAGCATCGTAGGGACGAAACTGAAATAAAAAAGAAATCTAAAAACATAAATTAAATAAACAAAAGACTTAATTGGGGACTTAATTAAAAGCTTAAATAAACTCTAAAGGACCTATTGCGAAATACGACCAAGGGGCGAGCTTGAAGTGGAAATTTAAAAAACGCAGGATGGTTCAACGTATAATTTCACCATTATAAATCTAATTTTTGGTTAATTTAGTGATCAAGTTGAGAGATTTTAAAAATAATGAGGGATTGGAGTTGCAATTAAACTAAGGGGAAAGCCTGTTTTGAAGAATCCAGAAATGTGGGATGATTTATGAGGGAATTAATCTGAAAAGATTTTTATTTTTTCTCTATTTAATAAACTAACCGGCCCCTATTCCCACCTTTTCTTATTTTTTTAACCCTTAAAATAAACCTTCACTCTCTCTATTTTCCAGAAACACCACCCTTAAAAAACTCCTTAGGCCGCCCCAGAGCACCGGTCTCGGGCGAGCCACGGCTTTAACGGCCAGCTCGAACCTTCCTCGACCGTGATAGTTCAACAACAACAAAACCCAAATAGGAAACTCACATCCTCTCAGTCTTGAAACCGAAACAAAACTTGAGCCCCCTCCCACTGTTATTTCGAAACGATGAACCACAGCTCACCAAGAGGTTCATCGCCGGCAAGGTCCACTCGATTGAGGTAAAAAAAGCTCCCTTTTTTACTAGCTTAGTTTACTTATCTTGCATGCATGAGACAGAGAAAGTGAGAGAAGGAAAAAAGGCTACCCTCTGAAACTCTTTATTTTTTTTGTATTCTTGAAACTGGTCACTTGGTACAAAATATTTGGATACATCTAATATATATGCCCCTTATTTTTTTTATTCTAATTTTAGTTTGGTAGATATAAGAACAAAAATACATATTTTTTTAGATCTGAGTTGGTACTGACATAGTCCTTTGTGATTTCTTCTGATGCATCTGGCAACCCTGAGTGTGGTGCTTGGAGGCTGGCATGGTGGCAGTGTCGTCTCAGCCAGATCCATTCTCGGCCGTTGGATCAGATTTGATCCAACGGCTGGGAAGCCTTGAAGATCGAACAAGTTCGATGCATGCTCGAATGGGCGGGGCTGCATATGATGGTGCCACGTGCCATCTGGGAAACTGAGGGCCTTGTGCGTGCACATCACGCTCGCGTAGGAGATGGACGGCCTACGCGCGGCTTCACGTGACCAGCTGGTTGATCTCTCTCATTCGATCGTGGCTGTTTGATCAAGATCTGATCCAACGGCCCAGGGACGGCTGCGCAATAAGAGATATGTAATCATGGATCTTTTATCTGATGTGGATTAGGGTTTTTAGGATATGGGTCAGTGTTTAGACCAAAATGGGCTTTGTAAAATATTGGGCTTGTAACATATATATAGGACTTTGTGATATGTTGGACTGGACACAAATAAACTTGGGTTTTATTTTATTATCTGCTTATATATATATATATATGTACTACTACTACTACTACTACTACTACTAATAATAATAATAATACGTATATACACATACACACACATATACACAAGCATACATACATATATATATATATGTTCGTACATCATTAATGTAACCACACACGCCTTAATACATATACAAACTATCAAAGCACACATGGCATGCGAACCTACGTACGACTCACATATACTATAATTAATATTAACACATACACCTACATAATATGTACAATATGCATACACTTACACGTATCACACATATTTTACACACACATATAATATAATATGCATATATGCAATAATAATAATATATTAATTATTAAACTAATATAGATTAACACAATATTTATACACAGAATAAAAATGAGTGATTACACATGGCAACAGGAAATTAAACATGAAATGCATGTCATAAATGTTAAGAAATGCACACCCCCAAACCCAAGATGTGCATTGTCCTCAATGCATGAAACAACACATATATACCAAAAAATTAGCAAAAATAAAAGTGCATGATCATGTAAATGCAATAAAATGAAATGTGAAGGAGTTCAAGAAGAAGATGACTCCCCTTCAGAGACTATTTGCCATGCGGCACAGGTCTTTCTTCTCACATACAGCCCACGATTAGGGGCCATGTGCTTCTTTCTTTTCAGGCTCGATTTTGAAGCGGCAGTGGAGGCTCCAACTTCCTCCTTTTCCTTGGCAGGCTCCGAAGCAGCAGGTGCATCGGTGGCATCAGATGGTGTATGGACATCAGGTGTTACTAACGACTTGGCTTTTGTAGACTTGGCTTTTGTTTTCTTCGATTCAGATGAAGAATCAGAACTGGCATACTCGACTTCAACTGGGGACAATGGGATTGTGGCATCAGATGGGGTATGAACTAGACTAGCTGGCATGGCATTGTCCCTGGCAAAGAGCTCTGTAGGGAAGTCTGGAAATTTTGGCACAAAACTAGTTGATAATTTTGTAAGAGCCTCCTTAATCACTGCATCTCTGGCCTGGATGTAGTGTCTCAACTTAACATTGAGCTCCTCAGCCTTTCCCAGCTTTTGTAGAATAATCTCTTGGCGTTGGTGAATTTGGGACAACATTGCCAGTGAACTGTCTGGCACAGTTTCTGGCATGGTTGTTGGTGCGGCCTTTGACTCCTTGGGCTTTGGTATGGGTGCCCTTTCCTTTCCCTTGCCCTTGTCTTTGGGCTCGGCAGCAAATAAATTCCTCCATATAGCCGCAGTAATCGTTGTTCCTTTGATCGTTTCCCCCTTATCTGTATCCAGCCTTGGTACGTCATGGAGCATACAAACGTTGAAAATCAACAAAGGGAAAAGCAAGCTGGCAGTACCTTTTGCTGTGCACTTGTAGGTTTCCTCAATAATAAGCTTGCCAACATTAATTTTGTGCCCCATAACAATGAATTGCAATAAAATCATCCTCTATTCTGACACGGTCTCATTATGGGATATGGCCATTGGGTTATCCTTGAGGAAGTGATTCCATCCTCTCCATTGGGGTTTCAATGCCAGCCTCTTCACCGTACGGTGCCCCTTGGATGACACTGTCCATGCTATGCTAGGCTTATACAGATCTGCCAGTAGCCTCTTTCTCTTGGCAACGTTCATTGAATCAGCGTACTCAAAGTACTCATCCTCTGCACCATTTAACTTAAACATATCATCGAAACGAACACATTTACCTCTAATCATCATGAATGGTGAATCCTTGGCCACAAGGTGCGCATAGAATTCTTAGACGATTGTGGCATAGACCTCCCCCCTTTGCTGGCAAAACTGAGTCCATTTGTGCAAGTTAATCATAGACATGACTTCTGGAGGGAAACCACTGTTCATCTCTGTTTGGAGGTCGAAGTGCTTTTCATAGCAAAAACTTCTGGAGGTAAAGTTGGATCCAAACTTTTTCTCGATCTCCTCGTTGAAGAATCGCTTGAAGGGAGTAGAAGATGAAGCCACTAGAATTTGTTGAAGGAACTTGAAACAATGCTGAAAGATGAAGACAAAGAATCGATTTGGGTTTGCAATTTCTTATCGAAAAGAAAGTAAAATGTGAGAGAGATGTTTGGGTTTTTTATAACCGGCTAGGTGAGAAAGTGAAAGGTTTTGGGTTGGTTGAGTGTTTTAATGGGAGTAGAAATTAGGGATAATGATGGGAAATAAAAATAATTAATTTAAAAAGAGGTGGAGTGATAAGGTTGAAGTGATAAGCTGATAGGTGATAAGATAGGGTAAGGATTGGAGTGATAAGGTAATTGATTTGAAATTTTAAATTTCAACCAAGATTTGTGCGGCTAGGGTTTAAATTTAATAAATACCACTATCTCATTTTACTGAGCCGATAAAACTATGGGTTTTGTCCTCTTTCTTCTATCTCTTGCACCACTGTATGCCAAGCTACTCTGGCACTGCGCCTGGCAGATTTTTCTATTGACGCGTTAGCCCCTAGCAGTGTTCCTGGCATAATCCCTAGCATAATGAATATGCACAACTCAAAAGGAAACCTTTCAACATAGTAAAGGAATAAAAACATGAAAAAAAGAAAAACAATTAAAAACCTAGAAACAAAGAAAAACACGAACCTAATATTTATAAAAGTTCAAACATGATGGTGCTTTCATGTTACCTCTGCCAAGAGGATAACCTCTTTGGCATTGTTCTGATCACCTTGCATGTAGTGCTTCAAACGTTGGCCATTCACCTTAAAGATTTCACTCCTCTTCAAGTTTTTAATATCCACAGCTCCATAAGCATAGGGCTTCACCACTTTATAAGGATCCGTCCATCTTGATATGAGTTTCCCTGGAAACAACTTAAGCCATGAGTTGAATAGCAAAACACGTTGGCCTACCTCAATCTATCTTGGCGTTATCCTATTATCATGCCAACGTTTTGCTTTTTCCTTGTAGATCCTGGTGTTCTCATAGGCTTGTGTTCAGAATTCTTCCAACTCATTCATGTCTAGTAACCTCTTTTCTCTAGCAGCTCTCCATGCCATGCCAAGTGCTCTGATGGCCCAGTAGGCTTTATGCTCGAGCTCTACTGGCAGATGGTATAGTTTTTTGAAAACATGTCTAAACAGTGAAGTACCCAAAGGAGTTTTAAATGTAGTCCTGTAAGCCCACAAGGACTCATCTAATATCAAGGACCAGTCCTTCCTTGATGGATTAAAAGTCTTCTCTAAGATGTTTTTGATCTCCTTGTTTGAAATCCCAGCTTGCCCGTTTGTTTGTGGATGATATGCTATGGCAATTCTATGTTGTATACCATACCTGCACAAGGCTTTAGAAATTAGATTACATTTAAAATGAGTGCCCTCATCATGAATGATCACTCTAGGGGCACCAAATCTAGTAAATAAATGCTTATGTAAGAACTTGCCAACGACCTAGGCATCGTTTGTTGGCAAAGCGACGACTTCTACCCACTTAGATACATAGTCAACAGCCACAAGAATGTATACATTACTAAATGAGGGTGGAAAAGGACCCATAAAATCTATCCCCCATACATCAAATAAGTCCACAAGCATTATGTTTTGGAGTGGTAGTTGTGTCTGCCAGAGATGTTTCCTGTCCATTGGCATCGATCACATGCCTTGGCAAACTCGTGGGCATCCTTATATAGTATGGGCCAAAAGAATCTTGATTGTAGTACCTTGGCAGCAGTCCTTACCCCAGCAAAGTGACCTCCATATGGTGCGGCATGGCATAGATGCAATATGTTGTGCTACTCATCCTCAGGCACACACCAGCGGATCACTTCTTGGCATTGTATGCCAAGTCTGGTGGCAGAATGTTACTTACCAAGTAGTTGACAATATCGGCATACTATGGCATGGCATTAACTGCAAGCAAATACTCATCAGGAAATTCATCTCTTATCAAATTGGTCTTACCATTTTTAGGATGATGCTTTAATCGTGAGAGATGGTCAGCTATTATTAGGTTTTCACTACCCTTTTTGTCTCGGATCTCAAGGTCAACTTCTTGAAGTAGGAGCATCCATCAGATTAGCCCGGGCTTCGCATCCTTCTTTTCCAAGAGATACTTCAATGTCGAATGATCTGTAAAAACCACAACTTATTACCAATTAAATAAGATCTAAACTTGTCAAAAGCAAATACAACCGCAAGAAATTCTTTCTCAGACGTAGAGTAATTCAGTTATGTTTTGTTTAAGGTTCGGCTGGCATAGTAGATGGCAAGGAAAACCTTGCCATGCCTTTGTCCCAAAACTGCTCCGATGGCATAATCACTGCATTACACATGAGCTCGAAGGGCTCATTCCAGTCCAGTGCCACAACTATAGGGGCATTGATCAACTTCTCTTTAAGCTCCTGAAACGCTCTCAAACAAGAATCATTAAATGCAAAAAAGGCATTATGTTCTAGCAACAAGCATAAGGGTTTAGCAAATTTTAAAAAGTCTTTAATGAAACGTCGATAAATACTGACATGTCCTAAGAAACTTCTTATACCTTTGACACTTGCTGGGGGCGGTAGTTGCTTAATTACCTCAACTTTTGCTTGATCCACTTCGAACCCTCTCTCAGTTACCTTGTGCCCGAGAATAATGCCCTCCTTCACCATGAAGTGGCATTTTTCCCAGTTCAACACTAGGTTTCTCTCTATGCATCTTTTCAAGACTTGCTTCAAACTTTGAAGACATTCCTCAAATGTTTTGCTAAACACTAAAAAATCATCCATGAACACTTCCATGTTGTGCTCGATCATATCAGAAAAAATGGACATCATGCAACGTTGAAACGTTGCTGGTGCATTACATAGGCCAAATGGCATCCTTCTAAACGCAAACATCCCATATGGGCATGTGAACGTAGTCTTCTCTTGATCATCACGGGCGATGGCAATCTGATTATAACCTGAATAACAATCCAAAAAACAATAGAAAGCTTTACCTGCCAACTTGTCTAGCATCTGATCAATGAATGGCAATGGGAAGTGATCCTTCCTCATGGCATTGTTCAGCCTCCTATAGTCCATGCACACTCTATATCCAGTGATAGCTCTGGAGGGGATTAACTCAGCTTCACTATTTGTACCACGGTCATGCCACCTTTCTTTAGCACACATTGCACCGGGTTAACCCAAGAGCTATCGAAAATGGGATATATAATCTTTGCATCAAGCCATTTTATGATCTCTTTTTTCACTACTTCTTTCATGCTTGGGTTTAGCCTTCTTTGGCCTTCAATGGTCTTGCCACGGTACTCCTCCAAGATAATCTTATGCATGCAAATGGTTGGGCTAATACCTCTGATGTCTGCCAAAGTCCATCCTAACGCTTGCTTATAGTCACGTAATATTGCCAACAACCTTTCCTCCTGATCATTAGTGAGACCAGTGGCAATGATCACTGGCAAAGTTGAGCGTTCACCTAAATAAACATACTTCAAGTGATCTGGCAGTGGTTCAGTTCCAACGGTGGTGGCTCCTCAATTGATGGTTTACGTGCCTTGATTTCTCTACCGGCCAACTGTAGTGGCTCAAAATAACTCACCTTTTCAGCCTTCAAGACTGGTTCTTCTGGTTCCTCAAATAGATCAGCCATGCCATCTAAACTACTGGCGTCAAATTCTGTATCCTGGCATAACTGTGTTGTGTCCAAAGTGTAAATGGACTCCATCATCTCCTCTGCTTGGCACTCATCAGGTTCATCTGCACATTTCAAAGCTTGAAACACATTAAATGTAACTTGCTAATCATTCATGCGCATTGTTAGTTCCCCTTTATGAACATCAATCAAAACCCTACCCGTGGCAAGAAAAGGTCTCCCCAAAATAATCGGGACATTAATATTAGCCTCATAATCCAAAATGATAAAATCAGCTAGAAAAATAAATTTGTCTACCTTTACCAACACATCCTCAATCTTACCCTTTGGATGTGCATAGGATCGGTCTGCCAGCTGGAGTGTCACTGTGGTAGGTCTTGCTTCTACGCCAAGCTTTTGAAAAACTAACATTTGCATCAAATTGATGCTAGCTTCTAGGTCACACAGTGCCTTGCCCATGAATTTGTTGCCAATGGTGCAGGGAATAGTAAAACTTCCTGGATCTTTCAACTTTGGTGGCAAACGGTTTAGGATCATGGCACTGCATCCTTCGGTCAGAGCAACAATTTCAAAGTCTCCCAACTTTCTCTTTTTGGACAGAATGTCATTCATAAATTTGACATAGTTGGGCATTTTTTAAGGGCTTCTACCAATGGAATGTTGATTTGCAATTACTTAAGAACCTCCAAGAAACGCTTGAATTGCTGCTCTTGCTTATGATTTTAAAGTCTTGCTGGAAATGGTGGTGGCGGATAAAATATGCTGGCGCTGCTGGCTTTGCCAACGCAGTGCTGGCATCAGTCTGTTTGGCATCGGTGCTGGCATCGATATGCATCCGCATCGGAATCATCTATGCTTTGTTTCCTCTTTCTTTTCTTCCCTGGGATCATCTGCTGGCATAGGCTTGTCATCTTGGCAATTAGTTGGCTGCTTAGCAACCTTCTCCATCTCGCACTGCTCACCACTCTGAAGAGTTATAGCTTTGCACTGCTCATTATCTTTGTGCCGAGCATCTTCCGTGTCACTTGGCAATGCTCCTAGGGTCGATTCTCGAGTGCACTAGCAATCCGCCCAAGCTGGACTTCCAAATTTCTCATTGACGTAGCCAAAACGGATTGTGGCATCATTCATCTCCATGTACTCTGTGTGATAGTGCCTCATTGGTTGAGTCTCTGCCCTTGCTGAAAATTATTTTGGGATTTTTGTGGCATGGCACGATAGAATGTTAGCATGGCATCTCGATAGAATGATGGCATGGCATTGCGTTGGAGCATTTTGGCGTTGGGCATTGTACTGGTTACCTCCTTGATGTCCCCAAGCTAGATTAGGGTGTTGTCTCCAACCTGCATTATAAGTATTGGAGTTAGGGTTATAGTAACGATTAACATTACCAACAAAATTTACTTATTTAGAGTTGGCAGGGCATTCATCCACATGATGATTTTCTCCAAAAATCATATAGAATGGGTTTAATGCTTTGACTTCTTGGGACTCATTGTTCTTTTGCAACGTTCTTACCATGCTAGTAAGGTTGGAAATCTCGGCATGAATGGATGTTAGTTCATCGACCTAAAAATTCCCATTAGTTTTAGTTCCGGTCCCAAGTCTTGCAACATGATATTCAAAATCATTGATTGCAATCCTCTCTAAAATGTCAACAGCCTCAGTATATGTTTTGTCAAGCAATGAACCAGCTGCTGAAGCATCAACAATAGTCCTCGTTTGTGCATTCAATCCATTGTAAAAGGTTTGAATCTGAGTCCAATTCGGGAATCAATGCATAGGACACCTCCTCAACAAGTCTTTGAATTTTTCCCAGGCATCATATAAGGTCTCATCCTCAACCTGCCTGAATGCAATGATCTTACCCCACAGCTTGGTAGTGAGTGTTGGCGGTTGGAATCTTGTCAAGAACGGCATAAGTCTGCCCATGAAGTAATTGAGCCAGGTGGCAAGGAATTAAGCCAAGCCTTTGCTCTGTCTCTCAAAAGGAAAAGTAAATAACTTCAGCTTCACGGTATCTTTAGGTACTCCATTTTGTTGGAATAGCTGGCAAATCTCCATGAACTATTTAAGATGTTGCCTAGGATCTCTAGTGAGTGCTCCATCAAATTAACCTACATTCAAAAGAGTTTGAATCATTACCGGCTTAAGTTCAAAATTGACAACATTTACCTCTGTGCCAACAAGTCCTGGCATCAAATTGTCAATGGTTGGTACCGAATGTTCTCTAATAGGTCTCTCATTAACAACTAGGGACAACAGGTGGTGGTGGTATCTCATCATTAAGTGGATTTCCTCCATTGTTCACCACACCATTCCCTTCATTACCTTGGTTCATCTCTCAAAATCTTCTTTTTAACCTCCTCAAGGTTTTCTCAATTTTCGGATCGTATGGCCACTCGTCCACCACAAGATGGTTTCTGGTCATACACCGACAAAAATAAAAGGTGAAAATATGAACCAAAATAAAAACAAAAGGAAGACAAGTAAAATGTTAAAAGCAATCAATTCCGTTGCAATCCCCGACAATGACACCAAAAACTTGTAGACTCTCTAGGTGAATGCTGGCAAAAATGGCAAAAAATATGTATTAGAAAATATAAGAATGTGCCAAAATGAGTCTTTTGCATGCAAGTATACACGGTCTGCAAGTAATACAGCTGGTAAGCTAAGTATCTATCCCACAGAGATTGTCTTGGAATTCAATTGCCTTGTTGGTTACTTGCCTTAAGAAAGTGTTGATTTGATTTGAAATTGGGTTTGGAAAATAATTAAAAAGTAAAGAAATGAAAGTAAAGTAAATACGTTGGCAAGAGAGGTGTTTTAATGAATGATGAGTGTTGGCAGGGAATGCCTGGTTTTCACGTTATTCATGTCGTGCTAGCCTTTAAAAACAAAATGTCTTGACATTGTTTGCTGAGCAGATTAAAAAGTAGCAAAGCCTTTCTAGATGGTCATTGCCCTAAATTGATCATGTAAAAACCCCTATATCTCTATAGTGTTTGTTTTTAAATAAATCAATTTGATTAAGATCCAATCTACACTCCGAATGGGTAGATATCACTCCGGAAGTAAGTTCATCTACTTGAACGACTTCTCTCGAAGCTTCTCTCCTCAGTATTTAACAACTTATTCGTTGCCACCCCAAGTCTATTAAGATATTAAGGAGCAGTAGGCCAGCAGTAGGCCAACAGTGCCAGCTCTCGCTTGGCAGAGTATTTAGAAAACATTAAAGTATGCCGAATAGATAAAACATTGCCAAGGTAGATTTATTATTAAAAACTAAAGCATGAAAATAACATAAAACCCAAATATCCCCCACCAACTATTAAATTAGTTCATGGTGAGGGATTTAACCAACAATCCACAAACATTTTCGCAATACATCATCATTAAAAACAAAATAAAATAACTTGAAAGAGAGAATAGGCTAGAAGGGGTCTCTCGATGCAACCCTTCAAGATCCAGGCTTCTCGGCCAAGTTGGTCGGACCACCCTTCCACGGTGCAGCCGGTCGTCAATCGTCACACACACCAACTCCTCACAAACCAATCATCTCTCCCTAAAGTCTAGCTTGGTTGGTGTTTAAATAGGCGTGCGAGGAAGGGATAGGACGAGCTCTTCAAATTTTGAATTTCAACTGCCCAATGGATAAGGGATTATCTTATTATCCAAATTTGAATGAGAGTTGATCAGGCTAAGGCTGGCGTCATCCTGCCGACGCTACCCTGGCATCCAAGCTTGGCATGAATCTGCCAACAAATCTTGGCACCATCTTATCCGCTATTTTTTCAGAGATTGTTCCAATTGCTATTTTTTTGGAGCCTGATCATGTCCTATTTTTTCGGGGTCAACTGCCTCTTGGCGTGGCATCAAGTTCACTTCTCTGCCATCCGGTGCTTGGCATTGTCTGGTCCATCTGCGCCAACAACACTCGGCATTCTCTCTGCATTCCTTCCTAAGGTGCTTTCCTGGGCCAAATCCTATGTCAAACCTACAAAATTGCCAACAAAATAATCCTTCACACTGGCATAGATGAGACTCTAAACTCCCTATGCAAATGCATGATTCTAACATCCTAATGCAACTAAATATACCTAAAAACAAGCAAAAGCATTGTAAAATTGGCATTAAAAATAGTATTTTTGGAGAGGTAACAGCATGCAAACTATTTACTTACTGATAGTATATGATGCATTAAATTGAATTATAATGATAGTTTAAATAATCAGCTAGACGATGAATCGTATAGGGATAAAAAAAATTAAGCTTAACTTTCAGTAGCATGTTTAAGTAACGTTTATAATGTATATTCAACTGCGAGTATACGTTATGGGTGTTACATTTATTGGTATCAGAGCAAAGTTTTAACTTGTTCTGGATGCTAAACCAAGTTTGATACGGAGTTTTCAGTAAATACATGTCCCTAGGATGTCATATTACTGATGTACTGATTGTATGACTTGATGTTGCTCCTCATTAGTATAAGGTGAAATGATGCTAGAATAAGGAAAGTAAAACGATAATAGATTTCGTCTGTTGACGAATCTTAGAGGTTAAGAAAGGTCCCATAGTAGATATGATACAGTAAAATATGCTTGAAAGTTAGTTCTTGTTGAGAATAAGTTATATGCATAGTAAATAGATGATACAGTAATTATAAGATACTCAAATACGATGAAGTAAAAAGAAGAAGTATCTTTACTTTAGAAAATATATGTTCAAAGATAACAATGTTAGTAGTTGTTGTAGATGTAATATGGTGATTTACTCAAGATAACTTAAGGATTGAAGTTATGATGGAAATATCTCAGTAGTATCTTATTATAAGATGTTTGTACTGTCAGTACATATAAGGGAGAATTGGAAAGTTAAGTAATGATACTATTGAGATGATTAAAAAAGAAACTAAGAAAGAAATTGATCTGTAAATAGATTATATTTGAAGCTCAAAAGGAAGATGTTAAGTATGAATCAGTCAGAGTACTAAAAGTAGTAAACTATATTGCAAGGATAATCAAAGCAAACATGGAAAGAGTTGCAGTGTAGACTCCTCAAATGTTAGAAAAACTTTGAAATGTCTTTAAATCAGACACAACCTAAGTAAGAAGGATTATTTCTTTAAGGAGACATTAGTATTATAAGATGTCAACTGTGAAGCCTGATAGATCAGGAAGACAAAGAATCTGGAATAAAAGTACGATGAAAGTGATATTTGAGTACATACTGAACAAGATTGGAAGTCTATTATTGATAAAGTGTATTAAACTTGTAACCAAAGAGTATTCCGAGAAGTCAGCTAAGAGGTTAATTCTACCTGAATAGTTGACAGCAGAGCCTTATAAAGGTAGGGCTAAAGTGTAATGGATAAGCTAAGATATCTTTTCAAAAAGGTTTTGATAAAGACAATCAGTAATAATAAGATGACGGGTATGACAAGCATTAAAATGATATGAATTGATAGAAAAAAAGGTTTTCTAATGGTCTATGTGATCAAGTATTATAAGTTATTATGAAGATACCATTTCGAGAATCTGAAGTGTAATTGAGATAAGTTGGTTATCTGTGCATAAGGTAGAAGTGATTATAAGAAGAAACGTTTAAATTTTTAAAAGGAATTAGTTCCTTAATGAAGTCAAAGGAAGTGTGTTTAGTTGAGGATTGTTCTGGCTAATTGAAATTTCCATAGAAATATTTCTAGACAAGAACAATAGTCTCGGATTACAAGGGTTATAAAGATACCCGAAGCAATAAAACTGAAACAAAGTATGAACTTTCTTCCGATTTTTACCTAGATTGAACTACTGGTGTAATAGGGGGTTCAAGTACAAGAACAAGAAGTACTTAAGAGGTTGTAACCTTTGGCAACTATATATAATAAAGCATTGGTTATTTAAATGTTTAAGTTGTTGAGAGCCTTAAACGTTTGAGCAAAAGAGAAGTTATGATTGTTTATTTGAAAATGAAGGATGATTTGTATAGGTCACAAAGGGAAAACTTAGTTTCAGAACTGTTATACCTCAAGGAATCATGAAAGAGTTGGACCAATAGTATATGTACTTATGTTTTGGAGGTATTGATTGAATTATTTACATGTAATCACTCCTGAATAAATTGAGATGTAATTAGATTTGATACATGAAGAGGGGTCAATAGAAATATTCGTTTATGAAATTAAAGAATTAAGGAAAAAATTTTCATTTACTGAAGTTTTGAGGAAAAATCACAAGGTCGAAGAAGCCATTTGGGAGGCTAAGAAGAAAATAAGGAAGTAATATCCGAAAATGTTTGGAACAGGTACGAATTGAAAATTCGAGGACGAATTTTCTTAAGGGGGAGGAATTGTAATATCCCAAATTTTGGCTAGTGACTAAATTATAAATTTTGAAAGTTTTGGGGATTAAATTATAAACTTTGGAAAAGTTTAGGGACTAAAGTGTAAATTTCCCCAACAAGTAATTTTATTCAATATAAGAGTGAATCAGATCGAAATAGGTACCTTGATATCGGTTTTAAGAATTAAGATGCAGAAAAAGATGCCGAATTTGGATTGAATAACATTGTTAAGCGTGCCCAGTCTAGAGAAATATTAGGATGGGTGACCTCTGGGAAGGCCTCATAAAAGTGTTTCTGATCGATATTTTAGACTCAGTAAAGGTAAAGAATATTCGAATGGTTATCGATAAAGGATTTCTAAAAGAAATTTTATTCCATAAAGATTTTCGATAATTATAGGAATAATAGATTGAGTTAGGAAAATTCAGTCTAAGACTTTAGGAAAAGAAATCTTTATAAGATGATAGTGGATTTTCCCTGAATATGGAAATATGGAATTTTTGGAATAAATCTGATAGCTCAATAAAGGTAAAATTGTAATAAAAGTATTTTATGAATATCGAGAGATCGGATCAAATTGAAAAAATAAGAGACTAATCCAAAAGCCATGGAAAAGTCATAAAATACTATTTTATAAATATTTTATTATAGTTGGTTGGATTTCAACTAGATTTAGTTGAATTTTTACAAGAATGGCAAACTAGTAAATAAAAACTAGTTGGAGGGCAAATTGGTCATTTGACAAGGATTTGAAATATTTGGAAGGTGAATTACATTTTTGGATCAAATAAATGGGAGATTTAATCTTGATTTTTGATGATGATTAAGATCTTGACCACCATTAAAAAGGCATTTTAATAATTTCACTATTTAAATGAATTTTAAATTCATTTAATTTTAACATGGCATAATTAAATAATTAAAAAGCTAATGAACCAAATTGTGAATCTTTTCTTGAAATATTTTGAAATTGGGGAAAAAAAAGGAAAAAGGGGAAAAATTTTTCCAGCTCGATTCAAGCCCCAAAACTCAATTTTCACATAATATTTTCAACTGCAAAGTTGTTCTACTCTTCAAGCTCTAACTTTTGATGTCAATAATTCATGAAATACATGCTTGGTTGATAAGAATTTTGATGGGAAAGAAATTAGGGTTTATGGACTCAATTGGGGGTTTTGAGATTTTATGATTCCATGTTGAAATTCAAGTTGAAATCAAGCTTTTGTGATGTTAAAATCATGTTATTGAGTTGGGATTTAAACTCTACATGTTTTGATTATCATGAAGATGCTTAGGGTTTATGGATTCAAGTTTGATTTAGGGTTTGTGATGTTAGATTAATGATCTAGTAGCTTGAATTGTTATTTGGAAGCAAAACCCTAAGTTAAAGGTATAGGGACCATTTCAGCAATTCTGAAAGTTAAAGGACTAATCTAAATTTTTATGATTTTAAAGTTTATTTATCTTATTATTGATGTTGGAGATGTAAAATTGAAGTTAGAATGTTAAACCGGTGTTGAATCGAATTAGTGACCATTTTGACAAATTGTCAAAGTTAAGTGACCAATTTAGAAATTAGGTTTTAGAGAAGTACTAAATATGATTTTAGTTGAAATAATATAATTCAAGTAGTAATGTTGATTTGAGGACTAATTTGCAAAGTTAAGAAGCTTGGATCTTTATCTTTGCATTTTTAGTGACTATTTTGAAAATAACAAAAAATAGAGGGAATTATTTTTGAATAATTATTTGATGAAGAAAGTGATACATTAGTGGTTTGAATCCAGTAAGGGGACCAAATTGACAGATAGCAAAGTAAAGAGAAATTAATATAAAGTTTGAAGTTATTTATAGAAGTTGTGTAGAAAAACAGGATTTGGCAGTAAGTTTGAAAATTCACCATAAATTCTACAAAAATGATTAGATGGTGAATTTTATATCGATGTAAAGATTTATTCGTCTAGTTTCGTTTAAAACAAACAGTGATTGATTTCAATTCATATATCAAAAGATATGAATTTTTAAGTGATGAAAGGTCACAAAACAGGATAGCAGTATGTTCCGAAATTCAATACTGGAATTCAACTTTGAAAATTTGCCATAAATCGTACAAATTTAATCTGGGTTATTAATTTCTATGGTTGAAAAGCTTATCGAATCCAGTTTCGTTTCCAACAAATGGAAACTGATTTTGGTAAGGCGTATCGATACGTAGGGTCGTATCGGTATGCAGGGTCGTACCGGTACAAGAGTAAGCTACTGGAATTTTTGGAATTCAAATTAGAGAGGGCGTACCGATACTCAGATGTGTGTACCAATACCCATGGCAGTTAAGTTAGTTAATGGCTTTAGTAAAGTTCTATTTTCTTTCGTTTTAATCACTGAATGTTGTGGAAGCAATTGAATGAGTTTGGATGATCGTATTGGGCTATTTTTTGACATGTAAGCATGGAATATGTTTAATTAAGGGTTGGTAACATAAGAATTGGTAAAGTCCCTATTTTTAGTCAAAATTGCATTTTGGTCCCTAATCAGTGTTATGGCCAATCGGATATTGTTACGATGCCTGATTGATATGAGTACTCACCAATAAACAGTATGAACATGTAGGAAAGCGTTAATGCATCTATACAAGTTAAAAGGAAAAAATGGATGAGTTTTGGGTTAAACCCTTCCGGTTGGCTTCGGTAAACCTATGTAGCTTTCTCGGATCGATCTTGCAACTAGGCCGGGTCGAGGGTGTTACGTGATTCGTGTTTTAGTCGTAAACATGGTTTGCTTTACCTACTGTTAATGCATGATTTTAAAGTACATACGTAATGGCTTAAGGGAATATTTAATGCTAGTGAGCATTGGCTTTTATTCTGGTCAGGAATGTGATATTGCTATGGCAATGTGATTTGCATATATGGGGATTTTGTGTAATGCATTGTAAAACAATGAGTAAATGGTTTTGTAAATGATATATTGGCTATGTGACAAGGTGAGAAAATATTCGGATATAGTTGGCATGCCATAGGATAAAGTGCACTATATTATAGTTAAAAATCGATCGTGAGATTAAGAGTCTTTGAGGTATAGCAATCGGCTACCCGGACTATGTTGTTATCACTTGGGTTGAGCAGTCGGTTCCCCTTGTTGATGTAAAACTTGCGGTCAGCAGGGTTGTAAATTCATGCGGTCGGCATGGGGTAGTCTTGATGATGGTCGGTCATTTAGGGAGATCCGTGTATCTAATGTTTAAAGTGAACGGTCGGTTAACTAGAGATTAGCGGTCGGCTAATCAAGGATGGTGGTCGACTATCTAGGGTCACTATAATTGCCAATATATAAGAATTCTAATGTTGAACCTATTTTATAATGCTTTGGGATTTAATCATGGTTTTGTATATAATGATTGGTTTTGTATATAATGCTTTGGGATTTAAGCATGGTTTTTTATTTGATGCTTTGGGATTAAGCATGTGGAGTATATATATTGATTTGCATATGGTTGATATGCATGTTTTGAATTGAAACTATTGGAACTTGCTTAGGTCGTAAGCATGGTTTGAATCAAGGGTTGGTTTTCAAGGGCTTTTAATGCATCGTCTTTAAGAGCATCCTTACTAAGTAAGTGTGCTTACGCTTTCTTTTCTCTAATGATGCAGAGCATTAAAGCTTAGAAGCAGCAAAGGCAAGGATTAAGTGATCCAAGCACAAGACTTTTGAGTATGGACTCAGTTTTAGTTTCCGGTTAATAAGGCAATATGTTCGCCAAGGATTTTGGGAGTTGTAATTCTGTTTTTCCCTAGTTCTAAGAATGTGTAATGCTGTGATTTCAAAGTTTGATTGATATTGTTAAGTTCGTTGTGCGCTGTTACCTATGATTGATGTTGTGAGGTCTTCTAGGTATGCATCTAGATGGTCTTGCTTTGATGGTATGCTTTGATATGCTAATCCTGTTGAGTGTGGTAATGATGTGTTGTTGGTATGGTGTTCTTGCTGTTATTTGCTTATTTGGACATTTTGGTATGTTTGGTGAAACACTTTAGGGAGCATGCCTTTAGATTGACTCTTTTGGTAACATGAGCTTGTATGGTGGTTAAACCATGGTACAAGGGTTGATATAGGTATTATTGAATGTTTGTATCCAAGTGTGCAAGTTGCTAGGATCTAAATGCATCGAGATTTAGGTGAAAAATCTGTAGAAATGACATTACAGGCCTCTAAGTACCGATACGCAAGGGACCGTATCGATATGCAAAGGCAATCTAAGGCAGGCAGCATCGGTACAGGCATACGAGTACCGATACGGTTAAGCAATTCATGCTTGGCGTATTAGTATGGGATGGAGTGTACCGGTACCGTGATGCGTTACTGGAAAATCACTTTTTGATGGAAAACCCGTGTACCGATACACTGAGGGGTTCGTACCAGTACGAATTGAATACTATACAAGCTAATATGGCGTACCGGTATGGTACATTGTGTACCGGTACACATGGTTGCTCCGTATCGGTACAACTATGTACGTATCGGTACGCGAGGTAGTTTTTACAGGTAATGTCATGGAAATCAGTTTTTGGTTTCTTGCATTTTAGTCCCTAAGTTTAGAAAATGTAATTGAATGTCCATGGATAATTATTTTGACCTGAAATTTGTTATGTGGGCATGTAAATGGACTAATTGAGGATTGGTAATCTCAAATTCAATGTTGGTTTTGTAAATTATGTTATTAATGATGTTAGAGACATGAAATTGAAGTTAGAATGTTAAATTGATGTTGAATCAAATTAGTGACCATTTTGACAAATTGTCAAAGTTACCAAATCGAAAATGAAGTTTTGTTTGGGGGTTAAATCTGATTTTTAGTTGTAATGGGTGCTAAATCTAGACGAACAAATCTTTTGACTTAGGACTAAAAATAGAGTACCAGCCTATTCTGAATCCCGACACTGTAATTGATTTGAAAATTTGCCCTAAATCGTACAAGTTGAATTCGGACTATTAATTTATATGGGTGAAAAGCTTATCGAATATAATTTCTTTAAGAACAAACGGAATCAAATTCCGAGTTGTATATTGTTTTATAGAAATATTTCTTTAAAGGTAGTGCAATCTGCTAGAAAATGAGAATTGATATATTTTGTATCTAAGGTTAATTAGTAAGCTTGAAAGGGGTTAATGGAAGTTCAAATTGGTCACTAAGGACCATAATGAGTTTTCAAACAACACAAGGAAGGAAGGAAATTTTTGAAAATTCTGTATATTTGAATGATTAAGTTTGATAGAATATTTAAAATATTGTTAGATTTGAATCTAACAATTGTTATTAGTATTTATAAAGTTTGATCCGAATCAAAAGAGGGTTCGTGGTATTATGAAGGAAAGGATCGAGTAGAGCTTAGTGAGGCAAGCTAATATATGGCCCAGGTGAGTGCAATTGCATACATGTCATACTACATTGATATTTTATACATGATTGGGATGGCTTGCGATGAGCCTACCCTAATTTTTATTGTTATAATATTTATGTCATTGAGCATATGATTGGCATATACAAATATGTGAAGAAGTGGAATATAAAATGCATTGATCACATGATTATTTATATTGGTATGTTGAAATGTTGATATATATATATTGATATATGTTACCATTGATGAAATATGTTGTTTACCATCTACAAAAGGATATATGGAAAAATAATAAAATTGATTTATTGCCCAAGATTTACTATAGAGAGTTACAGTATGGTGGCATGCCATTAGAGGTCTAGCAGTCAAGGACTGCATGTAGCTACACACCGATCTTCGGATCTATATGTTTACCGGCACTTTATGTGTCTATATGTTTTTGGCACTTTACGTGTCTAAAAATTATTGTCACTTCAGTGACTAGTACTCAAGGAGTATCGACCTTGCATACTTAAGTTTCTCTCTATACATAAAATTATATTATAGAGAGTTACAGTATAGTGGCATGCCATTAGAGGTCTAGCAGTCAAGGACTGCGTGTAGCTACACACTAATTTTCATATATATATGTTACCAACACTTTATGTGTCTATATGTTTATCGTCACTTCAGTGACTAGTACTCTGGGAGTACCGATCTCGTATACTTAAGTTTCTCTCTATTTAAAATTCTTGGGCTAAATGAGAAAAATAAATCAAAGGAATAGGATGATAAGCTTGAAAGCTTACAGATGGAAATGGCAAGGGTATCGATAAGATCTAATCTTATCACTTTGTTATATGTTGTTACATATGAAATTATTTATGTTTATACACATAAAAAATGGTAAGGTGATTATATGCATTATTAATCATTTAAATTGATATTTATGTCAATATTGCACTCTATTAAGAATATTGCCTCACTAAGTTTCATACTTACTGTGTGATTGTTTCACACGTAGGTTAAGTTGGAGCACTTGAAGAGGAGTTGAGCTTGCTGATCTAGCTTCAATCTGTACAACATCAGTAAGATAATCTAGCTTATGATAATTTCTAGTGGGCATGTAATTATTTGTCTGTTGGTAGTATATGATGCATTAAATTAGATTAAACGGTATATAATTGATCAGATCTAAAGATGAATCATATATAGATAAAGCAAAAAAAGGTATTAGTAATATGAAAGAATAAACTACAGTAGAAAGGAAGCATACTTTGTTAATATGAATAATCGATAAGCTTAAAAAGGTTGTAAAATGTGTTTAATCAGTTTAAATTTTATTTATCAGTAATCGCGTAAAGATTTTAAAATCAGAAAGGGCCTAGGCTGTGAACCTATTTTTCACCCCGAATTGCATTATCGTTTTAACAACTGACTAATATGTTTTACAAACTAATTCAAGGTCGAAATTAGCCAACTACACATAAGTTATGATTTCAAGAAAATCGAGAAAATAGTTAAATTAATAAAGACAAGATTTATATGTATAAAAAATTATTATAAGTTGGGATTTCTTTAAACGACTCTGTAACATCTTTAATGTATATTCGGTCTACGGGTATACGTTAAGGGTGTTACAATTAATGGTATTAGAGCAAAGGTTTAGCCGGTTCTGGATGCTAAACCGAGTTTGCATATGAATTTGTCAGTAAATACATGCCCCTAGAATATCATATTACTGATGTGCTTATTGTATGACTTGATGCTGCTCTTTATTAGTATAAGATGGAATGCGATTAGAATAAGGAAAGTAAAACGATGATAGATTTCTTCAGTTAATGAATCTTGGAGGTCAAGAAGGGACCCATAGCAGGTACGGTACAGTGAAATAAGCATGAAAGATAACTCCTGTTTAGGACAATCTATCTGCATAATAAAATGATAATACAGTAAGTACAAGATATTTGGACATGAAAAGGAGTTAGTAAAAATGTTGGTATATGAAATTAAAGAATTAAGGAATAAAAATCTCATTGGTCGATGCTCTGAAGAGTAATCACAAGGTCGAAAAAGCCACTTGGGAGGCTAAGAAGAAAATAAGAAAGTAATATCTGTATGTGTTTGGAACAAGTACACTTTGAAAATTTGAGGACAAATTTTCTTAAAGGGGAGGAATCGTAATATCCCAAAATTTGGCTAGTGACCAAAATGTAAATTTTGAAAGTTTTGGGGTTAAAGTATAAACTTTGGAAAAGTTTGGGGACTAAAGTGTAAATTTCCCCAATAAGTAATTTTATTCAGTATAAGAGTGAATCAAATCGAACTAAGTACTTTGATATCGGTTTTAAAAATTAAAATGCAGTAGAAGGTACCAAATTTGGATCAAATGAAATTGTTAAGCTTGCTCAAGCCAGAGAACTACAAGGATGGGTGACCTTCAGGAAGGTCTCATACAAGTGGATTCCAACTAGACTTAGTTGAAGTTTTACAAGAATGGCAAACTAGTAAATAAAAGCTAGTTGGAGGGCAAATTAGTCATTTGGCCCCAATGGCATTTTTGAAATATTCCAAAATTTATAAGGTTAATTTTGGAAAGAGGAAATGGAAGATTAAATCTTGGCACTTGATTGATGATAAAATCAATCTCAACCATTCAATAAAAAGGGCAAAATTGTAATTTCATTTTTAAATGAATTTAATATTCATTTAATAGTTATATGTGTAAAATAATGGGGAAAAGATGAACAACCAAAAATGTGAGAGCTAGGGAAAGAAAGAGAAATTTTTCCAAGCTCGATTCAAGCCCCGAAACTTGGTTTTCAGGTAATCTCTTCAACTGCAAAGTTGTTCTACTCTTAAAGATCTATCTTTTGATGTCAATAATTCATGGAATCCATGCTTGATTGATGAGAATTAACATGAGAAAGAAATTAGGGTTTATGGATCAAATTAGGGCTTTTGAGATTTTATGATTCCATGATTGAATTCAAGTTGAAATCAAGCTAGTATGATGTTAAAATCATGATATTGAGTTGGAATTTAAGTTCTACATGTTTTGATTATTATGAAGATAATTAGGGTTTATGGATTCAAGTTTAATTTAGGGTTTGTAATGTTGAGTAAGCTTGAATTGCTATTTGGAAGCAAAACCCTAAGCTAAAGGTATGTAGACCATTTTGGCAAGTTTAAAAGTTAGAGGATCAAATCTAATTTTTATGATTTTGGTGTGTATTTATTTTATTAATGATGTTAGAGACATGAAATTGAAGTTAGAATGTTAAATTGATGTTGAATCGAATTTGTGACCATTTTGACAAATTGTCAAAGTTAAGTGACCAAATTGAAAATGAAGTTTTGTATGGGGGCTAAATCTGATTTTTAGTTGTAATGATGGAGTTAAGGTAGTAATGTTGAATTGAGGACTAATTTGCAAAGTTAAGAAGCTTGAATCCTTATCTTTGCATTTTAGTGACTATTTTGTCAAAGTTAAGAAGAGTGAATTGGATCGAAATAAGTACTTTGATATCGGTTTTAAGAATTAAGATGCAGTAGAAGGTACCAAATTTGGATCGAATAAAATTGTTAAGCGTGCTCAAGCCAGAGCACTACTTTAAATTCAGTAGAAAAATAAGAGAATAGGCAGACTTGTCTCCTCTTTGAGGGAAAATACTCATTTACCCCTCATTAAACATTCCCCATTCAAACACCAACCTAACTTCCAAGCCAAAAATTCATGGAAGACTACCAAAACTCTTATGGGGCCTATTACGGCCCAATATCTAGATCTAACAAGAAAGGCCCTCGATTCGGGTTTACCCGACTCTCGAATTCCAAAACCAAGGTCGTTCCAAAGGGTCTTTATAACTCTTATGTCAAAACCTCTAATTACAAAAAGCTCATATTAGCATCATTTTCAAAATTAGAGGTTTCACCCTAATACGTTGTTCACCAAACATCAAAATTAGCGGATTTGACCGGTCGAACCTCTAATTTTGGCTCAAATCGCTGTTTACCAAACATGACCATAGTTTTTAAAATAGAAATGAACAAAAAAATATTAAATAATTAAATTAAAATATAATTATTGGAAATTTTATTATAATAATAAATAAAATATGATTAAATAAACCAAAATTTGAAAATTATGAAAAGAAGGTTTTGAACCCTATTTAAATAAATTTAAATTTCAAAACTGTTGTTTTCATATTTTTCAACTTTTCTAAATTGTTTTCAAAAAAAGTAGTGAATTTTCAAATTTTCAATCATTTTTTTTCATTTTCTATACAACCAAACATGTTTTCTCTAATGTTTTCTATTTCCCACTTCCTTTCGTTGATCAAATGGTAGATAAACTTGCTGGAAAAGCTTACTATTATTTTTTGGATGGGCATTCTGGCAACAATTAGATTGCTATTGCGCTGGAAGATCAAGAAAAGATAACTTTCACTTGTCTATTTGGTACATTTGCTTTTCAATGTATGCCTTTCGGTCTTTGTAATGCACCTGATACATTTCAACGGTGTATGATGGCTATATTCTCTGATATAATTGATAATTCTTTGGAAATATTTATGGATAATTTCTCTATTTATGGGTATGATTTCAACCAATGCGTCGGCAATCTAAAAAAACTTTTGCAGCGATACGAAGACACTAATCTCGTATTAAATTGGGAAAATGCCATTTTATGGTCATATAAGAAATTGTTTTAGGCCATCGAATCTCGAGTGAAGGAATTTAAGTTGATAAAACCAAAGTGGATGTTATTGAAAAATTTCCTCCACCGACAAATGTTAAGGGAATTCACAGTTTTCTTGGGCATGCATGATTCTATAGACGATTTATTAGAGATTTTTCAAAAATCTCAAAGGCTTTATGCTTACTACTAGAGCAAAACCGAATATTTTTCTTTGAAAATGCATGTATAGATGCATTTACTCAAATCAAGAAGCAACTTGTGAACACACTTATTGTCGTTGCACTAGATTGGTCGCAACCATTTGAGGTTATATGTGATGTGAGTCTTTTCACTGTTGGTGCTATTCTAGGACAACGGAAGGAAAAAGGTATTCCATGCTATTAACTATGCCAGTAAAACTCTCACTGAAGCTAAAATAAACTACACAACCATGGAGAAAGTGTTCTTGGTTGTAATCTTTGCTTACGACAAGTTCTGTTCATATCTTGTCAGCACAAAATTTACTGTATTTACTAACGATTCTGCTTTGAGATATCTTTTTCGAAGAAGGATGCTAAATATCGGGTGATACGTTGGATTTTACTTTTGCAAGAATTTGATATTGAGATAAAAGACCGTAAGGGTTCAGAAAATCAGGTTGCAGATCACTTGTCAAGACTAGAAGTTGGCAGTGCAGATGGGAATCACACTCAAATTGTCGACGCATTCCCACATGAGAAGCTTTTCTCTATCAACATAGCACCTTGGGACCTTTACCAAATTCTTTTGGTAATCTCTATATTCTATGTTTGAGGTTTAGATTTCATGGGACCTTTTCCAAATTCTTTTGAAAATCTCTATATTCTAGTCGTTGTGGATTATGTTTCCAAATGGATCGAAGTTGTTGGTGTTCCAGACGATGACGCAACGACAATGTTGAAAATTTTCCACAAGCACATACTCACTAGATTTGGGACACCCAAGGCTTTGATTATCGATAAAGGAAAGCATTTTCATTGTAACCAAGTTGCTGCTACATTAAATGGTATAGATTAAATCATAGACATGCACCACTTATCACTCTTAGTCGAACGGGCAAGCTAAATTTTCCAACCAAGCCATAAAAAATATTCTTGAGAAAGTGGTTAACACCACTAGAAAAGATTGGTCTTCGCGTTTGCATGATGCTTTATGGGCGATCCGCTCTACTTACAAGACTCCACTTGGGATGTCTTATGTATTAGTTGGTTTTTGGTAAATCATGTCACTTGTCAGTTGAATTAGAACACAAGGCATGCAAGTAAATATGGATTATAAAGCTGTTGGAAAGAAGAGGATGTTAGATCTTATGGACCTTGAAGAGGTTAGGCGTAATACCTAAGAAAATGCGTCGATTTACAAGGAAAAAAGCAAACGCTGGCATGATAACATCATTTTGCAGCGACAATTTGTTGTTGGATATCAATTTTTGTGTTTTAATTCAAGGCTAAAGCTATATCTTGGAAAATTGCGGTCATGTTGGTTTGGACCGTTTGAAATAATAAAGGTTTTTCCATATGGTGCAGTCATAATAAAAGATCCAAAAGAAGGGCACCAGATCAAAGTCAATGGGCATAGACTCAAACATTACTTTGGAGACTTTGATCAAAAACCTGTTGAGACCATTAAGTTGGTCAAATTTTTCTGATTTTATTTTTATTAGTTTTTGTGTTTAGATTTTTAGTTGTAGTTATTTTATTATTTTATATGTTTTGTTTTCTTCTTTATGCAGAATAGGAATGACCCTTGCATCACACTTGATCCTTATCTAAAAGGACTGTTGCACACTGTGCTAATCATGCTTATCATGTGTCTGGGGGCATTTGAGACAATATCAAATCATGTTGATTGATCAACATAATCCTAACCATCTGATTACTTTTGGCGCGTGACATGGTGATGAGATGCAATTTTCTGTTGCAATCTCATCCTTTGATTAATCAAGGCTATAAATGGTGTGTTTAACACTGATGCGTGTGTGGATGTATGTGCAATTAAGAGAAAGTATACCCGTCGCTCAAGTAATATAATGATAAGTAGAGTGTCGAACCCACATGGATTGGAGTGACAAATTCAAAGCAATCACACTTAAGAGTTAGTAAAATAGTATTGGTGTGGTGATGGATAAACTAATAACTAATAAGAAAAGTAAATGATGGCAATGATCATAGAGCAAACAGATATTGTAGCAGATACTTAGATGATTAGGATGTTGGGTTTATTGTCTAATAACTATGCTAATTACCATTCAAATGCTATAACGGTTGGCAATACATGCCTACATAGACAATTGGTTGAATTATCTATTCGACATGGTTTTCTAATTAACTTTTAGATTCTCTCGATACCTAGAAGTTGATAACAATATGATATGGTTTTGATTACTCGTTGTTATATGCATGTTTTAGAAATGAAAGAGATTGCAAATGATCATATATGTTGATTATTGAGTATTGCAAATGGGTTATAAAATGAATTTTATGATTACTAGAATACATGGTTTAATGTATTTGAAATTGTATTGGTTGATGCACATGTAAAACATTGAGGTAATATTGTTTTATTGAGTATATTGGCAAGTGTCTGAGATTAAAATGTTATTGGATATAGTTGGCTAGCCATAGTGTTTAAAGTGCACTATAATAAGTCGCCGTATGTGTGTCGAGATGGGTAATTATGTCGTTTGCTCCACCATGAGAACCGCAGCGGTCGAGGGGGGTAATTGCTACGTATTCTCCAGTTGGGGGATTTATACATCATAACCGTTGAGTTGGGTAATTGTTTCGTTGCTCCAGATCGAGGATGTATGTGAAGGGGTCATAAGAACCACTTGGGAAATCTACGTATCTGATGTGTTTTTGTAAAATAGAATGATACTTGTTTTGAGTAAGACACTTTTGGATAGCGAGTAAGCTAGAGTCGATCCAAGGGCGAAGTAATTTCAAGTGTAGTTTTATAATTGCTTATTAGTAATAAGACGCAATGTGACCAAGTTGTAATTAGGAGGGTTGTTTTGGTTACACCCTAATTTGAACAAGTTTTATTTGATGTTTTGGACTTGTATGAGTTTTAGTATGCTTGAATGACAGGTTTTGGGTAAGAATTGCATATTGTGTAGGAAGCATGCCCATAGGTAAATATATGATTCTTCCTTGTGAGTTTGTGTGCCTAGCATGTTTGAATGTTGTGGAAATTATGCCTATGTTGATGTATAGTGCCTATGCAATGTTTGGAACATGTTGAGTTGCCTTAGGATTGAAAAACCAGTCAAAATCCTCTTTCCAAGCCCAAAGGTTTTGAAACCTGGCCCCTAGTTTTGAAACCCATAGGCCAAATTTGGCTATGGGGTGTAGTATGCGGGGAGTCGTACCGGTACATGTTTTAGGCTCTAGAGGCCTAGTTTCGAAACATATAAGGGTGGTTTTGAAACCTCTTGCATAATTTGGCCCGGTGTCGATCCGAAAACCTGTGTACCGACACCAATGACCGTTATTTTAGTTATAGCTTTGTTTTAAGCTTTGAAATCTTGTTGTTTGGTCCTTGGTTGTTGTGTATGCAATTGAATGAGTTTGGATGGTCGTTTTAAGATGAAATTTGATATGTATGCATGAAACCTGACTAATTGAGTATTGGTAAATCAAATTTTAAGGAAGTCCTTTTAATTTTTAGAAATTACAATTTGGTCTCTAAATGTTTGAATGGTCAATTGAGGGTGTTGTGGTGAACTATTTGCTATGAAATTTCATGAGCTTTCATGAAATGAACTTAATTGTGAATTGGTAAACTTAATTTGTTAAATAGACCCATATATTTGTGGAAATTACATTTTTGGTCCCTAAAGTGCAATCTTGATCAATTGGATGTCAATTCGACGCCCAATTGAGTTGTGAATTTCACTGTTGCAGCATGATCACCTTAGGAATTAATTGTGCATTTAGATAAGATAAAATGAAAAAAATGGACCATTTTTCTAGGAAGTCTATTGGGTTTGTTTCAACAAACCCAATGTAACTCGCTCGATTCGGTCTGGCTCCCAGGCCAGGTCAAGGGGGTATATTTGGTGGTATCAAAGCCAGGTTATGATTGTTGGGAGATGTGTTATTGTTGTTTGATGTTATGTTGTTGTATGATTCTGTTTTATAGTATGCATGGTGTATGATTTTGTGAGTTTATTTTGAAATGTTTTAAGTTGGGGTAAAAGCTTGGGGACACATTGCTCCTTATTACTACTAGTATAAAATGATTTTTTTGAAATGTAAGCACCTTGGATTCTTGCTTCAAGCTGGTCTGATTATTATTTTGTTATATTTTATGCTATAAATTCATATTTTGAGTATACAATCGAGACAAGAGCTAAGATCGAATACGTCCACATTTCTTGAATAGAATGATGAGATATGGATCAATCTAAGGTTAAGGTAACTCTGGCTTGGGATTGAAAGGATGTTGAGTCTTATGCTGCGAATTTACCTCAGTTGTGCTATTAAATCAGGGGTTGAGGATGTTTGGGTTCCGAAAGTTTGGGTTGTTAGGGATCCTTTCTTGAGATGTTCTAAATGATGTTATCGGAGTTGTTTTTGGGTTGTGAAGTTAGATTCGGTGTTGAGACATACTTTGGTACAGCTCCTCAATTCTTTTGAGCTGTGGTGGCAAGTAGTAAGAAAGTGTAAAAATGGTGGTATCTTTGTGTTCTAAGGTGGCAAGATGAATCTTGTCTGATAATCAAGTTTGGTTAATAGACTTTGTAGTAAAGCGTATGTTCATAATTGAAGTATGAACAAGTTTTGGCAAGTTGAATGAGATGTTCTGAGGATGCAACTAAGTTGTGTAAGTTTGGTCCGAGAATGTTATTAGTAAGTGTGAATTATTGAACATGCCCAGTACAAAAACACTTATATGTATATATTTAAATATGTCATTACATGCATACATTTGGGCATGACACTAGAGGTTTTGCATACATGTGCATAGGCATCTATGAGGACATATAGGTAATCGTGCATACATATGTTCACAATTACGGATGACTTTTTGGAGACCGATGAAACTTCAAGGGAAGTTGTCCTTGCGAGGGGGTTCTTTAGGATCTTATGGAGTATGCGAGTCACTATTGAGTATGCACATGTGCGGCATCAACTAATTTTTTGTGCCAAAATAAAACGCTGTATCACTTTATAACTTTTGTAAACTTATACAACATCACTGTATCACTAGGTCATAGCTGTAGAACACAGCGTCATTGTTTCACTTTATAACTGTTGTACACTTATACAACATCACTATATCATTATACTCCCACCTCATTGGTATGCCAATTATACCAAGAAATCTCATAAAGCAAACAATGGGCTTTAAGATTCACTATCATATATCATTCACTTATTTAAAAAATCAAAAGATATCAACATCTCACAATATTATATAAAAGTGCATTGGGCAGTTCATACCCAAAAATCATTCATAGTTCTCTTCAAAAAATATCATTGGAAATATATCATTTGTGAATCGACATTCGAGAAAGACTCGTCACAAGTCTTTTTCATATGAAAATAAAATAGTAGAAATGCACTCACCTGGTCCCTGAATAGTATGCCTCACTAAGCTTACTCGAAGTCCTTATTTTTCTTTTTATCATTTGGTTCTCCTTCAATCTCTTTTGGAACTGTATAAGACCAATCGAACATATTCATCACCACTCTCATACTCAACTTAAGTCTAACATTACTAACTTAATTCTTAAAAATGACCATTCGAATATAAATTTTTTTTGAAATTTGCCCAATACTTTACATCATTGCTGAAATGGTCCCTAGGTCTTTAGTGACCATTTTGAACATTAAACAATTGTTCAAGCCTAATTTTAACAATTTCCATAATTAACAACTCATTTTGGACTTTTACTTTTTTTAGTCCTCAAACTTTATAAAAGTGACATTTTAGTCACTACTTCACTTTTGTACATAAATTCATGTACAATTAAACCATTTATTTATTTCTAGCATCCTTAGAATTTTTCCTTCAACTTTCAACTTTAATCAATTTAGTCCTTCACTAACTTTTTATTTCGAAATAGGTCCCCTATATTTCCTTTCTTGACATTTTAATCCCTTAACTTTCATAACATGCTTGAATCTTCAATTCTATCAATTTTCCATAAATTCAAGACCAATCCCTAATTTTTCCTAAATTGCCAAATTAGTCTTTCAACTTCCAAAAATTTTCATTTTGGTCCCTAATCACAAATTCAAGCCATTTTAATCATCAATTCTAAGGCTAAAATAAAATTTTCAATAATTTCCCCTAATTTCTCAATCTTTTTGAAATGGTCCCTTAAAATTCAATTGGGGAAATTCTTTATTCTAACATCAAAATTAAGCTTCCAACATCATAATCCATTCAACATCATCCTTAATTTAGCTTCCTAACCAAAACCCCTAAATTTTAAGTTTAGGGTTTATAATCTCAAACATGGAATTAATCTAAACTCAACTTGATTCTATGTTTTAAATCATCACTTCAACTAACTACAAGTCTAATTCCATCATAAACTTCAATTTCCATAATCAATCTTCATCCATAATATAACTCATACTTGACTTTTATCATGCAATATTACTATCAAAATGAAGAGAATCAAGTGTAGAACAATTTACCTAAATTAATTTTGCTTGAAACTTGTCTTGATTCTTCAAATTTGAGCTTGAAAATTGAAAACCCTATTCTCCTTTCTCTTGTATGGATTTCGAACAGCCCTCTTACAAGATGAGATAATTTTTTTCTCATCTTTTGACTATTTAATCCATATATAAAGGTTAAATGAATTTAAAATTCATTTAACTAGTGAAATTACTAATTTGCCCTTTTATCATAATGGCCAAGATTCAATCTCATTAAAATCAATGGCCATGGTTTAATCCATGTGTTATTCATCTTCCAAAATTGCCCTCAAAGTTCCAAAATATTTCAAAAATGACATCCATGACAAATGACCAATTTGCCCTCCAACTAGACTTTATTTACAACAAGTCTTGAAAATTGTCATTCTATAAAAATTGAACCAAATTGGTTCTATTCTAACTAACCTCCTTGCCAAAATATCATAAATTTTAATTTATGATATTTATTCGATCCAATTATCCGAATTTCATTCAATACGGTTTCCAAATTTTCTTTCTTTAAGATTTATGTCCACTCCATCATATTCTAACTAAATTTAGTTATAATTCCCACTGACATTAATAAAATATTCATAAAATAATATTTTATGAATTTTCCATAATCTTTGGAACCATCTTTAAAATTTTAATTCGGTCTGATATACCAATATGCATAAAATACTTCTACTACGATTTTACCTTTTCCGAGCTATTGGATTTATTTTGAAAATTCTATATTTTCTCTATTCGGGAAATAAACTCTATCATCCATAAAAACTTCATTTTCCAAAGGCTTAGACTGAATTTTTCCTAACTCAATCTATTATTCCGATAATTATCAAAAATATTCATAGAATAAAATTTCTCTACTCTTACTGAGTCCAAAATATCGATCAGAAACACTTTTATGGGACCTTTCCGGAGGTCACCCATCCTAATATTTCTCTGGCCTGAGCACACTTAACAATTTTTATTCGATTCAAATTCGAATAATATAAGCCTCATATGGAAAATCCGGGTACCACAAAAATGCCATTCTCGGGGGTGAACTATTAATTTTCGAGGTTAACTTACACAACTTTTAAAATTAAACTTTGGTCCTTGAACTTTTCTAAAGTTTACACTTTAACCCCTAAACTTTCAAAAATTACAATTTGGTCACTAGTCCAAAAATTGGGATATTACAGAGCAAGCTGAAATTTCCAACCAAGCCATACAAAATATTCTGGAGAAAGTGGTTCACACCACTAGAAAAGATTGGTCTTCGCGTTTGCATGATGCTTTATGGGCACTCTGCCCTGCTTACAAGACTCCACTTGGGATGTCGCACGTATCAGTTGGTTTTTGGTAAATCATGTCACTTGTCGGTTGAATTAGAACACAAGGCATGCAAGTAAATATGGATTATAAAGCTATTGGAAAGAAGAGGATGTTAGATCTTATGGAGCTTGAAGAAATTAGGCGTAATACCTAAGAAAATTCATCGATTTACAAGGAAAAAAGCAAACGCTGGCATGATAACATCATTTTACAGCGACAATTTGCTTTTGGACAACAATTTTTTCTTTTTAATTCAAGCCTAAAGCTATATCCTGGAAAATTGCAGTCACATTGGTCTAGACCGTTTGAAGTAATAAAGGTTTTTCCATATGGCGCAGTCATAATAAAAGATCCAAAAGACGGGCACCAGTTCAAAGTCAATGGGAAGAGACTCAAACATTACTTCGGAGACTTTGATAAAAAAAACTCGTTGAGACCATTCAGATGGTCAAATTTTTCTGATTTTATTTTTTATTTGTTTTCGTATTTAGATTTTTAGTTGTAGTTATTTTATTATTTTATATGTTTTGTTTTATTCTTTATGCAGAATAAGAATGATCCTTATCTAAAAAGAGTGTCGTACACTGTGTTATTCATGCTTACATGTGTCTGGGGGCATTTGAGACAATATCAAATAACGTTGATTGATCAATGTAATCCAAACTATATGATTAGTTTTGAAGAGAGACATGGTGATGAGATGCAATTTTCTGTTGCAATCTCATCCTTTGATTAATCACGGCTCTATGGCAAGAAACGTGTCTTTACGTTTACCTTTTTCATTCACTATTTATCTTTTTTTACTATTATAGACTATTCTCATTCCAAGACTCAATTTTTATCAAGCTTTCTCTTCACAATTTTGTTGCTTTTCTATAAGAAATTTCTTTTCTATCTTTTTGATTTGAAAAGCCAAAAACAAGATGAGCTTTAAAGAATGGTGCGAAGTTGCCGAAAGAAACTCAGGCTTCAGCTTCTGCACCGAAGGAGGAACAACCTGCTTCCATGATGAATCCAGAAAAATATATTTTCTTGACAAAAGCGGATGAGATGCACTTTTCGACAATATTTTGAAGCGCACCATTCATCCTGAACAAGGGATTGCTCTGTCCCAAGAGCAAGAGTCGGGATGAAAAATTTACAAGACCTTTGCTCTCCACAAATGGAGTGATTTTTGTGCACATCTTATTGACTACAGTCCCTCTCTGAAGTTGGTTTTTCTGCGAGAAAGTTCTATTCCCTGGAGTGTTGTAGCTATAAATGGTATGTTTAATACTGATGCGTGTGTGGATGTTTGTGCAATTAAGAGCAAGTATACCCGTCGCTTAAGTAATATAATGATAAGTGTCGAACCCACATGGATTGGAGTGACAAATTCAAAGCAATCACACTTAAAAGTCAGTAAAATAGTATTGTGTGGTGATGAATAAACTAATAACTAATAAGAAAAGTAAATGATAGCAATGATCATAGAGCAAACAAATATTGTAGCAGATACTTACATGATTATGGATGCTGAGTTTATTGCCTAATAACTATGCTAATTACCATTCGAATGCTATAACGGTTAGCAATACATGTCTACATAGACTAATTGATTGAAATATCTATTCGATATGGTTTTCTAATTAACTCTTAGATTTTCTCGATACCTAGAAGTTGATAACAAGATGTTATGGTTTTGATTACTCACTGTTATACAAAGTTGTTCTATTCTTTGAGCTCTATCTTTTAATGTAAATAATTCATAGAATACTTGCTTGGTTGATGAGATTTGATATGAGGAAGAAATTAGGGTTTATGAACAAATTTGGGGCTTTTGAAATTTTATGATTCCATGGTTGAATTTAAATTGGAACCAAGCTTATATGATGTTAAAATCATGTTCTTGAGTTGGGATTTAAACCCAACATATTTTGGTTTGTATGGAGAATATTAGGGTTTATGGATTTAAGTCTAACTTAGGGTTTGTCATGTTGGATTAATGATCTAGTAAGCTTGATTTGTTGTTAGAAAGCAAAACCCTAAGTTAAATATATAGGGACCAATTCGGCAAGCTTCAAAGTTAAGGGACCGAATCTGAATTTTATGAAATTTGAGTGTATTTATGTAATTAATGATGTTGGAGATGTGAAATTGATGTTGGAATGCGAAACCGATGTTGAATCGAATTAGTGACCATTTTGACAATTTGTCAAAATCAAGTGACCAAATAGGAAATGAATTATTGGATGGGGATTAGGTATGATTTTTAGTTAAAATAATAGAATTATGGTAGTAATGTTGATTTGAGGACTAAATTGCAAAGTTAAGAAGTTTGAATCATTACCTTTGCATTTTAGTGACTATTTTGGCAAAGAAAGAAAATTAGAGGGAATTATTTTGAATAAATATTTGTTGAAGAATATGAAGAATTGGTGGTTTGAATCAAGTGATGGGACAAAATTGACAAGTAGAAAAATAAGAAGAAGTTAGTATAAATTAGAAGTTTATTATGGAAGGCTATGTTAAAGATTAAATTTTTGGCAGTGACTTCGAAAATTATCCATAAATTCTAAAAAAATGTTTAGATGATGAATTTTATATTGATGTAAAGATTTGTTCGTCTAGTTTCGTTTCCAACAAACAGAAACTGATTTCGAGTTCCGAGATAAAAGATATAAATTTTTAATCGAATGAAGGTCAGAAAATTAACAGAGCAGTTTCTGTCAGGACAACTTTGTGACGGAAGTTTGAAGAACTTTCATAATTTTTGTAGATTTTATTAATTTATGTGCCTTATATCATTAGATTTTTTATCGAATCTAGTTCTTATAGTATGAAGGATATTAAGATCCAATGTGTATTTTGATCTTTAGAAGTAAATCTCCGAGGGTAGGACAAGTTGCCAGAAAAATAGAATTTGATACATTTTGTACCTAAATGTTTGATAACAAGCTCGGAAGAATTATTGGAAGTTCAAATTGATCATTAAGGACCAAAATGAATTTTTGGATAGTATAAGGAAGAAAGGAAAATTATGAAAATTTTTATGTTAAATGATTAGATAGCTTGATTGAAATATTGTTAGAAGTGAATTTAACAAATGTTTGTTTATATTCATGTGGTTAATAAAGTCAAATCCGAATCAAAAGAAGATTCGAGGTACTATGAAGGAAAAGATCGAGTAGAATTTAGTGAGGCATGCTAATAAATGGCCCAGGTGAGTGCATTTTTACTTATTTATTATGTATGTGATATGAGTGATTGCATTATATATATTTATGCAATATTGATAAATAGGCGATTTGCGATGAACTGACCTTGATATTAATGAAAATATATGTTGATCAAAGTTATGTAAATGGCATGAAGTATTAAGTGGCATATGTGATATATTGCTATGGCATAATAATATATCTAAGATAAATCAGATTTTAGATATTTGGTTATGAACTGCCCAATATCGAATTATGGATAATAGTATTGAGGGATTGGATATTGAATATGAAAATATTATATTGTTATGCCCAAGTACTAGTGTAAGAGTCTTTGGTATAATTGGATATCCATAGAGTCTTGGCAGTTGCATCATAGCACTATGGTGCGAGATAGACTCTTCGGGGTCGAGATAGACTTTTCAGGGTCGAGATAGACTCTACAGAGTCGGTTCAAACACTACGGTGTTACATAGCACAAATTGTGCGAGTATGAGGAGCAAAGGGCGTCCTCGAGTACGTACTCACCATCAGATGCTACGGCGTTGCAGACACTACGGTATCGAGATGACTCATATACCATAGGTTCACATGAGAATCTTTGGTATAGCTGAATAACCATAGGGTCTTAGCAACTGCATCCCAGCACTACGGTAATATTCAGTCACTTCGGTGATGTTTAGACACTTCGGTGTCAACTTAGATGCTACGGCGTTGTTCAGACACTTCGGTGTTGTTAGCACAAAATGTGCAAAAATAAGGAGCAAAGAGCGTCCTCGAGTACGTACTCATCTCATTCGCTTCGGCGATGCAGATGCTACGGCGTCGTAGACACTACGGTGTCGTGATGAATCCCATACCCTGACATCACATGATTTTGTACTTTGGGCGATAATAAATGAAATATATTTATACAGGTAGTTAAGTTAAAAAAAACTTAACGTATATTTGATTGATAAAATAAAGGTTTAATGATATGATATAAACTGCAATTGGGACAAGCTTGCCATTTTGCAAGAACTATATTGTAGTGTCATATGACAAAGGAATGACTTGATATTTACCTTGGACCATAAGATTTTGCAGTACAGAATTAGTGCAATACAAATTTCTTACATGATCATTCCTGCATTACGGATTTATTACAGTACAGGTTCATTACATGGGAATGACTTTAATAAGTTTATTTTATGTTATTTGTATACATTGAAATGTTTTACTTCAATTTATAGTTGCCTCACTAAGTGAATACTTAGCGTGTGCTATTTCACACATAGGTTATTGGAAACTTACCGGAAGAGGATTCAAGCATGTTAATCAAGCTACAATCTGCCAAACTGCAGTAAGACATTCTAAATTTATGATATTCTTTAGTGGGCATGTATCAATTTATTCGTTGGTTAATTTATAAGCTAGTTTTATGTCAGATGTTTAAAAAAATTACAAGTCAGGAAATCAGCTAAATAATTTAGTAATATCTTCAATGTGTATTTAATCATCAAATATACATTGAGGGTGTTACATTAAATGGTATCAAAGCTATAGGTTTAGCCGGTTCTGGATGCTAAATCGAGTTTGTTATAAGTTGTCAGTAAATACATGCCCCTAGAATGTCATATTACTGATGTGTTGATTTGTATGACTTGAAGCTGCTTCTCATTAGTAATAGATGAGATAAGATTATAATAAGAAAAGTAAGACGCTACTGGATTTCGTCAATTGACGAATCTCAGAGGTCAAGAAAGGACTCACAGTGAATACAATGAAGTAAAATAGTTATTGTAATCAACTATAGTTTGAGTTGAGTTACCTGCATTGTAAGGAGCTGATGCAGTAATTATAAGATATTAGCCTTTAACATCTATACATGCACTTATGTTTATAACAACATAGATTATAAGGGAATATATTGACTACATGGAGTACTAGCCTCGATAGTATCTAATAGAGATCCGAGGTTTACTTTAAGATTTTGGAAGTTCTGAAAGATATGAATATTGAAAAGTTAGAAGAAGTAATATTATTCCTAAGGGAACATGTTTGTATTTGGGTGGATTAATGCCACAAAGTAGTACTTACAATAGAAGTGACCTAGAAAAATTTTCTAGGAGTTAAAAGAGCTGAAAGTTCAGCTGTAAGAATTGTTAGACTGAAGTTATAATTAATCCAGTGTACTATTGTGAGAAGCTCTAGAATTATTTGTAAAGAAGGAAGATAGTTCTTTTACGACCATGTAGTAATTATTTATAAAATGAAAATAAGAAAAAGATAATGATATATTTTCTATCAGGATTATTAGTTAACCTAAACCAGAAAGACTGTATGTGAGTTTAGATATTAAAAGTGGCTTTTTTAGGTCATATTACTTCAGCTATAGGGTTCTGAGTCGATCCTAAAAATATTACAGATGTTCGCAGTTTCTTAAGACTTATTGGTTATGATCAAAGGTCTGTGAAAGATTTCTTGATGATATGTTATGAGCTTATATAATTGAGTTTGAAATCAAGGAAAAGATATATGCCATTAGTAGAAATTGCTTATAGTAATAGTTATCAAGAGAGTATACATATGGAACCCTACGAGGCTCTCTACAGGAAAAAGGGTAAATCATTATTAAATTAGTTCGAGTTCAAGATCATAAATTAATTAAGTTGTATTTATTACAAGAAATGGAAGAAAAAGTAAAGATTATACAATATAATCTTAAAAAGATTAATGATCGACAGAAGTCTTACGTAGACTTGAAAGGGAAAGATATTCAATTCGAAGACAAAAGAAGAACATGATGTCTATCTTCGCATTGTTCTTCAGACTCTTCGGGAAAAGAAGCTATATGCTAAGTTGTTAAAGTGTAAATCTTGGTTGCCAGAAGTTGCTTTTCTTAGTCATGTGGTTTTGGCAGAAGAGATAAGAGTAAATCCTAAGAAAGTACCAACTATAGTTGAATAGAAACCTCTGAAGAATGTTTCTGAGGTTCGAAGTTTCTTGGGACTTGTTGGTTATTATCAAAAGTTTGTAAAGAATTTCTCGATGATTGCCTCCCTACTAACCAAGCTATTGAGGAAAGGTATGCCATTCAGTTAGACAGATAAGTTCCAATAAAATTTTGAGACATTAAAGAAGATATTAATCGAAGCTCTGATGTTAGTACAACCAGAATCGGGCAAAGATTATGTAGTTTATAACGATGCTTCTCATAAAGGTTTGGGAAGTGTACTTAAGTAAGAAGGAAAAGTAGTGGCTTATGCTTCGAGACAACTTAAGATGCATAAGAGGAAATTATCCTACTCATGATTTGGAGCTGGCAATAGTTGTATTTGCTTTAAAGATATAGTGTCATTATTTATATGATGAATGATGCTATATTTACATAGATTAAAGAAGTTTAAAGTATCTGTTAACTAAAAAGAAGTTGAACCTGAGGCAAGAAGGTGGATAGTCAGTATAAGGATAAATCTGATCGAAATAAGAATTTTGATATCAGATTTAGAAATTAAAACGCATTAGAAGGTATTGAATTTGGATCGAACAAGATCGTAAAGCGTACTCAGGCTAGAGAAATTCAATGATGGGTGACTGCTACCTCTCCAAAAGTACTGTTAATGTCAATCTTACAATGCTTTTGCTTGTTTTTAAGTGCATTTAGTTGCATTAGGATGTTAAAACCATGCTTTTCCATAGAGAGTTCAGAATTCTGTCTATGCCAGTGTGACAGGTTATTTTGTTGGCAATTTTGCAGGTTTGGCATAGGATTTGGCCCAAAAAAACAACACAGGAATGAGCGCCAGAGAGAATGCCGAGTGTTGCTGCCACAGATGGACCAGACAATGCCAAGCACCGGTTGGCAGAGAAGTGAACTTGATGCCACGCGAAGAAGCTTTTGGGCCCTGAAAAAATAAGAAATGATCAGGCTCCAAAAAGATAGCAATTGGAATAATCTCCGAAAAATAGCGGATAAGGTGGTGCCAAGACTTGTTGGTAGATTCATGCCAAGTTTGGATGCCAAGCCAGCGTCAGCAGTATGATGTCAGTCCTAGCCTGATCAACACTTATTCAAATGTGGATAAGATGATGATCTTTTATCCCTCGGGCAGTTGAAATTTAAAATTCAAATAAAAAGCTCATCCTATCCCTTCCCCGCATGCCTATTTAAACACCAACCAAGCTAGACTTTTGGAGGGTGAGGAAGATTGGATCGTGAAGAGTTTGTGTGTGACGATTGACAATTGGCTGCACCTTGGAAGGGTGGTCCAACCAACTTAGCCGAGAAGCCTGGATCTTGAATGGCTGCATCGAGAGACCCCTTCTAGCCCATTCTCTCTTTCAAGTTATTTTATCTTGTTTTTAAGGATGATGTGCTTCAAAAACGTTTGTGGATTGTTGGTTAAATCCCTCACCATGAACTAATTTAATAGTTGGTGGGAGATGTTTGGGTTTTATGTTATTTTCATGCTTTAGTTTTTAATAATAAATCTGTATTGGCAATGCTTTATCTATTCGGCATGTTTTAATGTTTTCTAAATACTCTGCCAAGCGAGAGCTGGCACTGTTGGCCTATCGTGCCTTAATATCTTAACGGACTTGGGGTGGCAACAAATAAGTTGTTGAATACTAAGGAGAGAAGCTTCGAGAGAAGTCATTCAAGTAGATGAACTTACTTCGGGAGTGAAATCTACCCCTTAGGAGTATAGATTGGAGCTTAATCAAATTAGTTTATTTAAAACAAACACTATAGAGATATAGGGGTTTTTACATGATCAATTTAGGGCAATGACCATCGAGAGAGGCTTTGCTAATTTTGAATCTGCTCGGTAAACAATGCCAAGATAGGTTATTATTTAAGGCTGGCACGGTATGAATACCATGAAAACCAGGCATTCCCTACCAACGCTCATCATTCATTAGAACACCTTCCTTGCCAACATCTTTACTTTATTTTCATTCTTTTACTTTTTTTAATTGTTTGAAAAGCCAATTTCAAATCAACTTTTTCTTAAGGAAAGTAACAATCAAGGCAATTAAATTCTAAGTCAATCTCTGTGGGATCGATACTCAGCTTACCAGCTGTATTACTTGCAGACCGTGTATACTTGCACGCAAAAGACTCATATTGGCACTGTTTATTATTCTTCCAATATATATTTTCTGCACCTTTTGCCAGCATTTTACCTAGAGAGTCTACAAGTTTTTGGTGCCGTTGCTGAGGATTGCAACGGAATTGATTGTTTTCAATTTTTTACTTGTCTTTCTTTTATTTTTATTTCTATTTTTACCCTTTTTTATCGATGTATGACCAGAAGCCATTTTATGGTGGACGAGTGGCCATACGATCCAGAAATTAAGAAAACCTTACGGAGGTTAAAAAGAATATTTCGAAAGATAAACCAAGGTAATTGAGGGAATGGTATGGTGAACAATGGAGGAAATCCACTTAACAATGAGATACCACCACCACCTGCTATCCCAATTGTTAATGAGAGACCTATTAGAGAACATTTGACACCAACCATTGATAACTTGATGCCAAGACTTGTTGGCACAGAGGTAAACGCTATTAATTTTGAACTTAATCCGGTAATGATTCAAACTCTTTTGAATGTAGGTCAGTTTGACAGAGCACTCACTAGAGATCTTAGGCAACATCTAAGACAGTTCATGGAGATTTGCCAGCTATTCCAACAAAATGGAGTACCTGAAGATATCGTGAAGCTGAAGTTGTTTACTTTTTATTTGAGAGACAAAGCTAAGGCTTGGCTTAATTCCTTGCCACCTGGCTCAATTACTTCATGGGCATACTTATGCCAAAAATTCTTGACAAGATTCCAGCCGTCAACACTCATTGCGGAGCTGCGGGTGGAGATCCTTACATTCAGGCAGGCTGAGGATGAGACCTTATGATATTTGGGAAAGATTCAAAGACTTGTTGAGGAGGTGTCCTATGCATGGATTCCTGAATTGGACTCAGATTCAAACCTTTTACAATGGATTGAATGCACAAACGAGGACTGTTGTTGATACTTCAGCAGCTGCCTCATTGCTTGACAAGACATATACTGAGGCTGTTGACATTTTAGAGAGGATTGCAATCAATGATTTTGAATATCTTGTTGCGATACTTGGGACTAGAACTAAAACTAACGGGAAATTTCAGGTTGATGAGCTAACATCCATTCATGCCGAGATTTCCAACCTTACTAGTATGGTAAGAACGTTGCAAAAGAACAACGAGTCCTAAAAAGTCAAAGCGTTAGACCCATTATGTACAATTTGTGGAGAGAATCATTATATGGATGAATGCCTTGCCAACCCTGAATCGATAAATTTTGTTGGTAATGTTAATCGTTAATATAATCCTAACTCCAATACTTACAATGCAGGTTGGAGACAACACCCTAATTTAGCTTGGGGAAATCAAGGAGGTAACCAGTACAATACCCAGTGCTAGAATACTAAGAGGCAGAATAACAATGCCATGCCAGCATTCTATCAGAATGCCATGCCACAGAAAGCCCAAAACAATTTTTAGCAAGGGCAAAGACTCAACTAAGGAGTCACTGTAACACCCTTAACGTATACTCGTAAGTCGAATATACATTAAAGATGTTATAGAGTCATTGAAAGAAATCTTGACTTGTAATCTTTTTATACTAAAATTCATCTTGTAGTTTAACCCTTTCTCAATTTTAAATTAAAAATTATGTCAGTCTATTACAGCTAGTTTTGACCCTGAATTAATTTATAAAATTCATAATTGAGTTGCTGAAATAAAAATATAATTCAGGTTGAAAACTATGTACATTGTCTAGACCCTTTCTTGATTTTCAAATTTTACGCGATCAGGGTTAAACGACATTTAACTACGTCAAAATGCTTAGTTATTAATAGCAAACCATTTCTTTAAGTCCATACTTCCATGACAATGTATAAATACGTTATAAACTTAGACTTTCAAAGCAGTTTACCCACTTAAAATATTACATGCCCACTAGTCTATCAAATTACGTTAAAGATGTACGTATTGTACTTACAGATAGTAACTTGATCTTTCCAATTAACAACTCCTTCTTGCTAGTCTATTTTCAGAGAACCTACGTGTGAAATAAAACACACGCTAAGTACGAACTTAGTGAGGCAATAATCTTATTTACCAAAACATAAAATAAAGCAATACTTGTTAGACATTAACCTAGCATAGTTTCTGTCTAAAGTAGTATCGTACTAACAAGGTTTCCATAGTCAGTCAATATTCATTGGCAAGTCATTATTTTTCTAACTTAGTCTAGTTTCCAATACTCCATCATTACCAAGTAAATCATATACATGGCATAGTTCACATACATGGCATGTTTCATACTCATCGCATAATTCACATGCATGACATGATTTATATATATATATATATGACAAAATTCACATACATGCCATACTTCATATACATGGCATAATTCATATATATGGCATGAATTATATACATGGCAGAATCTATATACGTGTATTAATTCATATACGTGGCATGATTCATATACGTAACATCATTCATATATATGACTTAATTCATATACATAACATAATACGTGTACATGGCATAATTCATGTGCATGGCATAATTCATATACGTAACATAATTTGTACACATGTCATGATTCATATAAGTGACATGATTCATATACATAATTTGATTCATTTACATGACATGATTCTTTTACCTGACATGGTTCATATACGTGATTTAATTCATATACATGGCATGTTCCGTATTCATGGCATGGTTCATATACATGACATATTTTATAAACATGGCATGGTTCATACTCATGACATGGTTCATATGCATAACATGATTCGTTTACATGACATAATTCAATTATGTGACATGATTCTTTTATCATTGCCCAAAGTATTCTATAGAAGATCGAGGTACGCGAGTCATCTTGAAATGACACCATAGTGTCTAACGTGAACGTGAAGATGAGTACGTACTCGGGGATGCTCTTTGCTACCCATAAACATGAAGCACCTTGACAGTGCACTCGGGCACAGTGGGCGTGGATCCCCAGGGTGCATATGACACAATCATTTTGTCACAATATATGTTTGATAACATGAACATGAGGGTGCAGCTGCTAAAGACTCTGTGACATGCTAACTATACCATGGACTCTTATGCACAATACTTGGGCATTTCTTTCATCGTCAACTCAACATCATAATTAATCATATAAATAGACATTTCATGTTTCATGATTCATTATAAATAGGCATGGCAAACATAGATCATCATCATTTATGCAAACAATAATTCGTACCTGGTATTCCATCAAGCTTGCCATATCGAGCAATGTATCATATCATGTATTATAGAGAAATGCAATGCCATTTTCAATATAATGCAAACATTTAAAAATGTACTCACCTTATCCATTTATTATTATGCCTAAGCTCTATTGATCCTTTCCTTTATAGTGCCTCGAACATTCTTTTGATTCGGATCCAACTTCATTTATCACATGAATATAAATAAACATTTGTTAGATTCACTTCTACCAATATTTCAATTAAGCTATTTAATCATTCAACATAAAAATTTTCCATAAATTTCTTTCCTTCCTTATACTGTTTACAAACTCATTTTTGGTCCCTAATGGCCATTTTGATCTTCAAATAATTCTTCAAAAATAATTCCCTCTAATTTTTTGTTCTTTCCGAAATAGTCACTAAAAATGCAAATATAAGGATTCAAGCTTTCTTAACTTTGCAAATTAGTCCTCAAATAAAAATTACTACTTGAATTCTATTATTTCAACTAAAATCAGTTTTAGTCCTTTAAAACCTCATTTCCGAATTGGTCACTTAACTTTGACAATTTGTCAAAATGGTCACTAACTGGATTTAAAATCGGTTTTGCATTCTAACTTCAATTTCACATCTCTAACATTAATAATAACATAAATACACTTCAAATCATAAAAATATCATATTAGTCCTCTAACGTTCAAAATTTCTGAAATGGTTCTTATACCTTTAATTTAGGGTTTTGCTTCCAAATATGTAGGGTTTAAATCTCAACTCTAAATCAAACTTGAATCCATAAACCCTAACTATCATCATACTAACTCTAAATCAAACTTGAATCCATAAACCCTAACCTTTAATTTATCCAACATCACAAACCCTAAATCAAACTTGAATCCATAAACCCTAACCATCATCATACGAACTAAAATATGTAGGGTTTAAATCTCAACTCAATAACATGATTTTAACATTATACTAGCTTGATTTCAACTTGAATTTCATCATGAAATCATAAATTTCCAAAAGCCCCAAACTTTTTCCATAAACCCTAATTTCTTCTCATGAAAAATTATCATCAATCAAGCATGTTTTACATGAATTATTTACACCAAAATATAGAGCTTAAAGAGTTGAACAACTTTGTAGTTGAAAATATTACCTGAAAATCGAGTTTCGGGGCTCAAATCGAACTTGGAAATTTTTTCACCATTTTTCTTTTTTTCTCCCCCTAATATTTCAAAATTTGAGGATGAAGAATGGCCTTCATCTTTTGTTTTTCATCCAATTTGCCCACCTGTCTTGTATAAATGAATTTTGAATTCATTTAGATAGTGAAATTACTAAAATACCCTTTTAATCCAACGGTTGAGATTGATCTTATCATTAATCAAGGGCCAAGATTTAACCTTCCATTTCCTTCTTCCAAAAATTTTGTTGTAACTTTTTAAATATTTCAAAAATGCCATTGGGGCAAAATGACAAATTTGCCCTCCAAATAGTTTTCATTTACTAGTTTACTTCAAAAATGCCATCCCATTACAATCCAACTAAAATAGTCCATTCCCAACCGGTCACTATTCCTTAAATATTATTTTATAACTTTTCCATGGCTTATGGAATAGCCTCTGAAATTTTGATTTGATCCGATCTCCCGATATTCGTAAAATACTTCTACTGCGATTTTACCTTTTTCGAACTATCGTATTTATTCCAAAAATTCCATATTTCCTTATTCGGGAAATAAGCTCTATTATCTCATAAAACTTCCTTTCCCGTAACCTAGACTGAATTTTCCTAACTCAGTCTACTATTTCGATAATTATCGAAAATCACCATAGAATAAAATTTCTCTTAGAAATCCTTTATCGATAATCCATTCGAATGTTCTTTACTTTTACTGAGTCCAAATTATTGATCAAAAACACTTTTATGGGACTTTCCTGAAGGTCACCCATCCTTGTATTTCTCTGGCCTGAGCATGCTTAACTATTTCATTCGATCCGAATTGGGTACCTTTTTCTGCATCTTAATTCTTAAAACCGATAACAAGGTACATTTTTCGATCCGATTCACTCTTATACTGAATAAAATTACTTGTTAGGTAAATTTACACTTTAGTCCCTAAACTTTTCCAAAGTTTATACTTTAACCCCTAAACTTTCAAAATTTACATTTTAGTCACTAATCAAAAATTGGGATATTACAATTCCTCCCCCTTAAGAAAATTCATCCTCGAATTTTCAATGCGTATCTGTTCCAAACATTTACGGATATTACTTCCTTATTTTCTTCTCAACTCCCAAGTGACTTCTTCGACCTTGTGATTTTTCTTCAAAACTTCAGTCAATAAAATTTCTTATTCCTTAATTCTTTAATTCCATAAACTAATATTTCTACTAACTCCTCTTCATGTATCAAATCTAATTGCATCTCAATTTATTCAGCAGTGTTGACATATAAATAATTCAGTCAATGTCCCCAAAACATAAGTACATATACTATAGACTTTTGCTCACTTCTTGAGATAAGACCTATTAATATACTATTGGTCTAACTTTTTCACATTTCCTTGAGGTATAACAGTTCTGAAACTAAGTTTTCCCTTTTTGACCTATAAACCATCCTTCATTTTTAAATAAACAATCATAACTTCTCTTTTGCTCTGACATTTAAGGCTCGCAACAACTTAAACATTTAAACAACCAATGCTTTATTATATACAGTTGATGAAGCTTACAACCTCTTAGGTACTTCTTGTTCTTGTACTTGAGCCCCCTACTGCACCAGTAGCTCAATCTAGGTAAAAATCAGAAAAAGTTTATACTTGATTTCATTATTACTACTACAAGTATCTTTATAACCCTTGTAATTCGAGACTCTTGTTCTTGTCTAGAAACATTTCTAGGGAAATTTCAATTAGTCAGAACAATCCTCAACTAAACAAACTTCCTTTGACTTCATTAAGGAACTAATTCCTTTTAAAAATTTAAATGTTTCTTCTTATAATCACTTCTACCTTGTGCACAGATAACCAACTTATCTAAATTACACTTCAGATTCTCGAGATGATACCTTCAGATTGCCTTCTAGTACTTGATCACTTAGATCATTAGAAAACCCTTTTTCCAGCAATCTACATTATTTTAATGCTTGTCATACTCATCATCTTATATTACTGATTGTCTTTATCAAAACCTTTCTGAAAAAATATCTTAGCTTATCCATTACACTTCAGCCCTACCTTTATAAGGCTTTGATTTCAACTATTCAGGTAGAATTAACCTCTTAGTTGACTTTTCTGAATACTCTTTGGTTACAAGTTCAATACACTTTATCGATAATATACTTCCAATCTTGTTCAGTATGTACTCAAATATCACTTTCATCATACTTTTATTCCAGATTCTTTGTCTTCCTAATCTATTAGGCTTCACAGTTGACATCTTATAATACTAATGTGTCCTTAAAGAAATAATCCTTCTTCCTTAGGCTGTATCTGATTTAAAGACTTTTCAAAGTTTTTCTAACATTTGAGGAGTCTACACTGTAACTATTTCCATGTTTGCTTTGATAATCCTTGCAATATAGTTTACTACTTTTAGTACTCTGACTTATTCATACCTAACATCTTTTTTTAGCTTCAAAAATAATCTCTTTACAGATCAATTTCTTTCTTAATTTATTTTCTAATCATCTCAGTAGTATTATTACTTAACTTTCCAATTCTCCCTTATATGTACTGACAGTACAAACATCTTATGATAAGATACTACTGAGTTATTTCCATCATAACTTCAATTCGTAACTTATCTTGAGTAAATTGCCAGATTACATCTACAACAACTACTGACATTGTTATCTTCAAACATATATATATATATCTAAAGTAAAGATACTTCTTCTTCTTACTCATTCGTATCCGAGTATCTTATAATTACTGTATCATCTCTTTACTATGTGGATAACTTATTCTAAGCAAAAACTAACTTCCAGGCTTATTTTACTGTATCATATCCACTATGGGTCCTTTCTTGACCTCTAAGATTCGCCAACTGACAAAATCCATTATCGTTTTACTTTTCTTATCCTAGTATCATTTCACCTCTGCATCATATGCATACAACCAGTTCATTCCAAAAATAATCTCAAGTTTGCAAAATAAAAGCTCCAATAAGCTTACCAGGAACTCAATTCCTTAAAGCATTAACATACATTTCTTACATATTCTAGTCACCCATGCACTACGTCCAAGTGGGTTACTAGGAAACACATTACTAAAAATATAGTTTTCCTTAAGAATCTTTTTTTTGAACTACTACCTTAGTACCAATATACGAGTGAGTCAAACTCGGATCAATTAAAGTAATTACAGGCTTCTTCCATAGCCTTTGCTCTCATTAAAGCATCCTAGTAAATAGACAAACGCATACCTAAGAATTACTCTTTAGGCCTCAGGTTAAGCCCCTCGATAAACCATTCTCATAGGGACTTCGTAGTCGATATCAAATCAGCTGTATACCGACTTAATCCATTAAAATCCAACTCATACTCATGGACAGTACGAGTACTTTGTTTTAAACTTTGAAACTACTATAACATCTCTTTCTTAAACTGGTCGCCAACATACTTGACTCTAAACACTTTTTAGAATGTCTAAGTCACTTTCTCAACAGGTATAATTATGAGGCTTCGGACCATCAAATACAAGCATGTTCCCTTAATAAGGATGCAGCTTTTCTAACTTTTCAGCATTTGTATAATTTAATTCCTCTAGTGTGACTTTAACATTGCAGAGCCATAAATTGGCAGCCATCAGACCACTTTCTCCACAAAATTCAGGAGCTCCTAACTTCTTAAGCTCTTTAACAGTCGATGCCTTTACTGGTGCAGATGCCAGATTGATACAGGCATTAGGGTTTAAATTTTTTTAACCATAGCTTTTTAGGGCTCGTACTAAGGTTCCATATTCTTATGTTGGGGCTCCCTACTGCGTAGGTGGCTTAGCTGGGGTAGGAGCTAGAGGTGGAACATTTTATCTCTTTACTTCCACTTTAAACCTTCTCTTGATCCCCGTAATTAAACATTTAACGTAGTCCATCAGTACTTAACATCATCTACTTCCACTAAAACTTATTCATGTAAATGAGGAGCATAATCAAGTTACACAAATAGTACATCAGTAACATGACATCACTTAACATCAAATCATATTTAACACGGTTTAACATCTAGAATTGGCTAAGCCTGTAGCTATGATACCAATAAATGTAACACCCTTAACGTATACTTGTAAGCCGAATATACATTAAAGATGTTACAAAGTCGTTGAAATAAATCTTAACTTGTAATTTTTATACCAAAATTCATCTTGTAGTTTAACCCTTTCTCAGTTTTAAATTAAAAATGATGTCAGTCTATTACAGCTAGTTTTGACCCTGAATAGATTTATAAAATTCATAATTGAGTTGTTGAAATAAAAATATAATTCAAGGTGAAAACTATGTACACTGCCTAGACTCTTTCTTGATTTTCAAATTTTTACGCGATCAGTGTTAAACGACATTTAACTACGTCAAAATGCATAGTTATTAATAGTAAACCATTTCTTTAGGTCCATACTTCCATGACAATGTATAAATACATTATAAACTTAGACTTTCAAAATAGTTTACCCACTTAAAATATTACATGCCCACTAGTCTATCAAATTACAGTAAAGATGTACGTAATGTATTTACATATAATAACTTGATCTTCCCAATTAACAGCTCCTCCTTGCTAGTCTATTTTCAGAGAACCTACGTGTGAAATAAAACACACGCTAAGTATGAACTTAGTGAGGCAATAATCTTATTTATCAAAACATAAAATAAAGCAATACTTGTTATACATTAACCTAGCATAGTTTCTGTCTAAGGTAGTATCGTACTAACAAGGTTTCCACAGTCAGTCAATATTCATGAGCAAGTCATAATTTTTCTAACTTAGTCTAGTTTCCAATACTCCATCATTACCAAGTAAATCATATACATGGCATAGTTCACATACAAGGCATATTTCATACACATGGCATAATTCACATGCATGACATGATTTATATATATATATATATATGACAAAATTCACATACATGACATACTTCATATACATGCCATAATTCATATATATGGCATGAATTATATACATGGCAGAATCTATATACGTGTATTAATTCATATACATGGCATGATTCATATACATGACATCATTCATATACATGACTTAATTCATATACATAACATAATACGTGTACATGACATAATTCATGTGCATGGCATAATTCATATACGTAACATAATTTGCACACATGTCATGATTCATATACGTGACATGATTCTTTTACTTGACATGGTTCATATACGTTATTTAATTCATATACATGGCATGTTCCATATTCCTGGCATGGTTCATATACATGACATATTTCATATACATGACATATTTCATATACATGGCATGGTTCATATTCATGATATGGTTCATATACGTAATATGATTTGTTTACGTGACATGATTCTTTTATCATTGCCCAAAGTATGCTATATGAGATCGAGGTACACGAGTCGTCGTGAAATGACACCGTAGTGTCTAACATGAACGTGAAGATGAGTACGTACTCGGGGACGCTCTTTGCTCCCCTTAAACATGAAGCACCTCGACAGTGCACTCGGGCACAGTGGGCGTGGATCCCCAGGGTGCATATGACACAATCATTTTGTCACAATATTTGTTTGATAACATGAACATGAGGGTGCAGCTGCTAAAGACTCTATGGCATGCCAACTATACCATGGACTCTCATACACAATACTTGGGCATTTCTTTCATCATCAACTCAACATCATAATTAATCATATAAATACACATTTCATGTTTCATGCTTCATCATAAATAGTCATGGCAAACATAGATCATCATTTATGCAAACAATAATTCGTACCTGGTATTCCATCAAGCTTGCCATGTCGAGCAATGTATCATATCATGTATTAAAGAGAAATGCAATGCCATTTTCAATATAATGCAAACATTTAAAAATGTACTCACCTTAGACATTTATTATTATGCCTCACTAAGCTTTATTGATCCTTTCCTTTATACTACCTATAACCTTCTTTTGATTCGGATCCAACTTCATTTATCACATGAATATAAATAAACAATTATTAGATTCACTTCTAGCAATATTTCAATTAAGCTATTTAATCATTCAACAAAAAATTTTCCATAAATTTCTTTCCTTATATTGTTTACAAACTCATTTTTGGTCCCTAATGACCATTTTGATCTTCAAATAATTCTTCAAAAATAATTCCCTCTAATTTTTTGTTCTTTTCAAAATAGTCAATAAAAATGCAAAGATAAGGATTCAAGCTTTCTTAACTTTGCAACTTAGTCCTCAAATAAACATTACTACTTGAATTATATTATGTCAACTAAAATCAGATTTAGTCCTTCTCTAAAACCTCATATCCGAATGGGCCACTTAACTTTGACAATTTGTCAAAATGGTCACTAACTCGATTTAGCATCAGATTTGCATTCTAACTTCAATTTCACACCTCCAACATTAATAATAACATAAATACACTTCAAATCATAAAAATATCAGATTAGTCCTCTAACTTTTAAAATTTCTGAAATGGTCCTTATACCTTTAATTTAGGGTTTTGCTTCCAGATAACAAATTCAAGCTTACTAGATCATTTATCCAACATCACAAACCCTAAATCAAACTTGAATCCATAAACCCTAATCATCTTCATACTATCTAAAATATGTAGGGTTTAAATCTCAACTCAATAACATGATTTTAACATTATACTAGCTTGATTTCAACTTGAATTTCATCGTGAAATCATAAAATTCCAAAAGCCCCAAACTTTTTCCATAAACCCTAATTTCTTCTCATGCAAAATTCTCATCAATCAAGCATGTTTTACATGAATTATTTACACCAAAAGATAGAGCTTGAAGAGTAGAACAACTTTGTAGTTGAAAATATTACTTGAAAATCGAGTTCCGGGGCTCGAATTGAACTTGGAAAATTTTTCTCCATTTTTCTTTCTTTCTCCCCCTCATATTTCGAAATTTGAGGATGAAGAGTGGCCTTCATCTTTTGTTTTTCATCCAATTTGGCCACTTGTCTTGTATAAATTAATTTTGAATACATTTAGATATTGAAAAAATACCCTTTTAATCCAACGGTTGAGATTGATCTTATCATTAATCAAGGGCCAATATTTAATCTTCCATTTCCTTCTTCCAAAATTGTCCTTGTAACTTTTTAAATATTTCAAAAATGTTATTGGGGCAAAATGAGCAATTTGCCCTCCAACTAGTTTTTATTTACTAGTTTACTTCAAAAATGTCATCCCATTACAATCCATCTAAAATAGTTCATTCCCAACCGGTCACTATTCCTTAAATATTATTTTATAACTTTTCCATAGCTTATGCAATAGCATATAAAATTTCGATTCGATCCGATCTCCCAATATTCGTAAAATACTTCTATTGCGTTTTTAACTTTTTTGAACTATCAGATTTATTCCAAAAATTCCATATTTCCTTATTTGGGAAATAAACTCTATTATCTCATAAAACTTCCTTTCCCATAACTTAGACTGAATTTTCCTAACTAAGTCTACTATTTCGATAATTATTGAAAATCTCCATAGAATAAAATTTCTCTTAGAAATCCTTTATCTTTAAACCATTCGAATATTCTTTACTTTTACTGAGTCCAAATTATCGATCAGAAACACTTTTATGGGACCTTCCCGAAGGTCACCCATCCTTGTATTTCTTGACCTGAGCACGCTTAACTATTTCATTCGATCCAAAGTTGGTACCCTTTTCTACATTTTAATTCTTAAAACCGATATCAAGGTACCTATTTCAATCCGATTCACTCTTATACTGAATAAAATTACTTGTTAGGGAAATTTACACTTTAGTCCCTAAACTTTTCCAAAGTTTATACTTTAACCCCTAAACTTTCAAAAATTACATTTTAGTCACTAATCAAAAATTAGGATCTTACAGGAACTCTCACAGAGTACATGGAAAGGAATGATGCCACAGTCCAGAGTTTGGCGGCATCAATGAGAAACTTGGAAGTCCAACTTGGGCATATTGTTGGTGCACTCAGCAATCGACCCCAGGGATCATTGCCAAGTGTCACGGAAGATGCTCAGCACAAAGACAATGAGCAGTGCAAAGCTATAACTCTTTGGAGTGGTAAGTAGTACGAAATGGAGAAGGTTGCTAAATAGCCAATGAATTGCCAAGATGAGAAGCTTGTGCCAGCAGATGATCCCAGGGAAGAAGAGAAAGAGGAAACAAAAACAGATGATGCCAGAACCGATGCCAGACAGCATACCAATACCAAAACCAATGCCAAACATACCGATGCCAGGACTGATGCCAAATAGATTGATGCCAGCACTGCCCTAGCAAAGCCAGCACTGCCGGCATATGTTTATCCGCCACTACCATTTCCAGCAAGACTTCAAAAGCATAAGCAATATCAATAGTTCAAGCGCTTCTTGGAGGTTCTTAAGCAATTGCAAATCAACATTCCATTGGTAGAAGCCCTTTAACAAATGCCCAACTATGTCTAATTTATGAAGAACATTTTGTCCAAAAAGAGAAAGTTGGGAGACATTGAAACAGTAGCTCTGACTGAAGGATGCAGTGCCAAGATCCTAAATAGATTGCCACCAAAGTTGAAAGATCCACGAAGTTTCACTATTCCCTGCGCCATTGGCAACAAATTCATGGGCAAGGCACAGTGTGACCTAGGAGCCAGCATCAATTTTATGCCAATGTCAGTCTTTCGGAAGCTTGGCATAAAAGTAAGACCTACCACAGTGACACTTCAGCTGGCAGACCGATCCTATGCACATCCCAAGGGTAAGATTGAGGATGTGTTGGTAAAGGTAGACAAATTTATTTCTCTAGATGATTTTATCATTTTGGATTAAGAGGTTGATATTAATGTCCTGATTATTTTGGGTAGACCTTTCCTTGCCACGCGTAGGGCTTTGATTGATGTTCATAAAGGGGAACTAACAATGCGCATGAATGATCAGCATGTTACATTTAATGTGTTTCAAGCTTTGAAATGTGCAGATGAACTTGATGAGTGCCAAGCAGAAGAGATGATAGAGTCTATTTACACTTTGGACACGGCGAGTTATTTTGAGTTGTTCAGTTGGCTGGCAGAGAAATCAAGGCACCTAAACCATCAATTGAGGAGCCACTAGCATTGGAACTGGAACCACTTCCAGATCACTTGAAGTATGCTTATTTAGGTGAACACTCAACTGTGCCAGTGATCATTGCCACTGGTCTCACTAATGATCAGGAGGAAAGATTGTTGGGAATATTAAGTGACTATAAGCAGGCATTAGGGTGACTTTGGCAGACATCAGAGGTATTAGCCCAACCATTTGCATGCATAAGATTATCTTGGAGGAGTACCATGGCAAGACCATTGAAGGCCAAAGAAGGCTAAACCCAAGCATGAAAGAGGTAGTGAAAAAAGAGATAATAAAATGGCTTGATACATGGATTATATATCTCATTTTCGATAGCTCTTGGGTTAGCCCGGTGCAATGCGTGCTAAAGAAGGGTGGCATGACCGTGGTACAAAATAGTGAAGTTGAGTTAATCCCCTCCAGAACTATCACAGGGTGGAGAGTGTTCATAGACTATAGGAGGCTGAACAATGCCACGAGGAAGGACCACTTCCCATTGCCATTCATCGATCAGATACTAGACAGGTTGGTAGGTAAAGCTTTCTATTGTTTTTTGGATGGTTATTCAGGTTATAATCAGACTGTCATCACCCCTAATGATCAAGAGAAGACTACGTTCACGTGAACATATGGGACGTTTGCGTTCAGAAGGATGACGTTCAGCCTATGTAATGCACCGGCAACATTTCAACGTTGCATGATGTCCATTTTTTTCAATATGATCGAGCACAACATGGAAGTGTTCGTGGATGATTTTTTAGAGTTTGGCAAAACATTTGAGGAATGTCTTTAAAGTTTGGAGCAAGTATTGAAGAGATACATAGAGGCAAACCTAGTGTTGAACTGGGAAAAAATGCCACTTCATGGTGAAGAAGGGCATTGTTCTCGGGCACAAGGTAACTGAGAGAAGGTTAGAAGTGGATCAAGCAAAAGTTGAGGTAATTAAGCAGCTACTACCTCCAACAAGTGTCAAAGGTATAACGAGCTTTTTAGGACATGTCGGTTTTTATAGGTGTTTTACTAAAGATTTTTCAAAAATTGCCAAACCTTTATGCTTGTTGTTAGAACATAATGCCACTTTTGCATTTAACGATTCTTGTATGAGAGCATTTCAGGAGTTTAAAGAGAAGTTGATCAATGCCCCTATAGTTGTGGCACCAGACTGGAATGAGCCCTTCGAGCTCATGTGTGATGCCAGCGACTATGTCGTTGGAGCAGTCTTGGGACAAAGGCGTGGCAAGTTTTCCATGCCATCTACTATGACAGACGAGCATTAAACGAAGCACAACTAAATTACTCTACGACCAAGAAAGAATTTCTTATGGCTGTATTTGCTTTTGACAAATTTATATCTTTTTTAATTGGTAACAAAGTTGTGGTTTTTACAGATCATTGGCAAAGAATGATGCCAAGCCGAGACTAATCTGATGGACACTCCTACTTCAAGAATTTGACCTTGAGATCCTAAACAAAAAGGGCAGTGAAAACCTAGTAGTTGACCATCTCTCACGTTTAGAGCATCATCTTGAAGATGGTAAGACCAATTTTATAAGAGATGAATTTCCTGACGAGTATTTGCTTGCAGTTCATGCCATGCCATGGTATGCTGACATTTTCAACTACTTGGTAAGTAACATTCTGCCACCAGACTTGGCATACAATGCCAAGAAAAGGTTCGTGCAGGAAGTCGGGTGATAATATTGGGATAAGCCAATATTGTTCAAACTGTGTGCCGACCAAGTTATCCGTCGGTCTGTGCCTGAGGATGAACAGCATAACATATTGCATCTATGCCATGCCGCACCATATGGAGGTCACTTTGCTAGGGTAAAGACTGTTGCTAAGGTACTGCAGTCAGGATTCTTTTGGCCCGCACTATATAGAGATGCCCACGAGTATGCCAAGGTATGTGATCGATGCCAGCGAACATGAACCATCTCTGGCAGACACCAACTACCGCTCCAAAACATTAAGCCTATGGATTTATTTGATGTATGGGGGATAGACTTTATGGGTCCTTTTCTACCCTCATATGGTAATGTATACATTCTTGTGGCGGTTGACTACGTATCTAAGTGGGTAGAAGTCGTGGCTCTGCCAACAAACGATGTCAAGGTTGTTGCCAAGTTTTTGCACAAACACATTTTTACTAGATTTGGTGCCCCTAGAGTGATTATTCATGATGAGGACACCCATTTTAAATGTAATATAATCTCTAAAGCTTTATGCAAGTATGGTATACAGCAGAGTATTGCCACGGCATATCATCCACAAACGAATAGGCAAGCCGAGATTTCAAATAAGGAGATTAAAAATATTCTAGAGAAGACTGTTAATCCATCAAGGAAAGACTGGTCCTTGAGGCTAGACGAGTCCTTGTGGGCTTACAGGACCACATTTAAAACTCCTTTGGGTACGTCACCATTTAGACTTGTTTTCGGAAAACCATGTCATCTGCCAGTGGAGCTTCAGCATAAAGCCTATTGGACTATTAGAACACTTGGCATGGCATGGAGAGCTGCTAGAGAAAAGAGGTTACTAGACCTAAATGAGTTGGAGGAATTCATAACACAAGCCTATGAGAACGCCAGGATCTACAAAGAAAAAGCAAAACGTTGGCATGACAGTAGGATAATGCCAAGACAGTTTGAGGTAGGCCAACGTGTTTTGTTATTCAATTCACGGCTTAAGTTGTTTCCAGGGAAACTCATATCAAGATGGACGGGCCCTAATGAAGTTGTGAAGCCCTATGCTCATGGAGCTGTGGACATCAAGAACTTGAAGATGGGCAAAACCTTTAAGGTGAATGGCCAACGTTTTAAGCACTACATGGAAGGTGAGGTGATCCTCTTGGCAGAGGTAACATGAAAACACCATCAGGTGTGAAATTTTGTAAATATTAGGTTAGCGTTTTTCTTTATTTTTTAGGTTTTTAATTCTTTTTCTTTCTTTTTAAGTTTCATGTTTTTATTCCTTTAATGTGTTGAAAGTTTCCTTTGAGTTATACAGATTCATTATGCCAGGAACACTACCACGATCGCTGGCAGAGGCTAACGCTTCAATAGAAAAATATGCCCGACGCAGTGCCAGAGTAGCTTGGCATACAACGGTGCAAAAGATAGAAGAAAGAGAAAAAAAACCTAGTTTTATCGGCCCAGTAAAATGAGAGAGTTATTTTTATTGACTTTAAACCCTAGCTGCCCAAATCTTGGTTGAAATTTAAAATTTCAAATCAATTACTTTATCACTCCAATCCTTACCCTATCTTATCACCTATCACCTTATCACTCCATCTGTTTTAAATTAATTCTTTTTATTCCCCATCATTATCCCTAATTACTACTCCCATTAAAACACTCAACCAACCCAAAACCTTTCTCTTTCTCACCCTTGCCGGTTAAAGAAACCAAACATCTCTCTCACTTTTTACTTCATTTTCGATAAGCAAGAACAAACCCAAATCGTTCTTTGTCTTCATCTTTCAGCATCGTTTCAAGTTCCTTCAACAAATTTCAATGGCTTCATCTTCTACTCCCTTCAAGCGATTCTTCAATGAGGAGGTCGAGTAAAGTTCGAATCCAACTTTGCCTCGAAGAGTTTTTGCTATGAGAAGCACTTTGACCTCAAAATAGAGACGAACAATGGCTTCCCTTCGGAAGTCATGTCTACGATTAACTTGCACAAATAGACTCAGTTCTGCCAAGAAAGGGGGGAGGTTTATGCCACAATCGTCCAAGAATTTTATGCGCACCTTGTGACCAAGGATTCGCCATTCTTGATGATTATAGGTAAACGTGTTTGTTTCGGTGAAGGGTATATCAATAATATGTTTGAGTTAGATGGTACAGAGGATGAGTATTTTGAGTACGCGGATTCAATGAACGTTGCCAAAAGAAAGAGGCTGCTAGAAGATCTGTGTGAGCCTAGCAGGGCATGGACAATGTCATCCAAGGGGCACCGTATGGTGAAGAGGTTGGCATTGAAACCCCAATAGAGAGGATGGAATCACTTCTTCAAGGCTAATCTGATGCCTACATCCCATAACGAGACCGTGTCGGAAGAGCGGATGATTTTGTTGCACTCTATTGTTATGGGGTGCAAATTCAATATTGGCAACCTTATTATTGAGAAAACCTACAAGTGCGCAGCGAAAGGTAATGGCAGCTTGTTTTTCCCTTTGTTGATTTCTAACGTTTGTATGCTCCATGATGTGCCAATACTGGATACGGATAAGGGGCAAATGATCAAAGGAACAACGATTACTGCGGCTATATCGAGGAATCTAGTTGCTACCGAGCCCAAGAACAAGGGAAAGGGAAAGGCAAGGGCATCCACACCAAAGCCCAAGGAGTCAAGGGCCGCGCCAGCAACCATGCCAGAAACTGTGCTAGACAGCTCAATGGCAATGTTGTCCCAAATTCACCAATGCCAGGAGATTATTGTCCAAAAGCTAGAAAAGGCTGAGGAGCTCAATGTCAAGATGCGACACTACATCCAGGCCAGGGATGTTGTGCTCAGAGAGGCTCTTACAAAATTATCAACTGATTTTGTGCCAGAGTTTCCAGACTTCCCTGCTGAGCTCTCTGCCAGCGACAATACCATGCCAGCTAGTCCAGTTATACCCCGTCTGATGCCACATTCCCATTGTCTCTAGTTGAAGTCGAGTCTGCTAGTTCTGAATCCTCATCTAAATCAAAGGAACCAAAGCCAAGTCGCTAGTAACACATGTTGTCCATACGCCATCTGATGCCACCGATGCACTTGCTGCATCGGAGCTTGCCAAGGAAAAGGAGGAAGTTGGAGCCTCTAGTGCCACTTCCAAATCGAGCCTGAAAAGAAAGAAGCACATGGCCCCTGATCGTGGGCCGTATGTGAGAAGAAAGACCCGTGCCACACGGTAAATAGTCTCCGAAGGAGAGTCATCTTCTTTCTAAACTCCTTTACATTTCATTCCATTGCATTTACATAATCATGTTTTTTTTTTTATTTTTGTTGTTTTTCTTGTATATATGTGTTGTTTCATGCATTGAGGACAATGCAAATCTTGGGTTTGGGGGTGTGCATTTCTTTACATTTATGCTATGCATTTCATGTTTAATTTTTGTTTCCATGCCATCTAGGTCATTTGGAGTAGATGCATACTGGACCGTTAAAAAAAAAATTTTGTCTCAATTTAATTTTGAAAAATGTTAACAATTGTTAGGCAAGCTTAATTTGATCTTGGGGTCTGTCCAATGAGAAAACTTTAATCTTTAGTTGTCATGCCATGCCAACAGAGTAGTATGCCAGGTTAGCTTGGCAATTGATCTCTATTTTAGGAAATTGAACTTACACTTAACACAAAGTATGTATCTAGCTCCTTAGCAAACTTAGACTTTTTGAAACTATGCTCAGATTTAAAAAATGATGCCAGGGTAAAAGAAACTAATAAGGCAGCAATGTTCTGCCAGGGCAGTGAAAAAAATGAACTCTCCTCTACCTAGGGATAATAAGTTACTTGGGGCTTCGTGGTTTGCTCCCTATTAGTTCTCAAGTCCAAAACTTTAGGATATGAGTTGAAGAGAAAGCCTAGTGATGTCTAGACTAAGGTGGAGATTCGTGGTATGCTCCCTCTTATCTCTCACGCTAAATAGTGTCACGAAGCAAGCTTAAAAGAATGACAGCATAAACCCTTGGCAGAGAAATAATGAAAAAAAAATCTGAGTTTAGGTAGTAAAATTTGTCTAAAGGAGTGAAAGGAAACTTGATGCATATTGCCTACACTCTTCATGAACTTTGACTAGAATTATATTGCTGCACTTGAATTACTACCTGCTTGGCATTATTGCACTGAGATACTGAGGACAGAAATAGAGCCAAATTCTGCTTGCGAGCACGTGTTGGCATTCAACCAAAATTTTGTCGAGGTAACTTTTCACAGTTTTTGTTTTTATTTTGATTGCATTACTTGAGGACAAGCAATGAGTTAGGTTTGGATGTGTGTTACCTCTCCAAAAGTACTGTTTTTAATGCCAATCTTACAATGCTTTTGCTTGTTTTTAAGTGCATTTAGTTACATTAGGATGTTAAAACCATGCATTTGCATAGGGAGTTTAGAATTCTGTCTATGCCAGTGTGAAGGGTTGTTTTGTTGGCAATTTTGCAGGTTTGGCATAGGATTTGGCCCAGAAAAGCAACACAGGAATGAGCGCTAGAGAGAATGCCAACTGCTGTTGGCACATATAGACCAGACAATGCCAAGCACCGGTTAGCAGAGAAGTGAACTTGATGCCATGCCAAGAAGCTGTTGGACCCTGAAAAAATAGGAAATGATCAGGCTCTGAAAAGATAGCAATTGGAACAATCTCTGAAAAAATAGCGGATAAGGTGGTGCCAAGACTTGTTGGCAGATTCATGCCAAGCTTGGATGCCAAGGCAGCGTCGGCAGTATGATGTCAGCCCTAGCCTGATCAGCTCTCAATTAAATGTGGATAAGATGACAATCTCTTATCCCTCGGGTAGTTGAAATTTAAAATTCAAATAAGGATCTCATCATATCCCTTCCCCGCATGCCTATTTAAACACCAACCAAGCTAGACTTTTGGAGGGTGAGGAAGATTGGATTGTGAAAAGTTGGTGTGTGACGATTGACAACCGGCTGCACCTTGGAAGGGTGGTCTGACCAACTTGGCCGAGAAGCCTGGATCTTGAAGGGCTGGATCGAGAGACCCCTTCTAGCCCATTATCTCTTTTAAGTTATTTTATCTTTGTTTTTAAGGATAATGTACTTTGAAAACGTTTGTGGATTGTTGGTTAAATCCCTCACCATGAACTAATTTAATAGTTGGTGGGGGATGTTTGAGTTTTATGTTATTTTCATGCTTTAGTTTTTATTAATAAATATGTCTTGGCAATGCTTTATCTATTTGGCATACTTTAATATTTTCTAAATACTCTGTCAAGCGAGAGCTAGCACTTTTGGCCTATTATACCTCAATATCTTAACAGACTTAGGGTGGCAACGAATAAGTTGTTGAATACTGAGGAAAGAAGCTTCGAGAGAAGTCGTTCAAGTAGATGAACTTACTTTGGGAGTGAAATATACCCCTTAGGAGTATAGATTGGAGCTTAATCAAATTGGTTTATTTAAAAACAAACACTATAGAGATATAGGGGTTTTTACATGATCAATTTAGGGCAATGGCCATCGAGAGAGGCTTTGCTAATTTTGAATCTGCTTAGCAAACAATGCCAAGACAGGTTGTTATTAAAGGCTGGCACGACATGAATAGCGTGAAAACTAGGCATTCCCTGCCAACGCTCATCATTCATTAAAACACCTTCCTTGCCAACATCTTTACTTTATTTTCATTCCTTTACTTTTTTTAATTGTTTGAAAAAACCAATTTCAAATCAAATCAACTTTTTCTTAAGGCAAGTAACAATCAAGGCAATTGAATTCCAAGTCAATCTATGTGGGATCGATACTCAGCTTACCAGATGTATTACTTGCAGGCTGTGTATACTTGCACGTAGAAGACTCATATTGGCACTATTTATTATTCTTCCAATATATATTTTTTTGCCCTTTTTGCCAGCATTTTACCCAGAGAGTCTACATTGACCTTCTAGGAAGTGTGATGGAATCAAATTTTTGATCGAATAAGTGGAAGAAGGTGAAACCAAATACTTTGAAATTAGTCTGATGGATATTTGTATTATCGAGGAAAAACCTATTTTTCAAACAATGAAGAATTAAAGAAACAACTTATCTTTGAAGTACGTTATAGTTCTTTGATTGTACATCCAGGTGGAAACCCGATGTATCAAGATTTAAAGAATCAATCTTGATGGCCAAGTATGAAAAGAGTTATAACTGAGTTTCTTTCTAAATATCTGACATGTCAACAAGTAAAAGCAGAACTTCAGGTACCTTCTGAATTGTCGTGACTGATTTTAATTTCTCAGTGGAAATAAGAATGAGTGATGATGGATTTTGTATTAGAACTATCTTTGACATCGAATGAGAAGGATTCAATATGGGTGATTGTTGATAGATTGACTAAGTTAGCACACTTTATTCATGTTCGAATAGATTACCCTAGGGATAAGTATGCTGAGTTGTATATTAAGGAAATAAGTCAATTTAGCTTGTTAAAGTTCTTTGGCGAAATCATAAAATTGAAAAAACAACTTGGGAAAGAAAAGGAGATGTGAGAAAGTAGTTTCCTCACCTTTTTGAACCAGGTACGTGTTAAAAATTTGAGGACAAATTTTCTTAAGGGGAGAGAATTGTAATACCCCAATTTATACTAAGTTGGTTAAGGATCATTTAGTATTAAGATAATAGCTTAAAAGTTATCTTAGTGACTAAAATGATAAAAAAGCAAAAGTTAGGATTTCTTCGATTATGGGTTATGGAAAAGGAATTTCTGAGATTTAAAAGCATCAGATGATAGAGGGCAAGTTAATTAGGGTACCTACAAAGTTTGATCGAAATTTGAGGAAAATTTGAATGGCAATTGAAGTTTAAAATTTAGTGACCAAAATGTTATGAAGTCAAAACTTGTGTGGTACAAGACTAAATATGAAAAGTTGAAGGACTAAAGTTGTAATTTCCCAAAAGTTAGGGGTTTTCATTTCATAAATAGATACATCACCTAAGGGTGTGGATCAAATGTGAAATTCTGGTTTGAACCGATATTTTGATTGTTGGGAAATCGCAGTCAAAGTTTAAGTGGAATTTGGGTATCTGGATCGAATTGGAAAATTATGAAATTTTACTATATGATAGAATAAGGATATAAAAAAAATTATTCCCAAGTTTTTTGAAATATTTTTAGTTCTATTCAGGATGAATTCTATGGTTTATTTTGATTAAGGAATTTATTTAGTAGCCGATAAAATTCACAATAATTATCGATAAATCGGATCGAGCTAAAATTTCAGAGATAGTTCCATGGATCTTATAAGAGTCATAAAATATTATTTTATGACTATTTGGATGTTAAAAAGATTAGGAAAAATTTAAATCATTTGAAATGATATGGAATGACAATTTTGTGAATAAGTTGATAGGTAAAGGGCATTTTGGTCATTTTGCCCAAAAGGGACAAGGAAGGAATTTTGAGATTTCTTTATTTGATGAATATTGGCCGATTAGAATCCAACTAAGTCTAGTTGGAATGTTACAAAATGGCAAGTTAGAAATATAGATCTAGTTTGAGGGTATTTTGGAAAGTGGAATTTATTGAATTAAAATTTCATTTTTTATAATACAAGTGGCATAAATACATGAAAATATGAAGTAATTATCAGAAAATTACTCTCCAAAACCTTGGTGAAGAGGAGAAAGAAGAATGAAATTTTCCAAGCTCGATTTAAGCCCCGAATCTCGGTTTTAAGGTAATCTTTCGAACTACAAAGTTGTTCTATTCTTCGAGCTCTATCTTTTGATGTAAATAATTCACATAATACTTGCTTGGTTGATGAGATTTGATATGAGGAAGAAATAAGGGTTTATGAACAAAATTGGGGCTTTTGAAATTTTATGATTCCATGGTTGAATTTAAGTTGGAATCAAGCTTATATGATGTTAAAATCATGTTATTGAGTTAGGATTTAAACCCAACATATTTTGGTTTGTATGGAGAAGATTAGGGTTTATGGATTTAAGTCTAACTTAGGGTTTGTGATGTTGGATTAATGATCTAGTAAGCTTGATTTGTTGTTTGGAAGCAAAACCCTAAGTTAAATATATAGGGACCAATTCGCAAGCTTCAAAGTTAAGGGACCGAATCTGAATTTCATGAAATTTGAGTGTATTTATGTAATTAATGATGTTGGAGATGTGAAATTGATGTTAGAATGCTAAATCGATGTTGAATTGAATTAGTGACCATTTTGACAATTTGTCAAAATCAAGTGACCAAATAGGAAATTAATTATTAGGTGGGGATTAAGTTTGATTTTTAGCTAAAATAATAGAATTAAGGTAGTAATGTTGATTTGAGGACTAAATTGCAAAGTTAAGAAGTTTGAATCCTTACCTTTGCATTCTAGTGACTATTTTGGCAAAGAAAGAAAATTAGAGGGAATTATTTTGAATAATTATTTGACGAAGAAGATGATGAATTGTTGGTTTGAAGCATGTGATGGGACTAAATTGACAAGTAGAAAAATAAGAAGTTAGTATAAATTAGAAGTTTATTATGGAAAGTTGTATTGAAATTGAATTTTTGGGAGTGACTTCAAAAATTCACCATAAACTCTACAAAAATGTTTAGATGATGAATTTTATATTGATGTAAAGATTTGTTCGTCTAGTTTCGTTTCCAGCAAACGGAAACTGATTTCGAGTTTCGAGATAAAAGATATGAATTTTTAATCTAATGAAGGTCAGAAAATTTACAGAGCAGTTTCTGTGAGGACAGCTTTGTGACGAAAGTTTAAAGAATTTTCATAATTTTTGTAGATTTTATTAATTTATGTAGCTTATATGGCTATAATCGTTATCAAATCTAGTTCTTACAGTATGAAGGATATTAAGATCCAATGTGTATTTTGATCATTAGAAGTAAAACTCTGAGGGTAGGACAAGTTGCCAGAAAAATAGAATTAGATACATTTTGTATCTAAATGTTTGATAACAAGCTCAGAAGAATTATTGGAAGTTCAAATTGATCATTAGGACCAAAATGAATTTTTGGACATTATAAGGAATGAAGGAAAATTATGGAAATTTTTATGTTAAATGAATAGATAGCTTGATTGAAATATTGTTAGAAGTGAATTTAACATATGTTTGTTTATATTCATGTGGTTAATGAAGTCAAATCTGAATCAAAAGAAGATTCGAGGTACTATGAAAGAAAGGATCGAGAACAATTTAGTGAGGCATGGTACTAAATGGCTCGGTGACCAAAACGAACCAGACCGAAATCAAAAGTAACGGAGACTAAACGATCTAGTGACCAAAACAGAAACATTTTCAAACGTATATGGCAAGAATAGTCTTTTTTAAATTTGGGTGACCAAAATAGAGTAGAACCTAAACAAAAGAGACCATGGGTGAAGTTTACCCTTAAATAAAAGACTTAATATAAAAATAAGCGACCAAACTATATTTTTTTAACTTTAGGTGCATAAAGTATTTATTAAGTGTCAGACCCTTTAAAAAACGTAGCCCAATAAGAATGTGACATGTGGTATGTTTTTTATTATTATTTAAAATTTTGAAAAATAATATGTTTTTTAAAAACTCAAAATTCCCAAAAAGTCCTCAAATCTCTAATACCCAAAACCACAAAGTCTTTAAATTGTCATCGTTGCCATTGCCGAACACCACCATTGTCGTCGTCGAAGGCTACCGCCCATTTTCCCAACCACCCATCACCGGTAACTAATGAGAGGCGTGCCAATCAGACGGCAAATGCAAATAGTTCTAATCGAACGACGTTCGATTGGCATGCCTCCCGTTGATTACCGACGATGGGTGGTTGAGGGAAATAAGTGGTGGCTTCTGACGACGACAGTGGTGGTATCCAGTGATGGTAACTTCGGCGGTAGCGGCGACAATTTGGAGAATTTGTGGTTTTATGTATTAGGGATTTGGGGCTTTCTTGAGAATTTTGAGTTTTTTTAAAATTATATTCTTTTTCAATTTTTTTAATACAAATAATAAAAAAATATGCACGTGTCACGTTCTTATTGGGTAATAATTTTTTTTAAACAGCCGAGCACTTAAAGTCGTAACGATTGAAACTTTAGACACTTATTTTTATCAAACAATACTTTAAGCATCTAAAATTAATATATATATATATATAATTCAAAAAATGTATAGTTTAGGCGCTTATTTTTTATTTGTCTAAATGAAAATAAGAGCATCGTAATTATTAGAGTAAACTACCAAAATGGTTTCTCAACTTTTAAAAAACTAACCTTTTTAGTCTAAAAAAACCTTTTTCAATTTAATCACTTAATTTTTAAACCATTAACGGTTTGATCATCCAAATGTTAACTCACTAATATCAAATTCACATAACGTTTAAGATTAAAATTCTCTTTCACCGCTATTCATTTATTCTTTAACATTGCTCTTGCTTCTAGAAACTATCGCATCAGACTCAAATTTCTGCTGTCGTTAAACTCAAAATCTTCAAGTTTCAACCCGATTGTATTCTTTTCAGTTTTCTCCATTTGATTTTTTAAACCAACCAAAGGTTCGCTAAGTTTCTGCTTTTGGATTTCAAACCAAAAGAAGAATAAATATTTACAAATTTTAGAGTAGTAGACTTTGAATATCGATGAGCTTCATATGAAGTTCAACGAAAAAATTTTGTGCACCCACCGGATCATCTACCCAATTAATATGATAGTTTAGGTGAAAAAAGATTTTTTAAATTACGTGTTTAATAAATTACTAATATCAGTCTTAATAAATTTTTATGTCAGCCTTAATAAATTATGCTTATTTAGATCTATCATTGCACATTTCTTGAATATAATAAATCAAAGTTGAAATAAAAAAATGATAATAAATTCACAATATCATAATATCTGCGCAATTGATAAACAATAATGAATAGGGTTAAGTTATGGAGTATCTTACCAATAAAATTTTTATTTCTTATGATAAGAGAACATAGTATTGAGATGAACTGAATTTTGTTATTTTTTAATGCATTCATCTTAAATAATTTTTAATAGTTTGTTTATTGGTAAAAATATTACGATTTTAGTAATAATGTGGGAGTTTCACTTTTGCTGCACCTGAATGCTTTGTTGAAGAGTAATTGGTCAATTCGCTTTAGCTATATAAGATGTGAAGGCAATCTTGCTGTTTTTACACTGGCGAAGTTGGCATGGGACACTTCTTTCGAATGTTGCAGCTTTTTAGAGGCTCATGCTGAGATTTTGGAAGAACTATATCAAGATAGTACGGCAAGCCAAAATTTTTAGAGTTAGCTTTTACAATGGCGAAGTTGGTATGAGACACTCCTTTCAAATGCTGCAGATTTTTAGAGGCTTCTGGTGAGATTTTGGAGGAACTACATCAAGATAGTACGACAAGCCAAAATGTTTTTTTGAGTTAGCTTAGTTTCTTTTCTTATTATACTAAAAAAATAAAATATTAATTATATTACATTTATAGTTTTGAAAATTGTTTTATTGGATAACTATTCAAAAAAATTGTTTATTGGATAAATATGTATTAAATGTAGTGTATTTATAACCTTAAAAAATGTTTATTAGTAAAAGATAGTCAACGTCTATTTTTTGTAGGAGTCAATAAAGAAGGTGGAAGATTAATCATTTAGTTCGTTTTAATGGATACCTTGAAAAATAAGAAAATTGGACAATAAAATGAACATAAAAAATACTTCTTCCACCCCAGTTAAATTTTTCCTTGTTCACTTTTTACGTAGTTTTAGAAATAATTTTTTTTTTAAGATATGTTTTGTAAAATAATTCAAATGATAATTTAGTCCTTAAAAAATTTAATTTTGTTTTGGTGAAAAAACAAGAGAAATGGTAGAAAAGAATAGTTAAATTTTTTAAGCAATAATTTGAGTAGAACAATTTTAAAAGTTAAATATAAACAAATTTAATAGAGTAAAGGAGTACCAAAATAAAAACACAATCCTCAAAGTATTATCATTTCAAGGTCATAGGACTAACCACATTCCCAACTAAATACTAGCTCAAATGAAATGAGTTGTAAAGTGGAGGTAGATTGAAAGCTTTAAAAAAACACGGATAACAAAAAGCAGGAGACCGAACTCCCATATTAAACACCAACATATCTTATTCAGTACAAAGTTTTTTGTAAAGCGTGACTTAGAAACTGTGACCAACGCCAATTACAAGGCAAGGACCACATCTTAGACAGACAGACAGACTCGATTAACATGTAGACACACTTGAAGATAAAACAGGACATGCATGCCAAGATGGGCACGGACACGCAATTACATCACTTTCTTCCCTTCATCCTCAGCCGGTTCGAGCAGGGTTCCCAGCATCCAATCCATCCAAACGGTGTAGTGGCCGTAGTTATGGCGATACGTAGTGTGGTGAATTGTGTGGAAGCCAGCACCCATCAAGGGCCACATTCCGCCATGGATACAATCATGAATGTTCATCGCCCAGATGGCCTCGAATAACATCAGCCCAATATGAGTTAGAAAATGAGTCGGCACAATGAGGATCGTTATAATATGAGGTGTAGCCTCCAGGAGTCCATCCCCAGGGTGAATAGCCAAACCTGAAACAACACATTGTTTTCAGTCCATTTAAATAAAAGTAGGGGTTATCGTATATGTTAGTCAGACTCGGGTGTGAGAGTGAGGCTATGGGTATGTGAATTTACCAGCCCATGGAGAAATGGTATGTTGCTTGTTGTAGATGTGGTGGGTTAAATGAAGATACTTGTATAGAGGTTTGATCTCATGCATCTTTCTGTGCATCCAGTAAATTCCGACCTCTAGCACCGTGAGATAAAGGAATACGTGCAGTACGTAGAGAGGCCAGCCGACTTCGATGACTCTGGCATAGCATCTTGTCCAGCCGTTTTCGATCAAGTACTCGAAGAAAGTTGGGAGAGCGGAGTAAATTGGCAAGGCCTTCATGCCAACACCAATTTGTAAGAGCATGGCTTTATTTGTAGGGATAGCATCTGCATTAACACCATCTATGATGTAATAAGAAAAGGGAAGTATAACCAATTTGTAAGAGCATGGCTTTATTCGTAGCCAAGTTTGCAGGACATGGGGCAGAGGCTCCCACAGACTGGTCGGCAAAAGGTGTCCCAAAATAACGTGATTGAACATTGTGGACACATCTATGAACTGCTGCAAATACTCGTCTGCCATTGCTCCCGCTCCTGCAAATGCCGAAGACAATACAAGAGACAGTGTATGTGTGTGTCTTTGTCTGAACGCAGTGCTGCTGCAATGGCTACTTATAGAACTATGAGTCCAGTCCTTCACGTTCTTATCAGCTGGACTGTGAATCCAGGTGGCCAATAGAACTCTGCCAAGATTTTACTGCTCTGATTCCACGCACTCCAAGATGACGGTTATAGTTTACAAATGGGTTAATTACACTCCACCCCTCAAATGGATTGGTACAAACCAACTAACCAAGGTAACGGTTACCAATGTTCTAATTCAGTAACGTCTATGAATGGTAATCTGTTTTTACTATATATTACCATGTTTTCTCATGGCATTTATAATCTTACCAACTTTATATTTCGCCAAACTACAAAATAATATTATCAAATTTACATTTTGACCAAACTACATGAATAAACTGTTCCGGTCAATATATATGGAAATACATATATAATATAAAACTATTATCTTCCACAATTTATTTGGAATAGATGTGTCTATGGATAGGGTTCAGAATTCAATAATAAAATCCTAAGGTTGAACTTGGGCCAGACCCGACCCACCTTGTCCAAATTACTCATTTTTAATTTAAAATAATAAATTATATTTATATTTTTAATTAAATTGAAATACATAAATATTTTAATTTATTTCAATTAATTTTGAGTATGGCTGGACAAACCAACGAACCTATAGACCGGTCTAGTTTGAAAAGGTTAAGTTAATAAAACAATAAACTTTAGGAGTAAAATTGTCAAGATAGAATGTGAATATATATTACTTAAGAAATGAGAGAATAACATTACTCATATTTTTCAAATAGTGTTTATTTATTGTTAATATTATATTACCCTATCAGATAATGTTGTGAAATCAAATGAGACAAATGTCAAAAAGAAAGAAAGTAAAAAATCAAAAACACTAAAAAGCCGATAAGATTTAGATACAAAACGACACTCTTTAAAAAAGAGAGAATAAAAAGTAAAGCATACACACAATTAACGAGAACAAATCAAAGTCACGCACACAAATTCTTCACAAAGAACATCAAAATTATGTTTACCTAAAAATTGTCAAAACACTAATTAACCGTTAGGGGTTATTAAAGAAAACGACACTCTTTGAAAAAGAAAAAAATAGAAAGTAACGCACGCACTCATTTGACGGGAACAAATTCAAGTCATGCGCACAAATTCCCCTAAAAGAGCATCACTACTATGATGATTTAGACCTGAAAACTTTGTCAAAACAATAATTAATTGTTACGGGTTGATAAAGAAAACGTCACTCTTTAGAAAAGAAATAATAGAAAGTAATGCATACACCCATTTGACGGGAACAAATCCAAGCCAGGCACACAAGTTCCCCACAAAGAGTATCACAACTCCGATGAATTAGACCCAAAAATTTCGGACAAAGAAAACATAAATAAAGTAAAGATTAGATAATGAGAGAAAAGAAATCGTTTAACTTTAAAATTAATAGACATCTAATAAATATTAAATTCAATTTAAGAAAGCGAAACATAATCGGACAACTATTTAAATTAACATCGATTAGAATTATCATTAAATATTTTCTTTAAAATATTAACCTCTCTTGTTAGCTTAATAACTTTGTCCGTGAATTGAGATGAAATCCAAAACATCGTGCCAATGAGTTTTTGACCATAGAACATTAATTGCTCGTTCCTTTCGAATAAGCAATGGAAAAAAATGATAGATAGATGGATAATTAGGGCATTAACTATTAAGATTTTTTAAATGAGATGTGAGGGCCGACAAGCCGGTACAAATTAGGCAATAATATATATATATATTCTATTTTAATTTTAAATAGTATTTTTGATAAATAAAATATTATTACTATGTGCCTCATTAAAATTTAGTCTGGATAAAAGAGTACACATAATAACAAATACAAAAAAAATCCAAGATAAACCCGTCAAAAAAATACATGCAAAAACTCTGATCAAACCTCAACAAAATTCACGCCCTCGTGCAACAAATGCAAAATCTCTGGTGGTGGCTCAGTGTAGCGATGTCCCCTTTTCGCTAAAAACGAGATTTTGAAGTGTTTGTAATTTTTCGGATATAAAACGTTTATTTCGTGGGGGTTTAAAAAAATCGCATTTTATTTAAAAATTAGAGTCGCCACCGGCCACTTAGGTAGGTCGGACACCATAAAACTAGAGATTCAAAAAACTTTGAGTTCGGGAGTCGGTTACGGATGGGGAAGGATTAGCACCCCCACACCGCCCAAAATTGGTACTTTAATAATTACCGCTTTATTAATATTAGTTTTTCTGGATTAAGTGACGATTGGTTTAAAATTCGGTTATAATTGCGAATAAATTTTAAGGGCCCCGTTATCCGAGAGTAAACGCCCAACCACTATCACTACGCCTGATACTGGCCCCGTTTACGCTCGGATAAAAGGGCACCGCATTGACAATTTATATCTCGATATGCAATCTTAGTAGGCAAAATATCAAACATGGCAAATAACTTAAATACAATAAATATTCACATAACAGAATACTAATCTAATAAAATATTAATCTAAAACAAACATACATAAATATTAATCTAATTCATAAATAAAAACATATCTAGCATAAATAAAATACTAACATTCATAAATATTAATCTAACATAAATAAAAACAAATTCAACATAAATAAAATATTATTCTAAAACATACATACATAAATATTAATCTAACTCATAAATAAAAACACATCTAACATAAATAAAATATTAATATAAAACACAAATTTAAAACATATTAAATATCAATCTAAAACATAAACATAAAAAATAAGACTACAATTTTAAAATAACTAATACTTCATTAATTTATAAAAATTACAATACTAATAAAAAAGGGAAGAAAATATACCTAACTAGGAGCTCGAATGACGAACGCCAACTGAACTCCAACGAGATCTACCGCGACCCCTCCAAAAATATTAACTAGATCGGACCTAAAATAGGACCCCGATCGAATGTTGGATCGAACCAACTAGGGCCGAGGGCACTGCCCCCAACCCCGGGCAGCCTTGCGGCCGGCCTAGCCCCACGATTTGGGGGCAATTCAATTGCCAATTTCATTTGGCAATTTGGGCGTCAATTTCCCCTCCAATTGGGCGTGAAGAATTGTCTGCCCCCATGCCTTGTATTTATAGGCATGGGGTGGGTAATTGGGGTGACGTGGATATTGCAGGGCCACTCAAATTCCCTTTTTTTTTGATTTTTTTTATTTTTTATATTAATAATTTTACTATTATAATAACACTAATAACACTAAAACCCGGTCAAAAATGAGTGATTATAGTTGCCCCTCTTTGCTTGTTCTTGTGAAACGAGAACAAAGCAAAGATCAAAAGCACTCATTTTGACGTACTTTCTCGTCTTTGGCTTCAGAATCACGTGTTCTTCTGGAATTATCCGCTCTTCCTTAGCTGAATCTTCAGGCTCGTAAGTTCTTCCTATATAGTGCTTCGTCACCTTCCGATCTTGGAGTTATAGGCTCTTTCTACATAGAACCCTTCACTCTGAAGCCTCGAGTTATGAGTCCCTCCTATATAGAACCTTTCATTCTGAGACGGTGCAGCTTGGAGTCCTTCCTATATAGAACTCTTCGTCTTCAACGCTGGTTTCTCCTATATAAAACCTTCTGCGTCGCTGATGGATTCTTCCGACTGGGAGTTCCTCCTATATAGAACTGCTAGTCTTCAAACCCTGGAGCTGTCAGTCCTTCCTATATAGAACTTTTCATTCTGAGACGGTGCAGCTTGGAGTCCTTCCTATATAGAACTTTTCATTCTGAGACGGTGCAGCTTGGAGTCCTTCCTATATAGAACTCTTCGCCTTTAACGCTGGTTTCTCCTATATAAAACCTTCTGCGTCGCTGATGGATTCTTCCGACTGGAGTTCCTCCTATATAGAACTGCTAGTCTTCAAACCCTGGAGCCGTCAGTCATTCCTATATAGAACTTTTGGCGTCTGAAATCTCAGAGCTACAGGTTCTTCCTATATAGAACCTTTCACCCTAAGACAATAAAGCTCGGAGCCCTTCCTATATAGAACTCTTCGCTTTCAACACAACATGTTTTCCCTATATAAAACCTTGTGTATCATGGGTGAATTCCTTCGACTGGGAGTTCTTCCTATATAGAACTGCTAGTCTTCACCCTGGAGCTGTAAGTCCTTCCTATATAGAACTTTTAGCTTCTGAAATCTTGGAGCTACGGATTCTTCCTATATAGAATCTTTTACTCTAAGACAATAAAGCTCGGAGCCCTTCCTATATAGAACTCTTCGCTTTCGACACAACAGGTTTTCCCTATATAAAACCTTGTGTATCATGGGTGAATTCCTTCGACTGGGAGTTCTTCCTATATAGAACTGCTAGTCTTCACCCTGGAGCCGTCAGTCCTTCCTATATAGAACTTTCAGCTTCTGAAGCCTCAGAGCGGCAGATTCTTCCTATATAGAACCTCTCTCTGTAGGCGTTTGGAAACATATGCCTTTTGTATGTAGAACCACTGTCTTCACATTTGGGATTCACACCACGATAGCCACCGATGTCTTTTTGAATCCACAGATACCTGTCTAAGATAAAATAAAATGCTATGACAAATGAATTGACATGCTCCTAATCCTAGTGACGTCTGACTATTCATGATGCATGAGTGTCAATATCTTGGTGAGCTTGTTTTGGTCCTTATTCGATCTCGTTGTTCACTTTCTCCTTTTTCATGGGTGTCGATACCCCACTTCACTGTCAGGTTCAACCATTCCAACCTTTCTTTTTCTCCATTTACGACTTGGAATTCTAAAGTGCCCTTTCGGGTTTTCACTTTAGAGAGTTTTTTTTTCACTTTTTCTCTTTCTTTCTCTCTTTTTCTTTTAGCCTTTTTGTTCTAAAGTTTTACACCCTGAAAGGTCGTTCCTCAGATTTCTTCATCTCTTTACTTCTTCACTGTAGGCTCTTAAATCCTCATTTGAACATGCTTTTAAACCTTTTGTGCGAAAGGCCTTCTTGTCTTCAGGGTTATCACTTGTCTTCATAAATGATCCTCTGGTTCTTATATTATTTTTATAAGAACCATTGTCATCTTCTTTCGCTTGCGTTGCCCCATTCAACCACGGGCTCCCTTTGCTTTGAATTTTCTGACCCATCATACAGAGTCTTGATCTATTTCTAGTCACTAGGGTGAGCCAAAATGCTTCCATCCCCTGAGCTCATCCTTGATCTTCTCGTAGCACTTCGACGGGAACTAACTCTCGGTCCCTATGCTTTAAATCTCATCATCATTCATTTTTAAAGTAAAGTAAAAGGCAATTTACTTGTGTATATTTCAAAAAATAATGATTGTTTGAAAAGATAACAGTCATTTTGAAAATCACAACTTGGACGGGATACCAAACATTTTGAAAACATTGTTTGGAACAAATGGTAAACATCTTTTTCTTTTCTTCTTCTTTTTCTAAGGACCAAACATGCTTGGAGAATGGTAAACAAAATTCGAAGTGTATTGCCAAACATTTTTAAAAACTAATGTTTGGGGGAAATGGTAAACATCAAAACTTTGGGAGAAAATGTCAAACCTTTTAAAACATGTTTGCCCCCGAAATATCAAACACCATAGCGCATCTGCTTCAAGTTGTCAGAGATCAACTCTAATGAAGCGCCTATTTAGAAGATCTTGACCATTGTGGAGATATATGCCAATGTATAGTTTCTTCTGGTCTAATAGGCTTTTGAGAGGAACAACCCTACCTAGTTTCTACCCCGTTTAAGGTGGCTCTCTTAATCTCACTATCTCAACATGCCCCATCATTCCCTCATTTGGGTGTCGATCAAGCACTTTGAAGTTTGACGTTCCTTGAAGAAAAGTTAACCCTTATAGGCGGAAAGAAATCTGAAGACATTCTCATTCAACTTGGATATCTATGGATGACCAGAATGGTCTTTGGGGCTTGTAATGTAGGCCTTTGGTTTATGGTTAAGTGAAACAGTATTTCTGTACTTGTGTAACTTGGATATGCCCATTATTCCTTCTCTTTTTTTGGATCACTCTAGACTGCCTGTTTTCGGGTTTTCACCCTAGAGTTCATTTCCTTTCTTTTTATTGTATGCTACCTTGCATTCTGGCTATATACTGATGTTCGTTTTCTGTTCAAGAATGTTTGATCCTCCAAAACTCCTCGGAACTGAGATTTCTTGAAGGACTACGAATACATTTCTGGGAATTCTTGTGATTGGCACGCCCAGATGAAATGTTATTCTTGCTTTCTTTTTTTCTCTTTTTTCTTTTTCACTTTTTCTCTTGGATCGCTCTAGACTGCCCATTTTTGGGTTTTCACCCTAGATGTCACTTCCTTCAATGTATTTTGGTTGGATATTGATGCCAGGAGGCTCAGGTAGACTACTCTTTTTCTTCATTTTTAGGATCACTCTAGACTGCCCATTTTTGGGTTTTCACCCTAGAGGTCATTTCCTTTTCCAAAATTGGCAATCTTCGGACCGACTTGTCTTGACTTGGCTTCAATTCGAGCTTCTATACTAATTTTTAAAACTGATATTTACTTGAAATGTGGATTCCTTCTGTCTCTTGCTCATAGTTGAATTCTACTTCTTGTATTGTTTGATCTGTGTGTGAAACATATACAATATTCTTTCTTTCTTTCTTTTTCTTTTTTCTCTTTTTTTTAGACTGTTCATTCTGGGTTTTTAGCACTGAATCTCTTTCTTCTTATTCGAGTCTATGAATTTATCCTTGAATCAACACGGATCTATACTGGGTATTGATGCGATCTTCCGTTCGGAGTTAATTGCCTCTCTGCAGCTCTTCTGATATTTACTCGATCTGGATTGCTTCGGCCTTCTGATTACCATTTATCTTCTTTTTTGGTTTTTCGTTTGGACATATCCATGTTTTCAACCACTTTCTTCTGATGATTTTCTGATCTTCGTATCTAATCTGTATGGTCTCATCTGTGTCTTCTGGTAAAGTAAAAGAACAAAATTCGTTGTCATATTCACAAATGTCCTGAGAATGCCTTAAGGGGGTAGAGGTTTAGGGTCAACTTTCATTTCAAGGATCTTAAACGACAAGTGCCTGAGAAGATAAATTCTTAAAATGGGAACTGCCCATTGTCTAAACACTCGCTTTTGTTCCTCTGTTGGCCTAAGTAAACTAGCAGATACTCACATTTACAGTATCACCACAACATTCAATCTCTTCTAAATATATGCAACTTAGAGTTGATCTTTGGGTTTGAAGCAAATGTACTGTTGCATTCAAAATTCGAAGACCTGGTATAGAAATGATATATGCATACGTCCATTAAAAAATGGATGTATATGCATATGGGAAAACTACCCCATAAAAATAAAATGTTTAAAGAATCAAGAATGTAAAAATTCTTTTCTAAATGGAAATGTGATTTTTTAATTCTAATAAACAATGATTTTTTGTTGAGAATTTCTTTGTGAAATGATGAGAAAACCGTAGGGACCTTTGGATTATCTCCAGGGTACTAACTCATTATACCCCTTCCAAGGTAGTGTAGGCTTGCCTCTTCTCTTGTTTTTCCACCGCTAGATCAATTCTCTCGTCATGACTCCCTCATCGACCAGCTTCTTGATTTTTTTAACGACCCCAAATTTCTTAGTGTCATGCCCCATCGCCTCAATGTTTTGAAAGTGGTACCCATTTATCTCTTTGTTTCCTTCTGCTCCTAGGCAGGTCTGGTCTTTAAACTTAGGTCCCGGAGTGCATGTTCGATTCTCTCTGACTGTCATGAAGTCCTCAAAGCTGGCTTTCATTTTCTCGAGCATCTTATTAAAGAAGAAATATGAAAGGTGGCATAGAAGTCAATTTTCTCTTCATCTACGGGAGGCTGCACTTGGGTCGCTAAACACAGACACCTCAAAGCACATTCCTTGAAGCTTTCATCAGGTTTCATCTTCGTACCCTAGAGCTACTGACGACTTAGTGCTAGGTCCAAAGCACATCATATCACGGTAAGTCCTGCTAGACTGTCGGGGAAGTAGTGGATTGGTAATTTTTCAATGTAGCCCTCCATTTTTTGTGTGCAGAATATGGTCACGTGAATCTTGGGGCATCTTGTTCCGTTATCATGCGCAAATTTGAAGTCTTTGAAATCCGTAGGAACGACCAAATCAGGGTTCAAATAGAGTTTTCTTGTATTAAAGGCATCAAACTTCTTTTTCTCTCGAGTCCATCTTTTAACTGCTCGAATCTTGATTTTTGAGTGTGTTCAATTCTTTTATTCATGATAAAACTCTAATTGTTCTTTGAATTACCCCCAAAAATTTTATGCAAGGTAGTGATAGTGTTATGTAAAATATGTCATGATTGTACAATGTAATGCAATGCAATGCATGAATGCAAATGCGGTGTTGATTCTCGAACAATCCTTAAAAGACTTTTAATCAATAGAAAAATGTCTGGTTGCAAGAAACTAATAATGAATTACAGGTGACAGTTAGCTTCCTTCTGGAGATCTTGACTTCGGGAAGCAAAACCTGTGCTCCACGTCTCGACGTCGTCTTCAGGATGATGGATGACTTTGTCTTCTCTTCTTATTCTATTCTATGGACTCGTGACGTCATGATCTTTATTTTTGTGGCTTCTAAAAATGACATCAACAAGTGCAGGCATAATGCAGATAAGATCTTTTCTGGGTGCAAACGAATAATACGTCTAAACAGGGATGGATTCTATCGGTCCTAAGGGAGTACTTTAAAAAAATTTAGGGTTTAAATCAAAATTCTCAAAGATCATTTGGTTTAAAAATTTCCCCATTTTTATTATCAAAAATTTTAACTTACTTAAAAATGAAACTTTTAGGTTTCTTTTTGTTATTATTATTATTCTGAAAGTTTTATGAGAGAAGAAGTTTCAAATAAAAATAATAATATTTTCAATATTTTCTTTTTTTTAATGAGTTAAATTAAAATCTGAGAATTTTAAAAATGGTCAAATGTGAAGATTTAAAATTGGGGTTCTGCGGCCCTGACTGAATCTTCTGCGTCGCACGTGCCTTATTGTCGTACCGTCTTCTTTCGCGATTGGTCTTTGCTCGGCCTAACTTGATACTGTAATATTATCGTTCCCGGCAAAGCAGACTTTTTCTATTTTGAAAGCCTTTTAATGAACTGTTCTTGATTCAACACCATGTCATGATATGCAACATGAATGCCAATAAAGGCGTTGATTCCGCTGGTAATCACCCTTTCGAACGACTTTCATGGGAATTAAAGGGTCCAGATTACAAAAAGATCCATATTACAAAAGGAGTCCCTATTACAAAAAGAGTCTATTACAAAGTCTTAATTACAAAATAAAGTTCTACACATAATCCCTAGCTCTACCTCCTAACTCCTCGACAGCTCTGAGCAACTTGATAAACCTTGGTGTTTCTTCCATGTCTGGGGTTACGAAAGGTCAGAGAGTCGCGGCTTCGGTAGCTAAGTCGTTCACACACCTTGTAGCTCGTTGTATGTCCACCATCAGGGTCTCGTGTGTATACTTTGGCACTACACGCTTGTTCGGCAAATCGTTATCTCGGATCTGTTGATTAATCTCTGACCAATGTCATACAACTGGATCGATGCCATCTTTCTTAAGACACATTTTTTCCATGATGAAAGATTTTCTAATCGGGCAAACCACTTGAATCAACGCCTCTATGTATTGTGGATGCAATGATAATGCAACAAAAATATGTGTAAAATAAAAATAAAACACAAAAAAATGAGTTAGTACCAGATAAAAATAATAAATATATAAATAAAGGGACAAAACTAAACAGAATAAACACACAAAATAACCCTATTTATCCCGTCTAAAACCTAAGGTTATCCGCATGGCTCTAAATGGGTAGGTTTCTATGTATTCTCTACATGCAGTCTTGGTTCTAGGAGGTACCCGAATTGTCCTTGCTGTCCTCTACTAAGAGTAGCAAGGCCCCCGATCATCACCCATTATAGGCTCGTTTCAACCGGGTTCAATTCAGGGGGACCCAATCGCTTATGCCCGTACGAAGGAACGATATCCTTACAAAAGCATAAGGTACTCGAGCCCCGAAGGTACTTGCTAGGCCCATACGGGAGAACGATATCTCCACGAAAGCATTAGCGTTTTCCCCCACTTAAAAAACGGGTTTATATGCCATATTTTAAATGCGTTAAAATAAACGCGCAATTACAACCGAATATTAATTTGATAGTCACTTTAACCCGGAATTTCTAATATTAATAAAGCGGTAATTATTTTAAAAGCTTGACTCTCATTTGTTTGTTTTTTTTTCTTTTTTTTAAAAAAACAAAAATGTCCCCAGCGGAGTCACCATCTGTAGCGATGTCCCCTTTTCGCTAAAAACGAGATTTCGAAGTGTTTGTAATTTTTCGGATATAAAACGTTTATTCTGTGGGGGTTTAAAAAAACCGCATTTTATTTAAAAATTGGAGTCGCCACCGGCCACTTAGGTAGGCCGGACACCATAAAACCAGAGATTTAAAAAACTTTGAGTTCGGGAGTCGGTTACGGATGGGGAAGGATTAGCACCCCCACACCGCCCAAAATTGGTACTTTAATAATTACCGCTTTATTAATATTAAATTTTCCGGATTAAAGTGACGATTGGTTTAAAATTCGGTTATAATTGCGAATAAATTTTAAGGGCCCCGTTATCCGAGAGTAAACGCCCAACCACTATCACTACGCCTGATACTGGCCCCGTTTACGCTCGGATAAAAGGGCACCGCATTGACAATTTATATCTCGATATGCAATCTTAGTAGGCAAAATATCAAACATGGCAAATAACTTAAATACAATAAATATTCACATAACAGAATACTAATCTAATAAAATATTAATTTAAAACATACATACATAAATATTAATCTAATTCATAAATAAAAACATATATAGCATAAATAAAGTACTAACATTCATAAATATTAATCTAACATAAATAAAAACAAATTCAACATAAATAAAATACTATTCTAAAACATACATACATAAATATTAATCTAACTCATAAATAAAAACACATCTAACATAAATAAAATATTAATATAAAATACAAATTTAAAACATATTAAATATCAATCTAAAACATAAACATAAAAAATAAGACTACAATTTTAAAATAACTAATACTTCATTAATTTATAAAAATTACAATACTAATAAAAAAGGGAAGGAAATATACCTAACTAGGAGCTCGAATGACGAACCCCAACTGAACTCCAACAAGATCTATCGCGACCCCTCCAAAAATATTAACTAGATCAGACCTAAAATAGGACCCCGATCGAATGTTGGATCGAACCAACTGGGGCCAAGGGCACTGCCCCCAACCCCGGCCAGCCTTGCGGCCGGCCTAGCCCCACGATTTGGGGGCAATTCAATTGCCAATTTCATTTGGCAATTTGGGCGTCAATTTCCCCTCCAATTGGGCGTGAAGAATTGTCTGCCCCATGCCTTGTATTTATAGGCATGGGGTGGGTAATTGGGGTGACGTGGCCATTGCAAGGCCACTCAAATTCCCTTTTTTTTGATTTTTTATTTTAATAATTTTACTATTATAATAACACTAATAACACTAAAACCCGGTAAAAAATGAATGATTACACTCAGGGAAGGAAAGCACATCGAAACTCGCAGCGGATGCTTGTTTGACTATTGCATCCGCAACCTTATTTTCATCTTTCAATACATGCTCCAACCGAATACACTAATCAAAGTTCAACGTTACTTTAACATGCATCAATAAAAAGTAAGACCCTGACCTGCCTTTAACAGGCGAAGAGCATTTAAACTGTCAACTTCAAGGATAATTCGCTGATAACCAAGGTCCCAAGCACTAAATAAGGCAATAAATGTGCCCTAAAATTCAGCCTCCAAAGTCGAGCATACACCAATAAATTTCACGAAGTCTAAAAGCCACAAATGGGCATGGTTGCGCACCACGCCACCACATGACACATAGCGCAGATGCCCACCCGACGCCCCATCAGTGTTCACTTTCACGCAGCCATCGGCTTGGGTTACAGGATAGTGAAGCTGAAACCTTATCATTCCCTACTTCAACCATTGTTGCTCAGCAAGAGATGACTTGCAGCCGACAACTACAATCTAAGATAAACGAACCATTCTTCATGGGACTATTAAAAGCGACAGAGTTACAAGCGAGCGACAAATTCCACAAAACTGCAGAAAAAAAGATCTCAATCTGAGCTATTCAAGGAAAAATAATTCGGTTAGAAAAGATTGATGCGAATCCAATCTTTCACGTCTAAACAAAGAGACTCTGACATTTTATAAGGCTTGACTAGCACCTGCCAAACCATAAGTGCAAATGGGCAGAGTCTCAAAACATGATTGACGTCCTCCAATGTCGCACCACAACATGGACAACTACTATTTGTAGTTAAATGCACGTTTCGCATTCGTCAAAATTTTGTTGCAACACACCAACCACATGAACACTTTAATTCGTTGAATCCCTCGAAACATATGAATAGTCTTCCAAATCTCATAGGGTACCCCTGTACCATTATCGAAACAGATCACATAAGCTGATTTAATCGAGAATTGATTATCCTTGCTGCACCGCCATCCTACAGAGGCACTAAAAAGGCAAGACATTAGGCCCTTTGTCACTGCAATCCGCAACAGGACATGTTGCGACAATAGATACTAGAGCAACTCCCAGTCCCACTCTCCCAAATGATCCACCATGTTTGCGACAACCACCCTAAGCACATTAGGAACCAACACCGAGGGAATATAATTCACAAATGGGTCGATCTCACCCAACCAAGAATCAACCTAGACATCCACATCCTTACCACAACTGAAGTTCCAAGAGACAGAATGTCTTTGTATCCAATCATTCGTCCAAAAAGACGAACTATAATGACAATCTGCATGTTCCTATCGATTTGGTCATAAACTCGATTCGAGAACCTAATTGAAGAAAATGAACTTGGGTGATCAACTATCACATCTTCTTCCAAGATAATGACATTCTTCTCAAGCGAGACTTTCCATGGATTCATCAGGAATGACACCATTCGCTCCATGCAAAATCTCCCAAGTCTGACCCTTTTCATCTATTCCCGTTAGAGACTCAATGTTTCCATCAGCCTCCATGTCAATCACCTCAGCTGCAAGGGCACCTCCAGCTCAGAATTGTTCACCTTCTTGACTAACCGCTGTCCATCTAATGGCGTGGGAGAGGCCAGGCGTTCCAACGTTGGGTGAACCAGAACCTGAGGAACGTACTTCGACAAACAACCACCGGGACTCTCGTACGGTATCAGACATGTAGTGCTACTAGGGTTTCCTGACAAGAGCATTAAGATTTTTCCTAAAAAAGGAAAATGTATTAAAATATTAATCTTGTTAAAATAAATAATTTTAAATAAATTTAAATACAAATATATATTAAATTGTTCGAATCTAAATTATTGAAATGGAACACATCATTCTTTATCACTAAAACCATTTCTTAAATTCAACTAGACAATAATTAAACGATTGAAATAACTACCATGAAAGTTTCTCTAAAAAATGCTTTTGATGTCTTTAGGGGGTGCTTCATGCATTATGATTCATTTTATTTGTTATTCTAGTTTTTCTATATATCGTCTATAAATTATCTGATTTCTGCTTAAAATTCTAAATTAGAGGATAGTGTGTGTAACACCCTTAACATTATTCGATATTCGAATACACATTAAAGATGTTACTAACTGATTTTCAGACTTGTAAATTTATTATTATTATTTATTTATATGCAAAACTAATTTGATTAAACAACCCTTTCACGGTTTTCATTAAATTACAAATCTGTCTAGAGTCACCTAGTTTCGATCCTGAATTAGTTTATAAAACACTTTAAGCAGTTATTAAAATGAAAATATAATTCAGGGATGAAAACTATATGTGCTATCTAGACCCTTTCTTGATTTTAAAATCGATACGCGATAATCAACCAAGTTTAAAATCATTTGAAGTATCTTTTCTAATATTCTTAATTCCTCAAACTAAGTCATGCTTCTAGATCATACAAAAGAACTATGTATTTTACATCTATACATGCCCCACTATACTAGGATGATAATACCGACTAACTTGATCCAAAGATGTGCAGCTCCTCCTCTGCTATCTACTCCAAAGTACCTACGTGTGATACAAATCACACGTTAAATATAACTTAATGAGGCATAATCATAATAATGTAAAACAATGATTATAATAACATAGCTTTGCAGATTGGGAAACGATTTCCAATTGCAGTTGATAACATTTTAAACATGTATAGAACTACCTTGCATGTATAATTTATTTAACTAATATAATATTCAAATCATAGGATCCCATCTATCTTATCAGTCTTTTATACATTAAGCTTTTTAGCTTAACTAATTGCATACTTGCATTTCAAGTATTATAGCCAAAGTATAAAATCATGCCATATGTAATGCAAGAATAATCATATATCATGGCTATCTTAAGAATCCTGATATCAATGGTTCATTATCATCAAGTAGTCGTGCTTTCATTACGCAATCATTCGCATATCATATTCTCTAATATAGTCATACTTTTATCATGCAATCATTTGCATATCATATTCTCTAATATAGTCCAAAGTACAAAATCATGTGATACCATAGTACGCGAGTCATCACGACACCGTAATGTCTACAACACTGTAGCATCTGCATCGCCGAAGCGATTGAGATGAGTACGTACTTGAGGACGCCCTTTGTTCCTCGCACAACACTTTAGTGTCTATCTCAGCACTGTAGTGCCTACATTATCTCAACACCGTAGTGCCTACATTACATTGTCTCAGCACCGTAGTGCCTACATTGTCTCAGTACCGTAGTGCCTACATTGTCTCAGTACCGTAGTGCCTACATTGTCTCAGCATCGAAGTGCCTACATTATCTCAGCACCGTAGTGCCTACATTGTCTCAGCACCGTAGTGCCTACATTGTCTCAGCACCGTAGTGCCTACATTGTCTCACTAGTACTTGGGCATAACAATATAATACTTCCATCTTAAATATCCAATTCATCAGTACTATCAACCATAATTCGATAATGAACATTTCATACCCAAAATCTATAATCCGATTTATCTCAAATAAATTATTATGCCAAATCCATGTATCGCATATGGTATTTAATATTTCTTTGATCAACATACATTTTCATTATTATCAAAGTTGATTGATTGCAAGTCTTCTTCACACACACACACACATATATATATATATATAAACAGATAAAAAAGTATTAATCCATCTCGCATATATAATAAATAAATAAAAATTACACTCACGTGGGCCATTTATTAGCATGCCTCACAAAATTCTACTCGATCCTTTCCTTCATAGTACCTCGAATCTTCTTTGATTCGGATTTGATTTCATTATCCACATAAATATAAACAAACATTTGTTAGACATTTCTAACAAAATTTCAATCAAGCTATCTAATCATTTAACATAAAAATTTCCATAATTAACTTCTAATTTATACTAACTTCTTTTATTTTTCTACTTGTCAATTTAGTCTTATTACTTACTCCAAACCACAAATTCATCATCTTCTTCATCAAATAGTTATTCAAAATAATTCTCTCTAATATTCTTTTTTTTGCCAAAATAGTCACTAAAATGCAAAGGTAAGGATTCAAACTTCTTAACTTTGCAATTTAGTCCTCAAATCAACATTACTACCTTAATTCTATTATTTTATCTAAAAAATCAGATTTAATCCCCATCTAAGAATTCATTTTCCTATTTGGTCACTTGATTTTGACAAATTGTCAAAATGGTGACTAATTCGATTCAACATCGGTTTAGCATTCTAACATCAATTTCACATCTCCAACATCATTAACTACATAAATACACTACAATTTCATAAAATTTAGATTCGGTCCCTTAACTTTGAAGCTTGCCAAATTGGTCCGTATGTATTCTAATTTTAATTCTAACTTCATACAACATATTCGATTCATAAAATCTCATAATCATAATTTTCATAAAATTTTCCCATTATTCTTCCATGTGTCCGAATTGATCACTTGGCTTCTCTAGGCTCATTTTTTATCCAAACAACATTCCAACATGCTTAAATAAATTTTCCAACATATATTCTTCATTTCCAAGAATTAAAATTTAAATCCCCAATTTATTCCTACTTGCCAAATTTGAGTGTCTAAAATTTTCACGGACTTTATTTTAGTCCAAATGCCATAATAAAGCTTCTAAATTCATAATCTCTTCAAATCCATCACTAGAATAATTTTCACAATATTTTCCCTAATTTACCAAGCATGCCAAAATAGTCATTTAAAGGACTAGTTGAGGATTTTTCATTCTAGCATCAAAATCAAGCTTCTAATATCATCAATCTTTCATTTTCACCATCAATTTCAAAACCCTAAATAAAATCCCAAATTATAGGGTTAGGGGTTTTAATCCTTAAACATAAAATTAATCACAATCTAAGCTTGATTTCATCTCTACAACACTAAATTTGCATAGTTCAAGTTCAATATAAACAAGGAACATGAAACCCTATTTTCTCTCTCTTCAATAACATAATCAAATCTTCATAACTCTTGATAAAATTACTATCAAATGAAAGAGAATTGAAAATAGATCAACTTTCTATCAAAAACATACCTTGAATCTTGTTAGGGAGCCTTCAAAATGCCTAGGAATTTTTTTTGTGTATTTCCCCCTCTTTTTCCCTATTATTTCGAATTGAAGAGGAGGAAGATGAACATTTTTTTTCATCTTTTTTTAATTTATGCCACATGTAATAATAAATTGAATTTTTATTCAATTTAGTCCTTTTTCCAAAATTAACCTCCAACTGAATCATAATTTACAAGTTACCATTCTAGTTTAATTCCAACCAAATTCCATTCAACTCTAACCAAACTAGAGTAATGCTTTCACATGGTAAATTACCATATTACCCATGATACTTTCAAAATATTTCAAAATTGCAATTGTGACCAAATTACCAAAACTAGTCACTTAAATCACTAATTTTGCCATTTTGTAAAAATCCAACTATTCTAGTTAGATCACAATCCACCAATTAATAATTTATTCATAAAACAATATTTTATGAATTTTACGTAACTTATGGTGCAGCCTCTGAAATTTTGATTCGTTCCGATTTCCCGATATTCACTTACTACTTCTTTTGCGATTCCCCTTCACTGGGCTATCAAATAAATTCTAAAAATTCCTTATTTCCATATCTAAAAAATAAATAATATTATAAAATAAAATATTCCATATTTATGAAGTCAAACTTAAAATATTGACTCGGTCCAATATACTGATAATTTTACCCCAAATCTTTATCGGATAAAAATTCTCTTAATAATTCTTTATCAGGTATCCATACGAATAATATTAACTCGAACTGATTCCTTTTTACCAGTCTCAAGTACTGACATAAGACCTTCCCAATAGGTCATCCATCCTATGCCTTGAGCACTCTTAACTTTGCAGTTCAATCGAAATTCGGTATCTTATACTGCATTTTTATTCTCGGGATCTACATAAGATTTTTTCTCCATGATCTATTTAATCTATGTACAGGATAAAATAATTACTGATAAATTCTCCAAATATTCATAAAATAATATGTTATAACTCTTCCCAAGTCTAAGGAATCATCTCTGAAATTTTAGCTTGATCCGATTTACCGATAAATGCCAAGAATTTTATCGGTTACTAATTAAATTCCTTAATCAAAATAATTATAGGATTCATCCTGAATTGAACTAAAATATTTCCAACACTTAGAAATGATTTTTATAACCTTTCTCTATCATATAGTAAAATTTCATAATTTTTCAGTTCGATCCGGGTGTCCAAATTCCACTTAAACTTTGACTGCGATTTCCCAATAATCGAAATATCGGATCAAACCAGTAATTCCTCATTCGATCCACACCAATGGGTGCTCTATCTATTTATGAAATAAAACACCCAAATTTTGAGAAATTACAAGTTTGGTCCTTCAACTTTTCATATTTCAACTTGTACCACCCAAGTTTTAAAAACTTATCATTTTGGTCACTAAACTGTAACCTTGAATTCCCATTCAAATTTTCCTTGGATTTTAACCAAATTTTGCGAGTATTCTATTTTACCCGTTCTTTATCACATGACACCTTAAAACCTCAGAAATTTCTTTTCTGCAGTCCATAATTGAGAAAATCCAAACTTTTGCATTTTTGTCATTTTAGTCACTAAGTAAGCTTTTAAGCCCTTATCTTAGTACTAAATGACCCTTAATCAACATAGCAAATTTTGGGGTATTACAGTGTGTATTTAATAGCCATTTGAATTCACCTTATTTCGAATATTATTATAGCATTCATATTAATTGAGCTAGACTCAATCAACTAATATTTCATATGTTTTAATATCGAAAAATAAATTGAGCTTGTATCATATATCAATTCATTATATATTATAAATATTTCGTTACAATGATCTAAAATAGAGAAAATTATGTGTAAATTGTGTTCTTAAATTATTAAAAACTTGTACAAATTTTTAAACGTTAATAATCTGTTTTATTTGGATTTTGCTCTTTTGGTGTATATGTTTTGTAATCATGTTATGTTCATGTCATATTATGCCACTATTAGTATTAAACCCTTTTAGTTGAGCTAACGTCATGTGTTAATTGAGTACTAACTTAGTTGTAAAGTATCGAAATCTATTTTGAGATGATATTAAATATTATTATAAGAAATCTTTATACTTTCATACTGTACTTTCATAATGCACTTTCATATCCAAGCTTCAAGCCCAACCTGCGAATGAAAACAACAATTTCGAGCACTGAGCTAACGAAGCTCAGTGGATACACTTTCACTCAACCATGCTTCATGCAAATCATAAACATGAGCATGTAGCTAAATATGATATCATGGCAATACAAAATACATGGCGCTACCTCTAGCCGCCTAAACACATAACGCTACCTCTAGCCGTCTAAACACATAGCAAGCAACAAAGGATGCGTTAATCCCACAAAGCATATATGCATCATACCAAACAAACCTAGAGTGAGGCCCGATGTCACACAGCCTCAGGAACGTACACTCTAAGTGAGGCCCAATGTCACACAGCCTCAAGAACGTATACTTATACTCGGAATCTCTCATTGAGTATCATCAGATAAGGCCCATTGTCACACAGCCTCGGGAACATACACACGACATATCATCTCATGGTGTTGCAACATGCTCTCTAGGTATCCAGATCCCACCAATCAAAGGTAACCCTACCACACAAGTGCCCTTTCTTGGCACACAACATTACTCAATCCACCAAGTATCCTTATTGTTGCTATTACAAACAAGTCGCCCAAGGTTTGCCAAGTTATTGCATATTATGCCCATATATGATGTTTAAATCTCAGTTTCTTAATTTTACCATTTATTTTATCACATTAGAAGACCATTGGGCCATAGTCCTTGAATTATCAGCCCCTCAAACTTAAAATGTATTTTTCAGGAGATTGCCCAATAGGTACTAGTATAGACTCTCGCGTACCAATATGGTACCCTTTGGGTACTGATACTCGCAGTGTATTGATACGAAAATAGCCCACTAGAATTTTATCCAACCTTTGCGTACCAGTATAAGTCAACTCATATCGACACTTCCTTGAATGGCATATCAGTACATGTTGAACACCGTACTGGTACCCCTCCAATAGTTCATCTTTCATGAATTGTGTTTTTAAACCCAAAACACTAGGGTACCGATACTGCCTCCCTAAGTACTTATACCGAAGCCTAGAAATGGCTTCATAGGCTCGGTAAATCACTTCCTAAGCCTGCAAAACACAACCTTTAACCCCTAAATCGATCCTACATCTTATGGAACTTATTAGGGTGGTTTAATACCATTTTAACAAGTTATTAACACCAAATCTAGATTATGCCATTGAAGTGGGTCTCTAACCTCTAACACCCAGAATCAACCATTAACATCAAATTTTAGCACACAAAGCATCAACCTTAGGATGTGCATGAAAAAAGGAGTTAATAGTGTACTAACCTTAATTCTAAAGCTGGAAATGAAGCCTTTAGCCAAGCTCTTCAAGATTTCTTCTTCCCAAGCTTCTTGGAAGAATTTTCAACCTCTTTTACTGCACAAGAAAGTTGTAAATGAATTACAACTTATATGAGATAAGGAATCTAATGAAACTTACTCTTAGGGCTAGGAAAACGAGATTGAATCTCCTCCTAGAACCCTTCAACATAAACCCCCATACACCCAACATTTTCAATCTCCACCAAACTTGATGAATCTTTCCTCAAAATGAAGATCCTTGGTAGTATTACAATAATCTTAACTAAAATTTTGAGATTCACACTTAAAAATCAAATATTGAACCTTTAAGCTTTGGTTCTTGGAAGGAAGATGAGAATGGATGAAGAGAGATGATAAGGAAACAAGATGATTTTACCATTCTAGTTTTCCATAGAAAATTAAAGAAGCCCAATCCTTTGCCTCTTCAAAAAGTGGTAATTACCTCACTACCCTTCCATCAACCTCCCAACCCATAACCAGACCCAAAGACTCAAGCCCAACCACCAAAGCAAGCCCACTAAGGCCCAAACTCTCAGCCCAAATATGAAGCCCATGTTTTAGGTTAAAATGACCCTCAAATTCTAAAATTCGTGTTATTATAACTCTCATCTCCTTAAAGAAAATTTTGTCCCCAAAATTTACCTGATGGAAACATATGTGGGTAAATCAACCTTATGTCCTCCTCAGTCTCCCATGTAGCCTTTTCAACTCCGTGGCTTCTCCATATCATCTTAACTTGGAGAATGCACTTGTTACAAAGCTCTTTGACTCTCTGAGCCAAAACTCTTATCGACTCTTCTTCATAGGTCAAATCGGTATTGATCTCAATCTCTTCAAACAGAATAACATGCGAAGGGTTAGAAAGGTAGAGTCTCAACATACACACATGAAAAAAAATTATAAATGTTTGCCATCTCTAGAACTAAGGCTAACTGATAAGGTACATGTCTAACCCTCTCAAGAATCCCATATGGTCTGATAAACGTCAGGATCAACTTACCCTTCTGCCCAAAGAGGATTACTCTTTTCCATGGTGACACTTTGAAGAACACTTTGTCACCAACTACTTACTCGATCTGCTTACGTCTCTAATCCGCATAATCTTTCTAACAATCAAAAGCCAATTGTATTATTTTCTTGATAATCTGAAATTTCTCTTCGGTTTGCTTAGTCAAATCTGATCCCACAATCTTCCTCTCATTGAGCTCGGTCCAACACAATGGTTTTCTAAACTTGCGTCCATACAATGCCTCAAAAGGAGCCATCTTGATGCTCGATTGGAAATTGTTGTTGTAAGCGAATTCAACTAGTGGTAGATGTTCTTCCTAACATCCCTTGAAATCAATTATACAACACTGTAATCACTAATTTTGTATGGGCTTTATTTTTCTAACTTGGGCTTATACCAATATATAATTGTTATATTATTACCCTATTAAAAAAATCAAAAAATCAAACCAGAAGTAGCATCATTAGTATAAATACTATTATCATCCTTTTTTATTACCATTATTATTATTATTATTATTAAACGAAAAACAAAAAATGTAGTATTTATTATCATATTTTTAGTTATATTACTATGTTATTATTACATTATCATTATCTTTTTATTACATTATTACTATGTTATTATATGTTATTATTATTTTTGTTATCATTATTATACTATAGTATTATTATATTATTAGTTTTTTTATTCTACTATCATTATTATTATTGTCACCAACATTGTTTTTATATATTACTATTATTGTTATATTTAAACAAAACAGAAAACAAGATAAATAATACATAATGTATAATATAAATAAAGCCCAATTTAGAATGATAATAGTCCATTTTAAAATGTCCATTTCAAATAAACCCAATCTTCCTTATACCCACTTAACCCGAAGCCCAATTCAACCAAGCCCAAACACCTATTTACTAAATTTGCCTACCCTTTACAAACCGGCCCAAACCAATTACGCAATTAACCCAAACTAATTACCATACTTGATTCACCCGATTAAGCCCTACCCGACCCGGATAACCTAAAAATCCTAATCCTAACACCCTAACCCCTCATATGCCCAGCAGCCATAATATTCTAGAAGCATCCAGGAGCATATTCACCTTTCGTCTAGCTAGGCAGCCACGACATCAACGGCCTCGCCACATTGTTGCCACGAGCGCACCACCAGCTCCACATTATCAGCCATGACGACAATCACAGCCACGTCAGCCCTCTCTACATGTGGCCAAGGGAGCACTGGCCCTCTCTCCTTCCCTTACAAGCCTCTGCCTCACATGCAAAACAAAGACAAAAACACAGAGTAGACAGGCAAACACAACAACAACGACAACAACCACAATTTTTTCATTTTATTTATTTATTGTAAAGCGGCTATAAAAAGCCCTAACCAGAACCATATAACCAAGGACGGGATTTCACAAAAAAAAATCAATACAAAGACCAAAAAATTCCAAAGACAGATATGTTTTTCTTGTTTTGAACAGAAGATAGAAAATAATCAAAAGAGTTTTAAGATTTTACCTTTAGAGAGGATCAATCACCCGTAGCCGTAGTCCTATTCCCGTTTTGATTTTTTAAGATGCTTTTTAAAACAAAAATGGGTTGCTATCAAACTGAGTTTTTTTAAAAAAGAGAAAAGACGAGGCTTTGTTACGTTTCAATAGATCCAGAGAGAAATGTTTTTTTAGGGTTCAAATCTGGTTAGATATGAGAAAGGGGGAAGTTTTTGGGTGTTTTACAGCCTCCGGCCCCCGGCTAGCGGTGACCGAGGCGGCAGTGAGCAGCGGCTAAGGCTTGCCGAATTCTGGAAAACTAAGAGAGGATAGTTATTTTTTAGAGCGTCTTAAAAAGTTTTTTTCTCCCTCAGTTTTTTTTGAAATAAATGAAAATTTTAGGCAATTTTACCTCTGGTTTAGCTATTTAAGCATCCATCAAAACGCTGCCATTTCGGCAGCACTGGATCTGTGCGGTGACCCGACCCGGAGAGAAGGATCCGCGCATTTCGAACCATGGGTTATTTACATAGTCGGCCTTCAGTTTTCCTTCCCGCTTTCATGCCGATCCTGGGTTAATTCCTATTTCAGTCCTTTCTCTTCTCTTTTCACTTTTAATTTCATCCCTAATTTCATTTATCCTTTATTAAATTAACCCCTATATATTCTATTTTCACCTTTCGGTCCCTAATTTGTACATATTATACTAATATATTATTATATTATACATATATATGTATATTATATATATGTGTATATTATATTATCTTACCTATTTAATGCAAGACGTGTTATATATATATATATATATTACCCTATAGTATATCGATATTATTTATATAATATTGTTATATATTATTTATATATTACTTATATATGCTATATACATATATGTATATATACATACACCATATAATGTTCATATTATTACTTTCTATTATATATTTGAATATCTATACTTATTTATTTCGTTTACCCTTTACGGTTTTTTTACTTATTTAATTTTATTCTTCGTTTCGGCCTTACGGTGACCCGCAACGGGGATGACCTGTTAATATGGCACGTTCCACCTAACATTTAAAATTTAACTTCTAACATTTACTTTCTCGCATATAACTTCTAACTTTTAAATTCTCGCAATTTAATTTTACCGTATTTAATTTATTGCATTTTTTCGTACTTATTTTACGCTTTTATCTTATTAAATCTGGTCCTTTTTTCGGATGTTTCTTTTTTCGTATTATAGTTATTTATTCGATCCGGTCCATATTTCGGATTTCTTTTCATTTGATCTGGTCCATTTTCTGGACTTTTTAATTTTCACATTTATTTTACGCATTTCTCTTTGTGTTCGATCCGGTCCATTTTTTCGGATCTTTCTTTTATTTTTTTTGCCTTTTATTTATGCTTTAATTTCGAATATATATATATTTGCTTTAAATTATTTTATCGCATCCGACTTACTTGAATTGTTAATATGGTGCCCTTTTAATCGATAGTAAATGTGGCCAATATCAATCGTAGTGATAGTGGTTCTTTCGTTTATTATCGAATAACGGGGCCATTAAAATTTACTCGCATTTTTAAACAGATTTTAAATTAATTTAAAATTTAAACTCGCAAGTTTCCAATGAAGGCAAACCGTATTCGACTAGGTACCAATTTTTGGGCGGTGTGGGGGTGCTAATCCTTCCCCATCCGTAACCGACTCCTATACCCTTTTTCAAAAGAATCTCTAGTTTCATTTTTGGTGTCCGGTCTACCTCATTTAAAATGACCGGTGGCGACTCCAACCTTTTATCTTTTTTCAAATATTTCCCAATTATTAAAACCCCTAAAAATTTTCAAAATTCCCCAAAAATTCAAAAAATCCCCAAAATTTCAAAAAATATTTTTCAAAAACTTTTCATTCAAAAACCGTCAAGCTTTTTTAGCGACTTTTAAAATTTTAAATTTTCAAAAAAAAGGTCACTACAGCTGGCGACTCCGGTAGGGACAAATTTTGTTTTTACAAAAAAGAGAGTCAAGCCACAAGTCGAATACCTTTTGCCTCCATTGGAAATTGTAAGTTCTTTTTTAAATTAATTTAATATCTTTTTAGAAATACATGTTCATTTTAACATATTTTAAAAATCTGACATTTAAACTCATTCGTGTAAGTGGGGGAAAAACACTAGTGCTTTAGTGAGGATGTTGTTCCTTTGTATGGGCCTAGTAAGTACCTTCGGGGCTCGAGTACCCTATATTTTCGTGGGAATATTGTTTCCTTTTATGGCATAGCGAATGGGTCCCCTTGAATTGAACTCGATTGAAAGGATCCTATAATGGGTGATGATCGGGGGCCTTGCTACCCTTTAGAAGGGGACATCGAGGATAATTCGAGTACCTTTTAGCACCAAAGCTGCAGGTAGAACCCACGAAGCTCACCCTTTTAGAGCCATGCGGTAACCTTAGAAGATTAGAATATCTTGCAAATAGGGTTCATTTTGTGCTAACACATGTTGAGCATATTTTTGTCTTTCATTTGTAAATATTTAATTCATACTAACCATTGTTTTCTCTTGACATTGTATCAACATTATATTGCATAACATCATTACTCATTCATCTGCATCATACCGTCATGAGGTATTGACCCGAGAATGGTGGACATAGTGGAAATCGTTCATTAATCGAGAGGAAATCTAGTAACCTAGAGGTCAATTAAATGAAATATTCAAAAGTTGCAAATTTCTCTCATATATTCGTGGGTGTTGTTCTTCGGAAACCATGTTTAAATCAATGCCTCTGCATTTAGGGCAATCATTTTGCATTCACGTGCATTCATCACACTTTGACTTACATTGCATCACATGAGAATAAATTCCATGATAATTTCACTCATCATTAATTTTATCCATTTGCACTACAGTTGCATCATGCATTAATTTCATTCACTTGCATGACAGTTGCATCACACATTCATTTGCACAATAGTTACATCATTCAGGCATTCAGAAATAATCTCATTCATCCATACGACAGTTGCATCACACATTGATTTTTTTTCATTTGCATGATAGTTGTATCACATGATCATTCAACATTAATTTTAGCCATTCGCATGGTAATTGCATCATGCATTAGTTCTTTTGCACTACAGTTGCATCACACATGGATTTTGTTTGCACGACAGTTGCATCGTACATTAATCTCATTCACTCACATGATAAATGCGCTCATCATTAACTTTAATCACTTGCATCGTACTTGCATCAACATCTGCACGTTAACATTGCATCTAGAGACATACATTTCCCAATTCATCATCACATCGATTTGAAATAAAGAATTCGTCATGTTCAACAAAGACGATGCCCCAACCGGTAAAAAGTGACGAGATTCATGACCCACATTTGCAAGTGATCCCACATTGAGGGGCACACAAACACCCCTTCAGTAAGTTTACACCCAAAAATAAACAAAAAACTCAGTGGTGATATCAATCTTTTGTAACATATACAAACCTCAATAAAAAGATGCAATCTATTTTCAATTCTTTTCACTTTGTAAATATATTTGCTTATTGGGCCCCCGTATATCAATTGCACAAGGAACATTGACTTTGACTCGAAGGTTGATTCCGAGTAACCCGTATCTAGTTGAAATCCTAATCTGTAGAGATCATAAACATGTGACTTGCATTTCACATTAATGACCACATAATAACAAACCAGTGCAATTTAATGTTCAAAGCTTGGTAATAGGCATTTTTAAAACAAGACAAATTAACTTAACTTTCAAATCCTGGTAATAGGCATTTTTCAAAAAGCAATTCAAAGCATGGTAATAGACATTCTTTTCAAAATTTAATCAAAAGGCACTCCAATGCTCGAAACCTGGTAATAGGCACTTTTCGGATAAGAGTGAAAATTTTAGGGCACTCCGCTGAAGCCTGTCCCAACCGAAACTCTTCGCTTCATGAGTGATGGTAATATTTTCAAAATCATGACAATACCGAGTAGCTCAGGAATTTGTTGTTTGCTCCATCATTTATTTCGAGCCAAAGGAATGTGATGAATTGAATTCCCCAAACAAGAAGGAACCTGCCAAAGGTAAGTTGGTCAAGTATCAAAGTAACTTAAAATGCACTTCACATCTTCAAACATCAATTCCGCTTTTGAGGTCTTATAGACACATGATTTGCTTGGGGCAATCCTCGGTAAGCCATTTTCAGTGTTGTTCGTGCACTTGATATTCAGGGCATTCGGCATAGCCTAATATATTTACAATTTGAAAAGAAAAACTCAATTTCCCAATAAGCATCTAACAATGAAATATTTTTTTTGCAAAGAATTCAAAATTTTGCTAATAACAAGAGAACAAGAGATTTTGGGGCATAAATGTGACCCATGACGAGGATCTTCCCGAGACCAAATTGAGCGATCGACCAAAGATCAAGAAAAAAACAATCTTGAAGATACACCTCGAAAGGTTGAACCCGAGCGTGAAGTGGGGTATTCCAGCCGCATTGGAATCCCGGTGAAAAAGCAAGACGTAGATTTTCCAATCAATTTCCTTGAAGAACTGGACTCATCTAAGTTATCCTCAATTAGAATTCATTCATTCATTCATTCATTCATTCTTCATAGTTAGACATCCCTAGGTTAGGGGGCATGCTAACCCATGTATCAAATTATTTGATCATTTGACAGATTCACAAAGATCCTAGTCTACAACTTCACGTTGGAAGAAGTAGATCTTACCAAGATTCAATTCACACCTTCTTGAACCTAAGCAAAGATTTTGGTCCATGACTTCTTGAAAAGTGGATCGCAACGAAGAATCGAGAGTTCCCAACATGAAGAACTCATCCAGCAAGAATCAAGGTGTTACCTCTCCAAAAGTACTATTTTAATGCCGATCTTATAATGCTTTTGCTTGTTTTTAGGTACATTTAATTGCATTAAGATGTTAGAATCATGCATTTGCATAAGGAGTTTAGAGTTTTGTCTATGCCAGTGTGAAGGGTTGTTTTGTTGGCAATTTTGCAGGTTTGGCAGGGGATTTGGCCCAGGAAAGCACCTCATGAAGGAATGCTAGAGAGAATGCCGAGTGCTATTGGCGCAGATGGACCAGACAATGCCAAGCACCGGATGGAAGAGAAGTGCACTAGATGCCACGCCAAGAAGTTGTTGGACCCCCCAAAAATAGGATATGTTTAGGCTCCGAGAAAATATCATTTCGAACAATTTCCAAAAAAAATAGCGGATAAGATGGTGCCAAGACTTGTTGGTAGATTCATGCAAAGCTTGGATGCCAGGGTAGCGTCGGTAGGATGACGTCAGCCTTAGCCTGATCAGCTCTTATTCAAATCTGGATAAGAAGATAATCCCTTATCTTTTGGGCAGTTAAAATTCAAAATTTGAAGAGCTAGTCCTATCCCTTTCTCGCACGCCTATTTAAACACCAACCAAGCTAGACTTTGGGGAGAGGAAAAGAAGATCGGATTGAGAAGTTGGTGTGTGACGATTGACAACTGGCTGCACCTAGGAAAGGTGGTTCGACCAGCTTGGCCGAGAAGCCTGAAACTTGAAGGGCTGCATCGGGAGACCCCTTCTAGCCCATTCTCTCTTTCAAGTTATTTTTATTTTGTTTTTAATGATGATGTATTTCGAAAATGTTTGTGGGTTGTTGGTTAAATCCCTCACCATGAACTAATTTAATAGTTTGTGAGGGAGGTTTGCGTTAAACGCTACTTTTATGTTTTAGTTTTTAATAATAAATCTCTCTTGTCAATGTTTTCACTATTTGGCATACTCTAACATTTCCTAAATATTATGCCAAGCAAGAGCTAGCATTGTTGGCCTATTTCACTTCAATATCTTAACAGACTTGGGGTGGCAATGATTAAGTTGTTGAATACTGAGGAGAGAAGTCGTTCAAGTAGATGAACTTACTTCGGGAGTGAAATCTTCCCCTTAGGAGTATAGATTGGATCTTAATCAAATTGGTTTATTTAAAAACAAACACTATAGAGATATAGGGGTTTTTACATTATCAATTTTGGGCAATGACCATCGAGAGAGGTTTTGCTAATTTTGAATATGCTCAGCAAACAATGCCAAGACAAGTTGTTATTAAAGGCTGGCACGACATGAATAGCATGAAAACCAGGCATTCCCTGCTAACGCTCATCATTCATTAAAGCACCTTCCTTGCCAACGTCTTTAGTTTATTTTCATTCCTTTTCATATTAATTATTTTCCTAAACCAATTTCAAATCAAATCAACATTTTTCTTAAGGCAAGTAGCAATCAAGGCAATTAAATTCCAAGTCAATCTCTGTGGGATCGATTCTCAGCTTACCACCTGTATTACTTGTAGACTGTGTATACTTGCACGTAAAAGACTCATCTTGGCACTATTTTATATTTTCCAACACATATCTTTTGCCCTTTTTTCCAGCATTCACTTAGAGCCTCTACAAGTTTTTGCCGTCATTTCCGGGGACTACGACGGTATTGATTATTTTTAAAAATTTTACTTGTCTTCCTTTTATTTTTATTTTTATTTTTGTTTTTACCTTTTTGTTTTATCGGTGTATGACCAGAAGCCATCCTGTGGTGGGCGACCGGCCATACGATCCGAAAACTTAGAAAACCTTGCGGAGGCTAAAAAGAAGATTTCGAGAGATGAACCAAGGTAATGGAGGGAATGGTGTGGTGAACAATGGAGGAAATTCACTTAACAATGAGATACCACCACCACCTGCTGTCACTGTTGTTAATGAGAGACCTATTAGAGAACATTCGGCACCAACCATTGACAATTTGATGCGAGGACTTGTTGGCACAGAGGTAAACGCTATCAATTTCAAACATAAGCCGGTAATGATTCAAACTCTTTTGAATGTAGGTCAGTTTGATGGAGCACTCACTAGAGATCCGAGGCAACATCTAAAATAGTTCATAAAGATTTGCCAGCTATTCCAACAAAATGGAGTACCTGAAGATACCGTGAAGCTGAAGTTATTTACTTTCTCTTTGATAGACAGAGCAAAGGCTTGGCTTAATTCCTTACCACCTGGCTCAGTTACTTCGTGGGCAGACCTATGCCAGAAGTTCTTGACAAGATTCCAGCCGCCAACACTCACTGCCAAGCTTTTAGGTGAGATCATTACATTCAGGCAGGCTGAGGATGAAACCTTATATGATGCATGGGAAAGGTTCAAAGACTTGTTGAGGATGTGTCCTATGCATGGATTCCCGAGTTGGACCCAGATCCAAACCTTTTACAATTGATTGAATGTGCAAACGAGGACTGTTATTGATGCTTTAGCAGCTGGCTCATTGCTTGACAAGACATATACTGAGGCTGTTGACATTTTAGAGAGGATTGCAATCAATGATTTTGAATATCCTGTTGCGAGACTGGGGACCAGAACTAAAACCAATGGGAAATTTCAGGTTGATGAATTAACATCCATTCATGCCGAGATTTCTAACCTTACTAGCATGGTAAGAACGTTGCAAAAGAACAATGAGTCCCAAGAAGTCAAAGTATTAGACCCATTTTGTACAATCTGTGGAAAGAATCATCATGTGGATGAATTCCCTGCCAACCCTGAATCGGTAAATTTTGTTGGCAATGTTAATCGTTACTATAATTCTAAATCCAATACTTATAATGCAGGTTGGAACAACACCTTAATTTAGCTTGAAGAAGTCAAGGAGGTAACCAGTACAATGCCTAGCACCAGAATACTCAGAGGCAGAATAACAATGCCATTCCAGCATTTTATCAGAATCCCATGCCACAGAAAGCCTAAACCAATTTTCAGCAAGGGCAGAGACTCAACCAAGGAGGCACTCTCATAGAGTACATGGAAAGGAGTGACGCCACAGTCTAGAGTTTGGCATCATCAATGAGAAACTTGGAAGTCTAGCTTGGGCAGATTACCAGTGCACTCAGCAATCGACCCCAAAGAGCATTGCCAAGTGACACAGAAGATGCTCGGCACAAAGACAATGAGCAGTGCAAAGCTATAACTCTTCGGAGTGGTAAGTAGTGCAAAATGGAAAAGGTTGCTAAGCAGCCAATGAATTGCCAAGATGAGAAGCTTGTGCCAGCAGATGATCCTAGGGAAGCAGAGAAAGAGGAAACAAAAGGAAATGATGCCAGACAGCACACTAATGCCAACACCGAGGCCAAACAGACTAATGCCAGCACTGCATTGGCAAAGTCAGCAGAGCAAGCATGTATCTATCCGCCACCACCATTTCCAGCAAGACTTTGAGAGCATAAGGAAGACCAGCAATTCAAGCGCTTCTTGGAGGTTCTTAAGAAATTGCAAATCAACATTCCATTGGTAGAAGCCCTTGAACAAATGCCAAACTATGTCAAATTTATGAAGGACATTCTATCCAAAAAGTGAAAGTTGAGAGACTTTGAAACTGTTGCTCTAACCGAGGGATGTAGTGCCATGATCCTAAACCGTTTGCCACCACAGCTGAAAGATCCAGGAATTTTCACTATTCCCTGCACCATTGGCAACAAATTCATGGGCAAGGCACTGTGTGACCTAGGAGCCAGCATCAACCTGATGCCAATGTCATTTTTTCGAAAGCTTGGCATAGAAGCAAGACCTACCACAGTGACACTTCAGTTGGCAGACCGATCCTATGCACATCCCAAGGGTAAGATTGAAGATATGTTGGTAAAGGTAGACAAATTTATTTTTCTAGCTAATTTTATTATTTTGGACTATGAGGCTGATATTAATGTCCCGATTATTTTGGGGAGACCTTTTCTTGCCACTAGTATGGCTTTGATTGATGTTCATAAAGGGGAACTAACAATGCGCATGAATGACCAGCAAGTTACATTTAATGTGTTTCAAGCTTTGAAATGTGCAGATGAACCTGATGAGTGCCAAGAAGAAGAGATGATAGAGTCCATTTACACTTTGGACACGACACAGTTATGCAAGGATACAGAATTTGATGCAAGCAATTTAGATGGCATAGCTGATCAATTTGAGGAACCAGAAGAATCAATCTTGGAGGTTGAAGATGCGAGTTATTTTGAGTCGTTATAGTTGGCTGGCAGAGAAATCAAGGCACCTAAACCATCAATTGAGGAGCCACCAGCGTTGGAACTGAAACCACTGCTAGAACACTTGAAGTATGCTTATTTAGGTGAACACTCAACTCTGCCAGTGATCATTGCCACTGGTCTCACTAATGATCAGGAGGAAAGATTGTTGGCAATATTATGTGACTATAAGCAGGCATTAGGGTGGACTTTGGCAGACATCAGAGGCATTAGCCCAACCATTTGCATGCATAAGATTATCTTGGAGAAGTACCATGGCAAGACCATTGAAGGCTAGAGAAGGCTAAAACCAAGCATGAAAGAGGTAGTGAAAAAAGAGATTATAAAATGGCTTGATGCCGGGATTATATATCCCATTTCTGAAAGCTCTTGGGTTAGCCAGGTGCAATGCGTGCCAAAGAAGGGTGGCATGATCGTGGTACAAAATAGTGAAGCTGAGTTAATCCCCTCTAGAACAATCACAGGGTGGAGAGTGTACATGGACTATAGGAGGCTGAACAATGCCACGAGGAAAGACCACTTCCCATTGCCATTCATCGATTAGATGCAAACAGGTTGGCAAGTAAAGCTTTCTATTATTTTTTGGATGGTTATTCAGGTTATAATCAGATTTCCATCGCCCTTGATGATCAAGAGAAGACTGCGTTCACGTGCCCATATGGGACGTTTGCATTTAGAAGAATGTCGTTTGTCCTATATAATGCATCGACAACATTTCAACGTTGCATGATGTCCATTTTTTCTGATATGATCGAGCACAACATGGAAGTGTTCATGGATGATTTCTTAGTGTTTGGTAAAATATTTGAGGAATGTCTTCAAATTTTGGAGCAAGTCTTGAAGAGATGCATAGAGACAAACCTAGTGTTGAACTGGGAAAAAGCCACTTCATGGTGAATGAGGGCATTGTTCTCGGGCACAAGGTAACTAAGAGAGGGTTAGAAGTGGATCAAGCAAAAGTTAAGGTAACTAAGTAGCTACCGCCTCCAACAAGTGTCAAAGGTATAAGGAGCTTTTTAGGACATGTTAGTTTTTATCGGCGTTTCATTAAAGACTTTTAAAAAATTGCTAAACCTTTATGCTTGTTGTTAGAACATAATGCCACTTTTGCATTTAACGATTCTTGTTTGAGAGCATTTCAGGAGCTTAAAGAAAAGTTGATCAATGCCCCTATAGTTGTGGCACCGGACTAGAATGAGCCCTTCGAGCTCATGTGTGATGCCAACGACTATGCCGTTAGAGCAATCTTGGGACAAAGGCATGGCAAGGTTTTCCATGCCATCTACTATGCCAGCCGAACATTGAACGAAGCACAACTGAATTACTCTACGACCAAGAAAGAATTTCTTGCGGTTGTATTTGCTTTTGACAAATTTAGATCTTATTTAATTGGTAACAAGGTTGTGGTTTTTACAGATCATTCGGCATTGAAGTATCTCTTGGCAAAGAAGGATGCCAAGCCAGACTAATCTGATGGACACTCATGCTTCAAGAATTCAACCTTGAAATCCGAGACAAAAAGGGCAGTGAAAACCTAGTAGCTGACCATCTCTCACGTTTGGAGCATCATCTTGAAGATGAAGAGATGAATTTCCTGACGAATATTTGCTTGCAGTTAATGCCATGCCATGGTATGCCGATATTGTCAATTACTTGGTAAGTAACATTCTGCCACTAGACTTGGCATACAATGCCAAGAAAAGGTTCTTGCGGGAAGTCAGGCAATACTATTAGGACGAGCCAATATTGTTCAAACAGTGTGCCAAACAAGTGATCTGCCGGTGTGTGCCTGAGGATGAACAACGTAACATATTGCATCTATGCCATGCCGCACCATATAGAGGTCACTTTATTGGGGTAAAGTCCGCTGCCAATGTGTTGCAGTCAAGATTCTTTTGGTCCACACTATATAAGGATAGCCATGAGTATGCCAAGGCATGCGATCGATGCCAACGAATAGGAAACATCTCTGGCAGACACCAACTACCGCTCCAAAACATTATGCCTATGGATTTATTTGATGTATGGGGGATAGACTTTATAGGTCCTTTTCCAACCTCATTTGGTAATGTATACATTCTTGTGGCTGCTGACTACGTATCTAAGTGGGTAGAAGCTGTTGCTCTGCCAACGAACGATGCTAGGGCCATTGCCAAGTTCTTACATAAGCATATCTTTACTAGATTTGGCGCCCCTAGAGTGATTATTCATGATGAGGGCACTCGTTTTAAATGTAATCTAATTTCTAAAGCCTTGTGTAGGTTGGTATACAGCAGAGAATTGCCATAGCATATCATCCACAAACAAACGGGGAAGCTAAGATTTCAAATAAGGAGATTAAAAACATTCTAGAGAAGTCTGTTAACCCGTTAAGGAAAGACTGGTCCTTGAGTCTAGACGAGTCCTTGTGGGCTTACAAGATCGCATTTAAAACTCATTTGGGTACGTCACCATTTAGACTTGTTTTCGGAAAACCATGTCATCTGCCAGTAGAGCTTGAGCATAAAGCCCACTGGGCCATCAGAACACTTGGCATGGCATGGAGAGCTACTGGAGAAAAGAGGTTACTAGACCTAAATGAGTTGGAAGAATTCAGAACACAAGCCTATGAGAACGCCATGATCAACAAAGAAAAAGCGAAATGTTGGCATGACAGTAGGATAATGCCAAGACAGTTTGAGGTAAGCCAACATGTTTTGTTATTTAACTCATGGCTTAAGTTGTTTCCAGGGAAACTCAGATCAAGATGGATGGGCCCTTATAAAGTTGTGAAGCCCTATGCTCATGGAGTTGTGGACATTATGAATTTGAAGACGGGCGAAATCTTTAAGGTGAATGGCCAACGTTTGAAGCACTACATGGAAGGTGATTAGAACAATGCAAAAGAGGTGATCCTCTTGGCAGAGGTAACATGAAAACACCATCACGTTTGAAGCTTTGTAAATATTAGCTTAGTGTTTTTCTTTGTTTTTAGGTTTTTTATTGTTTTTCTTTCTTTTTAAGTTTCACGTTTGTATTCCTTTACTGTTTTGAAAGGTTTTCTTTGAGTTGTGCAGATTAATTATGCCAGGAACACTGCCAGGGTCGCTGGTAGGGGCCAACGCGTCAATAGAAACATCTGCCAAATGCAGTGCCAGAGTAGCTTGGCATGCAACGGTGCAAAAGATAGAAGAAAAAGAAGAAAAAACCCTAGTTTTATTGGCCCAGTAAAATGAGAGAGTTGTTTCTATTGACTTTTAAACCCTAGCCGCCCAAATCTCGGCTGAAATTTAAAATTTCAAATCAATTACCTTATCACTCCAATCCTTACCCTATCTTATCACCTATCACCTCATCACTCCATCCGTTTTAAATTAATTCTTTCTATTGACTTTCTCACTCTTGCCGGTTAAAGAAACCAAACATCTCTTTCAATTTTTACTTCCTTTTCGATAAGCAAGTACGAACCCAAATCGTTCTTTGTCTTCATCTTTCAGCATCGTTTCAAGTTTCTTCAACAAATTTCAATGGCTTCATCTTCTATTCCCTTCAAAAGATTCTTCAACGAGGAGATCGAGAAAAAGTTCGAAACAAATTTTGCCTCAAAATTTTTTCTACGAGAAGCACTTCGAGTTTAAATCGGAGACAACGAACGACTTCCCTCCAGAAGTCATGGCCATGATTAACTTGCGCAAGTGGAATCTATTCTGCCAGCAAAAAGGGGAAATTTATGCCACCATCGTTCAAGAATTCTATGCGCACCTTGTGACCAAGGATTTGCCTTTCCTGATGATTAGGGGTAAGTGTGTGCGTTATGATGAAGGATATATTAATAATATGTTTGAGTTGGATGGCGCAAGAGATGAGTATTTTGAGAATGTTGATTCGATGAATGCTGCTAAGAGGAAAAAACTGCTGACGGATTTGTGCGAACCTGGCACGACTTGGACAGTCTCATCAATGGGCCACCAGATAGTGAAGAGACTGATGTTGAAGCCACAAGTGAGAGGCTGGAATCATTTCATCAAGGCAAACTTGTTACCTACATCGCACAATGAGACGGTCTCGGAAGAAAGACTGATTTTGTTGCACTCCATCATTAAGGGGCGCAAGATCAACATTGGGAAGATTATCATAGAAGAAACTTATAAGTGTGCTACGAGAGGTAAAGGTTGTTTGTTTTTCCCTTTGCTAATTTCTAACATGTGCACGCGCCATGATGTGCCTAGGCTTGATAAAGAACAAGGCCAGATAATAAAGGGAACAACAATTGTTATTGCCATATGGAAAAACCTCACTGCGGTCGAGCCAAAGGACAAGGCCAAGGGAAGCGCAAAAATGGCCACGCCTAAGCCAAAGATGTCAAAAGCTGTGCCAGACACAATGCCTGAGACTGTGCCAGACGGTTCAGTGGCAATGCTGTCTCAAATCTACCATCGCCAGGAGATTATACTCAGCAAGATGGAAAAGGCTGAGGAGATTAATGTCAAGCTACGACACTACATATAGGCCAGGGATGTGATAAATAGGGAAGCTCTCAAGAAAATATCCCCTGATGTTGTACTAGAGTTCTTAGATTTCCCTACCGAGCCCGCTGCCAGTGATGAAGCCATGCCAGCCAGTTCAACTAATCCGATTGTTCCAGGCAGTTTAGCTAGTCCGGTTATATCGGCTAGTCCAGCTCATACCCCATCTGATGCCACAGTCTCGTTGTCTCTAGTTGAAGTCGAGTCGGCCAATTCTAACTCAGAGATTGAATCAAAGGAACCCAAAACCAAGTCTGCCAAGAAGCCTGTCATGCCACCAATGAATCCTGCTCAGTCCGATGCCACCGCTACTTCTACCGCATTGGAGCCTGCCAAGGAAAAGGAGGAAGTTGGAGTCTCCACTGCCGCTTCAAAACTGAGCATGAAAAGAAAGAAGCATATGGCCCCTGATCGTGGGCCGTATGTGAGAAGAAAGACCCGTGCTGCACGACAACTAGTCTCCGAAGGGGAGTCTTCTTCTTCCTAAGCTCATTTTACATTTCATTGCACTGCATTACATGATGTATTTTATTTTACTATTTTTGTATATATGTGTTGTTTCATGCATTAAGGGCAATGCACATCTTGGGTTTGGGGGTGCGCATTTCTTTGCATTATGCCATGCATTTCATGTTTAATTTTTGTTGCCATGCCACCTAGGTCATTTAGAGTAGATGCATACCGAACCACTAAAAAAAGAAAAAGAAATTTTTGCCTCGGTTTAATTTTGAAAAATGTTAACAATTGTTAGGCAAGCTTAATTTGATATAGGTGTCTGTCCAATGAGGAAACTTTAATCTTTAGTTGTCATACCATGCCAGTAGAGTAGTATGTCAGGTTAGCTTGGCAATTGATCTCTAGTTTAGGGAATTGAACCTACACTTAACACGTAGTATGTATCTAGATCCTTAGCAAACTTAGACTTTCTGAAACTATGCTCAGATTTTAAAAAAATTATGCCAGGGTAAAAAGAAATAAATAAGGCAGCAATGTTCTGCCAAGACAAGAAAAAAAATAGAACTCTCCTCTGCCTTAGGGATAATAAGCTACTTGGGGCTTTGTGGTTTGCTCCCTCTTAGTTCTCAAGTCCAAAACCTTAGGGTATGAGTTGAAGAGAAAGCCTAGTGATGTCTAGATTAAGGTGGGGATTCGTGGTATGGTCCTTCTTATCTCTCACGCTAAATAGTGTCACGAAGCAAGCTAAATTAATGCCAGTAGAAACCCTTGGCGGGGGGAGGGGGAATTTGAGTTTCGGTAGTAAAATTTGTCTAAGGGAGTGAAAGGATACTTGATTCATATTGCCTACACTTATGCACTCTTCATGATCTTAGACTAGAGTTATATTACTGCACTTGAATTACTACCTGCTTGGCATTATTGCACGGAGATACTGAGGACAGAAATAGAGCCAAATTCTGCTTGCCAGAACGTATTGGCATTCAACCAAAATTTTGTCAAGGTAACTTTTTCATAGTTTTTATTTTTATTTTAATTACATTACTTGAGGACGAGCAATGAGTTAGGTTTGGGGGTGTGTTACCTCTCCAAAAGTATTATTTTTAATGCCGGTCTTATAATGCTTTTGCTCGTTTTTAGGTACATTTAGTTGCATTATGATGTTAGAATCATACATTTGCATAAGGAGTTTAGAGTTTTGTCTATGCAGTGTGAATGGTTGTTTTGTTTGCAATTTTGCAGGTTTGGTAGGGGATTTGGCCCAGTAAAGCACCTTAGGAAGGAATGCCAGAGAGAATGCCAAGTGCTGTTGGCGTAGATGGACCAAACAATGCCAAGCACCGGATGGCAGAGAAGTACACTTGATGCCACACCAAGAAGTTGTTGGACCCGGAAAAAATAGGACATGATCAGGCTCCGAGAAAATAGCAACTGGAACAATCTCCGAAAAATTGGCGGATAAGATGGTGCCAAGACTTGTTGGCAGATTCATGCCAAGCTTGGATGTCAGGGCAGCGTCGGTAGGATGAAGTCATCCTTATCCTGATCAACTCTCATTCAAATCTGGATAAGAAGATAATCCCTTATCCTTTGGGCAGTTAAAATTCAAAATTTTAAGAGCTAGTCCTATCCCTTCCTCGCACGCCTATTTAAACACCAACCAAGCTAGATTTTGGGGGAGAAGAGAAGAAGACCGGAGTGAGAAGTTGGTGTGTGACGATTGATAACCGGCTGCACCTAGGAAGGGTGGTTCGACCAGCTTGGCCGAGAAGCCTGGAACTTGAAGGGCTGCATCGAGAGACCCCTACTTGCCCATTCTCTCTTTCAAGTTATTTTTATTTTGTTTTTAATGATGATGTATTTCAAAAATGTTTGTGGGTTGTTGGTTAAATCCCTCACCATGAACTAATTTAATAGTTGGTGGGGGATGTTTGTGTTAAACGCTATTTTTATGTTTTAGTTTTTAATAATAAATCTGTCTTGGCAATGTTTTCACTATTCAGCATACTCTAATATTTCCTAAATACTATGCCAAGCGAGAGCTGACACTATTGGCCTATTGCACCTCAATATCTTAACAGACTCGGGGTGGCAACGATTAAGTTGTTGAATACTGAGGAGAAAAGCTTCGAGAGAAGTCATTCAAGTAGATGAACTTACTTCAGGAGTGAAAACTAGCCCTTAGGAGTATAGGTTGGATCTTAATCAAATTGGTTTATTTAAAAACAAATACTATAAAGATATAGGGGTTTTTACATGATCAATTTAGGGCAATGACCATCGAGAGAGGCTTTGCTAATTTTGAATCTGCTCGGCAAACAATGCCAAGACAGGTTGTTATTAAAGGCTGGCATGGCATGAATAGTGTGAAAACCAGGCATTCCCTGCCAACGCTCATCATTCATTAAACACATTCATTTCCAACGTCTTTATTTCCATTCCTTTACTTTTTAATTATTTTCCAAAACCAATTTCAAATCAAATCAACCTTTTTCTTAAGGCAAGTAACAATCAAGGCAATTAAATTCCAAGTCAATCTTTGTGGGATCTATACTCAGCTTGCCAGCGGTATTACTTGCAGACCGTGTATACTTGCACACAAAAGACTCATCTTGGCACTATTTTATATTTTCCAACACACATCTTTTGCCCCTTTTGCCAACATTCACTTAGAGTGTCTGCACAAGGGTTCCCTTGGAGAAGAGCCCATCCAGCCAGAACTTCAGGTTTTACTACACCAAAGCCCTCAGTGCATCGTTTCATTTTCGGACTGACAACCTTCTGTGTTGGAAGTTTAATTTGTCAGTAGCCTTCAGTGCTTGACTTTCATTTTCTAGGAATCAGTAATGCCTCTTGTGCATAATAATCCAGACCATCGAGATCCTCCAGTGCCTAACCTTAATTTTTCAAGAATCAACAAGACCTTCAGTGCATGGTGACCCGAACTGTCAGTAAACCCCTCAATGTTTAACTTTATTCTCTAGCCATTAGTAAGACATCTCATGTGCTTGGTGAGCCAGACCGTCAGTAAATCCTTTAGTGTTTGACTTTATTTTCTAGCCATCAGTAAGACCTCTCATGTGCATGGTGAGTGTTGCGCGTAATAAGTGCTCCGCAATTGTGCAAGTGTACACTTCGTAAGTTATAGTATAAAAGATATCGTCTCCACAAGGATTGGTGCCACTTCAAGAATCTAATCTCTTGTACTGTAAAAAGTAAAAGAACACAAGTAGAAGATTGTAGGAGTTTAACTAACAACTAAACTAGAAAGTAAATAAGTAAAAGAAGATGTAATCAAATGAGGGAGAATAGGTCAGGTTATCGTGAGTTGAGGTGTGATAGCCGATTGGATCGTCTTGGTAAAAGAGTGCAAGGGAAACGCAGTTGGCGTGGCAACTTGCGTAGCGGGGTTGCCTTGGCAACTAATCGACGGTTGCCTGGGCAACTAGCTGGGCAACTACTTGGGCGGCTGGACAGCAACTTCAAGGTTCAGCGGAGCGTTCTTTAATGGTTTCTTCTTATCCCTAAGTCAAAACTCTAGCTAATTGTGCATGCCTTGACAATACATCCCTGCGTGAATCAAGGGTGAACAACAACCAATCTTGCGCTCCTCTTAGCCGTTGAAATCCTTAACTTATTCCTAAGCCGGATTAATCTTCACCATCAATAGATTGAATAAAGACCATACTCATTCGTTTCTTGAATCTAACTCTCCCGATATTAGATAAATAGATGAAGTTACGAGATCCTCTCCCAATTCACTCGCAAACAAGAAGAAAAACCAAGAATGAGTAAACCTTGAATTGAAAGTGCAAACTCTTATTACCTAAACAATATCCAATTGTTTCTCACAACCAGTGTGCTTCACTCCTACGTTTGGATGCTATACCCTACGCCTCCTACGCTTCTCTTCACTACGTTTTTTCTTCTTTCTCGCCTATCGAGGCACCGGGAAGAATGGACCACCAATGAATCCTGCTTCCTTATCTTCTTATTCCCCCATTCCGTGGATTGGTTCCAACATCAAGACCGGTGGAGGAGAACTCAAGTCAATGCACTTACCAACTCCTTATCGACCTTCAAATCTCTTATCTAGACAGGATAAGAGCAAATGAACCCCCTATTGTCTATTCCTGCTCCTGGCTCACTCACTGCCGGTGGGCATTAACTAGACCTGTTCTCTAAGCTATCTATTGGTGCTCTCGGTATAGGAAGTATCGCCGGTTGATCCAGCACCTTGCTAAGTATCCATTTTAGTTCCATAGCCATAGCCTTTTGTAGTTCCAGCTGATCCAGTCGTTGATCCTGCAGCTTATCAAAATAAGTATCTTCTTGCTCTTATCGAAATTTCTCTTCTCTCTCCTTCTCTTGTCGAAATCTCTCCTTGCTCTTGTCAAAATTTCTCCTCTCTCTCCTTCTCTTGTCGAAATCTCTCCTTGGTCTCCCTTGAGTTTGACGGCTTGGTCTCCTTTAAATAGGAATTGGCTAGGTCAAAATCCTTTCTTGAAGAGGAAGTTAAGTTGGAATTAAATACTTTAAAAGAATATGATTCTTTATTATATTTAAATTCCTTCTAGATCTTCTCCTATCTTTTTGGGATTTAATTTCTCTTTGACCTTTTCATGGAAATCAAACTCCTTTGGGATTTAACATTGCTCCAAGTCATCTTGGGCTTATCTAGTCATTAATTTCGACTACCATATCATCTTATCCCTTATCGAAAATTGCCCTGGCAACTAGTTCGGCATCTCCTTCATGCATTGCCCTGGTAACTAGCTCGGCATCTCCTTCATGCATTACCCTGGCAACTGGTTCCAGCCTTGCTTTGGCAAGCAATTCTACACAAACACAAAAACACACCAAAATAGTATCTTTTTCCACAAAACTAAGCAAAAATATGAAATCAAGCTTGTCCACCAAGGAAATAATGCAAACATGCATGAATGGATAATAATACAACTAATATGAGCCTAATTCTAGCAATAATATGAATAAAAAGAGTAATAAAAATATTACTTTTGAACACTTAACACACCCCCAAAGTCGAACTATTGCTTATCCTCAAGCAATGCAAAATAATAATCACCCGCCAAGACTTCAATTTTCACAAACTTAGCTTTGAACTTGATTTCAATTCTCAGAACCGTGGCACAAAGTATGATGGGCTTTTCTTTTTTTACAAAACTTAGGAGTTACTCGGAATCAAACTACAATGCTTGTGAGTGTGTGCGGAGTTGTGTGCAAGTTGGTTTTTCGGATTCTATGCAAACACAAGGTTTTCAAATTACTTCATTAGGTTCTTTTAACATGTTTTAACTAGAGCAGGTTTCGGGCACCTCTAGTGTTTTGTTTTTAGTTTTCTTAAGTTAATTAATTTATTTGACTAGAGCCAGTTTCGGGCACCTCTAGCGACAATTTTTAGCACATACTAGAGCCAATTTCAGGCACCTCTAGCGATCAATTTTTTTAGCACATACTAGGGCCAATTTCGGGCACCTCTAGCATTCATCCAATTTTTATTCTAATCCCCCAATTTTTTAACTATCAACCTAAGTTCGCTAGAATTCCTTAAATCAATCAAGCCACACATTGTTTCATCAAGTTTAGCATTATAGCACGATTCTAAGTGTTTCCATGTTTATCCTAGAATAAAAAGTTCTATCAATTAAGTACATTGGCAAAGTCATAATCGGATATTCATCAAATCTAGGCAATTCTTGTTCCAACTAAAGGCGTGGAAAGCAATTTATGTATCCTAAATGCAATACTTAAGATGAATGCAACTAAACATGGTAACTAACTAATAACAATCCCCCCCAAATTCGAGTGAGACATTGTCCTCAATGCATGAAAAAAGAAAAATAAAAATAAAGAAAAGTAAAATACAAACGAGGACTTACTCTGAGAGTTCGTCGTCGTGGATGATTAGTTTCCTTTTGGTCGGTGTCTTGAGTCTTTTGCTTGAACGCGGTGGTTGCTTCCTTGTTGCCGATGGTGGAATCGATCCTCGTACGGGGTTGTCCTCATCGTCCTCTTCATCAATGTCATTGGCTTTTCGCTTGGGCTTGGAGGATTCGATTGGTGCGTTCTTTGTTGGTGCAATGGAGGACTCGTCAGAATCTAAAAAATCAAACAATGATTCAGTATGAGTTGATTCGGGCATAGGTGCTTTACCTTTTGCTTTTGTAGTGGTTTCCGGGGCGCCTTTAGCTTTGGTTGTCGTGGCATCTTCAGTGTTGGTTGCCGTGGTAACTACTTGGGCAGGCATAGTGTAGGTTGCCGCGACATCATCTGTTGCAGTTTCCGTGACAACTGCTTCATTGGTTGCCGTGGCAAGGATTTCAACAGGAAAGATAGGGAACGACACGAGGTTGTCCGGGTACTTTTCCAGGATGACTTGGGTGATGGCATTGTTGTGATCCTTCATGTACCGCATGAACATTAATTGCCGGTCTTCAATTTGCCTAAGGCGGTTCGCCAACGGTTGTAAGAGTGCTTCAAGTTGTCTTGGGATTGCTGGCCGAGTTACCCGGTCATCAATTGCTTGGGCATTAGGGGTTGCCGAGGCGGTAGGAGTTGCCATGCCAAATGAAGGCGTTTGGGATTTTACCGGTGCCTTTCCCATTAGCTTTCAAATTTGTGCTCGATTCCAACCGAACTTTGGTAGGGCCTTTTCATCAGTGGAATCACTTGGGGCATGCATCTACTTGCAAAGATTGGAAATTAAGCAAGGGAAGAAAAGAGAACCCTTGTCTTTTGTGCTACATACAAAAATCTCATCACAAATAATTTTTCCAATGTTAATGATGCGATTATTCAAGATAGAACGTATGAGCAAAAGACGAGGTGTATCAACGGTGGTATTGTGTGTTGTGGGCATTAAAGAAGTTTTAACAAACTTATTCCATAATTTTGCCTCGGGTTTAAGTCGAAGGCGATTTACCGTGCCCTTGTATTTACCGTCGTTCAAATGAGTTCCCGGTAGAGTAAGTTCTTAAAGCACCTTGTCGAGTTGCTTGGGCGTGAGTTGATCAACAAAGGCTTGATGCTCATCTTTCTCAATGTAGAGCCCGTAAAAAGTGTTTATGTTTTCAATGCTTATGAGTATAGCCTTGTCACGAACAAAAACATAAGGATTATCCGGGTTAGGTAAGTGAGCATAGAATTCTCTTACCCATGAGATGTTACCCGATTCCGATTGATGGCAATAGATTTGCCAGTTTTGATGTGCAATCCTTTCGAAGATGAATGGTTCAAAATCGAAATCTTGATGAGAGTTGGAGTATTCAAAGCCTTGTTCTTTGCAAATCTTCGAGCTTTCAAACTTGGAGTGAAATCTTTCTTGAACCATCGGTGTAGCAAACTTCTTGTATCTTGGTTCTTTGGAGGAACTTGGATGAACCAAAAATTTGATTTTGGATGCCATGGATGATCTTGGTTGTGAGTTTGGTAGAAACAAAGAAAAAAACAAAAGAAACTAAAGAGTTGCAAGATGAAAAGTAGAAATAGGTTTCTTGGAAGTTAAGGGTGATGGGTAAATAGAAAAGATATGTAGTAAATATGGTGGGTGGGATTAATTGGAAAGGAAGAAAACAAGGGTTTTGATTGGGGGAAGGTCACAGCTAGGGGATTTGGGGAAGGGGAAGTGTTTGGCCGGCTATGTAGGGTTTAGTTAGGGTAAGTTGGAGGTTTAATATAGGCCTTAGATTTAGCCCATTAATTTCCTTGTTTAGGAAGTTTCCTTCTTGAATCAAATTCCTCTTTATCTTGAACTCTTTTCCTGCAATTCAAAAACAAATAAAATAAGGATTAAAATTAAAGATAAACTAATAAAAGAAAATAAATAAATATGTGCAAAGAAATTCTTAAACTTAAAATTTAAAAACAATTAGATAAATATGAAAGAAAGATGTAGTCTTAATCTTAAAGAAAATAAATAAATCTATCATAAAAAGAAAAAAATAACTGAAATTAATAAATAAAAAATTAAATAGTTTGAAAAAAATAAAAATAAAAAGAAAAATAAAAAGAAAATATCGAAAGGAGAGCATGCTCATGCATCTCGTAAGGTGACCACTTTGTTACGTTCCACATGGGCACTGTTGTATTGCTTCAATCTTTGTCCCTTGACTTTGAATTCATGTTCGTTAGTGATGGACTTGATTATCATGGCACCTTGGGAGAACGGTTTGACAACTTCGAATGGTCCCGACCTTCTTGATTTCAGTTTTCTCGGGAAAAGTTTTAGCCGAGAATTGATTAAGAGAACTAGTTACCCTGGCATGAATTGCCGCGACAATAGTTTCTTATCATGCCAATGCTTTGTTTTCTCTTTGTAGATTTGTGCATTGTTATAGGCGAGTGCACGAAATTCTTCTATCTCGTTGAGGTCCAACAAACGCTTTTGCCCGGCATTTTCCCAATCCATATTCACGGTCTTGATTGCCTAATATACCTTGTGTTCGATTTCCACTAGTAGATGGCATGTTTTGCCATAGACAAGTCGGAAGGGAGACATACCTAAGGGTGTTTTGAATGCAGTGCGATATGCCCAAAGTGCGTCATCTAGTCTTACTAACCAATCCTTCCTAGAGGGATTTACAACTTTCTCGAGTATACCCTTCAATTCCCGGTTGGAAATTTCTACTTGCCCATTGTTTTGTGGGAGATATGTCGTGGCAATCTTGTGAGATATACCAAAGCATTGTAATATCTTGGCGATGAGTTTGTTGTCGAAGTGCTTGTCTTCATCACTGATAATTGCTCTCGGCATCCCAAACCGTGTAAATATGTTTTTCTACAAGAATCGTTGCACGATCTTAGAATTGTTGGTGGGAACTGTAGCTGCCTCAACCCATTTAGAGACGTATTCGACGACAAGTAGAATATAGAGGTTGCCGAATGAAGATGGGAAAGGTCCCATAAAATTGATCCCTTATACATCGAACAGTTCCACCTCGATGATGTTTTGGAGCGGTAACTCATGTCGTCTAGAGATATTGCTCGTCCTCTGGCAACGATCACATTGCTTGTAAAACTCTTGGGCATCTTTGTACAGTGTTGGCCAATACAAACCGGATTGCAAAACTTTGGATGCGGTACGTGTTCCTCCAAAATGTCCTCCATAGGGTGAAGAATGGCATTGCTAGAGTACATTCTGCTACTCCTCTTCAGGGACACATCGGCATATAACCTAATCTGTATATTTTTTAAACAAAAGAGGCTTGTCCCAAAAGTAATGCTTAGCATCATGGCGGAACCGTTTCTTCCCTTGGTGAGTAAGGCCATAAGGTAAAATACCACAAACAAGGAAATTAACTAAATCCGCGTACCAGGGTATTGCTGAGGCATATGTTGCCGTGGCAACTGCTTCCATGGTTACCGAGGCATGCGCGTCTAGAGTTGCCGCGGCATGCGCGTCAAGGGTTGCCGAGGCATACGCGTATGGAGTTGCCAAGGCGTGCGCGTCAAGGGTTGCCGAGGCATACGCGTCTGGAGTTGCCGAGGCATGCGCGTCAAGAGCTGCCGAGCGTGCGCATCAAGGGTTGCCGAGGCATGCGCATCCATGGTTGTCGAGGCAACTAACAGTTGCTCATTCGGGAATGCATCACATATCTCTAAATCTGCATCCTCCTCCCTATTACGTTCTAAGCGTGATAAGTGATCGGCCACTTTATTTTCTGCTCCTTTCCCGTCCTTAATTTCAATGTCAAACTCTTGTAAAAGCAATATCCAACGAATCAAACGAGGTTTGGCATCCTTTTTAGCAAATAGATACTTAATTGCCAAATGGTCCGTATGGACAATTACCTTTGTACCAATCAAATAGGATTAGAACTTGTCAAATGCGAAAACTACGGCTAGTAACTCTTTCTCCGTTGTTGTGTAATTCACTTGAGCACTATTAAGAGTTTTACTAGCGTAGTATATTACATGAAAGGTCTTACCTCTGCGTTGGCCTAGGACTGCTCCTACCGCGAAATCACTTGCATCACACATGAGCTCACAAGGTAGCATCCAATCTGGTGGAACGACAATGGGTGCCGAGGCAAGCTTTTCCTTTAGGGTTCTGAATGCTTGGGCGCAAGAATCATCAAAATTGAAGACTTTATCCTGTTCAAGCAAATTGCACAAGGGTTTAGTAATTTTAGAAAAATTATGAATGAACCTCCTATAAAAACCTGCATGTCCAAGAAAGCTTCAGATTCCTTTAACCGAACTTGGTGGAGGGAATCTTTCGATCACGTCCACCCTGGTTTTGTCTACTTCAATTCCCTTGGATGAAATCTTGTGGCCGAGCACTATTCCTTCATCTACCATAAAATGGCACTTCTCCCAATTAAGGACTAAATCGGTTTCTTCACATCTTGCCAACACCTTCTCTAAATTGCCGAGGCAACTGTCGAAGTCATTACCAAAAATGGAAAAATCATCCAAGAAGATTTCAAGGAAGTCTTCGACCATGTCTGAAAAGAGTGCCATCATGCATCTTTGGAAGGTTGTTGGGGCATTACACAATCCGAACGGCATCCTTCGGAAAGCATAAGTACCGTATGGGCATGTGAAGGTTGTCTTTTCTTAATCTTTTGGTGCTATAGCAATTTGATTGTAACCTGAATAACCATCAAGAAAATAATAAAAGGGTTTACCTGCAAGACGGTCAAGCATTTGATCAATAAAGGGTAATGGGAAGTGATATTTCCTAGTGGCTTTGTTTAGCTTTCGATAATCCATACAAACCCTCCAACCGGTCACAGTCCTGGTTGGAATGAGTTTATTGTTTTCATTACTTACCACCGTTATACCTCCCTTTTTTCGGTACACATTGTATTGGACTTACCCATGTACTATCCGAGATAGGGTATATGATGCCGACGTCAAGCAACTTGATGGTTTCTTTTATTACAACACCTTTCATGGCATGATTCAGTCTTCTATGGGCCTCAATCGAAGGTTTGTGATCATCTTCCAACAAAAATTTGTGCATGCACACTGCCAGGCTAATTCCTTTCAAGTCGGCAATTGTCCACCCTATTGCCTTCTTGTGTAGCATCAACATTTTGATCAGCTTCTTTTCCTTCTCAAGATGTAACTTAAAGGAAATAATTACAGGCAATGTATTATTGGTTCCCAAGTAAGCATATTTTAGTTGCCCTGGCAACTGTTTCAAATCAAGAATCGGTGGTTGTTCAATAGAGGGCTTTTCGAGTTTACCTTCCTTACCTGAGTAATCCAATGGTTCAAAGTATGTACCTGGTCGATTGACTAACCAATTTGCCTCTTCTTGTTGTTCCTCATCAATCGGTTCTTCATACTCCTCAGGTTCCTCTTGATCGGCAATGTAGTTGCTGAGGCAACTAAATTCCTCGTCAAAGTTAAACTCAACCGTGGCATGAAGAAGTTGGCATTCTTTCGGATCATCGGCATGTCTTAGTGTTTGGAACACATTTAGTTTAACTTGATGGTCATTCACCCTCATTGTGAGTTCTCCCTTTTCACCATCGATCAAGGTTCTCCATGTTGTTAGGAAGGGTCTCCCGAGAATAATAGGTGCATGTTTATCTGCTTCACAATCCAAAACAATAAAGTCAGCGTGAAAAATAAATTTATCAACTTTTACCAGTATGTCTTTGATTTTTCCCTCTGGATGCACATAGGATCTGTCGGTTAGCTGTAGCATAATTGTTGTAGGTCTTGCCTTCCTAATTCATAGTTTCTGGAAAACCGATTTAGGCATCATGTTTATGCTTGCTTTAAGGTCACATAATGCTTTCCCGACATAGTGGTTTCTGATGGAACAAGGTATTGTGAAACTTTCAGGATCCTTCAACTTGGGTGGCATGCGATTGTGCAACATGGCCATGCATCCCTCTGTTGCGGCAACTATTTCAAACTCTCCTAGCCTTGTTCTCTTGGACACAATGTCCTTCAAAAACTTGGGATAGTTCGGCATTTGTTCAATCACCTCAACCAATGGCAAGTTGATATGGACTTGCTTTAGGATATCAAGAAACTTCTTGAATTGATGTTCTTGCTTTTGTCGCTTCAACCTTTGTGGGAATGGTGGTAGAAGTCGGATATCTTCGACCCTTTCATTGGTCTGGAACCTGATTGACGGCATTGCCGAGGCAACTGGAGTTGCCGAGGCATTGTCAACTGGGGTTACCGTGGCGTGCCTATCGTTGGTTGCCGAGGCATGCTTATCGCTCGTTGCCGAGGCATTTCCTGGTTTAGCATCTAAGGCTTTGCTGCTGAGTTTGTCTTGTTCTTTTTGTGGAGTTTTGTTTCATGAGCGAGCTTGAGCCTCTTTAAGTTGTTGGCCACTTCTAGTGGTGATCGACTTACATTGCTCATGGTCAGTTCCTCTTGCGACTTCAGTATCGCTAGGTAATCCTCCTTGCGGTCTAGTACTCAGGTTTTGAGCAAATTGTCCGACTTGATTTTCCAATGATTTGATTGCCGCCTATTGGTTTTGCAATCTCATCTCGGTCCTGTTAATAAAAGCATCCATTATTTTTATGAAGTTACTATTCTCAGCCATATAAGATTCAGTTTTCAACATAAAAGCATTGAGAGAATTTTCCAAAGAACTAGATGTTGTCCGTTGTTGCTGCGGCAACTGTTGCCCTGGCATATTCTGCTGGAATCCCGATGCTTGTGCATTCTGATTTTTCTGGTTTAGAGCATTATTGGGATTACTCCATGAAGAATTCGGGTGCTTCTTCCAAGCTGGATTGTATATATTGGCCATCACATTGTTGTTCCGGTTGTAATTCCCCACATAAAAGCTGGATTCCGGATTCTGCATACATTTAGAAGAATCATGGTTATCACCACATAACTCATAGAAGGAATCCATTACCTTGACTTCATGTGTGCTGTTTGGTTTCTGCATGTTCTGGACCATCTTGGTTAGAGTGGCCAATTGTACCGAAATTGAGTCTGATGATCCCATTTCATGTATTGTGGCTTGGCGTCTAACTCCTCCTCTTCTAGCAGATGAGAGTTGATAATCATTCTTGGCAAGCCTATTTAGAATTTGCATTGCTTCCTCCGGCGACTTATCTATGAGTATGTCATTTACCGAGGCATCTAGCATCATCCTTGTTGATGTATTCACAACGTTGTAAAACATTGTTACTTGTGTCCACACTGGGATTCCGTGTAGGGGGCATTTGTGTAGAAGTTCTCTATATCGCTCCCAAGCCTCGTACATGGATTCATCATCTACCTGCCGAAAAGATGTAATGTTGTTACGAAGCTTATCAGTCAAATTTGTAGGATTAAATCGAACAAGGAAATCACGACAAAGATCGGTCCAAGATCCTATTGATCCAGCAGGAATACTATTCAACCATGCTTTCGCCCTATCCCTCAATGAATAGGGGAATAATCTTAGTCGTAAAACATCGGGGGTGACTCTTTGTATTTTGAATGAGTTGCAAATCTCGAGGAAAGATTTAAGATGTTGTCGTGCATCTTCAGTTGCTGAGCCGCCAAATTGACCAATTGTGTTGATCATATTGAACATCACCGGTTTCAACTCAAAGTGGTCGGCTTCAATTTTAGGTATGACAACTCCTGGATTAAGTCCTTCAAGATCTTCTTCAAGATAGTCTCGAATAGTTCTGTTTCGTGCAAGAATCACTCTTCCTCCTGCTGGAACATCTTGATTCATATTGCTGTCTTGATTAGCCATTGCTACTCTTAACCTTCGTCTGAGTCTTTGCAAGGTTCGTTCGATTTCTGGATCAAAGGGAATTTGTGGTGTAATCGGTCTCGCCCTAGTCATATACCAATGCAAAACCAAAGTTTGTTAGCCTTTTGAATCTTAAACAAGAAAAATAAAAAGTACAAGAAAATAAAAACAAATTTGCTATAGCCAATCCCCGGCAACGGAGCCAAAAACTTGTTGCGCGTAATAAGTGCTCCGTAATTGTGCAAGTGTACACGTCGCAAGTTATAGTATAAAAGATATCGTCTCCACAGAGATTGGTGCCACTTCAAGAATCTAATCTCTTGCACTGTAAAAAGTAAAAGAACACAAGTAGAAGATTGTAGGAGTTTAACTAACAACTAAACTAAAAAGTAAATAAGTAAAAGCAGATGTAATCAAATGAGAGAGAATAGACCAGGTTATCATGTGTTGAGGTGTGATAACCGATTGGATCATCTTGGTAAAAGAGTGCAAGGGAAACTCAGTTGTCGTGGCAACTTGCGCAGCGGGGTTGCCTTGGCAACTAATCGACAGTTGCCTGGGCAACTAGCTAGGCAACTACTTGGGCGGCTGGGCAGCAACTTCAAGGTTCGGCAGAGCGCTCTTCAATGGTTTCTTCTTATCCCCAAGTCAAAAATCTAGCTGATTGTGCATGCCTTGACAATACATCCTTGCGTGAATCAAGGGTGAACAACAACCAATCTTGCGCTCCTCTTAGCCGTTGAAATCCTTAACTTATTCTTAAGTCGGATTAATCTTCACCATCAATAGATTGAATAAAGACCATACTCATTCGTTACTTGAATCTAACTCTCTCGATATTAGATAAATAGATGAAGTTACAAGATCTTCTCCCAATTCACTCGCAAACAAGAAGAAAAACCAAGAATGAGTAAACGTTGAATTGAAAGTGCAAACTCTTATTACCTAAACAAAATCCAATTGTTTCTCACGACCACAAAACACAATAACCTTAGCCAAATAGATTTAGTTCATGTCTAGGTTACAATGAAACACAAGACAAAGAATTCCTAACATAAACCTAATTGAACAAGAAAGAAAAAGATGAAGAATGGTTGAAGCCTTGTCGAAATCTCTTCTTGCTCTTGTCAAAATTTCTCCTCTTTCTCTTTCTCTTGTCGAAATCTCTCCTTGCTCTTGTTGAAATTTATCCTCTATCTCATTCTCTTGTCGAAATCTCTCATTGCTATCCCCTGAGTTTGACGGCTTGGTCTCCTTTAAATAGGAGATGGCTAGGTCAAAATCCTTCTTGAGGGGGAAGTTAAGTTGGAATTAAATACTTTAAAAGAATATAATTCTTTATTATATTTAAATTCCTTCTAGATCTTCTCCTATCTTTTTGGGATTTAATTTCTCTTTAACCTTTTCATGGAAATCAAACTCCTATGGGATTTAACTTTGCTCCACGTCATCTTGGGCTTATCTAGTCATCAATTTCGACTATCATATCATCTTTTCCCTTATCGAAAATTGCCCTGGCAACTAGCTCGGCATCTCCTTCATGCATTGCCCTGGCAACTAGCTCGACATCTCCTTCATGCATTGCCCTGGCAACTGGTTCCAACCTTGCTTTGGCAAGCGATTATGCACAAACACAAAAACACACCAAAGCAATATCTTTTTCCACAAAATTAAGCAAAATATGAAATCAAGCTTGTCCACCAAGGAAACAATGCAAACATGCATGAATGGCTAATAATGCAACTAATATGAGCCTAAGTCTAGCAATAATATGAATAAAAAGGGTAATAAAAATATTACTTTTGAACACTTAAAAGTAAGCCAGACCGTCAATAAATCCTCCAGTGTTTGACATCATTTGCTAGCCATCAGTAAGACCTTTCATGTGCGTGGTGAGCTAGGTTGTACGTAAATCCTTTAGTGTTGGACTTTCATTCTTGGCCATCTGTAAGACCTTTCATGTGTTTGGTGAGCTAGACCGCTTGTAAATCCTTCAGTGTATGACTCTAATTTTCCAAGTCACCAGTAAGACCCTCAGTGCGTGGTGATTTTCGCCGACAGCAAAGCCTTCAGTGCTTATCTGTTCATCTCTCGGACCATCAACAAGACCTTCAGTGCATGGTGATTCGAGTCCCGAACTTCAGGTAAGGAAATGGGACAAAATTAGTGATTTTAGTCTTTGCTCTATCCTTGTTAACACAAGAATGAACAAAGAGGGGCAGCTGTAATCACTAATTTTATCCGGGCTTTATTTTTCTAACTTGGGCTTATACCTATATATATTTGTTATATTATTACCCTATTCAAAAAAATCAAAAAATCAAACTGAAAGTGGCATTATTAGTATAAATACTACTATCATCCTTTTTTGTTACCATTATTATTATTTTTATTAAACGAAAAACAAAAAATATAGTATTTATTATCATCTTTTTAGTTATATTACTATGTTATTATTACATTATTATTATCTTTTTATCACATTATTACTATGTTATTATATGTTATTATTATTTTTGTTATCATTATTATACTACAATATTATTATATTATTAGTTTTTTTATTCTACTATCATTATTAGTATTGTCACCATCATTGTTTTTATATATTACTATTATTATTATATTTAAACAAAAACAAAAACAAGATAAATAATACATAATGCATAATATAAATAAAGCCCAATTTAGAATGATAATAGTCCATTTTAAAATGTCCATTTCAAATAAACCTAACCTGCCTACCCTTTACAAACTTGCCCAAACCCATTACACAATTAACCCAAACCAATTACCATACCTGGTTCACCCGATTAAGCCCTGCCCGACCCAGATCAATGACCCGAATAACCAAAAAACCTTAATCCTAACACCCTAATCCCTCACATGCCCCATCCGCCGCAATATTCCAGAAGCTTTCTGGAGCCTCTTCACCTTTCGTCCAGCTCGGCAGCCACGACAGAAACGGCCTCGCCACATCATTGCCACGAGCTCACCACCAGCTCCACATCATCAGCCATGACGACAATGAAGGCCACATTAACCCTCTCCACATGCGGCCAAGGGAGCATTGGCCCTCTCTCCTCCCCGTACAAGCCTCTGCCTCACCTGCAAAACAAAGACAAAAATACATAGTAGACATGCAAACACAACAGCGGCATCAAACACATTTTTTTCATTATTTTTATTTATTGTAAAGCGGCTATAAAAAGCCCTAACCAGAACCATGTAACTAGGGACGAGATTTAACAAAAAAAAAAAATCAATACAAAGACCTAAAAATTTGAAAGACAGATATGGTTTATTGTTTCGAACAGAAGATAGAAAATCATCAAAAGAGTTTTAAGATTTTACCTTTAGAGAGGATCAGTCATCCGTCGCCGTAATCCTATTCCCGTTTTGGTTTTTTTTCAAATGCTTTTTAAAACAAAAAGGGGTTGCTATCAAACTGAGTTTTCTTAAAAAAGAAAAAAGACAAGGCTTTGTTACGTTTCAATAGATCTAGAGAGAAAGGTTTTTTTAGGGTTCGGATCTGGTTAGATCTGAGAAAGGGGAAGTTTTTGGGTGTTTTACAGCCACCGGCTAGCAGTGACCGAGACGGCGGCGCGCGGCGGCTAAGGCTTGTCGAATTCTTGAAAACTAAGAGAGGATAGTTGTTTTTCAGAGCGTCTTAAAGAGTTTTTTTCTGCCTCAGTTTTGTTTTTGAAATAAATGAAAATTTTAGGCAATTTTTGCCTCTGGTTTAGCTATTTAAGCATCCATCAAAACGCTGCCGTTTCGGTAGCCCTGGATCTACGCGGTGACCCGACCCAGAGGAAAGGATCCGCGCATTTCGATCCATGGGTTATTTACACAGTCGGCCCTCAGTTTTCCTTCTTGCTTTCATGCTGATCCAGGGTTAATTCCTAATGCAGTCCTTTCTCTTCTCTTTTCCCTTTTAATTTCATCCCTAATTTCATTTATCCTTTATTAAATTAACCCCTATATTTTCTATTTTCACCTTTCGGTCCCTAATTTGTACATATTATACTGATATATTATTATATTATACATATACATGTATATTATATTATCTTACCTATTTAATGCAAGACGTGTTATATATATGTTACCCTATAGTATATCGATATTATTTATATAATATGGTTATATATTATTTATATATTACTTAGATATGCTATATACAGATATATATATATATATATACACATACACCGTATAATGTACATATTATTACTTTCTATTATATATTTGAATATCTACGCTTATTTATTTTGTTTACCCTTTACGATTTTTACTTATTTAATTTTATTGTTCAATTCGGCCTTACGGTGACCCGCAACGGGGATGACCCGTTAATATGGCACTTTTCACCTAAAATTTAACATTTAACTTCTAACATTTACTTTCTCTCATCTAACTTCTAACTTTTAAATTCTCGCAATTCAATTTTACTGCATTTAATTCTGTACTTATTTTACGCTTTTATCTTATTCAATCCTGTCCTTTTTTGGATGTTTTTTTTTTCGTATTGTCGTTCTTTATTCGATTCGGTCCTTATTCTGGATTTCTTTACATTTGATTCGGTCCCTTCTTCGGACTTTTTAATTTCTGCATTTACTTTACACATTTCTCTTTGTGTTCGATCTGATCCATTTTTCCGGATCTTTTTTTATTTTATTTCTGCCTTTTATTTAAGCTTTTAATTTTGAATATGTATATATTTGCTTTAATTTATTTTATCGCATCCGAATTACTTAAATTATTAATGTGGTGCCCTTTTATTCGATAGTAAATGTGGCCAATATCAATAATAGTGATGGTGGTTCTTTCGTTTATTATCGATTAATGGGGCCATTAAAATTTACTCGCATTTTTAAACAGATTTTAAATTAATTTAAAATTTAAACTCGCAAATTTTCAATTAAGGCAAACCGTTTTTGACTAGGTACCAATTTTTGGGCGGTGTGGGAGTGATAATCCTTCAACATCCGTAACCGACTCTCGGACCCTTTTTCAAAAGAATCTCTAGTTGCTTTTTTGGTGTCCAGTCTACCCCATTTAAAACGACCGGTGGCGACTCCAATTTTTTTTTATCGTTTTTCAAATATTTCCCAATTTTTAAAATCCCCAAAATTTTTCAAAATTCCCTAAAAATTAAAAAATCCCCAAAAATTTCAAAAAAAAACTTTTCAAAAAGCTTTTCATTCAAAAAAAGTCGAGATTTTTTAGCCACTTTTAAAATTTTTAAATTTTCAAAAAAGGAGTCGCTACAAACACCAAAGTATGTCCTCTAAAATTTGTATAATTTGCTTGGACTGACCATCAGTCCGAGGATGAAAAGTAGTGCTGAAATGCAACCTTGTGTCCAAAGCTTTATGAATTTTCTTCTACGGTCTTGTTGTGAACCAGGGATCTTTATCCGATATGATTGATGATGGCACTCCATGCAACCTCACAATCTCTTGGATATACAACCTTTCCAACATTTCACTTGTGAAATCCATCCGCACATGCAAGAAATGAACGGTCTTGGTTAAATGATCCACTATCACCCATATAATATCATGTTTCCTTTGGGTTAACGGCAAACCCAACAAAAAAATCCATGGTCACTCGATCCCACTTCCACAGTGGAATTTGAATAGGCTGAAGCAATCCTGAAGGAACTTGGTGTTGGGCCTTAGCTTGCTGACAAGTTGAGCATCTAGTCACAAACTCTGACACATCTCTCTTCATACTAGATCAACAATAAAAAGGACGAAGGTCTTGGTACATCCTATTGCTACCCGAATGTACAGCAAACAAACTATAGTGCGTCACTCAAAGGATATAGTCCTGCAAATCCTCCAAGGATAGAATACACATCTAGCCTTTGAAGTACAAGATCCTATCATCTCACACTTCAAAACTAGATGTCCCGCCTCTCTAAACCATCTCTATCTTTGCCACTAACACTTCATCCAACAATTACGTTCTTTTGATTTTCTAAACTAGGGCAGGCTCTACATGAAGCTCATCTAACAAGCCACCATCCTTGGTCATCCTCAACTGGGCAAACATCGCCCTCAAGTCTGACATAGACTTTCGACTCAAAGCATCAGCCATAACATTAGCTTTACTGGATGATACTCTATGATACAATCATAACCTTTTAGTAGCTCAATTCATCGCCTTTGCCTCAAGTTCAACTCCTTCTAGGTGAGGAGGTACTTCAAACTCTTATAATCTGTGTAAATATAACACTATTCTTCATATAGATTGTACCTCCAAATCTTCAAAGCAAAGATGACTACGACAAGCTACAAATCAAGCGCATGGTAATTCCATTCATGAGGTTTAAGTTATCTCGAGGCGTAAGCAAACACCTTACCCTCTTGCATGAGAACACAACCAAGCCCATTCAATAAAACATCAATGAACACAACATAATCCTTTCCTGGCTCGGGTTGTGTCAAAACTGGAGCCTCTATTAGATAAGCCTTCAATTGCTCAAAACTTTGCTATCTTTTCTCGTCCCACACAAATAGAACTTCTTTCTATAACAAATTGGTCATAGGTGCCTCTATGATAGAAAAACCATCGACAAAATGATGGTAAAATCTGGCAAGTCCAAGGAAACTATGGTCCTTCGCAATATTTCTAGGTAGTTTTCACTCAATCACTCCTTGAATCTTTTGCGGATCGACACAGATCCCATCTGCTATTACAATATGGCCCAAGAGCGCCACCTCAAAAAGCCAAAATTCCCACTTACTGAATTTGGTGTAAAACTACCTTTCTCTCATGGTCTGAAGGACTACACGAAGGTAATAGTCGTACTCATCCTCTAAGCTTGAGTAAACCAATATATCATCAATGAAGACCACCACAGACTGATCTAGGTAGGGCTAAAAAATCCAATTCATCGGGTCCATGAAAGCTACAGGTGCATTGGTAAGCCCAAAAGGCATTGCCAACAACTTATAATGACCGTATCGTGTTTTGTAAGCGATTTTTTGAACATCCTCTTCTACCATCTTTAACTAGTAATAACCCGAACTCAAATAAATATTTGAGAATACACGAGCACCTCTCAACTATTCAAACATATCATATATCCCTGGTAGAGGATAACTGTTCTTCACCGTTCCCTTGTTGAGCTGACGATAGTCAATGCACATCCTCATTGAACCATCACTCTTCTTGACAAACAAGACCGGTGCACCCTAAGGTGAAATGTTTAGCCGAATAAAACCCTTTCCAACAATTCTATATATGATTCTTTAACTCTTTCAACTCTGTTGGTGCCATGTGATACAGTGCAATGGACATTGATGTCGTGCCTGGCATCACCTCTATCCAAAACTCTAGCTCGCGATCTAGAGGTAGTCTAGGTAACTCTTTCAAAAACATATAAGCAAACTCTCTAACAATCCAAAGACTCTCAACTATTGTATCAACCACGTAAACCAAGAAGGCATCACAACCTTACTGGATCATCCTTTGTGTAGCCAAGGCCGACACTACATTGGAAAGGCAAGGATTTCTCTCACCTTTCACCACTAACTTGGCCCCATCTAAACCACAAAGTGTTGCGCGTAATAAGTGCTACGCAATTGTGCAAGTATACACGTTGCAAGTTATAGTATAAAAGATATCGTCTCCATAGGGATTGGTGCCACTTCAAGAATCTAGTCTCTTGCACTGTAAAAAGTAAAAACATAAATAGAAGATTATATGAGTTTAACTAATAACTAAACTAGAAGGCAATAAAGTAAAAGAATAAATGAGATCAAATGAGAGAGATAGGCCAGGTTATCGTGAGTTGAGGTGTGATAGCCGATTGGATCGTCTTGGTAAAAGAGTGCACGGGCAACTCAGTTGCCGTGGCAACTGGAACAACGGGGTTACAGTGGCAACTAATCAATGGTTGCCTGGGTGACTAGTTGGGCAACTACTTGGGCGTTTGGGCAGCAACCTTCAAGGTTCGGCAGAGCGTTCTTCAATGGTTTCTTCTTATCCCTAAGTCGAAACTCTAGCTACTTGTGCATGCCTTGATAATACATCCCTGCGTGAGTCAAGGGTGAACAACAACCAATCTTGCGCTCCTCTTAGCCGTTGAAATCCTTGACTTATTCCTAAGCCGGATTAATCTTCACCATCAATAGATTGAATAAAGATCATATTCATTCGTTTCTTGAATCTAACTCTCCCGATATTAGATAAATAGATGAAGTTACGAGATCCTCTCCCAATTCACTCGCAAACAAGAATAAGAACCAAGAATGAATAAACCTTGAATAGAAAAGTGCAAACTCTTATTACCTAAACAAAATCCAATAGTTTCTCACAACCACAAAACACAATAACCATAGCCAAATAGATTTAGTTCATGGCTAGGTTCCAAAGAAACACAAGATAAATAATCCCTAGCATGAACCTAATTGAACAGGAAAGAAAAAGATGAATGATGAAGCTTGTCAAAATCTTCTTGCACTAGATGCTTGTTGAAAATTCTCTCCTCTTGCTCTCTTTGAAGTTGACGATATGGCCTCTAATTTATAGGGCTAGGTCAAAGTCCTTCTTTAAGGAGGAAGTTAAGTTGGAATTAAATTATCTTTAAAGAATATAATTCTTTATTATAATTATATTCCTTTTAGAACTTCTCCTATCTTCTTGGAATTTAATTCTTATTTAATCTCTTCATGGAAATCAAATTCCTTTAGGATTTAGCTTTGCTCCACGTCATCTTGGGCTTGTCTGGTCATCGATTTCGACTACCATATCACCTTATTCTTTGTCGACAATTGCCCTGGCAATTGGCTCGGCGTCTCCTTCATGCATTACCCTGGCAACTAGCTCGGCATCTCCTTCATGAACTGCCCTCGCAACTAGCTCTAGCCTTGCTTTGGTAAGTGATCCTGCACATACACACAAAACACACCAAAGCAGCATCTCTTCCCACAAAAACTGCCAAGTTATATAATCAAGCTCAACAATGGAAGGAAACATAGATTAATGCATGAATGGCTAATTATCCAACTAATATGAGCCTAAGTCTAACAATAATATGAGTAAAAAGGGTAAGAAAAATAGTACTTTTGAACACTTATCACACCCCCAAACTCGAACTATTGCTTGTCCTCAAGCAATGCAAACTAATAATTACCTGCCAAGACTTCAATTTTCTCAAACTTAGCTTTAAACTTGATTTCAATTCTCAGAACCAGGGCACAAAGTATGATTGGCATTTCAGTTTTTGGAAAACTTAGGAGTTACTCGAAATCAAACTATAATGCTTGTGAGTGTGTGCGGAGTTGTGTGCAAGTTAATTTTTCGAATTCTATGCAAACAAGAGGTTTTCAAATTACTTCATTGGGTTCTTTTTATTCTAATCCCCCAATTTGTTTAATTATCAACCTAAATTCACTAGAATTCCTTAAATCAATCAAACCACAATAATGTTTCATCAAATTTAGCATCATAGTAAAATTCTAAGTTTTTCCATGGTTATCCTAGAATAAAAAATTCTATCAATTAAGTGCATTTACAAAGTCATCATTGGATATTCATCAAATCTAGGCAATTATTGTTCCAACCAAAGGCATGGCAAGCAATTTATGTATCCTAAATGTAATACTTAAGATGAATGTAACTAAACATGGTAACTACTAATAACAACCCCCCCAAACTCGAGTGAGGCATTGTCCTCAATGCATGCATTAAAGAAAAATAAAAATAACGAAAAATAAAATGCAAACGAGGGCTTACTCCGAGAGTTCGTCATCATGGATGATTAGTTTCCTTTTGGTCTGTGCCTTGATTCTCTTGCTTGAACGCGATGGTTGTTTTCTTGTTGCTGGTGGTGGAATCGATCCTCGTACGGGGTTGTCCTCATCGTCCTCTTCATCAATGTCATTGGCTTTTCGCTTAGAGGATTCAATTGGTGCGGTCTTTGTTGGTGCAATGGAGGACTCATCCGAATCTGAAAAACCAGACAATGATTCCGTAGGAGTTGATTCGGGCATATGTGCTTTACCTTTGTCTTTTGCAGTGGTTGCCGGGATGTCTTTAGCTTTGGTTGTCGTGGCATCTTCAGGGTTGGTTGCCGTGGCATCTGCTTGTGCAAGCACAATGTAAGTTGCCGCGGCATCATCTGTTGCGGTTGCCGTGGCGACTGCTTTATTGGTTGCCGGGGCAAGGATCTCGGCAGGAAAGATTGGGAATGGCACGCGATTGTCCGGGTACTTTTCTAGGATGACTTGGGTGATAACATTGTTGTGCTCCTTCATGTACCGCATGAACATTAGTTTCCGGTCTTCAATTCGCCTTAGGTGGCTCACCAATGGTTGCAAGAGTGCTTCAAAGTGTCCCGGGGTTGATGGCCGAGTTGCCCGGACGTTAGGTGCTTGGGCATTAGGGATTGCCGGGGCGACATGAGTTGTTGTGGCAATTGGAGGCCTTGAGGATTTTTCCGGTGCCTCTCCCATTAGCTTTCGGATTTGTGCTTGATTCCAACCGGACTTTGGTAGAGCCTTTTCATCGGTTGACTCACTTGGAACATGCATCTCCTTGCAAAGATTAGAAATTAAGCAAGGGAAGAAAAAAGAACCCTTATCTTTTAAGCTACATACAAAAATCTTGTCACAAATAATTTTTCCAATGTTAATAATGCGATTATGCAAAATAGAATGTATGAGCAAAAGACGTGGTATATCAACGGTAGTATTGTGTGTGGTGGGCATTAAAGAAGTTTTAACAAACTTATTCCATAGTTTTGCCTCGGGTTTAAGCTGAAGGCGATTTACCGTGCCCTTGTATTTACCGTCGTTCCAATGAGTTCCCGGTTGAGTGAGTTCTTGAAGTACCTTGTCGAGTTGCTTGGGCATGATTTGATCAACGAAGGCTTGATGCTCGTCCTTCTCAATGTAAAGCCCGTAAAAGGTGTTGACATTTTCGGGGCTTATGAGTATGGCCTTGTCACGAACAAAAACATAAGTATTATCCGGGTTAGGTGAGTGAGCATAGAATTCTCTTACCCATGAGATGTTGCCCAATTTCGGTTGATGGCAAAAGATTTGTCACTTTTGATGTGCAATCCTCTCGAAGATGAGTGGTTCAAGGCCGAAATCTTGATGAGAGTTGGAGTATTCAAAGCCTTGTTCTTCATAAATCTTCCAGCTTTCAAACTTGGAGTGAAATCTTTCTTGAACCACCGGTGTAGCAAACTTCTTGTATCTTGGTTTTTTGGAGGAACTTGGATGAACCAAAAATTTAATTTTGGATGCCATGGATGATCTTGGTTGTGAGTTTTGTAAAAAGAAATAAAAGAAGCTAAAGAGTTGCAAGATAAAAAGTAGGAATAGGTTAAAGGTGATGGGTTTTATAGAAAAGATAGGTGGTAAATATGGTGGGTGGGATTAGGGGAAGACGAAAAAAAGGGTTTTGGTTTAGGGGAAGGGTGACTGCAAGGTGGATCAATTAGGGTAAGTTGGAGGCTTTATATAAGCCTTAGATTCAGCCCATTAATTTCCTTGTTGAAGATGTTTTTCTTCTTGGATCAAAATTCCTCTTTATCTTGAACTCTTTTCCTACAATTCAAAGACAAATCAAATAAGGATTAAAATTAAAGATAGACTAATAAAAGAAAATAAATAAAGATATGTAAAGGGATTCTTAAACTTAAAGAAAGATAAAACAAAGGAAAATAAATCTATCCTAAAAAAACAAATAATCGAAAGTAATAAAAAAATAGAAATAAAAATTAAGTAGTTCAAAAAAATCAAAAATAAAATAAAATAAAAAATCGAAAGGAGAACATGCTCATGCATCTCCTAAGTTGACCACTTCTTTGTTACGTTCCACATGGGCACCATTGTAGTGCTTTAATCTTTGTCCATTAACTTTCAATTCATGTTTGTCAGTGATGGACTTGATTATCACGGCACCATGGGAGAATGGTTTGACAACTTCGAATGGTCCTGACCATCTTGATTTCAGCTTTCCCGGGAAAAGTTTTTGCCGAGAATTGAATAAGAGAACTAGTTGCCCTCGCATGAATTGCTACGACAATAGTTTCTTGCCATGCCATTGCTTTGTTTTCTCCTTGTAGATTCGTGCATTGTTATAGGCGAGTGCACGAACTTCTTCTATCTCATTGAGGTCCAACAAATGCTTTTGTCCGGCACTTTCCCAATCCATATTCACGGTCTTGATTGCCCAATATGCCTTGTGTTCGATTTCCACTGGTAGATGGCATGTTTTGCCATAGACAAGTCGGAAGAGGGACATACCTAAGAGTGTTTTGAATGCAGTGCGATATGCCCAAAGTGCGTCATCTAGTCTTAATGACCAATCCTTCCTAGAGGGATTTACAACTTTCTCGAGTATACCCTTCAATTCCCGGTTGGAAATTTATGCTTGCCCATTGGTTTGTGGGTAATATGTCGTGGCAATCTTGTGTGATACGCTGAAGCGTTGCAACATCTTGGCAATAAGTCTGTTGTCAAAATGCTTGCCTTCGTCACTGATAATTACTCTCGGCATCCCAAACCGTGTAAATATGTTTTTTTGTAAGAATCGTTGCACGGTCTTGGAATCGTTGTTAGGAACTACAGCTGCCTCAACCCATTTAGACATGTAGTTGACGGAGAGTAGAATGTATAGGTTGCCGAATGAAGATGGGAAAGGTCCCATAAAATTGATCCCCCATACATCGAACAATTCCACCTTGATGATGTTCTGGAGCGGCATCTCATGTCGTCTAGAGATATTGCCCGTCCTCTGGCAATGATCACATTGCTTGTAAAAGTCTTGGGCATCTTTGTACAATGTTGGCCAATACAAACCGGATTGCAAAACTTTGGCTGCGGTACGAGTTCCTCCAAAATGTCCTCCATAGGGTGAAGAATGGCATTACCGGAGTACATTCTATTGCTCTTCTTCAGGGACACATCAGCGTATAACCTGATCTGCACATTGTTTAAACAAAAGAGGCTCGTCCCAAAAGTAATGCTTAGCATCATGGTGGAACCGCTTCTTCCCTTGATGAGTAAGGCCATAAGGTAAAATACCACAAACAAGGAAATTAACTAAATCCGCGTACCAGGGTATTGTCGAGGCATGTGCTGTCGTGGCGACTGCTCCCAAAATTGCCGAGGCGTGCACATCCATAGTTGCCTAGGCGTGCACGTCCATGGTTGTTGAGGCGTCAAGGGTTGCCGAGGCAAGCGCGTCCATGGTTGCCGAGGCGTCGAGGGTTGCTGAGGCATGCAAGTCCATAGTTGTTCATCCGGGAATGCATCGTATATCTCTAGATCCGTGTCCTCCTCCTTATTGCGTTCTAAACGTGATAAGTGATCGGCCACTTGATTTTCTATTCCTTTTCTGTCCTTAATTTCAATATCAAATTCTTGTAAAAGTAATTTCCAACGAATCAAACGAGGTTTGGCATCCTTTTTAGCAAATAGATATTTGATTGCCGAATGGTCCGTATGAACAATTACCTTTGTACCAATCAAATAGGATCAGAACTTGTCAAATGCGAAAACTACAGCTAGTAACTCTCTCTTCGTTGTTGTGTAATTCACTTGAGCACTATTAAGAGTTTTACTAGCGTAGTATATCACATGGAAGGTCTTACCTGCGTTGGCCTAGGACTGCTCCTACCACGAAATCACTTGCATCACACATGAGCTCAAAAGGTAGCGTCCAATCTGGTGGAACGACAATGGGTGTCGAGGCAAGCTTTTCCTTTAGGGTTTTGAATGCTTGGGTACAAGAATCATCAAAATTGAAAACTTTATCCTGTTCAAGCAAATTGCACAAGGGTTTAGTGATTTTAGAAAAATTATGAATGAACCTCCTGTAAAAACCTGAATGTCAAAGAAAGCTTCGAATTCCTTTAACCGAACTTGGTGGGGGTAATCTCTCAATCACGTTCACCTTGGCTTTGTCTACTTCAATTCCCTTGGATGAAATCTTATGGCCGAGCACTATTCCTTCATCTACCATAAAATGGCATTTCTCCCAATTGAGGACTAAATCAGTTTCTTCACATCTTGCCAACACCCTCTCTAAATTGCCGAGACAGCTGTCGAAATCATTACCAAAAATAGAAAAATCATCCATGAAGTCTTAAATTCCCTCTAAATGCACATAGGATTTGTCGGCTAGCTGTAGCATAACTGTTGTAGGTCTTGCCTTCCCGATTCCTAGTTTCTGGAAAACCAATTTAGGCATCAAGTTTATGCTAGCCCCAAGGTCGCATAATGCTTTCCCGACATAGTGGTTTCCAACGGAACAAGGTATTGTGAAACTTCCGGGATCCTTCAACTTAGGTGGCATACGATTGTGCAACATTGCCATGCATCCCTCTGTTGCGGCAACTGTTTCAAACTCTCCTAGCCTTGTTCTCTTGGACACAATGTCTTTAAGAAAATTGGCATAGTTTGGCATTTGTTCAATTGCTTCCACCAATGGCAAGTTGATGTGAACTTGCTTTAGGATATCAAGAAACTTCTTGAATTGATATTCTTGCTTTTGTCGCTTCAACCTTTGTGGGAATGGTGGTGGAAGTCAGATATCTTCGATCCTTTCATTGGTTTGGAACCTGATTGACGGCATTGCCGGGACAACTAGAGTTGCTGAGGAATTATCAATTAGGGTTGCCGAGGCATGCTTATCACAAGTTGCCGAAGCATCCTTATCGTCAGTTGGTGAGGCATGCTTATTGCTGGTTACCGCGACAATTCATGGTTCAGCATCTAAGGCTTTGCCGCTAGGTTCGTCTTGATCTTTTTGTTGAGTTTTGTTTGATGAGCGGGCTTGAGCCTCTCTAAGTTGTTGGCCACTTCTAGTGGTGATCGCCTTACATTGCTCATGGCCAGTTCCTCTTGGGACAGTATCGCTAGGTAAACCTCCTCACGGTCTAGTATTCAAGTTTTAAGCAAACTGTCCGACTTGATTTTCTAATGACTTGATTGCCGCCTCTTGGTTTTGTAATCTCATCTCGGTCATGTTAATAAAAGCATCAGTTCTTTTTTATGAAGTTACTATTCTCAGCCATATAAGATTCGGTTTTCATCATAAAAGCATTTAGAGAATTTTCTAAAGAACTAGATGTTGTCGGTTGTTGCTGCGGTAACTGTTGCCGTGGCATATTCTGCTGGAATCTCAATGCTTGTGCATTCTGATTGTTCTGGTTTAGAGCATTGTTGGGATTACTCCATGAAAAATTAGGGTGCTTCTTCCAAGCTGGATTGTATGTATTGGACATCACATTGTTGTTCCTATTGTAATTCCCCACATAAAAGCTGGATTCTGAATTCTGCATACATTCAGAAGAATCATGGTTATCAGCACATAACTCACAAAAAGAGTCCATTACCTTGACCTCATGTGTGTTGTTTGGTTTTTGCATGTTCTGGACCATCTTGGTTAAAGTGGCCAATTGTGCCGAAATTGAATCTGATGATCCTAGTTCATGTATTGTGGCTTCGCGTCTAACTCCTCCTCTTCTAGTAGAGGGGAATTGATAATCATTTTTGGCCAGCCTGTTTAGAATTTGCATTTCTTCCTCCGGCGGCTTATCTAGAAGTATGCCGTTTGCCGAGGCATCTAGCATCATCCTTGTTGGTTTATTCACGGTGTTGTAAAACATTGTTACTTGAGTCTACACCGGGAATCCGTGTAGGGGGCATTTGTGTAGAAGTTCTCTATATCGCTCCCAAGCCTCGTACATGGTTTCATCATCTGCCTACCGAAAAGAAGTAATGTCATTACGAAGCTTATTAGTCAAATTTATAGGATTAAACGGAACAAGGAAATCACGACAAAGATCGGTCCAAGATCCTATTGATCTGGCAGGAATGCTATTCAACCATGCTTTCTCCCTATCCCTCAGTAAATAGGGGAATAATCTTAATCGTAAAACATCGGGGGTGACTCCGTGTATTTTGAACGAGTTGTAAATCTCGAGGAAAGATTTAAGATGTTGTCGTGCATCTTCAGTTGTTGAGCCGCCAAATTGACCAATTGTGTTAATCATATTAAACATTACCGGTTTCAACTCAAAGTGATCGGCTTCAATTTCAGGTGCGACAACTCCTGGATTAAGTCCATCAAGATCTTCTTCAAGATGGTCTCGAATAGTTCTATTTCGTGCAAGAATCACACCTCCTCCTGCTGGAACATCTTGATTCATATTGCCGTCTTGATTAGCCATTGCTACTCTTATCCTTCGTCTAAGTCTTTGTAAGGTTCGTTCGATTTCTGGATCAAAGGGATATTCTGGTGTAATCGGTCTCGCTCTGGTCATATACCAATGCAAAACCAAAGTTTGTTAGCCCTTTGAATCTTAGAAAAGAAAAGTAAAAAGAAAGTGCAAGAAAATAAAAACAAAGTCGCTATTGCCAATCCCTAGCAACGGCGCCAAAAACTTGTTGTGCCTAATAAGTGCTACGCAATTGTGCAAGTATACACGTTGCAAGTTATAGTATAAAAGATATCGTCTCCACAGGGATTGGTGCCACTTCAAGAATCTAGTCTCTTGCACTGTAAAAAGTAAAAACACAAATAGAAGATTATAGGAGTTTAACTAATAACTAAACTAGAAGGAAATAAAGTAAAAGAATAAATGAGATCAAATGAGAGAGGTAGGCCAGGTTATCGTGAGTTGAGGTGTGATAGCCGATTAGATCATCTTGGTAAAAGAGTGCACGGGCAACTCAGTTGCCGTGGAAACTTGTACAACGGGGTTGCCTTGGCAACTAATCGATGGTTGCCTGGGCGACTAGTTGGGCAACTACTTGGGCGTTTGGGTAGCAACCTTCAAGGTTCGGCAGAGCATTCTTCAATGGTTTCTTCTTATCCCCAAGTCGAAACTCTAGTTACTTGTGCATGCCTTGATAATACATCCCTACGTGAATCAAGGGTAAACAACAACCAATCTTGCGCTCCTCTTAGCCGTTGAAATCCTTGACTTATTCCTAAGCCGGATTAATCTTCACCATCAATAGATTGAATAAAGATCACATTCATTCATTTTTTGAATCTAACTCTCCCGATATTAGATAAATAGATGAAGTTACGAGATCCTCTCCCAATTCACTCGCAAACAAGAATAGAACCAAGAATGAATAAACCTTGAATAGAAAAGTGCAAACTCTTATTACCTAAACAAAATCCAATAGTTTCTCACAACCACAAAACACAATAACCATAGCCAAATAGATTTAGTTCATGGCTAGGTTCCAAAGAAACACAAGATAAATAATCCCTAGCATGAACCTAATTGAACAAGAAAGAAAAAGATGAAGGATGAAGCTTGTCGAAATCTCCTTGCCTTAGATGCTTGTCGAAAATTCTCTCCTCTTGCTCTCTTTGAAGTTGACGATATGGCCTGTAATTTATAGGGCTAGGTTAAAGTCCTTCTTTGAGGAGGAAGTTAAGTTGGAATTAAATTATCTTTAAAGAATATAATTCTTTATTATAATTATATTCTTTCTAGAACTTCTCCTATCTTCTTGGAATTTAATTCTTCTTTAATCTCTTCATGGAAATCAAATTCCTTTGGGATTTAGCTTTGCTCCACGTCATCTTGGGCTTGTCTAGTCATCGATTTCGACTACCATATCACCTTATTCTTTGTCGACAATTGCCCTGGCAACTGGCTCGACGTCTCCTTCATGCATTGCCCTGGCAACTAGCTCGGCATCTCCTTCATGCATTGCCCTGGCAACTAGCTCTAGCCTTGCTTTGGCAAGTGATCCTGCACATACACACAAAACACACCAAAGCAGCATCTTTTCCCACAAAAACTACCAAGTTATGTAATCAAGCTCAACGATGGAAGGAAACATAGATTAATGCATGAATGGCTAATTATGCAACTAATATGGGCATAAGTCTAACAATAATATGAGTAAAAAGGGTAAGAAAAATAGTACTTTTGAACACTTATCACAAAGCTTAAAGCTCTTCCTTCTACAACCTAAACACCCATCATGCTCAAACAACCAATCCATCCCTAAAATGGCATCAAACTCTTGAAACGGCAATACCATTAGATCAGCTTGAAATTTTGAACCTTATACCTCAATCGGACACCTCTGATACACCTTATTTACTAAAACATCATACCCTAAAGGGCTAGTCACACATACTCCTATCTCAAGATCGTCGGTAAGAATCTACTGCTGGGATATTCCACTACAGATGTAGGAATGGGTAGACCTCGAATCCACTAGAGCATCTATAGGAACTGAAAATAAGGTAAATGTACCTGAGATGACATCGGTAGCCTCAAATTCCTCATGATCCTTGGCTGCATATTGCTTCGTTGGTGCCCTTATGAAGGACAGGAATGTACCCCCACTTTGATGTCCAGACATATGGCTCGCTCTTTCTCTAGCAAAGCCCCGACCCCTCTAAGTTGGATAAAAGGTCATCTGAGTCTAAACTGGGGTGGTGTCATAGCTTTCAGACAATCCCTCACATAATGATTCGGTAACCCACAACCATAGAAAACTGTGGATGTCCCCCAACACTTACCTTGATACTTATGCACACACTAATCACAGATTGGTGCGCCAGCATTCCTCTGTGAGACCTCTGGACTCATCATAGATGAAGATGATAAAGGCCTCTTACGGCCAACAGATTCTAACCTATAGTCTAATCTAGCAAATTGACTCAAAGCTCCCTTATTCATATTCCAATAGCCTCTACTCCTATAAGAGTGAGACTTTGACTAGTTGGAGTGGGTATAAGTCCATTAACTCGAGCCTCCTTGTCCACCAGTCTAGCTATACGTCAATCCTTGAACTTGCTCAAGTGATTTGGCACTAGTGATCAAATCTGAGAACACATTTTGCATCTCATATTCTCTGTAGCAACCAACTATAGGGCATACATGCACAGTTGTAGGAACTCTTGCTCATATTCAAAGACTGATCGGTTCTATTGGACTAGGTGAGTGAACCAATCTCTCAAACTATCAATGTGAGCTTCCCCCACATACTTTTTCTCAAACTCATCCAAGAAATCATACCAGGAAGGTCGGTTAGGGTACCACCCTAACTACATGATTTCCCATCATTCTCAAGTATTCTTTTTTAACAAAGAAAGGACGTATGTTAGCTTGTCCTCGGGTTCCAACTATAGTACCCTAAAAATTAGCCTAGTATTAGACCAGATTCTAAAAACTAGAAATTCAAATTTTGATAAGTCAAATGATCATCGACCATTGACCATGTGTCTAATTTCACATATATGAATGATCAATCAGGCATTGTCATTGACTTTGGGCCATATCATAAATATTGAAAACTTAAGAAACATTGCATAATGACTAAAATGCAAAGATGGAGTTTAAAGTGGCCAAAGTGCAAAGATTGAGAAGTTAGAGGACTAATTGAGTAATTAACTCCTCAAGGGATTAATCACCCTTATACGTGGACTTTGGAGAATGGATTCCTTCACCCCAAAGGTTTCCTAAATTACTATAGTAATTAGAATAAAAGAAAGAAATATGAGATACATGACTATCGGGTGAAAGAAAACTAAGCTAGCACCTCCCCTTCTCCTACCTAAGCATACACCACCATTGAAGGAATTCCAAACTTCAAATTCTCTTCAACTTATTAATCCTAACTAGTTTCTATTGAGTAATCAAGGTAAATTCATCTATTCCTTATTGATTTCTATGATGATTTTATATATGAAATCATGATATTGAACCTACCGAAACCTTAGCAAAATTCCATGATTCCCAAATTAGTTACAGTTATAGTTTCATGGCTAGAAATAGCTATGAATGTTGTTTTATTATTGAATTCATAAAGGCTATTATTGATAAATTTCCATGTCCTTTTCACAGCTCAAGATATTGGTGGAGAGGATTCACCAACACCCAACAAGCTTTCTAACAAAGAAATTGTAATATGAGAACCCCAATAGCTTTGGAGTTATCAGTGAGTGTAGTTATGTCATTGGATTGGCTAGGTGCCATCCCTTTGCATTATTTATCATTGTGGTAAGCATTGTTCATCATTTTCGCAAGCTTTGGTAAGCTTGAGTTCATTGATACATTGATTTATAATCGAATTGCAATATAGCATTTCCATTGTTATTGATTTGATATCATTAACATTGCTTATTGATACAAGTGATGAATATCGTACATTGGTATTATTGAACAATGCAAGTATTGATCATTGTAAACATCATTGACATATACACCGGACCTTAGATACAAGTATATATTAGATACAATTAGCATGCCAATAGAATTCATTAAGCTCACGTACGGGTGGACTACGGTCCTTGGGTTAAGGCCCTTATTGGCAATGTTAAAAAGATGATTTAGTAATTGGTCTTTGGCAATGTCGACAGGATTGACCATTTATTGACTTGGCAAAGTTGGTGGAATTCGTGTATCCGTTTGTTACTATGATCCAAGGGATATAATTATTGATCAAGTTGCTAATTATTGCATATATGGGATACATTGATCTTAGCATGTTTATTGAGTTTCATAAAAAGCATGAATATGAAAAGCATGAAATTGATACTATTGATATGCATGGTATGGTATATTGGATTATTGTTGACTACCTCACTAGCCTATGTAAGCCTAACATAGTTCATTGCATACATTTTCAGGTTCTATAGCTTCGTGAAGTGGGTTGTGGTTATTCGGTTACAAGTCACCCCCAAGTCGGTATTTTGTAATGTACATATACCCTTTGAACTCCTATAACGGTGGCATATGGCTCTAGTATGTTTAAATGGCATAATATACATGTTTTGAATGTGTAACTCCAAAAAAATTGCACTAAGTCAGTGCCACGTCAACCCAGTTGTTATAACGCGTAGATGTCGCGTCCAAGGATTGCGGCACCTAAAATTTGGGGCTCAACCCTAACCCTAATTAGGGCTTTGTCTGTGGCTACATAAAGGAGTTCAAGAATGAACCAAGGGAGAGCTGGAGCCGCGAGGGAGAAGAGAAGGGTAAAAGCAACCTAGGCATTTTCGCTGTGAACTTTGGATCCATTGAGGGGCTGCATCGAAATAACTTCTTGTCTTGTTCATCTCTATTGATTTATTTCTGGTTTTTGTGATGATGAATCAAAACAATGATTTGTTTTCAGTTTCCCCAGCCATGATCTAATCTTTTAAATTGACCAGGGGTGTTTGCGATGAACGCTTAGTATTTTCAGTTTTAATAATTACATGCTTTGGCATTATTGTCTATTTCGCATGTGCTTACATTTCATATATTTTATGAAGAATAAAAGTTGGTATTAAATGCTTATTATCCCCTAATATCTTAACAGACATAGGAGATAAGGATTAATTGCCAAATACTAAGGAGAGGAACTTTGACAAAAGATATTCAAGTAGATGAACTTACACCTGAAGTGTTTCTACCCCTTAGGAGTAAAGATTGAAACTTCACCAAGTTAATTGCTTGAAAACTCGCTATAGGCATATAGGTGTTCAGAGTAGTTAACTTAGGGTATTGCCATCGACAGAGGCAATACTAACTTTAAATCTGCTCGGCAATAAAATCAAAGATTTATGTTACTAATTGCTGTCTTTACTGCATTAAGTCCAAACATCCATTGCCAAGCTTTCAAATCATTATTACACTAGTTATTTTCAAATCTACCTCGATCTTCACTTTAGCTTCTTTGTCATTTTTTTCTTTAATTCTTTTACTTTATTCATTCCCTCAATCAATTGCCATCACCTTTATTTTCCAGTTCACAAGTATTAATCATGGCAATTAATTTATAGACAATCCCTGTGGAGACGATATGTAATGCCATGAATTTGGGCCTAGATGTTAGCTAGATTGATTAGACGGTTCAAGGGAACGATTAGGCGATTCGAGCTAGTTTCGAGAATTAATTCATAATAAATTATTTTTTGTTAAAATAAAATATGGGAAACTACTAGAAAATGTTTAATTAATATTTTAAGGGTTTTGGGAAACTCAGTTTGAAGGAATAAAATTAGATTTTGGGACATTTTGGATTGGTGACTAAAATGTGAAGTTTTAAAACTATTTTGGTGACTAAATCATAAAAGGGTCAAAACTTAGAATCTTTAAGGAGCTAATTTACCAAAGTTTTTAATCAGATTTTCCCCTTAATTTAGGCTATTTTAAATGGTTTTTATATAAAAATAAAATAGACTTGATTAAATTGATTTTTAATAGCCAAATTCTTTTTCTTCCGTAACTACTTTTGCCTTCAACTTTTCTCAGCAACCAAACTATCAATTTTACTCTAAAATTTTGAGGAATCATTCCTTTTTTATTTTCTTTTGATTTCATAATTGATTCCTTTGATTTCCACATCAAATTCTATTTGATTTCTTGAAGATTTCAATCGAATCTTGCCAATTAAGGGAGAAATCAACCATTAGAGACGATTTCTCGCATCTAATTAAAGGTTCTTTACTGAAATTCTCAAGTTCCTTATCATTTATAATTGATTTTTGTTATGTGTTGATGATTAAATCATGTTTAAAAAGTTTTTATTGAGTTTTATTAAGAAATTCGATGAATCTTGATATGGATCTTTTTTTTTTGTTGATTTTGTAGTTACCTTTCTAAAATTTAAAAATCTAATGTTTCGAACGAGATCGCTAAAAAGGAGTAATAAGTTTCCTTTCGTCTTTTTGGAAAATATTTGGAAAAGTGGGGAATTCTTTAAAAATTCGTATTTTTGAAAACAGTAAAACTTAGAGTCGCCATCGGCCACTAAGGTAGGCTGGACACCATAAAAACTAGAGATTCGCCCGAAAACGGGTTTGGGAGTTGGTTACGCATGGGGAAGGATTAGCACCCCCATTGCGCCAAAAAATCGGTACCAAAATATATGTTGCTTTTAATTGATGGAAATTATCAAAATTTGAATTGACTTTAATTAAATTGTTCGCCATTGAATTTAGACTTTAATTAGACGGGATTTTGTTAAATTGGTGAATTCGAATTTTTAATTAATAATGGTGATGTTTCCTCGGACCATAGATTAAACTAATATCGAATAAGCCCGACTGCCGTGTTAATTTATGGTTCGAACTTTGTTCATCACCTTTATGTGTGATGCAAGCAATTAAGAATGATGCCATGACTTGTCAAAATTTTATCTCGAATTGCTTTTACCTTTAGACGGTAAGAATTAATTCGAATATTTTGTCAACATCCAATGAACTAGGACTGTTACGACACAAATATCAGAATTAATAACTACCGCTGTTTTATAATTTAAATTAGTTGACCATGTGTATGTTCACTAAAATATTAAAGTCATATGAATGACAAATAAAATGCACGACAAGGAACAACATGAAGTTAAAGCCCTAGGCCCACTAAAGTTCTAACCTAAAAGGCCCAAATTATGGAATTTCAATTAGTGATCTAATTATTAACCAAATTAGTCTATTATTAACCCTAAATTAATTAAATCCTAAAAACTAGAAAATCCTAATAATTTATGGATTATCTTGAATCATAATAATTAATTCGATTAATTTTAAACTAGTATCCCAATAAGCCAAGGGAACTATCTAAAACGAATCGAATTAATTAATTATGACTTAAATTAGGTGATCTAAGTCAAACAATAATTTTATACCTAATAGTAATTAAGAGATCTTCAATTAATTTAATGAACTCAACATTTACCCCAACGAGCGAAGGATAAATTTAAATTAATTAAATTAATTTGAACCTTTAATCTAACTACGGCTTTCAAAAACCTAAACCTAAATTTAATTTAAAGTTTATGAACCAATAAAACGAGCGCATAATTTAAATTAATTAAATTAAATCAAACCCTAATCTTACTAAAAAGCCTAACCTAAAAAACTAAGCAACAAAATCGAGAATACAAAAATGAACATTTTAAATTAAATTCCAAAAATGAATGTACAAGAAAAATAAATTTAAATATATATTAAATAAATATGCAATGCAAGGGTTCAATTAAGACAAAAACAAAATCTAAGGGAACTATAGGGTAATTTAAACACTGGAAAGGACCAAAATGGGGGAAATTAATAAAACAAAGACTCAATTGTGTATTAACCCTTTGAAAAACCGAATTAAATTGAAACCATGTCAAAATTGCAAAGAGGGTGAAAAAATGGAGGGACCTCGGGAGTAATTTAAGAAGATGGAATGACTTAAAAGATATTAAAAAATGCGGAAGGACCTAGGAGGAATAAATCCATTTTTTTGAAATTTGATTTGGCCTTGATTCGGGACGTTATTGCAAAGTTTGAAAATTATTGGAGGACCCGGGTGATATTAAAAAAGGCAAAAACCACTCCCTCTCGTAATTAAAAGATGCGGAGGGGTTTATATGGCAAATAAACGTTTTTAAGAAACGAAAGGGGTATAAGTAAGTCATTTTAGGCAAAAAAGGCCTAAGTCATTTTAAAAAAAAGAAGCACACCCCTTTTCTAGAAAAAGCTCTAAACTAGGGGATGAAGGCCACCCCTCATCTCCTCAACCCAAATATGATAACGACCTTAGATTTTCCAAAAATATTTTCCCTTGGCTTAGATCTAGAAAAAACCGAACCTAAAAACAACAACCCTTCCGTTCCGGCTGACTCCTTCGAGCCCGAAAGCTGTGGGCTTATCACCGGCGAAAGTCTTAGACGGCCAATCGAACTCCAAAATCAAGGTAAAAGCTAAACCCTAAAATAGCTTCTCCTTTTTTTGTTTTTATTTTTATGCATGCATACGAAAAAAAGAAAAGGGATACGTCAAAATCTCTGTTTGTATTGATTTCTCCAAGGATTCCCGTTAGGGGTTTACAAAGTGTTGACTCAGTTTTAATAACCAAATGTTACTTATGAAATATGAAAAAGAAAAAAAGAAATTCTTTTGGACATTTTGGCCGGATTCATCTGCCAATCTGTACCCAGTCGGCTCTGAAAATGTCTGAAATTGGTTGCATGTCTATTCGAAATGTGTTTTTTTATTGTTTTCGCGTTTTTGCTATTTTGAGACCCCTGGCATCCTGTGGTTTTTTTGGCATGTTGTTGGTGTTTCCAAATGGGGGGATGAGAACTGGAGCGTTGTTCAGTTCAAGGGTTGGTTCGGCATGGAGCTGATCGCGACAGAAGGTCACAGGAGATCAACGATCGCATGGGTCTAAGGCGGGAGCTGAATGGTCCGTCCGTGGCTCGCACACGCGAGTGGGGGAGTCGAATAGTTGCTCGTGGGCGTGTGCATGATCTGGAAACTTCCTCCTAAGCAAGCTGGATAGAGGGCTGCGCATATCAATAGGGTGTAAGGGTTTTGGTTATCATTAAGGAAGATTAGGTTTTTAGGTTTGGGCTCCAAAATGGGCCGATGTAATAAAATGCTTCTCGGTCTTTTATGACTTGTAAAATGGACATTTTTAAGCATTGAGCTTTATTTTAATTTAAACTTTTTTATTATTTTACTTTATTTATTCATATATATTTTAATATTTTTTGTATTTTCTGTTTAAATATAATAATATAGCATGATTAAATGGTATTAATAACAAGAACGAAAATAGTAACATAATATAGTAAAAATAATTAATAGTGTAATAATATACTAATAAAAAAACTATAGTAATAACAACTTGCGATAAAAAATAGACATAAAACAAAGAATAAATAATAGTAGTTTTAACATTTTAGGGTTTTCATAAATAATAATTTGGCAATAACACAACAATTTTGGTTTTTAAACATATAACACAATAGTAATACTAATATGGTATACTAAAATATTTTTGGATTTTTCAAATTATAGTAAATTAATAGCGATAAAAATGACACTAGTAATATTTTTATAGTTTTTCCTTTAAAAATAATGAAAAACATATAAGGTATGAAAAGCCCAAAGCCCACTATCCCAAGTATTTAACAAAACATAAAAGTGGGTTGACACCCCAGATAAAATTGGTGATTACAACTGCCCCTCTTTGCTTATCCTTGTAGAACAAGAATAAAGTAAATACCATAAACACTAATTTTATCCAACTTTCTTGTCTGAAGATTATGAGCTGCGAGTCCCTCCTATATAGAACTGTTCGCCCTTCTTCTTCCTGGAATTATCGCCTTGAGACTCCCAAAAAATGATGTCCCAATTTTTGGTCGCCAGACACCGACTGATATCCCGCTTAGGGACTACTAGAATGCCTTCGATCTTCATCGCCTTGGCATGGGGTGGTACCTCGCCTTGAGGATCTCGTCTAATGATGTCCCGATTTTTGGTCACCTAACACCGACTGATATCCCATTTAGAGACTACTGGAATGCCCTCGATCTTTATCGCCTCGCATGGGTTGGTACCTCATCTTGAGGATCCCGTCTGATGATGTCTCAATTTCTGGTCACCTTGACACCAACTGATATCCCGATTAGAGGCTTACTAGAATGCCTTCGATCTTCATCGCCTTAGCATGGGGTGGTACCTTGCCTTGAGGGTCCCGTCTGATGATGTCCCAATTTCTGGTCGCCTGACACCAACTGATATCCCGCTTAGAGACTACTGGAATGCCCTCAATCTTTATCTCCTCAGCATGGAGTTGCTTCCTGCTACCAAACAGTTAAACCTTCTTTGGCTCTTTGTTGATATCTATTTTTTCTTTCCCAAAACATAGGACTCACTTCCTGTTGTTTTTCAAATACCTGAAGGAAAAAAAACAATGATTCAATGATTCTAGTTAGCATACTCCTACCTTAAGGATGCCTAGCTATTTATGATGCATGATAAAATTGGATTAATGCTCGGGTTCTTTCTCCCTTGGCTTCTAGTTTCGTCTTTCTTTTGTTTAACCCTCCGTCTTTGCATATTTGTTGTCTCTCCTTGTGGCAGGTCTCAGCCCCCATTTGACCCTCACATCCTCCAAAACTTTATTCTAAAGCGCCTTTTTAGGTTTTCACCTTGAATTTTATTATTTTCCTTCTTTTTCCTATTCTCTCTCTTTTTTGGCGCCCTTTCAGGTTTTTGCCTCTGGCCTTTTAGCTTTGAACTTCGACATAGAAAGCAATCACTATTTTTCCTGATAAATCCTATCAACTTCGTATTCAATGTCCTCTAGCCTTGACTTGGGTGGACTCCCTTTTATGGATTCCAATTCTATCTTGGAACAACATGCACTTAATAGGTCAAATCATAGTAATGCCCAGAAATCCTTTGTTTTCATTAATCTATGTCAATCTATTTGCGGGATGCTCATGAAATACACAAAGGAATGGAGAAAATAAAACTTTTATTCATATGAGAGATGGGATAATTTAAAAGTCATGGCAAACATGAGAAAATGATAAAGATATAAGAAGTATAGGGTGCAACATCCCCAAGCATCCACTATATGAATGATGCAAGAGCCCATCGACCTTGGTAGATTTCTTACTCACCGTCCCCGACTGAAATTCATGATATTCAAAAGAAATTCCATAACAAATAGAAGTAGGTCCCCCCAACTATAATAGATCCTATCAACCAAATGTCGAACCTCAAAATTTATCTGAACCGTCATTTTCAAATTTTCGGTTCAGACCCTCATTTCAAGACATCCATTTCTGAGTTTCCATCTTGAAGCCTCATTTTGTTTTCTTTCTTTCTCTTTTTTTAAGCGTAGTACTTGTTGACGAAGTCCGAATTTATGGGGTTGCTCAATTCTTTCTCGTCTATCTCCGCTAAAATAAATGCTCCCCTAGAGAGGGCTTTTTTAACAACATAAGGCCCTTCCCAATTAGGCATCCCTTTCCCCCAAAAGTCCTTTTGAATCGGCAAGATCTTTTTAAGCACTAGATCCCCCTCTTGAAACTCCTTAGGGTGAACTTTCTTGTTATAAGCCCGCACCATCCTCTTTTGATACATTTGGCCATGACAGATGGCCCATAATCTTTTTTCTTTAACGAGGTTCAACTAATCAATCCTTGATTACATCCATTCAGCGTCATCCAACTTTGCCTTGCTCAAAATCGAAGCGATGGAATCTCCACCTTAATAGGTAATACTGCTTCTGTACCATAGACCAAAGAGTATGGCGTTGCCCCCGTGGATGTCCTTACAGATGTTCGGTAAGCAAACAGAGCAAAGGGTAGTTTCTCATGCCAATCTTTGAAAGTGTTGGTGGACTTTGCTATGATCTTCTTAATATTCCTGTTTGCTGCTTCCACTGCCCCATTCATTTTGGGACGATAAGTAGTTGAATTGTGGTGCACGATTTTGAACTGTTCACACAATTAGGTCATCATCTTGTTGTTTAAATTGGAAGCATTATCGGCGATGATCCTTTCCGGCAAACTATAGCGACATATAATCTTTTTCTTCAAGAACTTACATATCGTTGCTCTTGTGATGTTGGTATAAGAGGCCGCTTCTACCTATTTGGTGAAGTAATCGATAGCTACTAAGATGAAACGGTGCCCATTGGAGGCCTTCGGATGTATTTGACCAATGACATCCATGCCTCACACAGTAAAAGGCCATGCGAATTCATGGTGTGAAGTGGCACAGGTGGGGAGTGTATCTTATCATCATAGATCTAACATTTGTGGCATCTCTTTGCGTAATTAATGCAACTCCCTGCATGTTATACCAGTAGTATCTCTATCTCATGATCTTTCTAGCCATTGAGAAACCATTGGCGTGGGTCCCACACAAGCCATCTCGTACCTCGGCTAAGATAATTTTAGCCTCCTAAGCGTTGACACACCTCAACAATACCTGATCCTTACTTCTCTTGTACAAAACTTCCATGTCAAGGACATAACTTGAAGCCAACCTCCTAATTGTTCTTTTGTCATTATCGTTGGCCTCCTTCGGGTAAACCTGGAACTTGATGTACTAGAGGATGTCATGGTACAATGGATTACCATCCACCACCTCTTCAAAATTATAACAATGGGCTGGAACTAAAAAATGTACATCTCAATTGGCTTAATCTCGACCGTCGGGCTTGCTTCAAACATGGCGGCCAAAGTTGCTATGGCGTCAGCCATTTGGTTATCTTCTCTTGGTAAATAGGCGAAATTGATCTCTTCAAAACTTTTAACCAACTCTTGGATCAAATCGTAGTACTTGACTAGCTTCTGATCTCCCGTCTCCCATTCCTTTCGGAGCTGGTAGATGACCAAAGATGAATCCCCGAAGACCTGAAGCACCTTGACCTTTCTCTCTATGGTCACCTAGAGTCCTATGAAACAAGCCTCGTATTCGGCTATATTGTTTGTAAAAAAGAATTCCAACCTACTGGTAAAAGGGTAGTAAACCTCTTTGGGAGAAATTATTACCTCCCTTATCCCATGGCCTAAGGCATTGAACGCTCTATCAAAATAAAGTTTCCAAGGCTCATTCTTCAAAACAAGCCTCTATTCAAACAACACACTGATCAAATCTTCATTCAAAAAACTAAAATCCAATGGCTTGTAGTCGTATGAGGTACGTCTAGCCAAAAGATCTGCCACCACATTTCTTTTTACCGCTTTTTGACTCATATAAATAATATCAAACTCTGGCAGCAGCATTTGCCAATGGGCCAACTTCCCGGTTAGTGCAGGTGCTTCCATTAGAAATTTTAGTGGATTCATACAAGAAATCAAGCAAGTAGTGTGGTACAACATGTATTTCCTGAGCCGCTTAGTAGCCCATACTAGGGCACAAAATAGCTTTGGACTAGTAGGTACCGTCCTTCACACTCAGTAAACTTCTTGTTTAAGTAATAAATGGCCCTTTCCTTCTTGCCAGACTCGTCATGTTGTCCTAGGACACATCCCATTGAGTTCTAAAAAACTGGCAAGTATAGAATTAATGGCCTATTAGGCACCGGTGCTACCAGAATTGGAGCATTGGTTAGGTACTTTTTGATCTTTTCTAGTGCCTCTTGACAATCTTCATCCCATATTCCCGAACTATTCTTCCAAAGCAACCTAAAGACGGGGTCACACTTATCGGTTAATTGAGAGATGTAATTCAACCTCCCCAAGAATCCTCGGACTTCCTTTTGAGTTTGAGGAGGTGGGAGATCCTGAATTGCTTTCACTTTATCAATGCCAATCTCAATTCCCCTCCGACTAACAACAAAACCCAAGAGCTTTTCAAAAGTGACTGCAAATGTATATTTAGCTGGGTTGAGTTTTAACTGGTACTTTCTTAACCCTTGGAAAAGTTTTTGCAGATTTTGAATGTGTTCCTCCTCGGTCAGAGACTTGGCTAACATATCATCTATATACATTTCAATCTCCTTATGCATCATGTCATGGAACAAGGTCACCATGGCTCTTTGATAGGTTACCTTGACATTCTTTAATCTAAAAGACATTACCTTGTAGCAAAATATTCCCCACATGGTCACAAAAATGGTCTTTTCCATATCTTCGGGGTGCATCTTAATTTGATTATACACCGAAAAGCCATCCATGAAGGAGAACCACGAATGCCCTGCAGTATTGTTAACTACAGTATTGATGTGAGGCAGGGGGAAATTGTCTTTGGCGCTTGCCTTGTTGAGGTCCGTATAATCCACACAAACATACTTTTTCATCCGCCTTGGGCACTGGGACTATATTGGCCACCCATTCTGGGTACTTGGCAACTTTAAGAAATACGGCCTTGAACTCCTTATTTACTTATTCTCTAACTTTTAGCAACATGTCGGGTCTCATTCTTCGAAGCTTTTGCTAGACGGGCATGCATTCTGGCCTTATAGGAAGCTTGTGCACCACAATATCTATGTTTAAACCCAACATATCTTGGTATGTCCATGCAAATACATCTTTGAATTCTCGGAGTAGCTCTACCAAGCTTTGTCCAACCGTTGATGGTAAAGTAGTACCAATCTTCACCCCTTTCCTTTTTTCCTCGGTTCCCAAATTCAGGACTTCTAGCTCTTCTTGATGCGGCAAAATCTATTTCTCTTCACTTGCCAACAATCTCAGCAACTCACCCGGGACCTCGTTTTCTACTTTATCCTCCTCCTCGATTTCAGCTGAGCATATGGGTTGTTCAAAATTTACCTCGGGATTAGATTTAGAATCATTCATACAGTTAATGTTAAAAGGCCTGCACGAGTTTGAAAGTATGTATTAGGAAGGGAAATAGTTTATGTAATAAATAAATAATGAATGAAAAATGAATGAAATGAATGTTATGTTTGCCATATGAGAAATACACACGGAAAGCATCCTTTTCATTGAAAGCGAAATAGACTTGACATAGTAGCCCTTTTACAAATGATCCTTATTACTTTCGGGAAAAAGCAACATGGTGGTTCTGGGCATTACTCTGATTTGGTCCTAAAAACTACAAGAAGATCCATGCTGGTCCAATTGTCAAGCTGCTCTCCCGGGAAGCATGGGTGGATCTTGGCCAAAGGCTAGATAGTCTTGTCACCCTCAGAGATCACACTGACATCCACCAATTCCAAAGCCTCACTGATTAACTTTTCGTTGAAGATATTCTCATTCTTACGGTTGGCTTCTTAGACTTCCAGTTCGGGATTTACAGTTCCACCAAATATGAAGACATTCTTGAGATCCGCATAAGTGATAGGAGCCTACGGAATCTCTTCTCCTCTAAGTCGAGCCTTTTGTTGTTCTTCTCTTCTTCTCCACTCCTGTCTCTTTTGTATAAAGTTAGGCTTATATCCGAGCCCAAAACGGTCATGCTTATGGATAACACTTATAGGTCGCAGTCGTCCTTGCAAATTCTTTCCCAAGCCTCTTCCTTTTCTCGCTCCTCTTCCTAGAGTTTTTGTCACCACCATCTTAGTACAGTTTGATAGCCTCGGGCAAGGAATCCTGTTCCCTTTAGCAACAAAAATGGCATTGAAAAACTCTAGTGCCCTAAACGCATATTCCATTGTCTCATCGTCGGTCGAAATGTATAGAGCGTCAGAGGTCACCGAAGCCACGAAGTCCTATTTGGCGTTAACTATTACTAGCTTTCCTTTGATGATGAACTTGAATTTTTGCTGTAGGGATAACGGAATAGCACCGACAGAGTGAATCCATAGCCTTCCCAACAGGCAGTTGTAGGACAACCGGATGTCCATCACCCCAAAATCAACAGTATACTGAATCGGACCAACGAGCAGGGGTACTTGAATTTTCCCGACCATGTCTCTTTGGGTCCCAACAAATGCACACACAATATTCTGACACGGCTTCATGTGTGAGCTGTCGATTGGTAGATGTTACAGAGTCGCCAAAGGCATAACATTTAAAGTAGAGCCATTATCAATGAGCACCCCGGTTAGTACATGATCTTTACAGTGAGTGGTGATGTTTATGGCCTTGTTGGACCCCCTACCTTCCTCCAGTATCTCAACGTCACTAAAGGTGAATGATTACCTTCAGTAATATGGCCGATGATCTGGTCTAGCTTACCAGTCGAAATATTACTTTCGACAAAAGTTTGGTTTAACACTTTCAACAGTGCCTCACGATGTTTTTCTAAGTTTAACAGGAGGTCGAGCACCGAGATTCGGGCTGGCTGCTTTTTGAGTTGATCTACCACACTGTACTCACTGTGCTTTAAGAATCTCAGAAATTCTTGAGCTTAAACCTCGGTTACTGGCTAATTAATTTTTGGAGGAGGTTCTTCGCCCAACATTTTCGTGGGTTCAGACTCGATTCCCTTACCTTTACCCTTTGGCTCATCTACTACCTTCTAAGCTTCTGGATCTTAACATCAACCGCTTCTCGTAAAATGCCCCACATCGTTTATCTCTTCAAGGTTTGGTTTCATAGGTTCCTCTTCTGCGAGCTTTGCCTCTGTAAATGGCTTTTCTTCTTCTTGAAAACTTGAACTTCCTAGTATCGAGACATTGACGGTGTAGTTCCGAGGAACCATCTAGGTATCCTAAAAAGGAAAGGATGTCGGAGTAGAGATTATAATCTTAGAGGCCACCATAAGGACCTCCTCTCATTGTGTGTTTTCTTGACTTAGTTTGAGGCTAAGGAAAAACAACCTTTTGCACTATACTTGGTATCTGAGTCATCCACCATGCAAACTTCTGATTCCTTTTTTTCATCTTTTTTCTCAAAGAATTCGATCTTTTTATCATCCACCAATTCCTAAACTACTTGGCGAAACTCTTTGCAGTCTTGTATATCATGGTCCTTTGACTGATGGTACTCACAATACGGACCACAACCTTTCTTCACAACCACCATTCCCCGATCAATATGGTGATCCATGCACAACTGTTGAAAGACCCACCTCAATGGTAATTTTACCTTGGCCATACTAGCTATCGCTCCTCGAGCATACCCTTCTTCCATAGCGTTTACCCCCTGAACTCTATGATTCCGCAAGGGATTGTTGGTTGTACTTGGCTCCCCCAATTGTAACACTCCGGTCTTGATCAGATTTTAAACACACTTTTTAAATGCAACACAATTCTCAATCGTTTGGCTCGAGACATCGCCGTGGTATTCACAGTGTGCTTTAGGGTCATACCATGCCAGATAAGGGGGTTGAAAGAGGACTTGATGATTGTGTCTCGTAGCTCTTGTTGCGTTCGTTCCAACTGACCCCTAAAATCAGCCTCTAACTTAGCAAAGTTCTTTTCTATTTTCTTGGCTCGAAAACGTGTGTGGTATGAATGTGGAATGTTTGCAAATAAAAGAACCAAAATGCTCTGAAATAAGAAGTCTTTTAATTAATTTCAATAATTTAATAAAATATACAGATAAATATGTCATGCATGAATGCAAATAAGAATGCAAAGAATAAAACTGATTCTGGCATCGATGGAAACGTTGTTTCATTACAATAATTCAAACAAATTCTGCTACGCATATGGTTCTAGGCTAGCACCTAAGTTAACAATCTCCCTCAAGACCCAAACAATCTTTTCGCCCTCCTCGGACTCATCGTCCACGCATTCTTGGAGCTCGGTAGCATCTTCCACCAGGAATTGCAACTTTTGGCGACCCCTTGCATCTGAGTCATCCAGTGTGCCAAATCTCGCTCTTGCCTCCAAATGGTGAAGGTGGCAAACTGAAACTGTTCCATTGTAGGCATCCGATGGACTTGAATCGCTCCCCTGAAGCTCACCGCTTGATCTTTGAGTTATTAGACCTCAGTTTCTAAATCCTCAATCTGGCCCTTCAAAACATGATTTTTCGAACTACTAGCTTCTAGCTTTTCGATGGAACCCTTATGCTTGAGGAGAGACTTTTCTAGCCGCCTTACTTGAGCCTTTAATGCCTCATTTTGGCATCGCTCATTTTCAAGCCGCTCCAAATGAGCGGTCCGAAGATTCTCCATCTCTTGCGTCATAACAAGCACTTGGTCCTTGTGCTCGTAATACATCCTCTTATAAGTTTTGGCTTTAGCCTTCTTCTCCTTAAGTCTGAGCCCTAATCCTTCGCTTGGCCCATCATTCGTGATCCTCTTACTCTTGTTTAACCTTTGCAACTTTTGGATTTCTTTCTTTTCTTACTTGAGCTCGAGATCCAACGTATCATTCCTGCTTTGTATACTTTTGATTTCCCCTTCAAGTTTTTTTTTTGTCTAACTCGAAGTTTAACCTATCTTGATTGGCTTTGGCTTCTAGTTGAATAAACTTCTTTTGCTCCTCTTCAAGTTGCTTTCTCATTAAATCAACTTCGGTGGGATGCGTAGCCAACCTTTCTTGAACGAACCTCATACCATCAGGGCTCAATTTAGGAATGTTGTCGTTTACGCGATGGAATTGCCACACTTCATAATCGGGAGTCATCATGTAAGGAGCGCTCAAAACCCTTACTCGTCTTGTATTATTCCATGTAGAAGAAATGCTATACACCTTCCCTTTGTAGCCTTTTTCGGTCCTATAGTCTATGTTGAACTCATTTAGTCCACTTGTGGTCGGCACAAGTTGTTTGGAACCATACTGTCTTAAAACCAAAGGGGTGTGTAAGCGGTATGCCCCCAAAGACCAAGTAGCGGTACCCATGAATGCTCTCCACATCTATAAAGGATATTCCTTGTATGTAGCCAAGGGGCTTCCCAAACTATATCCTGGTCCTTTAAGTTTTGTAAGACGCCTAACCATACCTCTTTAGATCTTCCCGTTGGCCAGTCTCCCTTTTGTAAAAACTCTTATAGCGGTGAGAAATTGCCGTCAAAAACAAGCCTCGAAAAGTGAACGTTAGACCAAAGAAGACTGTAAAACCAGACTGTTAGAAGGTGAGGACATCCCAATAAATGACCCCCGTCATGTTTTCTAGAAAACCTTAGAGGCTAGAAAGTTTCTACTAAGATCACAGGCACTGGGTTGGTCTTTCCTCCTAAGCAATCAAACGAATCCAACACTGGTGGATTGATGAGTCCTAGTGCCTTCAGGAATAGAACTAATCCATAAATCGACAATGCAAAAAGGTCTTGCTAGACTCAGCCTACTGGATGAACTAAAGCTAATTGTAAGATTCCTTCCCACTTGAGGTGCTCCTTCTTGCTCCAAGTGGTTACTTGATTTTTGACCCAAGACGACAAAGCATTGGAGAACCTAGTTAGCTTGGCCGAAAGGACTTGTTCTTCCGTGATTTAGAGTAGACTCGGTTCTCATCAATCTTCTTGCAATTCATGAGGGGCTAGATTCTCCTCGATCGTCGGGGTCAACTCAATGTTGCCTATTGTGAAACAATTGTAAGCCGAGCTCCATAATCTCACCAAGATTTGGAGTAGTGACTGGTCGACTTGGACATCCAAAAACTATGCTATGTCGCCGTATTTGCTTTTGAAAACACTTTTTGCCTCATAATCCCAATTGTGCCATATTAATCTCAATCCTGACACATCATTGTAGTTCGTGTTCATGAAAGTTTTGACAGACATCGTTGACCTATACCCGATAGAAATACTGTCTCCATCGTGAAGCTGCTCACCTTCTAACCATGTTTGTACCTCGGAGTTCTTTTCATATTGCTGTGGACCAAGTCTCCCATTGATCAAGTCTTTAACTTCAGACTATTTCCAAATCAGTGTTTTCTTCGTGATATGATAAAATATGCAAAACAAAATATAAATAGGAAAAGAATAAAAACAAAAAAGGAACTTGTTAGTCATAGAATAAACAAATTCAAAATTGAAGGATAAAGAATACATAAATTAGGGAGCAACAGGCAAAAAGATACAAAAAAGAAAAGCCGAATTACATGAATTCTAGTTACTCTGGTTTCCTGCATGGCTCTAATCGGGGTGGGTTTCCTAGATTCTCACGCATGGGATTGGTTTTAAAAAAAGGTACTCGGACCTATCTTGTCGCCTACTAAGTCGACAAGAACCCCAATTCTGGTCCATTACAGGTTTGCAAATTGGATTCGGTTCGAGGGAATGCACGACCTAGTGACGTGGAGGGCTACTCACGTGGGTATGTGGCGTTTCACTCCCACTCAAGGGACAAAGCTCGGGTACAGAGCTTGATTATCATGATGCAACACATATCGGTGATTCCTTAGAAATTAAATAAGCAATCAACTTCAAAGCCATCAATTATCAAAGCCGTATAATTCAAGTCATATCTTCAAGAAAGAACAACTTAATTAAGTCAATTTAAATTTCTAAATTTCCACCATTAAAAGCAACATAGATTTTCTTAGCTTCACTCTCTATTTTGTTTTGTAAAAAACAAAAGTTCGGTCCCCTGCAGAGTCGCCAGCTGTAGAGACCTTTATGAAATTTAAAAATCTAATGTTTCGTACAAGATCGCTAAAAAGGAGTAATAGATTTCCTTTCGTATTTTTGGAAAATATTTGGAAAAGCGGGGAATTCTTTAAAAATTCATGTTTTTGAAAACAGTAAAACTAAGAGTCGCCACCGGCCACTAAGGTAGGCCGGACAGCATAAAAACTAGAGATTCGCTCGAAAACGGGTTCGAGAGTTGGTTACGTGTGGGGAAGGATTAGCACCCCCATCGTGCCCAGAAATCGGTACCTAAATATATGTTGCTTTTAATTGATGAAAATTATCGAAATTTGAATTGACTTTAATTAAATTGTTCGGGATTGAATTTAGAATTTTATTAGACGGGTTTTTATCGAATTGGTGAATTCGAATTAATTAATAAGGGTGACGATACCTCGGACCATAGATTAAACCGACATCGAATAAGCCCGACTACCGTGTTAATTTATGGTTTGAACTTCGTTCATCACCTTTATGCATGATGGAAGCAATTAAGAATGATGTCATGACTTGTCAAAATTTTATCTCGAATTGCTTTTACCTTTGGACGGTAAGAATTAATTCAAATATTTGGTCAACATCCAATGAACTACGACTGTTACAACACAAAAATCGGAATTAATAAATACCTTCGTTTTATAATTTAAATTAGTTGACCATGTGCATGTTCACTAAAATATTAAAGTCATATGAATGATAAATAACATGCATGACAAGGCACAACATGAAATTAAAACCCTAGGCCCACTAAAGTCCTAACCTAAAAGGGCCTAAATTATGAAATTTCAATTAGTGATCTAATTATTAACTAAATTAGTCAAATATATATTCAAAAATGCGGATAGACCTAGGAGGAATAAATCAATTTTTCGAAATTTGTTTCGGCCTTGATTCGGGACGTTGTTGCAAAGTTTGAAAATTATTGGAGGACCCAGTGTAACCCCTTTGACCCGGTCTAGCCGTCAGACCGAATTGAGAAAGCTACATTAGGTTTGCCGAAGCAAACCAAAGAGTTGCATAAAAACCCGGTCCATTTTTTTTCCTTTTAATCCTTTCTAAATGCCAATTATTAATCCTACATGATCATGTAGATAACGAGTGTAACCCCAACTCAATCGGGCATCAATTTGACAACCAATTGATCACGCCTACCACTTAGGGACCAAATTATAATTTGACAATTTTACAAGTCAAAAACCCACTTTTAAGTTACCAACCTCAAATTAGTCAGGCTTCATGCATATGTCTCATTCCAACTCAAACCAATCAATTTATCACATACAATTACATTGGAAAGACTCAGGGACTAAAATGCAAGGATGACAAAACTACTCAAAAGGCATTTGCAGAAAATCAGCTGTCCGTGCGATACAGGTAAGCCTGTATCGATACGGTTTAAAACACCTTGTTTCGGTACACCACCATGTCGTATCGATACGCCTAACTAAATTACCTAACTTTTGAAATGCTATAGACTGTACCGATACGGCTCCTTAGGTGTTTCAATACGCGGCTTCAAGTTGAAAAAGTGTATTCTAGAGGCTAAAACTCGTATCGAAATGCCCATACCCATATCGGTACGCCAAGCCAAATTTGCCTAGGCGTATCGAAACATACAATACCCGTACCGATCCCACAAGCCTGGAATTGCCTAGTCGTATCGATACAGTCCCCCGCGTATCGATACGCCTGGGCCTATAATGTCACATTTCGCTGGCTTTTCATTCCAAAAGCAAACTCTAATCAATCCAACATGCTTAAGACAGAATATCAACATGCCAAAAATATCTCAAGCCAACTAGCAACACCATTCCTACAGCACAAGTATCATGCATCAAAAAGAATCTATATGCATGCTTCCAAATGTAGCATCCAAACAACATACCAAAAGACAAACCAGCACCAAAATCAATCCTTAAAGGCCAATTTCAAACCAAGAGCATCTAAAGAAACATGCTCAAGTAGGGGGTTCCATAAAACATCTCCCAAAACATAACATGTACTCCATTGCCCTTATCATTATAGTCTAATTCAAAACATACTTTGCAAACCAAGTCTTGCTAGGATCTCCTTGCTTCATGCTGCCTTCCGAAACTATAATTCTCTGCATTGATGGACAATGAGAGCGTAAGCACACAAGGCTTAGTGAGGAAAGCTCGAAACAAAACACCATCAATGCTTTAAAACCATTTACATTTCATCATCCTTTAAAACGTCATTCCCTTTTTAAAACATTCACTTTATATCATTAAAACCAGCATATTAAACCATATGCTACATGTATCATTACAACATCAAGTCACATTGCTAACCCTCTACTTAAGACTTCCCATGCATTACTTCCAAATGCAAAGCTTAAGGAGAAACATGTATAAATCACATTATACAACATAAAACATTTCAATGATACATTAACAATTATATTGGCTTTCAAGTGATCATTAACAAATTCAACAACAAAAAGAGTTTATCGGATACATAGATTCAAAATGTGTTAACCCAACACTTCAAGTCATTCAACCGGGATAGCGACACAATCACAATCGCGGTACATTAACAACCGGGTACATTATCAACCGGATAAACTTTCAACCCTTAACCCACTAACGGGAGTATTCGGTACTGTTTAACCCCTCTACCGTTAGGGTACTTGGATGGAGTATTCGGTACGCCGTATAAACCTCTTAACATCCAAGGCAACTTTATTTTAGAGTGCACTCAATCATATGGCCAGCCAACTATATCCGATAACAATTTTAAAACCACAACACTTGCCAATATAATTAACCATTTACCTCATTGTTTTTAACAAGCATTAAGCCAAACCTTTTCCACAGCAATAACCATGCTTTAAACCACAAGTATAAACCATACTTACAAGGATCACTTACCATGATTATCCTTCAGCAAAACATGCTTAAAAACAGTATATTGAATACTTTAAATCATGCTTAAACAGTAGGTAACATGTAAATAAAAAAAGTGCACAAAACTATTTAACACTACCATGACCGAGAGAGCAAAACCACTTTACTTACTTCCGAGCTTAGGTAAGCGTTTCAAGCTCTACCTAAACTCCCAAAAACCATCTTTAAAACATTCCAAAGCTGGAATCCACATTTTCACACATCGATACGCGAAACCTCGACTCGCCGACGCAAAAACAAGCATCCGAAGCCTCCAAAACTTCACTGATTACTTTCGAATCCATCTCCCTTGTTTTAACCACATTACAACAGAGGAAAAAATGCATCATAATGCATTCAAAACACAACAACCACAATCCTTCTCAGATTTCCACAAAACCTTCACAATTAACCTTCCACAACAACCGAAAACATAACCAAAACACTTCGATTCACAACCCAGCTAACATCTATCAATCTAACAACACTTCCAACATCAAAACACATCTAAAAACAGATCCAAAACAACCTACCACCTCCAGCAACCTTACAACCATAGAAACATCTCAAAACCTCAAACTAACAACCTAAACAAATAAAGATTCTTAAGTTTTGGGATTCTATTGATAATAATCACTTATCAACATTATTAAACATCCAAAATATAAATCAATGCATCCTTAATTACTGAAAATCAGTTCCAATCCGTGAATTAACTCATTTTCCCCAAATAACTCAATTAAACATTAGAAAATCATCAAAATCATATTAGAAACATAAAAACAAGGATCAAATGCTTGAGAATTTTAGTAAAGAACCGCACAATAGAGGAGATATTGGACCTTACCCCTATTGTGAAGTTTCTCCCTTAATTGATTTGTGAAAAGCTAAGAAAACACAAGATTATTGTAAGATTTTGAGTAAACAATCTTTATAAAACAATTTGAAACAATAAAATCAAGTTAGAAACCACCTCACCTTTTTAAAAAGTTTGAAACAATTTGATGAAAACCTGAATGTTTGGCTGAGGAGAGAATGGAGAGAAAAAGTTGAAAGAAAATGACGTGATTTTTGTTTTAGAAAGGATAATCAACTTTTTAACAAAATCCTAGTTAATTACTATTCAAAACACATGTTAAAATCGGCTAAATTGAGGGGGAAATCATCAGAAACCAATTGGTAAAATAGTTCCTTAAAGATTCTTGGTATTTGACCCTTTCCATTTTAGCCACTAGAAAATCATAGTTTTCAAAACTTTCATTTTGGTCACTAACCATAATGTCCATCTTCCAAAACTCATTTTTCAAAATTGATTCCACCGTTAGTAAGTACATAATTAATAATGGTTTTTAAGCTTTTTTCCTTAATTTTCCAACACCAAAAGTATATGATCCCGAAACTGACTCGAATCTCTACTCCAGTCTACCGGACCGTCTCAAAACCCACTAAACCGCTAAGCCCTAAAACCGGGGCGTTACAACTCTCCCCCTCTTAAGAAATTTCGTCCTCGAAATTTACCCGGAGAAACAAGACAAAAACCATCTCAACCCCTTTTTTTCCACGCAGAACCCTACTGTGGCCACTAAAGATCCCCACCAGACCTTATTACAAGAATAAACTGATCTCAACACAAAGTCTTCCATCGGCACAACACGTGAGGAACCCAACCTCCACCATCGCAACCTCGTCACATGAAACACATCATGGACCCTTCCAACATAGGAAGTGACTTCCAACAAAGAGGAACAAGACCCACACGCTCAACACTCTCGTATGATCCACCAAAACTGGGGCCAAGCTCTCTTTCCTGCCAAACCTCATCACCTTTTCCTAGGCGACAGCAACATGATCATCCGACCATCAACAACACACACTTTATCACAACGCCTCAAACCTGCGTAAAATTTTTTACCATACAAAGCCACTCTCAAGCACCCACATACCAGATTCCCCTTTTCACTGGTGCCTTCCAACAAAACAGGCATGGGAACGCACCTTCTCCCATTTCAACCCAACTCGCGGCGTACAACACTTCCCACCACTCAACATCTCAAATATTTCCATTCGCACACTCATCTGACAACTACTATTAAATCTAACTCCACCACATCCAACTGCTTTACCCACGTTCCTTGGAATGCAATGGTACCACAACTCAACATATCTCTCAAAACCTAAATTTCACACTCGGATCCGCCATCCATCCGAAAAAGATACAAGGCACTGAAACTCAACCACACACTCAATGCTCAAAATAACATCCCCAAAACCTCACTATAACCCATAGATTTCCGTCCAAACCATGGGCTCAGCACATTGTAAAAACTTACCAACCCGACAATGTACAAACCTGCCAGCTTATACAAAGCACATAACGCCAGCATAGCCGCAAAGGTGCGCACACCCCACAACTAAATCAACAACCACTCACCCAAATGGAATCATTTTCGGTCGGTGTCAGAGATAACCCAAACACAAAATCCATGGTGATTCTTTCCCCACTTCCATTCTAGTATCCTCAGCCGATACAACAATTTGAAAAGAAACTATGGCCCAGCCTTCACTTGCTGTCATAACATGCATCTATCAACACAATCTACCACATCTTCCTTTAAACCAACCCAACAACAATTTGTATGAGCCCCCATCAAAACAATGCACCTCAACTCAACATCAATAAACACAACTCTCCGATCCTTAAAATACATCACCCTCTCATCATTAACGGGAACTTCTTCAGGTTTCTTTCACCGATAACCTAAACTTATGATAACAACACAACATCATAAGGTTGCCCTTACCTATCCAACTACGATCCGGATAACCTCACTTACAATTAGGTCATCAAGCCTCCATCACGTACTATACTCAACCACATAAACAACATCCTCAGCCCCACCACAACTCACACATATGAGGCATCAGTTACAAACTGAGCTCGGATGATAATCAATCATCATACTATAACTCTTAAACAACTCTAACCATCCAAACTGTCAAGAACACAAACCATCATTCACTCATTTTCTTTTATCCACACATAAACCGTATACACAACACACTCCTCATCATAGAACCGGTGTCTCTAATCTCCAGCAAATATAACCACGATAAGCTCTACATCATGAATAGAGCAGATGCACTCTTGCACCCTTGACTAACCAGATGCCTAAATTGCAACTTCCATTACAAGATACAATCTCAACAACTCTTACTGTTAAACAGTTGGATCTATCAAACTCACAAACTGCTATCCCCAACCCTAGTTATTCATAAACTAGCACAAACCAGACCTCTCCAAACCATATTACCACGACTACTTACTCCACTACTCCACTGATTTTCGGTTAATCATCTGTAAATGTAAACATATGTATGCATAATGACTTATATGCCCTCATAGATGTCTATGTGTATGTATGCAAAACCTCTAATGTCATGCTCAAATGTATGCATGTACTGGCATATTTACATATACATATAAGTGTTTATGCATTGTGCATGTTTTTCTGTTCACACTTACTAATAACATTCTCATAACTAAAACTTTTTACAACATGCTCAAAACTCACACTCCCTAACAGAGGAGCAACATTCACTTCTCCCAAAAAAACTACTAGATCCTCCATACTTACCGATCTAAACCATTCTCGATGCTTTCACGCACGAAAAGACCTTCAACAAACATAACCAACTAACAGACAACACTTGGGCTCCCTGGTTCAGCATACCCACGAACACAACTTATCCATCGATTCAACCCATAGCATATCCAAGGACTCACACTTCCGTACCTCTGGCACAGAACAAACACAAACACATCTTTTACCTTCAATTGATAAAACCCAGACCTCAAATCAACCTTACGAAACACTAAAGCATCCCTAATCTGATCAGCAGATCACCAACTTATTCAACCACCAAAACCATTGCACTCCTGCAATGTGCCATCTTATCTTTCCACAACCACACTGGTGAAACACTAATCCTAATAAAGCCTTACTCAAGCAACTACTAAAGTTGCATCTTAAACCCCTTCACCTTTATTGAGCCCCACACAAAGAGCGATAGAAACTAAAACTGTGTTTTCACACGATCCAATGCCAAACTCAACCTTTCAATCCAATGGCAAACCCATCTATTCCTTTAGAACACCCAAATGCTTACATACAGTATGTATATCCCACACACATACTTCTTTTGACTGTGGAGTCATAACATAAGCTACGAATACATTGCCACCAAAAATCCATCCAACATCTCGCTTTCAACACCAAAACAACATTAAACAAGAATTTAACATTCTCGCCCAGGATTACCACAACTCTCATAACATTAACGCCAACAAGCACAAGAGCTCACACTCCACATCTCAAATACGGTTAATCCTGTCTCATACGTTCACTCAATCCATAGACTCAACAAGTATTAAATATTGTTCACAACTAGATACTTCGACCCCTTGGTCCTCACCCAACACTATCATTACCCCACCTCAACACAAAGCGATATCTTTTATCACATTTCTCTTCAAACTAAACACCGCCGGAACTAGATTCTATAATTCTTAAGCGAGAGGTAGGACCTCCCACACGAAACCAATAAACCCAGGTTCTGCTCAATGTATCACTCCCTTGTACCAACGCGTAGAAAATGGTGTAGTCGGGAACCAACATGTATACCCTAACATCCAATACCAATTCACAATAGAATCGATCATAGCAATGCCTTTTATCGATACCAGTTCAGGAGCATACTGACTCAACCGAACAAACTGTACCCTAAACTCGACCACATACACACGGCCCTAAACCTGAGCCATGAGCTCTCACTCTTTTTTATCCAAGTATCTAAACCCTAGATACTTCTTCCAAGAGACAACATGGAAAGACTCCCAATTCATGACATTGGGTCCCCACACTAATAGATACAGTTGTCCACCAACTACAACATCATCATGCAATAAAAATTCAACACATCCCAACCTACGAGTACCAAAGCCCTCATTTAACCCATAACCCGAGCAACACTGGTCATACCTGCCTCAACTGCCTCGGATGATAACCACGATACTCAACTCCTCCCAAACCATAAAGGTATTTCAACGGCAACCTTGTTTTCCCAACAACCGGTGCAAACACATGCACTCCAGCAACTACAGCTCCAAAGCTCCAATATTGCCTATAGCAAGGCATCACATTACCCAACACTAGCTCAACCAGCATAGGTGGTACATACATCAGGGTAACAACCCTCAGGAGACACGACACTCTCCTCAACTCCCTGCCCTAAGGCAACAACATCTTGCTAATTCTCATTCCTCCTCTCGGTCGTAACATAACACATTTTCAAAGGCATGATAATCATTTTAAAACAAAAGCAGTCAGGCCAGCTTCAACCAAGTATCCAAGACTTCCGTTTCAGAAATCAATTTTCCAAGACTATAATAAGAAGGCAATGGGTACTCCAAAACTTTCCCAACATAGCATACAACAACCAACATTCATATGTCAATCACCGTACATATCAACCAGCGTACATTCAACAATCACCGTGCAAATAAAACAACAGGGCATAACTCATGATAACAACACAACAACCTTCCAAACGAACCAAACCTGGCTCTGATACTACCAAATATAACCCCCTTGACCCGGTCTAGCCACCAGACTGAATCGAGAAAGCTACATTAGGTTTGCCAAAGCAAACCAGAGAGTTACATAAAAACATGGTCCATTTTTTCCTTTTTATCTTTTCTAAATGCCAATTATCAATCCTACATGATCATGCAGATAACGAGTGTAACCCCAACTCAATCGAGCATCAATTTGACATCCAATTGATCACGATTACCACTTAGTGACCAAATTGTAATTTGACAAAGTTACAAGTCAAAAACCTACTTTTAAGTTACCAACCTAAAATTAATCAAGATTCATGCATATGTCTCATATTCCAACCCAAACCAATCAATTTATCACATACAATTACATTGGCAAGATTTAGGGACTAAAATGCAAGGATGACAAAACTACTCAAAAGGCATCTGCAGAAAATCAGCTGTCCGTACCGATAGAGGTAAGCCTGTATCGATACGGTTTAAAATACCTCATTTCGATACACCACCATGTCGTATCGATACGCCTAACTAAATTACCTAACTTTTGAAATATTATAGACCGTACCGATACGGCTCCTTAGGTGCTTCGATACGCGGGTTCAAGTTGAAAGAGTGTATTCCAAAGGCTAAAACTCGTATCGAAATGCCCATACCCGTATCGGTACGCCAAGCCAAATGTGCCTAGGTGCATCGAAACATACAATACCAGTACCGATCTCACAAGCCTAAAATTGCCTAGTCGTATCGATACGGTCCCCCCGCGTATCGATACGCCTTAGCCTGTAATGTCACATTTCGCTGGTTTTTCATTCCAAAAGCAAACTCTAATCAATCCAACATGCTTAAGACACAATACCAACATGCCAAACATATCTTAAGCCAACTAGCAACACCATTCCTACAGCACAACGAGCATCATGCATAAAAAAAAATCTATAGGAATGCTTCCTAATGTTGCATCCAAATAACATACCAAAAGACAAACCAGCACCAAAGTCAATGCTTAAAGGCCAATTACAAACCAAGAGCATCTAAAGAAATTTGCTCAAGCAGGGAGTTCCATAAAACATCTCCCAAAACTTAATCCTATGACCGACCAACTATATCCGATAACAATCTTAAAACCAGAACACTTGCCAATATAATTAACCATTTAAACATTTACCTCACTGTTTTTAACAATCATTAAGCCAAACCTTTTCCAAAGCAATAACCATGCTTTAAACCACAAGTATAAACCATACTTACAAGGAACACTTACCATGTGCATCCTTCAGCAAAACATGCTTAAAAATAGTATATCAAATACTTTAAATCATGCTTAAATAGTAGGTAACAGGTAAACAAAAACAAGTGCATAAAACCATTTAACACTAGCACGACCGAGAGAGTAAAACCACTTTACTTACTTCTGAGCTAAGGTAAGCATTTTAATCTCTAACTAAATGCTCAAAAACCATCTTTAAAACATTCCAACGCTAGAATCCACGTTTTCACTCACCGATACGCGAAACCCCAACTCGCCAATACGAAAACAAGCATCTAAAGCCTCCAAAACTTCACCGATCACTTCCGGACCCATCTAACCTATTTTAACCACATTACAACAGAGGAAAAATGCATCATAATGCATTCAAAACACATCAACCATAATCCTTCTCGGATTTCCACAAAACCTTCACAATTAACCCTCCACAACAACTGAAAACATAACCAAAAGACTTCGATTCACAATCCAACCAACATCTATCAATCTAACAACACTTCCAACATCAAAACACATCTAAAAACAGATCCAAAACAACCTACTACCTCCAGCAACCTTACAACCATAGAAACATCACAAAACCTTAAACTAACAACCTAAACAAATAGAGATTCTTAAGTTTCGGGATTCCATTGATAATAATCACTTATCAAAACTATTAAACATCCAAAATATAAATCAATGCATCCTTAATTACTGAAAATCAGTTTCAATCCGTGAATTAACTTATTTTCCCCAAATAACTCAATTAAACATTAGAAAATCATCAAAATCAGATTAGAAACATAAAAACAAGAATCAAATGCTTTGGAATTTCAGTAAAGAACCACACAATAGAGGAGATCTCAAACCTTAACCCTATTGAGAAGTTTCTCGCTCAATTGATTTGTGAAAAGCTAAGAAAACACAAGATTATTGTAAGATTTTGAGTAAACAATCTTTATAAAACAAATTGAAACAAAAAAATCAAGTTAAAAACCACCTCACCTATGGAAAATTTGATGAAAACCTGAGTGTTTGGCTGAGGAGAGAATGGAGTGAAAAAGTTGAGAGAAAATGATGTGATTTTTGTTTTAGAAAGGATAACCATTTTTTAACAAAATCCTCTTTAATTACTAATTAAAACACATGTTAAAATTAGCTAAATTGAGGGAGAAATCATTAGAAACCAATTGGTAAAATAGCTCCTTAAAGATTCTAAGTATTTGACCCTTTTCATTTTAGCCACTAGAAAATCACAGTTTTCAAAACTTTTATTTTGGTCACTAACCATAATGTCCATATTCCAAAACTCATTTTTCAAAATTGGTTCAACCATTATTAAGTACATAATTAATAATGATTTTTAAGCATTTTTCCTTAATTTTTCCAACACCAAAAGTATATGATCCCAAAACCGACTCGAATCTCTACTACGGTCTACCGAACCGTCTAAAATCCCACTAAACTGCTAAGCCCTAAAACTAGGGCATTATACTCGGGGTGATATTAAAAGTGAAGAAAACCTTCCCCCTCGTAATTAAAAGATGCGGAGGGTTTATGTGGCAAATAAACATTTTTTAAAAAACGGAAAGGGTATAAGTAAGTCATTTTAGGCAAACATTTTTTAAAAAAGGAGCACACCCCTTTTATGGAAAAAGCTCTAAACAAGGGGATGAAGGCTGCCCCTCATCCCAAATCCCAGTGGCATTCTACTGTGCCAGTGGTTGCAAACTGCTGCTCACCGACCCCGACACACCTCTAAACCACCATAAAATGCTCTTCTCTTCAACCCAAACATGATAACGACCTTAGATTTTCCGAAAAGATTTTCCCTTGGCCTAGATCTAGACAAAATCGAACCTAAAAACTACCCTAAAAACAACAACCCTTCAGTTCCGTCTCACCCCTTCGAGCCTGAAAGCTATGGGCTTATCATCGGAGAAAGTCTCATACGGCCAACCAAACTCTAAACTCAAGGTAAAAGCTAAACCCTAAAATGACTTCTCCCTTTTTGTTTTATTTTTATGCATGCATACCCGTTAGGAGTTTACAAAGTGTTGACTTAGTTTTTATAACCGAATGTTACATGTGAAATATGAAAAAGAAAAAAAAGGAATTCTTTTGGACATTTTGGCCGGATTCATCTGCCAATCTGCACCCGGTCGGCTCTAAAAATGTTTGAAATTGGTTGCATGTCTATTCTGAATGTGTTTTTTTGTTGTTTTTGCTATTTTGAGAACTCTGACATCCTGTGGTTTTTTGGCATGTTGTTGGTGTTTCCAAACGGGGGGGTGAGGACTGGAGCGTTGCTCGGTTCAGAGGCTTGTCCGGCGTGGAGTTGATCACGGTAAATGGTAATGAGAGATCAATGATCGCATGTGTCTGAGGTGGGAGCTGAATGGTCCGTCCGTGGCTCGCATGCTCTCGTGGGGGAGTTGAATAGTCGCGCGTGGGCGCGTGCATGATCTGGAAACTTCCTCCTAAGAAAGCTGGACCATCAGATCTGAGATAGTGACGGTTGATAGAGGGCTGCGCATATCAATAGGGTGTTATGGTTTTGGTTATCATTAAGGCAGATTAGGGTTTTAGGCTTGGGCTCCGAATGGGCTGATGTAATAAAATGCTTCTCGGTATTTTATGACTTGTAAAATGGACTCTTTTTAAACATTGGGCTCTATTTTAATTTAAACTTTTTAATTATTTTACTTTATTTATTCATATATATTTTAATATTTTTCTGTTTTTTCTGTTTAAATATAATAATATAGTATGATAAAATGATATTAATAACAAGAACGAAAATAGTAACATAATATAGTAAAAATAATTAATAGTGTAATAATATACTAATAAAAAACAATAGTAATAACTACTTGCGATCAAAAACAAACATAAAACAAAGAATAAATAATAGCAGTACTAACATTTTAGGGTTTTCATAAATAATAATTCGACAATAACACCAACAATTTTGGTTTTTAAACATATAACATAATAGTAATACTAATATGGTATAGTAATAATATTTTTGGATTTTTCAATTTATAGTAAATTAATAGTGATAAAAATGACACTAGTAATATTTTTAAGGTTTTTCCTTTAAACATAATGAAATACATATAAGGTATTAAAAGCCCAAAGCCCACTATCCCAAGTATTTAACAAAACGTAAAAGTGGGTTGACACCCCGAATAAAATTGGTGATTACAGATTTCTAATTGATTTAGATCACAAGTAAGATATGTTTTAATGTTATGAGACGAGATTAATAAAAGGAATCCCGAAACTAAGTGAATTGTTGATTTTCTAGATTGTTAATAGTTAGATTTTGAAGTGATCTTGGTGTTGAAAGGTCGCTGGAGGTATAAGGTTGATATATTGTTGTTATTGGATGTTAATTGATGATGTTAAGATGTTAAAATTGTTAGGTTATGGATGGGCTTTGTTTCGGTTGAGTTTGGTGTTGATTTTTGTTGTGTTAAAGAAGTGTTTGATGGATTTTAGTGAGGCGAAGTTGAGAAGAGGTGTAGCTGTGTTTAGAGATGCATAGAAATGCATTAATCCTCTGTTTTTGTGTGAGTAAAATAGGGGAGCGTAACACCCTTAATGTATACTCGTATACCGAATATACGTAAAAGATGCTACTAAATTAATAAGAAAATTTGACTTAATTTTTTTATATATACCAAATTTACCTCGCAGTTTAACACTTTCTCGATTTTGAATTAAAAATTCTGTTAGGTTGTTGTAGCTAGTTTTGACCCTGAATTTTTTTATAAAATTTATAAATGTGTTTTCAAAATAAAAATATTAATCAGGATGAAAACTAGGTACCCTGCCTAGACCCTTTCTTCATTTTAAATTTATTACGCGATTAGGGTTAAACAATATTTAACTATGTCATAAATCATAACCATTTGTAGCAAACAATTTTCTAAGTCCATAGATTCATATTAACATATATATATATATTATAAACTTAATTTTACTAAAGTAGTTATCCACATAAAGTTTACAAACCAATTTACTCATTTAAAATACATACTAACATATACTTTAACATTCGTACATGCCACTAGATATCAACTACTTTAAAGATGTACATACCATAATTCTTATTATAACTTGATCTCCAAAAGACAGCTCCTCCTCACTAGTCTATCTCGGAGATCCTACGTGTGAAACAACATCACACGCTAGGTACGAACTTAGTGAGACATATAAACAGTTTATTGAAACATAAAATAGTACAATTGATATGTTATATAACGAGTGTATTATACATTTTCTATAAATAGCAATATGTCGCAATGTCAGTGTATCATGTATTCTTATTAACATGTAAATCATGAATCATATATATATATATATATATCATGAATCATCTTTATCAAATATATCATGAAACATCTATATCATGTGTATATCATGAATCACCTATATCAAGTGTGTCATGTGTCATCTTTATCATGTATCATATGCATATTCATGTTCTTTCATGTAACCATCTTGTATTATTATCATCGTGTCTGGCTAGAGGCCCATGGAAACCCCATAGCCTATCTGCACCGTAGTCCGATATAGAGTACGTACTCGAGAGGACGCTCTTTGCTCCTTATATTACAAACACCTCGTTAGTGCCAATTGCACTATGGGCTTGGATCCGCAGGGTGTATCTTGTTTCATTTTAATCTTGTTATCATCCATATTCCATGTATAGACATGCATTGCCATTATGCATAATAAAATTCTTACCTCGTATTCTACTGAAGCTTGCATTTACTGAAATATACAACAGGTCAAATTTTATATAATAATGCAATATCATTTTCAATTTAGGGTTGACTTATCACAAGTCTTCCTCAAAATCCTTTTGAACTGTAGAAGACCAAACAAACACATTTTATCACTATTATTTATTAGACTTAAATCTAACATTATGAACTAAATTTTAAGACATAATTATTCGAATATAAAATATTTCTAAAATTTTCCCCAAATTTTCATGTGATTGCCAAATTGGTCCCAAGGTCCTTAGTGACCATTTTGAACATCAATCAATTGTTCAAGCTTAATTTGAACAATTTCCATTACTATTTACTTATTTTGGACTATTATCCTTTTAGCCCTTAAACTTTATAAAAGTGACATTTTAGTCACTACACTTAATTCATGTACAAATTAATTCTTTACTTATTTCCATCATTTCTAGAATTTTCCCTTAACTTTCAACTTTGTCCAACTTAGACCTTCAAAATTCCTTTATTTTGAAATAGATCCCTAAATTTTTCCTTTCTTAACATTCCAATCCATTAACTTCCATAATATACATGAATCTTCAATTAGATAAATTTTCAATAAATTCAAGACTAATCCCTCACTTTCTTCAAATTCCTAAATTAGTCCCTGTAATTCCAAAAAATTTTCATTTTGATCCTTAAACATCAATTCATGCTATTTCAAACATAATTCATCAATTCATGTGCTAAAATAAATTTTTAGTAATTTCCCCTAATTCCTCAAAATTTTTGAAATGGTCTTTATAACTTTAATTGGGGAAGTTATTTAATCTAACATCAAAATTAAGCTTCCAACATCATAGTCCATTCAATATCATCCTCAATTTGATTCCCTAACCAAAATCCCCAATTCTTAGGGTTAGGGTTTATAACATCAAGCATGGAATTTATTCAAATTCAAGCTTGATTCCATGTTTAAATCATCAATTCAATTAACTACTACTCTAATTTCATCATAAATTACCACTTCCATAATCAATGTTCATCCATAACATAAACCAACTTGACTTTTATCATGCAAAAATACTATCAGAATGAAGAGGATCAAGTGTAGAATAATTTACCTCAATCAATTTTCCTTGAATCTAAACTTTGACCCTTTAATTTTAGCTTGAAAGATCAAAACTTTTCTTTTCCCCCCATTTTCTCTAGTGTTCGAACAGCCTTCTGATGTAAAAGATGATATTTTTCTCATCTTTTAATATTAATCCACATGTTTTAAAGTAAAATGAATTTTTAATTCTTTTACATAGTGAAATTACTATTTTACCCCTTTAATCTAATGGCCAAGATTCAATATTATCTTAAATCAATGGTCATGATCTATTCCAAGTGTTATTAACCTTCCAAATTTTCCCTCAAAGTTTCAAAATATTTTAAAAATCCATCCATGGCAAATGTCCAATTTGCCCTCCAACTAGTCTTTATTTACAACAAGTCTTGAAAATTGCCATTCCATCAAAATTGAACCAAATTGGTTCCAATCCAACCGACCATGTCCCAAAATATCTTATATTTTTATTTATGGCATTTATTCAATCTAAAAATTCAAATTTCACTCAATACGATTTTCAAATTTTCTCCCTTTGAATTTTTAAAGTTTTATAGCCAAAATATAAGCCTCATACGAAAAATCCGGGTAACACGAAGTGTCACTCTTGGGGTGAACTATTCATTTACGGTGTTAGATTACATAACTTTTGGAAATTACACTTTGGTCCCTAAACGTTTCCAAAGTTCACACTTTAACCCCCTAAACTTTCAAAAATTACAATTTGGTCACTAGTCTAAAAATTGGGATATTACAATTCCTCCCCCTTAAGAAAATTCGTCCTCGAATTTTCAATGTATACTATTTTCAAACAATTTTGGATACTGTTTTTTCATTCTCTCTTCGATTTCCCAAGTAGCTTCCTCAACTTTTTGGTTCTTCCAAAGGACTTTAACCAATGGAATTTTCTTGTTTCTTAATTCTTTAACTTCGTATGCTAGGATTTTCACTGGTTCTTCTTCATAAGTCAGATCCAATTGCAGCTCAATTTTCTCAGGAGAAATTACATGTGAAGGATCTGATCGATACATCCGTAGCATGGACACGTGAAACACATCACGAATCTTACTCATTTTTGGATGTAATACTAGTTAGTAAGCCACTGGTCCAACTCTTTCTAAAATTTCATATGGTCCAATAAGTCTAGGGGTAAGCTTCCCTTTCCGCCTGAAACGTAACACTTTCTTCTAAGGATAAACCTTTAGGAACACTTTCTTCCAATAACTCTTTTCTCTTTTTATCTGCATAGGCTTTTTGTCGATCTACTGCGGCCTTGAAATTATGTTGAATAATCCTTACTTTTCTTCCATGTCTTGCATTAAGTCAACTCCTCCAATGTTTGAGTTATTATGAACATTTCGATCTTGCAAATCGAACCAATTAAGAGGAGTTCAACACTTTCTTCCATACAATGCTTCAAAAGGTGCCATCTTAATACTTGCTTGATAGCTGTTATTGTAAGAAAATTCAGCCAAAGGCAAGTACTTTTCCCATGATCCTGCAAACTCAATTACACAAGCTCGTAGCATATCCTCTAAAATCTGTATGACCATTTCAGATTGCGCTTCTGTTTGTGGATGAAAAGCTGTACTAAAATTTAATTTAGTACCCAAATATCCATGTAATGCACTCCAAAACCTTGAAGTAAATCTTGGATCACTGTCTGATACTATCAATGATGGAACACCGTTTAGTCTTACTATTTCTCGAACATAGAGTTATACATATTTATCCAGTGTATAATCCATTTGAACTAGAATAAAATGAGCAGACTTTGTCAGTCGATCCACAATGACCAATATTGAATCCTTTTTGCTTGGTGTAGTTGGCAATCTTGTTATAAAATCCATCGCCATCCATTCCCACTTCTATTGGGGAATAGAGATAGGTTGAACCAATCCAGAAGGTACTTGATGCTCACCTTTTACTTGTTGACATGTTAAGCACTTTGCTGTGAATTTTGAGATTCCTCTTTTCATTCCTGGCCACTAGTATCGAGTCCTCAAATCTTGATACATCTTGTTACTTCTTGGGTGCATAGTCAGTGGACTATAATGGGCCTCTGTTAAAATATCCTTCTTCAGATTGTCATTATTAGGAACATACACTTTACCTCGATAATATAAACAACCATTAGGTTTGATCTCATAGTCCTGTACTTCTCCAGCTTCATCTTGTCTCCTCCTTTCAAGACAATTTTCATCTATGGACCTCAAATCTTTGATTCGATCCAACAAAGTTGGCTTTATCTAAAATTTTGCTGTTAAGGAACCATCTCGTTCCAATGACAGCAGTGCATTCATCATGCGCAAAGCAGAAAATTTCGTTTGACTAAGAGTATTTGCGACTATATTAGCCTTCCTAGGGTGATAATCAATAACCACATTGTAATCCTTCAAAAACTCGACCGATCTTCTTTGTCGCAAGTTCAAATCCTTTTGTGCCATCAGATACTTCAAAATTTTGTGATTTGTATAAATATGACACTTTTCACCATACAGATAGTTTCGCCAGATTTTTAAAGCAAAAAATACAGTTGTCATTTCCAAATCATGTGTCAGATAGTTCTTTTCATGAGTTTTGAGTTGCCCTGATGCATAGGCTACTACACGACCTTCTTGCATCAATACGTAACCCAAACCACAATGGGATGCATCACTATACAAAGTATATTCCTTTCCAGTTCTGGTTGAATTAAAACTAGTGCCTCGATCTGAATTTTCTATAATCTTTTGAAACTTTCCTGGTACTTCTCTGACTAAACAAATGGAATACCCTTTCATAGTAGCTCGGTAAGAGGCATAGCAATGATGGAAAAATCCTGCACAAAGTGTCTGTAAAAGAAACTCTAAACTTCATAGACATTTTTTGGCGCTTCCCATTCAAGAATAGCTTGTATTTTCTTGGGATCAACTCTTATTCCTTCTGATGACACTACATGCCTAAGAAAAGTTATATCTGACAACCAAAACTCACATTTCGAAAACTTGGTATATAGTTGCTTATCTCTTAAAGTTTATAATACCACTCGAAGATGATAATCATGATTAGCTCAAGTCTTCGAGTATACCAAAATATCGTGTATGAAGACCACAACAAATTGATCCAAATAGGGTTGGAATACCTTATTCATTAGATCCATGAATGTAGCAGGGGCATTCGGCAATCCAAAAGGCATTACCAGAAACTTGTTTTTGTCCATAACGAGTTTTGAATGATGTTTTGGTTACATCTTCTTCTTTGACTTTAAGTTGATAATACCCCAATCGAAGATCTATATTCAAGAACACCGCTGCACATCTAAGCTGGTCAAATAGATCTTCAATCCTTGGTAGTGGATACTTGTTCTTAATGGTTACTTTATTCAACTGCCGGTAATCTATACATAATCATAGGGAACCATCATTCTTTTTCACAAATAATACCGGAGCACCCCACGGTGATACACTCGGTCGAATGTAACCCCGGTCTAACAACTCTTGTAATTGAGCTTTCAGTTCCCTTAATTCCGTAGGGGCCATCCTATACGGTGACATTGATACTGGCTCAGTTCTAGGATAAACATAAATCCCAAACTATATTTCCTTATCTGGAGGCAACCCTGGTAGCTCGTCCGGAAATACATCAGGAAATTTTCTCACAGTTAGGATATATTCAATCTTTTTAGGTATTATTTGTGTATCCACCACATAAACCAAACATGTTTCACATCCATTGTTTAACAGCCTTTGAGCTGTCATTGCAGAAATTACTGATTCTAAACAGTCAATTCTTTCTCCTAGAACGATCACTTCATAACCATCAGGTCCTTGAAGTACCAACATTTTCTTCTTACATTTTACACCTACGTCGTATGCAGATAACCAATCCATTCCAAGAATGACTTTAAATTCATGGAATGGAAGTTCCATTAAGTCTGCCGGGAACTTAATCCCTTGATTTTCTAATGGACATCTCTTGAAAATTCTAGTAACTTGTGCACTATGTCCAAGAGGATTACTGGCAATCACATTACTAGATATTTTCTCCATAGGAATCTTTCTTTGTTCTACTATTTTAGTGCTAATGTATGAGTGAGTCAAACCCGGATCAATTAAAGTAAATATTGGTTCACCTAAAAGTCAGAACGTACTTGCGATAATATATGGATGATACTTTTCTTTATCAGTACGGATATTGTATACTCGAGCTGGAGTCTGAAATTCCAAGTTGGATGCAGCCTCAGAAACTCTGTGTCGATGTCCTGGGTTGTCCACCACCACGACCTCGTTCTCGAGAAGATACAACTATAGATTTTTTAGTATGAGTAGACTTCTTAGCCTGCCCCTCCGTACAATCCTTGATATAATTCTCAGTACTGCCACATCTATAACAGGCTCCTGTGATTGTTCGATAGACTCCCAAGTGTCGCCTTCTACAAATTACGCACTCTAGAATCGTAGGCCTGCTTGATCTAGTAACTAACGTCTGAGCATTCTGCCATTTCTTTGTAGAAGATTCTTTTGAGTAACTCCAGACTCAGCTCTTCCTTGTGATCGATTACCTTTACCTCGTTTAGACTGCATACTGACTCAGTTTATTGAAATCTAACTCGTACTCATAGACAATACGAGTATCTTGTTTAAGATCCAGGAACTCCTGTAGCGTCTCTCTCTTGAATTGTTCTCCAATATAGTTAGCCTGAAATGCTTCTTAGAAAAAATATCCAAGTTATTTCAGCAGCCGGTACTAGCTCCGTTGCATTAGACCACAAAATACGAGCATATCTTCTCAATAAGGAGACATCTCCTTCCAACTTTGTAGTATTGAAGCAACCAAGTTCCATCAGGATCTTAACATCGTTTAGCCACAAGTTGGCAGCCATCAGACCACCTTCTCCGTGAAATTTTAGAGCTCCCAACTTTTTAAGTTCTTTCACAGTCGCTGCTCTAACTGGCATAGATACCGAAGCTGGTGCTGGCGCTGGAGGCTGAAGTCTATTTACCGTAGCCTCTAAAGCTTGTACTAATGCTCTATATTCTTACACTGGAGTTCTTTGTTGCATTGGTGGTTCAACCGGGGCAGGAGTGGGAGGTGGAGCTTGCGGTACATTGTTACTCCCACTTTGAACCTCCTCTTGTTCCCCACAATCCATTGTTGTGACTCAGCAGTATTCGACATTATTCGATACTGCAATAACCTATTCATACATATATACGAGGAGCAAAATCAAGTTATACAGATAGTACATCAATAATATGACATCCTAGGGGCATGTAATTATAAACAAATCACATTAAACTCGGTATAGCCTCTAGAATCGGCAAAACCTATAGCTTTGATACCAATAAAAATGTAACACCCTTAATGTATACTCGTATACCGAATATACGTAAAAGATGCTACTAAGTTAATAAGAAAACTTTACTTAATTTTTTATATACCAAATTTACCTCGCAGTTTAACCCTTTCTCGATTTTGAATTAAAAAACTATGTTAGGCTGTTGTAGCTAGTTTTGACCCTGAATTGTTTTATAAAATTTATAAATGTGTTTTCGAAATAAAAATATTAGTCAAGGTGAAAACTAGGTACCCTTCCTAGACCCTTTCTTTATTTTAAATTTATTACACGATTAGGGTTAAACAATATTTAACTATGTCATAAATCATAACCATTTGTAGCAAACCATTTTCTAAGTCCATACATTCATATTAGTATATATATATATATATATATATATATTATAAACTTAAGTTTACTAAAGTAGTTATCCACTTAAAGTTTACAAACCAGTTTACTCATTTAAAATACATACTAACATATACTTTAACCATCGTACATGCCACTAGATATCAACTACTTTAAAGATGTACATAACGTAATTCTTATTATAACTTGATCTCCAAAATACAGCTCCTCCTCACTAGTCTATCTCAGAGAACCTACGTGTGAAACAACATCACACGCTAAGTATGAACTTAGTGAGACATATAAACAGTTTATTGAAACATAAAATAATACAATTGGTATGTTATATAATGAGTGTATTACACATTTTCTATAAATAGCAATATGTCGCAATTTCAGTATATCATGTATTCTTACTAACATGTAAATCATGAATCATCATCATCATATATATATATATATATCATGAATAATCTCTATCACATATATCATGAAGCATCTATATCATGTGTATATCATGAATCATCTATATCAAGTATGTCATGTGTCATATTTATCATGTATCATATGCATATTCATGTTCTTTCATGTAACCATCTTGTATTATTATCATCGTGTCTGGCTAGAGGCCCATGGAAACCCCGTACCCTATCTGCACCGTAGTTCCATATAGAGTACGTACTCGAGAGGATACTCTTTGCTCCCCATATAAGGGCGCTCTTTGCTCCTTATATTAAAAACACCTCGTTAGTGCCAATTGCACTATGGGCTTGGATCCCCAGGGTGTATCTTGTTTCATTTTAATCTTGTTATTATCCATATTCCATGTATAGACATGCATTGCCATTATGCATAATAAAATTCTTACCTCGTATTCTATTGAAGCTTGCATTTACTGAAATATACAATAGATCAAATTTTATATAATAATGCAATATCATTTTCAATTTTGGGTCGACTTATCACAAGTCTTCCTTTTTTCATCATTATGCAAGCATATAAAATGCACTCACTTGTTTATGCCAGACAGCCTCACTAAGCTCACTCGATATTCTTTTTCCTTATTTTTGTTACTCAGGTCTTCCTCAAACTCCTTTTGAACTGTAGAAGACCAATCGAACACATTTTATCACTATTCTTTATTAGACTTAAATCTAACATTACTAACTCAATTTCATGATAGAATTATTCGAATATAAAATATTTCTGAAAATTTCCCCAAATTTTCAATTGATTGCGGAATTGGTCCCTAGTGACCATTTTGAACATCAATCAATTGTTCAAACTCAATTTGAACAATTTCCATTACTATTTACTTATTTTGGACTATTATCCTTTTAGCCGTTAAACTTTATAAAAGTGACATTTTAGTCACTACACTTAATTCATGTACAAATTAATTCTTTACTCATTTCCATCATTTGTAGAATTTTCCCTTAACTTTCAACTTTATCCAAACTTAGTCCTTCAAAATTCCTTTATTTCAAAATAGGTCCCTAAATTTTTTTTCTTTCTTGACATTTCAATTCCTTAACTTCCATAATATGCTTGAATTTCAATTCTATAAATTTTCCATAAATTCAAGACTAATCCCTCATTTTCTTCAAATTGCTGAATTAGTCCCTGCACTTCCAAAAATTTTCATTTTGATCCTTAAACATCAATTCATGCTATTTCAATCATAATTCATCAATTTAGGTGCTAAAATAAAATTTTCAATAATATCCCCTAATTCCTCAAAATTTTTGAAATGGTCCCTATAACTTCAATTGGGGAAATTATTTAATCTAACATCAAAATTAAGCTTCCAGCATCATAATCCATTCAATATCATCCTCAATTTGATTCCCTAACCAAAATCCCCAATTCTTAGGGTTAGGGTTTATAACATCAAACATGGAATTTATTCAAATTCAAGCTTGATTCCATGTTTAAGTCATCAATTCAATTAACTACTACTCTAATTTCATCATAAACTACCATTTCCATAATCAATCTTCATCCATAACATGAACCAACTTGACTTTTATCATGCAAAAATACTATTAAAATAAAGAGAATCAAGTGTAGAATAATTTACCTCGATCAATTTTCCTTGAATCTAAACTTTGATCCTTTAATTTTGGCTTGAAAGATGAAAACTTTTCTCATTTTTAATATTAATCCACATGTTTTAAAGCTCTAGTGTTCAAACAGCCTTGGGATGTAAAAGATCATATTTTCTCATTTTTAATATCAATCCACATGTTTTAAAGTAAAATGAATTTTAATTCATTTTACATAGTGAAATTACTATTTTCCCCTTTAATCCAAAGGCCAAGACTCAATCTTATAAAAAATCAATGGTCATGATCTATTCCAAGTGTTATTCACCTTCCAAATTTGCCCTTAAAGTTTCAAAATATTTCAAAAATGCCATCCATGACAAATGTCCAATTTGCCCTCCAACTATTCTTTATTTACAACAAGTCTTGAAAATTGCCATTCCATCAAAATTAAACCGAATTGGTTCCAATCCAACAGGCCATGTCCCAAAATATCTTCAATTTTTATTTATGGAATTTATTCGATCCAAAAATTTGAATTTCACTCAATGCGATTTTCAAATTTTCTCTATTTGAATTTTTAAAGCTTTATAGCCACAAATATAAGCCTTGTACGGAAAAGTGTGAACTTTTGGAAATTACACTTTGGTCCCTGAACTTTTCCAAAGTTCACACTTTAACCCCTAAACTTAAAAAAATTACAATTTGGTCACTAGTCCAAAAATTGGGATATCATAGGGAGACAAATCCTTCATTTTTTGGAAAGGTTCCGGAAGCTTGATTTCGCATCGGCTAGTGGAGTGTTGCGTTGTTGATGAGTGAAAATGTGGTTTACAGTTTTAAAAAGGTTTAAAGGTGATTTTGGGAGTTTAGAATGATTTTGAAATGCTTGACTAAGCTCAAAAGTAAGTATTATATGATTTTTCTCTCTATTTCGATTTGGCAAAGTTGATTTTCTCATGACTATGTTTATGATTTGATACCTACTATTTTATGCATGTTTTGGAAATAAAATATGATGCAAATGCTCTTATATTGATGACATTTGAGCATGGCAAATGGTTTGTGAAAAGGATTTTGAGGATATGTAAATGTATGTTTTGTTGCATTGGAAATTGGTTTGAATTATGCATATGAAAAACAATGAGGTATCATATTTAAAGTCGAATATATTGGCAAGTGGCAACGAAATAAATGTTATCGGATATAGTTTTCATGCCATAGGGTTTTGTTAGGATATTTGTTTTGATATAATAATTGAAAATAGTTTTGGACTAAATTGAAAAGATTTCAAAAATGTTTTTGAGTCCAAACAACTTGATATTATGTTTGAGGAGTTTTCAAAAGTATTGAAAGTGTTTAAAATGTTTAAAAGTAACCAAACTTAAGTTTTTAGCATGACCGTACCGATACGATTACATCCCATATCGATACAGGCTTAGGCGTATCAATACGGAGAGGGTCGTACCGATACGCGTATAGGCGTACTGATACCCTATGTTTTCAAATCCCCAATGGTTAGTTCAAAACTCCCAATAGCTATTTCCCTACAGTGTACCGATACACCGTATCCGTACACTGTATCGATATAGATTGTAGCGTATCGATACACCGTATCGATACACCAAGGCTGGGCAAACATAAAGGCTAGTTTATGAAGAACGAGTATCGATACGACAACATCGTGTATCTATACGACTATCTCAAGAACTGCTTTTATTGCGGGAAATAAAGTCTCCAACAGCTCCAAACCCATCCCAACCGTTTCCAACGACTATGAACTCTTTTGAAGGTATAAAAGGACCCTTTAAGCACCAGGAACAACTAATGATCTTATGTCCAACATCTAAATGATTCAAAAAGTGTCTTAGTGCTAAAATTGTATATTTTTGTATAGACTACACTTGTGAGCCAAAATGTTTATGTAAGCTCAAGTGTATTAGGATTTGGGTGAGTGCTTAAAGAGTGCAAACATCTACCTAAGAGAGGGATTTTCGTTTGCTTTTCTTTTCTTAGTAAAAGAGGGTTTACTCAACCTTTGGGGTAGAAGCTTTGAGTGTGTAAAGGTTCCCTCCTAAGCCTAGAAAAGGGAAAGACTAAAAGTTTTAGTGAATTTAGGAAATCCTTAGTAGGGAAGTGTTGCGCGTAATAAGTGCTACGCAATTGTGCAAGTATACACGTTGCAAGTTATAGTATAAAAGATATCGTCTCCACAGGGATTGGTGCCACTTTAAGAATCTAGTCTCTTGCACTATAAAAAGTAAAAACACAAATAAAGGATTATAGGAGTTTAACTAATAACTAAACTAGAAAGCAATAAAGTAAAAGAAAAGATGAGATCGAATAAGAGAGAGATAGGCCAGGTTATCGTGAGTTGAGGTGTGATAGCCGATTGGATCGTCTTGGTAAAAGAGTGCACGGGCAACTCAGTTGCCGTGGCAACTTGCACAACGGGGTTGCCTTGGCAACTAATCGATGGTTGCCTGGGCAACTACTTGGGCGTCTAGGCAGCAATCTTCAAGGTTCGACAGAGCGTTCTTCAATGGTTTCTTCTTATCCCTAAGTCGAAACTCTAGCTACTTGTGCATGCCTTGATAATACATCCTTGCGTGAATCAAAGGTGAACAACAACCAATCTTGCGCTCCTCTTAGCCGTTGAAATCCTTGACTTATTCCTAAGATGGATTAATCTTCACCATCAATAGATTGAATAAAGATCATATTCATTTGTTTCTTGAATCTAACTCTCCTGATATTAGATAAATAGATGAAGTTATGAGATCCTCTCCTAATTCACTCGCAAACAAGAATAAGAACCAAGAATGAATAAACATTGAATAGAAAAGTGCAAACTCTTATTACCTAAACAAAATCCAATAGTTTCTCACAACCACAAAACACAATAACCATAGCCAAATAGATTTAGTTCATGGCTAGGTTCCAAAGAAACACAAGATAAATAATCCCTAGCATGAACCCAATCGAACAAGAAAGAAAAGGATGAAGAAGGAGGCTTGTCGAAATCCTCCTTGCCCTAGATGCTTGTCAAAAATTCTCTCCTCTTGCCCTCCTTGGACTTGTCGAAATTCTCCTCTCTTGCTCTCTATGGATTGTCGAAATCTCCCTCTTATTTATAGGGCTAGGTCAAAGTCCTTCTTTGAGGAGGAAGTTAAGTTAGAATTAAATTATCTTTAAAGAATATAATTCTTTATTATAATTATATTCCTACTAGAACTTCTCCTATCTTCTTGGAATTTAATTCTTCTTTAATCTCTTCATGGAAATCAAATTCCTTTGGGATTGGGCTTTGCTCCACGTCATCTTGGGCTTGTCTAGTCATCAATTTCGACTACCATATCACCTTTTCTCTTGTCGACAATTGCCCTGGCAACTGGCTCGGCGTCTCCTTCATGTATTGCCCTGGCAACTAGCTCGGCGTCTCCTTCATGTATTGCCCTGGCAACTAGCTCGGCATATCTTTCATGCATTTCCCTGGCAACTAGCTCTAGCCTTGCTTTGGCAAATGATCCTGTACATACACACAAAACACACCAAAGCAGCATCTTTTCCCACAAAAACTACCAAGTTATGTAATCAAGCTCAACGATGGAAGGAAACATGGATTAATGCATGAATGGCTAATTATGCAACTAATATGAACCTAAGCCTAACAATAATATGAGTAAAGAGTGTAAGAAAAATAGTACTTTTGAACACTTATCACACCCCCAAACTCGAACTATTGCTTGTCCTCAAGCAATGCAAACTCATAATTACCTGCCATGACTTCAATTTTCACAAACTTAGCTTTGAACTTGATTTCAATTCTCTGAACCGGGGCACAAAGTATGATTGGCTTTTTATTTTTCGAAAAACTTAGGAGTTACTCGGAATCAAACTATAATGCTTGTGAGTGTGTGCGGAGTTGTGTGCAAGTTGATTTTTCAGATTCTATGCAAAAAATAGGTTTTCAAATTTCTTCATTGGGTTCTTTTTAACATATTTTAACTAGAGCCACTTTTGGGCACCTCTAGTGTTTTGTTTTTAGTTTTATTAAGTTAATTTATTCGACTAGAGCCGGTTTCGGACACCTCTAGTGATCAAATTTTTTTTTTTAACAAATACTAGAGCCAGTTTCGGGCACCTCTAGTGATAAATTTTTAGCACATGCTAGAGCCAATTTCGGGCACCTCTAGCATTCATCCAATTTTTATTCTAATCCCCCAATTTGTTAATTATCAACCCCAGTTTACTAGAATTCCTTAAATCAATCAAACCACAACAGTGTTTCATAAAATTTAGCATCATAGTAAAATTCTAAGTTTTTCCATGGTTATCCTAGAATAAAAATTCTATCAATTAAGTGCATTGGCAAAGTCATCATCGGATATTCATCAAATCTAAGCAATTCTTGTTCCAACTAAAGGCATGGCAAGCTATTTATGTATCCTAAATGTAATACTTAAGATGAATGTAACTAAACATGGTAACTACTAATAACAATCCCCCCCAAACTCGAGTGAGGCATTATCCTCAATGCATGCTTTAAAGAAAAATAAAAATAAAAATAACGAAAAATAAAATGCATACGAGGACTTACTCCGAGAGTTCGTCATCGTAGATGATTAGTTTCCTTTTGGTCGGTGTCTTGATTAACTTGCTTGAACGCGATGGTTGTTTTCTTGTTGCCGGTGGTGGAATTGATCCTCGTACGGGGTTGTCCTCATCGACCTCTTCATCAGTGTCATTGGCTTTTCGCTTGGAGGATTCAATTGATGTGGTCTTTGTTGGTGCAATAGAGGACTCGTCCGAATCTAAAAAATTAGAAAATGATTCCGTAGGAGTTGATTCGGGCATAGGTGCTTTACCTTTGGCTTTTGCAGTGGTTGTCGGGATGTCTTTAGCTTCGGTTGTCGTGGCAACTTCAGGGTTGGTTGCCGTGGCGAGTAGTCGGTAGTGCATTTCTTAGCATAGTGGTTGTGAGGCTTGTTGTGGAAAAGAAAACAAAGAAAACCTGGAAACTAAAGATAATGAAGAAACATAAAATATCTCCTAAAAATAAAAATGAAAAAAATAAAAAAAAATAAAAAGAAAAAGAAAATATTGAAAGGAGAGCATGCTCATGCATCTCCTAAGGTGACCACTTCTTTGTTACGTTCCACATGGGCACCATTGTAGTGCTTCAATCTTTGTCCATTAACTTTGAATTCATGGTTGTCAGAGATGGACTTGATTATCACAGCACCATGGGAGAATGGTTTAACGACTTCGAATGGTCCCGACCATCTTGATTTCAGCTTTCCCGGGAAAAGACTTAGCCGAGAATTGAATAAGAGAACTAGTTTCCCTGACATGAATTGTGGCGGCAATAGTTTCTTGTCATGCCATTGCTTTGTTTTCTCCTTGTAGATTCGTGCATTGTTATGGGCGAGTGCACGGAATTCTTCTATCTCGTTGAGGTACAACAAATGCTTTTGTCCGGCACTTTCCCAATCCATATTCACGGTCTTGATTGCCCAGTATGCCTTGTGTTCGATTTCCACCGGTAGATGGCATGTTTTGCCATAGACAAGTCGGAAGGGGGACATACCTAAGGGTGTTTTGAATGCAGTGCGATATGCCCAAAGTGCGTCATCTAGTCTTAATGACCAATCCTTCCTAGAGGGATTTACAACTTTCTCGAGTATACCCTTCAATTCCCGGTTGGAAATTTTTGCTTACCCGTTGGTTTGTGGGTGATATGCCGTGGCGATCTTGTGTGATATGACGAAGAGTTGCAACATCTTGGGAATTAGTCTGTTGTCAAAATGCTTGCCTTCGTCACTGATAATTGCTCTCGGCATCCCAAACCGTGTAAATATGTTTTTCTGCAAGAATCGTTGCACGGTCTTGGAATCGTTGTTGGGAACTGCAGCTGCCTCAACCCATTTAGACACATAGTCGACGGTAAGTAAAATATAGAGGTTGCCGAGTGAAGATAGGAAAGGTCCCATAAAATTGATCCCCCACACATCGAACAATTCCACCTCTATAATGTTCTGGAGCGACATCTCATGTCATCTAGAGATATTGCCCGTCCTCTGGCAACGATCACATTGCTTGTAAAAGTCTTGGGCATCTTTGTACAATGTTGGCCAATACAAACAAGATTGCAAAAATTTGTCCGCGGTACGAGTTCCTCCAAAATGTCCTCCATAGGGTAAAGAATGACATTGCCGGAGTACATTATGTTGCTCTTCTGCAGGGACACATCGGCGTATGACCTGATCTGCATATTGTTTAAACAAAAGAGGCTCATCCCAAAAGTAATGCTTAGCATCATGGCGGAACTGCTTCTTCCCTTGGTGAGTAAGGCCATAAGGTAAAATACCACAAACAAGGAAATTAACTAAATCCGCGTACCAGGGTAATGCCGAGAAATGTGCTGCAGTGGCGACTGCTCCCAAAATTGCCAAGGCGTGTGCGTCAAAGGCTGTTGTGGCGTCGAGAGTTGCCGAGGCGTCAAGGGTTGCTGAGGCATGTGCGTCCATGGTTGCTGAGGCAACTAAAATTTGTTCATCCGGGAATTCATCGCATATCTCTAGATCCGCGTCCTCCTCCCTATTGTGTTCTAAACGTGATAAGTGATCGGCCACTTGATTTTTTGTTCCTTTCCTGTCCTTAATTTCAATATCAAATTCTTGTAAAAGTAATATCCAACGAATCAAACGAGGTTTGGCATCCTTTTTAGCAAATAGATATTTGATTGTCGAATGGTCCGTATGAACAATTACCTTTGTACCAATCAAATACGATCGGAACTTGTCAAATGCGAAAACTAAAGCTAGTAACTCTTTCTCCGTTGTTGTGTAATTCACTTGAGCACTATTAAGAGTTTTACTAGCGTAGTATATCACATGGAAGGTCTTACCTGTGCGTTGGCCTAGGACTGCTCCACCGCGAAATCACTTGCTTCACACATGAGCTCAAAAGGTAGCGTCCAATCTTGTGGAACGACAATGGGTGCCGAGGCAAGCTTTTTCTTTAGGGTTTCGAATGCTTGGGTGCAAGAATCATCAAAATCGAAGACTGTATCCTGTTCAAGCAAATTGCACAAGGGTTTAGTGATTTTAGAAAAATTATGAATGAACCTCTTGTAAAAACCTGCATGTCCAAGAAAACTTCGAATTCCTTTAACCAAACTTGGTGGGGGTAATCTCTCGATCACGTCCACCTTGGCTTTGTCTACTTCAATTCCCTTGGATGAAATCTTGTGGCTGAGCACTATTCCTTCATCTACCATAAAATGGCATTTCTCACAATTGAGGACTAAATCAGTTTCTTCACATCTTGCCAACACCTTCTCTAAATTTCTGAGACAATTGTCGAAGTCATTACCAAAAACAGAAAAATCATCCATGAAGATCTCAAGGAAGTCTTCGACCATGTCTGAAAAGAGTGCCATCATGCATCTTTGGAAGGTTGTCGGGGCGTTACACAATCCGAACGACATCCTTCGATACCGTATGGGCATGTGAAGGTTGTCTTTTCTTGATCTTCTGGTGCTATGGCAATTTGATTGTAACCTGAATAACCATCAAGAAAATAATAAAAGGGTTTACCTGCAAGACGGTCAAGCATTTGATCAATAAAGGGTAATGGGAAGTGATCTTTCCTGGTGGCTTTGTTTAGCTTTTGATAATCCATACAAACCCTCCAACTAGTCATAGTCCTGGTTGGAATGAGTTCATTATTTTCATTACTTACCACTGTTATACCTCCCTTTTTTGGTACACATTGTACCAGACTTACCCACGTACTATCAGAGATAGGGTATATAATGCCGGCGTCAAGCCACTTGATGATTTCTTTCATTACAACCCTTTTCATGGCATGATTCAGTCTCCTCTGGGCCTCAATTGAAGGTTTGTGATCATCTTCCAACAAAATCTTGTACATGCACACTGCCGGGCTAATTCCCTTCAAGTCAGCAATTGTCCACCCTATTGCCTTTTTGTGTAGCTTCAACATCTTGATCAGCTTCTTTTCCTGCTCAGGCTGTAACTTAGAAGAAATAATTACAGGCAATGTATTATCGGTTCCTAAGTATGCATATTTTAGTTGCTCTGGCAATTGTTTCAACTCAAGAATCCGTGGTTGTTCAATAGAGGGTTTTCAAGCTTACCTTCCTTACCTGAGTAATCTAGTGGTTCAAAGTATGTACCTGGTCGATTGACTAGCTAATTTGCCTCTTCTTGTTGTTCCTCATCGACCGATTCTTCATACTCCTCAGGTTCCTCTTGATCGGTAATGTAGTTGCCGAGGCAACTAAATTCCTCGTCGAAGTTAAACTCTGCCGTGGCATGAAGAAGTTGGCATTCTTCTGGATCATCGGCATGCCTTAGTGTTTGGAACACATTTAGTTTAACTTTCTGGTCATTCACCCTCATTGTGAGTTCTCCCTTTTCAACATCGATCAAGGTTCTCCCTGTTGCTAGGAATGATCTCCCGAGAATGATGGGTGCATGCTCATCTGCTTCACAATCCAAAATAATAAAGTCAGCGGGAAAAATAAATTTATCAACTTTTACCAGTATGTTCTCGATTTTTCCCTCTGACATAGGATCTGTCGGCTAGCTGCAGCATAACTCTTGTAGGTCTTGTCTTCCCGATTCCTAGTTTCTGGAAAACCGATTTAGGCATCAAGTTTATGCTAGCCCCAAGGTCGCATAATGCTTTCCCGACATAGTGATTTCCAATAGAACAGGGTATTGTGAAACTTCCGGGATCCTTCAACTTGGATGGCATACGATTGTGCAACATTGCCATGCATCCCTCTGTTGCGGTAACTGTTTCAAACTCTCCTAGCCTTGTTCTCTTGGACACAATGTCTTTAAGAAACTTGGCATAGTTTGGCAATTGTTCAATTGCTTCCACCAATGGCAAGTTGACATGGACTTGCTTTAGGATATCAAGAAACTTCTTGAATTGGTATTCTTGCTTTTGTCGCTTCAACCTTTGTGGGAATGGTGGTGGAAGTCGGATATCTTCGATCCTTTTATTGGTTTGAAACCTGATTGACGGCATTGCCGGGACAACTGGAGTTGCCGAGGCGTTATCAACTGGGGTTGCCGAGGCATGCTTATCGCAAGTTGCTGAAGTGTCTTTATTGTCGGTTGCCAAGGCGTTATCAACTAGGGTTGTCGAGGCATGCTTATCGCAATTTGCCGAGGCGTCTTTATCATCGGTTGCCGAGGCATGCTTATTGCCGGTTTGAGAGCAGGTTTAAACCTCTCTAAGTTGTTGGCCACTTCAAGTGGTGATCGCCTTACATTGCTCATGGCCAATTCCTCTTGCGACTTCAGTATCGCTAGGTAAACTTCCTTGCGGTCTAGTATTCAAATTTTGAGCAAACTGTCCGACTTGATTTTCCAATGATTTGATTGCCGCCTCTTGGTTTTGCAATCTTATCTCGGTCCTTGACTTCATGTGTGTTGTTTGGTTTTTGCATGTTCTGGACCATATTGGTTACAGTGGCCAATTGTGCCGAAATTGAATCTGATGATCCTAGTTCATGTATTGTGGCTTGGCGACTAACTCCTCCTCTTCTAGTAGATGGGAATTGATAATCATTCTTGGCCAGCCTGTTTAAAATTTGCATTGCTTCCTCCGGTGACTTATCTAAGAGTATGCCATTTGCCAAGGCATCTAGCATCATCCTTGTTGGTGTATTCACGGTGTTGTAAAACATTGTTACTTTAGTCCACACCGGGAATCCGTGTAGGGGGCATTTGTGTAGAAGTTCTCTATATCGCTCCCATGCTTCGTACATGGATTCATCATCTACCTGCCGAAAAGAAGTAATGTCGTTACGAAGCTTATCAGTCAAATTTGTAGGATTAAACCGAGCAAGGAAATCACGACAAAGATCGGTCCAAGATGCTATTGATCTGGCAGGAATGCTATTCTACCATGCTTTCGCCCTATCCCTCAGTGAATAGGGGAATAATCTTAATCGTAAGACATCGGGGGTGACTCCGTGTATTTTGAACGAGTTGCAAATCTCGAGGAAAGATTTCAGATGTTGCCGTGCATCTTCAGTTGCTGAGCCGCCAAACTGACCAATTGTGTTGATCATATTAAACATTACCGGTTTTAACTCAAAGTGGTCGGCTTCGATTTCAGGTGCGACAACTCCTGGATTAAATCCATCAAGATCTTCTTCAAGATAGTCTCAAATAGTTCTGTTTCGTGCAAGAATCACTCCTCCTCCTGCTCGAACATCTTGATTCATATCGCCATCTTGGTTAGCCATTGCTACTCTTATCCTTCGTCTAAGTCTTTGTAAGGTTCGTTCGATTTCTAGATCAAAGGGATATTCTGGTGTAGTCGGTCTCGCCCTGGTCATATACCAATGCAAAACCAAAGTTTGTTAGCCCTTTGAATCTTAAACAAGAAAAGTAAAAAGAAAGTGCAAGAAAATAAAAACAAAGTCGCTATTGCCAATCCCCGACAATGGCGCCAAAAACTTGTTGCACGTAATAAGTGCTACACAATTGTGCAAGTATACACGTTGCAAGTTATAGCATAAAAGATATTGTCTCTACAGGGATTGGTGCCACTTTAAGAATCTAGTCTCTTGCACTGTAAAAAGTAAAAACACAAATAAAGGATTATAGGAGTTTAACTAACAACTAAACTAGAAAGCAATAAAGTAAAAGAAAAGATGAGATCGAATGAGTTTAACTAATAACTAAACTAGAAAGTAATAAAGCAATAAAGTAAAAGAAAAGATGTAATCATGTAACATATGTATCATGTATCATGTTGTTTCATGTAATCATCTTGTTATATTATCAATGTGTCTGGCTAGAGGCCCATGGATACCCCGTAGCCTATCTGCACCATAGTGCCATATAGAGTATGTACTCGAGAGGACGCTCTTTGCTCCTCATATAAGGACGCTCTTTGCTCCTTATATAAACACCTCATTAGTGCATTTTGCACTATGAGCTTGGATCCCCAGGGTGTATCTTGTTTCATTTTAATCTTGTCATTTTCTTATGTGAACATGATTCATCATTATTTATGCAAACAGTAGCACGTACCTTGTACTTCGCCAAGCTTTCCACGTTGAATCATGCATCATATCACGTATTATGAAGAAATGCAATGTAATTTTAAATTAGGGTCGACTTATCTCAAGTCTTCCCTTTTTCAACATAATGCAAACATATAGAAATGCACTCACCTGGGCCATGTAATAATATGCCTCACTAAATTCTACTCGATCCTTTCCTTTATAGTATCACGAATCCTCTTTGATTCGTGCTCGGCTTCATTAACCACATGAATATAAATACTATTTGTTAGATTCATTTCTAACGATATTTTAATCAAAGTATCGGATCATTCAACATAAAAATTTATATACTTTTCCTTCCATCCTTATACTGTCCAAAAACTCATTTTGGGCCTTAATAACCTTTTTTGAACTTCAATTAATTCTTTCTAGCTTGTTAACCAACATTTAGATACAAAATGTATCAATTCAAATTTTCTGCCAGATTGCACTATGTTCAAAGAAATATTTCTATAAAATAATCTACAACTCAAAATTCGATTCCATTTGTTCTGAAAGAAACTAGATTCAGCAATATTTTCAACCATATAAATTAATAGCCCAAATTCAACTCGTACGATTTATGACAAATTTTCAAAGTCAATTTTCAGTGCTGATTTCAGAACATACTGCCATACTGTTTTCTAACCTTTCACCACTTAAAAATTCATATCTTCTGTACTCAGAACTAAAAATCAGTTTCTGTTTGTTGGAAACGAAACTAGACAAACAAATATTTACATCGTACGAAATTCACCTTCTAACCATTTTTGTAGAATTTATGGTGAAGTTTCAAATTTACTGCCATAATCGAGTTTTTTACACTACTTCCATAAATATCTCCAAACTTTATACTAACTTCTCCTTACTTCTTTACTTTTCAATTTAGTCCCAATACTTGAGTCAAACCATCAACTTATCACCCTTTTTCATCAAATAATTATTCAACATTGATCCCTCCTAATTTTTCCTTCTTTCCGAATTAGTCACTAAAATGCAAAGATAAGGATTTAAACTTCTTAACTTTGCAATTTAGTCCTCAAATCAACATTACTACTTGAATTCTATTATATCAACTACAATCAGATTTAGTCCTTCTCTAAAACCTCATTTTCGAATTGGTCACTTAACTTTGACAATTTGTCAAAATGGTCACTAACTCGATTTAACATCAGTTTTGCATTCTAACTTCAATTTCACATTACCAACATCAATAATAACATAAATACACTTCAAAATCATAAAAATTCAGATTAGTCCTTTAACTTTTAGAATTGCCAAAATGGCCCCTATACCTTTAATTTAGGGTTTTACTTTCAAATAAGAAATTCAAGCTTACTAGATCATTTATCCAACATCACAAACCCTAAATCAAACTTGAATCCATAAACCCTAACGATCTTCATACAAACTAAAATATGCAAGGTTTAAATCCCAACTCAAAAACATGATTTTATCATCATAACAACTTAATTTCAACTTAAATTTCAACATAGAATCATAAAATCTCAAAACCCCCAATTTAGTCCAAAAACCCTAATTTCTTTCTCATCAATCAAGCATGTATTCCATGAATTATTGACATCAAAAGATAGAGCTTGAAGAGTAGAACAACTTTGTAGTTGAAAAGATTACCTGAAAATCGAGTTTCGGGGCTTGAATTGAGCTTAGAAAATTTTTCTCTATATTTCTCTCTTTCTCCCCTCATTTTAGAAATTGTAGATGAATAAATATTCATCTTTTTGACCACTTTGTTTTTAATTCTTCAAAATATGCCACTTGTAAATATAAATGAATTTTAAATTCATTTAAATAGTGAAATTACTAAAATACCCTTTTAATCCAACGGTTGAGATTGATCTTATCATTAATCAAGGGCCAAGATTTACTCTTCCATTTCCTTCTTCCAAAATTATCCTTGTAACTTTTTAAATATTTCAAAAATGACATTGGGGCAAAATAACCAATTTGTCCTCCAACTAGTTTTTATTTACTAGCTTGTTTCAAAATTGCCATCCCATTACAATTCAACTAAATTAGTTCATTTCCAACCGGCCACTATTCCATAAATATTATTTTATGAGTTTTCCATGGCTTATGGATCAGCCTCTAAAATTTCAGTTAGACCTGATATCCTGATATTCATAAAATATCTCTACTACGATTTTACCTTTTCCGAGCTATCGGATTTATTACGAAAATTATATATTTCCATATTCGGGAAATCCACACTACCATCTCATAAAAATTTCATTTCCCAAGGACTTAGACTGAATTTTCCTAACTCGGTCTATTATTCCAATAATTATCGAATGTCTTTATAGAATAAAATTTCTCTTAGAAATCCTTTATCGATAATCCATACGAATATTCTCTACTCTTACCGAGTCCAAATTATCGATCAGAAACACTTTTATGGGACCTTCCTGGAGGTCACCCATCCTAACATTTCCCTGGCTTGAGCACGCTTAACAATTTTATTCGATCCAAATTCAGTACCTTTTACTGCATCTTAATTCTTAAAACCGATATCAAGGTACTTATTTCGATCTGATTCACTATTATAATGAATAAAATTACTTATTGGGGAAATTTACACTTTAGTCCCTAAACTTTTTCAAAATTTACACTTTTAACCCCAAAATTTACAATTGGTCACTGGCCAAAATTTGGTATATTACAAAAAGTATCGACATATGGAAGGCATCATGGATTTTAATTCTTCTTCAGATCCTAATACAGGTCGATGAATCTTAGGGTAATCTTTATTTTTGGTATGAACCATAACACCTTCTTCCAAAGTGAAACTTTTAAGGAATACTTTATCCTTAACTTCATATTAAATATCTTTTCTTTCAAGATCAACATACAATCTCCATCATTCTAAAGCAATTCTAAAATTGCTTCGAACCATTCTTACTTTATTCTCCACATCTTGAACTGAATCAGATCCAATCACTTTTTAGTTTCTTTTTAACTCATTATCATCGGGAATATAAATTATCCCTTGATAATATGAACACCCTTTAGACTTAACATCAAAGTCTTTAATTTTCCCTTTTCACTTTACTGAATTCTTTCCAAGCATGTCTTATCTTTCATTTATAAATCTTTGATCCGATTTGTTAATTGTAGACTTGAAATGAAGTTGTGTAATAAACACACTATTATTTTCCAAATATAATTGGACATTTAATGCTTATAAGGAAAAGAAAGACTTTCGGCTAAATACATCGGCTACTATTTTAGCCTTATTACATTAATTCACACCCCAACCTAATATAAGACATATCATTAAATAACATGGAATCCTTATTAACTTCAGACTATATTAATACTAGTGCTACCATCTTAACTTTGTTGGGATCTACTCAGATCCTCTTTGTTCAGACAATGTCACCTGGAAATGCAACTTGAATTAATCAAATTCACATTTTGGTAACTTTGCATACAACTACCTTCCCCCATAAGGCTTGTAGCACTATTCGTAAATGTTTATCAAAATCTCCTTTCACACTACACTTTTGATGAACCCATCTCTATACTTAATGGATAATTGTTATTGTAAAAAATTTCATCTAGTAGCACATACTTTTTCCATGAGCCTTCAAACTTAATCAAATAAAAATTATACATATCATTCAAAATTTAAATTAACCTTTCATATTGTTCGTCATTCTGTGGATGCAAAACAATGTTAAAATTTATGTCGAGTCCCTAATGCCTTATGCAAGGAACTCTAAAATCTAGAGATAACCTTGGATCTTAATCACACAATTAAAATAGGTACATCACCTAACTTCACAATATTTTAGATTTAGAGATCATCATATTTATTCATTATAGATTTATTCAATCTATCCATAATTACCCAAATCAAACCATTTTTACTTGGCATCATTGATAACCTAGTTACGAAATCCATCGTAACTGTTTTCCACTTCAACTGGGGGAATGCAAATATGTTACCATATTTTTTACGGTACTTGATGTTTTGCTTCCATTTGCTTGCCTGTCAAACATGTAGCCATAAATTAAGTTACTGTCCTTTTTATATCTGGCCATCAATGTTTACTCTTCCGATATAGATACATCCTATTCCCTTTTGGATGCATTGACAAAGGATTGCAGTGTTCTTTATTAAGATGTTCTAGTTTCTACTCATCATCATAAAGACATAATATTTTCCTCAAACATCTAACATACTTAACTATGAAGTCTTTATTTTCACCATTTTCAATTTCTTTTAACCTTGACAACATTTTTTCATCTTTTAACTGAAAATCTTTAATCCGACCTAAATGAATAGGCCTAAGCTAAAGTTCTGTAATTAACCTACCATTCTTTTTCGATTACAGTTGCACATTCATTACTCTTAGAGTAGAGAATATCTTTCAACTAATTTGAGGTTTTTAATTTATTTAATGGCATGTATAAATGTGAGAAATTTATCTATTTTGGTTCAGATTTTGTTATTTAGCTAACAGTTAATTTATTTTTCAAAAAGTAAAGGAGCTCCGATTTTATGTACCAAGTATTAAGGAGATTTTTTTTAAATATGATTAAATAATGCCATTTGGCATGAAAATAAAGAAAAGAAAAGTACAAGATTTTCTCATCTTTCTTCTCCAACATGGGACACCAAGAAGCAAAGGTAAGAAAAATTTTCAATTGAATTTTAAGTTCCTAAATACTTGGATTTGAGGTTTAAGCATGAAATACAAAATTGTTCTCCATCAAGTTCTCTTTCATTTGGTACAAGTTTTATGGTTTTTTTGTTCCTAAGTTGAAGTTGGAGATTAAGGTTGTTGAAGAGCATGTTAAAATTTCATGTTTTAAGGTTCAATCATGTTGGAAATGTTGTTGTGATGTTGTTTCTATGCTTATAGAGATGAAAATCCTATGGTATACGGTATAGGGACCATTCGGCTATCTAGAGAAATTGAGGGGGAAATATAGTAAAAATTATTTTAATTTATTGATGTTGAGATTTTTACCATCTATAAAATGATGTATTGCAAAGGTAATAATATTGTTTTATTGCCCAAGATAACATGAGAGTTACAGTATAGTGGCATGCCATAAGAGACTAGCAGTCTGGGACTGCATTGTAGCTTCATTTGCCACATGGTGTCTAGCATTCTGGGAATGTATTGATCTTCAGATCTAGTAGTCTGGGACTACTGTCACTTTGGTGACTAGTGCTCTAGGAGCAGCACGAGTCATATTAATGTAATGTTTGCCTTTCTCCTTAGGGGAAATAGCTAGTACTCTAGGAGTACACGATCTTCTATACGTAGTTTCTCTCTATGCGTATTTCTTGGGCTATTGATAAAAAGAACTTTTAAAAAATATATTTATAAATACTTTAACATTGCTTTAAAGCAATATTGATTTGAAATGGTTTTATATGGAAATTGTTTATATTATGGTATACTTAAAAATTGATTATTATTTAATTTTATGATTACCTTATAATGTCTCACTAAGTTCGTACTTAGCATGTGTTTGCCTGTACACACGTAGGTGGTTCGAGACATTGGGTGTAAATAAGGCGTTGCATCAAGTTTAGTAATTTTCATCAAGGTACTACAGTAATGACATCCTACTTGATGTTTTTAATTTATTTAGTGGCATGTATAAATGTGATAAATTTATATATTTTGGATCAGATTTTGTTATTTATCAAACAGTTAATTTATTTTTCGAAAAGTAAAGGAGCTCCGATTTTATGTACCAAGTATTAAGGAGATATTTTTAAATATGATTAAATAATTCCCTTTGGCATGAAAATAAAAAAAAAAGTACAAGATTTTCTCATCTTTCTTCTCCAACATGGGACACCAAGAAGCAAAGGTAAGAAAAATTTTCAATTGAGTTTTAAGTTTCTAAATACTTGGATTTGAGGTTTAAGCATGAAATACAAAATTGTTCTCCATCAAATTCTCTTTCATTTGGTACAAGTTTTACATGGTTTTCTTGTTCCGAAGTTGAAGTTGGAGATTAAGGTTGTTGAAGAGCATGTTAAAATTTAATGTTTTAAGGTTCAATCATGTTGGAAATGTTGTTGTGATGTTGTTTCTATGCTTATAGAGATGAAAATCTTATGGTATATGGTACATGGACCATTCGGCTATCTAGAGAAATTGAGGGGGAAATATTGTAAAATTATTTTAATTTATTGATGATGAGATTTTTACCATCTATAAAATGATGTATTGCAAAGGTAATGACATTGTTTTATTGCCCAAGATTACCTGAGAGTTACAGTATAGTGGCATGCCATAAGAGACTAGCAGTCTGGGACTACTGTCACTTTTGTGACTAGTGCTCTAGGAGCAGCACGAGTCATATTAATGTAATGTTTGCCTTTCTCCTTAGGGGAAATAGCTAGTACTCTAGGAGTACATGATCTCGTATACTTAGTTTCTCTTTATACATATTTCTTGGGCTATTGATAAAAAGATCTTTTAAAAAATATATTTATAAATACTTTAACTTTGCTTTAAAGCAATATTGATTTGAAATGGTTTTATATAGAAATTGTTTGTATTATGTTATACTTAAAAACTGATTATTATTTAATTTTAAGATTACCTTATAATGTCTCACTAAGTTCGTACTTAGCGTGTGTTTGCCTGTACACACGTAGGTGGTTCTAGACATTGGGTGTAAATAAGGCGTTGCATCAATTTCAGAAATTTTTATCAAGGTACTGCAGTAATGACATCCTACTTGAGGTTTTTAATTTATTTAGTGGCATATATAAATGTGATAAATTTGTCTATTTTGGTTCAGATTTTGTTATTTAGCAAACAATTAATTTATTTTTCAAAAAGTAAAGGAGCTCTGATTTTATGTACAAGTTAATTTTAAATATTTTCAAAAGTTTTAAATTTATAGAATTTTTTTGAATAAAAGTCATGTTATTGTTCTGTGACATCTTTGACTCATATTCGGTATTTAGATATGGGAATGAGGTGTTACATTAATTGGTATCATAGCTATAGGTTTAGCTGGTTCTGGATCCAAAGCAAGCTTGTTATCATTTAATAAGTGTATACATACCACTTGGATGTCATTATTACTGTATTGATGCTTGAGTGACTTGATGTAATTGCTTATTGAATTGACTGAATAAAGTTATAGATGTCCGAAGTTGAGAAATCGCGTACAGCGATCGAACAGTTGCAAATGCCTAGCTAAACCAAGGTTTATTATTTCAAACATTAGATATAATTTTAAATGAAATTCAACCCCAAGTTCTTTAAAATTTTATTGCTAGAGAGCTGAGAAGTCTTGAAGTGTGAGACTTTAGGTGGGGTATTGATGGTGGAAAACCAATGTCGATAGATTTTTGGTTTTATAAATATAAAGAAAAGAAAGATACAAACAAGGCTTCGTTGTGATGATCAGGGAAAGCTTGATGTGATAGTAACTTATCTCTTGGAACATAGCTCAAAAGTAAGTTAAATTTGTAAGAATTACTCTATAGTAATTCAAAAGTACCTTGATGAAAATTTCTGAACTTGATGCAACGCCTTATTTACACCCAATGTCTCGAACCACCTACGTGTGTACAGGCAAACACATGCTAAGTACGAACTTAGTGAGACATTATAAGGTAATCATAAAATTAAATAATAATAATTTTTAAGTGTAACATAGTATAAACAATTTCCATATAAAACCATTTCAAATCTATATTGCTTTAAAGCAAAGTTAAAGTATTTATAAATGTATTTTTTAAAAGTTTTTTTATCAATAGCCCAAGAAATACGTATAGAGAGAAACTATGTATACGAGATCGTGTACTCCTAGAGTACTAGCTATTTCCCCTAAAGAGAAAGGCAAATATTTCATTAATACGACTCATGCTCCTCCTAGAGCACTAGTCACCAAAGTGATAGTAGTCCCAGACTACTAGATCCGAAGATCAATGCATTCCCAGAATGCTAGCCATCATGTGGCAAATGAAGCTACAATGCAGTCCCAGACTGCTAGTCTCTTATTGCATGCCACTATACTGTAACTCTCATGTAATCTTGGGCAATAAAACAATATCATACCTTTTCAATACATCATTTTATAGATGGTAAAAATCTCATCATCAATAAATTAAAATAATTTTTACAATATTTCCCCATCAATTTCTCTAGATAGCCGAATGGTCCCTATGCCATATACCATAGGATTTTCATCACTATAAGCATAGAAACAACATCACAACAACATTTCCAACATGATTGAACCTTAAAAAATGAAATTTTAACATGCTCTTCCACAACCTTAATCTCCAACTTCAACTTAGGAACAAGAAAACCATGTAAAATTTGTAGCAAATGAAAGAGAATTTGATGGAGAACAATTTTGTATTTCATGCTCAAACCTCAAATCCAAGTATTTAGGAACTTAAAATTCAATTGAAAACTTTTCTTAACTGTGCTTCTTGGTGTCCCATGTTGGAGAAGAAAGATGAGAAAATATTGTACTTTTTTCTTTATTTTCATGCAAAATGGTATTATTTAATCATATTTTAAAAAATCTCCTTAATACTTGGAACATAAAATCGGAGCTCCTTTACTTTTTGAAAAATAAATTAACTGTTTGCTAAATAACAAAATCTGAACCAAAATAGATAAATTTATCACATTTATACATGGCACTAAATAAATTAAAAACCTCAAGTAGGATGTCACTACTGCAGTACCTTGATGAAAATTTTTGAACTTGATGCAACGCCTTATTTACACCCAATGTCTCGAACCACCTACGTGTGTATAGGCAAACACATGCTAAGTACAAACTTAGTGAGACATTATAAGGTAATCATAAAATTAAATAATAATAATTTTTAAGTGTAACATAGTATAAACAATTTCCATATAAAACCATTTCAAATCTATATTGCTTTAAAGCAAAGTTAAAGTATTTATAAATGTATTTTTTAAAAGTTTTTTTTATCAATAGCCCAAGAAATACGTATAGAGAGAAACTATGTATACGAGATCGTGTACTCCTAGAGTACTAGCTATTTCCCCTAAAGAGAAAGGCAAATATTTCATTAATACGACTCATGCTCCTCCTAGAGCACTAGTCACCAAAGTGATAGTAGTCCCAGACTACTAGATCTGAAGATCAATGCATTCCCAGAATGCTAGCCATCATGTGGCAAATGAAGCTACAATGCAGTCCCAGACTGCTAGTCTCTTATTGCATGCCACTATATTGTAACTCTCATGTAATCTTGGGCAATAAAACAATATCATACCTTTTCAATACATCATTTTATAGATGGTAAAAATCTCATCATCAATAAATTAAAATAATTTTTACAATATTTCCCCATCAATTTCTCTAGATAGCCGAATGGTCCCTATGCCATATACCATAGGATTTTCATCACTATAAGCATAGAAACAACATCACAACAACATTTCCAACATGATGGAACCTTAAAACATGAAATTTTAACATGCTCTTCAACAACCTTAATCTCCAACTTCAACTTAGAAATAAGAAAACCATGTAAAACTTGTACCAAATGAAAGAGAATTTGATGGAGAACAATTTTGTATTTCATGCTCAAACCTCAAATCCAAGTATTTAAGAACTTAAAATTCAATTGAAATTTTTTCTTACCTTTGCTTCTTGGTGTCCCATGTTGGAGAAGAAATATGAGAAAATCTTGTACTTTTTTTCTTACCTTTGCTTCTTAGTGTCCCATCAATGTTTGCTCTTCAAATCTAGATACATCCTATTCCCTTTTGGATACATTGACAACGGATTGCAGTGTTCTTTATTAAGACGTTCTATTTTCCACTCATCATCATAAAGGGATAATATTTTCCTCAAACATCTGATATACTTAACTGTGAAGTCTTTATTTTCACCATTTTCAATTTGTTTTAACCTTGACAACATTTTTTCATCTTTTAACTACAAATCTTTAATCCTACCTAAATGAATAGGCCTAAGCTAAAGTTCTGTAATTAACCTACCATTCTTTTTTTATTACAGTTGCACATTCATTACTCTTAGAGTAGAGAATATCTTTCAACTAATTGCATTGGCTACTATATTGGCCTTTCCAAGATAGTAGTCAATCGTAACATCATAATCCTTGAGAAGTTCTATCTACCTCCTCTACTGCATGTTATGATCTTTTTAGGTCATCAAGCAATGTCAAACTTTTTATAATTCTGAAGACATAACATCGTTCACCATATAAATGATGACACCATTTTTTAAAGCATATACTATTGTATCTAAATTCAGATCATGAGTCGAACAATTTATCTCATGAATCTTAAGTTGCCATGATGCACATGCCACTAATTTGCCCCTTTTTATCCATACGTATCCCAATCTATTATGGGAAACATCACTGTAGAGTGTAAAGTCTCTATATACTAACACTGGAGCATTTGTCAAAATCTATTTTTTCAATCAGATTCCATCGGTCTTGACAATATAGCCTAAAAATACAACTTCAAATATCCAAAATTCATATTTAGACAACCTCAAATATCTAGAATCCATACTTGAACAACTTGGCATACAATTTATTTTCTTGTAAAATCTAGAATACCATCCGAAACTATAAATCATAATCTTCCCTAGTCTTTGGGTACCTAACATATATCATTATTGGTCACCAAGACAAACCGATCTAAATACGATTAGAACACTCTATTTATCAAATCCATGAATCTTGCTGGAGCATTAGCAAGGCCAATAAGGATCCATTATGAACTCATAGTGCCTAAATCGTGTCTTGAAAACAATTTTTAAGAATATTCTCCTCCTTGACCATCAATTGATATACTTCGAATGAAGATTAATTTTGGAGAACACTTTTGCTCCATTCAAATGATTGAAGAGATCATCAATCTACAACATAAATTAACTATTCTTTAATACCACTTTATTATTTGGTGATAATCAATATCTAATCTCATCAAACTATTTTTTTCTTTTTTCACAAACATTACCAAAAATTCCCTAAGGTAATATATAAAATCGTATAAAACCTTAATCCAATATTTAAAATAACTGAACCTTTAACTCTCTCTTATCTTTGTAAGAGCCATTTTGTATAGTGCCTTTGATATAAGTTCAGTGCTAGAGAAACTTAAATCCTGGATTTTATTTCACGATCAGATGGTAAACCTGACAATTCTTGAGGGAACATATCTTGTTATTAATTGACAGTTGAGATACTTTCCAAGTTCACCTTTGAATACTTATATGTCTACAAAATAAGCTAGAAAGTTCTTACATCCTTGTGATATCAGTTTTCAAAAAAAAATTCAACTGAACCACATTAATCATAACAAATTTGATTTTTCCCTCATCATTACAATCTTTGAACTTTCTAGCTCCTTTCAGAACTATTCATTTCAAGCAAAAATTCATAAAGAAGCAACTCCACCAAGCTTACCAAAATTCGATTTCTTTGAATTACTGGAAAGTAATTCTTACAAATTTAAATTACTCTTGTGCTATGTCACAAGAGATAAGTTACTGTCACATCAAGCTTTCCCTGATCATCACAACTAAGCCCTTTTTGTATCTTTCTTTTCTTTATATTTATCAAACCAAATGTCTATCGACATTGGTTTTCCATCAATACCCTACCTAAAGTCTCACACTTCAAGACTTCTCAGCTCTCTAGCAATAAAATTTTAAGGAACTTGGGGTTGAATTTCATTTAAAATTATATCCAAGGTTTGAAATAATAAACCTTGGTTTAGCTAGGCATTTGCAACTACATCAGCACATTAACATCATATTGAGCGGAAAGCAGTTAATAATTAATCTTGTTACTACTTTTATGGGCCTTATTTCTTTTTACCCAACTGTTTGATCGCTCTACGCGATCTTCTCAACTTCGGGCATCTATAACTTTATTCAATCAATTCAATAAGCTATTACATTAAGACACGCAAGCATCAATACAGTAATAATGACATTGAAGTGGCATGTATACACTTATTGACTGATAACAAGCTTGGTTTGGATCCAGAACCAGCTAAACCTGTAGATTTGATACCAATTAATGTAACGCCTCATTCCCATATTTGAATACCAAATATGAGTCAGAGATGTCACAGAACAATAACATGAATTTTATTCAAAAAATCTATAAATTTAAAACTTTTGAAAATATTTAAAATTAACTTGTACTTCAAATTGAAGCTCCTTTACTTTTTGAAAAAAAATTAATTGTTTGATAAATAACAAAATCTGAACCAAAATAGACAAATTTATCACATTTATACATGCCACTAAATAAATTAAAAACCTCAAGTAGGATGTCATTATTGCAGTACCTTGATGAAAATTTCTGAACTTGATGCAATGCCTTATTTACATCCAATGTCTTGAACCACCTACGTGTGTACAGGCAAACACATGCTAAGTACGGACTTAGTGAGACATTATAAGGTAATAATAAAATTAAATAATAATCAGTTTTTAAGTATAACATAGTATAAACAATCTCCATATAAAACTATTTCAAATCAATATTGCTTTAATGCAAAGTTAAAATATTTATAAATATATTTTGTAAAAGTTCTTTTTATTAATAGCCCAAGAAATACGTATAGAGAGAAACTAAGTATACGAGATCGTGTGTTTCCCCTAAGGAGAAAGACAAATATTACATTAATACGACTCGTGCTGCTCCTAGAGCACTAGTCACTAAAGTGACAGTAGTTCTAGACTACTAGATCCGAAGATCAATGCATTCCCAGAATGCTAGCCACCATGTGGCAAATGAAGCTACAATGCAGTCCCATACTGCTGGTCTCTTATGGCATGCCACTATACTGTAACTCTCATGTAATCTTGGGCAATAAAACAATATCATTACCTTTGCAATACATCATTTTATAGATGGTAAAAATCTCATCATCAATAAATTAAAATAATAGAGCAGTTCATACTCCATTATAGCATAAATTATTTTGTAACAATCATCAATATATGATAATAAAGTTATCATAAACAAAAGATAATAAGGCAGTTCATATCCTACCATGTACAAAACCATCACTTTTTTTCTGTGAAAATATTTTATTTAACATAAAAATCAATATTAATTATACCATAAATCATTCTAGTAACATAATTATCGATATATGATAATAAAAATTATTATAAGAAAAACACAATAGCACAGTTATACCCCATCATGTACCAAACCTTTACTTTATGCCTGTGAAAATATCATATTTCATATGAAAACCAATATTATTAATTCGATAAAATCATATAGGTTGACTTGTCGCAAGTCTTCCTAAATACATTTATAACAGATAAATGCACTCACCTTGTCACTTCTTATCACAAATAAATTGAATAAATTAAGAGAACTCCAAGCTTGATCCTTTGCCTTGTCTACTGAATTTCCAATTTCTCGTGTTTACTTGAATGCTTCACATTCATCCCTTACGTGCAAAAATTAATAACATCAATAAGGTACTCACTTTATAATATGTTAGTCTGCGCTACCTTAAAAGAAATATTTATTTAAAATAATCTACAATTCAAAATTTGGTTCCGTTTATTCTGGCAGGAACTAGGTTCGATATCTGTTCAACCATATAAACTAATAGCCCAAATTCAACTTGTACAATTTATGACGAATTTTCAAAGTCGTACTCCAGTGCTGAATTTCGGAGCAGACTGCTTCTCTGTTTTCTGACCTTTCGTCACTTAAAAATTCATATCTTTTGATATACCAATCGAAATCAGTCACAGTTTGTTTTAAAAAAAAAAACTAGACTAAACCAGGAATAGAATGGTATTTGGCTCACTTTCTAATAAGTTTTATGGAACTTTTGGTGAATTTCCAAACTCACAGCCAAAGACTAAAATTCTGGGCAGATTTCATAATTCACATCATTAGCATCCTTTAACCATTCTAACACCTCAAATTAACCTTCAATTACATAATCAAGCATAAAGAACATTGTTCAAACTATTTCAATCTCTAAAATAATTTTTACAATATTTCCTCCTCAATTTCTCTATATAGTCGAATGGTCTTTATACCATATACCATAGGATTTTCATCACTATAAGCATAGAAACAACATCACAACAACATTTCCAACATGATTGAACCTTAAAACATGAAATTTTAACATGGTATTCAACAACCTTAATCTCCAACTTCAACTTAGGAACAAGAAAACCATGTAAAACTTGTACCAAATGAAAGAGAATTCGATGGAGAACAATTTTGTATTTCATGCTCAAACCTCAAATCCAAGTATTTAGGACTTCAAATTCAATTTGAAAATTTTTATTACCTTTGCTTCTTGGTGTCCCACGTTGGAGAAGAAATATGAGAAAATCTTGTTCTTTTTTTTCTTTATTTTCATGCCAAATGGCATTATTTAATCATATTTAAAATATCTTTAATAGTCAAATGACTATTTTACCCTTGATATACAATGCTCCAAAGCTTACCACTTGTCAAAATATTCATCCAATGGTAAAAAATAAACCAATAAGTTAGCAGTTATCAATTTTGCCCTTGTAATTTTCCAAAATTACAATCTTGCCATTATTCATCTAACGACTCATATTTAACGTGGAAAATCAACTTAAATCCAATAGTCCATGTTAAATCCTTCCAAATTAAAGCATGGAAAAAATATTATTAATCTTGCCACAACATATAGCAAAATATCTCAAATATTTGATTTAATCAGATTATCAAAATTTTTCTCGAACTTAACCCTTTTATAGCTTTTAACACAAATTTTGTACAAAAAATCCTAGTAACATGAAAACGTCATTCTTGGGGGTAAACTATTCATCTACAAGACTAAAATACATAACTTTCATAAATTACAATTTAGTCCCTCAATTTTTCCTAAGTTTATACTTTAGCCACCAAACTTTCATTTTATTCATTTTGGTCACTAGCCAAAATTTTGAGGTATTACATATTGAGAATGGAGAAGGAGAAGAAAATCAAAGAGCAAGGAGTAGATGTCAACATCATTGCTCTTAAGTCGTCCACAAACCATCGAGAAGATTCAAGTGAGGAGGAAAGTGAGGATGAAGAGATGGCCTATCTCTTCAAGAAGTTTGCCCGATTCATGACGAACGAAATGGAAGAATCCAAGCATGAATCGAAGAAGAAGATGAAGGATCCCCACAAGAGCCATGAATGCAAGAAGACGAGGCACACGAAATACGATTACCCTCGTTACAACAAAAAGTGATCATCTTCAAAGAAAACATATATGGTAACATGGAGTGATGAAGACTCCACCGATGAAGATGAGGTAGCCCACCTATGCTTTATGTCCCTCTAAGAGGGAAAGATAGCTTCTAACTCATTTATTTCTATTTCTTATACTTTTGATGAGTTATAAGAAGCTTATGATGAATTGTTTTTGAATTTAAAGTTTCATATTCGAAAAATAAAATGTTGATTTCAAAATTGAAAACCGAAAATGATTTGCTTTCTAAAACCAATTTGTAATTTGAAGAAAAAATGAAGGATTTTGAACTTTAAGTTTTAAAATTAAAAATTTTGCTTTAGATTTTTGAAAAAGATCATAAAAATGAAATGGATGAGCTTAAGAAAGAAAAATATTTGATTTCCAAGGAATTAGAAAAGAAAAACAATTTTCGAAAATCAAATTTTTATGTGAGACAATCTAGTGCCCCTAGATTTTTGAACGGTAAATGTTTTAGAAGTATTTGGGTCCCAAAAGGACTATTTACTTCAAATAAAAAGGATGAAATTGAAAAAATGGATTCCTAAGGGGTCTAAATTATGTGCTACTAATGCATATGGATCCAAAGCAATTTGGATACCAAAAATTACTTGATTGTCTTATTTTAGGTGTGATGGAGCTTTGATCGACAAGTGATGAAATTAAGGGGGAGCTCTATACACACAAGGGAGATCACTTGAAGAAGGAAGGATTCATATCCTACCTTTGGTTCAAGTGGTAAAATTAGCTGAGTTTTATTTGTTTTAATTTGATTTATTTATTTTAATTCAACTAGTTAATCATATATCTTGTTGGACAAATATTTTTATGATGCTTTGAGTAAGGGGAAGCCTATTTTAACAAAACTTATTTTTGTCAAAATTTATTTTAAAATTCTCCACTGTTATGGACTTAAAAGTTTTCAAACTTTGGTTTGAATCATTTTTGATATAACAAAAAGGGGAGAATGTTTTGAAAATTTCAATTTTCAAATTAATAAGGGAGAGCTTTAATTATTTTTTTGATTTTATTCTCTTATTCAAAACTTATGTTACAAAGGGGGAGAATCCCAAAAAATATTTCAAGTTGGTTTTATTATATCAAAAACGGGAGATTGTTAGGATATTTGTTTTGATATAATAATTGAAAAATAGTTTTGGACTAAATTGAAAAGATTTCAAAAATATTTTTAAGTCCAAACAACTTGAAAATATGTTTGAGGAGTTTTCAAAAGGTTTTGGAAGTGTTTAAAATATTTAAAAGTAGCCAAACTTAAGTTTTTAGCATGACCGTACCGATACGGTTACACCCCGTATCAATACACCTTAGGGTTTCAACTACAGGATTTTTCCAGAACCGAAAACCCATATAGTTACAAGCTTAGGCGTATCGATACGGAGAGGGTCATACTGATACGCGTATCGGCGTACCAATACCCTGTGTTTTCAAATCCCCAACGGCTAGTTCAAAACCCCCCAACGACTATTTCCCTGCAGCATACCAATACACTGTATCAATACGGACTGTAGCGTACCGATACACTGTATTGATATGCTCCAAAGGTGCATAAATACGTCGAGGTTGGGTGAGCATAACGACTAGTTTTTGAAGAACGAGTATCAATATGGCAACCCCGTGTATCGATACGATTGTCTCTAGAACTGCATTTATTGTGGGAAAAAAGTCTCCAACAACTCCAAACCAATCCCAATGGTCTCCAACGAGTAGGAACTCTTTTGGGAGTATAAAAGGACACTTCAAGCACCTGGAACAACTAATGATCTTATGGCCAACATCTAAATGATTCAAAAAGTGTCTTAGTGCTAAAATTGTATATTTTTGTATAGACTACACTTGTGAGCCAAAATGTTTATGTAAGCTTAAGTGTATTAGGATTTGGGTGAGTGCTTAAAGAGTGCAAACATCTACCTAAGAGAGGGATTTCTGTTTGCTTTTCTTTTCTTATTAAAAAAGGGTTTACTCAAGCTTTGGGGTAGAAGCTTTGAGTGTGTAAAGGTTTCCTCCTAAGCCTAGAAAAGGGGAAGACTAAAAGTTTTAATGAATTTGGGAAATCCTTAGTGGGGAAGCTAAGGCAGTGGATGTAGGCTTTGACTAGAAAGTCGAACCACTCTAAATCATTGTGTAATTTTTTCTATCTTTTTGCTTCCACCACCATCACCCAAGAAAATCACTCATTCACCACTTGGCGACATATTTCTGTTGATTCATCGAGCCCAACAGGTTTAAAGTGTACTATAATAAGTCACCTCATGTGTAACCCCCTTGACCCGGCCTAGATGCTCAACTGAACCAAGAGGGCTACATTAGGTTTGCCGTAGCAAACAGAAGAGATACAACAAAACCCAGTACATTTTTTCATCTTATCTAGATGCCAATTATTAACCCTACATGTTTATGCAGACATCAGGTGCAACCCCAACTCAATCGGGCATCAATTTTACATCCAATTGATCACATTTGCAGTTTAGGGACCAAATTGCAATTACAAAAAATTTTAGGATTAAAGCTCACCTTTAAGTTACCAACTTTTAATTAGTTAGGTTCCAAACTTTCATCTCAAAATTTTGACTCAATCCGATCATTCTATCACATACAATTGCATTGGCAAGTTTCAGGGGCTGAAATGCAAAGAAAGCGAAACTGCCCAGCTGACAATAACAGAAATTGGCTTTGAGTATCGGTATTGGCGTTACCGTACCGATACACCACGGCCCGTACCGAAAAGTAATAACAATCTTACCTAACTTTTGAATTTTCAAACATTCGTACCGGTACGCTAACGTGGGTATCGGTACACGGGTTTGGGTTGAAAAAGTGAAATTCTAGAGGCTAGAACGTGTACTGATACTCTCTTACCCGTATTGGTACGCCAGGATAAAATTGCCTAGCCGTACTAGCACATACATACGCATACCGATCCCCCATGCCGAATGATGTCTAGACGTACCGATACGCACGTACCGATACGGCCCCAAGCGTATCGGTACGCCTGGACCTATAATGTCATATCTTGCTGGTTTTTCACACCAAATCATTCCTACATGCTTATAACACAACACCAGCATGCCAAGCATATTACAAGCATTCAGGCTTCACAAGATCAACATCGCAACATAGCATCATGAGTCAAAAGATGATGTATAGGCATGCTCCCTATTATGTAATCAACCAACATATCAAAAGATAAACCAGTACCAAAACCAAACGTTTAAGGCCATTTACAACTTAAAAGCAACTAATGAAACATGCTCAAACAGGTAGTTCCACAAAATATCTCCCAAAACACAACAAGTACCCCATTGCCCTGATTCATTATAGTCTAGTCTCTAACATACTCTAGAAACAAGTCCTGCCAAGATCCCCTTGCTTCTTACTGCCTTCTGAGACTTTAATTCTCTGCATTGATGGACAAAGAGAGTGTAAGCACACAAGGCTTAGTGACGAATGCTCAGAAAAAAACACCATCAATGCATTTAAAACCATTTACTTTATATTATCCTTTAAAACATCATGCCCTTTTTAAAACATGTAGTTTACACCATTAAACCTAGCATATTAAACCCTATGCTACATGTATCATTAATCAACAGCAAGTCACTTTGCTAACCCTCTACTTAAGCCTTCCCATGCATTACTACCAAATGCAAAGCTCAAGGAGAAACATGTATAAATCACATTATGCAACATAAAACATTTCGATGATACATTAACAATTATATTGGCTTACAAGTGATCATTAGACAAGTCCAATAAGAAAAGAGTTCATCGGATACACGAATTCAACAAGTGTTAACCCAACACTTCAAGCCATCTCAACCGAAATTGAGATACAATCACAATCGCGGTACATTAACAATTGGGTACACTTTCAACCAACGGGGACACCAACCCCTTTTATCAGTCAGATGCTTAACCCACTAACGGGAGTTTTCGGTACCGTATAACCCCTCAACCGTTAGGGTACATGGATGGAGTATTCGGTACGCCGTATAAACCCTTTAATATCAAAGGTGACTTATTTGCAGTGCACTCAATCCTATGGCCGACCAACTATATCCGATAACAATTTTAAAACCACATCACTTGCCAATATAACTAATCAAATAACATTTACCTCACTATTTTTAACAAGCATTAAACCATGCCATTTCCAAAGCAACATCCATGCTTTAAAACACAAGTTTAAACCATACTTACTAGGATCACTTACCATGTGCATCCTTCGGCAAATCACGCTTAAAAACACTATACAGAATACTTTAAAACATGTTTAAATAGTAGGTACATGAACATTAAAACCAAGTACATAAAATCATTCGAACAAGCACGACCGAGAGAGTAAAACCACTTTATACTTACTTCCGAGTCTAGGTAAGCATTTCAAGCTCTACTTTAACTCCAGAACTTTGTTCCCAAAACATCAAAATGCTTTAAACCACGTTTTCACTCACTGATACGCGAAACCTTGATTCGTCGACGCAATATCAAGTATCCAAAGCCTCCAACGCTTCTCCAATCACTTTCAAATCAACCTCCCCTATTTTTACCACAAAACAACAGATGATAAACGCAGCATAATGCATTCTAAACACAACAACCACAATCTTTCTCAGATTTCCACAAAACCTTCACAATTAACCCTCCACAACAACCGAAAACATAACCAAAACACTTCGATTCACAACCCAACCAACATCTATCAATCTAACATCACTTTCAACATCAAAACAAATCTACAAATAGATCCAAAACAATCTACCACCTCCAGCAACCTTACAACCACAGAAACACCACAAAACCTCAAAACTAACAACCTAGACAAATAGAGATTCTTAAGTTTCGGGATTCCATTGATAAAAATCACTTATCAACATTATGAAACATCCAAAATATAAATCAAAACATCCTTAATTATTGGAAATCAGGTCCCATTCATGAATTAACTCATTTTCCCCAAATAACTCGATTAAACATTAGAAAATCATCAAAATCATATTAGAAACACAAAAACAAGGATCAAATGCTTGGGAATTTCAGTATAGAACCATACAATAGAGGAGATCTCAGACCTTACTCCAATTGTGAAGTTTCTCCCTCAATTGATTCGATAAAAACTAAGAAAACACAAGATTAATGTAAGATTTTGTATAAACAATCTTTATAAAACAATTTGAGACAATAAAATCAAGTTAGAAACCACCTCACCTCTAGAATTGTGATGAAAACCTGAGTGTTTGGCTGAGGAGAGAATGGAGAGAAAAAGTTGAGAGAAAATGACGCAATTTTTATTTTGGAAAGTAATAACTAACTTTTTAACAAAAAATCTCTTTAATTACTAATTAAAACATATGTTAAAATAAGTCAAATTAAGGGAAAATCATCAGAAACCAATTGGTAAAATAGCTTCTTAAAGATTCTAAGTATTTGACCTTTTTCATTTTAGTCACTAGGAAATCACAGTTTTCAAAACTTTCATTTTGGTTACTAACCAAAATGTCCATCTTTCAAAACTTGTTTTACAAAATTGATATCACAATTATTAAATACATAATTAATAATGTTTTTAGAGCAATTTCCATAATTTTTCCAACACCAAAAATATACGATCCTAAAACTGACTCGAATCTCTACCCTGGTCCACCAGACCGTCTAATAAACCACCAAACTGCTAATCCCTAAAATTGGGCGTTACATGATGTGTCGAGGGTTAATTGTGTTGTTTTCTCCTCTATGGGAACCATAGCGGTCGAGGGGTTAAATATGTCATATTCTCCCACTGGTGGATTGTGTATCACAATGGTTGAGGGATTAAATGTGCCATTTGCTCCCATTGTAGATATTATATGTCATAATCTTCAAGGGTTTAAATGTGTCGTTTGCTCAGTTATGGATGTATTTGAAGTGGTCGAAGAAACCACTTGGGAAATCCGTGTATCTGATGTGTTTTTGATAAGGAAAGATTCTATTTTTGGGTCACTTGAAAGCCAATATATGAATTATTGTATCATGATGGATAAATGTGTTTTGTATAATGAGATTTATACATGCTTTTCTCTTTAAACTTTGCCATTGGATGAATATGTATGTGGAGGCTTAAATTGAGGTTTTGCATGAGATCCATGATACATGTTTTGTGTATGGTTTAATATGCATGTTTTACAAAGGTAAAAAGGGCATGAGACATTTAAGCATGATGTACAAAAAATGTTTTGACTAAAATGATTTTAAATGCATTGACGATTGTTTTTAGAGCTTCCCTCGCTAGGCATTATTTGCTTACGCTCTCATTTCTCATCATAGCAGGAAAGCAAGCTTTCAGGGCAGTGACCAAGTAAGGAGGAATCCAAGATTTGAAACATTTCAAGTATGGTTTTGATAAGTGAACTTGTAGTAAATAAGAGGCAATGTGACCAAGATGTAATTGGGAGGGTTGTTTGGTTACTCCCTGTGTTGGACAAGTTTCTTTTGATTTTTGGACTTGTATGATGCTTTATGTCTTGCTTTGAGGGGATGGGACTTGAAATGCATGCTTAGGTAGAGATCATGCATATAGGATCATTGATTGGTTTTGCTATGGTTTAATTGGTCTTCTAGCATGCTTGTTTGATTGAGGAAATGTTGTTTAAAATGTTATATGATGTTTGTAAGGTGTTTGAAGTATGTTAGATTGAGCCAAAATGTCACATGTTCGACCAAGAGGTCATTACAGACCAAGCCGTACCGGTACAGGTCCTGTATGATCGGTATGCGAGGTTTGTCTCGGCTCAAATCTGTGCAAAATTGCACATGTATATCGGTACACCTTGTATCCATATCGATACGGATAGTCGAAATTTATACTTGGTTTTGGTACACGAGCAACCGTATCAGTATGCCCTTTTGCTACTAGAATCCCTTATTTTTTATATCGAGCAATAGTATTAGTACGCTTGAGGACTGTACCTATTTTCAAAATGAACCCTTATCGATACAAGATAAGGGTGTATCGGTACGCAATCAGTTATTTCTGGTAATATGCTTTGCTAAAGTTTGAATTTTTTTGTAGTCTAGTCCTTGTTTCTTGATCATGCAATTAAATGAGTTTGGATGATTATTTTAAGATGAAATTTAACCGAACTGTATCTAATATGATTAATTAAGGTTTGGTATCTTCGGATTTAAGTAAGTCCTTCTAATTTTGTAAAATTATAATTTGGTCCCTAGAGGGCAATCTTGACCAATTGGATGTCATTTTGACGCCCGATTAATTATAAATTTCAGCGCTTCTAGCATGATCACCTTAGGACTTAATTATGTATTTAGACAAGATAAAAGAAAAAATGGATCATTTGTACGTAAATTGTTTGCGTTTGTCTCAACAAACCCAATGTAGCTCGCTCGGTTCGACCTTACGTCTAGGCCGGGTGAAGGGGTTACATTTGGTGGTATCAGAGACATGTTATGATTGTTGGGAGTTATGTTGTGTTGTTAAAGTTGATGTTTATTGTTGTATGATATGTACAGTTTTTGATTATGTGAATTTATGTTTGAAATGTGCTATTTTAGGGTAAAATCTTAGGGACACATTACCTTATTACTACAAGTGTAAAAGAATTTTGTTTTTGAAAAGTGAATACCTTAGATCCTTGCTTGAGGCTGGCCTAATTTTATTTTTGGTTATATTTTCATGCTATAGATACATATATTTGAGTATGTCGCCGAGACAAGAGCTTAGGTCGAACTAGAGTAACATTGTCGGAGGGCATAGAGTTGAGGGTGAGATAGTGTAGCCTAAGGGGTTGCCACCTCCCCCGTCTAATCTGCCAGTTGGGGTGGATGTTGGGCAACGGTCGCCAGTCTGACCTAGACTAGTCTTTGGGGATATGACACCGTTGATTCAGGCGATGATTGAAGGTTTTAAGGCAGCTATGGCTGGAGTGCAACTACCTGCACTAGCACCTACGATAACTGTTAATGCATGGCTTCCTTTGGAGTGTTTGTGTAGTTTGGGAGGTATCGAGTTTAAGGGTTTAGCTCTAGAGGCAGTTGAAGAGTGATTTGTAACACCCCACTTTTTGGTCTTAGATGTGTTAAAGGTTGGTTCGTGGGTCTGATAGACCGGTAATAGAGTTTCGGGTCACTTTCAGACTTAAATTGGATTAAATATTTTTAAAGGTGATAAAATTGTGGAAAAATATTTTAAAATCATAATAAATTATATTAAGGATAATGGTGAAATCAAATTTGGAAAATAAGATTTAGAAATTAGACATTTTGGTTAGTGACCAAAATGCAATTTTTGAAAACTACTTTAAAAAGGTGACTAAAATGAAAAGGGTCAAATTCTTAGAATCTTTATGGAGCTATTTTACCAAGATTTTTTTGATGATTTCTCCCTTAATTAAAGATGTTTTAACATGTGTTTTAAGTTAATTAAAAAAGGATTTTAGTTAAAAAGTTAGTTAAGCTTTTTAAAGAATCTTCACGTAACTTTTCTCTCAACTCTTCTCTCCATTCTCTCCTCAGCCAAATACTCAAGTTTTCATCAAATCCAGAGGTGAGAAGTCTTTTTAGCTTGTATTTATGATTTGTAATTGATTAATTAACATTATTTTCACAAAATGTCATTTAAATCTTGTGTTTTCTTAGCTTTTATCAAACCAATTGAGGGAGAAATCTCACAATAGGGGTAAGGTCTGTTATCTCCTGTATTGTATGGTTCTTTACTGAAATTCCCAAGTATTTGATCCTTGATTTATGAATTGTAAGCTGATTTTAATGTTGTATCTATGTTTGATTGAGTAAATTGGGTAAAATTGATGAAACAAGGTAATATTCGAAGTGGATCTGATTTTCAATGTTTAAGATTGATTTTATACATATTTTGGATGTATTATGATGTTGCTAAGTTGTTTCTATCAATAGAATCTCGAAAACTCTTAGATCTCTAATTGTTTAGGTTGTAGATTTGAGTTTTGTGATGATATTCGAGTTTAATCTTTGCTGGAAGTAAAAGGATGTTGGGAAAGGGGTTTTGGATGTTAATTGATGATGATTTTTGGGTTGAATCGTTGTTTTACGGTTGGTTTAAGTTTCAGAAACGTTTGATGATGATTTTAGTTTGTTTCAGATGATTCCTAAGTGGGTAACCTGAGAGTTGCGGGGTTTTGCTTTGAGGCAGAGGTTTGAATGCATAATGATGCATTTATCCCCTGGTTTTATGTATTTAAAACAGGGGATAATCAAGGCGATGAAGCTTGACGTTGTTTTGTTGCTTGTCGGGAGCTTGTATTGTGTTGGCAAGGAAGGTGAAGCGTATCGATAAGTGGAAACTGGTTTTAAATGCTTACAATGGCTTGTAAAGGTTTTTGGGAGTTTAGGGTAAGTGTGAGACACTTACCTAATCTTGAAAGTAAGTTTCCCTTATTTTGCTCTTGAATATCGGCTTGGATATGAGCTTGTTGTTTGCATGTTTGGTGATAAACATGGTATGATTTACTTACTAGAAATGCATGATTTTGAGTACATATGCAGGGGTTTAAAAGTATATCAAATGCTAATGAGCATTGGTTTTCATTCCGGTTGGGAATGGTGTTATTGCATTGGCAATGAGATGTGTATATGTGATGTTTTGTATAATGCATTGTAAAGCAGTAAGTAAATGGTTTTAAATGATATATTGGCTATGTGACATGGTGAGAAAACAATCGGATATAGTTAGAATGCCATAAGATTAAAAGTGCACTATAAAATATGAACAAAATCAACCGTGGCCATGGGTCCTTGAGGTATGGAAGTTTAACAAGGCCACTCAGACTATTAGGGACCTCATTTGGGGTATGTGGTTTAACTAGGCAACCCAAATTGATGGTGATCTTGCGGATTAACTAGGCAAGGTTGGTACACTTGCGGTCTAACTAGGCAAGGGTGGAATCTCGCAGTTAAACTAGGCGAGAGTGTTAAATCTTGTTGTTTAACTAGGAAAGGTTTGGGATATCATGCGGTTTAACTAGGCATGGTATGAGAGATCGTGTATCCGATATGTATGGGATAGAGGTAGTCTATCTGGGTCACTATAAATGCCAATATATGAGAAAATTCATGTGTTGAACCTATTTGTAATGCTTTAGGATTTAAGCATGGTTTATGATTTAATGCTTTGGGGACTTAAGCATGGAATGTAAATGATGTTGCATAAAGGTTATTATGCTTTGATTCGGTTTGAATCATGGAAAAATGCGTTGGTTGTAAGCATGTTTTTGGAAAATAAGCATATGGTTTTCAAATGGTTTTAATGCATCATTATTTAACGATCATCCTCACTAAGCAAGTGTGTTTACGCTCTCTTTTTCCTAATGATGCAGAACATTAAGGTTTGGGGGCAGCAAGAGGCAAGGCTAAGTGATCCAATAACATTTACAAGTTTGAGTATGAACTTGGTTTATATTTCGGTTAATAAGGCAATGTGTTCGCCATGGTTTTTGGGAGTTGTAATTCTGTTTCCTTCTAGATTTTAAGTATGTTTCTATGCTGGTCCTTGAGCATGGTTTGATGTTGCTAAGCTTGATGTTAATCCTTGCTTATAGTTGTGGATGAATGTTTGCTTAGGTATGCATCTAGAGTTTCCTCGTTGTTTTCCATGTTGTGATTGTTTGTGCAAGTGTGCTATGCTATGTTGGTTGTATTGGCGTGATACTTATGCTGAGAATGGTCTATTTGTGCATTTTGGTATGTTTGGAAAAGTGGAATACGAAGCATGCCTTTAGAGTGATCCTTGGGTAGCATGAGATTGACTTGGATGTTTAACCCTGGTATAAATGTGAGCTTAGGTATTTATGGTTGTCTGTGTGCATGTATGCAAGTTGCTAGGACCTAAATGCATCTAGATTCATATGAGAAACCAGCTAAATTTGACATTACAGGCCCAGGCGTACCGATACGCGGGGGACCGTATCGGTAGGGCTAGGCAATTTTGGGCAGGGTGTTTTGGTACGGTTGTAGGCGTTTCAATACGGTTTACTACTACTAGAATTTCACTTTTTGGAACGAGCCCGCATGCCGAAACACTAGATGACCGCATCGATACGGTGTTTTAAGAAATTAAATGTAATTTTTATATTCAAAGTGGCGTACCGGTACGGTGCTTGGCGTATCGAAATGTTGTTGCAATACCGTATCGATACGGGCCTTAGCATATCGATACGGAGGCAGTTAATTCTATTAATGTCATGGAAGAACTTCTTTGTTTTTCTTTCATTTTAGTCGCTGATTTTTCCGGTTGCAATTGGGTGAGATTGGGTAATGCTTTTAAGTTGATTTTCGACATGTAAGCATGAAATACATTCAATTAAAGGATGGTAACATAAAATTGGGTAAAGTTTTTTAAGGTTGTTGAAATTGAAATTTGGTCCCTAATTTACGTTTAAGTCCAATTGAATGTCAAATAGATGCCTGATTGAATTGAGTTTTCACATGCTGCCTGAATGAACATGTAGGATAATATTTGTTCCTTTAAACAAGATAAAAGAAAAAAATTGTTGCATTTGGGTTTCTTCTCATGGTTTGCCTCGGCAAACCTAATGTAGCTTGCTCGGTTCAGTCTTGCGACTAGGCCAGGTCATGGGGGTTACATTTGGTGGTATTAGAGCTAGGTTTGCAAAATGTTGGGATGTTGTTGTTTGATTAGCTGATGTTGTTTGAGTTGCACGGTGGTTGTGTATATGCACGGTGATTGTTTAATATCATGTTGGGGTATGAATTGGGGACACATTGCCTATTACCTAGGTTTTAAAATGCGTTTTAAAGTTGTCTTAGATCCTTGCTTGATGCTAGCCTAACTTTAATGTATTTTGATGCTTTTGATAGCATGGCTCGACGTGAGACGTGGTCGATGGCTAACACTGACGGGGTAGGGCAAATAACGAGATGGAAGAGAATCTCCCTAATGTTTTACCTCCTCCTCCTCTGATGGTTCCTCAAGTTGATGTTGGGGCGGGTGAAGTACCCCAAGTTCACCAAGTACCTGTATATGGTGATTTGACCCGTTAGTTCAAGCAATAGCGGGAGCTTTCCAAGCAACGATGGCTGGAGTGCAGGCACAAGAACCTGTTGTGGTGGCAAATTAAGGGTTACCCTTAGAGCGTTTAAAGAGTTTAAGAGGTGAGGAATTTCAGGGTTTGATCCCTGAAGCAGCCAAGGGTTGGCTGGAAAAGATGATTCACATCTTGAATAAGATAAGATGCAATGAGGAGTGCATGTTGGGCTGCACCGTGCCACTGTTGCAGGGTGATTCATATAATTGGTGGGTGACCACAATTGCTGACGTTCTAGAGGCAAATGTTACTTGGGAGTTCTTTCAAAGAGCTTTAAAGAGGAAGTATCTTGGAACCTAGTATTTGGATATGAAGAAGTGCGAGTTCATGACGGTGACACAGGGTGGCATGTCTGTTGTTGAATACGAGGTGAAGTTTGTCCACCTTAGTTAGTATCCTCTGGAGTTGGTTCCGGTGATCAGCAGAGATGTGACAGGTTCGTTATAGTCTTGTTAAGGACATTAAGATGTATCTTCTGGCTGCAGATTACACAGATTTTGATGTGTTGGTCAACCGGGCTAAGGTTATCGAGTAGTCCTTGGGTGCACCAGTTCAGGCTGTGGGTGCGAGCTTGGGTAAGAGAGTTGTTAATTCTAGCTATTATGGGAGGCAGAATAGGAAGTTCAGGGATAAGAGACATAGGCCAGATCACAGACGTGGTGGCGGAGTTTGCCAAGGTGCCCAAGAAGCTCGTGCTGTAGCGGAGTGTGAGCATGTGGTAGGCGCTACACGGGCATATGCTGGGGAAATGATGGAATTTATTGGATTTGTGGATCTTCAGATCACTTGAAACATGATTGTCCTCGTGCAGTGAGGGATGCATTGGCACAGATTGCTACACTTGCCAGGGGTCGAGGCCGTGGTAGTGGTAATTTTTAGAGGCGCGAGGATGGTCAGAGGGTTATGGCTCATGACACAGCGGTGAGAACCTTTACTTTGCAATCCTTTTCATTGTTATCTTTGATTGATTTGGGGTCTCTCATTCATATATCTTGAGTGAACATGCATCATTGTTGAATGTTCCTGTTGAGATCCTTGATGTTGGTATGTTAGTAACTAGTTCTTTTGGTGAGATGGTTACTACTAGAAAGCTATATAGTCGGTGTTCTTTGGTTGTGCAAGGTCATGAGTTTGCCGCGGATCTAATAGAGTTGTCATTCCATGGTTTTGATTTCATGTTAGGTATGGTTTGGTTGAGTGAGCACAAGGCGATTATGGATTGTAAATCCAAAAGGATTTCTTTGAGGTTAGCTGACAATTATGAAGTTTTGGTGGTTGGCGAGAATGTAAAGTTCTTGTCCAATGTTGTTTCGGCTACCCAGGCAGAAAGGATGATGCAAGGAGGTTGCCAAGCTATTTGGCTATTGAGATAAATCCTAAAGCCAAGGGTGTTCGAGTGCAGGACATTCGAGTTGTTTGTGATTTTTCAGAGGTTTTTCTTGAAGAGTTGTCAGGTTTACGGCAAATAGAAAGGTAGAATTTGGTATTGAATTGTTTGCGGGTACGACACCGCTGTCTATTGCTCCTTATAGGATGGCACCGAAGGAATTGAAGGAGTTGAAGTCACAGCTTCAGGAGCTACTGGATCATGGGTTCATTTGACGGAGTGCTTCTCCTTGGGGTGCTCTTATTCTCTTTGTGAAAAAGATGGATTGTACGATGTGTATGTGCATTGATTATCGACAGTTGAATAAGCTAACGGTGAAGAATAAGTATCCATTGCCATGAATTGATGACTTGTTCGATCAGTTTCATAGAGCAGCGGTGTTTTCCAAGATAGATTTTAGATTAGGTTATTATCAGCTAAATGTTAGGAATGCGGATGCATAAAGACTGCGTTCCATATGAGGTATGGGCATTATGAGTTTCTGGTAATACCTTTTGGTTTGACAAATGCTCGTTCATAGATATGATGAATATGGTGTTCCATGAATATCTTGATCAGTTGTTGTAGTGTTCATAGATGATATTCTCGTGTATTCTGGTATCGAGGAGGAACATGATCGACATTTGCGGATTGTGTTGCAAGTGTTGAAGGATAATTAGTTGTATGCTAAGCTGAGCAAGTGTGAGTTTTGGCATAAGGAAGTAATGTTCCTTGGACATATGGTTTCCGCGTATTTGTGTTGAACCACAGAAAATTGATGCTATTCTAAATTGGAAGTAACCTAAGTCTGTATCGGAGGTGCGTAGTTTTCGTGGGTTGGCTAGATATTATCGCCGTTTTGTTGAGTGGTTTTTGAGTATTGCAGCACTGTTGACAAAGCTGTTGCAAAAGAATGTTCTTTATGTGTGGATGGAGAGGTAGTACCACAGTTTTGAGAAGTTGAAAGAGGTTTTGGCACATGCTCCTCTGTTGATTCAATCGGAATCAGGGAAGGAGTTTGTGGGTTATAGTGTTGCGTCATATATTGGATTGGGTTGTATGTTGATGCGAGATGGTAAGGTTGTGGCCTATGCATCGAGACAGTTGAAGGTTCATGAGTGCAATTATCCAACTCATGATTTGGAGCTTGCGGTTGTGGTTTTTGCCTTGAAAATCTGGAGGCATTATCTTTATGGCGAAAAGTGTGTGGTTTTTCCGGATCACAAGAGTTTGGAGTATTTGATATCTCAAAAGGATTTGAATCTTAGGCAACATTGATGGTTGGAGTTGCTTAAGGATTACGATTTGACAATTGAGTATCATCCTGGTAAAGCCAATGTGGTTGCGGATACATTGAGTCGTAAGGTTGCGGTTGAGCTTAGAGCTAAGTTTGCAATGTTGAGTGTGATGCGGTAAGGTGGGTTGTTGGCCGAGTTGCAAGTTAAGCCTACGTTGTCCCAGTTGATTAAAGCTAAACAATTGTACGATGATTCTCTGGTTGAGCATGTTAAGGACATATCAAAGGGTAATCCGACGGATTTTCATTTTGATGATGATGGAGTTTTGTGTTTCAAGGGTCGAACAGTGTTGCCGGAAGATCCAGAGTTAAGGCACACTATTTTGATGGAGGAATATTTTTATCCTTTTGCTATGCATCCAGGTACTGTTAAGATGTATCACGGGTTGAAGGAGGCATACTATTGGGTTGGGTTGAAAAAGGATGTGGCTGAGCTTGTTTCTAAGTGTATGGTTTGTCAGCGGGACAAGGCTGAACATCAGTTTCCATCCGGGTTGTTATAACCGCTGAAAATTCTAGAGTGGAAATAGGAGAGAATCACCATGGATTTTGTGATGTGGATGCCGTTGACACCAGCTAAAAAGGATTCCATTTGGGTGATTGTTGATCGATTTACGAAGTGTGCACATTTCTTGCAGTACACAAGACGAATACCTTGGATAAACTGGTAAATCTGTACATTGCTGAGATTGTGCGCTTGCACGGGGTACCTAAGTCCATTATGTCTGATAGAGATCCGAGGTTTACGACAAGGTTTTGGAGAAGTTTACACCAAACTTTGGGTTCGAGGTTGAGTTTCAGCACCACGTATCACCCTCAGACAGATGGACAATCTGAGCGTGTTATCCAAGTTTTGGAGGACATGCTGAGGTGTTGTATTATTGAGTTTCAAGGAACCAGGGAGAAGCACTTACCTTTGGTTGAGTTTGCATATAACAATAGCTATCAAGCGAGTATACAGATGGCACTATATGAGACATTGTATGGCCGGAGGTGTCGTATGCCCTTATGTTAGGCTGAGGTAGGAGAAAAGTATGTTTCCCTACCGAATGTGTTGAAAGACACGGATGAAAAGGTAAAGCTTGTGTGCGATTGCTTGAAAGTGGCTGTGGATCGGCAAAAATCTTATGCGGATTTAAAGCGTAGGGAAATTGAATATGCAGTGGCAATTGTGTATTCTTGAAAGTGTCACCTTGGAAAAAGGTGATGAGGTTTGGACGTAAGGGTAAGCTTATTCTGAGGTTTATTGGACCGTTCGAGATTATTGAGCATGTAGGTCCTGTGGCTTATCGGTTGAGGTTGCCTCCTAAGCTGGAGAAAATACATGATGTGTTCCATGTATATATGTTGTGGAGGTATCGGTCGGATCCTTCGCATGTTATGCTGGTGGAGCATATTGAGTTAAGGCCGGATTTATCCTACGATGAAGAGCTGGTGGAAATCCTTGATTCCAGCAGCAAAGTTCTTTGTGGCAAGAAGATTGAGCTTGTAAAGGTCTTGTGGCGACACCGAGGTGTTGAGGAAGCCACTTGGGAAAACAAGGCATATATGATGGAGCAATTTCCACAATTGTTTCCTCCAGGTAATTTCAGGGATGAAATTTCTTAAGTGGGGGAGAGTTGTAACACCCAGGTTTTGGGCTTAGATGTTTTAAAGGTTGGTTCGAAGGTCCGGTGGACCGGTATTAGAGTTTTGGGTCATTTTTGGGATTAAATTGATTTAAATATTTCTGAAGGTGATAAAATTGTGGAAAATATTCTAAAATCATTATCAATTATATTAAGGATAATGGTGAAATCAATTTTGGAAAATAATATTTGAAAATCAGACATTTTGGCTGGTGACCAAAATGTAATTTTTGAAAACTACTTTTAAAGGTGACTAAAATGAAAATGGTCAAATTCTTAGAATCTTTAAGGAGCTATTTTACCAATTTTTTTCTGATGATTCATCCCTTAATAAAACATATTTTAACATTTGTTTTAAAGTTGATTAAAAAGGGATTTTAGTCAAAAAGTTAGTTAAGCTTTTTAAAGAAAATTCACGTAACTTTTCCCTTCATTCTCTCATTAGCCAAACACTCAAGTTTTCATCAAAATCCAGATGTGAGAAGTATTTTTAACTTGTATTTATGATTTGTAATTGATTAATTAACATTGTTTTTTCAAAATCTCATTTAAATCTTGTGTTTTCTTAGCTTTTATCAAACCAATTGAGGGAGAAATCTCACATAGGGGTAAGGTCCGTGATCTCCTCTATTGTATGGTTTTTTACTGAAATTCCCAAGTATTTGATCCTTGATTTATGAATTGTAAGCTGATTTTAATGTTTTATCTATGTTGATTGAGTAAATTGGGTAAAATTGATGAAACAAGGCAATATTCGAAGTGGATTTGATTTCCATGTTTCAGATTGATTTAATACATATTTTGGATGTATTATGATGTTGATAAGTTATTTTTATCAATAGAATCCCGAAACTTGGATCTCTAATTGTTTAGGTTGTTAGATTTGAGTTTTTTCTGATGATATTCGAGTTTAATCTTTGCTAAAAGTAAAAGGTTGTTGGGAAAGGGTTTTTGGATGTTAAGTGATGTTGATTGATGGGTTGAATCATTGTTTTATGGATGTGTTAAGTTTCGGAAACGTTTGATGATGATTTCAGTTTGTTTCGGATGGTTTCTAAGTAGGCCCTAAGAGTTGCGGGGTTTTGCTTTGAGGTAGTGGTTTGAATGCATAATGATGCATTTATCCTCTAGCTTTATGTGATTAAAATAGGGTATAATCAAGGCGACGAAGGTTGGCGTTGTTTTGTTGCTTGCTAGGAGCTTGTATTGCGTTGGCAAGGAAAGCAAAGCGTATCAGTGAGTGGAAACTGGTTTTAAATGATTTACAAAGGTTTGTAAAGGTTGTTGGGAGTTGAGGGTAAGTGTGAGACACTTACCTAAGCTCGGAAGTAAGTTTCCCTTATTTTTCTCTTGAATATCGGCTTGGATATGAGCATGTTGTTTGCATGTTTAGGTGATAAACGTGGTATGATTTACTTACTGGAAATGCATGATTTTGAGTACATATGTAGGGGTTTAAAAGTATATTAGATGCTAATGAGCATTGGTTTTCATTCTGGTTGGGAATGGTGTTATTGCATTGGCAATGAGATTTGCATATGTGATGCTTTGTATAATAATGCAAAGTAAATGGTTTGTAAATGATATATTTGCTATGTGATATGGCTGAGAAAACAATCGGATATAGTTGGTATGGCATAGGATTAAAAGTGCACTATAAAATACAAACAAAATCGATCGTGGCCATGGGTCCTTGAGGTATGGCGGTTTAACCTGGCCACTCGGACTGTTGGGGACCTCATTTGGGGTATGCGGTTTAACTAGGCAACCCAAATTGATGGTGATCTTGTGGATTAACTAGGCAAGGTTGGTACATTTGCGGCTTAACTAGGTAATGGTGAAATCTCGCGGTTTAACTAGGGGATGGTGACAAATCTTGCGGTTTAACAAGGCAAGGTTTGGGAGATCATGTGGCTTAACTAGGCATGGTATAAGAGATCTGTGTATCCGATATGTATAGGATAGAGGTAGTCTATTCGGGTCACTATAAATGCCAATATATGTGTTAGTTCATGTGTTGAACCTATATTTAATGCTTCGGGAATTAAGCATGATTTATGATATAATGCCTTGGGATTTTGGCATGGAAAATGTATATGATGTTGCATAGAGGCTGTTATGCATTGATTTGGTTGGAATCATAGAAAATGCATTGTTTGTAAGCATGTTTTTTGGAAAACAAGCATATGGTTTTCAAATGGTTATAACGCATCTTTGTTTTATGAGCATCCTCACTAAGCAAGTGTGCTTAGGCTCTCTTTTTCCTAATGATGTAGAACATTAAGGTTTGGGGGCAGCAAGAGGAAGGCTAAGTGATCCAAGGACATTTACAAGTTTGAGTATGAACTCGGTTTATATATCGGTTAATAAGGCAATGTGTTCGCCATGGTTTTTGGGAATTGGAATTCTATTTCCTTATGGATTTTAAGAATGTTTCTATGCTGGTTCTTGAGGATGGTTTGATGTTGCTAAGTTTGATGTTAATCCTTGCTTATATTTGTGGATGAATGGTTGCTTAGGTATGCATCTAGAGCTTCCTTGTTGTTTGCCATGTTGTGATGGTTGTGCAAGTGTATTACAATGTGTTGGTTGTGTTGTCATGATATTGATGCTGAGGATGGTCTATTTGTGCATTTTGGTATGTTTGGTAAAGTGGAATAGGAAGAATGCCTTTAGAGTGATCCTTTGGTAGCATGAGATTGATTTGGATGTTTAACCCTGGTATAAATGTGAGCTTAGGTATTTATGGTTGTTTGTATGCATATATGCAAGTTGCCAGGACCCAAATGCATCTAGATTCGAGTGAAAAACTAGTTAAATTTGACATTACAAGCCAGACGTACCGATACGCAGGTGACCGTATTGGTACGGCTAGGCAATTTTGGGCGGGGTGTTTTGCTACGGGTGTAGGCATTTCGATACTATTTATTTATACTGGAATTTCACTTTTCGGAACGAGCCCGTGTACCTAAACACTAGATGACTGTATCGGTACGGTGTTTTAAGAAATTAAATAGAATTTTTGTATTCAAAGTGGCGTATCGGTATGGTGCTTGGCGTACCAAAACGAAGTTGCAATACTATATAAATATGGGCCTTAGCGTATCGATACAGAGGCAGTTAATTCTGTTAATGTCATGGAAGGGTTGTTTTGTTTTTCTTTTGTTTTAGTCCCTAATTGTTCTGGTTGCAATTGGGTGAGATTGGGTAATGCTTTTGAGTTGATTTTTGACATGTAAGCATGAAATACATTCAATTAAAGGATGGTAACATAAAATTGGGAAAATTTTTTGAAGGTTGCTGAAACTGCAATTTGGTCCCTAATTTATGTTTAAGTCCAATTGGATTTCAAATAGATGCCCGATTGAATTGAGTTTTCACTTGCTGCCATAATGAACACGTAGGATAATATTTGTGCCTTTAGACAAGATAAAAGAAAAAAATGGTTGCGTTTTGGGTTTCTTCTCACGGTTTACCACGGTAAACTAATGTAGCTTGCTCGGTTCGGTCTTGCAACTAGGTCGAGTCAAGGGGATTACATGATTCGTCTGTACTTAGAGGATTCTTGGTCAGATAGAGTGCACAGATGTGCGTAAGTTGGGCTGTATTGTATCTTTGCTTTATGGTGATGCTTATAGCTGGGGGATGACTTCTATCATTGATATGGCACCTGCAGATCTGACATGGAAGTTCTTTTGTGCTACTTTCTAAAAGATGTATCTAATTTCCTGATACCAAGATGAAAAGAAGCGATAGTTTATGGTGTTGGTTCAGGGTAATATGTCTATATCAAAATATGGGGTTTAGTTTGTTCGGTTGAGCTAGTATGCACCTGAACTGGTTCTCGATGATCGTCAGCAATGTGATCATTTCCGTTATGGGTTAGTCAAGGAAGTGAAGACTTATATGTTGGCTTCAGATTACACATAGTTTGATGTCTTGGTTTTTCAAGCTAAGGATATAGAGCAGAATTTGGGATTGTCCTCACATTCGGGGAGTTTTAGTACTGGGAAGAGGATTTCTGAATCAGATATGGGTAGAGATTAGTGTAAGAAGCATCGGGATATGAGGTATCGTCTGGACTAGAGACGTGGTAGAGGTTACGTCAGACATGGACAATAAGGTCAGAACACCTATGCTAGAGTGCTCGAGTGTGGGCACTGTAGGAAGTGTCATTCGGGAGAGTGTTGAGCTATACAAGGTACATGTTGGAGTTGTGGTTCGTAGGATCATTTGGGATGTGACTGTCCATAGATGGCTAGGGGTGGACAGGATCTTGCACCTGTTTTTTCACTACAAAGAGGCCGTTGGTGTGGTCGAGGTAATTTTTAGTGTAGAGTGGATGATCAAAGGACTATTGCTCATACAGTGGCTATTCAACCCGAGGGTGGTGGACCTGTGAAGATCTATGATCATTGCGAGGGGGAATGACACATATGTGATTGCAAGTACTTTTACTTTGTAGTCCATGTCATTACTTTCTTTGATAGATTATGGTTCTACACATTTATACATCTTGCACGAACATGCACGCTTTCTTAATATACCTATAGAAGTTTTAGATATGGGTATGCGAGTAACTAGTTCTTTTGGGGAAACGGTGGTCGTTAAGAGGTTGTTTAGGAGATGTCCTTTGATGGTTCAAGGTCACGAGTTTGCTGCTGATTTGATGGAGTTGTCGTTTCATAGTTTTGATGTAATGTTGGGGATGGATTAGTTGTCTGAGCATAGGGCTGTGGTCGATTTTGAGACCAAGTGAGTTTCGTTTAAACTTGCTAAGGATTATGAAGTGGTGGTTGTGGACGAGAATGTTAAATTCTTGTCTAATGTAGTCTCGACTGTGGAAGTGCAGAAGTTGTTAGAGCTTGAGGGTTAAGCATATATGGCTTATGTTATGAACCCAAATATGAAGGAGGTGCATGTCTAGGATATCCATATCGTTTGTGATTTTCCAAGGGTGTTTCTAAAGTAGTTGCCTGGATTACCACTAGATAGGAAAATAGAGTTTTACATCGAGACATATGAGGATATGACTCTGGTGTCGATTGCATCGCATCGTATGACATCAAAAGAGTTGAAAGATGTAGCTTCAGGAGTTGTTGGATTGTGGTTTCATCAGACCTAGTGTGTCACTGTGGGGAGCACCGGTGTTGTTCGTGAAAAAGAAGGATGGCACAATGAGAATGTGCATTGATTATCGGCAACTAAACAAGTTGACGATTAAGAATAAGTATCCTTTGTCGAGGATTGATGATTTGTTCGATCATTTTTGGGGTGCTACAGTGTTTTTATAACGCTCTGAATTTGGGCCTAGGTGTTAGATAGGTTGATTAGACTGCTTGGGAGAACCAGATTAGGCAATTGGAGCTAGTTTCGGGAATTAAATCTTAATAAATTATTTTTTGCTAAAATAAAATATGGAAAAAATACAAGAAAATGTTTAATTAATATTTGGTAAACTCAATTTGAAGGAATTAAATTGGATTTTAGGACATTTTGGTCTGGTGACTAAGATGTAAAGTTTTCAAAACTGTTTTTGGTGACTAAATCGTAAAATGGTCAAAACTTAGCCTTTAATTAAAAATAAAATATAATTTAGTAAAAGGATTTTAAAAGTCAATTTCATTTTTCTCACGTAACTACATTTCTCTCAAGACAAACTATCAATTTCATTCTAAAATTCTCACGAAACAATCTCTTTTGATTTCCTACTTGATTACCTTGATTTCTACATCAAAATCTACTTGGTTTCTTGAAGTTTTCATCCAATACTTGCCAATTAAGGGTGAAATTAGCAATTAGAGGTGATTTTCATTTCTCTCTTCTAATTAAAGGTTCTTTAATGAAATTCCCAAGTTGTTGATCCTTTACAACTAATTTTTGTTATGAAATTATGATTAAATCATGAATATGGTATTTAAATTGAGTTTTGAGGTGAAAATTGATGAATCTTGATATGGATTTGATTTGTGTTGATTCTAATTGGTTCAGATCAATTAAGAGATGTGTTTTAATGTTAAAAGACGATATTAATAAAAAGAAACCCGAAACTATGTGAATTGTTAATTTTCTAGGTTGTAAATTATTAGATTTTGAAGTGATCTTGGTGTTGTAAGGTTGCTGGAGATATAAGGACGTTATAAAGATGGTTTTGGATGTTAATTGAGGTTGTTAAGATGTTAAAATCAATAGGTTTTGGCTGGGCTTTGATTAGTTGGAGTTTTGTGTGTTTTCGGTTGTTTTAGAGAAGTGTTTGATGGTTTTTAGTGAGAAGAAGTCGTTGTTAATGGTTGCTAGAAATGATAGATGCATGGAAGTGCATTAATCCTCTATTTTTGATTGGGTAAAGCTAGGGAGTTGGATCCTTTAGCTTTTGGAGAGGTTGCGGAAGCTTGATTCTCGCAACGACAAGAGGGTGTTGTGTTGTTGGTGAGTGGAAACATGATCTACTGCTTTTAAAAGGTTTGAAAGATTTTTGGGAGTTTAGATTAAGTTTGAAACACTTGTCTAAGCTCGGAAGTAAGTATCAGATGTTCTCGCTCTCCTGTCCGGATTTGCAAAATACTATCTCATGCACATGTTTATGATTTTGATCATCTACTATTATATGCATGTTTTAGAAATGAAAGATGTTGCAAATGATCATATATGATGATTATTGAGGATGATAAATGATTTTGAGAAAACTAGAATACAAGGTTTGATGTATTGGAAATTGATTTGATTTGATGCATTTGTAAAGCAGTGAGGTAGTGTGGTTTTATTGAGTATTGTTGCAAGTGGTTGATATTAAATGTTATCGGATATGGTTGTCTAGCCATAGGGTTTAAAGTACACTATAATAAGTCATCTCATGTGTGTCGAGGTGTCAAGAGTGTGCCTACAACACCCTCAACGTATATTCGATGATTAAATACACATTGAAGATGTTACTAAAGTTATTAACTGATTTCCTGACTTGTAATTTTTTTTCAAAACTAATTTAGTAAAATAACTTTTCTTTGGTTTTCATTAAATTACAAATATATCTAGTGTCACCTAGTTTCGACCCTGAATTGGTTAATTAAATATTTTATACAGTTATTAACATGAAAATATAATTCAGGGTGTAAACTATGTGTACTACCTAGACCCTTTCTATATTTTAAAATTGCTACTCGATTAGCAATAACTATGTAATAATTATACCAAATCCCATTGCTAAGAGTTCAAAATCATACTATCCATCCATAATACTTAGGTTATAAGCCCATTTAAAATAAGTAAACTAACTTATAAGTTTAGTAATACAAAACAACTGCAAATTTAAAATACGAGTACATGCCCACTATACTATGATGTAAGTGTACATACTATTGCTTATAAGCGAAAACTCGATTTCCAAAGGTGCACCTCCTTCTTCGATAATACTAGCCCGATCGACCTACGTGTATTACGAAGCACACATTAAGTATAACTTAGTGAGGCATAAGTATAACAACATAAATAATTAACATAAATATCACAATCTCTCCAAAAATTGTAAATGATTTCCCGTGCAATTTATAACATTTCATCATTTATCATAATAAATGAGAAACTAACTTATTTCAATGAATCATGGTTGCATGTATATGTATTCAAAGTCATAATACCATTCTTACTTTATCGGTAATAAATACGATAGACTTACTGGCCTATCTACTTGCATAAAAGCATTTCATGAATTATAGCCAAAGTACAATTTCATGTGAACCTATGGTATACGAGTCATCATAATGACACCGTAGTGTCTGCAACGCCGTAGCGTCTGATGATGAGTACATACTCGATGACGCCCTTTGCTCCTCATTATCGCACCTTTTGTGCTAGTCAACACCGAAGTGTCTAAACAACAGTATAGTGCCTAAAGTCAACATCGTAGTGTCTGGAACGCACTGTAGTGCTAGAATGCAGCTGCTAAGACTCTATGGATATCCAACTATACCAAAGACTCTCACACTAGTACTCGGGCATAACAATAGAATATTTTCACATTTAATATCCAATCCATCAGGGTTATCATCCATAATTCGATAATGGACAGTTCATACCCAAAATCTAAAATTCAATTTATCTTAGAAAAACCATTATGCCAAATCAATGTATCACATATGCCATTTAATATGTCATGCCATTTGCATAACTTTGATTAACATACATTTTCATTAATATCAAGGTCGACTTATCGCAAGTCGCCCTATTTGTAACATGTCATACATGCATATAATGCACTCACCTAGGCTATGCAAAATACTGGGCCACACTAAGCTAGTTCACTACTTTTTCCTTGCCTCTTTTATCTCGTGTTTCCTTGTCTTGCTCAAATGCTGTAAATTTACCCATCGAACATATACAATAACATACATGTTAGATTTTTTTAATCTAACACTAGTTAACTATAAAATACTAGTATAATTATTCGAATATAAAAATTTTCCTAAAAATTTCCCTTTTTCTCCCTTGGTAGCCGAATAGTCCATTTTGGTCTTTAGTGACCATTTTGCACCTTTTTGCAATTATTCAAGCTCGAATCACAATTACTCCAAAATTCAAACATTTTCACTAACTTTTACTCAATGCTCTTCAATCCACTAACCTTTGTTAAAGTGACATTTTTGTCACCAATTTCACACAAAAGTTTGCAAACTTGTACTAATTACTCAATCCAACATTTTTACAATGTTTCTCAAAATTTTCCTTCTATTTTAGCCCTTGGCCGAATTGGTCACTAAACCTTCCCAATGTTGTTTTTCATTCAAACAACATTCTAATATGCTCGAAATAATTTTCCAACATATATTCTTCATTTCCAAGAATTAACACTTAAAACCCCAATTTATTCCTTCATGCTTTTCAAGGACTTTATTTTAGTCCTAATGCCATAATCAAGCTTGTAGAATCATAAATATTCCATATTCATCCTTAATTTCAAAACCCTAAATAAAATCCCAAATTCTAGGGTTAGGGTTTATGTCTTCAAACATGAAATTAATCTAAATCTAAGCTTGATTTCAACTCCACAACACTTGATTTACTTAAATCAATCTTCAATCTCAACATAGAACATGAAACCCTATTTTCTCTCTCATCAATAACATGAACAAATCTTCATAACTCTTTGTAAAATTACTATCAAATGAAAGAAAATTAAACATAGATTGATTTTCTATCAAAAAGCATACCTGGAATCTTGTTTAGAAGCCTTCAAAATACCTAGGAAAACTTTTGTGTATTTTTCCCTTTCTTTCTTGGTGTTTTCGAAATGGAGGGGGAAGAGGATGAACACTTTTTTGTTCATATTTTATCTTATTAATGTCATGTGTTTTTAATTAAATTAATATTAAATCATTTAATTACTTAAGTCCAAATAACCCTCCAACTAAGTCCTATTTTCTAATTTGCCATTTTGTAAAGTAGAATTAAATCTAGTTAGAATCCAACTCGAAATATTAAAAAATTTATAAAAATAATATTTTATGAATTTTCCATGGCTTATGGAACTGTCTTTAAAATTCCAATTCGATCCGATTACCTGCTAATCACTTACTACGATTTTTCATTTTTCGAACTATCAGATTAAATATGAAATTCTCATATTTCTAATTTCTATAAATAAATATTGTTGATATACAAAATATTCCATAATTTTGTAAAAATCAAAATCATGAAATTTTTACTCGGTCTAATATACTGATAATTTACCTAAAATCTTTATCGGATAAAATTCTCTTAATAATCCTTTATCAGTTATCCATACAAATAATATTAACTCGAATTGATTCCTTTTTATTAGTCTCAAGTACTGACATGAGACATTCCCAAGAGGTCACTCATCCTATGCCTTTTTATTAGTTTAATATATTGATAATTAACCTTGTAGTTCAATCGAAATTCGATATCTTATACTGCATTTTTTTTCGAATCAAGTATCTATTTATCCCCTAATTGTTCGATCAAAAATAGTTTTCTACATAAATCCCATACCGAAAATCAAATTATACAGATCAACTTCCTGTAACCTGTACTACTTATCTGTGGAATAAAAATATTTAATGGTAAAATTATCCATCAGGTACCTATACTTTTCCATCGGATTTCAACCAAACTTCACAAGTACCTTATTTTGCTTACTCTCTATCACACGGTACTCTTAATTCTCAGAAACTCCTTTCCTAGAATCCATAATTAAAGAAATCCTAACTTTTATATTTTGTCACTTTAGTCACTAAGTTGGCTTTTAAACCCTTATCTTAGTACTAAATGACTCTTAACCAACTTAGCAAATTTCAGGGTATTACAATTCTCCCCCTTAAGAAAATTCGTCCTCGAATTTTAAAACGTACCTGATTTAAATAGTTGCGGGTACTGCTTTCTCATTTTCTCCTCGGTCTCCCAAGTTGCCTCTTCCACTTTATGGTTCTTCCAAAGGACTTTGACCAATGGAATTTTTTTATTTCTCAATTCTTTGACTCCATGCGATAAAATCTATGTTGGTTCTTCTTCATATGTTAAATCAGGTTGCAATTCAATCTCTTCTGAAGTGATAACATGCGAGGGATTTGATCGATACCTTCGCAACATAGATACATGAAATACATCATGGATCTTGCTCATCTTTGGAGGTAAGGCCAGTTGATAAGCCACTAGTCCAACTCTTTTGAGAATTTCATAAGGTCCAATGAATCTGGGACTTAATTTCCCTTTTTGACCAAAACGTAGTACTTTCTTACAAGGTGAGACCTTCAAGAATACTTTATCTCCAACTTGAAATTTAACATCATTTCTCTTTTTGTCTGCATATGTTTTTTGTCGATCTGCGGCTGCTTTGAGATTATTCTGAATAATACTCACTTTATCTTCCATTTCTCGGGTTAAATCAATCCCACCTGTTATTGGGTTAATATAAACATTTTGATCTTGTAATTCGAACCAATTAAGAGGAGTCTTTTACTTCCGTCCATAAAGTGCTTCAAACGGTGCCATTTTAATGCTTATCTGGTAACTGTTGTTATATGTGAATTCAGCTAATGGCAAATACTGCAACATCCTCAACATATATTCAATATTCAAATACACATTAAAGATGTTACTAATTGATTTACACTGATTTTCAGACTTGTAAATCTTTTTGTTTGCAAAACTAATTTGATTATAAAACCCTTTCTCGGTTTTCACTAAATTACAAATTTGTCTAGAGTCACCTAGTCTCGACCCTAAATTGGTTTTTAAAACACTTTAAGCAGTTATTAGAATAGAAATATAATTCAGGGTGAAAACTATGTGTGCTGCCTAGACCCTTTCTTGATTTTAAAATCGCTACGTGATAAATGACCAACTAAGTTTAAAATCGTTTGAAGCATCTTTTCTAACATTCTTAATTCCTCAAACTAAGTCATGTTTCTAGATCATACATCCATATTAACTTATAAGTAGAGTACGAAAATTTAGACATGCAAAAGAGATACTTATTTAATATCTATACATGCCCCACTAGAATAGGATGTGGTGATACTTAATATCCTAATTTTGGCTAGTGACCAAAATATAAATTTTGAAAGTTTTGTGGATAAAGTATAAACTTAGGAAAATTTCAAGGACTAAATTGTGATTTTCAAAAGTTATGCATTTTAGTCTCATAAAAGAATAGTTTTCCCCCAAGAATGATGTTTTCGTGTTACCCGGATCTTTCGTACGGAGTTTGTATTAATGGCTATATAGAGTTTAGAAAAATATTCGGATAATCGGATCGAATCGAATATCCAAGATATTTTGAAGGATGATAAGCCAAGGTTGATTATGTCATTTTACATGTCTGAGATATTTTCTTTGTGTTGGAAGAATATGAACCCTTGGATTTAAGTTGATTTTCCATGCTAAATATGAGCCGTTGGATGAAAAATGGCAAGATCGTAATTTGGGGAAATTATAAGGGCAAAGTTTGTAACTACTAACTCAAGATTAAATCTAGGCCATTGGATGAAGGATGATGACATGAGTTACATTATGGAAACATAGAATTTTCAGAATAGATCCGATAGCTCGGTAAAAGTAAAATCGTAGTAGAAGTATTTAGTGAATATCGGGAAATCGAATAAATAATTTATTTCAGTTTTAAATAAAGTTAAGCATGCTTAGGCTAGAGAAATTTTAGGATGGGTGATGATTGAGAAATTTTCCTAAAAAATTTTAAATTACCTCGATTTTTTATTAAAGAAGTCATAATATTTCTGACTCGTACCCGGTGTATGGATACGGAAAGGGGATGTTACAGATACTTACTGATAATGTAGGCTAATTTGATCGAACAATGTGCAGCTCCTCCTTTGCTACCTGGTCCGAAGTACCTACGCGTGATACGAAACACACGCTAAGTATAACTTAGTGAGGCATAATCATAACAATGTAAAACAATGATTCTAAATAACACAGGCCTACAAAATGGCAAACGATTTCCAATTGCAGTTGATAACATTTTATCATGCGTAGAACTACCTTATATGTATAGTTCATTAAACTAATATAATATTCAAATCATAGGATTCGATCTATCTTACCAGTCTTGTGTACATTAAGCTTTTTAGCTTAACTGCCTGCATAAATGCATTTCAAGTATTATAGCCCAAAGTACAAAATCATATGATGTTATGGTATGCGAGTCATCACGACACCGTAGTGTCTACGACGTCGTAAAGTCTACATCGTTGAAGCTACTCAGATGAGTATGTACTCAAGGACGCCCTTTGCTCCTCATTATCACACCTTTTGTGCTAACAACACCGAAGTGTCTGAACAACTCCATAGCGTCTAAGTCGACACCGAAGTGTCTAAACATCACCGAAGTGACTGAAACACACTGTAGTGCTAGGACACAACTGCTAAGACTCTATGGATATCCAATTATACCTATGGTATACGAGTCATCATAACGACACCGTAGTGTCTGCAATGCCGTAGCGTCTGATGGTGAGTACATACTCAAGGACGCCCTTTGCTCCTCATTATCGCACCTTTTGTGCTAGTCGACACCAAAGTGTCTAAACAACACCGTAGTGTCTGCAATGTTGTAGCATCTAATGTCAACACCGAAGTGTCTGGAACGCACCGTAGTGCTGGAATGTAGATGCTATGACTCTATGGACATCCAATTATACCAAAGACTCTCACACTAGTACTTGGGCATGACAATATAATAATTTCACATTCAATATCCATTTCATCAATACTATTATCTATAATTCGATAATGGGCAGTTCATACCCAAAATCTAAAAATCCGATTTATCTTAGATAAATCATTATGCCATATCAATGTATCACATATGCCATTTAATATTTCATGCCTTTTACATAACTTTGATCAACATACATTTTCATTACTATCAAGGTCGACTTCTCGCAAGTCTCCCTCATATCACATCTATAAAATAAGTAAAAATGTACTCACTCATATCACATATATATATATAAATAAGTAAAATACACTCACTTGGGCCATGCAGGATATTAGCCTCACTAAGCTATTTCGATAGTTTTTCTTTGATCTGGTACTCTTAACCTTGTCAATAGCTATACAGTACTATTTGAACATACATAACACTATTCATGTTAGATTTTTAATCTAACATTGCTTAACTATACTATACTAGTATAATTATCCGAATATAGAATATTTTTTTAGAAATTTTCACTTTTTCCTTTAATAATGCCAAATTGTTCATTATGGTCCCTAGTGACCATTTTGCACATTTTACAATTTATTCTAGCTCGAATCACAATTATTCAATAATTCCATCATTTTCACTAACTTTTATTCAATACCCCTTTTCCACTAACTTTTACCAAAGTGACATTTTCAATACTAATTTTACACATAAACTTGTAAACTTGTATCGAATAATTAATCCAACATTTCTATAAACTTTTTTCTCACATTTTCCCCTACTTTTAGACCAAAGCTGAATTGGTCCTTGAACTAGCCAAGGCTGTCGAAATGGTCCCTTGCCACTTCTTTTCTTGTCAATTTAGTCCCTTGGATTCTAGTTTCAATTCTAACTTCATACAACATATTCGAATTATAAAATCTCATAATCATAATAATTTCAGAATATTTTTCCTATAATTTTTCTACAAGCCGAAATGGGTATCTATATTTTCTAATGACTTTATTTTAGTCCAAATTCCATAATCAAGCTTCTAAGTTCATAATCTCTTCAAATCCATCACTAGGATAATTTTCACAATATTTCTCCAAATTTCCCCATGCATGCTGAAATGGTCACTTAAAGAACTAGTTGAGGATTTTTCATTCTAACATCAAAATCAAGCTTCTAATATCATCAATCTTTCACTCTCATCATCAATTTCAAAACTCTAAATAAAATCCCAAATTCTAGGGTTAGGGTTTTTTAATCTTAAACATGAAATTATTTGCAATCTAAGCTTGACTTCATCTCTACAACACTAGATTTGCATAGATCAAGCTTCAATCTAAACATGGAACATGAAAACCTATTTTTTCTCTCTTCAAGAACATAATCAAAACTTAAAAACTCTTTATAAAATTACTATCAAATGAAAGAAAATTAAAAATAGATTAATTTTCCATCAAAAATATACCTTGAATCTTGTTTGGAAGCCTTCAAAATGCCTAGGAAAATTTGTGTATTTTTCCCTTTCTTTCTTGGTATTTTCGAAAATGGAGGGGAAAGAGGATGAATATTTTGTTCATATTTTTTTTTATTTATGCCACATGTAATTGATAAATTGAATTTTTTATTCAATTTAGTATTATTCCAAAATTAGCCTCCAACTGAAACATAATTTACAAGTTGCCATTCTAGTTCAATTCCAACCAAATTCCATTCAACTCCAACCAAACTAGAGTAATGTCTTTCACATGGGAAATTACCATATTGCCCATGGTACTTTCAAAATATTTCAAAATTGCCATTGTGACCAAATTACCAAAACTAGTCACTTAAATAACTAATTTTGCCATTTTGTAAAAATCCAACTATTCTAGTTAGATCACAATCAACCAATTAATAATTTATTCATAAAATAATATTTTATGAATTTTTGTTACTTATGAAACAACCTCTGAAATTTCGATTCGATCTGATTTCTCGATATCCACTTACTATTTCTACTGCGATTTCCCCTTTATCGGGCTATCAAATAAATTCTAAAGAGTCCTTATTCCATATCTAAAAAATAAATAATATTATCAATTAAAATATTCCATATTTATGAAGTCAAACTTAAAAGTTTGACTCGGTCCAAATATACCGATAATTATCCAAAATCTTTATCGGACACAATTTCTCTTAATAGTTCTTAATCAGCTATCCATATGAATAATATTAACTCGAACTAATTCCTTTTTTATCAATCTAAAGTATTGACACGGGACCTTTTCCTTCCAAAATAGATTGTATCTTTTTAGGGTCAACGTGAATCCCTTCAGTTAAAACAATATGACCCAAGAACGCCACTTCTGATAACCAAACTCACATTTCAAGAGTTTTACATAAAACATTTCTCTATCATATGGTAAAATTTCATAATTTTTCAGTTCGATCCGGGTATTTGAATTCCACTTAAACTTTGACTGTGATTTCCTAATATTCGAAATATCGGATCAAACTAGTAATTTCACATTCGGACCACACCAATAGGTGCTCTATCTAATTATGAAATAAAACACCTAAATTTTGGGAAATTACAACTTTGTCCCTTTAACTTTTTATATTTCGACTTGTACCATACAAGTTTTGAAAACTTATCATTTTGGTCACTAAACTTTAACCTTGAATTCCCATTCCAAATTTTCCTTGGATTATTACCAAACTTTTCGAGTACCCTAATTTGCTTATCCTCTATCTCATGGTACTCTAAATTCTCAAAAATTCCTTCTCTAGAATCTATAATTAAAGAAATCCTAACTTGTGCATTTTTTGTCATTTTAGTCACTAAGTTAGCTTTTAGGCCCTTATCTTAGTACTAAATGACCATTAGTCAACATAGCAAATTTTGGGGTATTACAATTCTCCACCTTAAGAAAATTCATCCTCGAATTTTCAAAACGTACATGGTTTAAAAAGTTGCAGGTACCGCTCTTTTGTTTTCTTCTTGATTTCTCAAGTAGCTACTTCTACTTTATAATTACGCTAACTTTTACCAATGAAATTTTCTTATTCCTTTTAATTCCATATGCTAAGATTTTCATCGGTTCTTCTTCACACGTCAAATATCGGGTTGTAATTCAACTTCCTTTGGGTTGATAACATGCGAGGGATCTGATCGATACCTTCGCAATATAGATACATGAAATAGATCATGGATCTTGCTCATCTCTAGAGGTAAGGCCAGTTGATAAGCCACTGGTCTAACTCTTTTGAGAATTGCATAAGGTCCAATGAATCTAGAACTTAGTTTCCCTTTTCGACCAAAACGTAGTACTTTCTTCCAAAGTGAGACCTTGAGGAATACTTTATCTCCAACTTCAAATTTAATATCCATTCTCTTTTTGTCTGCATATGCCTTTTGTCAATCCACGATTGCTTTAAGATTATTCTGAATAATCCTCACTTTATCTTTCATTTCTCGGGTTAAATCAATCCTACCTGTTTTTGGGTCAGTATGAATATTTCGATCCTGTAATTTGAACCAATTAAGAGGAGTTCTGCACTTTAATCCATAAAAGTACTTCAAACGGTGCCATTTTGATGCATGTCTGGTAATTGTTGTTATATGTGAATTTAGCTAATGGCAAATACCTTTCCCATGATCCAGTGAACTCAATAATACAAGCTCGCAACATATCTTCTAAAATATATATCGTTCGTTCTGACTGGCCGTCCGTTTGAGGATGGAATATAGTACCAAAATTTAATTTAGTACATAGTGCCTCATGTAATGCTCCCAAAACCTCGACGTAAACCTCAGGTCTCTATCTGATACAATCGATACTGGAACACTATGTAGTTGTACTATTTCTCTTATATACAATTTTGCATACTTATCCATTGAATAATCTACACGAACTAGAATAAAATGTGCAGACTTCGATAAATGATCCACGATGACCCATATTGAAACTTTTTTGCTGGGCGTAAAGATGAAATTTTGTTGCAAAGGAACCATCATGTCCCAAGGATAATTGTTCATTCATTGCACGGCTACCACGTTAGCTTTTTTCGGGATGATAATCAATAATCACATAATAATCTTTCAGGAATAAACCCATCTTCGTTGTCTTAGATTCAGATCTCATTGTGTCATCAAGTATTTCAAACTTTTGTGATCAGTGTAGATATGACACTTTTCACCATATAAATAATGTCTCCAAATTTTTAATACAAAAATCACTGCTGCCATCTCCAAATCATGAGTCAGATAATTCTTTTCATGAGTTTTGAGCTATCATGATGTATAAGCTACTACGCGTCCTTCTTGCATTAATACACAACCCAAACCATTATGGAATGCATCACTGTACAAAATGTACTCTTTTCCCGGCTCTGGTTAAATTAGTACTGGTGCCTCTGTCAAAACTTTCTTTAATCTTTCACAACTCTCTTGACACTTCTCTATCCATACAAAAGAAACATCTTTCCTTAACAGTTGAATAAGTGGCATGGCGATGATGGAGAAGTTTTGGACAAATCTTCTATAGTATCCAGCTAATCCCAAGAAACTTCTGACTTCCGAGACATTCTTTAGTGCTTCCCATTTAAGAATAGCTTGTATCTTCTTGTGATCCACTCTTATTCCATCAGCAGATACGACATGTCTGAGAAAAGTTACTTCAAATAGCCAGAATTCACATTTGGAAAACTTTACATAAAGCTGCTTATCTCTTAATGTCTGTAGTACCACTCAGAGATGTCGATCATGATCATCTTTAGTCTTAGAATATACCAAGATATCATCTATAAATACCACCACAAATTGGTCCAAGTAGGGTTGAAACACCTTATTCAACAACTAAAAACTCATAGTGTTCATAGCGAGCCTTGAATGCTGTCTTTGGTATATCTTTTCCTTAACTTTTAGTTGATAATAGCCTAATCGAAGATCGATCTTTGAAAACACAACAGTGCCTATGAGCTAATCAAATAGATCTTCAATTTTTGGCAACAAATACTTATTCTTTATCGTCACCTTATTCAGTTGTCGATAATCTATACACAATCGTAAAGATCCATCCTTCTTCTTTACAAATAACACTAGCCTCCTTATGGCAAAACACTCGGTCAAATATAGCCTCGATCTAATAACTCTTGTAATTGAGCTTTCAGCTCCCTTAATTCTGTTGGCACCATCCTATAGGGTGCCATCGATATCGACTCTGTTCTGGGGTGCACATCTATTCTAAATTGTACCTTTTTATCTGGAGGTAACCCTGGAAACTCATCTGGAAAAACATTTGGAAATTCTCGCACAGTTGGGATATCTTCCAATTTCTTGTTTGATGCTTGGGTATCCATCACATTAACTAAATACGCTTCACATCCATTATTTAGCATCCTTTGAGCCATCGCTGCAGAGATTACTGAGTCTAGACAATCATTTCTTTCTTCCACTACAACCACCTCTGAACCATCCGGTCCTTGAAGTACTAATTGCTTCTTTTTGCATTTAACATCTGCATCATATGCAGATAATCAGTCCATCCCCAAGATAATCTCAAATTCATGGAATGGTAGCTCCATTAAATTCGCTGGAAATTAAATCTCTTGAATCACTAAGAGACAATTCTTACATATCCGGGTCACTCTAGCACTATGACCAAGCAGATTACTGGCAATCACATCACTACTAATAGTCTCCATAGGAATTCTTCTTTTTCTAACTTTTCATATTTGATTATCTTAATTTATTAATAACAATCACAATTCTATTTAATCATAAGCTTATCATCCTATGACTATCTTTTACCTTGAAATGTGCGTATGATCCCTTACTCTCTAAATTTCTTATAACTTATGCTATTATAAGCGTAAGTGCAAATACAGATGTTAGAGACTAACATCTTATAATTATTGTACTAGTTCTCTATTATACAAATAACTCATCCTGGTTAGGAGTTAACTACCATATTTATTTCACTGTGTTGTACCCATTGTGGGTCTTTTCTTAACCCTCAAAATTCGTCAACTGACGAAATCTAACAGTATCTTATTTTTCTTATAGCCATTAGATTCTTATTCATACTATTGAGGAGCTACATCAAGTTATGCAAGCATTACATCAGTAACATCACATCCTAGGGGCATGTACACTTTACCAAAATCATATTGGACTCGGTTTACCCTCCAGAATCGGCTAAACCTTTGCTCTAATACCACTAAATGTAACATTATCAACATATATTCGATATTCGAATACACATTAAAGATGTTACTAACTGATTTACACTGATTTCCAGACTTGTAAATTTTTTTATTTACAAAACTAATTTGATTAAACAACCATTTCTCGGTTTTTACTAAATTACAAATCTGGCTAGAGTCACCTAGTCTCGACCCTGAATTGGCTTATAAAATACTTTAAGCAGTTATTAGAATAAAATATAATTCAGGGTGAAAACTATGTGTGCTTCCTAGACCCTTTCTTGATTTTAAAATCGCTACGCGATAAACTACCAACTAAGTTTAAAATCGTTTGAAGCATCTTTTCTAATATTCTTAATTCCTCAAACTAAGTCATGTTTCTAGATCATACATCCACATTAACTTATAAGTTGAGTACAAAAATTTAGACATACAAAAGAGCTACTTATTTAATATCTATACATGCCCCACTAGACTAGGATGTGGTGATACTTACTGATAATGCAGGCTAACTTGATCGAACAATGTGCAGCTCCTCCTCTGCTACCTAGTCTGAAGTACCTACGTGTGAAACGAAACACACGCTAATTATAACTTAGTGAGCCATAATCATAACAATGTAAAACAATGATTATAAATAACATAGCCCTGCAAAATGGCAAACGATTTCAAATTGCAGAGATAAATACGTACTCGAGGACTTACATTCAGAGATGAGCAAGATCCATGATGTATTTCATATATCTATGTTGCGAAGGTATCGATCAAATCTCTCGCATATTATCACTCCAGAAGAGATTGAATTGCAACTTGATTTAACATATGAAGAAAAACCCAGTGGAGATTTTATCTTATGGAGTCAAAGAATTGAGAAATAAAAAAATTCCATTGGTTGAAGTGTTACATTCTTAATTACTCGTTTTTCGTTATTTTGTCTATCTCATTATTCCATTACTATTTTTATTAAACAAAAGTCAAGTCACCAATCAGAACGCTTTGTTAGACTAAAGTACATGAATAATTAATATGTAAAATAGAAACAAAAGTGAGAATTAGTGACCGAGAAAAAAAAAACAAAGTGAGAATTAGACTAAAGTACATGAATAATTAGATATTAAGTAAAATATCGTAGAGACGTCATCCCGAGGCATATCTCCAAAATTGAGTTACAATTTTTCAATATAATTCTATATGCTTCTAGAAATATTAAAAATTATTAAAATAAAATTTTAATTATAATTGAAGGATTAAAATTATTTAAAAAATTTAGAGACCAAATAAAATACTTTTGTTTTAAAATTAATATGTCACATTATCCTTTTCCGCAACTAATCGTTTTATAATGTTTTAAAATTAAATGACAAAATAAGTATTTGACCATTATTTTAGTAACAACTTTTAAAATTTACCCACAAGTTTTGTTAAACCTTAATTTTTTTTATAAAACTCAAAATTAATGAACAATTGAATTTTGGTATTGGAGAGAAAATGACTTACTAAAAGCGTATTCATTAAGCCTCCGTCCCATAAATTTTCTATATAGGCTAAATGCGCTTCTAGCAAAGCGAGTATTCATTAAGCCTCCGTCTTATAATTTTTGTAACATGTTGACTTTTCATATAGTTTTAAGGAAAAAAAAGTTTTTATGAAATATGTATTGTAAAGTAATTAAAATAATAATTTTATCTTTGAAAAATTAGATTTTATTTTTGTTAAAAAACTAAAAAGGGGTAGAAAAGAAAATATGACTTGTAAAAATTATTAGAATTTTTCAATGAAACAATTTTAATGAAACAAATTTAAAATACAAAAGAGACAAAACTAATGGGACGGAAGGAGTATATTTTTATCTTATATGATTAAGATGCGCATCGTTTCTTTATATAAATTTTATAAAACTTGTATTATTGAAGTAAAAATGCCAGAAATATATACATTTTATACTGTAAAATGTCAACTGCCACTCTACGACCACAAAGCATTGCATAGATAAAAAGTCATACAAAGAAAAAAGAATTTAATATCTCATTACCCCTGTATGCTTTTTTCTTAGTTATTTGTTTATTATTATTTTACCTTACTCATTATCTTGTTAGTATTTTCAAAAAAAAAAGTAACGTGACTCAATTAGAACATACATAAACATAAGATAAAAACTAAAAAATATAGAGAAAAATTAAATTTGAAAATAAAAAAAACCGAAATATATTTTAAAAAATCTATGACTTTCAAAATTTATTTTTCCCAAAACTGCACTTATGCAAAATTTATTCTCACAAATTCATAAAATCATTAAATGTAACATCCCAAAATCGGGCTTAGTTGGAATTCAATTCCGACAACTGGAAATTTTATATTGGAAAGTCAAACTATAGCATTGACCTTTGACCAAGTGGTCAATTATTGAAATATTGAATTCCAAATTAGTATTGCTATTGATCAAGGACCTTATTGTAAACATTGAACTTGGTTAGTGATCAAATTGAGAAAATTAGAACTATTGGGCCAAAAGTGAAATAAATGGAAAGTTAAGGGACTAATCATGTAATTAGCCCCTCAACCCATGAATCACCACTTACATGGGCATTTGGAGTGAAGTTGCTTCACCTAAAGGAAAGCCAAATAGAAAAGAAAGAGATAAGAAAAGAGTTAGAAACTTACCCGGTTAATTCCTAAGTCTACACCTCATATCCATCTTCATCTTCTTCATTAGTTGGTCAAGCAAGCACCTCCATTGGAGGATACTCCAAGCTTTGATTTTCTCAATCTTCTTAATCCTAAACTATAGGTATCGATTAGGTAAGCAATAGCCCTTAATTGATTCATTGATTTCATGGCTAAAATTATGTCTAAATCCAAGTCCAAGAAATCAAGAACCCGAAAATTTCTTAGGGATATCAAGGCTCAATCTCTATTGTTTTTCATAGCTAATAAGTTGATATGAATCTATTATTGATATTGAAATCCTTGTTATTTATATTTCTTTTGTAGCTCAAGAATCACCAAATCTATCAAATTCCAACAGGTCTAAGAATAAAGAAATTGTCATCCGAGAGCCCTAAAAGCTTCGAGATTGTCGATGAGTGTAGTCGAAGTCTCGGGATTTGCCAAGTGCCTTTTCCGATTTCATTCTATTGGTCTATTGTATTTCCATCATTGAAATCAAGGTATAGATATATGAAAACCTTGTTGAAGGTATCATTGGTAAGCTTTGGTAAGCTTTACATTGTTAAATTGATTATTGATTCATGGTATTGTCATTGATATCGTTGGAACATTGTGAAAGGTCATATTGATCATGATACACCGTTATTGACAAGTTGACATTGCCATTGTTATTGTTATTGCTATTGTTATTATTATTGGCCTAATTATTGAATCCTTGGATACAAATGGTCATTGGATACAATTGACATGCCATAGAATTCATGAACTCATTGGTACGGAGTGTACTACGATCCTTGAGCTAAGGCTCTAATTGACGATGTTGGTGGGATGTGTTGGTTTGGTCTTATTGGTGATTATAGAGGCTATTGACCATTCATTGTTGGCGATGTTGGTTAGGAATTTGCGTATCCACTTTCGCATATCGATCCAAGGAATTAAGTTATTGAAATTATTGTTAAAATATGGTTTGAGATGTATTTACAGTGATTTTCATGTTATTGATGCCATTGTTATTCACTCTACAATTGTTGACTACCTCACTAGGCTATTAAGCCTAACGCATCTCATTTCCATGCATTTTCAGGTTAAGAGGTTGTTGGACCAAGGATCTGAGTAAGAAGCATTTTGGAATCAAGTTTACAAGTTACATGTAATGTAAAATTTGTCCTTAAACTCCTAGCAAGGTGGCATAGGGTCTTGACATATTAGTTTAGCCCCATTTTGTGTGTATACAATGCTCACCATGTTGAAATAGCTAAAGTATATAATATGACATGTTGGATAGTTGGAAAATTGGTAAACATGACCTATAATGCATTAATAAGTGAAATCATGACAAATGGACTCGGAATGCTATGAAATTTGACAAGTAGATAGATATGATGATTAAAAACTTGCTTGTAAATTTTGGCAATAATTGAACAAGGTTAAGATCCCTAAAGTGATTAAAAACCAGACTAAATTTGTCATTACAGGTCTGTCATCCCGATACGGATAATGGCGTATCAGTATGGATATGCATTTTGGGATGTAGGTAAAGGGGGCGTATCGATACGACTATTGAGTATTGGAACGAGAAAAAGAATTTTGAAAATTACTATAGCACTGTATCGATACTGTATCGATCCCTAAAGTTGACCTTTTTGCATTGACCACGTGTACCGATACCCAGTATCGCTATTGGCCTAACAAACTTAACCATTTTTACAGTCATGGTAAGCATATCGATACGACCTAGGCGTATGAGTATGAAAAATTAACACTAGAATCTGAGTTTAATTAAGACAAGCATAGCTTACCGATATGGATGTACTCGTATCAGTACGACCCCTATTGTTCATAACTACTTTAACTACCTCATAACAGGCATACCGATACGACCTTTCGAGTATCGGTACTGAGGTAGGTAAGTTAGTTAAAAGAGTTTTTTTAGAATTTTGTAAAATGGTCATTGAATTTTATAAGGCTTAATTAAAGGTGTAAATGAACTCTGAATATATTGAAAATTTGTATGCAAGACATTCATGCATTGAATTTCACATTAATAACCCTAATTATTGATAAGACCCTGTAATTTACTAATATTACAATTTAGTCCCTAAATTTGTTTAAGTCACCAAATGACCACTAATTACAACTTGGGAAAGCTTTATTGATTGTTATTATGTAGCACCCTAAAACCAGGCTTAGTCAGAATTCTATTCCAGCGCCCAAAAATTTTACACCGAAAAGTTAAATTATAGTATTAGCCTTTGACCAAGTAGTCAATCCTTGAACTATTGAATCCTAATTAAGTATTGATATTGGTTAAGGATCCCATTGAAAACATTGAACTTGTTTTAGTGACTAAATTGAGAAAATTGGAAAGTTAAGGGACAAAAGTGCAAAGAATAGGAAGTTAAGGGACTAACCTTGTGATTAGCCCCTTCTCAAGCCTAATCACCACATGCGTGGGATTAGGATAGTGAATTCCTTCATTTCAAGGAGAGGTTTGCAATTCAAAACTAAAGAGAAGAAAGAAAGAATCTTACCAGTTAAAGTTTCACCAAGCTAGTACCTTAGCTATCATTATCTTTTTCCTCTTATCACACACCTCAAGCAAGCACCTCCATTGGAGGGTTATCCAAGCTTTGCTTTCTTTCAATTTCTTGATACTATAGTGTTGCTATTGAATGAGTAAGCAAAAGCCCTCCATTGATTCATCGATTCCATGACCAAATCCACGTTTAATTCCAAGTTCATGAATTCAAGAACCCTAGAAATTCTCTAGAGATATCATAGCTTATTTGTTATTGTTTCTTATGGCTAATAAGTTGTTATGAATCAAGAATTGATAATAAAATCCTTGCAATTTCTACTTACTTGTAGCTCAAGAGAATCAAGGTGAAGAATCACCAAGTCCTTCTAATTCCAACAAGCTCAAGAACGAAAGGATTGTCATCCGGGAGCCTTGAAAGCCTTGAAAGTATCGGTGAGTGTAGTCGGAGTCTCGAGATTGGTTAGGTGCCTATCTCGATTTCGTTATATTGGTCTATTTCATTTCCATCATTGGAAACAAGGTATGGATATATGAAAACCTTGTCAAAGGTATCATTGGTAAGCTTTGGTAAGATTATTACATTGCCAAGTTGATCATTGAATCATTGCATTGTCATAGATATCAATGAAATATTGATTAAGGCCATATTGACCATGGCATATTGTTAATTTATATTGATATTGTCATAGCTACCGTTATTGTTATTGTTATTATTATTGATATTGATATTGTTATTGATATTGGCCTAAGTATTGAATCCTTGGATATGAATGGACATGAGATACAATTGGCATGCCATAGAATTCATGAGCTTATTGGTACGGAGTGGAATACGATCCTTGAGCTAAGGCTCTATTTGGTGATGTTGGTGAGATGTGTTAGTGTTGGTTTTATTGGCGATGTTGGAGGATATTGACCATCTATTGTTGGCAATTTTGGTTTTGAATTTGCGTATCCTTATTTACATGTCAATCCAAGGAAATTAATTATTAAAATTATTGTTAATACATGATTTAAGATGCACCTTTATTGTTTTACATGTTAATGAAATTATTGACATTCATGTTATTATTCTGGACTACCTCACTAGGTTATATAAGCCTAATGCATCTCATTTCCATGCATTTTCAGGTTAAGAGTTGAGTGGATCAAGGATTGGAGCAAGAAGTGTTTGAAGCAAGTCACACCAACTATATGTAATGTTAATCTAGCCTTTGAACTCCTAGAATGGTGGCATAGGGTCTAGTCATGTTAGTTTAGCCCCTTTTTGTATGTACATGTGATGCACCATGTTAAATAAGTTAAGATGAGAAATATGGCATGTTAATATTTTGATAAAATTTGTAAAGTGGCCTAAAATGCACTAATAAGTAAAAACATGGTAAATGGATTCAAAATGGCATGAAATTTGACATGCATATAGAAACAATGTTTTTAAGCATGCTGGTAAAAATTGGTAAAGATTGGACAAAGTTAAGGCCTCTAAATAGAATAAAAACTAGACAATAATTGTCATTTCAGACACATGCGTACCGAAACGAGTAGTGTCATGCCGCTACTGAAAAGCCATTTTGGGCAATGTTAACCTAGGCGTACCGGTACGGGTGATGTCGTACCTATACTGGAATACAATTTTGGTAACATGTATTAAGGCGTATCGGTACTGCTACAGTAGTATCGATATGCCAAATCAACAATGGAATTTTACTGTAGCAAGGGGTATCGGTATAGGTGGTGTTGTACGGATACCCATTAATGACTTAATTTGGGAATTTAGGGTTAACGTACCAGTATGGTGTTGAACCGTACCGATACGAAGGGCATCGAATCCTCGTACCGATATAGTACATTGCATACCGATACTATGTTTAGGTTCGAAAGAAAATATTTTAAGGGCGTACCGGTATAGCCTCTTGAGTGCCGGTACCGATACAAGTGAGTTAGTTAAGTTAGTTAACTGGTTTGAAAACCTTGCAAAATGGTCACTGATTTAGATATGGACTAATTGGATGTGTAAATGGTTTCCAAAACCTCTGAAATTTTATATACAAGATAATAAAGCAAAGAATTCCTCATTGGTAATTCTAATTATTGATAAGTCCTTTGTAATACTCGTATTTTGTCTGAATAGTTCGAATATATTTAAATATGGCCAATAATAGATAATAATAGTAAATAAATAAATAAATAAAATAGTCCATAAACAAATGTCCAAATAATGTCCATTTACACATAAAAAGCCCAAATTACATATTGAGCCCAAAATCCCTTACACTAGATTTTAATCCACTACAAGCCTATTTTTTTAGAGTTTAATAAGCTAAACAAACACAAAATGCATCCAAAGCCCGTTTTCCCGCCTAAATAGGATATGTGGCAGCTCTTCATTCTCCCGAACCAAAGCACACAAATTGTGCTTCTTTTTCCCGCCCAGCTGGCTCCGCTTACGTCAGCAAGTCTGACCCCTATAAATAGGAGAAAGAAAATTTATGCCAGTTCAATGATTACCATTAATTAAAAAAAACTATTAACTAATAACTATAACAATAAATATAATAAAAGTAATAAAGAGGAGAGAGCGTATTCACCTCGGGGAAGCTGAACCTCCCGGAGCATGAACGGTCACTGGGAAGTTCATCGGTAGCCAGAAAGCTCGTGGGTCACCGGGAAGCTCATCGGTCAGAACTACCATGGCCACCATCGAAAGGTACATCTCATTCCCGATTTAATTTCCTGCAAAATAGAAACATAAAATGTTAGTTTACACGCATATAAAAACAAAGATAAAATGAGATCGGAAGTAAGTTTGGCCGAAGTTAGGTTTCCATGGCGGAGTTGAAGAGGTTGAGTATGGTTTGGGTAGATTTAAAATGGGGAAGAAGGGTGGTTTGGTTGAAACGGGATAGATATAGGTTTTATGATGGAAAAAATTATGATTTTAGGTTTTTAGGGTTCGAAGGGAGTTGTGGCACGATGGCCGGAAATCGCCTCTTGGCGGCTGACCGGAGGGGTTGTGGTGGTCGGAGACCGTAGGTGGTGGCCAGGAAACACGTCAGAGTTTGGCTGATGGCGGTGGAATGGATCAAGTGGCGAAGGCAATGGCGGTTTGTAGCCGGAACGTTTGTTGTTCATCATGTTTGTGAAGAATAATGATGAACACCAAGTGAAACTTGGTCATTTTGATCGGTTTTAGGTGAGATTTTGGAAATGGGAGGTTTTGGTTTAGAGGATGAGAGAGAGAGAGAGAGAAAGTGAAGTGAGAGAATGAAAATTTAAAAAATGAGGGGAAAGGCCGAAATTTGCTCTAAAAATGGCTTTATAAAGCTAAGAAGGAACGACGTCGTTTTGATGCCAGGTTGCCCAAGATCCGCACGTTTTTACACGAGTTAGGTCACGGGTTCGCATCTAATGTCTAGACCATCTCAGTTTTGTCCCAAGATTTTGCTTTTTTTCTCAATTTAGTCCCCATCCCATCATAATTGAGCTGCATACTCTGTAATTCTTTCAATTTAGTCCCCATATCCCTTAATTGATTCCCCGGAGTTTGTAATCCTTTCAATTTGGTCACTTTGGGTCTTTGTAATTGGGCATTAGAGTTCCATGTCCTTTCAATTTAGTCACCAAAATTAGTAAACGTAGCTTTATGTTCCAATTTGTTTTAATTTAGTCATTTGCATAATTGTTTTATTTAATTAAATATGATCTAATTATGTGAATGTTGCATATTTTAAAATTAGCATATAGTATATTTTGTTAGATAATAAATACACTTAGTCTTTAATTAATTATTAGAGCCTTTAGCCTAGGTTTCTCTAATTAGGATTCAATAATTAAAATAGGCAAGACAATTGTAGTAATTAAATATAATTTTAAAATTCTAATTTGGATGATGTTCAATTGTTTACAATGGGATGTTATCTCAATATGAATTTTAATAAATTACATTCAATATACATTCCACTTATAATTGAATATTAATTTAGTTCTTTAATTGACACTAAATAATTAATTAGAATACATTGTAGTTAATTAAATGTATATCGAATATAATCTTTGAGGCTCAAAATTGGATAGTGTTCCATTGTTTACAATGGGGTGTTATCTCAAAATTGGTCAGAAAGGTGTATATTCGATATACACTTTCACCTATAACTGAATAATGAATTGTTAGAGCCTTAATTAGGACTAGAACTTTAATTAATTAGAAGGATTAATTAATTAGGAATATGATTAATTTAAAGGCCTTAAATATATGGAATGTGTTCAAGCAATTGCATTTTCTCATAAAAGTCATTAAATTAGTTAATATTCATAGTTTTAAATAACTAATTAATTAGAGCCTTTTTAGGATAATACTTAAAATTAACAAGACAATAAAATTACATTCATTAAAAATCTTTTATGTTCGTAATCCATTTTTAAATATGAATAGGGGTGCCACCTAACGGGGTGTTTTTAATCTCATATTCGAACAAAATGAATTTCCTTATAAAAGGATATATGCATTTGGAATTTAAATTCAATTAATAATTATGGGATATATTCAATTCAAATAATTATTCGAAATGCCAAAATGCCACGTAAAATTAAAAGTATCGATAATGAGCGTTCGTAGGGGGTGCTAATCCTTCCCTACACGTAACCGACTCCTGAATCCAATTTTAAGACAGAATCTCTGGTTTGTTTTTTCGATGTCCGGTGTACCTAGAAGTGTCGGTGACGACTCCAAAATGTTTTTTAAAAAGGATAAATAAAGAAAAATCAAATTTAATACGAAAACCCTAAATTTTTAAGATTAAATTAAAAATGGCCAGAAGATCCTAATTTTCTAAAAGATCGATCGTCGGGCTATTTATACACATCCCGATTTCAAAAATGGTCGCGATAGCTTGGCGACTCTGCTGGAGATCTTAAAAACTGAGAGTCGGGCCTAGTTAATTTTATGTAGCATTCTTAGAATGAATACAAATAGCTTTTTTGTGTGTGATATAAATTGTCATTCATGCATAAGCCTTCTACCCAGACTTTTCACCCTTAAGTGGGAGTAAGACATAATCTTATGTCAGTTATTCAGCTTTGTGGTCAGAATTTTGTCCTCATTCCGTTATACCAACCTTATACACCGTGAGGTTACGCCTCCGCTATAAGGGATCGTATACTCCCGAATCGATGTCTTACTAGTCTAGTAACAACAGTTCGGGTACCCAGAGTCTAGATAGAAACCCACATGCTGTAATAGAAGCCTACCCCACTAGAGCCAGACAAGGACCTAGGACATGTGTTGCTGATTTAAATACGCTTATCTGGTTATTCTTGTATGCAAAATAAACTGTTCTCTGGTTATTTTTACGCAGAATAAATTGTTTTGTTTTGCAGCAATTATTTTTTTTACAAGTTTATTATCACCATACTGGCACAATTTCTTTTGTTTTGCTTTTGTTTTGTTATATGTTTTTGCATCACAATTGTACTCATAGGGGTATTAAGTTTGAATTCAATCGAATAGGAAATGTCTCATACAGCTGAAGGGTCCGATAGACAGAGAGAGGATAATACCGCAGTCTAGTCATGGTCTGAGGAAACCCAGTTCGTCAAGGGAGACGATATTAGGGGAGATTATGTATCGCGAACTAAGAAAGTTGCGAGAATGAATTCAAGACAGAATATATTGTTTACCGGAGCTCAAGATGATGTGGGACCAATGAGACGAAACTATGAAGAAAGCTTTTCAGTTAGAGTTCAAGGATATAGTAATGTTGTTGGACGTTCCAGTCGATTGATAATTAATTAGGGCTATGATGCAGTATTGGAACCCGACATATAATTGCTTCACATTACGAGAAGTGAATATGACACCAACGTTGGAAGAATATGAGGCTTTGTTACATTGCCCTAAATTTGAAAAAGACAATATTTACACGAGACCTCCTAACAACTCAACCTTTAGAAGAAAATTGAAAATGGTCACCAGGAAAAATGAAGTATGGTTTAACATAAAATTATGGAAAAAAGGGAACGATGAAATAACCGAGGATAATGAATGCATACACTGGAAGGTAATTCAAGAATTAACTTTAACGAGCGATGAACAAGAGAGGAAAAGAAGTCTGTATGCCCTGTGTATGTACGGATTAGTGTTATTTTGGAGGACCCCAGATTATATTAATCCATCTACTCTCGGGTTGTTTGAGCGCTTAAGGAACAAGGTAAATCCGGTGCCAGCTATTTTGGCAAAAACCTATAGATCTAACCACTTGCACAAGAACAAGGGAAGAAAGATTATGGGGCTGTGCTCAATTGTTAGAGGTATGGTTTCTAGGCCACAGATGGGCTGCACCCTATAGGGCTCGTAGATTTTGCACTGATTATTCACCTCTAGAGGAACATCTTGCAGCCTGTTCGATTTAGAAAATGATAGAAGAATAGTGGAAAGAATGTTTTATGAATATGAAAGACTCGAAGATTGTCTGGAAATCCCTTTGGCTAAATTTGATAGGTTACCTGTACCAATGTGGGAATTCGATTGGGTTTCGCTACCAGGAATTTGGGGAGGAACAACCTATTGCCCACTGTTAGTGTCCCAACAATTCGGATCAAGACAGTTCATTCCTGCTACTGCTGGCATGGAAGAATTCGAATACATGCATAAGATGGAAGGCTACAAGATAAAAATAAAGGACGTCGTAACAGTATGGGAAACACCAAAAAGAGTAAAGCTTCATGATGGATTAGAGGTCATGCAAAATTATGCGCAGTGGAAGGCTCGAAGGGTTAATGATGGCATTCAACAGAAAAGAGTTGGTAATACTGGTCTGATCAATGAACGCATGAGAGATGCGCCCTTAGTAGTAGAGAAGTTGAAACATGATCACGAGAAAAAGTTGAAGGGGTATGAAAAGTGAATTGAAGAACTGAAACTGAAGCTATCCATGGTGTTGTTAGACGTAGATGTACAGAAAGGTAAGAAAAAGGAGCTTTGTGAACAAAATTGAAAACTCAATCAAGAATTGAAGGATTTAAAGGAAACTCATTCAGAGTGTAAGAAGATTCAAAAAGAAAGCTCGAGCAGGATGATCAATGATTTGTCTGAACAGTTGGATCTTGAAGGAATCATATGATCGTGCTAAAAATAAGCTAGAAGGAAAAGAGAACAAAATTCAAAGTTGTTGACTCGGAATATGGAACTGGAATAACAGAATGAAGAGCTAAGGGTTCAGATATCGCAAATGGAACAAGTGCTCACAGGGTATTACAACGAAGGAAGAGATGTTGTGGATGAAGAGAAGAATGAGTTGAAGGGAAAGGTGACTAAGTTAGAGAATACAGTTCAGAACTTAAAAGGAAAGCTTGCAAACTTTGAACGTGCGCTGTATCAAGAAAGCGAAGCGTGAAAGCAGAAGTACAAAGCAGCTCAGCATACAATTCAGAAACAAAATAAGCTAGAAGGAAATCTTCAAGGGACGAGTAAGAGACATTTCTCAATATGTTCAGATATTGTCGAAGGATGCTACCAGTTTGTTGCAACGCCCTGATGTTGATCTAGAGCTTGAAAAGAGGGTCGTTCGTCTGCTGAACGAGATAGTTAATCTAGGAGTTAGAGCTAGTAGTTTTCTATAGTTGAAATTATCTATTCCCTGTATTTGACTTTTCCTAGTTAAATGGATGTTTTTCTAAAGATTTGTCTTTGAGCCTAATACCCATAATGCATTCATACATCCATGCATTCATGCATTACATCATTTAAACATTATATAATATAAAAATTGAACTTTTGTTTAAAACATTACATTTTTTAAGTAGCACTGCATTTTGAAAAGCATGTGCAACAAATCTGTTAAGGTCGAAAAGTCTCAAAGGTGGTTGAGGGCCACTTGGATCGAATAAAGAAAAGGCTGCTCAGTCTCAGAACGAGATGGGATACGAGCTATCCCTTTATTTGGAATTAGAATGGTCAATGAAAGAAAGGTTCTAGATGAAATATCAACATGGGTGATCAAGACAAAAACTCATCTCACATAAGGGTTCAGTCTGAAAGGACTCTGCATGTAAAAAAAGTCAAAAAAAAGAGAGTAAAAAAAAGAGTCAGTAAAAAAAAGAAAAATTCAAAAAAAAAAGTCAAAAAAGAAGACAAAAAGGGAGAGAAGTGTAAATGAAAGCCAAATAAAAAGATGAGTAAGTTCGGATCAATATAGTCGGGGCATCTATAAAGAATCTAGAAGATTTGAGTTTGGATCGTGAAGAGAACAGTGGAATGCTTGACTTAAGGGCACTGGTGGATTTTGAAAATGTTAAAATAAGGGAAGCCCAGTGGACTAGCATAGCAAGACTGGATGATGTCAAATTCGAGAATATGGCCAAAAAACTTTGTCGGTCAAAGGTTTAGTAACAGTCAGAATACATGATGATCCCAACAGAGACGAGGGGGAGAAAAATATTTCTCTAAAGCGATGAATGCCAAGATCAGTTGAAGATTGAAGTTGTTTGCCTACAAAGGAATTGATTACAAGAAGAGCAGAATACATATACAAGACAAAGAGGCTGAAGAGTTCAGTAAAAAGAAAGGGGAGATTATTGTTCCTATTCAATATCATGCTCAGATTTGTGTCTTGTTCAAAACCACTTTCTGATAATGATCCCACTAAAGTTTTGGTCTCATCAGGAATGGTATTTATGTTCCGAAAGTAAAGAGTTTGGTTTAATTGAAGATTATTGTTTGTTGGAAGAGTTGAAATAAAAGAGAAATGACAGAAGCTATGACAAAATTTTGTGAATAAATCGTTGCAGTCTAGGGTTTATTAGAGTCGGAGTAATATTTTGGTATTTTTTCTGCAATATTTTCTTTACCAAAAGAATGTTCCAAGACCATATGCTCAAGATGCTCATGTCAGTGAAAAGTACGAATCTAAATTGGATCTCGTTCATGTTTTTCAAACTGCTTGAAGCTTCGTTGTATCATGAGAAATTATCAGAGCCCATTAATCAAGTTGTTACAATATCAAGACTATTGTGAGTTATGATTAAGACACTGAAGTTTGCTACATTTTTAAGCTACAAATTCAAAACTGTATGAAGTTGGAGATTTTGGAAGTTGTCACTGAAGATCGGCTATTAAGATATGTAATCTAAGAATTAGTCCCCTGATTGGAGATGATGCAATCCGATTGCTCAGAAAACAAATGCTAAAAATTTCAAGTGAAAAAAGAGAAAGAAGTGGATGAATGCAGTGATCGGACTCCCTGAGGTTGTAAGAGGAAAAAGTCAACTGACTCACCGAGTCTATCATGGAAGATTCCTCGGACATAAAAATTTTGATATATTTGGAATGCCCATTTCAGACTTATTTTACCTCTAGAACGGTGAAGAAGATGTCAAACCCATCTGCCCATAGTTATGATCCCGATAATATTTGTAAGTTTCACATGGGGAACCAGGATGTGCTACTAAGAAGTGTAGGCCCTTAATGGAGGAAATCAAGAAGTGGGTTAGTCAGAGATCCAGAATGAATGCTTCTAAGATTGTCTGGAGTTTTGAAGTCTGTCTCGCTCATGTCTATGTATCAAGGGGTACAGCTTGCAAGAAATATCTCTTAAGTAGTGTATGAAAACAGCTCTGTTACTTCAAGCCCATAGATTCTTTTGTACCGCTTCAGAGATAATTTCAAAATGTATGGTCATGGTTGCAAATGTTCGATCACTCATGGGGAGGATATAACTGAGTATGGGGCAATTATCTTCAGTTGGTACTTCTTTATTCAGGAAAAATGGCCTATCATGGGACGTGATGATGATGAAATACATATATCAGCTAGTTTAGGGACTTAGCAAGTTTTAACACGGAGTTCTGGTGGTTCTGCAAAATTAAAGATGAACTTAATGAAAGTTCAAAATTTAAAATGTCCAGGGACTTGGGGCATTTGCTCGCCCTAAATAATAAAGGTGTGGCAAAATTATTATGGCAAGAGACTGGTGGAGCGTCATTGAAGAATTTGATCACTGAAGAATTAAAAAATATGTTCAAAAAGAATAAGAGCATTAGAGCATGAGTAAGAATGGGCATGTCTTTATGGTCAACAGTGAACCATGGGAGATCTGTCTGTAATTCTAGGACCTTTGCGGAGTAATACCCTGAATCATCCTAATCGTTTTGCCCGCGAGCATTGGGGGTCCTTTGTAAGGGAGGCTATTTCAGCTTATTTGTTTATGATGCTTGTTTCCCATATATTATTCAAATGGCAAACATGTTGTATTCTTTGATTCTTTTAATATTTCATTCCTTCTTTTTTATGGGTTAGTTTTTGTTCTCCCATACATATATGTACATATGTCTTCAATAACATTTTTTTCTCTCAGGTCCCTGGATATTAATTATAAGAGTGACCTTGAATCAAATTCAGTGATCAACCTTAGAAATGTGACTCTCTTCTATTTTACTTAGGCCAATGGGAAGACATTAATGAGTGTTTAGGAATCACGGGAAAATCCCAAATACAAAATTTTAAGTGAATTACCTCTCAAACATTGTTGGCTAAGGTCTTTGAATGAAGTGATAACCCAAAACATCTACCACCTGAAGATGGCCTTTCTTCGAAGATATCCAAATATGGGAGGACATTTAGCATTCCTTCATATCCCTTCACAAAGAAAGAAAATAAGAAAAATATCATTTGTTGTCCCCTTTGAGCCTGAGGATTTTCTTTCAATTCAACCCAAACCAAGGATCACCCTTATACTGGGGCAAAAAGGATGAAAGTTTGTTTACAAGGAAAATGTTCGGTTTTGATCATGCTATGATAGTAATGCCTTGTGAATCAAGGGCACAAGAAATGAAAGTGAAGCACAAAAGCCAGAAAGGCAGGATGAATGAAGAAGAATACTCTGAGTTCAAAGAAAAGAAGGAAAAATGAAAGAAAAAGGAAAAACAGTGAAAGTTTGTGTCCAAAAGTCAACTGAATCAAGTTGAAGGAATTGAATAAAGCATTAAAGTCGAAAAGTGCATAAGGAAAAGTAGTACATATATGTGAGATCTTCCATTCAAACAAGTCTTTGTCTAAAGGAGTAGTGAAAGATTGATTTCAAGGAAAGGAAATGAACTCTAGGGTGAAAACCTAAAAATGGGCAGTTAGAGCGATCCATAAAAAAAGAAAAGAAAAGAGAAAAAAAAGAGAGCATTTCATCCGAACATATTCAGATCAGTGCAAAAATGATATTTCACTTGGAAGAAATGATCCTTGGTTTTATTACCCTTAAATATTTATTTGAGCCTATATATCATTTCTTTGCCAGTCGTGAACTATAGCCTACATTACAAGCCTCAAAAGACCATTTCGACCATATACAAGTATTGGAGCAAGTTGAGTTTGTCTTCAGAATACATCGCGCTTATTAGGATTAACCTTTCTTCAAGGACTTCCAGACTTCTCATTCTTGATCGAGATTAGAAAAGAGGGAAAGATTGGGGTATGGTGAGTTAGTGAGGTAAAGAGTGTCACCTTAAATGGGATAGAATTAGGTATATGGGAAATATTTCTCTCATAAGTTTAATAATTTGGAAGAGGTCGCATTGGAGTTGATCTTTGCAGTTTGATTCGAAGGCTCTGTTGCACTTGATATTTAGGAGGCCTAATCTTGATTTTTTTCTCATGTTTGCCAAGACTTGTCAAATTATTCCAAAGTTCTCAAATCTAGTAAAATAATATTATGAGCCATTCACTTATCCATTGAACAAGCATCTTGCAGATAAATTGATTAGATACAAGAAAAGCAAAGGATTTCGTGGGTATTACTATGATGTACTAATCCTTTAAGTGCAGGTAGAATAGGGGTGGCCTCGATACTTGTTTAATGATGGAATGTATGACGAGGAAAAGACACAACTCAGAGTTTCAACAACATTCAAACATAATCTGCAAGAAAATGATACATTTAATTCTAGGGTAAAAAGAGGGAGCATGAGCCATCTTTTGGGAGCAAAGATGCAGCCAGATCAATATGTTGAAGGTTTTTGCTATTCAAAAGCAAAGGAAGTGAGGTGAATGTGAGTGAAGATGATAATTGAACACAAACCGGAATGGGGCAATGTTGCAAAAATAACCTTACAGAAAATCACATGCTGTTAAACAAGATCTGCAAGCTAGAACAAGAGTGAATCATGATCTCTTTTAAGCCATGAGAAAGAATTTTGTCAAACAACCTTAATGAAGATATAGCAAGAGCAGTTTTTTAAGAAAAGAGTGATCCTTGGTATTCAAATTGTGAGAAATACATAGTGAAATACGGCAAAAAATAGGTTTATGTGCTTGATCCATGAAGGTAAGGAAAGCTTCATCAGAACAAACGAAAGAAAACATAATTCCAAAAAGAGAGAAAAAGAAAAAGAAGAAGAAAAAGAAAAAATTGAGGTGAAAACCTGAAAGGGTGCCTTGAGAAAAAAAGAAAAGAGAAAAAGAAAAGAGAGAAAACTAAGGTGAAAACTTGAAAGGATGCCTTAAGAAGAAAAGAGAGGAAAAAATAAAAACTAAAGTTAAAATCTGAAAAGGCTCTTTAGAACAAAAGATGTAGAGATCCTGAATATTGAACCTGAGAGTGAGATGGGTTATGTTGCTGGTAGAAAAAGTTTTAATGAAAGTCGAAGCGAAGAAATTTGGAGCTTCCCTGAAGATGAAAGTTTGTTTAAGGGGTCATCAAATGACAACTTTCATACATCATATAGTTAGGCATCCATAAATAAGAGCATGCTAATTCATGCATTCAAAGCACTTTTGCATATTTTGGCAGGAATTTTCAGATTCAATCAAGGAAAGACATGAATCAATTTTTAGCTTTGAGTTTTGAAAAAGTAAATCCAACAAGAATGAGCAGAGATCTCGAGAAAGGATCCAACTAATAATGAATAAAGATTTTGAAGAAGAAGATACAATCAAAATGAGCAGAAATCTTGGAGAAAAGATCTATCTAAGAATGACTGAAAATCTTGATGAGGAAGATCCAGCAAGGAATGAATAGAAAACTTAGAGAAGAAAATTCGACAAAGAGCGAGCATAGATCTTAGAGAGATAGATCTAGTAAAAATTGTAGTCATATTTATGAGAAAGTAAGTATATTAATTCATGATTTTCTACTTGTAGATACAGATGTCAAGATATTTCGTCTACAGAGGCAGATTTATCAAGATATTTCGTTGGCAAAGGCATATCTCAAGACATTCCGCTTACAAATGCGGATTTCCCTAAAATATTCTATTTACAGAGGCAGATTTCTTTAAGATATTTTGTTTGCAAATGTAGATATCAAGATATTTCGTTCACAGAGGCAGACTTCTCTAAAATATTATGTTGGCAGGGACAGATCTTAAGATGTTTCGTTGGTAGAGGCATATCCCAAGACATGTCGTTTATAATGGCAAATTCTCCTAAAATATTCTGTTTGCAGAGGTGAATCTCTCTAAAATATTCCATTTGCAGAGACAGATCTCGAGATATTTGGTTTTCAGAGACAAATTTCAATAAATATTCCGCTTACAGAGGCGGATTTCAGTAAGACATGTTGTTTGTAGAAGTAGATTTCAGTAGGAGGCTACATTTGTATAAGCTGATTTCAACAAGTATTTCGCCTACAAAAGTAGATTTCAACAGGACATTTTATTTATCAAGGTAGATTTCAACAAATATCCCATTTATGGAGGCAAGTTTTAGCAAGATTGCTTTGTTTGAAGAAATGGTTTTCAGCAAAAATTATGTTTACTCCGGGCTCGATTTTAAGTCCTTTAGGTTGTCACCTTTGGAAATGATGAGAATTTTTTGAGGGCTATCAAAATAAGATAGTGGGGCATGTTGGGCTGACTTTTCAAAAAAAAGAAGAAAAGAGAAAAAAAAGAAAAAAGGAAAAGAAAAAGAAAAAGAAAAAGAAAAAAGAATAAGAATAAGAAAAAATGAAAAAGAAAAAGAAAGACAAAAAGGGAAGGAAAATAAATAAAAGAAAAAAAGAGAAAACAAGAAAGAGAAAATGAGGAAAAAAGAAAAAGAAAAATTTATGTTAATTGATAAAAAGGTCAGATAGATCAACAACGGGCAGACGAGGAGGATGTTTGGTTTCATCAGTCACATACATTCCAAACACAGAAGAAATTGTTCAACGGAGAAAGAAAACAAGAGACGAGATCCCAAATGAGCTTTAGATGGAAAGATCAAGACACCTTAGACAGAAAAGCAATGACACTAAAGAATTTAATGCTTCAAGTGAGAAATTGGAAATATTGCATGTTATTTTAGATTGAATTCGAACTAATTGATGATATTTCCTTTTTACAAGATTAATTGTTCCCCAAAGGAGAACAGAATCAACATTTCTAGTAAAGCATCTAGAGTTCTCAATGAGAAGAGCTCAACCATAAAAGAATTCAGAGTTCATAATAAGAAGAACTCGCCAAGAAAGATTGAAGAGTTCCAAATGAGAAGAGCTCACTTATTCGTGCATTTACAAAGAGGTGGATCAACAAAATTGAAGAACTCCTAATGAGAAGACTTCGCCCCAGAATTTCTAATGAGAAGAATTCACCTTAGAGTTCCTAATGAGAAGAGCTCGCCTAGCAAAGAACAAAGAACTCCTAATAAGAAGAGCTCGTCACGAAATTCCTAATGAGAAGATTTTGCCCAGCAAAGAATGAAGAACTCCAAATGAGGAGAGTTCATCACAGAGTTCTTAATGAGAAGAGCTCGCCTGACAAAGAACAAAGAACTCCTAATAAGAAGAGTTTGTCCCAAAATTCTTAATAAGAAGAATTTGCCCAGCAAATAATGAAGAATTCCTAATAAGAAGAATTCACCACAAAGCTCCTAATGAGAAGAGTTCGTCCAGCAAAGAATGAAGAACTCATAATGAGAAGAGTTTGCTTCTTTGAAAGAATGAGAAGTTCATAATGATAAGAGCTTGCTTATTTAGAGCCTTTACAGAGAGACGGATCAATGGTTCCAAAAAGAGCGAGAAGTTTCTAATGAGAAGAGCCACTTGTTTGATACCTTTGTAGAGAGGTAGATCGGCATGACCAAGAGGAATGAATAGGTTCATAATGAGAAGAGCTAGTTCAGACTTTGTGGTTGCCCTTGACAAAAGAATAAGGAGTTCATAATGAGAAGAACTCGCTTGTTCGATACCTTTGTAGAGAGGTGGATTATTTGACAGAGGTATGGATAATTTCATAATAAGAAGAACAGCTTCAGACCTCAAGAGATGAAGAATGTCAGGAGCAATTTCGAGCCTTGGAAAATGAAGAATTTCATAATAAGAAGAACAACTTTAGATTCTATAGTTTGGCAGAAGTTTGAAGATTTCAAAAAGAGAAGAACAACTTCAAACTTCGGTGGTTTAGAAGATGGCCAGAGGATTCAGACAAAATTCGTGTCTTTTCAGTCTTTGCCCACTTTCTGTTCCACAGCAATGAGCAAAGAGGGGCAGATGTAATACCTGTATTTTGTCGGGAGAGTTCGAATATATATAAATAAGGCCAATAATAGATAAAAAATAAAAAATAAAATAGTCAATAAAAAAATGTCCAAATAATGTCCATTTACACATAAAAAGCCCAAATTACATATTGAGCCCAAAATCCCTTACACAAATTTTAATCCATTGCAAGCCTATTTTTTTACAGTTTAATAAGTTAAGCAAACACAAAATGGATCCAAAGCCCGTTTGCCTGCCTATATATGACAAGTGGCAGCTCTTCATTGGCCTGAACCAAATCACATGGATTGTGCTTCTTTTTCCCACCCAGCTGACTCTGCTTACGTCAGCAAGTCTGACCCCTATAAATAGGAGATAGATAATTTATGTCAGTTCAATGATTACCATTAATTAAAAAAACTATTAACTAATAATTATAATAATAAATATAATAAAAGTAATAAAGAGGATAGAGGGTGCTCACCTCGCGGAAGCCGAACTGCCCGGAGCATGAACGATCACCAGGAAGTTCATCGGTCACCAGGAAGCTCGTCGGTCTCCGGGAGCTCATCGGTTAGAATCACCATGGCCACCATCGAAAGGTACATTCCATTCCTGATTTAATTTCTTGTAAAATAGAAACAAAAAATATTAGTTTACACGTATATAAAAACAAATATAAAATGAGATCGGAAGTTAGTTTGGCTGGAGTTAGGTTTCCATGGCGAAGTTGAATAGGTTGAGTGTGGTTTGGGTAGATTTAAAATGGGGAAGAAGGGTGGTTCGGTTGAACTGGGAAAGATCTAGGTTTTTTGGAGGAAAAAACAACGATTTTGGGTTTTTAGGGTTCAAATGGAGTTATGGCACGATGGCTAAAAGTCGCTTCGTGGTGGCCAGCCAGAGGGGTTGTGGTGGTTGAAGACCGTAGGTGGTGGCCGGGAAACACGTCAGAGTTTGGTTGATAGCGGCAAAATGGATCAAGCGGCGGAGGCAATGGCGGTTTGTAGCCGGAAGTTTGGTGTTAATCACGTTTTTGAAGAATAGTTATGAACACCAAGTGAAACTTGGTGATTTTGATCAGTTTTAGGTGAGATTTCTAGAAATAGGATGTTTTGGTTCAGAGGATGGGAGAGAGAAAGAAAGTGCAGTGAGAGAATGAAAATTTAAAAAATAAGGGGAAAGGCTGAAATTTGCTCTAAAAATGGATTTATAAAGACAAGAAAGAACGACGTCATTTTGACGTTGGGTTGCCTAGGATCCGCGCGTTTTTACGCGGTTCGGGTCATAGGTCCACATCTAATGTCTAGATCATCTCATTTTTGGACCAAGATTTTGATTTTTTCTCAATTTAGTCCCAATCCCATCATAATTGAGTCGCATACTCTGTAATTCTTTCAATTTAGTCCCCGTATCCCTTGATTTATTCCCTAGAGTTTGTAATCCTTTCAATTTGTCCACTTTGGGTCTTTGTAATTAGGCATTAGAGTTCTGTATCCTTTCAATTTATTCACCAGAATTAATAAAAGTAGCTTTATGTTCCAATTTGTTTTAATTTAGTCATTTGCATAATTGTTTTATTTAATTAAATCTGATCTAATTATGTAAATGTTGCATATTTTAAAATTAGCATATATTATATTTTGTTAGATAATAAATACACTTAGTCTTTAATTAATTATTAGAGCCTTTAGCCTAGGTTCCTCTAATTAGGATTCAATAATTAAAATAGGCAAGATAATTGCAGTAATTAAATGCATATTAAATATAATTTTAAAATTCTAATTTGGATGATGTTCCATTGTTTACAATGGGATGTTATCTCAATATTAATTTTAATAAATTATATTCAATATACATTCCACTTATAATTGAATATTAATTTAGTTCTTTAATTGACACTAAATAATTAATTAGAATTCATTGTAGTTAATTAAATGTATAGCGAATAGAATATTTGAGGCTCAAACTTGGATAGTGTTCCATTGTTTACAATGGGGTGTTATCTCAACATTGGTCATAAAGGTGTATATTCGATATACATTTTCACCTATAAGTGAATAATAAATTGTTAGAGCCTTAATTATGACTGAAACTTTAATTAATTAGAAGGATTAATTAATTAGGAATATGATTAATTTAAAGGCCTTAAATATATAGAATATGTTCAAGCAATTGGCATTTTCTCATAAAAGCCATTAAATTAATTAATATTCATAATTTTAAATAACTAATGAATTAGAGCCTTTTTAGGATGATACTTCAAATTAACAAGACAATAAAAGGACATTCATTAAAAACCTTTTATGTTGGAAATTCATTTTTAAATATGAATAGGGGTGCCACCTAATGGGTTCTTTTAATCTCATATTCGAACAAAATGAATTTCCTTATAAAAAAGGCTATATGCATTGGAAATTTAAATTCAATTAATAATTATGGGATAAATTAAACTCAAATAATTATTCGAAATACCAAAATGCCACGTAAAATTAAAGGTACCGATAACGGGCGTTCGTAGGGGTGCTAATCCTTCCCTACACGTAACTGACTCTTGAACCCTATTTTAAGACAGAATCTCTGGTTTGTTTTTTTGGTGTCTAGTCTACCTCGAAGTGATCGGTGGTGACTCCAAAATGTTTTTTAAAAGGATAAATAAAGGAAAATCAAATTTAATACGAAAACCCTAAATTTTGAAGATCAAATTAAAAATGGCCAGAAGATCCTAATTTTCTAAAAGATCGATCATCAGGCTATTTTTACACATCTCGATTTCTAAAATGGTTGCGACATCCTTAAAATTTTCAAAAATTACAATTTAGTTCTTAAACTTGCATAAGTTATTAAGTGGTCCTTGACTATAATTTTGTTGAATTTGCATTGACCATAGCTAATCATTGCATTGAGTCAATGCTATTAATTTACTATTTATAGTCCAAATCATCGAGACTAGTAAATCGTTCACCATATTGTTCATCGGTAACGCTTTCCAACCTAGATTCCTACTAGACCGAAGATAGGGTGTTACACTTGTGGTATCAGAGCTAGAGTTTAGTCGATTCTAGGACTAAACTGAAGTCCATTGTATTGTTATTGCATTGCATATGCCACTTAGGAGTTTATTATTGTGTATATTGTGACTTGCGATTAATCCGATCTTTTTTCCTTTTATAGTATAAGATGTCTGACTCTAATAAAGCTCACGAGGATGTTGAGCTTACTTCTGGTTCCTCGACTCATGGTGAGGAGAAAAGGGGGAAGGCCCTACGAATTCACAAATTCCTTCACAATAACCATTGAATCTTGAACCTGTACTACAGAGTGCTCAATTCGAATGTTACAAGAACATGACTGAGATGTTGAAACAGTTTATGGCTACTATTAAGTTCGAGCAGTATTCACAATCCTCTATAGATGATACTTCTACAAGCCAAGCCCCTATTGGTAAATTAGTATAACACCTAGCTACTACCTTTATAGGTAAGGTTGTGAAGACCCTGAGACGGTGGAATATTGGCTAGACAGCACGATAAGAATTTTGACCAAGCAGCTACAATGCTCAGATGAGCACAAGCTCAAGTTTGCCTTAGCCTTATTGGCAGACGAGGCTTTATATTGGTGGAAAACCATTATACTTACCGCTCCCGAGGAAGTTATAACCTAGGAGTTCTTCCTCCGTGAGATTAGGAAAAAGTATATCAATGAATACTATTTGGTAGAAAGGCAATATATCTTCCTGATCTTAAGCAAGGCAAGAGGCCGGTAGAGCAGTACATCCACAACTTCTGTAATTACTACAAGTATGGAGCCGAGTACATCCAGAAAGAAGAAACGAACTGTAGAATATTTGTAGCTAGGTTAAATGATGAACTTCGACTCTTGTTCACTGCTTTGGGAATCACAGATTTCTAAGAGCTCATAAATCGAGGTATCTATACCGAAGCGACTCAAAGGTCATAAAGATTTAGTGGGCTAAACCGATATGAGAAGAAGCCTCGAGATGATTCTCGCCCACCTTTGCAATATAACAAGGATTCAAGCAACTGTCTCACCAATAATTCTCTCGATCGGGCAACTTTGCCAAGCCACAAACCATGCCATAATCTGCTACAAGAACCACCTCCATTGAGATTACCGGAGGTTCAGGCTGAGAGTCACAATATCTTAACTGTAATTTCTGTCAAAGAAGGCATCCTACGGGACAGTGTCGTAGATAGTCGGGAGCATTTTCTTTTGTGGTGAGTAAGGTCATTACATTAAAGACTATCCGATAAACACTTCTAAGTCATATGCATCAACAATTCCAGCGTCCCTTGCTCAATTCTTTAAGGGTAAGGGACAGAAACAGGTTGCACCGGAGCTTCCGGGAGACTTGGTGGCTCTGCAAGGACTCCTAATCGATAAGAATCTAAAGCTTCAACTCAAGTTTATCACGTGAGGAGCAGAGAGGAGGAGGAGGATCCAAATATTATTGTAGGTACCGTTGAACTGTATACTCACCCTTTTTATGCATTGATTGATCCTGGATCCACTCATTCCTTCATAAGTATTGTGTTGATTAAAAGATTTAAGTTAACATCTGAACCCATATCCTCCAAAATCATCGTAACCAATCCTTTAGGGGATAGTGTTGTAGTTGGATTAGTGTGCAAAAATTATCCTCTCATGATATAAATGATACCTTTTTTTGACAAATCTTATGGCTCTCTCTATTCATGAATTTAACGTTATTTTGGGGCTTGACTTGCTCAAAGAGCATCAAGCTTGGGTGGATTGTTCAAAGAGAAAATTATATCTTAGAGGTCTTGGAAAGGAGAGTGTAACTTGTAACACCCTGAAAATGAGCCTAGATATGAATCGAGTTGGTCCGGAGGTCCGAGAGAACCGGTTTAGGCAATTCGAATAGTTTTGGGAAAATAAAATATAGGACAATGCTCTAATTACTTAATTAATATTTTAAGTAAATTGGTGAATTCAAATTGAGGAAATTAAATCTGATTTTTAGACATTTTAGCCTAGTGACTAAATTGAAGGTTTTCAAAACTATTTTGTGACTAAATCGAAAAAAGGATCAAAACTTATAATCTTTAAGGAGCTATTTGACCATTCTTTTTCAATAGAATTATCTTTTAATTTAGGCTATTTTTAAAGTACTTTAAAATGGTTTAATAATTGGATAAATGAGGATTTAATTTAAAAGATCTTTATTTCCTAAAAACATTTTCTTACATAACTACTTTTCTCAAAATCTTTTCTCTCAACTTTCTCAGCAACCAAACTGAGATTTCTACATCTAAATCTTCATTGATTTCCTTTTTGATTTCTATTTGATTTCATCAAATACCTTTCCAAAATCTCTTTGGATTTCATCAAAGCTTGGCCAATTAAGGAGAAATCAACAATTAAAGGTAATTTTCATTTCTTCCCTCTAATTAAAGGTTATTTAATGATATTCCCAAGTTCTTGATCCTTTGTTGTTGCTTTATATTGTGGAATCATGATTTAAATATTGATTTGTTAATTAAATTGAGTTTTATTGGAAAATTAATGGAAGTTGAATTAGATCTATTTTGGTGATGGATTTAATTGATTTACATCCAAAATTAGATGTGTTTTAATGTTGAATGGATTGATTAATTAATGGAATCTCAAAACTATATGGATTGCTAGTTTCTAGGTTGTTTATAGTTGGTTTTTGGTGTGATCTAGTTGTTGTGATGTTGCTGGAGATATAAGGACGTGTTTAAAGTGTTTTTGGATGTTAAATGATGATGTTAATGTGTTAGAATCATTAGATGTTGGTTGGGCTTTGATTAGGAAATGTTTCGTGGTGTTCTTGATGGTTTTAGAAAGGTGTGTAGTGGGATCTTGTGAGGCGATGTTGTGCTTGTTGGTTGCTAAAGGTTTGTGTTACAGAGATGTATTTTAATCCTCTGTTTTTGGTTGGAAAAGCATGGGAGTTGAATCCCTTGGCTTTTGAAGAAGGCACGAAAGCTTCAAAAGCTTGATTCGCGCATGGCAAGCAAGCGTTGCATTGTTGGTGAGCGGAAAATTGTTTTATTGCTGTTAAAAAGTTTGAAAAGGAGTGTGGGAGTTTAGATAAAATTAGACACACTTATCTAAGCTCAGAAGTAAGTATCGCTTGAGTTTCTCTCAGTTTTGACTTTTGCATAATGAAATCTCATGCACATGCTATGGTTTTGATTACTCGCTGTATTATGCATGTTTAGAAATGATTTATGATGAAAATGATCATTGATGATTACTTTTGGAAATATCATATGATTTATGCAAGTATTTTGACAATATGAAAATACATGGTTAAATGTATTTGTGGAAGATTGATTTGATCCATATGTAAAACAATGATATAATGTTGTTTACTGAATATATTGGCAAGTGGATGTGCTTAAAATGATATCGGATATAGTTGGCATGCCATAGGGTTTAGAGTGTAGTATAAAAAGTTGCCTCATGTTTATCGAGGGGTAGTAAGAGTCCGTAATCTCCAACATGAGAACCACAGCTGTTGAGGTGGGTAAATGTTTTGTTTACTCATGTTGGTGGATTATACATCCAAACCGTAAAGGTAGGCAAGTGTGCCGTTACTCCATTTTGAACCGTAGAGGTGGAAAAGTGTGTTGTTACTCCGGTTGAGGTATGTATGTAAAGTGGTTGGGGGAACCACTTGAGAAATTCGTGTATCCGATAAGTTTTTTGAAATGTAAGGCTGCTGGTTTTGAGTCACTTGAAAGCCAATATATGAGATAATATATCATTTGAAATGGGGTGTGAAGCTTAAATTGAGGTAGAGATTGAATCCATGATACATGTTGAAAATGAATTAAAAGTGCATATTTGGGATGTTAAGAAAATCATGAGATGTTTTACCGTGAGATATTTACATGTGATCTGATAGAAATGGTTTTAAATGCATTGATGAGTGGTTTGAGATTCCCCTCACTAAGCTTATTGCTTACGCTCCCTTTTCCTCATCAATGTAGAGAAATAGCTTTCTCAGATGGCACGTGAGCAAGGGAGTATCCAAGGAACACTTCGATTCAAAGTATGGTTTTATATACGATAAGTAGTAATAAGAAGGCAATGTGACTGGGTTATTTGGGAGATGTGTTTTGAGATACTCCTTGTTGTAATAAGTTTGGTTGGATGTTTTGGCTTGGTATGATGCTTTATTTGTGGTTTTAAGGGATTGTGAGACATTAAGCATGCTTGGGTAGAAATCATGATCATAGGTGATTGCTTGAGTATGCCATGCTTAGAGTAGCTTCAATCTATGTTGCTATGATTGATGATTGAAGGTTTATGATGCCATATGATGATTAGAGGTTGCTTGGATAGTATTAGATTGAGTCAAAGTGTCATATGTTAGACCTAGAGGTCATTGTAGGTCACCCCGTACTGGTATAGAACCCTCAAGTTTTGGTACACGAGGACTCGTCCAGGCTCAATGTGTTCAAAATATCCTAGACGTACAAATACGCCTAGTAACCGTATTGGTACACATAGTGTTAAGACAATGCTCATTTTGGTACATGGGTTACCGTATCGATAAGGTGTTTAGCTACTAGAATTTTAAATTTTGAAATACATAAGCTGTACGGATACGCCTGGGGACCGTATCGGTATGCCTTTGTCTTTTTGTGCCCTATCGAAATGCATATGACCCGTACAGGTACGCAGACAGTTATTTCAGTTATATGAGCATCTATAGTTTGAAATCTTTGCACTTTGGTCCCTGCTTTTTAAAAGTGCAATTAAATAAGTATGAATGATCATTTTGATATAAAGTCATGTAATATGACTAATTGAGGATTGGTAACTTTAATTTTGTGAAAGCTTATATAAATACCAAAAATTATGTTTTAGTCCTTAGAATGTGGATGTGAGCAATTTGATGTTGAAATGATGTCCGATTGATAAGAGCTTGCTTATTTAGAGCCTTTACAGAGAGACGGATCAATGGTTCCAAAAGAGCGAAGTTTCTAATGAGAAGAGCCACTTGTTTGATACCTTTGTAGAGAGGTAGATCGGCATGACCAAGAGGAATGAATAGGTTCATAATGAGAAGAGCTAGTTCAGACTTTGTGGTTGCCCTTGACAAAAGAATAAGGAGTTCATAATGAGAAGAACAAACGTTACATGCGTGCAACTGTAGAGAGGTGGATTATTTGTGAGGTATGGATAATTTCATAATGAAGAACAGCGGACACTCAAGAGATGAAGAATGTCGAGAGCAATTCGGGCCTTGGAAAATGAAGAATTTCATAATAAGAAGAACAACTTTAGATTCTATAGTTTGGCGGTTTAGGAATTCAAAGAGAAGAACAACTTCAAACCCGTTGGTTTAGAAGATGGCAGGAGGATTAGGACAAAATTCGTGTCTTTTCGGTCTTCCCACTTCCCTACGTTCCAAACAATGAGCAAAGAGAGCGGATCTTAATACATGTATTTTGTCGGGAGGATTAGAATATATATAAATAAGGCCAATAATAGATAAAAATAAAAAATAAAGTAAGTAATAAATGTCAAATAATGTCCATTTACACATAAAAGCCCAAATTACATATTGAGCCCAAAATCCCTTACACAAATTTTAATCCATTTGCAAGCACATTTTTTTCACAGGTTTAATAAGTTAAGCAAACTGAAATGGATCACTTAGTTTACTGCCTATATATGACAAGTGGCGACTCTTCATTGCTGAACCAAATCACATGGATTGTGCTTCTTTTTCCCACCGGTACGGCTACCTTCGTCGACCAAGTCACGACCCCTATAAATAGGAGATAGATAATTTATATCAGTTCAATAATTACCATTAATTAAAAAAAACTATTAACTAATAATTATAATAATAAATATAATAAAAGTAATAAGAGGATGAAGTGCTCACCTCGGCGGGCTTATTGCCGAGCATGAGCGATCACCGGGAAGTTCGCCGGTCACCCGAGGCTTCGTCGGTCTCACGGGAAACTCATCAGTTAGAATCCTGTAGCCACCATCGAAAGAGTACATTCCATTCCCCGATTTAATTTCTTGTAAAATAGAAACAAAAATATTAGTTTACACGTATATAAAAACAAATATAAAATAGGTCGGAGATTGATTTGTTTGAGTTAGGTTTCATAAGTGATTGAATAGGTTGAAAGTGTGGTTTTGAGTGGAGCAGAAATGGGAAGAAGATTAGTTCGGTTGAGCAGGAAGATCTAGGTTTTGGAGGAAAAACAACGATTTTGGGTTTAGGGTTCGTGAGTTATGTACTGATAGCAAAAGTGCGGCCGTGGTGGCAGATGGAGGGTTGTAGTGGTTGAAGGCAAGTAGGTAATTGGTAGGGAAACGTCGGAGTTTAGTTGATAAGCGGCAAAAAATGGATCAGCGGCGAAACAAGCTGGCGGTTTGGCGGAAGTTTGGTGTTATTTAATTTTGTAAATCTCTCATTTTGGTCCCTTATTAATAAAATCAGTTTTAGTTTCCAATTTCTTTAAATTTAGTCAATTATTTTAATTGTTTTATTTAATTAAATGCAATTAATTTAATATTGTGTTATGCATGATTTAAATTAGACATGTAGAATTAAATGTTAGACAACTAAATACACCTAGTTTAATTAATTAATTAGAGCATTTCCCTAGGTTTCTCTAATTAGGATTCAATAATTGAATAGGGTAGATCATTGTAGTAATAAAACATATATTAAATATATTTTTAAAATTCAAATTTGGATGATGTTCCATTGTTTACAATGGGGTGTTATCTCAACATGGATTTTAATAAATATATTTAATACATGTTTTCACTTGAACTTGAATATTAATTTAGTCCTTTAATTAAAATTAAACAATTAATTAAAATACATTGTAGTTAATTAAATGCATATTGAATGGAACCTTTGAGGCACAAATTTGGATGGTGTTCCATTGTTTACAATGGGGTGTTATCTCAACATTGGTCATAAAGGTGTATATTCGATATATATTTTCACTTATAATATTGAAATAATAATTTGTTAGAGCTTTAATTAGGACTAGAACTTTAATTAATTAGAAATATTAATTAATTAGGAATATGATTAGTTTAAAGGCTTTAAATATATGGAAGGTGTTCAAGCAATATACATTTTCTCATAAAAGCCATTAAATTAATTAATATTCATAATTTTAAATAATTAATTAATTAGAGATTTTTTAGGATTAATACTTAAAATGGACAAGACATATATTGTGGCGTTCAAAACAAGCTGTCTCACCAATAATTCTCGATCAGACAGCTTTGCCAAACCACAAACCAGCATGCCATAATCTGCTACAAGGCCACCCTCATTGGATTACGGAGGTTCAATTTGAAGTCACAATATCTGTGTAATTTGCAACCGAAGGCATCCTCCCGGAGACGATTAATAGTAGATGAGTGGAGCATTTTCTTTTGTGGTGAGTAAGGTCATTACATTAAAGACTATCCGATAAACACTTCTAAGTCATATGCATCAACAATTCCGACGTCCCTTGCTCAATTCTTTAAGGGTAAAGGGGCGAAGCAGGATTGCAGACTTAAGGGAGACAGTTGGCTCTGCAAGGACTCCTAATCGATAAGAATCTAAAGCTTCAACTCAAGTTTATCAACGTGAGAGAGGCGAGAGAGGAGGAGGAGGATCCAAATAATATTGTGATACCGTTAATTTGTATATACCCTTTTATGCATTGATTGATCCTGGATCCCTCGTTTCCTTACATAAGTATTGTGTTGATTAAAAGATTTAAGTTAACATACAGGCCTTCCTCCAAAATCATGGCCAACCAATCCTTTAGGGATAGTGTTGTAGTTGGATTAGTGTGCAAAATTATCCTCTCATGATATAAATGATACCTTTTTGACAAATCTTATGGCTCTCTCTATTCACTTAGATTTAACGTTATTTTGGGGCTTGACTTGCTCAAAGAGCATCAAGCTTGGGTGATTGTTCAAAGAGAAAATTATATCTTAGAGGTCTTGGAAAGGAGAGTGTAACTTGTAACACCCTGAAAATGAGCCTAGATATGAATCGGAAGTTTGGTGGGAGAATTAGAGAGAGCAGTTAAACAATTGAATAGTTTTGGAAGAAATAAAATATGAGACAATGCTCTAATTACTTAATTAATATTTTAAGTAAGACTAAATCGAAAAAAAGGATCAAAACTTAGGAGAATCTTTCAGGAGCTATTTGGCCATTCTTTTCAACATATTTCTCTCTAAAATCTAGTAAAATAATATTATGAGCCATTCACTTATCATTTCAACAACCATCTTGCAGATGAATTGATTAGATACAAGAAAAGAAAATGATTTCGTGGGTTTTACTAGGATGTACTAATCCTTTAAGTGCAGATAGAATATGAGGTAGCCTCGATACTTGTTTAATGATGAAAAGTATGATGAGGAAAGGACAATTCTAAGTGCCAAAAATATCCAAACAAAAGTTGCAAGAAAGTGATACAAGTAATCTTGGGGCAAAAAGAGAGAGCATAGATAATTTTGGGGGCAAAGATGCAGCTAGATCAATCTGTTGAGGGTTTTTATTGTTTAAAAGTACGAAAGTAAGGTGAATGTGAGCAAAGATAAGAGTCAAACTCAAGCCTGAGTGGGGCAATGCTACAAAGAACATTACAGAAGAATATGTTACATGCTGACAAACAAAATCTGCAAGCTAGAACGACAGCGAATCATGATCTCTTTTAGAGCTATGAGAAAGAATTTTGTCAAAAAAGCTGAATGGGGATATAGCAAGAGCGATTTTCTAAGAAAAAAGAGTGGTCCCCAGTATTCAAATGTTGGGAAATGCATGGAGAAGTGTGGAAAAAGAAGGGTACATGTGCTTAATCCATGAAAGGCAAGGAAAGTACCATCAGAACGAACAAAAAATTGTTGCAAAAAGAAGAAGACGAAAAAAAGAGAAAAAGAAAAAAATAGAGAAAAAAGAGAAGGAAAGGAGAGAAAGAAAAGAAGAAGAAGAAGAAGAACCAAAGTGAAAACCTGAAAGGGCATTTTGAGAAAAGCAACTAAAGTGAAAACCTGAAAAGGAAAATTTTATGCTACTTGATTGAAAGGTCAGATAGATCAACAATGAGTGGATGAGAAAGATGTTTGGTTTAATCAATCATATACATTCCAAGCACAGAAGAAATTGATCAACAGAGAAAGAGAAAAATGGATGAGATCCCATATGAGCTTCAGATAGAAAGATCGAGATACCTTAGACAGAAAAGCAATGAAATTAAATAACTCAGTGCTTCAAGCGAGAAATTGAGAATATTCATATTACTTCAGATTGAGTTTGAATTAATTGATGATATTTCTTTTTTGCAGGATTAACAGCTCCCCAGAGGAAAGAAGAGTTAGCATTTCTAGTAAAGAATCCAGAGTTCTCAATGAGAAGAGCTCAACCATCAAAGAAATTAGAGTTCATAATAAGAAAAATTCACCAAGAAAGATTGAAGAGCTCATAATGAGAAGAGTTTGTTTGCTGTGGAATGAGGAGAGTTCCTAATGAGAAGAGCTTACTTGTTCGTGCCTTTACAAAGAGGTAGACCAGCAAAATTGAAGAACTCCTAATGAGAAAAGTTCACCCCAGAATTCCTAATAAGAAGAATTCGTCCAGCAAAGAATAAATAACTCCTAATGAGAAGAGTTCTCCCCAGAGTTCCTAATGAGAAGAATTCGCCCAACAAAGAATGAAGAACTCATAATGAGAATAGTTCGTTTTTTTAAAAGAATGAGAAGTTCCTAATGAGAAAAGCTTGCTTATTACATAGAGGTAGATCAATGGTTTCAAGAAGAACGAGGAGTTCCTAATGAAAAGAGCTCACTAGTTGAATTTGGGCTATTAATTTTTTAAGTGGTATAAAGATATGAATTTTTGGACAATATAAGGAAGGGAAGAAAAAGTTTTGGAAATTTTACACATTCGAATAATTAGATTTGATAGCATATTTAGAATATTGTTAGATTTGAATCTAACAAATGGTATTTATATTTATGTGGTCAATGAAGTTTAAAACGTAATCAAGAGGGGATTCAAGATACTATAAAGGGAAAGGATCCAGTAGAATTTTTGTGAGGCATACTATTACATGGCCCGGTGAGTGCATTCTTACTTATTTTTTATTATGATCCCGAGAAAGTCTTGCGATAAAGTCGATCTCGAATGTTAAAATAAATAAATATTTTTTGAATCATAAATGGTATATTTTCAATGATTTTGAAATGAATTGAATGAATTTTCAAGTATGATGCAATGCACTTTTATATGATGATTTGGATATGTTTTCAGATATGTTTTGATGTTGAAAGTGATGTTAGGTTGATAGATGTTGGCCAGGTTATGAATCGAAGTGTTTTAGTTATGATTTCGGTTGTTGAGGAGGGTTAATTGAGGGTTTTGTGGAAATCCGAGAAGGATTGTGGTTGCTATTTTTAGAATGCATTATGATGCATTAATCCTCTATTTTTTTGTGGTAAAAATAGGGGAGGTTGATCCGAAAGTGATTGGAGAAGCGTAGGAGGCTTCAGATACTTGTTTTCGCGTCGGCGAATCGAAGTTTCGAGTGACGGTGAGTGAAAACGTGGATTCCAGCGTTGAAATGTTTTAAAGGTGGTTTTTGGGAGTTTAGGTAAAGCTTGAAATGCTTACCTAAGCTCTAAAGTAAGTAAAGTGGTTTTACTCTCTCATTTGTGCTATTGTGAAATAGTTTTATGCACTTGTTTTGATTTACATTGTACCTACTATTCAAGCATGATTTAAAGTATTTGATATACTTTTTTAAGCATGTTTTGCTAAAGGATGCACATGGTAAGTGATCCTTGTAAGTATGGTTTATACTTGTGTTTTAAAGCATGGTTGTTGCTTTGGAAATGGCATGATTTAATGCTTGTTAAAAGCATAAAGGTAAATGTTGATTGGTTAATTATATTGGCAAGTAATGTGGTTTTAAAATTGTTATCGGATATAGTTGGTCAGCCATAGGATTGAGTGCACTATAAAATAAGTCGCCTTGAATGTCGAGGGATTTATACGGCATACCGAATACTCTATCCAAGTACCCTAACGGTAGAGGGGTTAAACAGTACCAAATACTCCCGTTAGTGGGTTAAGCATCTAACCGATGGGAGGGATTGGTATCTCTGTGGGTTGAGAGTGTACCCCATTGATATTGTACCCGGTTGTTAATGTACCGCGATTGTGATTGTATCGCTATTCCGGTTGAGATGGCTTGAAGTGTTGGGTTAACACTTGTTGAATCCGTGTATCCGATGAACCCTTTTGTTATTGAACTTGTTAATGACCACTTGAAGGCCAATATAATTGTTAATGTATTATTGAAATGTTTTATTTTGTATAATGTGATTTATACATGTTTCTCCTTAAGCTTTGCATTTGGTAGTAATGCATGGGAAGGCTTAAGTAGAGGGTTGGCAATGTGACTTGCTGTGATTAATGATACATGTAGCATATGGTTTAATATGTTGGTTTCATTGATGAAAAGTGCATGTTTAAAAAGAGGCATGATGTTTTAAAAGATGATATTGAGTAAATGGTTTTAAATGCATTGATGGTGTTTTGTTTTGAGCTTTCCTCACTAAGCCTTGTGTGCTTACGCTCTTTTTGTCCATCAATGCAGAGAATTAAAGTCCTGGAAGGCAGCAAGGAGCAAGGGGATCTTGACAAGACTTGTTTCCAAAATATGTTAGAGACTAGACTATAATGAATGAGGGAAATAGGGTACTTGCTATGTTTTGGGAGATGTTTTGTAGAACTCCCTATTTGAGCATGTTTCTTTAGTTGCTCTTGGTTTGTAATTGGCCTTTAAGGATTGATTTTGGTGCTGGTTTAGCTTTTGATATGTTGCTTGGGTGCAAAACTAGGAAGCATGCTTATAGATTTCCTTTTGATGCATGAGGCTTGGTTATCCTGTAGGAACGGTGTTGCTAGTTGGCATGTTGGTATTGTGTTTTAAGCATGTTGGATTGATTAAAGAATGCTTTTGGGTTGAAAAACCAACAAAATGTGACATTACAGGCCCAGGCATATCGATATGCAGGGGACCGTATCGATACGGCTAGGCAATTTCAAGCTTGTAGGATTGGTACGGGTATTGTGTGTTTCGATATGCCTAGAAAAATCTGGCTTGGCATACCGATACGGGTAGGGGCATTTTGATACGAGTTTTAGCCTCTGGAATTCACTTTTTCAATATGAACCCGCGTATCGAAACACCTGAGAGGTCGTATCTGTACGATTTAAAATATTTCAAAAGTTAATTAATTCGGTTAGACGTATTGATATGTCATGGTGGTGTACCGAAACGAGGTGTTTTCAACCGTTTCGCTACGGGTTTACCTATATCGGTACGGACAATTGATTTTTTGTAAACGCCTTTCAAGTAGTTTTGTCATCTTTGCAATATAGTCGATGAATCTTGCTAATGCAATTGTATGTGATAAAATGATTGGTAATTAAACCTATTTAATTACGAACTTAGTGAGGTAATTAAACCTATTTAATTAAAAACATGCAATAATGCATTACAGTATATCATATGGAAGTGCAGTACAGTTCCTGCAAAATGGCAAGCGATTCTCCATGCAGTTTATAACATTTCATCATTTATCATAGTAAAAAAGAAACTAACTTATTTGAATAAATCATTATTGTATGTATATATCCAAAGTCATAATATAATTCTTACTTTATTAGTAGTAAATACGATAGACTTACTGGCCTATCCACTTGCATAAAAGCATTTCATGAATTATAGCCCAAAGTACAATTTCATGTAAACCTATGGTATACGAGTCATCAAAACGAAACTGTAGTTTGCCCTTTTCACCTTACTGAATTCTTTTCAGGCATATCTTATCTCTCATCTGTAAATCTTTGATCCGATTTGTCAATGTATACTTGAGCTGAAGCTGTGTAATCAATACACTATCTTCTTTCAAAGATAATTGGGCATTCAATGCTTATAAGGCAAATGATGACTTTTAGCAAGATACATCAACTACTACTTTAGTCTTATTACATCAATATACATCCCAACCTATTATGGGATGTATTATTAAATAACATGGAATCCTTATTAACTTCAGACTGTATTAATACTAGTGCTATCATCTTAACTTTCTTAGTATCTACTTAGATCCTCTTTGTTGAGACAATGTGACCTGGAAACGCAACTTGAATTAATCAAATCCACATTTGAGTAACTTTGCATACAACTACCTTTCCCACAAGGCTTATATCACTATTCATAAATGTTTATCACAATCTTCTTTCATACTACACTCTTGATAAAGCCATCTTTATACTCGATTGATAGTTGTTACTGTAAGAAATTTCATCTAGTGGCACATACTTTCCCAAAAGCCTTCAAACTCAATCAAATAGAAACTATACATATAATTCTAAATCAGAATTAATCTTTTAGATTGTTCGTCCTTCTATGGATGCAAAGTAATGTTGAAATTATGTCGAGTCTCTAAAGTCTTAGGCAAGAAACTCCAAAATCTAGAGATAATCTTGGATCTTAATCACACACAATGAAAATAGGTACATCACTTTACATTACTTCAGATTTATCGCTCAGCATATTTATTCATTACCAATTGATTCAATCTGTCCACAGTTACCCAAATCAAATCATCTTTAATTGGTATCATTGGTAACCCAGTTATGAAATCCATCATATTTCTTTTCCACTTCCACTAGGGAAATGGAAATATGTTACATGTTTTTTAATGTACTTGATGTTTTACTTCTAGTTGCTATCCCATCAAGCATGTAGCCATAAATTAAGTTATTGTCTTTTTTTTTATTTTTGGACATCAATATTTGCTCTTCAGACCTAGATACCTCTTATTCCTTTCTGGATGCATCGTCAAGAACATTATATTTTTCTCAAACATCCAACATACTTAACTTTAAAGTCTTTATTTTCACCATTTTCAATTTGTTCTAATCTTGGCAACATTTTTCATCTTTCAACTGAAAATCTTTAATCTGACCTAAATTAATAGGTCTAAAATAAAGTTTTGTAATTAACATACCAATCTTTTTCCAATACAGATGCACATTCATTGCCCTTAAAGTAAAGAATATCTTACAACTAAGTGCATTGGTTACTATATTGGCTTTTTTTCAAGATAGTAGTCAATCACAACATCACAATCCTTAAGATGTTTGATCCACCTTCTTTGCCTCATGTTCAACTCCTTTCAAGTTAGCAGATACTTTAAACTTTTATGATATGTGTAAATGCAGCATCGCTCACCATATAGATAATGGCACCATATCTTTTAAGCAAATACATCTGCTACTAACTCTAAATCATGAATAGGATAATTCCTCTCATTCGTCATAAGTTGCCTTGAAGCATAGGCCACCACTTTTCCTTCTTGCATAAGTACGCATCTCAAACCATCATGAGAAGCATCGCTATAAACCACATAATCTTTGCCCGATTCTAGTTGTACTAGCACCAAGGCTTTAGTTAAGATTATTTTTTAATGTCTCAAAACTTTCTTGGCACTTATCCATCCAAATAAATGGTACATATTTCCTCAATAACTTGGTCAGTGGTGAGGCAATTATCAAGAATTTCTTTACAAACCTTTGATAATAACTAGCAAGTCCCAAGAAACTTCGAACCTCGGAAACATTATTTGGAGTTTTTCATTCAACTATAGCTTGTACTTTCATGGGATCTACTTTTATCCCCTTTACCGAAACCACATGACCAACAGCAACCAAAATTCACACTTTGACAGCTTAGCATGCAACTTCTTTTCTCGAAGGGTCTGAAGAACAATGCGAAGGTGGGCATCATGTTCTTCCTTTGTCTTTGAATAAACTAAAATATCATCGATGAATACCACCAAAAATTGATCCAAGTAAGTTTGAAATAATCGGTTCATCAGATCTATGAATGCTGTAAGAGCATTTGTCAAACCAAACGACATCACTACAAACTCATAGTGTCCATACTGAGTTCGAAAAGCTGTCTTCGAAATATCTTCTTCCTTGATCTTTAACTGATGATACCCCGATAGGAGATCAATCTTAAAAAATGTAGTTGCGCCTTTTAACCGATTAGAAAGATCATCAATCTTCGGAAGAGCATACTTATTCTTTACTACCAACTTATTTAACCAACGGTAATCTATGCATAATCACATGGATCCATCTTTTTTTCAAATAACACTGGTGTGCCCCATGTTGACATACTTGGCCTTATAAAACCACGATCTAACAATTCTTGCAATTGTACCTTTAACTCCCGAAACTAGGTTGGAGCCATTCTATACGGGGCCATCGATATAGGCGCAGTACCTAGTAACACTTCTATTTTGAATTCCACCTCTCGATCTGGAGGAAATCTCGGTAACTCATCTGGGAATATATCTAGATACTCTAGGATAGTCAGAATATCTTCCAATTTAACCTCAAAAACTCGAGTATCCACTACATTTGCTAAGAAAGCTTGGCAGCCTTGTAGCAACAGTTTTTTGGTAGAAACAACTGAAATTACATTGGATAAAGGATTTACCCTTTCACCAACTACTATTATCTTTGTGCCATCTAAGTTCCTCAATATTAATCCCTTTAAGCGACAATCCACAATGGCATGGTAGGAATATAACCAATTCATGCCCCCAATAATCACAATTCATAAAAGTCAAATCCATTAAACTTACTAAAAATTTGATTTTGTTGAATTATTATCGAGTAATTCTTATAAATTTGACTTACCCTTGTGCTATGTCCCAAGGGATAAGTTACCATCATATTAAGCTCTCTTCTTTTTTTTTCGATCACCACAACGAAGCCCTTGTATCATCATCTTATATTTGTTAAACCAATAGTCTATCGACATTAGTTTTCCTTCAATATCCTATCTGAAGTCCAACACTTCAAGACTTCCCAGCTCTCTAGTAATAAAAGTCTAAGGAACTTGGAATTGAATTTCCTCTAAAATCATACAGGGTTCAAAATAATAAACCTTGGGTTAACTAGGCATTTCTAACTTCACCAGCACTTGAACATCATATTGAGAGAAAAGTGGTTAATATCTAACTTGTTACTACTTTTATGGGCCTTATTCTTACCCAACCGTTTGATCGCTAAACACAATCTCTCAACTTCAGACATCTATAACTTTATACAATCAAATCAACAAGCAGTTGCATCAAGTCACCCAAGCATCCAAACAGTAATAATGACATTCTAGTGGCATGTATACACTTACTGACTGATAACAAGTTTGGTTGGATCTAGAACTGGCTAAACATGTAGGTCTGATACCAATAAATGTAACACCCCTTCCCATATTCATCACTGAATACGAGTTAGAGATGTCACATGACACTTTATAAAACAATTTACTCTTAAAAATTGGTAAAATTTTATTTCTAATAAATTAAAACACAAAATTGGAGCTCCGTTTACATTTCAAAAATAACAAAATGACTATTCAATAAATAATAGATTCTGAACCAAAATAGACAATTTCATTTCATTTATACATGCCACTAAAATTAATCAAAAACCTTAAGTAGGATGTCATTACTGTGGTAGCTTGATGAAATTCTCTGAACTTGATGCAACTCCTTGCTTACTCCAATATCTTGAACCACCTACGTGTGCAAAATCAAAAACACGCTAAGTACGAACTTAGTGAGGTTAATTAAAAACATGCAATAATGCATTATAGTATATCATATGGAAGTGCAATATAGTTCCTGCAAAATGGCAAGCGATTCCCTATGCAGTTTATAACATTTCATCATTTATCATAGTAAATGAGAAACTAACTTATTTCAAGGAATCATAAGTGTATGTATATATCCAAAGTCATAATATCATTCTTACTTTATCAGTAGTAAATACGATAGACTTACTGGCCTATCCACCTGTATAAAAGCATTTCATGAATTATAGCCCAAAGTACAATTGTAATACCCCAAAATTTACAGTACTGTTTAAGGGTCATTTAGTGCTAAGATAATTGCTTAAAAGCTTACTTAGTGACTAAAATGAAAAAAATGCAAAAGTTAGGATTTTCTCAATTATGGACTGTAGAAAAGAAATTTCTGAGGTTTTAAGGTGTCATGTGATAGAGAACGAGTAAAATGGATACTCGCAAAAAATTGGTTAAAGCCTAAGAAAATTTTGAATGAGAATTCAAGGTTAAAGTTTAGTGACCAAAATGATAAGTTTTCAAAACTTGTGCGAGTGTCGAGATAGACTCTTCGGGGTTGAGATAGACTCTACAGGGAATCAAAACCCCAAATTTAACTTTTTTTACAAAATTGCCATTCTAGGCAATTTCAGTCAAATAAATTTAATCCAAACATTTAACTCTCCATAGAGTCCTAGCAGCTGAGTCATAGCACTACGGTGCGAGATAGACTCTTCAGGGTCGAGATAGAATCTACGGAGTCGGTTCAGACATTATGGTGTTACATAGCACAAAATGTGCGAGTATGAGGAGCAAAGGGTGTCCTCGAGTACGTACTCATCATTAGACGCTACGACTTTGCAGACACTACGGTGTAGGTTATGATGACTCGTGTACCAAAGTATCACATTATATTGTACTATGGGCTATAATACATGAAATGCATTTATGCAGGAAGTTAAGTTAAAAAGCTTAACGTATATTTGATTAATAAAATAAAGGTTTGATGATATGATATAAAGTGCAATTGAGATGTATGAACTGCTCCAGTATGAACATATTCTACATGATATAAATTGTTATTGGGATTTCTTGCCATTTTGCAAGAATTGTTTTAAATGTTACCCTTGGTAGTATAACATTAAGTATGACAGTATTGTGGTATACCATAAGAGTCTATTTGGCACTTAATTGTGTCCATAGTTATTTGGCACTTAATTGTGTTCACCGTTTGCACCTAAGGAAAGTGGCTAGTACTCTCGGAGTACACGACTCGTTTACTCGTCTCTTGATATTTACCTTGGGCCATAAGATTTTACAGTACAGTTACATAGCTTTGCAGTACATAATTATTATAGTACAAATTTCTTACATGATTATTCCTGCATTACAGACTATATGATTTTACAGAGTAACCTTGCTATATGATTTTACAAAGCAACCTTGCTATTTGATTTTTTTAGTAAAGATTTATTACAGCACAAATTTATTACAGTACAGGTTCATTACATGAGTATCATGCTTTACCAAATATCATACCTAATACAACCATTTCATACTACAAATAATTTTATACCGTATTTTACATGTTACATATTTCTATGCCTCACCAAGATATACTCAGATTGTATTTGTGTTATACACGTAGGTGATCGAGATTAGTAGATGACAGCCTTTGCTTCATCATCATTCTATATAGAAGATAATCGACAAGTATTTCGGTAATCATGACATCCATCTTTTGTATGTTTAATAATGACATGTATTTAATAAATCTGTCTATTTTGTTAAAGTAATTATCGGGGCCTATAATAGTAGCATAAACTATTTTAAATTGATTATTATATCTATAGTTTGGAGTTAAATAGTCCGATTTGATATATTTTATACGAATTAGATATCGAATAATTTTATTAGAAATCATTTTGTAAAATAAATTATTTTAGTATGTCTCTATACTTTATGTAAAAAGTTTTATCATCGGAACCCGAATAAATATTTTATATCATTATTAATTAAAGTTAAGTGTGCTTGGGTTATAGAAATATTAAGATGGGTGACCATTGAGAATTTTTTCCAAAAATATTTAAATCACCCCAGATTTTAGTTAAGAGGTATGTTTTAAAAAGCTGTAACATTTCTGAATCGTATCCGGTGTACGGTCACGGGATGGGGGTGTTATATTTATTGGTATCAGAGCTACAGGTTTAGCCGGTTCTAGAGATAAACCGAGCTCGATAAAAGTGTTAAAGTGTGTACTTGCCACTAGGATGTCATATTTATTGAAAAGAAATACTTGTATGATTGATGCAATTGTTTACTAGTCAAAGGGGTTACTATAGGAATAAATGTCTGAATTAGAATGAATACCGTTGGAAAATTAAAAGAGGGAACATTATGAGTTCCCATAAATGAGTAAGGAGGTTAACTAAGTCTAGTACCCGGTTTAAACAGGGTAATAACAAATGGACTGGTATAGTAACGAAAGTTGTTTAAAATGCAAGATGCCTATTTACAAATGGTAATTGCAGATAGGAATCGAATTTAGGGCTCCTATCAGTAAAGGATTTATGAACTAATGGGTATATAACAGACATAGATGATGAACTGATGTCGGAAGATTGATGGTTAAGTGATAATGGTTGGAGTAAAGCCCTAAAATAATGGTTAAAAAAGGTTATATGCAAAACTCTCGAAATGTGAGTTTGGTTATCAGAAGTGGATTTCTTGGGTCACATTGTTTTAACCGAAGGGATCCACATCGATCCTAAAAAGATACAATCTATTGGGGAATGGAAGGTTCCCAATAATATTAACGAGGTTTGCAGTTTCTTGAGACTTGCTCGATATTATCGAAGGTTTGTGAACAACTTTTCGATGATAGCTGCTCCAATTACAAAGCTATTGAGAAAGAATGTTCCATTCGTATGGACTGAGAAGTGTGAAGAGAGCTTTGATCAGTTAAAGAAAATTTTAACAGAAGCTCCAGTTTTCATACAATTAGAGTCATGAAAAGATTATACTTTGTACTGTAACGCATCCTATAATGGAATAGGGTGCGTGTTGATGCAAGATGGGAAGGTGATCGCGTATGCTTCCCGAAAACTAAATCCACATGAAAGGTATTATCCGATTCATGATCTGGAACTTGCGGCTGTAGTTTTTACTCTAGAAGTGTGGCGACATTATCTCTATGGTGAACGTTACCACGTGTATACTGATCATAAGAGTTTAAAATATTTGATGAAACGGAAAGGGTTGAATCTATGGCAAGAAAGATGGTTGGAACCAATAAACGATTATGACCTAATCACTGATTACCATCCAGGCCGAGCAAATGTCATAATCGATACCTTTAATCGAAGACATTTAATACATTATGAACTTTAAATGCTCAATTGACATAAAAAGGATGGTTTGCTAGTAGAGGTGCAATTAAGATCTTTATTGCCAAGTCGAAATAAAGAAAGTCAGCAACAAGATGAAAACTATATAGCAAAGATCAAACAAGTGGAGTGCCAATATCTATGGTATCAGATTGAAATCCAAAGTTCACATCAAGATTTTGGAATGCACTACACAAAGCTTTGGGGACACGAATGAACTACAGTACTATGTTTCATCCTCAAACAGGTGACCAATCTGAAAGAACAATTTGAATACTAAAAGATATGCTAAGAGATTGCGTGATTGAGTTTGAGGGATCAATGGAAAAGTATTTACCACTAGCAGAATTTGCCTATGATAAAAATTATCAAACAAGTATAGAGATGGCACCCTATAAAACCCTATATGGTTGAAAGTGCAAATCGCCATTAAATTGGTTTGAGTTATATGATCGCTAGTTGATTAAGCCAGATTTGTTGCAAGAAATGGAAGAAAATAATACGTTTTGGGCACAAAGGAAAATTAAGTCCCGGGTGTATTGGACCTTATGAAATTCTAAAGAAAGTTGGCCATGTGGCGTATCAACTAGCTCTTCCACCGAAGATGAGTAAAATCTGTGATGTTTTCTAGGTCTCGATGCTCTAAAGATACAAATCAGATCCTTCACACATGATTATACTAGAGGAGATAGATTTGCAATCAGATTTGACTTACGAAGAGGAACCAGTAAAGATACTGGCTTATGGTGTCAAAGAATTAAGGAACAAGCAGATACCATTGGTGAAGGTCCTTTGGCACAACCACCAAGTTGAAAAGGCAACATGGGAAGCTAAGGATACAATGGAAAAGTAGTATCCACATTTATTCGAAACAGGTACATCTTGAAAATTTGAGGATGAATTTTCTTAAGGGGGAAGAATTGTAATACCCCAAAATTTACAGTATTGTTTAAGGGTTATTTAGTGCTAAGATAATTGCTTAAAAGATGACGTAGTGACTAAAAGGACAAAATGCAAAAGTTAGGATTTTCTCAATTATGGACTGTAGAAAAGAAATTTCTGAGGTTTTAAGGTGTCAGGTGATAGAGAACGAGTAAAATAGGAAACTGGGAAAATTTTGGCTAAAATCCAAGGAAAATTAGAATGGGAATTCAAGGTTAAATTTTAGTGACCAAAATGATAAGTTTTTAAAACTTATATGGTACAAGTCAAAATATGAAAAGTTGAAGGACCAAAGTTGTAATTTCCCAAAAGTTAGGTGTTTTGTTTCATAAATAGATAGAGAACCTATTGGTGTGGACCAAATGTAGAATTACTGGTTTGATCCGATATTTCAATTATTAGGAAATCACAGTCAAAGTTTAAATGGATTTCGGATACCCGGATCAAACTGAAAAATTATGAAATTTTGCCATATGATAGAGAAAGGTTATAAAAGTAATTTCCAAGTGTTGGAAATATTTTAGTTCAATTCAGGATGAATCATATGATTTATTTTGATTAAGGAATTTATTTATTAACCAATAAATTCTCGGCATTTATCGGTAAATCGGATCAAGCTAAAATTTCGAAGATGATTCCATAAGCTTTGGAAGAGTTATAACATATTATTTTATGGATATTTGGAGAGTTAAATGTTTGGATTAAATTTATTTGACTGAAATTACATAGAATGGCAATTTTGTAAAAAAAAAGTTGATTCGTAAAGGGTATTTTAGTCTTTTCACCCAAAAGGACATGGAAGGAATTTTAAGATTTCTTTAATGCATGAATAGTAGTTGGTTCTAATCCAAATAAGTTTAGTTAGAATTTTACAAAATGGTAAACTAGTAAATATGAATTCAGTTGGGGATAATTTGGTAAATTAGAATAAAATGAATTAAAAATTCATTTTTATTTATACAAGTGGCATAAATATATGATATATGAAGAGTTATCATCCAAAAATCCATTCCCAAACCGTGGAGAAAGAGGAGAAAGAAGAGGAAATCTTACAAGCTCGATTTAAGCCTCGAAACTCAATTTTTAGGTAATCTTCCGAACTAAAAAGTTGTTTTTCTCTTCAATCTCTATCTATTGATGTAAATTATTCATGGATTTAATGCTTGATTGATGAGATTTGATATGAGAAAGAAATTACGGTTTATGTTCAAATTTGGGGGTTTTATGATTTTATGAATCTATGTTCTATTTTATGTTGAAATCAAGCAATAATGATGTTGGATTCATGTTTTTGAATTAGGATTTAAACGCTAAACATTTTAGTAACCTTGAAGAAGATTAGGGTTTAGGGATCCAACCTTGAATTAGAGTTTGTGATGATGAGTTAGTAATCTAGTAAGCTTGATTTGTTGTTTGAAATCAAAACCCTAAATTTAAACCCTAAAAGACTAATTCAGCAAAGTGTTAAAGTTAGGGGTTTAATTCTGGTTTTTGGAGTTTGAAATGTATTTTTCTTTTTAGTGATGTTTGGGGCATGAAAATGAAATTAGAATGCTAAATCGTTGATTATTTGAGCTAGTGACCATTTTGACAATTTGTCAAAAGTGGATAACCAATTCGGAAATAGTGTATAAGAAGAGGACAAATTCTGATTTTTTATGTTAAGTGATGATTATGATGTATAGTTGATGATTGGGGGCCTAATTGCAAAGTTTTAAAGCTAGAATCCTTGAATTGTAAATTGGTTACTATTTCAACAAATTAGAGAACAAAGGGTTGAAATGTGACAATTAGGAATTTGAAGAGTACTATGTTGGAAAATTTTATTTAAGTGATTTAGATGTTGATTTTGAAGTGAATAGAAGCTTGTATTCACTTAGGGACAAAAACGACAATTTGTAGAATACAAGGGACCAATTCGGCTATTAAGCAAAAGTAAAGGAAAAATTGTGGAAAATAGGAAATGCATTAATTGGATCAAAAACATTCCTTTGGGGACCAAGAAGACATCGGCTTGAGGTTTAGGGACCAAAAATGGAACTTTTCAAAGTTTAGGTCATAAAGTGTAAAGCATGAAAAATGTAAGGATCAAGCTTAAATTAACTATTTGAAGCTTGAAAAAAAGTCCTTAGGGACTAAAATAAGTATTCTAGTAAAGGTTGAAAGCTTAATATAAAATGTGAGAAAAATGTGATTCGAATATAAGAAACTTTATCGGATTAATTATATATTTAATATATAGTTATTTTATTTACTTTCCATTATTATATTTAGAGTGAATATGTTGTAACATATACTTAAAATGGTATATGTTATTTTATAATGTAGTTTCGATACGAATTGGGACCGTACTAACAAAATGGAAAGGAAAAGGTCGGGAGTGAGATCAAGTGATAAAGTCGACTTCATTACAAGTCCAAGGTGAGTGCATTTTTACTTACTTATATATATGTGATATGAGTGAGTACATTTTTACTTATTTTATTTATGAGATATGAGAGAGACTTGCAAAAAATCGACCTTGATATTAATGAAAATGTATGTTGATCAAAGTTATGTAAATGACATAAGATATTAAACAGCATATGTGATACATTGATATGGCATAACGATTTATCTAAGATAAATCAAATTTTAGATTTTGGGTATGAACTGCCCAATATTAAACTATGAAAGATAGTATTGATGGATTGGATATTGAATATGAAAGTATTATATTGTTATGTCCGTGTACTACTGTGAGAGTCTTTGGTATAATTGGATATCCATAGAATCTTAGCTGCTGTATTCCAGCTCTACGGTTCGTTCTAGACACTTCGGTGTTGACATCAAACGCTACGGAGTTGCAGACACTACGGTGTTGTTTAGACACTTCGGTGTCAACTAGCACAAAAGGTGCGATAATGAGGAGTAAAGGTCATCCTCGAGTACGTACTCACCATCAGACGCTACGGCATTGCGGACACTACGGTGTCGTTATGATGACTCGTATACCATAGGTTCACATGAAATTATACTTTGGGTTATAATTCATGAAATGCTTTTATGTAGGCGAATAGGCCAGCAAATCTATCATATTTCCTACTGATAAAGTAAGAACGATATAATGACTTTGGGTATATATACATACAATTATGATTTATTTTGATGCTTTGAACATGGAATGTTGATTATAATGTTGATTTTTTCCCAAGTACTATTGTGAAGTCTTTGGTATAGTTGGATATCCATAGAGTCCTAGCAGCTGCGTCATAGCATTACGGTGTGAGATAGACTCTTCGGGGTCGAGATAGACTCTTTAGGGTCGAGATAGACTCTACGGAGTCGGTTCAAACACTATGGTGTTACATAGCACAAAATGTACCAAAAGGCATCCTCGAGTACGTACTCATCATTAGACGCTATGGTGTTGTAAACACTACGGTGTCGGTTATGATGACTCGTGTACCAAAGTATCACATTATATTGTACTACGGGCTATAATACATGAAATGCATTTATGCAGGCAGTTAAGTTAAAAAGCTTAACGTATGTTTGATGAATAAAAGAAAGTTTGGATGACATGATATAAACTACAATTGGGATGTATGAACAGCTCCACTATGAACATGTTCTACATGATATAAACTGTTATTGGGATTTCTTGCCATTTTGCAGGAATTGTTTTAAATGTTGCCCTTGGTAGTATAATATTAAGTATGACAGTATTGTGGTATACTATAAGATTCTATTTGGCACTTAATTGTGTCCATAGTTATTTGGCACTTAATTGTGTCCACCGTTTGCACCTAAGGAAAGTGGCTAGTACTCTGAGAGTACACGACTCGTTTACTCATCTCTTGATATTTACCTTGGGCCATAAGATTTTACAGTACAGTTACATAACTTTACAATACATAATTATTACAGTACAAATTTCTTACATGATTATTCCTGCATTACAGACTATATGATTTTACAGAGTAACCTTGCTTTATGATTTTACAGAGCAACCTTGCTATTTGATTTTTTAGTAAAGATTTATTACAGCACAGATTTATTACAGTACAGGTTCATTACATGAGTATCATGTTTTACCAAATATCATGCCTAATATAGCTATTTCATACTATAAATAATTTTATACCGTATTTTACATGTTACATATTTCTATGCCTCACTGAGATATATTCAGCATGTATTTATGTTATACACGTAGGTGATCGGGATTAGTAGATGATAGGCTTTGCTTCATCATCATTTTGTATAGAAGATAATCAACAGGTATTTCGGTAATCATGACATCTGTCTTTTGTATGTTTAATAGTGGCATGTATTTAATAAATTTGTCTATTTTGTTAAAGTAATTATCGGGGCCTATAATAGTGGTGTAAACTGTTTTAAATTGATTATTATATCTACAATTTGGAGTTAAATAGTCTGATTTGATATATTTTATACGAATTAGATATCGAATAATTTTATTCGAAACCCGTTTATAAAATAAATTATTTTAGTATGTCAGTATACTTTTTGTAAAAAGTTTTATAATCATAACTCGAATAAATATTTTAATGGGTATTAATTAAACTTAAGTGTGCTTGTGTTATAGAAGCATTAAGATGGGTGACCACTGGGATGTTTTTCCAAAAAAATTTAAATCACCCCAAATTTTGGTTAAAAGATCTGTTTTAAAAAGCTGTGACATTTCCGACTCGTGTTCGGTGTACGGTCATAGGAAGGGGTGTTACAACAATTTCATGTGAACCTATGGTATACGAGTCATCATAACGACACCGTAATGTCTGCAATGTTGTAGCGTCTGATGATGAGCACGTACTCGAGGACGCCCTTTGCTCCTCATTATCGCACCTTTTGTGCTAGTTGACACCGAAGTGTCTAAACAATACCGTAGTGTCTGAAGTCAACACCGAAGTGTCTAGAACGCATCGTAGTGCTAGAACGCAGCTGCTAAGACTCTATGGATATCCAATTATACCAAAGACTCTCACACTATTACTCAGGCATTACAATATAATATTTTCACATTCAATATTCAATCCATCAATACTATCATCCATAATTCGAGAATGGGCAGTTCATACCCAAAATAACATTCATAATATAACATCATAGACAACTAGTGATCCATGCATTTATATTCAACTTTTGACATATTTAAAATATGTCAATCATATGCTCCATGACATAAATATAACGACAATAAAATTTGGGTAGGCTCATTGCAAGCCATCCCAATGATGTATAAAACATCAATGTGCCATGATATGTATGCAATTGCACTCACTTTGGCCACTTAACGCAATGCTTCACTAAGCCCTAGTTCGATCCTTTCTTTCATAGTACCTCGAACCTTATTTGATTCGGACTTGACTTCATTAATCACATGAATACAACAAGCATATTTGTTAGATTCAAATCTAGCAATACCTTAAACATGTTGTCTAATATAATGATTTGAATATAAAATTTCCAAATATTTTTCCTTTCTTCCTTGTGCTGTTCAAAAACTCATTATGGTCCTTAGTGACCAATTTGAACTTCCAATAATTCTTCCGAGCTTGCTAATTAACATTTAAATACAAAATGTTTCAAATTCCATTTTCTGACAAATTGCGCTACCTTCAAAGATTTACTTATACAGGGCAGAATACATATTGGATCTTAATTTCCTTTATACTGTAGAAACTAGATTCGATAACGGTTATAACTGTATAAGCCACATAAATTAGCAAAATCTACTAAAATTATAAAAATTCTTTACATTCAATCACAGAGCTATCCAGGCAGAAATTGCTGTGTAATTTTTCTGACCTTCTTTCGAATAAAAGTCCATATCTTTTAACATTGAACTGGAAATCAGTTTTCGTTTGTTGGAAACGGAACTAAACTAACAAATCTTTACAATGGTATAAAATTCATCATCTAACCATTTTTGTGGAATTTATGGTGAATTTTTAAACTTACTATCACAATTCAAATTCCAACATAACTTTCCATAAATAACTTCTAATTTACACCAACTGCTCCTTATTTCTCTACTTGTAAATTTAGTCCCATCACTTTACTTCAAATGACTAGAATAAAGCTTGTATTCATATGTTCTCTTTACATCCTTCATCAAAATAGGCTTAAACCTTTATTTCTCTAATTTCTTTTGATTTGTCAAGATGGTCACCAAAATTTCAAATATAAGGATTCAAGCTTCTTAACCTTACAAATTAGTGCTCCAATCAACATTACTACCTTAATTCCATGATTTTAACTAAAAATCAGATTTACTCCTACATATCCTCTTTGCCGAATAGAGCATTCAAGTTTGACAGTTTGTCAAAATGGTCACTAATGTGATTAATCGTCGGTTTAGCATTCTAACTTCATTTTCATGTCTCTAACATCATTAATAATATAAATACACATCAAATTCATAAAAATCAGATCTGGTCCCTTAATTTTTGAAGCTTGCTCTTTATGTATTTAACTTAGGGTTTTGCTTCCAAACAACAAATCAAGCTTACTAGATCATTAATCCAACATCACAAACCCTAAGTTAGACTTGAATCCATAAACCTAATCTTCTGTATACAAACTGAAATATGTAGGTTTTAAATCCTAACTCAATAACATGATACTAACATCATACAAGCATGATTCTAATTTAAAATCAACCATGGATTCATAAAATCATAAAAGCCCCAATTTTTTCATAAACCCTAATTTCTTCCTCATATCAAATCTCATCGACCAAGAAAGTATTATATGAATTATTTGCACCAAAAGATAGAGCTCAAAGAGTAGAACAACTTTGTTGTTTGAAAGATTACTTGAAAACCGAGATTCAGGGCTTAAATCGAGCTTGTAAAATTTTCTCTTCTTTTTCTCTTCACCAACATTTTGGAGAGTATTTTTGCTGATAATTCCTTCATATTTCATATATTTTAAGACACTTGTATCATTAAAAAATAAAATTTTAATTCAATAAATTCCACTTTTCAAAAATACCCTCCAACTAGATTTATATTTCTAATTTGTCATTTTGTAACATTCCAACTAGACTTAGTTGGATTCTAATCAGCCACTATTCATCCATAAAAGAAATCTCAAAATTCCCTCCATGTCCTTTTTGGGCAAAATGACCAAAATGCCCTTTATTGATCAACTTACTCACAAAATTGCCATTCCATGTCATTTCGGTCGATTTAAATTTTTCTCGATCTTTTTAACATCCAAATATCCATAAAATGATATTTCATGACTCTTCTAAGGTCCATGGAACTATCTCTGAAATTTTAGCTCGATCCGATTATCTGAATATTTTTCTGAACTTTATCGCTTTATAGCCATTAATACAAACTCCGTACGAAAATCCAGGTAAAATGGAAACGTAATTCTTGGGGGTAAACTATTCATTTACGGGATTAAAATACATAACTTTTGAAAATTACACTTTGATCCCTAAATTTTCTAAAGTTTATACTTTAGCCACAAAACTTTCAAAATTTACATTTTTGTCACTAGCCAAAAATTGGGATATTACAAAGAAAAAATGTATAGGTGTAAATGAAATATATATTAAATTCTTTTTGTTTGTTTGACTTTCTATCTATCGGAAGCGAAAAATTATTAGATGGGTCTGGCTCACCACGTCATTCATGGTCCCATCCAATAATAATTTTCCATCTCATTTATTTTTCAAGGTGAATCTTCACCTCTTTCCTACATGTCATTAAATGAATGAATCGCATTGGATAGGACCGTGGATGACGTGGTGAGCCGGGACCATGTAATAATTTCTCATCGGAAGCTTTATGGTTGTGAAGGTAGCAGTTGAGATGTAGATTATAAAAGGCATCTATTTTCAGCTACATATATAGAAAGAATATAGTTGAGGTTTTAAAGCAACATTACCCATTGCTTATTCTGCTCTACGTTTAATGCCTTACAGATTGTGCTAGAATCTTGAAGAAATTTCATTTTCTTCCCAAAACAAAAACCACTAACCAAATTGTTTCTGTCTCAAGCAATGGTTTTTTTATTAAATAGGTTCATTTTATAATATATATTCAGATTTTATAATTTTTTTAAAAAAATATGATCTCTAAAATTTGAATATGCACTCTCTCTTACGCTATCAATATTTTGTGTACCTTCAAAGACGGATCTTGGTAATGGGGTTTAAGGAGGCCTATTTAAAATTTTTAAAATTTTTTGATGTATAAATGAAAACTTTGAAATGTTTAATTTTTTTAAGAATGGGGTCTAAGTAAAATTTTAAAAAAATATTAAGACAATGAAAGTTTTTAAAAAATTTAAGAGTGTATTTAATTAAAAATATTTAAAAATTATAAGAAAAATTTTTAAGGATAAAATTAAAACTTTTAAAATTTTGGACTATGTATCATTTTGTCAAAATTAAGGGGGCTTCCAATACACATTGACGTCCGCCCCTATGTACCTCGCTCCTCTTCTAATTTTCATATAATTTTCTTCATCCTTGACAACGGCTGACTTTTCATTCTCTTCTTCTTGTCGTTCTTCTCATTCTATTAATAAACTTTATGTTATTTTTTTTTTATTTTGTGTTGCTAGTCTCTTCGTTTTTGTATGAAAATAGTATTTTTTGTGTTCTCGTAACACATTTTTTAGAGTTGAATTTGACGTTATCTCTCTGGATGACATGCATTATGTTATCTTATTGATATATTGCTACTTTGGACTCTCAGACTGAATATTGATAAATTTTTGTTATCATTCAGGATTGAGTTATGGTAATGATAGTTGTCAGCATATCAACATTGTTATATGTATTTTTATGTTCGTATTGAGGTGTTTATTCTTTACTGCCAACAATAAAATTTATTTGTATCTATTATTTTTATGAGTTATTTGGTTAGCTAGTTTATGCACATCATGATGCTCTTAGGAGAAAATTTTCAATTAATCTATTATTATTTTGTAAATTCTTCTTATAGTTTTAGAAAATTTTATCCTTGTTCAATAAAACTCTCTCTTATTAATTAAAAGAAAAAATAGTATCTTATGTAATGAAATTCATATATTATTTAATAATTTTAAAGTGATTACAAATAATATATACTATTTTTTCTTAATCATTTGATAATGCACACACTTTATAGACAAAAATGTAATTTGTGATCATAATGAATTTTATATCTTAATGATCTCCACCCTTGCGTTAATATAAACAAAAATCTTATGCACCCTAAGCATGTCCCATTTATGCTCATGCTAAAAAAACTTAAAAATTAAATTATAAATCGTAACCTTAAATTTTAAATCTTAAACTCTATATCATATATCTTAAAAAATATACTTTATTTTAAATTCTCTATACCTAACTTTAAACTTTAATTTTAGTTTGGGGCATAAATAATTGTATGCTAAGGGCAGACGATTTCCATATGTGTTAATATTGCATGTGAAGTAGCTCGGCAACCGTGAAAGTCCCAAGTAAATAGTATTTTATATATGTGTGTTGTGTCGACCAACTGTGACGTGAATAAATCCGCTATTCTCACAGCACTTACTTACCACCCTCGTGACTCTCTATCTAATCTTCTCCACCTACCCGCCAACACTTGCTTACTTCTCATATAAAATCCTCAGGGCCTTATCTCAGAGCTAGCTTATAGGAAATTGAGATGGAAGAAGTAGAGGTTCCAACACCACCACTGCTGGTGCCCATTTCAGGAAAGGAGCAAAAGTGTGGTGGGAATGTATTTAGTTGTAGTTTCAGTGCACGAGATAAGAAACTGATATGTGTGACAAGTGGCAACTCTTGCTTAGGTTCTAGCATTGCCAAGGAGCTGTTGTCTCATGGTTACCTTGTTCGAGTAACCATTCAACACCAAGGTAAGTTGTTTAACCCCACTCGAACACTTTTTCGAAATACCTGTACCGAGTCTGAATAACACTTATTGTTATTGAACAGTGGATTTTGAAGAAATGAAAGATGTGGTGGAGTTGAAGCTATTGGAGAGTGTAGTTGTGACCAAGATGGGAGATTTACAAAGCCTTTGTGATGCTTTTAGAGGCTGCCATGCTGTTTTTCACACATCTTCCTTCATTGATCCACATGGGATCTCTGGTTATTCAGTAAGTACATCAATCTTGGGACTGTCTTTCTCTGTGCTACACATATCTGCATCTTTGTTTGTTCTGCAAGTGACAACTTGGTTTGGTTATTTAAGGAACAAATGGTGTTTCTTGAGACTGAAGTGGCGAGGAGTGTTGTGGAAGCTTGTGCAAAGACAGCCTATGTAAAGAGATGCATCTTCACTTCTTCTCTAGTCGCATCCATTTGGAGGAACCAAAACACTGATCGGATTATTGATGAGAGTTGTTGGAGCAGTGAAGAATTATGCAGAGAAAATAAGGTATTTTGTTTCTATCATAGGCTTCAAAACATAACAAACAAAGATAACCCTCTCAATTGTTTCACACCGATGTTGGTTACTTATTTAGATATAAGTACGGGGTATGATTAGGATATTTGTAGATATTCGATCCTTTTTATGCATATTTAGATGTAAACTTTTTATATGTCGTAGATTTGAAGCGAATACGGATAGAGACTCTCAGATATCTATTATACGAATCCGCATTACTAATGCAGATGCAGATTCATATACCTGAATTAAAAAAAAAAAGAACATATTTGCTTCTAAGGGTGATTTGGACCTGAATCATCAAACTTTTAGCGGGTTTGGATTTGTATTTACTCGTATTCAGATATTTCGAATAACTTAGTATTTATGTTCTACATTTACATAAATTTGAATAACATCCGATAGAAAAATTCTTATATTTTCAAGTTTCAACGTACATATATAAATTGATGACATTGTTTAATTGTTTTGGACCACAGCTTTGGCTTGCATTAGGTAAGACCAAGGCTGAGAAGGTAGCTTGGTTGAAAGCAAAGGAACTAAAAGTAAACCTGGTTACTGTCTGCCCTGGTCTTCTCATGGAACCCACCATTCCAAATGCTTTACCATACCTCAAAGGTACATAAAACCTCAATATTACTTTTCTTGAATACTCGTATCCGACACTCATTTCTAACACATTATTCAAATACGATCTTCTAAATTGAAAAAAAAAAAGGTGAAAGATATCCGTGTCGAAAGTTGGATTATTTGGATATATACCCGAATCTGACTAGTATAAGTTGGAATGCAGGTGGGCAGAAGATGTTTCAACAAGGCTGCTTAGCGATTGCAGATATGGAAAAGGTGAGTAAAGCTCATGTTAAGGTGTATGAAGGCATGGATTATGGGGCATGCGGACGATATTTCTGCTTTGATGAAGTGGTGAGAAGAGTGGAAGAGGTCATTGAGCTTGAGAATGGGCTAAATATGCCTGGTTTTTTGTTGGGAGAAAGACATGTAGGTGTAGTCTTATCAGATGAAATTCCAATCAGAGTTAGCAATTCAAAGCTTGCCGCTCTCTTAGACAGGGCCTCTCAACGCTTGTCTTGTAATATAGTTGAAACCACGATGTTGTAACATTTTCTTTGGGGGAGGGGTTACTCCCACTAATTATCCAATTCATCAATGCAACAATCCTGTAGATGAGTCAATTATTATTATGTTTTTAGTTAAATTATTTAAGTTTAAAATATTATAAATTAGCTACTTAAATTATCAAAAATTTAAGAACAAAATATTAATGTGGCAAATAATAAAATTATTATAATTATAAATTTAATCATATTTTTAAACTAGGTCGTTTTGGGTCGATGAACATAGGAGAGTGGAGACTTGAAAGTGGATAAGTTAAAAACTTAAGAGTAAATTATGCCATATGTCAGTCATATATTTAGTAACAAATATATTATTTTTTAAAAAGTAACAATTTAGTCACTCAATTATATGTTTAGAAACAAATATGTTTAGGAACAAGCAAGTCACCCAATTAAATTTTTGTATCAAACAAGTCACTATGCCGTTAAAATTGAAACAATGACTTGGTATAATAATAATTTTATGCATTCTATTAATTTGGTCCTAATTCGAAATAATTCATTAAACTTAACCCTCCATCTCTAAAAAATCTATTAGGAATGTAACATCCTAATCAATATCCTATATTAAATACTAATTAGAATATCACATAAATTTTTTTATTGCGTAGAATCACATTCTGAATTTTTATCCTATCATATTAAATCCGATTTCAGGCAGCAACTTAACAATTCTTTTCTATAACATATTAGGAATATAACTGCAAAAACTGCCTAAAATAAAAATCTACCCGATTTCTCTATTTATGCTTATCTAGTTATTATCCGATTTTAATTTAATAATTACTCGTCATTTGCTACAAACATAAACTAGTTTATATGTTATTACAAACTAGTTTATATGTTATTACAAACCATATAAAAACTAGTATGTAACCGATTATTTTAACATATACATGCCATCTAGAAACATCAAAACACATCAAAGGATGTTATTACTGATACCATTATTATACTCCGGATAAGTAGGATGCTCGCTTCTTACTCTATTTTTTTCTTTTTACCTACGCGTAAAAAGCCATCACACGCTAAGTATATACTTAGTGAGGCAATAATAACAATATCCAGTGCAATATAACATAACCACAATTAATAATATGTAACCGTATACATGCATTTTGAATCACTAGATATGTTTACCCTCATATTAATTATACATCAATATGATATAAACATGATATAAATTTTCTTACCAATATACTTGCCATAATTTTAAGAGTGTATAAACTCTTTAACCCGTTTATCAATTCTTTACCGATTTCATAGCCCAAATATAAACCTATGAGAACCCTGGGTACACGAGTCAAATATGCACCGAAGTGCTAATACACATAAGGTCATGCCCACCATCCGCACATTTATAAGGCAGTGCTAACCATACACTAAGTGTCCTTTATAAACACTATAGTGCTAACCCGGATAACCGAATATGCAGTGTACTGCTGGACTCTATGGCATGCCAACTATACCTTGCCCTCAATGATATACTTGGGCATATATTTCATATTTATTTCATCCATGGCAATGTATATCAACATAATTTAACATTGGGCAGTTCATACCAAAATAACATTCATAATATAACATCATATATAACTAATGACCCATGCATTTATATTCAACTTTTGACATATTTAGAACATGTCAAATAAATGATTATGACATAAATATCATGCAAAAATAAACAAGGTAGACTCATTGCAAGTCTTCCTAATGATGTATAAAATATCCATATATCATGTTATGTATGCATTGCACTCACCTGATGCCTCACTAGTAAACTTTACTATAGCTTGTAGCTTTACTATTGAAACTTTTCCTTATCTTTAAACTTGCTCGTACTATGATCTTGATCACGACCACGATCTATAAAATCATCGTTTACCAAATACATACATTTCAAAGCGTATGTTAGTATCATTCTAACATAAGTACATATTAGGAATAAAATTTCTAAAAATCTGTTACTATCCATATCCATCACAAATTCACAAGACAATCTCGAATCTCATAAAATAACCATAAAATGAATTCTTTTAGAATTCACTTCAACTTTCCAAATTATTCAAATTGATCCATTGCCATTGAACTTCAAATTCAAACACTTAACAACTTATTCAAGTATTCCAAGAATACATTCAAGCTTAACACATTTATTCCTAATCACTTTCCATTTCACTTTCAACTTTTCTTTAATTTACCATTTGGTCCTTAACACTTTGAAAGCTTCCAAATTGATCCAAACAACATTCTAAGCCTTGTAAAATCATTCTCACATCATTTCTAGCCTTAGAAAATTTTCTATAATTTTCCCTAATATTCTTCCAATATGCCGAATATGAAAGGTCACCACACTCAAATTTTCCAACTTGATTCAAGCATGAATTCAACTTCTAAAGCTCATTTCCAAGCTTCTATAATTATTCCCATGTCAAAATCAATCCAAATTCAACTTCCTATCAAAACCCTAACTTAATCCAAATTAGGATTTAAATACTTTCAAGTAGTTTCAATCATCATACAAGCTTGGATATGATTCTACAACAACTTCATCAAAAACTAATCTTAAATCAGCATATTTAAACATCCCTTTCATCCATCAAAATCATAAAACTAGGGTTTCAAGCAAGGAAAGCATGAATAAATGGTACCAAAAGATAGAAAATTTCATGGAGATCAATTTCATATTTCATGCTTTCATCCAAAATCCAACTAAATAAGCTTGAAAATCAAAGAGAAATTTTTCCCTTACCTTGAGTAGTGTTCGAACAAGAAGATGAAGATGGGAGAAAATCTTGAATTTTCCTTTTCTTTTAATTATGTCGTTTGTCATCTAATATAAAAAATCTAATAAAAATCTCTTTTATAGCAAAATGACCATTTTGCGCTTATAATCCAATGCTTCATATCTTGCCAGATGTCTACCTACTCATACAAGGGTCAAAAATAATCCAAGTAATTAGTGAATACCAACTTTGCCCTTAAAATTTCCCAAATTTACCATATTGCCATTTTTCATCCAATGGCTCATATTTAACATGGAAAACCTACTTTAATAAAATGGTCCATGTTAAATCCTACCATTTTAAGACATGGAAATGACAGTTTTAACCTTGCCTTATCATCCTTTAAAATATCTTGAATATCTGATTTGATCCAATTATCTGAATATTTTTCTAAACTTTATCGCTTTATAGCCACTAATACAAACTCCGTACGAAAAATTTAAGTAACACAAAAACGTCATTTTTGGGGGTGAACTATTCATTTACGAGACTAAAATACATAACTTGTGGAAATTACAATTTAGTCCCTGAACTTTTCCAAAGTTTATACTTTGACCACCAAACTTTCAAAATTTTCATTTTGCTCACTAACCAAAATTTTTGGATATTACAATTCTCCCCCTTAAGAAATTTTGTCCTCGAATTTTCCTTACTTACTTGGTTCAAAGAGATACAGATACTACTTTTTCATTACTTCCTCTGTTTCCCAAGTAGCTTCTTCCACTTTGTGATTTCTCCATATAACTTTAACTAGAGGAATCTTTTTATTCCTTAATTGCTTTTCTCCTCGAGCTAAAATTCTTATAGGTTTTTCATCATATGTCAAATCCGATTGAATCTCGATCTCTTCTAGTGTAATAACGTGTGAAGGATTGGATCGATATTTCTGAAGTATGGACACTTGAAATGCATCATAGACCTTACTCAACTCCGGTGGTAAAGCTAATGGATATGCCACTAGACCCAATCGTTTTAAAATTTCATAAGGGTCAATGAATCTTGGACTAAGCTTACCTTTTCGTCCAAAGCGTAAAATCTTTTTCCAAGGTGAAACCTTTAAGAATATTTTATCTCCAACTTCGAACTCAATATCTTTTCTTTTAATATCTGAATATGACTTTTGTCTTTCAGAAGCAGCCTTGAGATTATCTTGAATTATTTTTACCTTATTCTCTATTTCTTAAACAAAATCTAGTATGATAATTTTTCTATCCTCTAACTCAAACCAATTCAACAGTGTTCGACATTTTGTTCCATATAATGCCTCATAAGGTGTCATCTTTATACTTGATTGATAACTATTGTTGTAGGCAAACTCAGCTAATGGAAGATATTTTTCCCATGAACCTGCAAAGTTATATTATACATGCACTAAGCATATCTTCGAGTATTTGAATAGTTCTTTTTGATTGTTCATCTGTTTGAGGATGGAAAGCAGTACTGAAGTGTGGCCGAGTTCCCAATGTTTCATGCAATGCACTCCAAAACCTTGAAGTGAACATTGGATCTCTATCAGATATAATAGACATAGGAACACCATGCAGTCTAACAATTTCCTTAATATATAACTCCGCCAACTTGTTTAAAGATTAGTCTGTTCGAACTGGTATGAAATGTGTCATTTTAGTCAAACGGTCCACAATCACCCAAATCGAATCTTTCTTATTTGGCGTCAATGGTAAACCTGTTACAAAATCCATTGTAACTTTTTCCCATTTCCACCGTGGAATTGAGATCGGTTGGAGCAACCCTAATGGAACTTGATGTTCTACCTTTAATTGTTGACATGATAAACATCTAGCAACGAACTCAGAGATAGCTTGTTTCATGCCAGCCCACCAAAAATGACTTTTTACATCTTGATACATTTTGTTGCCTCCCAGATGCATAGTTAAAGGACTGAAATGTGCCTCCAAAAGTATTTCTCTCTTTAAATCCTCATTTTTAGGAATGTATACATGTCCCCTGTAGTATAGACATCCATTTGATTTTATTTCAAAGTCTTTAGATTCACCGTGCTTACCCTGCTCCTTATTTTCCAAGCATTCTTTATCCTTTGTTTGTAACTCTTTAATCCTTTCTATCAAAGTAGACTTGATTTGAAGCTCAACCATTATTGCACCATTTTCCTGCAACCTTAACTGAGCATTCAATGTTCTCAAGGCAGAGAATGTTTTCCGGCTAAGTGCATCTGCTACCACATTAGCCTTCCCCGGATGGTAATCTATGATTACATCATAGTCATTGATCAATTTTATCCATCTTCTTGCCTCAAGTTAAGCTCCTTTTATGATAACAAATATTTCAAACTTTTATGATCTGTGAAAATATAACACTTTTCACCATATAAGTAGTGACGCTAAATCTTCAAAGAGAACACCACTGCAGCCAACTCTAAATCATGAGTAGGACAATTCCTCTCATGAGTTTTAAGTTGTTGAGAAGCATACGCTATAACCTTTCCTTCTTGCATCAATACACACCCTAGACCATTATGGGATACATCACTATATATTGTGAAATACTTCCCAGATTCTGGTTGTACCAAAACATGAGCTTCTGTTAATATCTTCTCCAATTTGTCGAAGCTTTCCTCACATTTATCTGTCCAAACAAACGGTACATCTTTTCTTAATAGCTTAGTTATTGGAGCGGCAATCTTTGAAATTTTTTTCACAAACCGCCTATAATAACTAGCTAATACCAAGAAACTTCTCACTTCAGAGACATTTTGAGGAACTTTCCATTTGAGTATGACTTAACCTTCTTAGGATCAATTCGAATTCCTTCCGCAGAGACTATGTGTCCAAGGAAAGCTCTTTTAAACAACCAGAATTCACACTTTGACAGTTTTGCATATAATTTCTTTTCTCGAATGATATGAAGAACTACTTGAAGATGAGTATCATGATCCTTTTTGGTTCTTGAATAAACCAATATATCATCTATGAATACCACCACAAATCGATCCAAATATAGCTGAAATATATGATTCATCAGATCTATAAAAGCTGTCAGTGCATTTGTAAGTCCAAAAGGCATTAGTACAAACTCATAATGCCTATATCTAGTTTTAAATTTGTCTTTGGTACATCTGCTTATTAGATATTCAATTGATGATACCCCGATCGAAGATCAATTTTAGAAAACACCGTTGCTCCTTTAAGTTGATCAAAGAGGTCATCAATCCTTGGTAAAGGATATTTGTTCTTCACCATTACTGTATTAAGTTGACGGCAATCCACACATAACCTTATTGATGTAACATTTTTTTCACAATTAAAACTGGAGCTCCCCAAGGTGATATACTTGGTCGAATAAAACCTTGATCTAATAATTCTTGCAATTGAACCTTCAGTTCTTTGAGTTCTGTAGGAGCCATCATGTAAGGTGACATTGATATTGGTGCTGTTCCAGGAAGCACATCAATACCAAATTTCACTTCTCGATCTGGAGGTAATCCCGATAATTTATCCGAAAAACATCTAGAATTTTCCGCACCATAGGTATCTTTTCCAGATCTATCTATGTTTCCAGAGTATTTATCACATGAGCTAAATAAGCTTTGTACTCATGTGGTAATAACTTTCCAGCAGTTACAACTACAGTCTTATTGCTCAAATAATTTTTTCTTTCTCCCTCAAATATTAATTTTGAACCATCTGGTCCTTTTAGGACTACCCTTTTTAATCGGCATTCAACCGTAGCATCACATGCTGGTAGCCAATCCATTCAAATAATGACTTCAAATTCTTGGAAAGACAATTCCATACGATTGGCTGGAAATTCTCTTCCTTGGTTCTTTATATCATATATGAATACCACCACAAATCGATCCAAATATAGCTGAAATATATGATTCATCAGATCCATAAAAGCTGTCAGTGCATTTGTAAGTCCAAAAGGCATTACTACAAACTCATAATGCCTATATCTAGTTTTAAATTTGTCATTGGTACATCTGCTTATTAGATATTCAATTGATGATACCCCGATCGAAGATCAATTTTAGAAAACACCGTTGCTCTTTTAAGTTGATCAAAGAGGTCATCAATCCTTGGTAAAGGATATTTGTTCTTCACCATTACTGTATTAAGTTGACGGCAATCCACACAGAACCTCATTGATGTAACATTTTTTTCACAATTAAAACTGGAGCTCCCCAAGGTGATATACTTGGTCGAATAAAACCTTGATCTAATAATTCTTGCAATTGAACCTTCAGTTCTTTGAGTTCTGTAGGAGCCATCATGTAAGGTGACATTGATATTGGTGCTGTTCTAGGAAGCACATCAATACCAAATTTCACTTCACGATCTGGAGATAATCCCGATAATTTATCCGAAAAACATCTAGAATTTTCCGCACCATAGGTATCTTTTCCATATCTATCTATGTTTCCAGAGTATTTATCACATGAGCTAAATAAGCTTTGTACTCATGTGGTAATAACTTTCCAGCAGTTACAACTACAGTCTTATTGCTCAAATAATTTTGTCTTTCTCCCTCAAATATTATTTTTGAACCATCTGGTCCTTTTAGGACTACCCTTTTTAATCGTCATTCAACTGTAGCATCACATGCTGGTAGCCAATCCATTCAAATAATGACTTCAAATTCTTGGAAAGACAATTCCATACGATTGGCTGGAAATTCTCTTCCTTGGATCTTTATAGGGCATTTTTTTTACATATTCAAACTACTTTGCGAGGATTAATAACAGCTACCTTATTTCATCAATGAACATGACCCCAATATACTTTTTCTTTGAATTCTTTCAGAAAGAATTCCCATGTAATATATTCTGAAGGAACTCGTATGTAATCTATACTGAAGGAACTCGTGTAGTGACTCCATTCCACCACACGCTCGCTTGCTCCATCAGAAGAGATACTACTCCTTCCAACTTTCCATGATCATCACAAGGAATCCTACTTAACATAATCTTAATATCATTCAACTAGTAATCAACAGCCATATGATCAACATTAGTGTCACCTTTTAATTTTGGTGCTTTCATTTTCCTCAATTCCTTTAAAACTGATACTGGTGCTCGCCAATTTACGATAGCATCCAATGCCTGAAGAAATAAGCCTTGATCTTGTACATGCATATTTCTTTGTTCCTGAGCTAATGGCTCTACATTCTACTGATCCTGAGGTTTATTTTGATTCACCTCATTACTTTCACTCTGATTAGGCATATCATGCTCGATTGCCTGACGAGATTCCCAATAATCTAACATCTGTTAATGTCACAATCATTCTATATAAGTAGGGAGTAACAATACTAATTACTGGGCATCCAATTATATTCATACAAATATCAGTAATCTTGACATCCTAGTGGCATGTATATAATTCCGACTATCTATATACCCGACTTACGTCCAGAACTGACTAAACTTGTAGCTCTGATACCAATAAATGTAACACCCTAATTAGTATCCTATATTAAATACTAATTAGAATATCACATAATTTTTTATTGCGTAGAATCACATTCTGAATTTGTATCCTATCATATTAAATCCGATTTCAGGCAGCAACTTAACAATTCTTTTCTATAACATATTAGGAATATAACTGCCTAAAATAAAAATCTACCCGATTTCTCTATTTACCCTTATGTAGTTATTATCCAATTTTAATTTAATAATTACTCATCATTTGCTACAAACATAAACTAGTTTATATGTTATTACAAACCATATAAAAACAAGTATGTAACCGATTATTTTAACATATACATGCCATTTTTTTCTTTTTACCTACGCGTAAAAAGCCATCACACGCTAAGTATATACTTAGTGAGGCAACAATAACAATATCCAGTGCAATATAGCATAACCATAATTAATAATATGTAACCGTATGCATGCATTTTGAATCACTAGATATGTTTACCCTCATATTAATTATACATCAATATGATATAAACATGATATAAATTTTCTTACCAATATACTTGCTATAATTTTAAGAGTGTATAAACTCTTTAACCCGTTTATAAATTATTTACCAATTTCATAGCCCAAATATAAACCTATGAAGACCCTGGGTACACGAGTCAAATATGCACCGATGTGCTAATACACATAAGGTCGTGCCCACCATCTGCACATTTATAAGGCAGTGCTAACCATACACGAAGTGTCTTTTATATACACTATAGTGCTAACCCGGATAACCGAATATGCAACGTGCTGCTGGACTCTATGGCATGCCAACTATACCTTGTCCCTCAATGACATACTTGGGTATATATTGCATATTTATTTCATCCATGGCAATGTATATCAACATAATTTAACATTGGGCAGTTCATACCCGAAATAACATTCATAATATAACATCATATATAACCAGTGATCCATGCATTTATATTCAACTTTTGACATATTTAGAACATGCCAAATATATGATTATGACATAAATATCATTCCAAAATAAACAAGGTAGACTCATTGCAAGTCTTCCTAATGATGTATAACACATTCATATATCAAGTTATGTATACATTACACTCACCTGATGCCTCACTAGTAAACCTTACTATAGCTTGTAGCTTTACTATTGAAACTTTTCCTTATCGTTAAACTTGCTTGTACTATGATCTTGATCACGATCACGATCTATAAAATCATCGTTTACCGAATACATACATTTCAAAGTGTATGTTAGTATCATTCTAACATAAGCACATATTAGGAATAAAATTCCTAAAAATACTTTACTATCCATATCCATCACAAATTCATAAGACAATCTCAAATCTCATAAAATAACCATAAAATGAATTATTTTAGAATTCACCTAAACTTTCCAAATTATTCAAATTGGTCTCTTGCCATTGAACTTCAAATTCAAACACTTAACAACTTATTCAAGTATTCCAAGAATACATTCAAGCTTAACACATTTATTCCTAATCACTTTCCATTTCACTTTCAACTTTTCTTTAATTTGCCTTTTGGTCCTTAACACTTTGTAAGCTTCCAAATTGACCCAAACAACATTCTAAGCCTTATAAAATCATTCTCACATTATTTCTAGCCTTAGAAAATTTTCTATAATTTTCCCTAATATTCTTCCAATATGCCGAATATGAAAGGTCACCACACTCAAATTTTCCAACTTGATTCAAGCATGAATTCAGCTTCTAAACCTCATTTCCAAGCTTCTATAATTATTCCCATATCAAAATCAATCCAAATTCAACTTCCTATCAAAACCCTAACTTAATCCAAATTAGGATTTAACTACTTTCAAGTAGTTTCAATCATCATACAAGCTTGGATATAATTCTACAACAACAACTTCATCAAAAACCAATATTAAATCATCATATTTAAACATCCCCTTCATCCATAAAAATCATAAAACTAGGGTTTCAAGCAAGGAAAGCATGAATAAATGGTACCAAAAGATAGAGAATTTCGTGGAGATCAATTTCATATATCATGCTTTCATCCAAAATCCAACTAAATAAGCTTGAAAATCAAAGAGAAATTTTTTTCCCTTACCTTGGGTAGTATTCGAACAAGAGGATGAAGATGGGAGAAAATCTTGAATTTTCCTTTTCTTTTAATTAGGTTGTTTGTCATCTAATATAAAAAAATCTAATAAAAATCTTTTTTATAGCAAAATTACCATTTTGCCCTTATACTCCAATGCTTCATATCTTGCCACATGTCTACCTACCATCCAAGGGTCAAAAATAATCCAAGTACTTAGTGATTACCAACTTTGCCCTTGAAATTTCCCAAATTTACCATCTTGGCATTTTTCATCCATTGACTCATATTTAACATGGAAATCCTACTTTAATCCAATGGTCCATGTTAAATCCTACCATTTAAGACATGGAAATGACATTTTTAACCTTTCCTTATCATCCTTTAAAATATCTTGAATATCCGATTCGATCCGATTATCCGAATATTTTTCTAAACTTTATCATTTTATAGCCACTAATACAAACTCCGTACGAAAAATCTGAGTAACTAGAAAACGTCATTTTTGGGGGTGACTATTCATTTACGGGACTAAAATACATAACTTGTAGAAATTATAATTTAGTCCCTAAACTTTTCCAAAGTTTATACTTTAACCACCAAACTTTTGAAATTTTCATTTTGGTCACTAACCCAAAATTTGGGATATTACAAGGAAAGTGGTTGTGCCTACTAGCAGGCATCATTAACGTCATAGTAAGTCTATTCCATTAGTTTGTTAGTTGTCCAGTAATTATTTAACTGTGTATGCCGAGCTATCACATCTGTTGATTATCGACTAATAGACAATAGCCTAGAGTGTGGTAAGTGGTCAGAGGGTGTGTTAGGATGGTAAAGTGTCAAAATTTTTAAATATGAAGGGTTGAGCTTTTTAAATTATTTTCAATTATGATCAATTTAATATAATGCATAAGTTTTGGGACTAAAATTGTTATTATTAAAGTTATTTTTTAATTTCATGATAGAATGCTTGCTGCTTGTCGACTGAACCAAAAAGAAGTTAACCCTTTTCACAAAAAAAAGTGCTAAAGAAAATTAGAATGGGAGAGATAGAGCAAATCCGTAGAAACCGAAGAAAATAGCTACGGCGGCCTATGATTACGAGAGCGATCCTAGATGGGCTGATTATTGATCCAATATCTTGATTCCTCCTCACAGGGGCAAGTTCCACCAGCGCTATATCGTATGTTTTCTTTTTATTTGCATAATTTTTCGAATTTGAGATTGTCGATCTGGGTTTTATTTCTGCTAGGAAATTGTAATCTTGGTTTCTCTCTCATGGGATTCTGAGCTGATTGAAATGGAAATTTACGATCTCACGTTGATTTTTTTCTTGTTTTTAGTATGATATTCATCATGGAATTGACAATTGAAATTTTCTATTAGGGTTTTCTTTTTCTTTTATAGTTATGAGATTTTTTAGGGCTATTAGATGCTTACAAGACAGCAACACAAAAACCAATGTCGAATTATTCTTCTTCTATCTAAATCTTTTATTTTCTTTTCGAAATATTTAGTTCTCAAGACTTGATCAAATGCGTTATGCAAATATGTTTCACAAATATCCTTTCGTCTGTTCCTAACTGCTGATTTGCTATTTATTCAACATTTAAAAGAAGCCCAAGTTTCTAATCTACTTTAGAATATTTATTTCTACCGTGCTTTTGAAACCATCTACTCAAAGAATTGACATTCTCTTCTTCACACTATAACAATAGCACTCTCCAACCTCTTGCCATATTTTATTTTCCAGAACACAACAAGTAGGATTATGGCTCCCTTTTCTAACCTGCTCTTGTTACTGACTTATTTATGAATTTATGGTATATTTTCGCATTCCTTTTCAAATGCCAGTTTGATTGTTTCCTACCTTTCTGACATGATGGATTTCTCCTTGCTAATTAATTATTTTAACTTTTATTTGGAATCTACATGCATAGCTTACTACATCCCATGCTCCTTGCTCCTTGTTAATTAGTTATTCTAACTTTTATATCAGTTGACAGCTGGCTTGATTAGATAAGGCAAACTTTTTATTTTTCTTTAATGATTTGGTATCCATTTAATTTCTCATAGATTTATGTGTTCTTCATCCATCACTTGTCAAATTATCTTAATCTGTCCTTTCAGGAATGTTACTTGATGCCCAGGCTGTTTTTTTGCCTGTTTGTTGCAACCATTGGAGATTCTTGTGGGAATTTTATTTCAACATTGAACCCAATAAGCATTTGGATCTTGTAACATCCTTCATCATCACCGGAATTTTTTTAGGGCTATGACCTTGTTACGAATGAAGAGCCCAGGATGTTTTTCCTTCTTCATTTACTCCCTTTTCAATCCCACCAGGATTTGGCCGTTGCTTCAACCTTTTTCTTTAGTAACTTGAAGTTGAAACGAGCATATATAGTTAGGGATGGCACAAGCCACTTGATCAACTCTTGACACCTTCCTTTCTCCTTGACAAAGCTTTTGCTAATACAAGCTTTGTTTTAGAAAAAGCCATTGCTTCACAATGTCTTTTGCCTCAACATAATGACATATCCTTGTAATCACCAATTTTATCTGGGTGTTAACCCATTTTTTTGCATTTTTGAAAGTATTTGAAATAATGGACTTTGATCTATTATTACCTTTTTATATATATATATATATATATATATATATATATATATATATATATATATATATATATATATATATATATATATATATATTATTCATTACGCTTTAAAAACCACAAAATATTATTATTATAATACTTATTATTAGTTTATTATGTGTTACTATTTATTATGATTTGAAAATACAAAAACATTATTATCATATTGATATCATTATATTATTATCATTATTTCGGTTTCTTTTTATTAATATTACTATTTTCGTCTTTATGTCATTATTATATTATTATAATATTATTATATTATATTATTATTAAACAAAATTGACAAAAATTAATTTACAATAAATAAAGAGCCCAAACGTTTATTTTTAGAAGTCCATTTACAAAGTCTTAAAACCCAAAACATTAAAATATTACATAAGCCGAACTACTAAGGCCCAAATAATTAAACCCTAAGCCTAACAACCAAAACCCTAACTGATTAATTATTGTCTTTGCGCAGCCATATCTGGACCGTTAGATCTGGCTGATTGATTGAACGGTCCAGATGCTTTGAAGGGAAACCCTAATTAGGGTTATCATTAGCCTAGCGCCGCATCACCTCAACCCTTGGATCTCAGGGCAAATCAAACGACCCGAATTCGAAGGAGGGAACGTTTCAGAACCCTCACGCCCACGCGCGGCTCACCAGTGCCCTTCACGAGCGCATGGAATTCACACACGACCCATCAACTTCCACGCATCTGTCGCTCCCGCTCCCTTACGCGCGCGTGGACTCCATTACTGGTCCCCCACTTCCTCCGATGACCACGTCACTCGCTCTCCCTCCACGCCCAGCCAAATATCACATGCAACAAAAAAATGACAAGTCAGAGCCGACAAAGATAAACAGTAGAAAACAAAGCAGAGTTTTCAAAGCCGACAAGGCTAGGAACGGACGTGAATCCGGCCAAAACACAACGAAGACCAATTGGCTTTTAGTATCTTTTTTTTTAATTTTTAATCTATGTAATATTACCGGCTATATAAAGAAGCCAAAACGTTTGTAAAAGAGACTTTTGATCCTCAGGATTTGAAAAGCAATAGAGTAAAAAAAAGTTGAAGGTATTTCTTTTTTTATTTTTAGCATGCATCTAATGAAAAAAGGAGAGTAACCAGATCTAAGGCTTATGTTTTACCTTGAGTTTTGGGTTTTGTCGGCTGTCTAGGGTGTCCGCCAGTGATAAGCCAACACTTCGTATCATCCTCAGACGGATGGTCAGTCAGAGCACGTGATTCAGGTTCTCGTGGATATGTTGAGATGTTGTATTATTGAGTTTCACGAAACGTGGGATAAGCAATTGCCTTTGGTGGAGTTTACTTATAACAATAGTTACTACGCTAGTATACAGATGGCACCGTATGAGGCGTTGTATGGCAAGAAGTGTAGTACGCCTGTGTGTTGGGCTGAAGTTGGGAAAAAGCATCTTTCCTTGCCTGATGTTTTGAAAGGCACGAACGAGAAAGTGAAGTTCTTATATGAGCACTTGAAAGCAGCTTTGGATCGTCAGAAATCCTACACGGATTTGAAGCGTAGGGATGTTGAGTATGATGTTGGTGACCGAGTGTTTTTGAAGGTATCACCTTGGAAGAAGGTGATGCGTTTCGGGCAGAAAGGGAAACTTAGCCCGAGTTTTATTGTACCATATGAGGTTGTTGAGCGTGTGGGTCCTGTTGCTTACCATCTGAGATTACCTCCTGAGTTGGAGAGGATTCATGATGTGTTTCATGTTTCGATGTTGCGGGGGTATCGGTCGGATCCCTCGCATGTTATGCCAGTGGAGGATATTAAGTTGAGACCAGATCTATCTTATGATGAGGAACCAGTAGAGGTTCTGGATACCAGCAGTAAGGTTCTGCATGGCAAGGCGGTCGAGCTTGTTAAGGTGTTGTGGAGGCACCGCGATGTTGAGGAGGCCACTTGAGAACACAAGTCGAATATGCTGGAATAGTTTCCGCACCTATTTCCTTCATGTAAAATTTCGAGGATGAAATTTCATAAGTGGGGAAGAGTTGTAATGCCCTGATTTTGGACCTAGCAGTTTTGTGGCTTGTTAGACGGTCTAGTGGACCGAGTTAGGGATTCGAGTCAGTTTCAGGAGTATATATTTTTCGGTAAGACAAAAATGTGGAAAATGGTTAAAATCGTATTTTAATATATGATTAATATTAGTGAAAACATTTTTGGAAAATGGATTTTGGAAGTGTGACATTTTGGTTAGTGACCAAAATGCAATTTTTGAAATTTAGTTTTTAAAGGTGACTGAAATGAAAGGGATCAAACTCTTAGAATCCTTAAGGAGCTATTTTACCAAGTATTTGCTGGTGATTTCTCATGTCAATTAAACCTTTTTAACATGTGTTTTAAAAGTTAATTAAAAGGGGATTTGGTTATTAAAAAGTTAGTTATCATTTTCAAGAAAATTAACATAACATTTCTCTCAACTTTCCCTCTCACTTTTCTTCTGCCAAACACTCAAGTTTTCATTAAAAATCAGAGGTGAGAGATCATTTTACTTAGTTTATTGATTTGTAATTGATTCTTTAACTTTGATTTACAAAACCTCATTGAAATCTTGTGTTTTCTTAGCTTTAAACAAGTCAATTGAGGGAGAAATCACACAATAGGGGTAAGGTCCGTGATCTCCTCTAATGAATGGTTCTTTATTGATATTCCCAAGTGTTTGATCAATGATTTATGGTTTCTAATCGGATTTTGTGTTTTTATATTAAATTAATTGATTTAATTGGATGAAATTGATGAAATAGTGAAAGTTTCATTTTGGATATGTTTTCTAATGTTGGAGATTGGTTTTAATCATATATTGGATGTATTATTATATTGATAAGTTGTCTTTTACAATGGAATCTCGAAACTCTTGAATCCCTAGTTGGTTAGGTTGGTAGATTGGTGCTTTTGTGGAGTTGTGGTGGTTGTTTAATTGCTGGAAGTATATGAATGACTTAATCCTGTTTTTGAGTGTTAATTGATGATTATGGGAGTGTTGGATTGTTATATTGTGGCTGGGTTGTGTTTGGAAAGGATTAGGTGATGATTTCAGTTGTTGTGGTCGGGTAATTTTGAGAGGATTGTGGAAGTCCGTGAGGAATTGTTGTTGAAGTATTTTGAATGCATTGAGATGCATTAATCCTCTGTTGTAATATGGTTAAAACAGGGGAGGTTGATCCAGAAGTGATCGGTGAAGCTTTGGAGGCTTCAGACGCTTGATTTTGCGTCAGAAAATTGAGGTTTTCACGTATCGGTGAGTGAGAACGTGGATTCGAGGTTTGGAATGTTTTAAAGGTGGTTTATGGGAGTTTAAACTTACCTTGATACACTAGTTTAAACTCGGAAGTAAGTAAATGTGGTTTTTCTCTCTTGATCGTGCTAGTGTGAAATGGTTTTTATGCACTTGTTTTAATTTATATTGAGCCTACTGTTTAAGCATGATTTAAAGTATATGAAATACTGTTTATGAGCATGAAATGCTGAAGGATGCATATGGAAAGTGATCCTTGTAAGTATATGGTTTATACTTGTGTTTTAAAGCATGGTTGTTGCTTTGGAAAATTGGTTTGATTAATGCTTGTTAAAATCAGTGAGGTAAATGGTAAATGGTTAATTATATTGGCAACCGACGTGGTTTTAAATTGTTATCGAATATAGTTGGCCGACCATAGGATTGATAGTGCACTATATTGAGTCGCCTTGGATGTTGAGGGGGTTTAGATCTGTGTACCAAAAACTCCATCCAGGTACCCTAACAGTAGAGGGATTTTACAGTATCGTATACTCCCGTTAGCGGATTAAGCATCTAACCGAGGTAAGGGGTTGGTGTCCCCGTGGGTTGAAACTGTACCCGGTTGTTTAGGTACCACGATTGTGATTGTATTGCTATTTCGGTTGAGATGGCTTAAAGTGTTGGGTAAACACTTTTTGAATCCGTGTATCCGGTGAACTATTTTGGTAAAGGAACTTGGTGAATTTTCACTTGTGAGCCAATATAATTGTTGATGTATCATTGAAAAGTTTATGTGGTATAATGTGATTTATACATGTTTACTCTTTAAGCTTTTCATATGGTTGTTACGCATGGGAAGGCTTAAATTGAGGTTGAGCAATGGGACATGCTGTAACCCCCTCGACCCGGCCTAGACTCCCGACCGAACCGAGTGAGCTACATTAGGTTTGCCGAAGAAAACTGGAGAAAGGTTACGAAAAGTCAGTCCATTTTTTTCTTTAATCTTGTCTAGATGCAAATTATTAATCTTACATGTACATACTCTCAGCAGGTAAAGTTTTGAAGAAAACGAATCCTAAAAAGGCAACCAATTCCATCCTATTCATTTTGTGGACCAAAATGTAAATACTTTAAATTATAGGATCAAAATTGGAATTAAGGTTACCAATCCTCAATTAGTCTATTTACATGCCCATATCTCAAATTTTAGGTCAAGATGATCATCCATGTGCAGACAATTACATTTGCAATACTTACGGACTAAAACGCAAGAGACCAGAAACTGGATTCCATGACATTACCTATAAAAACTGCCTCCTGCATTGATACAAACACAGTCGTACCGATACGGAGCAACCACGTACCGATACACAATGTACCGTATCGGTACGCCATGTCAGCTTGCAAAACATTAAAGCTGTACCGGTACGAGCCCTTGGTGTTCCGGTACACGGGTTTTTTCGCCAAAAAGAAACTTTCTAAAAACGAGTTCTTGTACTCAAATACCCGTACTGATCCTGAATGCCCTATTTTGCCTAGCCGTACTGATACAGTCCCCTGCGTATCGGTATGCATAGGCCTGTAATGTCATTTTCCCTATTTTTTCACACAAATCTAGATGCATTTGGATCCTAGCAACATGCATACATGAACATAAACATTCAAGAATACATATATCAACACTTGCACCATGGTTTAGCCACAATACAAGCTTATGCTACCAAAAGGATTAATCTAGAGGCATGCTCCCTAAAACACTCCACCAAACATACCAAGTTGCTCAAAAAAACATTTACCAGCATAAACACCATAGCAACATCACTTTAATACCATATTCAACATGTTAAGCTCATCAAAGCATGCCAACCAAACAAAACCATCTAGATGCACACCTAGGTAACCACATAACATCAACCATAGGTATCGATGCACACTATGCGCAACAACATCAATCAAACTCCAAAATCACAAAATTACACATACTCAAAACAAGGGAAAACAAAATTACATATCCCAAAATTCATGGCGAACACATTGCCTTATTAACCTGAAAGATAAACGAGTTCATAGTCAAAAATGCTTTGCCTCTTGGATCACTACAACTTTGCCTTTGCTGCCCCAAGACTTAATGCTCTGCATCATTAGGAAAAAGAGAGTGTAAGCACACTTGCTTAGTGAGGATGCTCTTAAAACAATGATGCATTAAAACCTTTGAAAACCAACACTTGTTTTCAAACCATGCTTACGACCTAAGAAAGTTCCAAGGATTCCAATTCAAAACATGCATATCGACCATATGCAAAACAATATATATTCCACATGCTTAAATCCCCAAAGCCTTTTATGTGAAACCATGCTTGAATTCCAAAGCTTTAAATAAAAAATCATGCTTAAATCCCAATGCATTAAAAATAGATTCAACATTAGAATTCTCATATATTGGCAATTATAGTGACCCCAGATAGTCGACCACTATCCTTGATTGGCCGATCACTAATCTTTAGTTAACCGACCATTAACTTTACACATCAGATACATGGATCTTCCTTAATGATCGACCATCATGAAGACTACTCCATGCCGACACCATGAGTTTACAACCTTGCCAACCGCAAGCTTTAGATCAACAAGGGGAGCCGACCGCTCAACCCAAGTGATAACAACAAAGTCCGAGTAGCCATAATATAACCAGAGGAAACATGCATTAAAATGCATCCAACTATCTGTTTCAAATCAAAATCCCGCAGCTCTCAAGATGCCCACTCAAAACTCATCTGAAACTTATCGAAATCAACCTCAAACACATTGCAATCTTAACCCAGCCATAATATAACGATTCAATACATCAAAATTCATCAAATAACATCTAAAAACCCTTTTACAACGTCCTTTTACTTCCAACAATGATTAAACTCAAAAAACAACCCAAAAACCATTAACCAACAACCTAAACAATTAGAGATTCAACCAATTTCGGAATTTCATTATTGAAAACAACTTATCCACAATATAATACATCCAAAATAAGATTCAAATCAATCCTCAACTACGGAAAAATAGATCCAATTCAAAAATCACAAGATTTAATCAAATAAACCTCAATTAAGCAAAATTCCATAATTAATTACTTAAAACCTATTAGAAAACTTATGCAAAGAGTCAAGAACTTGAGAATTTTAGTAAAGAACCTTTCATTAGAGGAGAAGAATGAAACTTACCTCCAATGAGTGAGTTTCCCCTTAATTGGATGTTTTCCTCTTGAAAAACAATGAGATTCAATAAGATTTTTGAGAAAACAAGTTAAAGAATCATTGAGAAAATCAAAGGATTAAGAAACAAGATCATTACCTTGAATCTTAGATAGGAAAAAGAGTGTTTGGCTGAGAGTATTTTGAGAGAAAATATGAGAGAAAGAAAGTTACGTCAAATTGTTATTTGGAAAAATAACTACCTTTTTTAACTAAATCCTTATTAATTCATTTAATTAAAACTCTTTTAAAAATAATCCTAATTAAGAGAAAACTCAGATTACACTAAATGGTAAAATAGCTCCTTAAAGATTCAAACTTTTGACTCTTTACAAAACATTCACCTTTAAAAACAGTTTTCAAAAATTGTATTTTGGTCACTAACCAAAATGTCACCCTTCCAAAGCTCATTTTCTAAAATTGCTTTCACCAATATTTTTAATATATTAAAATATTATTTTTAAACATTTTTCTATATTTTTATCTTTCAGAAAAATATTTGCTAATCTGACTCGAATCTATAACCCGGCCCACCAGATCGTCCTTGAAATTTACCTGGAGGAAAAAGATGCGGAAATTGCTCCAACATATCTGCCTTGCTTTCCCAAGTGGCTTCCTCGACACCTCGATGTCGCCACAAGACTTTAACCAGTTCTATCGTCTTACCACGTAGAACCTTGTTGCTAGAATCAAGGATTTCCACCGGCTCCTCATCAAAGAATAAATCTGGTCCCAGCTCAATATGCTCCACCGGTATAATGTGTGAAGGATCCGATCGATACCTCCATAGCATAGATACATGGAACACATCATGAATTTTCTCAAGGTCGGGAGGTAACCTCAACCGATAAGCCACAAGACCAACGCAGTCCACGATCTCATATGGTCCAATAAACCTCGGACTAAGCTTACCCTTACGTCTAAACCACATCACTTTTTTTAACGGTGACACTTTCAAGAACACATGATCGCCCATCGCATATTCAATTTCCATACGCTTCAAATTCGTGTAAGATTTCTACCGATCCGCAGCCGCTTTCAAGCGTTCACACACAAGCTTAACTTTCTCATCCGTGTCTTTCAACACATGTGGCAAGGAAATGTTGTTTTCCCCTACCTCAGCCTAACGCAAGGGTGTACGATACCTCCGGCCATACAATGCCTTATATGGTGCCATCTAAATACTCGCTTGATGGCTGTCATTATAAGCAAATTCAACCAATGGTAAATGCTTCTCCCAGGTTCCTTCGAACTCAATAATACAACACCTCAACATATCATCCAAGACCTAGATAACACGCTCAAACTGCACATCCGTCTAAGGATGATATGCGATGCTGAAACTCAACCTCGAACCCAAAGCCTGATGTAAACATCTCCAAAACCTTGTTGTGAACCTCAGATCTCTATCTGAAACAGTAGACTTTGGTACCCCGTGCAAATGCACAATCTCAGTTATATATAAATCTGCCAGCTTGTCCAAGGTATACGTTATATGCACTGACAGAAAATGTGCACACTTTGTAGATCGATCAACAATCATCCAAATGGAATCGTTTTTAGCCGATGTCAATGACAACCCTGTCACGAAGTCTATGGTGATTCTTTTCCACTTCCATTCCAAAATTCTCAACGGCTACAACAACCCGGATGGAAACTGATGTTCAGCCTTAACCTGTAGACACACCATACACTTGGACACAAACTCCACCACATCCTTTTTCAAATCAATCCAATAGTACCTTACCTTCAAGTCACGATACATCTTGGTTCTACCCGGATGCATAGCAAAATGACTAGAATGTGCTTCCGAAAAAATAGAATGCCTAAGTTCCGCGACTTCTGGCACCACTATTCTTCCCTTAAAGCACAAAACACCATCATCTTCAAAATAAAAATCTGTCATATTACCATATGCTATGTCCTTAACATGAGGAACAAAAGAATCATCAAACGGTTGCTTAGCCTTAATCATTTTTGACAACGTAGTCCTAACTTGCAATTCAGCCAACAACCTACCTTCCCGTGTCACACTCAACCTCGCAAACATCACCCTAAGCTTAACCGCTACCTTACGACTCAACGTATCCGCAACAACATTGGCCTTTCCAAAATGATACTTAATTATCAAGTCGTAATCCTTAAGCAACTCCAACCACCTTCGTTGCCTAAGATACAAATCCTTTTGAGACATCAAATATTTTAAACTCGTGTGATCCGTAAAAACCACGCATTTCTCACCATAATGGTAGTTTCGCCAAATCTTCATAGCAAACACCACAGCTGCAAGCTCCAAATCATGAGTTGGATAGTTGCGCTCATGAACCTTCAACTGCCTCGACCCATAGGCCACAACATTTCCATCCTGCATCAGCACACAGACCAAGCCAACATATGATGCATCACTATAAACCACAAACTCCTTTCGTGACTCAGGTTGAATCAACACATGAGCATGTGTCAAAACCTCCTTAAACTTCTCAAAACTCTGATGCTGTTTCTCTGTCCACACGAAAGGAACACTCTTTTGCAACAACTTTGCCAACGGAGCTGTAACAACCTTAATGTATACTCGTAAGTCGAATATACGTTAAAGATGTTCCAGAGTCATTGAAAGAAATCTTGACTTGTAAATTTTTTTTTATACCAAAATTCATCTTGCAGTTTAACCCTTTTTTAGTTTTGAATTAAAAACTATGTCAGTCTATTGCAGCTAGTTTTGACCCTGAATTGATTTATAAAATTCATAATTGAGTTGTTAAAATAAAAATATAATTCAGGATGAAAACTATGTACACTACCTAGACCCTTTCTTGATTTTCAAATTTTTACGCGATCAGAGTTAAACAACATTTAACTACATCAAAATTCATAGTTATTATTAGTAAATCATTTCTCTAAGTCCATACTTCCATAACAATGTATAAATATGTTATAAACTTAAACTTACAAAACAATTTACCCATTTAAATTATTACATGCCCACTAGTCTATCAAATTACGTTAAAGATGTATGTACTGTACTTACAGATAATAACATGATTTTCCAAATTAACAGCTCCTCCTTGCTACTCTATTTTTGGGGAACTTACGTGCGAAATAAAACACATACTAAGTACGAACTTAGTGAGGCAATAATCTTATTTATCAGAATGTAAAATAAAGCAATACATGTTATACATTAACCTAGCATGGTTTCTATAGAAGGTAGTATCGTACTAACAAGGTTTTCATTGTCAGTCAATATTCATGTGAAAGTCATAATTTTTTAACTAGTCTAGTTTCCAATACTCCATTATTACCAAGTAAATCATATGCATGGCATAGTTCACATACATGACATATTTCATACACATGGCATAATTCGCATGCATGACATGGTTTATATAAATATGACATAATTCATAAACATGACATACTTCATATACATGACATAATTCATATATATATATATATATGACATGAATTATATACATGGCAGAATCCATATACGTGTCATAATTCATATACGTGGGATGATTCATATACGTGACATCATTCATATACATGACTTAATTCATATACATAACATGGTACATGTACATGGCATAATTCATATGCATGGCATAACTCATATACGTAACATAATTTGTATACATGTCATGATTCATATACATAGCATATTTCATAAACATGTGACATTCTTCGTATACATGACATAATTCATGTACTTGGCATAATTCATATACTTGGCATAATTCATATACATGTCATTATTCAGATACGTGGTTAAATTCATATACATGGCATGTTCCGTTTTTATGGCATGGTTCATATACATGACATATTTCATATACATGGCATGGTTCATATTCATGACATGATTCATATACGTAACTTGATTCGTTTACATGACATGATTCTTTTATCATTTCCCAAAGTACGCTATATGAGGTCGAGGTACGCGAGTCATCTTGAAATGACACCGTAGTGTCTAACGCAAACATAAAGATGAGTACGTACTCGGGGACGCTCTTTGCTCCCCATAAACATGAAGCACCTCGACAGTGCACTCGGGCACAATGGGCGTAGATCCCCAGGGTGCATGTGACACAATCATTTTGTCACAATATTTGTTTGATAACAAGAACATAAAGGTGCAGCTGCTAAAGACTCTATGGGATGGCAACTATACCATGGACTCTCATGCACAATACTTGGGCATTTTTTTCATCATTAACTCAACATCATAATCAATCATACATATAAACATTTCATATTTCATGCTTCATCAAATAATTATTCACAATAATTCTTCCTAATTTTCCTTATTTACCGAAATAGGTACTAGAAAACCCCTCAACAAAACGGCGATAATAACCAGCCAACCCAAGAAAACTACGCATCTTTGATACGGTCTTAGGTTGTTTCCAATTGAGAATAGCCTCAACTTTCTATGGATCAACATGAATACCTCCACAGATACCACATGTCCAAGAAATATCACCTCTTTGAGCCAAACTCGCACTTGCTCAACTTAGCATACAACTGGTTATCTTTCAGCTCTTGCAACATGATTCGTAAATGCCGGTCATGCTCCTCCTCAGTATGAGAGTAAAAGAGTATATCATCGATAAAAACCACCACAAACTGATCAAGGTACTCACGGAACACCATGTTCATCATGTCCATGAAAGTTGCCGAGCATTTGTCAAACCAAACGACATCACCAAAAACTCGTAATACTCGTACCTTATACGAAATATGGTATTATGAACATCCACATCCTTAACTTTCAACTGGTAATACCCCGACCTTAAATCAATATTTGAAAACACCGCTGCCCCGCGAAACTGATCAAACAAGTTATCAATCTGCGGCAATGGATATTTGTTCTTCACCATCAACTTATTTAACTGGCGATAATCAATGCGCATACGCATCGATCCATTCTTATTCTTTACAAAAAGAACTGGAGCATCCCAAGGAGAAACACTTGGTTGAATGAACCCATGATCTAACAACTCCTGAAGCTGAGACTTTAACTCTTTCAACTCCTTTGGTGCCATCCGATAAGGAGAAATAGAAACCGGAGTTACACCATTGTACATCTCAATACGAAATTCCACCTCCCTATCCCGAAGTAAACCCGGTAACTCTTCAAGAAAAACTTTCGATATCCTTCACCAACCCATAGCGGTGATGTTTGCATGTTCCTGATGTGCTCACTTAGAATATATGAATGATTAGACCCCGAATCAATCAAAGAAAACAACAACAAAGATTTCAAGGTGAAAGTACCTGCGATCACATCAGTGTCATTGCGACCCTCATGATGAGCATAGATCCGTATCGGCCCACCATTCTCCGGTTATACATCAACAACATGAGCCACAACTCTCTCACCATCCTCGAACCTCTAAAAATTACCCCTGCCACAACCTCAGCCCCTAGCAGGTACAATAGCCCGAACTGGTACATCACCCACAGCATGAGGATAGTCACGCTTCATGTGACCAGGAGATATACATATCCAGCGATTCATGGTATTTCCCCAACATTCACCCGTGTAGCGTCTACCACAACACTCACACTTAGCTAAAATACAAACAACTTGGTTACAATGGTCAACACCGCCACCACGCCTGTGATCCAACTTATGCCTCTTATCACGAAACCTTCTACCCTTCTTCCCAAAATTACCAAAATCAGCCCCACGCTTATTTGAGCTCATGCCCAAACCCTATCCTATTACCCTCAAGGACTGCTCAATATCCTTAGCGCGGTTTACAAGCACATCAAAATCTGTATAGTTCGCAGCCAATAGGTATGTTTTGATATCCTTCACCAACCCATAGCGAAACCTGTTGCACCTTTCTAGATCATCTGAAACCAACTCCGAGGCATACTGACTCAAACAGACAAATTTCACCTCATATTTAGCCAAGGACAAGCTGCCCTATTCCAAGGCCATAAACTCACGTTTCCTCGCATACAAATAGTGAGGGCCAAGATACTTCTTCTTGAAAGCTCTTCGAAAGAACTCCCAAGTTACATCTGCCTCCAGAACACTAGCAATTGTGGTCACCCACCAGTGATAAGCATCACCATGCAACAACTACACAGTACAACCCAGCTTGCGCTCATCATTACAGCCCATTTAATTCAGAATACGAATCGTACTATCCAGCCATCCATCGACTACCTTAGGGCTTAAACCTCTCAAACTGTGGAGACAATCTAAGAGTAACCTTGGATTAACGGCCATCGCAGGTGCCTGTGCCTACACATGCACTCCAGCCATTACTGCTTTGAAGGCTCCCGTTATTGCCTAAACTAACGAGGTCAAATCCCCAAACACTGGCACTTGATGAGCCTGGGTACGCCACCAGCCCCAACATCAGCAGGTGAAACCAATGAAGGAGGAAGAGGTAAAACGTTAGGGGGATTCTCTTCCTCAAATTTATTCTGCCCAACTCCGGCATTACCAGCCATTGAACGTGTCTCACGTCAAGCCATGCTATCAAAAGCATCAAAACACATTAAAGTTAGGTTAACAAAAGGCAAAGGATCCAAGACCATCTTATAAAACATTTTAAAACCTCGGTAATAGGCAATGTGTTCCCAATTCATACCCCAACACGATGTAAATCAAACGCCGTACACATATACACAATCACCGTGCATAACAAACAATGGTATACAATCAAACAACAACATCCCAACCTTTCGTAACCTGACTCTGATACCAACAAATGTAATCCCCTCGACTTGGTCGAGACGCCCGATCGAACCGAGTGAGCTACATTAGGTTTGTCGAAGTAAACCAGAGAAAGGTTACGAAAATTCAGTCTATATTTTTCTTTAATCTTGTCTAGAAGTAAATTATTAATCTTACATGTACATACTCGCAGCAAGTGAAGTTTCGAAGAAAATGAATCCCAAAAAGGCAACCAATTGCATCATATTCACTTTGGGGACCAAAATGTAAATACTTTAAATTATAGGATCAAAATTGGAATTAAGGTTACCAATCCTCAATTAGTCCATTTACATGCCCATATCTCAAATTTCAGATCAAGATGATCATCCATGTGCATACAATTACATTTGCAATACTTAGGGACTAAAACGCAAGAGACCAGAAACTGGATTCCATAACATTAACTGTAAAAACTGCCTCTCGTACCGATACGAACATAGCCGTACCGATACGTAGAAACCACGCATACCGGTACATAATGTACCATATCGGTACTCTACGTCTGCTTGCAAAACATTAAACATGTACCGGTACGAGCCCTTAGTGTTCCGGTATACGGGTTTTTCCCCAAAAAGCAACTTTCCAGTAACAAGTTCTCATACCGATACACCTTATCCCATGACGGTACGCAAAGCATAAATTTCTTATCCGTACCGGTACTCAAATACTCGTACCGATTCTGAATTCCCTATTTTGCCTAGCCATACCGATACGGTCCCCTGTGTATAGGTACGCATAGGCCGATAATATCATTTTCCCTAGTTTTCACTCAAATCTAGATGCATTTGGATCCTAGCAACATGCGTGCATGAACATAAACATTAAAAAATACATATATAAACACTTGCACCATGGTTTAGCCACAATACAAGCTTATGCTACCAAAAGGATTAATCAAGAGGCATTCTCCCTAAAACACTCCACCAAACATACCAAGTTGCTCAAATAAACATTTACCAGCATAAATACCATTCCAACATCACTTTAATACCATATTCAACATGTTAAGCTCATCAAAGCATGCCATCCAAGAAAAACCATCTAGATGCGCACTTAGGAAACCACATAACATCAACCATAGCTACCGATGCACACTATGCGCAACAACATCAATCAAACTCCAAAATCACAACATTACACATGCTCAAAACAAGGGAAAACATAATTACAAGTCCCAAAATTCATGGCGAACACATTGCCATATTAACTGAAAACATAAACCTAGTTCATACTCAAAATAGCTTTGCCTCTTGGATCACAACAACTTTGCCTTTGCTGCCCCAAGCCTTAATGCTCTGCATCATTAGGAAAAAGAGAGCGTAAGCACACTTGCTTAGTGAGGATGCTCTTAAAACAATGATGCATTAAAACTCTTGAAAACCAACAATTGTTTTCAAACCATGCTTAAGACCTAAGCAAGTTCCAATGATTCCAATTCAAAACATACATATTGACCATATGCAAAACAATATATATTCCACATGCTTAAACCCCCAAAGCATTTTATGTGAAACCATGCTTGAATTCCAAAGCATTAAATACAAAACCATGCTTAAATCCCAAAGCATTACAAATAGATTCAACATTAGAATTCTCATATATTGGCAATTATAGTGACCCCGGATAGTCGACCACTATCCGTGATTAGCCGACTGCTAATCTTTAGTTAACCGACCGTTAACTTTACACATCGGATACACGGATCTCCCTTAACGATCGACCATCATCAAGACTACTCCATGCCGACTGCATGAGTTTACAACCTTGACAACCGCAAACTTTACATCAACAATGGGAACCGGCTGCTCAACCCAAGTGATAACAACATAGTCCGAGTAGCCGACCGCTATACCTCAAGGACCCTTAACCCACGATCGATTTTTAACCATATTATAGTGCACTTTATCCTATGGCATGCCAACTATATCCAAATGTTTTCTCACCTTGTCACATAGCATTTATATCTTTTACAAAACCATGTAATCACTGTTTTACAATGCATTACACAAAATCCACATGTATGCAATTCACATTGCCATAGCAATATCATATTCCCGACTGGAATAAAACCAATGCTCACTAGAATTTAATATACTCTTAAACCATTGCATATGTACTTTAATATCATGCATTTACAGTAAGTAAAACAAACCATGTTTACAACCAAAACATGAATCACACATGCTCATATTCGAATCGATATTAAAGAGCAAAGGAGGGAAATTTACTTCCAAGCTTAGGTAAGTGTTTAAAACTTAACCTAAACTTCCAAAACCACTTTCAAATCCTTGAAAGACTTTTAAGACCGTTTCCACTCACCGATTTCACTTCGCCTCACTTGCTACTGCAAAACAAGCTCCCGGCAGGCCTCAAACCACCTCAAGATGCTACGCCTTGATTATCCCCTATTTTGGCCACACAAAACCAGAGGAAACATGCATTAAAATGCATCCAACTATATATTTCAAATCAAAATCCCACAGCTCTCAAGATGCCTACTCAAAACTCATCCGAAACTTACCGAAATCAACCTCAAACACATTGCAATCTTAACCCAGCCATAATATAACGATTCAATACATCAAAATTCATCAAATAACATCTAAAAACCCTTTTACAACATCCTTTTACTTCCAACAATGATTAAACTCCAAAAACAACCCAAAAAACCATTAACTAACAACCTAAACAATTAGAGATTCAACCAATTTCGGAATTTCATTATTGAAAACAACTTATCCACAATATAATACATCCAAAATAAGATTGAAATCAATCCTCAACTATGGAAAAATAGATCCAATTCAAAAATCACAAGATTTCATCAAATAAACCTCAATTAAGCAAAATTCCATAATTAATTACTTAAAACCTATTAGAAAACTTATGAAAGGAGTCAAGAACTTGAGAATTTCAGTAAAGAACCTTTCATTAGAGGAGAAGAATGAAACTTACCACCAATGAGTGAGTTTCCCCTTAATTGGATGTTTTCCTCTTGAAAAAAATGAGATTCAATAAGATTTTTTAGAAAACAAGTTAAAGAATCATTTAGAAAATCAAAGGATTAAGAAACAAGATCATTACCTTGAATCTCTGATAGAAAAATGAGTGTTTGGCTGAGAGTATTTTGAGAGAAAATATGAGAGAAAGAAAGTTACGTCAAATTGTGATTTGGAAAAATAACTACCTTTTTAACTAAATCTTTATTAATTCCTTTAATTAAAACTCTTTTAAAAATAATCCTAATTAAGAGAAAACTCAGATTAGACCAAATGGTAAAATAGCTCCTTAAAGCTTCAAAGTTTTGACACATTACAAAGCAGTCACCTTTAAAAACAATTTTCAAAAATTGCATTTTGGTCACTAACCAAAATGTCACCCTTCCAAAGCTCATTTTCCAAAATTGATTTCACCAATATTTTTAATATATTAAAATATGATTTTTAAACATTTTCCCATATTTTTATCTTTCAAATAAATATTTGCTCCCGTATCCGACTCGAATCTATAACCTGGCCCACCAGACCGTCTAAGTAGCCTTAAAACCGCTAGGCCCAAAATCGAGGTGTTACACTTGCTGTTAGTTAATGATACATGTTGCATATGTGTTAATATGCTGGTTTTAAAGATGTTAAGTGCATGTTTTAAAGGCATGATAATGTTTTAAAGGATGTTTGAAATGAGTTTCTAATGTATTGTTGAGAAATGGTTTTAATGCATTGATGGTGTGTAGTTTTTGAGCACTCCTCACTAAGCCTAGTGTGCTTACGCTCGTTTTGTCCATCAATGCAGAGAATTAAAAGCTTAGAAGGCGGCGGGAAGCAAGGGATCGGTACAAGACTTGGGAACCAAAGTATGTTTTGAGTTAGACTATAAGCAATAAGGTCATGAGGGTTTTCTCTTGATATTCGGGAGATGTTTTGTTGAAATCCCTGTTTGAGCAAGTTTGTCTGATTGCTCTTGAGTTGTGGCCTTTATGGGTTGATTTTGGTGATGGTTTGGAGATTCATGTTTTACCTCAATGGTTTTCTAGGTTGCATGCCTATAGATTTACATTTGATGAAAGATGTCGAGAATTGATGTTGAATCCGTAATGTTATGTTGTGTTTTGATTCCAAATTGTGTTAGTTGTGTGATGGGAGCATGTTAGGATGTTTTGGTATGGTTACAAGAATGTTAAACCAGAGGAAATTGACATTACAGGCCTATGCGTACAGATACGCAGTTGACCCTATCGGTACGGCTAGGTAAAATAGGGCATTCAGTTTCGGTACAGGTATTTGAGTACCGGTATTGATAAGAAAATTAAGATTTGTGTACCGGTACGGGGTAAGGTGTATCGGTACGGGAACTTGTTACTGGAAAGTTACTTTTTGGGAAAAACCCGTGTACCAGAACACAAAGGGCTCGTACCCGTACGATTTTAATATTTTCGCAAGCTGACGGGCGTACCGATATAGTACACTATGTACAGTATGGGTGGCTACTCCGTATCGGTACGATTGTGATCATATCTATATTGGTGGCTGTTTCTACAGGTAATGTCATGGATTTCCGTTTCTAGTCTTTTTACGTTTTGGTCCTTGAATTTTGTGGATGCAATTGAATAAGTTCAGATGATCGTTTTGAGCTGATTTTTGACATGTAATCATGTAACCTATCTAATTAAAGGTTGGTAACTTAAAATTGGGCTAAGATCACGTAATTTTTAGAATTTTCTGTCTGGTCCCTAAATTGTATATATGACCAATTTGATGTCAATTCGACGCGTGATTGAGTTGGGTTTTCACCAGGAATCAGTATGCACGTATAGCTAACTATCTTGCACCTAGATAAGATAAAAGGAAAAAATGGTTGGATTTCGGGCTTAATTTTTTACGGTTTACTTTGGTAAACCTAATGTATCTCACTCGGTTCGGTCTTGTGACTAGGCCGGGTCGAGGGAGTTACATTAGTGGTCGGCTAATCAAGGATAGTGGTCGTCAATCCAGGGTCACTATAAATGCCAATCTATGCAAGTTCATGTGTTGAACCTACTTTATAATGCTTTGGGATTTAAGCATGGTTTTGTAAATTAGTGCTTTGGGATTTAAGTATGGTTTTGTAATTTAATGCTTTGGGATTTAAGAATGTGGTTTGTAAAGGTTTTTTCATATGGTAGATATGCATGTTTGAATTGGAATCATTGGAATTGCTTAGGTCATAATCATGGGTTGAAAATAAGTGTTTAGTTTTCAATGGTTATATTGCATCATTGTTTATGAGCATCCTCACTAAGCATGTGTGCTTACGCTCTTTTTTCTAAACGATGCAGAGCATTAAGGTTTGGGGCTGCAAATGCAAGGTTTGAAGTGATTCAGGTGCAAGATTACTTTTGAGTATGAACTCGGTTTATGTTCCAGTTAATAAGGCAATGTGTTCGCCATGTTTTAGGGACTTGTAAATCTGTTTTCCATGGTTTTTAAGCATGTGAAGTGCTAGACTTTATGATTGGTTTGATGTGGTTGAACTTGTGTGGATCCTTGCTTGTAATGATGCTAGATGAGTGCTTAGGAATGCATCTAGTTTATTTCGAATGGTTGCCATGTTTTGATGATTCAAGCAAGTTTGCTCTGATGCTTTAGATGTGTAAGAAGATGAGTATGCCTTAAAAGTGCCTAATGTGAGTTTTGGTTGTTTGGTAGAATGATATTAGGAAGCATGCCTATAGAATATCTTGGGGTGTATGAATATCATGAAATATTGTTGGTTCTGTGTTGTTTTAGTTAGGAATGTATTCCAGTAATGTTGTATAAGTGTTTGAAGCATGTTAGAGCGTTTTGGTTATCGTTAAAGTGTGTTTAGATAGCAAGTCGGGACATTATAGGTCCAGGCGTACCGGTACGGGTGACCCTGTTTCGGTACGAGTAAGTCATTTCAGGCTTAGCGTACCGATACGTGGGCAAGCGTTTCAGTACGAGCCTAGGCAAATTTGGCCAGCGTTTCGGTACTAGAGAGAGTGTTTTGATACGGCATGGGGATTTTATGAAGGGCGTTTCGATACGCTGGTCGTATCAAAACGAGTTTTAGTTACTGGAATCTGGTTTTTGGAAATTATTAAGGCATACAGAAATATCTCCAAGCGTACCGGTACGACTGCAGTTAATTTGGTTATTTTGGGATATTTGGAAGTTTCTATTTCTTTCATTTTGGTCCCTGAGTTTCATGAATGCAATTGTATGAACTTGGATGATCGTTTTAACCTGATTTTTGGTATGTAATCAAGTAATTGAACTAATGGTGGATTGGTAACCTTAATTTTAGTTTTGGTACTTAAATTTTATCAATTTTGCATTTTAGTCCCTAAAATGTATGTTATGTAATTGGATGCCTTTCCGTGGTTCGTTTCCTTTGAAAATTCACCCGCTGCAAGTATGTAAACTTAGGTTTAATAATATGCATCTAGACAAGATAAAAGAAAAAATGGACCGATTTTCAAAATCTTTCTCCGGTTTGCTTCGACAAACCTAATGTAGTCATCTCGGTTCGGTCAGGCGTATAGGCCAGGTCGAGGGAGTTACAAGTTACATTACCTAAACACTTACTACGATCTGCCATTGGGTGAAATCCCACCAAGGAGAAAGTTTCACCAAAAAACTCGAATCTCGCATCGAGAGCTAAGTATGTACACACCATAGTGTCATACAATCTAAACCACGTTCACTCCAAGTAGACTTCCCAACTAAATTTTGTCCTTACCGAAATAAGCGAGCAATACTTACCAAGAAAGATATCACTACTCAAGGCATAGACCCATCGAAGCTATATACTAAAAAATCCTCCAACAGAATCCACAATTATTCTATGTAATTTACACTAAAGGAAACTCGAAGCATCCCAACAACTCTGAAGGACTCAACGGTTGACTCCTAATTGATGATAAGTCAAGCACTCATCAACGAACTCAAACACATATCTCGTTATTGTCTCCCAATACACATATTGAGAGTTTTGGTACAAACTGTCATTCTCGAGATATACCATGTACTGACCACTAAACTAAACAGGAAGAAACCCTTACCTTTTTATATCATTCTCTAAAGCACACAACAGGATCTCAAGGTCCATATAAAACCATCGAACCTAAATTCAACCATAACAGTGTACCCACTTAAATACAAGCAGATGTTACTTCTCATGGCTTTCTATGCTAATGTTAGGCTTGAACGATCAATCGAATATGCTAAGAGGGGGTGAATTGGCCTTTGAGTGAAATTGGTGGAAGCAAAAGGAAAATAAAAATTTGCACAATGATTTATAGGGGTTCGACTTCTCAACCAAGTCTACCTTCACTATCTTAGCTATCCATACTAAGGATTTTCCACAAATCCACTCAATTAGTCTTTCTTTTTTCTAGTCTCAAGGAGATAACCTTTAAAACCCTCAAAGCTTATACCCCAAAGCTTTGAGAAGCCCTCACAAAGAGAATACAAATCTAGCAAACAAAGGAAAACCTCACAAGGCAAATATGTTTGAAATTTTAAGCTCTCACCCAAAATCTAACCCTTGAGCAAATGTGACAATTGGCTCACTAGTGTTTTCTACAAGGAATTCGACAATTGAAGCACTGAAACAATTTCTCTATACAAATAATATTGGCATTGAGTTTCTTAATCTTCCACGGATGCTTGGAGCTTGCTTTTAAACCCTCTAAAGAGCTTGTGGTCGTTTGTGACTGTTGAGGTTGGTTTAAAGCCGTTGGGGACTTTATTTCTAGCCATAATGCACTTTTAGGCATCTCGCTATCGGTACACATGTTTCGGTATCGGTACCTACCTCAAAGAAGAAAGAGCCATTACATAATAAATGCAAGGCGTAATGGTAAGCGATACTCAGTATTAGTACAGACCTTTGTGTATTGGTGTAGGCTTGACCGTATCGGTATAACGTTTGGCTACTAGAAAATTGAACTCTTGTGGAAATAAAGAGCATGTCGGTACATGGGTAATTGTACCAGTACAAATCTTCTATGTATCAGTACGAGGAAGATCGTACCGGTACTCAGAGCCTATGTTTGACTCTTGGGTCATTTTGAAAGCATTTGTTCAAGTAAAAAACATTTTGAAAGCGTATTTGGACTTTGAATTATTTTTGCAAATATTGTTTAAGTCTAAAAGCATTTTTTATTAAAATTATATGAAAATAAATATCTCAACAGCTAACAATCCTTAATTTGAAGCTTAAATAATAAAACACATGGGTACCAGTACTAACCAATCAGTACTGATTTTCATCTGGATTGAGTATTAGTAACGTGTGAAGCTAGTATCGATACTCCTAGTTGTAGCCATCACTTTCGATCATTGGTCGTTTCTCACGAGCGACATGATTCTCAAACTCAAATTGAACTTTGTACTGCCTATCACTTATCAAGTTCATTTCACTTAGGTGGCGATCAAACCCACGACCAATATTTCTCAATTACTTTTACTCACGTCGTTGTCCCAAATCTTAATTTCCTTAGCAGTATATACTCAAAATTTTCACGATGTTGGGGGCAGGAATAACCTTCCCACTTTTTGCAAAAAAATACATCTTTATCAACAAAACAAAATATTCCCAAAGATTTTGAAACCCTACTCGAGCTCGAGCTCGAGCTCAACTATCGCTCCTTGGCCCGCTCCAAGGAAGTAATGGCCCCAAAAGAAAGCATTTATGAAGTCTCAAACCTTAAATCTCATTAGCTAATCATATGGGTAATTAGTCTTTTCAACACATAGGGGCATTTCCATAATTACATTATTATCATTCACATTCTCATAGCTCTCATATCTTTACACTGTGTCACAAGCATCAAAATGACATTCATGAAGCAATTTGGTGGCTCTCACCCTAACATCACTGAAACATGTTGTAGGTCAATGCAAACATCAAACGTCACCACGACACATCCTAGAGAGAGAAGACTTCATTCTGAAAATCATTTCAAAATTACCAACCTTCAACACTTTAACCATAAACATCTTATTCTCGATCTAACCTCAGAAAACACATATAATCTACAATCGGTTAAACGAGTCATCAACCTTAAGAGGTAGATAACGGCCTTTCACTGCCACTTAACAAGATGTCGATGATTTGAGCATCATCTCAAAAAACCAACTTCTTATTAGTGCACAAGTCTAGTTTACCCCTAAGCAAAACACCCGAACAAATGAAACCTTGCTCGAGTTACCTTATCGCAAATGAGCCGTTAACTTTCTCATTTAGGTCAGTGATGAGAGCGATAGGCATCGATGCCAAACTCGACCTTATCTCAATGTCTACTCAAGTCCTTATTGGGAGAAAGTCTCAGCGACTTCCCCAAGAAGCATAAACGAATACTCTGACATTCTAAAAGCTCTCAAGCGTCAAACTCTCTACATTGGAATCTACCGCACTGGTCAAACATGTCTCACAATCCTGCTGTGCCATTCTCAAAATGACCACTACGAAAATCACGATAGAATGACAATGATTCAACATTCTTATTACCGAAGGTTTGGTTACCTCGAGGTCTCGAAACCTCGAGTACATCTCCTGACATTACAAGCTAGCGTCGCGCTTGATTAACCAAATTAATTTCCAAGGTATAACAACTCTTAAGAAGGCAACCCTATTGAACTTGCAGAAATGTCTTGCCTCACTATACAACAGAACTCCAAGATAAATCCCTTTTTTCCAAACTTCGAGTCTTCGATTGGTTCACTCCTCTTATGAGTAACCTTACCATAAACATATGAACTAGTGGGTCTCGAGTCTACTATCTCTAAGAAATACCCTTGAAAAGGGTGATGATACTTCCCAAGTATCAACAAGACTCTTTCTATACGAAAAAATGATCTTCTGACCAACATGCAACCATGGGTCGATTCGAGAACAGACTATCCTCACTCGTATAACCAAAGTTATTCACGTATAACGGTGATTATTCTCCTTCAAGAACTCTCCCAACGTATCTAAAAGCTTCAGAATAAGTAGTACACACAATGAAAACACAATTAAGGTTGCAAAAGGACACATCCCCAACTCCGGCATCTTCCTACTGTAGTCACTCCATTTTGTCCGAGTTAAATTAAATGCTCAAAATAAAATCAATCCACATTACCCCTTCCAATACCCAAAACCTTATACCCTAAGCCCAAAATTACATGACCCATAACATTTGGTTCTTACATGAGGACAAAAATACCAAAATGAAAATATCCAAACTCCTTGATCACTAAGGCTTGGTTCTTATTGGATAAACTAATGCCTCACTCTCATTGGTTCAAAAAAATACTTGGTGCCCAAGGTCTTGATTTTCATTGGTTATCATTTTTAAAGGGATAAACTAAAAATACCCTTCACACACACACACATATATGTAAACCCCATGAACCCTAAGAACCCATTGCCCATTTTCTTAGTTTCCTTAGTTGCCCCCTTGAGCCGTTCCCAACTCTCCCCCTTTGGCAGCCCCCAAACCATACCATTATATCATCCACTTCCAAGCTCACCATTAAGCCCCCCAAAAGTCTCTAACTCTCACCGCCATTCGATAAAACACCCACTGCCACACACACAAAACCTCATCATCAAGCAGCCACCTCTTGCACCCCACTATCACCTATCACCGATTCACAATTTTCCCACCAAGTCCTCCAACCCTCTCCACCATTCGAACCACACAAAAAAACCCACAACCACTTGGAACACTCATTGAAACATTTTCCACCATCACCATTCCTATTGAACTGTGCTTCTCAACCCCAATAACAACCCGTGGAATTTAGTTGATCGAGAATAAATACTTGAGTTTTGGGTAAATTCTTGCTTTTTTCATTTGTGTGTAATTCATTCTTATGGTTTAATGGAAATGTTGATGAGTTTATTGGTAATCCTTTTTGTTTATTTATGTTTTATTCTTGTATGTTATTTTATTTCATTTATTTGTTAGTGTTTTGTGCCTATTTGTTTGATATGTGGTTTAATTTCGTGTTTGCTTGCAAGTTTTTAGGATGGTTCTAGCCTTTTAGAATTTTTTTAATTAATTTAAAATATGCCATTGGCTTAATGGTGTGTGTTTAGATTAATAAAAATGAATATTGATTCTTTAGATTAGTTGAAACCCTAGTTAGAAGTTAGGGCTTGATTAAATTTAACTAAATTAAAACTGGTCCTTGGCTTAATGGGACATATTCTATATTAGTTAAGTTTATTCTACTTTTCTGAATTTTTTTTGGATATAAAAGTAATACTTAATTTAGTTTACAATATAAAAATCATAATTAGTAATTCGATTTCTTTTAAATAGTGTCCTTGGCTTAAAGGAATGCAATTTTAAAATTGGTCAAATTATTTATTATGGTTCAAGACAATTTCATAAAATGTTAGGATCTTAAATTGATTTAATTGATTTGGACTAATATTAGAGGAACTTAGTTAATAATAGATCACCAATGTAATACCCCAAAATTGGCCTAGTAGAAGATTATCTTTCGAATGTATTATTCTATTGATTCTTAATTGTTAATTTAAATTTATACAAGGACATTTGGACCAAATTGAAGAGATTTAAGAAGAGAATAGTTTATATTAAAAGGACTAAACCGAGAGCTTAGTTTGCTAGGGATTTTGCATGTAAATTTTGGAACGAATAGAGGACTTGTACAAGTGTAACTTTTTGGGATGGCACTTGTAAGGTAGAGGGGTCTCGGCTGTACATGCAAACTGACCAAAAATTACTTCATCTCATTTCTTTCTTCCTTCTTCTCCATGTTTTGGCCGATACTTCATGGTTAGAGTGAGAGAGTTGGAAGCTTGTATTAGTGAAATTGGAAATCAAGCTTAAGATAGCTAAACCAATGTAATTGCTTTAAGCATTTCAATTGAAGAGGTGAGAAATTCGAATCCTCCTTTGAATTAGGATTTAATTCGTGTAATCCATCTTAAAATCTTTATATGACATGCTGCTACCAGATTTGTTGGAGAGAATTAAACTCACACTATAAATATTTCTTTTAGATCATTCGAATGATATCCCTATTAAATCATCATGATCTTTGTAAAATTGTCACCTAGATAAAATGTTAGGATTGATTGATTCTGAGTCCTGAAGTTGTTTAAAATAGATTGAATATTGGAATGGATTATTGTTTGATTGGATTGTTGTGCTTAGAACTTGAATTTGGTCACTTTGAATGATAGTAAAGATCAGTAGATGGCATTAATTTAAAGTAAATCGGTTGGGCTGTTTAAAAAGGGCTGAATTGTAAAATTTAATGCATGGTTCTGGACTGTTTTGATGATCTAAATAGAGGGGCTGTTTTGATTAGTTTAAGGGACTGATTTGTAATAAAAATAAGGGCTGCTTGACAATTCAGAGGGCTGCTTTAAAAACTTGGAAACAGGGGGCAGTTTCATAAGAATTAAGGACAGTTTTGAGTATTCTGAAAACTAGGGGAATGTTATGTGAAGCACATAGGGACTATTTTGTTATGGAATTATATGTTAATGGACTGTTGAATTTGTATAAACAAGAATGTATGTATTAGAAACTGTTTAGAAATATTTAAACATAAAATGGATTATTTTGTGTAAACACATGATTAAGTAGACTGTTTTGATATGTGAAAGTATGTATACATGTATAATTGGGACTGTTTTATAGCTAAAGAATTTCATAATAAGCTTAATTGAAAGATTAGAATAAATGTTTAAATTCATTGAGATAAGTGTTATGTTAATGCTACTAAAATGAGAACTACCATCTAAGTGATTAATGAAGCTAAAATCAAGCCTAGTGAAATTTGCCCAGAAAACTCTGTTCTGGACAGCAACTTTGAAAATTCACTATAAATTGTATGAATTGAATTAAGGGCTGAAATTTATATGAATGGAACCTTAATATGTCTATTTTCATTATAAACAAACGAAATGGAATTCTGGATTGTAAAATGGATTTTAGAAATGAAAATCTAGGGACAGTGCAAACTGTCCAGTAATGCAATTGGTCTGTCTTTAAACTAAAAATTGTATTAATTGGTAAAGAATTAAATTGCAAGGCCTATATGGTTAGAAATAAAATTAAGTTAGCTTTCCAACGGTGTAAACCAATTGAAATTTTGACATACGAAATGAAAGTTATGCACGTTTAAGTAAACTGTGCACAAGCTGCCTGGCAGTAGCAGCCTTGATGTTTTGAAATGAATGACTTATGTGTATTGCTGCCTTGTTTTGAAGAAATGAATGTACCTTGTTTGACATGTATTTAATTGTATGAATTGTTAGAGCAAGGAGTAAATCTTTTGGAGGAAGAAAGGAGTGACCAAGGTAGTGGCAAACACAAAGGAGATTGGATCCAAGACTAGCTAAGCTTGGAGTATTGTAAGTGTAGTTTACAATAGGGTTAGGACTTAGGTCCTAACCAAATATGTATGATTACCTTCTTGCTATTGATATGCCATGATAATGAGCTTAATTTAACTTAAATATGAATTAAAAGGGAAGATTGGACTATGCTGAAATTTGTCATTAAGTAATAGCATGGAAATGGATAAGCTAAATTATTTAGAAAGAAATGTGTAAACATTGTGTAATTCCATGCCTTGAATGACTCCATTCGAATTGCTTGCTTGAGTTACATTATGGATGTGAATGCTTGATTTCTTGTTCTTGATTGTGCCTATTCGAGTAGTGGCATGTATCTATTATAATGATATATGATGCTAGATCCTTGTATCATGAATGCAATTCACTCGAATGCTTACTACTTGAAATGCTTAAAATGCTTGCTAATTGAAATGCTTGAATCCTTGTACTTGAAATGTTATCTAATTGAAATGCTTGAATCCTTGTACTTGAAACGTGACCTATTCGAAATGCTTGATTCCGTGTCTTGGATGTATTCATTAAATTTCTTGCTTAGAATTGCTCTTATGATATAAATACTTGTAAAAGTGATATAAACCATGAATATAAGGATATAACTAGATGCCTAAGATGGCATATGTAAAATGTTTACTTGAATAACAAGTTAAATTGCAAAATGTTGAGCTAAGGCTAAACTATCCTAAGGGTTAAGCTTGATCTTGAAATACTTGTTTGAATATAATCCTTGAACATGAATTGTCTTGCCTTGAACATGAATTTTCTTGCCTTGAACATGAAACACATGAAAACGTGAAATGTAATTGTAGAGCTAAGGCTCAATTGGCCTAAGGGCTAAAGCATGATGTTGCTATACTTTGCTTGAATTGATTTTTGAATGATACATGATCTTGAACTTGAAAAGCTTGAAAACCATTGAATAAATGAAATGTAATCAAACAACCTTGGTTGCTAGTTGAATAGGTAGAAGGGCATGCCTTAGAGTCTAGAGCTCATTGTGTTAGGGTGGACTACGGTCCAGGGCTAAGGTCCCTAATTGGCGACAGATGGAGGGTACGTATGTGTGGTCTTTGGCGACAGTAGGAGGGTTGACCAGTACTACGGTACATCTTGCGTACTATGGTACATCTTGTGACAACAGTTGGTTGGAGACTTGATTACCTAATCAAACTAAGAACCAAGGATTGTGTTAAAGATAATAAATGAACTAATATAACCTTGAATACTTTAATTACTTGACATGAATCCTTGAAATACTCGAATTGTTTGAATGTAATGCTTGATTCTTGACATAAAACTCTTGAAATGATAATTGCCTATGCTTGGACCTTGTATTGTATGATTTGCTACTTGGAATGGCTTATGGTCTCACTGGTGCTAATGTCTACTTGATTGGTTTACTTGTATTACTTGACATGTATGCTTGAATACTTGAATTGCTACTTGGATTACTTGACATGCATTCTTGAAAAGACAAACTATAAACCAAGGATCATTTTAAAAGAATATAAATGAACTAATAAGTATGAATTATTTAAATACTTGTCTTGAACTATTTGTTACTTGAATTTCTTGACATGTAAACTTGCTACTTGGACTACTTGACATGTATTCTTGAAATGACAAATTATAAACCAAGGATTGTATTAAAAGAATATAAATAAGCTAATAAATATTAATTGCTTGATTTCTTGTCTTGCAAACATGAATAGCTTATTACTTGACATGTACGCTTGAATACTTGAATTGCTACTTGGATTACTTGACATGTATTATTGAAATAACAAACATGTAAACTTGAACTATTGGTTACTTGACTTGTATACTTGAACTTCTTGCCACATGATTATTACTTGAAATAGATCTTGATCTTACTTGAATTCATGAGTATTATTGTAAACTTGTCTTGAATGAAAAGCTTGAAATTCATTATGGTTATACTTGACTTGATAAAAATGTGTATTGCTTGAGTGTTGCTGCATGTACACCTTGTACATGAAAATATGGTCTATTTTATGTGATTAACATGTAAAACTTTAGTGTTGCTGCCATATATACCTTGTACATGAAAATATGAGCTGTCTTGAAATGTTAAAATGTATAAGAATGCTCTATGGACAGTTTTGTCAATGTGTGATCAAATTATGAGCTGTCTTGAAATGTTAAAATGTATAAACATGTAAATGGACAGATTTGAATAAATTAAGGTCATCATGGACTGTTTTGCTTAAATTATAAAAATAAAAGCTAAACAAACTTTAATTAAAGAAAGTAAACAAGCAATAATTAAGGCTTAAGGCTTACATGCTACTTAAAATGTATACTTGTACACTTGATAAACTTGTTCCATGAAATGCTACTCGAAATGGAATTATACTCTCACTTGAATCAATATGTATAACTTGTGAACATATCTTGAGTGATAAGTTTGAAATAAATTTTGATTATGTTACTTGACTTGGAAATGTTGTGATTTGCCTAAATATGTTATCGATTGACTTGAAATGATTGAAGATTGAATGGTGATCTATGATTTTGCTTGTCATGCTATCTTGCTATTCGAATGATGCTAGAAAATGTTTACTTGATAATTACTCGATAAGCTTACCATGTTGCTTTAATTTCTTGATAAAATGGTAACTTAACATGTGCTTGTTTTGATATTTGATTGTCGTAAGTATGATGATACATGAGTTCATGATTTTTGCTTGACTTGGAATGCTTTAAACCTTAATTGGGCTACTTGATTAATGGAGACATGATAGAATAATTGGTTAGAACTAGTACTACCTCACTAAGTACATATCGTACTTATCACTCTCATTTCCTCTCTTCCCAAATCATAGGTTAGGTGCTTCAAGGTGAATTACTTGATCCCGAAGTCAGATTTCCTGAGCTTGAATTAAGATACAAGCAAAAGCATAAGTATGAATCCATACTTATTTGTAATGCTCCTAGTGGTTGGTAGCACCTAGTCTTGTATATAGTAAGCTAGGACATGCATTATGTTACTTGAAAGTTGTATATATGAACTTGAGTTGGCCTGTAATGTCAGGAAGGCTTAAATGCTAAACTTGGAGTATGTAATGATATAATTCTCATGTAGATTAAATGGATTATGCTGTGCACATGTTATGTGTTGAATTGAGTATGTCCTAGTCAAGTGTGCTAGTTGAATGCCTTGTATGAACATATAAATGCTTGAATAAATATTATAAATAATTCATGTATACATGAACTTGAATTGCCGAATGGGTAAAGAATGAAACCATGCATGCTATTTGAAGTATGATTCGAATAAATGCTCACATGAACTTGATTTGCTACGAGCATATGGAAATTGAACTGAAATGAACACATTTTTGCCTAATGTTATACATGACATTAAGACTCGATGAATGAGGAAATTGTTTTATGATATACTAGAATCTGTTATTGCCGAGTAGAAAGGGATGAAATGTACATGCCTAAATAGTAGTTAACCTTGAATGACCTATAATGTCTATGAAACATGACATGCTTGCTTGAAATATATTTTCATGTACATATGATCTTGTCTAGTTAAACCTACATGAAACATCTACATGACTTGAGCGTAATGAGATTGGGTACAAAAGAACATGTTCTTGTCTAAGTATGATATCTGAATGCTATGCATGGTCACCTGTTTAAATAATAGACAAATGTAGAATTGCAAATGTATAACCAAGGTGGTAATCTAGGGTGAATAAAATACATATGCTTGTTGTATGATAATAATATGAAAGTTTAAATGCCTTGTTAGTCATTCAACTCATCTAATAGGGATGAGTTCTTGAAAACTTTTAAATTATTCGTGTTTCCAGTAACGCTCACGAGCCGGTTTACTACTAAACTGGGGTAGGGGGTGTTACAACCGATTATATTTTTTATAATTTGGTCCTTTTAGGTTAAGACTTTAGTGGTCCTTTATGTGTTTTAAATGCCCTAATGTGACATAGATCTAATTGTCATTCATTTGACCTTAATATTTCAATGAATATTTTGGTAATCAATGAGCCTCAATTATAAAAAGAGATACTTATTAACTCAAATATTTGTGTCATAATATCTTGACTTAATGGATATTCACCAAATATTCGAATTAATTTGTATTGTCTAAAGGTAAATTTTAAAATGAATAAAATTTGATAAGTAATAACATTATACTTAATTGCTTGCATCATGAATAAAATTTAAGTTTCAATGATTTCCTTCGATAAAAGAAACATATGATTTGATATCGATTTCAGGTGTTGTGGGGGCTAATGCTTCCCCACACGTAACCAACTCTCGAACCCATTTTTAAATGAATATCTGGTTTTATGGTGTTCGGTCTACTTATCCAAGTAACTGGTGGTGACTCCAAGTTTATTTTCAAATTATGATTTTTCTAAAAACTCCCCAAAATTTAATTATTAAAATATGGGATACTTCGTATCGATTTTTAATTATTCGCTACACCTACCAACTTTTATTTTAATAGTTTGAGACAATCTCGCCCCCATAATTACTCCCATAAGTGGCTTGGTCTTAACCATCTCAGCGTCGCTATTGGATGCACCATCAGGATTCTAGTCTTAAAGGAGTACAAACTTAATTTATGGGCTTGTATTCACTAGACATCTTACTACCTTGCACATATGACTGACACACATTGAGGTTTTTGTAGAACCATCTAAACCTAGACACTCTGATACCACTAAATCTAACACCCTGATCTGACCTGAGGATCCAAATGTCACATTAGGTTGCTGGCCCGACCTTCCCAATTTAAAACTCATAATTTCTGCTAATTTTTAAAACCATTATCATTATAAAATAAAACATTTATTACACAATTCATCACTTAGTTTACAAAATGTGAAGTATCAATAAAAATTACTTAAAATTAAAATGCTCGATTACTTAAAATATTTACAAACTTCACCTAGTAAGGTCCTATGAATATACAACTAACTAAATACAAGTTTCGTACTCTGGAAATCACCGAATTAAAACTACGAGAATATACAACCATACTTAGAATCTCTCATCGAGTATCATCGAATGAGGCCCGGGATCACACAACATCAGGAACATATATTTGATAATATATATATATATATATACCATGGTGTTGCAATACTCTCTCTTGGTATCCGGAGCCCATCAATCAATGAAACTACGAAGCAAATGCCTATTCGGCATACAAACAACGTGATCTCAAGGATTTTCTTATTGTTGCTAACCGTTAACACATCGTTAATTTAACATTTTTAAGTAGTTAATATATTGTGGTGGAGTACGTAATTTTTCTAATTAATTATCTTCATTAATTCATGTTATCTCATTAATTAAGACATAAATCAATTCATTAATTATGTTCGTCCATTCTCATCTTTAATTGGCATTATAGATTATTTAGCTCAGTTGGCACATGTACTTAAACATGAGTATTAATATAATACCCCTATTACCGGTACTCTCACGTGTATCAATACGAGAATTACTTACTGGAAATTTTAAATTTCCCAAGTACCAGTACGGGTCAACCCGTACCGATACGATCTCCAATCGTGTACTGGTACAGTCAAAGCCAGTACCGATACCCTTCTCACGAGTTCATAAAATTTTAGTGAAATATGATGTTATGAGTTTTTATTCGATTTCTACAGTTTTTGGAAGTCATTTAAAATTGTTCCTAACACATTTGATCATTTAATCAAATTACCGGTATTTATTTCACTTAACATGATTTTCATCAAAAACATAAAATCATTCCAACTAGCACACGATGTATCGAGTTCATCCACCAAACTCATCATTAATATTTATGTAACGACACAAATTTCAAAATTTGAGGGTCAGCTTAACCCGAAGAGTGGCCTTTGCATTTGGGCCTTTGAGAGCCTTAGTTGGCTTGTATATGGTTGTTGGGCTTGAGTTTTGAGCTTGAGTTGATTTGGAAGGATGATGGGAGAGTAGTGTGGTAAATTCCTCTTTTTGCAAGAGGAAATTGAGGGTGGCTCTTTAATTCTCTGCACAAAAGCAAGAGAATGGGCTCACCATTGTCCTCTTTGACTTCTACCATCATCCATCCTCATCTCCTGACCCCCACCCAAAAGTGAATGGTTAAATCTTTGTGTCTTGGAGTGCGAATACCAGATTTTGGATTTGAGACAAGTTGTTTAGCATTCAAGGATCTACATTTGGAGGTAAGTTTCATCAAGTTTGGTGGTGGAAGAGGAAATGGTTTAGTAGGGGTTTTGAGGAAAATGGTTAGAGAGAGGATCAATCTCATTTTTTCAAGCCCTAAGAGTAAGTTTAGTTGGATTCCTTGTCTCCTACATATTGTAAATCATTTTAAAAATCCTTGTGTAGTGAAAGATTTTGGAGGATCTTCTAAAGGTCTTGGAAATGAGAAAGCTTGAAGGCTTGCTTGAGGTTTCTTTCTAGTGGTTATAGCAAGGTTAGTACACTTCTAACTTCTTGGTTTCATGTACATCCTAAGGATGATGCTTTGTGTGCTTAAATTTGGTGTTTGTGGTTGATTTGGGTGTTTTGAGGTTAGAGACCCTCTTTACTGGCATAGTCTGGACTTCATGTTAATAACATGTAAAATTGGTAGTAAGCCACCTTAAATACTCCCATAAGATGTAGGATCGAGTTGCGGCTAATGGTTGTATTTTGAGGGCTTAGGAAGTGATTTCCTGAGCCTAAGAAGCCAATTCTAGGCTTCAGTATTGGTACCCATAGAGGCAGTACCGATACCATAGTATTCTGGGTTTAAGGACATTGTTCCATTAAGCTGAACTATGAAGGTGGTACCGGTACGGTGTTCAACCTGTACTAGTACGCTTTGTAAAGAGGTATCGGTACGTGTCAACCCGTACTGGTATGCATAGGTTGGATAAAATTCTAGTAAGCTCAAATTGTATCAGTATGCTTGTGAGTATCGGTACCCAAGGGGTACCGTACTGGTATGCGAGGGCCAATATCGATACCTACTAAGCAATCTGCCAAGAAATTACATTTTGCTTTTAAAGGGCTTATAATTCCAGGACTATGAACCAATAGGTTTCTAATGTGATAAAATAAATAGTAAAATTGAGAAACTGAAATTTAAATCTCGTATACGACCATAATACATAATAACTTGGTAAAACCTTGGGTGGATTGAATGTAATAGTAATAATAGGGATCCGTGGTGGATCGAGTAATGTTGTGTTCCGAGTAAGGGCACCTATATGGTAGAGTCACCTTGGTTGTTGGGATCTGGACACGTAGAGAGCTTGTTGCAACACCATGAGATAAGATTCCAAATGTACATTCCTAAGGCTGTGTGACACCGGGCTTTATCTGAATATACTCGATGAGAGATTTTGGGTACGAGTGTATGTTCTCGAGGCTGTATGACACCAAACCTCACTCTGAGTGTACATTCCTGAGGATGTGTGACACTAGGCCTCATTCTAGGTTTGTTTGGTATGATGCATGCTTGTTGTGTGCGATTAATGCAACCTTTGTTGTTTGCTATGTGTTTAGGCAGCTAGAGGTAGCGCCATATGTTGTTATATTGCCATGCATTATCTTTAGCTACATGCTCATATTATTGATTTGCAAGAAGCATGGTTGAGTGGAAATGCATCCACTAAGCTTCGTTAGCTCATCATTCAAAATTGTTGTTTCCGTTCGCAGGTTAGTAGGTTGGCGTGCATTGTTGGAGCACCATTAGAGTAGGACTTTAGCATCGACTTGTATCTGAGTATAGTACTTAGATTATATTGGGCTATGTATTCGTATGACCCTATATTTGTATGGAACTCTTAGTTTTGGATTTTAAATCGTGAGTCGAATGTTTTTAATCATGTATTTTAAATGGAACTCACATGTAATGTTTTAACTATTTATCTATGTTGAAATTTTCAACTTAATGGATTTTATGAAATGGATGTGATTTGTACTAAACCAGTTTGAAAATTTATGGTAACAGGTTGGGCTTGAGGCGCAAATATGACATCTGGGTTGAGGGTGCACATTTAATGGTATAAGAGCCTAGGTTTAGCCGGTTCTAAGAAAGCCCCAAGGGTTGTCTAGAGTGGTAAATATGTGTCTAGCGAATACATTGCCCATAAGTCAAAGTTGTACTCGTTTAAGCTAAATATTTGATGGTGTAACCCTATTTGTTTGCTTGTGTAGAAAGTAATCATGTTGAGGTAGGCACGAGATCAAGAGAAAAGTTGGGGCTGTCATGAGAGGATCTATGATGAGAATTATTCTCCTGACACGGAGTAGATGTTGAAAGATAAGAGGGGTCGATGGGATAATTATTTCTTTTATCCATATCAGGCCCTTCACCGGATTGTAAAAGCCATACCTAGGCCTTCGACAACCTCTCGAGAGGCACCAGTTGAGAGGGTGCATTGCCATGGTGCAAAAGATTTCCTTGTAATGGGAGAAGATAATCCGATTAAGGTAGATCAGTGGTTGAGGGACACACGTTAGATCTTGTGATAGATGTAGTTGGAACCTGAGGGCAAGTTGACATGCATCCTTTCTATGTTGAAAGATAACGCTCGGGAATGGTGGGAAACAGTGGAGTAAGGGTGGTACCCTAATTGTCCTTCGTGGGATGATTTCTTGGATGAGTTCAAGAAGAAATATGTGGGTGAAGTTAACATTGATAGTTTAAGGGATCGGTTCACTCATCTAGTCTAAAAGAACCGGTCAGTTTTTTAGTACTAACAGGAACCTACAGTTGAGCAGGTATGCCCTGAAGTTGGTTGCTACAGAGAAGATGAGGTGTAAGAGGTTTTGTAGAGGATTGAGAAAGGAGATCTAGACGTACTTGATAGTTGACCCACCAAAGGTGTTTTCATATTTGACCGCTTGTGCCAAATCGCTTGAACAAGTTTAGGGCTTAACGTATAACTGGGCTTGTAGGCAAGGAGGCCCGAATAGAGGGAATTATACCCACTCAAACCAGTACACTCCCACTCCCAGAAAAGTAAAGGTTAGTGAAATCAGAATAGAAGAGTTTTTAGCCAATATGCTAGGTCAAACCGTAGGTCAGAGTCAGCTAGCTGAATGAGGCCTTCATCATCTTCATCTATGATAGGTCGAAAGGGCTCAACAAGGAGTGATGATGCACTAGTTTGCGATCAGTGTGGACGCAAGCATCAAGGCGAGTGTTGGGGGACATCTAGAGTTTGTATGGATGTGGATCACTGGACCATTATGTTATAGATTGTCTGGTAGCTACTGACGTCACTCTAGTCTAGACTTAGAGGATCTCTCATCTAGCTCAGAGGGGTCAAGACTTTGCTAGAGGAAGGGCGAGCCACATGTTTGGACATCAGAGTTGAGGTACATTCTAGTCCACAATGACCGCACCAGCGAGGCAATATGCAATCAAGGCTCAGGAGGACCATAAGGCTACCAACGTTATCTAAGGTACGTTTACCTCGTTTTCAATCCTTATTGTTTCTCTTATGGATTCGGGGTCTACCCATTCCTATATCCATAGTAGAATATCTCAGTAGTGGGGTATTCCTGTCGATGATCATGAGATATGAGTTCATGTGACTTGTCTTTTAGGGTATGAGTTTTTAGTAGATAAGGTGTATCAGAGGTGTTCGATTAAGGTCCAAGGTTTGATATTTCTGACTGACCTGATAGTGTTATCGTTTCAAGAGTTTGATGCCATCTTAGGGATGTATTGGTTGCTTGAGCATAATGCGCTTTTGGGTTGTAGGGAAAGAGCCTTAAGCTTCTTAGTTTGGATGAAGCCAAGTTTATGGTGAAAGGTGAGAGAAATCATTGCCTTTCCAACATAGTGTCAGCCTTGGCCGCACAAAGGATGATTCAAAAAGGTTGTGAGGCCTTATTGGCTTATATGGTTGATACAAGTGTTGGGAGTATGATGCTTGAGAGCCTTTGTACTTTTAGATAGTTTGCCAATGTGTTTCTCGAAAGAGTTGCCCGGACTACCTCCAGATCATGAGTTAGAGTTCTGGATAAATGTGATGCTAGGCATGGTACCAATGTCCATTACCCCATATCGCATAACATCCACGAAGTTGAAAGAGTTAAAGAATCAGATTCAAGAGTTGTTGGAAAGGGGATTAATTCGACCAAACATCTCACCTTGGGTTGCACCGGTCTTGTTTGTCAACAAGAGTAATAGTTCAATTCGGATGTGCATTAACTATCGTCAGCTTAACAAGGTAATGGTGAAGAACTGTTATCCCCTACCAAGGATAGATGACTTGTTTGACCATTTGAGAGGTGCCTATGTGTTCTCAAAGATCGATTTTAAGTTGATTTACTAGCAGTTAAAGGTGGTAGATGAAGATGTTCAGAAAACCATTTTTAGAATGCGGAACAGACATTATGAGTTATTGGTAATGCCTTTTGGGCTTACCAATGTACCTGTGGATTTTGTAGACCTGATGAATAAGATTTTCTAGCCCTACCTAGATTAGTTTGTGGTAGTCTTCATTGATGATATCTTGGTTTATTCGAGCTTAGAGGAGAAGCACGACTATCATCTTCGTGTTGTCTTTCATACCTTGAGGGAAAGACAACTTTTTTCCAAGTTTAGTATGTGCAAATTTTGGCTCTCTAAGGTGTCATTTTTGGGCCACATTGTTGTGGCATATGGATCCGTGTCGATCTACAAAAGATTCAAGCAGTGGTAGAGTGGAAACCACCAAGGAATATCGTAGAAGTCTGTAGTTTCCTTGGGCTTGCCGAATATTACTGCCATTTTCTCAGGGGTTTTTCTATCATAGCGACACCTATGACCAAGTTTGTAACCCCTTGACCCGGTCTAGTCGCAAGATCGAATCGAGCGAGCTATATTAGGGTTTGCCGAAACAAACCCAAAAGAATAAAACTAGAAACGGTCTATTTTTTCCTTTTATCTAATCTAAATGCGTATTTAAGTCTTAAGGTGGTCATACTGATTATGATTACCGGTACAACCCAATCCGGCGTCAATTCGACATCCAATTACTAAAATTCGCATCTTAGGGACTAAAATGTAATTTCCTATAATTACAAGGAATTTCATGAAATTAAAGTAACCGATCCCCAATTAGTCAGATTACATACATCCAGGATAAATATTAACTCAAAATAACCATCCAGACTCATTTAATCGCAAAATTAAGAATCAAGGACCAAAACGCAAAGATTCCCAACATTAGAGAGCATCTTAACTGATTTAACGGCTAGCGTACCAGTACAAGTATCTACCGTATCGCAACTGGACTAAAAGACAAAAACATAATGATATGGTACTCAAGCTTATCGGTACGGGCTTGTATGTTTTGAAGATTCAAATTCTAGTAACCAAAAACCGTATCGATACAGTAACCCTGTACCGACACGTTATCTATTTTTCTACAATTCGTACCGATACAGTTACCAGGCGTATCCGTATTCCTAGTTAATTTTTCCCGATATGAGCTGAGATAGGTCCCTGCATATCGATCTTTGAGGACCCGTACCAGTATGAACAAACCTGTAATGTCTTTTAGGTCTAACATATGACACTTCGGCTCAATCTAACATGCACCAACTAACATCTAAGCATCATATGGCATCTCAAACATCAATTCCTCAAGCATGGCAACATAGTAAGAGTTTATACTAAGCATGGCATTTTGAAGCAACCACCTATGAGCATGGTTTCTATCCAAGCATGGATATTGTCCCTCAAGCCCTCAAAATCAAACTTTAAACATTATACAAATAAAAAAAACAATCTAAACTTATACAAACAGGGAGTAAACAAAATAAATCTCCCAAAACAACTCGGTCACATTACCTCTTATTACTACTCAGTACTTAAGAAATCATACTTTGTAATATATCGATCATTGGATCCTCCCTCGCTCACGTGCTGTCGGAGAAAGCTATTTCTCTGCATTAATGAGAAAAGAGAGCGCAAGCTATAAGCTTAGTGAGGGAATTGTAAAAACACTCATCAATACATTTAAAAATCATATAGTTCAAATCAAATGTAATTGACTCATGGCAAAACATCTCATGCTACTCGTGTCATCTCGCATATGCACATTTAAATCGTTTTCAACACATGTATCATGGATTCTATCTCTACCTCAATTTAAGCTTCACATCTCAACATCTCTATAACAAGCTTAAAGAGTACTACATGTATAAATCACATTATATAAACATAATCCATTTCTCATGATACATTATCTCATAAATTGGCTTTCAAGTGAGTTAAAACCAACAACCTATCATTTCATAAAACATATTGGATACACGGATTTCTCAAGTGGATCCTACGACCAGTTCACATACATACCTCAACCGGAGCAACGACACAGTTGCCTACCTCAACGGTTCAAACCGGAGTAACAGAACATTTAACCACCTCTACGATTTAGATGTATAAATCCACCATCGGGAAAAAAATAGAACATTTACCCACCTCAACCGCTGCGGTTCTCATGGTGGAGAATATGGCACACTCACAACCCTTTGACACAAATGAGTTGACTTTTATAGTGTAGTTTAAACCCTATGGCTAGCCAACTATATCCGATAACATTTTAAACTCAGCCACTTGCCAATATATTCAATAAAACAACATTACCTCACTATTTTACATATGCATCAAATCAATCCAACTCAAATACACAAAACCATGTATTTAGTAATCTCAAAAATACTTTCATAAACCATATGCCATTCACAAAAGTCATCATATATGATCATTTACATCTTATCTCATCTGTAAAACATGCATAATACAGTGAGTGATCAAAACCATAAACATGTGCATGAGATTTCATTTTGCGAAACTGAAATCGATAGAAAGCTCAACCGATAGTTACTTCCAAGCTTAGATAAGTGTTCAAACTTTATCTAAACCCCTACAACTCCTTTCAACCTTTTTATAGCAGTAAAACATTTTTCCACTCACCAACAATCCAGCGCTAGCTTGCCGATGCGCGAATCAAGCTTCCGAAGCTTCCGCGCCTTCTCCAAAAGGTAAAGGTGTAACACCCCCTTCCCATGACCGTACACTGATCACGAGTCGAAAATGTCACTACTTTAAAAATAGTCTTTTAATCCAAAAACTGGGTGTAATCACTCATTTTTATCCGGTTTGTAAATATTGTTAATATATTAGTATAATAATTAATGGGGAATTATTATTGCATGTATACATATTACATTATATGTTTACTATATATATGCGATTAATGTATGTGAAATATACACGTGTGATATGTATGAGTGCATGTATATTATACATATTATGTTTATGTATATGTTAATATTTATTATAGTATATGTGTGTCGCATGTATGTTTATGTGTGCATTGTGTGTGACTGTGTAACATGTGAATGTTATATTAGTGATGTGTATAATTAGGTGTTCCACTACATTTATGTTATATTAACTAAGGGCGTGTAACGTATATTAATGTCGGCATGCCATACGTATAGGTGTACGCGTACGAATATATATATGTATATATTATCATAATCGTGTTATTGTTATTATTATTATTAATATTATTATCACATATATATATATAAACAGATAATAAAATAAAACCAAGGTTTATTAGTGTCCAATCCAATATATTACAAAAACCAAAAAATATATAACATGGTTGACAAGGCCCAACCGGCCAAAACCCTTAATAAATAAAAACCCTAAAAATATATCTAACCCTGACCCCATTTTATTATTATCTATGCACAGCCAACCCAGAGCCGTCAGATCAAATCCAGATCCAACGGCTGTGATCAAGCCAAGATGATCTTCCATCTGATGCGCGTGACACCACTCGCTGCTCAGCTGTCTTCCACGCGCGCGTGGCTTGCACGCTCTAGACCTTTCAGATCACGTACGCCACATGTCATGATCCGGTGCAGTCTCCCAATTCCAAGATTGAATCTAGATCGGCCAAGCTTCAAAGCATCCCAGTCATTGGATCAGATCTAATCCAACGGCCAAGATCAAGCCTGGCCAAACGACACCTCCGCCATGCTGCCACCATGCTCCCCACATCGGCCGTACCAACCACCGTGCTCAGGATTTCGCCAGAAAACACAGAAAATAGAGATCATGTCAGTGGCCAAATCACAGAAAATATGTGTTTTATATCATATCTTCTACCAAAAGAGAAAAAAAAGCAATATATGTAAAGGAACCAAAAGTGTATTATCATCAGTTTTTCAGAAATACAAAAAATCCTATCTACTCGTTTATTTTTGAACAAAAAAAGATCCGAAAAGGTATACATCATTTTTAGCTTCTCATGCATGATAAAAATACTAGATAGTACAAAACGCAGAGGAGAGGTAGGTTTACCTTTGCCGTTAGAACCCCTTTCACCGGCAACAAGCCTTCGGGTTCTTGAACCAAATAAGGTGAGCAGGTGAAAGGGGAAGTATTTTTGAAAGGTGAAAGGTGAGCAGGTAGAGTGTGCTAGTTTCTTGAAATCCATAAGGATATTTGGCCTCTAGAGTGAAAAGCGTTTCATTTTTAGGTTTAAGATACAGTGGCCGACGGTGGAACAGATGGCGTCTGGAGGGTTTGGGGTTTCGGTTTAAGAGAAAATAATAAAGGCAGAGAGTTTATTTTTCTTAAACCAATTTTTTATGGAAAATGGCCGAATTTGGGTCTGATGGGTCTCATTTATAGAGCCTTTTATTTAAAAAATGGATTAATCCCCTCATAAGTACTCCCGCGTTTCTGAGCTTTTCAAATTGAGCTTGCCCCGTGGTCTAATCGCAAGTCTGGTCCTTCTCATCCTTTAAAACATTTCAATTTCATCCCAAGATTAACCCAAATCAGAGTGTAAAGGGTAAAATTTTGCTCCAAGTCCCACCGCGTTTTGAAATTTTTCACTTCAGGCTTTCCCCTTGGGTTTATTACAACTCTAATCCTTATAAGTTCGTTTCAAGCTGTAATTAAATCCCTGAAATATGTTTTTTGTTCACTCAAATTCAGTTTTCTGATTCTGTTTTTTCTTATTTCAGTCCCTTTGTCTAATTTATTGTTATGTTTTGCTCTCGATATGTATATTGCCACGTTACATTTCAGGTCTTTATATATATATATATATGTTTGTATCGTTACATGTCTATTTTATGTTTTCATCATGTGTATTTATTAGTTATACCATGTTTTCTTGTGTTTTAATTTCTTTTGTTCGGGTCATATATACATCTATGTTATGTGTTATATCTGGTTTTTTTTTTGTACATCTTGTTTATATGGTTCTTCTTTATTTTGGTAGGCACGTTACATGCATTTATTTACGTTTTCATAATATGTGTATTATCATGCTAATGCACCATTTAGTTTGTTTGTTCATTTGCATACACGCATTTTATTTAGTGATCAAATTAATTAAGTACCTACCATGTATATATATCCCAGAATGTTTTATTTTCGTTTTTAAGTTTTATGTTAAAAAGGGATGATTTTTTTTGTACATATTAATGCCATGTTTTTAATTTAAGCAGGTATATTATGTCGTGTGTTAAGTATTAAGTCTATATATGTGTTAGCATGTTGCCATGATATATTAGTTTAATTTCATATACTATCTATGTCATGCATATTTTTTATTTATTTATTTTAAAATAGGTGATGCATATAATTAATTCATTTTGAAGTATGTTGCTTTCTTTTCATAGGTTCATGCTTAGTTTGTTTTCTTTTATTATGATATATATTAGGTTTTCTTGGTTGGTGTAGTTTGTTACCCTTTTATTTACTATTATGAAAGGCATGCTTTATCTTTTAGCGTCATGTTAACGTTAATGGTACGTTTTATCTTTGCTCACTAAGTTTACATAATGGATATATAAATTGTCAATGCGGTGCCCTTTTATCCGAGCGTAAACGGGGCCAGTATGAGGCGTAGTGATAGTGGTTGGGTGTTTACTCTCGGATAACGGGGCCTTTAAAGTTTATTCGCAATTATAACTGAATTTTAAACTAATCGTCACTTTAATCCGGAAAGTCTAATATTAATAAAGCGGTAATGATTAAAGTACCAATTTTAGGTGGTGTGGGGGTGCTAATCCTTCCCCATCCGTAACCGACTCCTGAACCCAATAGTTTTTAAATCTCTGGTTTTATGGTGTCCGGCCTACCTAAGTGGCCGGTGGCGACTCCAATTTCTAAATAAAACGCGGTTTTTTAAAAACCCTGCAGAATAAATATTTTAATATCCAAAAAACCACAAACACTTCGAAAATCCACTTTTTTAGCGAATTAGAGATATCGCTACAGATGGTGACTCCGCTGGGGACCATTTTTGTTATTCAAAAACAAATGAGAGTCAAGCTTTTTAAATAATTACCGCTTTAATAATATTAGAAATTTCGGATTAAAGTGACTATTAAATTAATACTTGGTTACAATTGCGCGTTTATTTTAACGCATTTAAAATTTGGCATATAAACCCGTCCTTTTAAGTGGGGGGAAAACGCTAATGCTTTTGTGGAGATATCGTTCTCCCATGTAGGCCTAGCAAGTGCCTTCGGGGCTCGAGTACCTTATGCTTTCGTAAGGATATCGTTCCTTCGTGTAGGCATAAGCGAATGGGTCCCCCTGAATTGAACCCGGTTGAAAGGAGCCTATAATGGGTGATGATCGGGGGCCTTGCTACTCTTAGTAGAGGACAACAAGGACAATTCGGGTACCTCCTAGAACCTAAACTACATGTAGAGAACACATAGAAACCCACCCTGTTAGAGCCATACAGATAACCTAGGTATCTTAGATGGAATGTAAATAGGATTGCCCTGTTTGTTTATCGCAATTAATTTGCTCTTTTATTATATATTTATCATTTTTGTCCGGTACTGACTTGTTTTCTTTCTTGTTTTGTTTTTGCATATCATCGCATTTGCATTACACAGGGCATTGATTCCCGAGTGGTTTCTCCCATAATAGAAGATTGTTCATGATGAACCAAAGGTTTTTTGACCTGAAGGAAGGGGGTCCAGTTCCTGAGTTCCATCCCGAGACTAGGCCAGGGACAGCCGAAGAAGGATCGTTCAAAGACTCAAGAACAGATTCAATAAGTAGTGTCAGTTCTGGTAACAAGCAAGCTAAAATACAAGAACTAAAGAAGCAGATGTCCGAGATGATGGACCAGATAATTGCCATGATGAAAGGCAAGCAACTTGTCGAACTCAGAAAAGACTCGATCGAAGATCAGAATATGGAACATAATGGTCAGAATGTCGAGACAGACAACACCGTTAAATATGACAAATCGAATCCCTTTGTGATCAACCTCAAGAAATAGACAAGCAACATATTTGGGGTAGATACCGAGCGAACAGAGGCAAGACCAGGGGAAGCTCAGGAATTCAATGACATCAGAAGGTATTGTCCTATACCCATGAGACATACCGAGTTACTTCCGTTGCTTGTAGAAAGGAGCCTTACATACCAATGAAGTCTGTACCAAGGAAACTTCCTTATCCAAAGGGTCACCACGGTCGTGTCTGGTGCAGCTACCACATAGGCGATTCGAGTCATCACACTGAAAATTGTAGGGCCCTGAAGGACAGAGTTCAAGACCTTATCAGAATGGGAGTTTTGGGTATCGAAGACGGACAACCCCGATTCTACAGCGAGCCAGCCGTTGCCCGAGGGGCAAAGTCGAAGGAGGGTCAGTGCTCAGTCCAAGGTTCGGGTAACACAGAAGTGGGTCACTCAAGCGGAATAAATTTAGGGGTCAAGAATAAAAGCGTCTCAGAAGATGAACTTCCACGCAAGTACGGCCAACTCGAGCATGAGAGGCACGATCTGAGCATGAAATTGAAGAGTATACAAGATGAGTACCAGAAGCTGCACTTTGAATTCAAGAATGTCGGTCTGGGTGACACCGCAGAAGAATGGGTCAATGGCATGATTCAGCTGAGGAACAATTCAGAACGTTGGAAGCAGAAATGCAAGAATAGTAAGAATAAAGTCAGATCATTATCATAGAAGCTGAGAGCCAACACGACCTTCTCCAAAATAAGTTGGAAAGCAGTCTGGACATGGAAGATATCCTGAAATCAAGCCTGCAGCAGGAAATGAATGAATGACAAGCCTTTCAAATGGAAAACGCAGCACTCAAAGAACAGATAGCGAGGTTCGAAACTTCTTTACGTGCCAGCGAGATCCATACTGGAACACTGACCGTTAAGCTACAAAAGGCCGAGAAAACAATACAGGAGAAAGACCGAGACATGAAGATTATTATGACTCAAGCACGACAAGTAGCTCAACAGGTAGCAGACTTAGCCGATGCAGTAGCACCAATAAGCCAAAATATGGATCTAGCGTTGGACCGCGAAGGAAAGCTGACAGGACTGTTGAATGAGGTCAAGACATTAGGTGCCAGGGCTCACCGCTATCTGTAAACCCCTAATACCGGATGTAATGAAACCTTTTGGTCTGAATGAAAGATGTCCTAAAGGGACAAATCACTTGCGGAATCGATGCTTTATTGCATTCATGCATTACATTTGCATCACGTCATTTGCATTGTTTAATAATTTTATCATCAAATGGCACTTCATCATTTAACACTTGGGGCTCGATGGCAGAATTAGTTGGAAAATGGAACGAACCAAAGAGTCAAGGCTTACCAGCTAGAAGAAAAAATTGAGAAAGAGCTGAAGAAGAAAGAAAAGATAAATATTTTCAATACGGGGAAACTCTGCCTAGTCCCTGATTTGGTCATTCCTTTGGATTTCAAGGTTCCCAGATTTGCGTAGTATGACGGAACCAGTTGCCCGAAGATTCCTTTAACCATGTTCTGTAGAAAAATGGAAGGATACATGAAGAATGAAGAATTGTTGATCCACCATTTCCATGATAGCCTAACGGGACCTGCAGCAGTGTGGTATAACCATTTGAACAGAAACCAAGTTAGGTCATGGGGTGACCTCGCTAATGCATTCTTGAGTCAATACAAATATGCTTTAGATTTAGCACCTTGTCGTCAGTTTCTTCAGAATGAGAAAATGAGACCAAATGAAAGCTTCAGGGAATATGCACTAAGGTGGCGATGTTTGGCGACCCAAGTCCAACCTCCTATAGCGGAAGAAGAGTTGACTCCCCTATTCCATGCAACGCTTCCCTATCCCTTCTTCGATGTGATGTTGGAGAAATCGAGAAACGAATTCGAAGATTTCATGACGATTGGAGAGAGGATAGAATATGCAATTAAAGAAGGGAAATTAGGGTCTAAGTCTAAGGACCAAATCGAAGATAAGATAGATAAAGATAGAGAGGTAAATGATTGTCATCTCCAGGGTTCGCGTGGCCGTAAAAGAAGAAGACAGACTGATACATCGGGGTCATCAAGGAAAATTCCTCGAACGAGTGCAAATTTGGAAGTGTTTGGAACATCTATCTCAGACATTTGGCCTCATTTGGTAGGGGTCACTATCTTGCTCCTAGGCCAATGAAGATTGCACCTGATCCGTCTTCCCATAGTTTTGACTCGATAGCACATGCGAATTCCATATGGGGGCACCGGGGCATTCCACCAGGAAATGTAGACCTTTATTGGAGGAAAACAAGAAGCTGATTAATGATGGAACTCTGACACAAGAATTGATCCAGCAGTGGAGGACCAAGAATGAGGAGCAAGTCTGCATAATGTTGAAGAAGCCAGAGATGTCTCTACATTAAAAGACCTTCCTGAAGTAATACAAGGAATCAACTTTACTACATGTGGAGCACATGTGGTAAAGATCTTTTGAGATGGGGCATGTTTGTTGATTTTTATTCCAATGAAGAATACATTTCGCTTAACATATAATGTGTTCTTGAAAGTACATAGATATATATTTTCTCTCTGTTATAGGACACTGGATATCAATTGCAAGATGTGACATTAGATAGATGTCGTGACAACGATGAGGTGTGATCTTCCCTACCAGACTCTGGTCAGCAAAGCGAGACTACTACTCTCTCGATGATGTTCAAGGACGAAAAAGCTCCAAATGTCAACCATGTAGAGTCGCTTGAAATTGAAACTCTAGGCATAATCTTCTACGTAGTAAATAAGTAAAAATAAGAATTAAAAGAGAAAGAATTGAAGAAAAAAGAAAGAAAGAGAAAAGAATAATAAAAAGCACTACTATGTTCGAAACCTGGTAATAGGCTTGTTCGGATAAGAGTGTGGGAATTTTGGGGCACTCCGCTGAGGCAATAAGGTGGAGACACATCATCCAATTCAAGAAACCTTAGCTTCATGAGTGATGGTAATATTTTCAAATCGTGACTATGCCGAGTAACTTGGGGCAGTGTTGTTTGCTCCATCGTTGTCCTCAAGACAAAGGACTGTGATGAATTGATTTCCTCAAATAATGATAAAAGCGAAAAAAACAAAAACAACAAAAAAACAAAACAAAAAAGGAAGAGAAATATGAGAAAAAAGAAGAAAAGAAGAAAAAGAGAGAAAAAGAAAGAGAAAGAAAGAGAAAAGAAAATAGAGAAAATAAACGATAGCATAGGTAAAATCAAAACTCGCACCACCCAGAACTCTATTCCTAGAGTAATATTTCTGCTCTTGAGTGGTCATACAAGCCCACCCTTTTTGGGGGCAGAGCATGTAATGAGAATTGAGAAAGAGTAGTATTTTACAGCAACGCGACAATTATGAGGATGAACCGAGTCATCTGGGAAGATGTCACATCCTTGAATCACTGAGTGGTTGAATCTAAGCCGCTCTTGCACTTGATATCCAGAGCTCCTATGCTGTGATTTCAAGACCATATATGCTAATCTAAATGATACCCTTCAGTGGAATACCAATCAACAAATTGACAAGTTAAAGCAACAAAGATTTCCATGTATTACTTTATGGATAAGATCCAGAACACAAGGTTGCAGATACTATTGGAGCACCTAACCAGAAACGACCCCACAATGCATAGAATGAAGATGATGGAAGAAGTATAGGTGTCAGACAGCTCAAGAACAAGAAGCATGTTCCAGCCATGATGCCTTGTTTGGTTCAAGAAAATGAAGGACGAAACAGGACAAGAATGAGCTTACAAAGTATGGGGACGGTAAAAGGTAAACATTGAGTCTCCAAAGGATTAAAACACAGGGATCGAGAAATGGTTCCCGTCCAAAGGCAACAAGAAGGTTGAGGTTAAGAAACATTTTGTTCACCCCGATGACGAAACTAAAAAATACTCAGAATGTTGGGTCAAAGGAATCGGAAGGTAGCTGAGCTCATGATCGAGTGGGACAATGTAGAGCAGAAAGAATAGTAAGAATCTCTGCACATGCATGATATAGAGTTTGTTGGTGAAGCGGACAGAGACCCCGAAGAAGAAAGGCAAGTGCTCGTGCAAAAGAACAAGAGCGGATACTCATTTAACAAAAAATTGACAGAAATGAAAATCAAAATTTAGCATACTGCAAAAAGAAATGAAACAGAGAAATCCGAAGAATGACTGTTCAGGGCATAGGATTTTAAAACAGGTCTAAAAGTAAAAAGAAAAAGAAATAAGAAATAAGAAAAAGGAAAAAGAGAGTGAGAGAAAATGATGATAAAAAGAAAAGAAAGAAAAATAAAAAAGTAAAGAAAAAAGAAAAAGAAGAAAAAAGAAACAAGGAAAAGAGAAGAAGAAGAAGAAGAAAACACGACATTGCATGCATCATATAGATAGAGGCATGTCAATTTTTGCTTGTTCCTAGACAGGCATTTGAAGAATTGTCAAAGAATTTACTAAGGGCGTGAGGCCTAGATGTTAAATCCTTCGGGTCATCGGTAAGTCCTTTGGGCACGATATTAAGTCCTTCGGGCCACCAATAAGTCTTTCGAGCATGGTGATAATTCCTTCCGGCCATCAGTAAGTCCTTCAGGCATGATGCGGCAGCATGAGTAGTGTGAGTCCAGAAAGAGCGGCAGCCATAGCGGCGTGAGGCCCAGATATTAAATCCTTCGGGTCATCGGTAAGTCCTTCGGGCACGATGTTAAGTCCTTCAGGCCACCAATAAGTCTTTCGAGCATGGTGAGAAGTCCTTCGGGCCACCAATAAGTCTTTCGAGCATAGTGATAAGTCATTCCTGCATAATGAGGCAGCATGAGTAGCGTGAGTCCAGAAAGAGCGGCAGCCATAGCGGCGTGAGGCCCAGATGTTAAATCCTTCGGGTCATCGGTAAGTCCTTCGGGCACGATGTTAAGTCCTTCGGGCCACCAATAAGTCTTTCGAGCATGGTGATAAGTCCTTCGGGCCATCAGTAAGTCCTTCAGGCATGATGCGGTAGCATGAGTAGCGTGAGTCCAGAAAGAGCGGCAGCCATAGCGGCGTGAGGCCCAGATGTTAAATCCTTCGGGTCATCGTTGAGTCCTTCGGGCACGATCTTAAGTCCTTCGGGCCACCAATAAGTCTTTCGAGCATGGTGACAAGTCCTTCAGGCCACCAATAAGTCTTTAGAGCATGGTGATAAGTCCTTCGGGCCATCAGTAAGTCCTTCGGGCCATCAGTAAGTCCTTCGGGCATAATGCGGTAGCATGAGTAGCGTGAGTCCAGAAAGAGCGGCAGCCATAGCGGCGTGAGGCCCAGATGTTAAATCCTTCGGGTCATCGGTAAGTCCTTCGGGCACGATGTTAAGTCCTTCAGGCCACCAATAAGTCTTTCGAGCATGGTGATAAGTCCTTCGGGCCATCAGCAAGTCCTTCGGGCATGATGCGGCAGCATGAGTAGTGTGAGTCCAGAAAGAGCGGCAGCCATAGCGGCGTGAGGCCCAGATGTTAAATCCTTCGGATCATCGGTAAGTCCTTCGGGCACGATGTTAAGTCTTTCGGGCTACCAATAAGTCTTTCGAGCGTGGTGATAAGTTCTTTGGGCCATCAGTAAGTCCTTCGGGCATGATACGGCAGCATGAGTAGCGTGAGTCCAGAAAGAACGACAACCAGAGCAGCGTGAGGCCTAGATGTTAAACCCTTCGGGTCATCAGTAAGTCCCTCGAGCACGATGATAAGTCATTCGGGCCACCAGTAAGTCTTCCGAGCATGGTGATAAGTCATTCGGGCCATCGATAAGTCCTTCGGGCATGATGCGGCAGCTTTAGTAGCGTAAGATATCAACAGCCTCATGAAAAAATAGAAAAGAGAAAGAAGAGAGAAAAAGAAAAAGAAAAAAAAGGAAAAAAAACAAAAAACAAAAAAACAAAACAAAAAACAAAAAAAGAAGAGAAAAGAAAAAGAAAAAGAAAGAAAAAGAAAAAGAAAAAGTAGAAAAGAAAAGAAAAAAGAAAAAGAGAAAAAAAGAAAAGGAAAAAGAACAGAGAAGGAAGGAAAAAGTAACGAGGAAAAAAGAAGAAAAAGAGGAAAGAACAAGCAAAAACAAAGGTTATATAAAGGAGAAACTTACGTTTTCAAGCCCTAGTGAAAGGATCCATATAGGAAGAGCTCTAACTCTAGAATCTCAAAAAAGATCCAAAGGTGAAGAAGTTCTATAAAGGGAGAACTTACGAGCCTGAAGATTCGGCCGAGGAAAAGCGGAGAGTTCCAGAAGAACATGTCATTCCGAAGTTGTGAGCATGGAAGTCGGATAAAAATGAGTGCTTTCAGTCTTTGCTTTGTTATCGTTTCACAAAAACAAGCAAAGAGGGGCAATTGTAATCACTCATTTTTATCCGGTTTGTAAATATTGTTAATATATTAGTATAATAATTAATGGGGAATTATTATTGCATGTATACATATTACATTATATGTTTACTATATATATGCGATTAATGTATGTGAAATATACACGTGTGATATGTATGAGTGCATGTATATTATACATATTATGTTTATGTATATGTTAATATTTATTATAGTATATGTGTGTCGCATGTATGTTTATGTGTGCATTGTGTGTGACTGTGTAACATGTGAATGTTATATTAGTGATGTGTATAATTAGGTGTGCCGGTACATTTATGTTATATTAACTAAGGGCGTGTAACGTATATTAATGTCGGTATGCCATACGTATAGGTGTACGCGTACGGATATATATATGTATATATTATCATAATCATGTTATTGTTATTATTATTATTAATATTATTATCACATATATATATATATATAAACAGATAATAAAATAAAACCAAGGTTTATTAGTGTCCAATCCAATATATTACAAAAACCCAAAAAATATATAACATGGTTGACAAGGCCCAACCGGCCAAAACCCTTAATAAATAAAAACCCTAAAAATATATCTAACCCAAACCCCATTTTATTATTATCTATGCGTAGCCAACCCAGAGCCGTCAGATCAAATCCAGATCCAACGGCTGTGATCAAGTCAAGATGACCTTCCATTTGATGCGCGTGACACCACTCGCTGCTCAACTGTCTTCCACGTGCGCGTGGCTTGCACGCTCTAGACCTTTCAGATCACCGTACGCCACATGTCATGATCCGGTGCAGTCTCCCAATTCCAAGATTGAATCTAGATCGTCCAAGCTTCAAAGCATCCCAACCGTTGGATCAGATCTAATCCAACGGCCAAGATCAAGCCAGGCCGAACGACACATCCGCCATGCTGCCACAATGCTCCCCACGTCGACCGTACCAACCACCGTGCTCAGGATTTCGCCAGAAAACACAGAAAATAGAGATCATGTCAGTGGCCAAATCACAGAAAATATGTGTTTTATATCATATCTTCTACCAAAAGAGAAAAAAGCAATATATGTAAAGGAACCAAAAGTGTATTATCATCAGTTTTTCAGAAATACAAAAAATCCTATCTACTCATTTATTATTGAAAAAAAAAAGATCCGAAAAGTTATACATCATTTTTAGCTTCTCATGCATGCTAAAAACACTAGATAGTACAAAACGCAGAGGAGAGGTAGGTTTACCTTTGCCGTTAGAACCCCTTTCACCGGCAACAAGCCTTCCGGTTCTTGAACCAAATAAGGTGAGCGGGTGAAAGGGGAAGTAGTTTTAGGTTTTGTTTTTCAAAATAGCCTCGGGTTTTTATAGATCTAAGGTAGAGTGTGCTAGTTTCTTGAAATCCATAAGGATATTTGGCCTCTAGAGTGAAAAGCGTTTCATTTTTAGGTTTAAGGTACAGTGGCCGACGGTGGAACAGACAGCGTCTAGAGGGTTTGGGGTTTCGGTTTAAGAAAAAATAATAAAGGTAGAGAGTTTATTTTTCTTAAACCGATTTTTTTATGGAAAATGGCCAAATTTGGGTCTGATGGGTCTCATTTATAGAGCCTTTTATTTAAAAAATGGATTAATCCCCTCATAAGTACTCCCGCGTTTCTGAGCTATTCAAATTGAGCTTGCCCCTTGGTCAAATCGCAAGTCTGGTCCTTCTCATCCTTTAAAACATTTCAATTTCATCCCAAGATTAACCCAAATCAGCGTGTAAAGGGTGAAATTTTGCTCCAAGTCCCACCGCGTTTTGAAAATTTTCACTTCAAGCTTTCCCCTTGGGTTTATTACAACTCTAATCCTTATAAGTTCGTTTTTGAAATTTTTCAGTTCAAATTTTTCACTCCAAGTCCCACCGCGTTTTGAAAATTTTCACTTCAAATTTTGCTCCAAGTCCCACCGCGTTTTGAAATTAAATCCCTAAAATATCTTTTTTGTTCACTCAAATTCGGTTTTCTGATTCTGTTTTTTCTCATTTCAGTCCCTTTGTCTAATTTAATGTTATGTTTTGCTCTCGATATGTATCTTGCCACGTTACATTTGAGGTCTTTATATATATATATGTTTGTATCGTTACATGTCTATTTTATGTTTTCATCATGTGTATTTATTAGTTATACCATGTTTTCTTGTGTTTTAATTTCTTTTGTTCGGGTCATATATACATCTATGTTATGTGTTATATCTGGTTTTTTTTGTACATCTTGTTTATATGGTTATTCTTTATTTCGGTAGGCACGTTACATGCATTTATTTACGTTTTCATAATATGTGTATTATCATGCTAATGTACCATTTAGTTTGTTTGTTCATGCTGCATACACGCATTTTATTTAGTGATCAAATTAATTAAGTACCTACCATGTATATATATCCCAGAATGTTTTATTTTAGTTTTTAAGTTTTATGTTAAAAATGGATGATTTTTTTTGTACATAGTAATGCCATGTTTTTAATTTAAGCAGGTATATTATGTCGTGTGTTAAGTATTAAGTCTATATATGTGTTAGCATGTTGCCATGATATATTAGTTTAATTTCATATACTATCTATGTCATGCATATTTTTTATTTATTTATTTTAAAATAGGTGATGCATATAATTAATTCATTTTGAGGTATGTTGCTTTCTTTTCATAGGTTCATGCTTAGTTTGTTTTCTTTTATTATGATATATATTAGGTTTTCTTGGTTGGTGTAGTTTGTTACCCTTTTATTTACTATTATGAAAGGCATGTTTTATCTTTTAGCGTCATGTTAACGTAAATGGTATGTTTTATCTTTGCTCACTAAGTTATACATAATGGATATATAAATTGTCAATACGGTGCCCTTTTATCCGAGCGTAAACGAGGCCAGTATCAGGCGTAGTGATAGTGGTTGGGCGTTTACTCTCGGATAACGGGGCCTTTAAAGTTTATTCGTAATTATAACCGAATTTTAAACTAGTCGTCACTTTAATCCGGAAAGTCTAATATCAACAAAGCGGTAATTATTAAAGTACCAATTTTGGGCGGTGTGGGGGTGCTAATCCTTCCCCATCCGTAACCGACTCCTGAACCCAATAGTTTTTAAATCTCTGGTTTTATGGTGTCCGGCCTACCTAAGTGGCCGGTGGCGACTCCAATTTCTAAATAAAACATGGTTTTTAAAAACCCTGCGGAATAAATATTGTAATATCCAAAAAACCACAAACACTTCGAAAATCTACTTTTTTAGCGAATCGGAGACATCGCTACACTGGGGTAATTTAAAATTTTCAAGACAAATTCCCAGGTGGTTACCCATCTTGAAATTTCCCTAATTCAATCACGCTTAACTTTATCTAATTTGGAAATAAAATAATAATTTAATAGTCGATAGTAAATTTTTTTACGTAAATAATATATTCATATCAAAATATATAATAACAATACCCGATTGAAATATTTAATCAAAAAGACAGGTTTAGTTAGTACATGTCACTATTTACATTCATAATAAGGATGTCATAAGCATTGAAATAACCTATCGATTTATGTCTCCTCACAGAGGAGGTGATGCAAAGCTCCACTCCTACTTCCGTTTACCTACGTGTATAACAGAAATACACTCTGAGTATAACTCAGCGAGGCATAAGATGAGTAACATATATAAAATAACTTGTAATGTATGATACTTTTCAAAACCATGATAAAGTTTTGAATCATATAATCTGTAATGCAGGATTATCTATGCAAGAAAGCATATAATTATCCTATAAAATCATATAGCCCAGAGTAAATAACAAGAGACTAGTAAACGGGTCGTGTACTCCAGAGTACTAGCCACACCCCTTAGGGATGAGGCGATGGTAACGAGCTCGTAGCAACCCTTAGGTTCAAAGGTAGACACAATTAAGTGTCGGACAATAGACAGATAGATATAAATGTCAACGGTAGACACACAAGGTGTCAGACACGTAAAGTGTCGAACGGTAAATACAATAAGTATCAGCCGTAGACACATAATGTGTCAGTGTAGCTACGAGACTCTTATGGTATACCACAAGACTGTCATTCTTAATATTATACTACCAAGGACAAACATTTAAGACTATTACTGCAAAATGGCAAGTAATCCAAATACAATTCATACTTTTACATGTTCTATATCTTTCATGGTACACATACCATTTGAAAATTGTATGAAATAAATCAATATATGTATATCATGCTATAAAACATGTGTGATCATAAAAATACCACAATCTTTAAATTAGTAAAATAAAATATCATACCAACAACATGTCATGCTTTATAAAAATCATTACCTTTTTGGTAGACCTATCTCAAGTCTTCCTATAATATGTATGTTACTAACATACATTTAAAAATATATATTCACTCAACTTAGCCTTGCAGTGTAGTAGTCTTTACTATTCAATATTACTCTGGACTGTTTCTTTTCCTTTTCTACCGTCACGATTTTGATTTATATCGGAATCCACAGTAAAAAATAACATATATCATTTCAAGTATATGTTAGTACATATTCATACCATACACAATAATGGAAAGTAAATAAAATAACTATCCATTATATGGAAAATTGATCTAATGAAACTTTCTATATTCAAATCGCAAATTACCATACTTTTCTTTAAATCTCCAACTTTTCCCAAAAATTTTAATTTTAGTCCCTAAGAACTCTTTTAAACTTCCAACCAAAATTTTAAAGTCTAAACCTTACATTTCTCAACCTTTACACTTTAGGACCTAAAATTTAAAAAATTTCACTTTGGTCCCTAAAGTAACCGAATATTCAATTTAACCCAAAATGTTGATTTAAACTTCAAAATCAACATTTAAATCAATAGACTTAATTTTCCAACATAATATACCTCAAATACAAGCTCAACATCAAATCCCTAAACTTTTTAAAATTTACATTTTGGTCCTTAGTGCCATCTAATTAGGGATTTTCATTCCAAACACCTTAAATCAACATATACAACCAGTCTTCCTTCAATCATGTTCCAAAATTCCAAACTTTAATATAAACCCTAATTCTTTAGTTTTCAAGAACATGATCATTTCGTCATCCAAATAACAAAATCAAGCTTATAGAATATAATTCTCATCATTTCCATCATAAAAATAAAATTTTCCATAATTTCCCATAATTTTCTCAATATTTCCGAAAAGTCCCTAATCAATTTTTCATGGAATTTTCATCACTTCTAATATAGAAACAACATCACAACCTTATTTCCAACATGAACAACCTTTAAAACATGATATTCCAACATATCCTTCATCCACCCCAATCACCAAAATCAACTTAAAAACATGAAAACCAAGCAAAACTTATACTAAATGATAGAGAATTCGATGAAGAACAATTTCTTATTTCATATCTTAACCCCAAAACCAATCCAAAAAGATTAAAAATTGAATTGAAATTTTCTTACCCCTTTCTTGGAGCTTCACGGCAAGAGAGAAAGATGGGAGAAATTTCCAACTTTTCCATTTCTTAATTATACGCCAAATGGCATATTAAAATCCTTATTTAAAAATAAAAATCCTTTTCATAGTCAAATGACTATTTTACCCTTAAATTATAATGAATCACCCACCAACACTTGAATATTCTTATCCTTAATAATAAAAAATATTCATAAAGTAGGGATGAAAAGACGATTTTGCCCTTAATGCATCAACTTATCTTCAAAAATGCCATTTTTATCTACTACACCAAATACTACATAGAATCGAATTTAAATCGAATAAAAACGATTCATAAACCACAATATCATATTCTTCAAGTCTTTCTAAGACTTCCATAAAATTTTCATAATTTTTTGAATTCGAACTAATTACCGAAACTTATCCTTTTTATAGCTTTTCACACAAATCTCGTATCAAAAATTCGATTCCCACCAAAATTCATATATCGGGATAAACTATTCATTTTTGGCATAAAAATAATATATGGGAAAATTACCATTTTTGGTACGTGAACTTTTCCCAACTTTTCACTTTAGCCACCAAACTTTAAAATTTTACATTTTAGTCACTAAACTAAAACCACCAACCTTTGATTCTTTACATTTTAGTCACTAAGCAAATATTGCGGTATTACAATTCTCCCCCGTAAGAAAATTTGTCCTCGAATTTTCAAAACGTACCTGTTTTAAATAGATGTGGATATTATTTTCCATTACATCCTTAGCTTCCTAAGTCGCTTCTTCCACCTTGTGATTGCTTCAAAGGACTTTCACCAATGGTATTTGCTTGTTCCTTAATTCTTTGACACCATATTCTAGTATCTTCACTGGTTCCTCCTCATATGTCAAATCTGATTGCAACTCAATTTCCTCCGATACAATCACATGTGATGGATCTGATCTATATCTCAAGAGCATCGAAACATGGAAAACATCATGAATTTTACTCATCTCTGGTGGAAGAGCTAACTAATATGCAACATGACCAACCTTATTCAGTATTTTGTACGGTCCAATATATCTAGGACTTAACTTACCCTTGCGGCCGAATCTCATTATTTTCTTCCAAGGAGAAGCTTTCAAGAATACTTTTTCTCCAACTTCAAACTGAATGTCCTTTCTTTTCAAATCTGCATAAGATTTCTGTCGATCAGTGTCCTTTTTAAGATTGTCTTGTACAATCTTAACCTTTTCCTCTATAATACCCCTTTCCCGTATCCGTACACCGGGTACGAGTTGGAAATGTTACAGCTTCTTTATTCCAAAAATCAGGGTAATCTAAAATTTTCAAAAAAACTTCCCGATGGTCACCCATCCTAAAATTTCACTAGCCCAAGCACGCTGAACTTTATTTAAAATTGACTTGAATTATTTGATCGAGTTCTAATCATAAATCAATTATCTTAGCATGCTACTCATCACTTAAGGTTATTCTTAACCATGAATCTTTCCAGAAACGCCAATTATCTTGAAACCATAACGAATTTTAAAGGCCAATCACACTCAAATAGGTTTAACAAGTATACATGCCACTATAAAAATCAAAATTTAATTAGGATGCCATTACTATGATTACCCGTTGAGCTTTCCCATATTGATGCAATGCTCTTCTCACTTTCAACTTGGTTTACCTACGTGTGTACAATCAAACACACGCTAAGTATGAACTTAGTGAGGCATAAGATGAGAACATATATAAAATACTTTGTAATGCATGATACTTTCAAAAGCATGATAATCATTAAATCATATAATCTATAATGCAGGAATATCTGTATATAAGACCATATAGTTGTACTGTGTAATCATATAGCACAAGGTAAATATCAAGAGACTAGTAAACGAGTCATGTACTCCCAGAGTACGAGCCACTCCCTTTAGGGACGAGGCGACGGTAACGAGCTCGTAGCAACCCTTAGGTGTAAACGGTAGACACAATTAAGTGTCAGGCGGTAGACATATATAAATGCCAACGGTAGACACACAAGGTGTTAGACACGTAAAGTGTCAAAAGGTAGATACAATGAGTATCGGCGTTAGACACATATTGTGTCAGCGTGGCTACTAGACTGTTATGGTATACCAAAATATTGTCATTCTTAATATTATACTACCAAGGGCAAACATTTAAGACAATTCCTGTAAAATGGCAAGTAATCCAAGTACAATTCATACTCTTACATGTTCTATAACTTTCATGGAACACATGCCACTTGAAAATTGTATGAAATAAATCACTATCTGTATATCATGATATAAAACATGTGTGATCATAAAAATACCACAATCTTTAAATCAATAATATAAAGTATCATACCAAAAACATGTCAGGCTTTATAAAAGTCATTACCTTTTTGGTTGACTTATCTCAAGTCTTCCTATAATATGTATGTTACTAACATACATTTAAAAACATGTATGCACTCACCTGGGCCATTTGCTAGCATGCCTCACTAAATTCTACACGATCCTTTCCTTTATAGAACCTCGAACCTTCTTTGATTCAGTCTTGACTTCATTAATCACGTGAATACGATAAAATATTTGTTAGATTCAAATCTAAAAATACCTTAAACACGCTGTCTAACATAATCATTCGAATATAAAATTTCCAAATATTTTTCCTTTCTTCCTTGTATTGTTCAAAAACTCATTATGGTCCCTAATGACCAATTTGGACTTCCAATAATTCTTCCGAGCTTGCTAACTCACATTTAATTACAAAATATTTCAAATTTCATTTTCTGACAGCTTGCGCTACCTTCAAAGATTTGATAATACCGGACAAAATACAAACTGGATCTTAATTTCCTTTATACGGGAAAAACTAGATTCGATAACGGTTATAACGGTATAAGCCACATAAATTAATAAACTCTACAAAAATTATGAAAATTATTCAAACTCCCGTCACAGTGCTATTTTGAAAGAAACTACTATGTAAATTTTCTAACATTCATTTAATTAAAAATTCATATCTTTTAACTCGGAACTCGAAATCAGTTTCTGTTTGCTGGAAACGAAACTAGACGAACACATCTTTACAACGGTTTAAAATTCATCATCTAACCATTTTTGTAGAATTTATGGAGAATTTTCAAAGTCACTGCCAAAATTCAATCTTCTACATAGCTTTCCATAATAAACTTCTAAGTTTTACTAACTTCTTCTCATTATTCTACTTATCAATTTAGTCCCATCACTTGCTTCAAACCACCAATTCATCATCTTCTTCATCAAATAATTATTCAAAATAATTCCCTCTAATGTCTTTCTTTGCCCAAAATAGTCACTAAAATGCAAAGGTAAGGATTCAAACTTCTTAACTTTGCAATTTAGTCCTCAAATCAACACTACTACCTTAATTCAATTATTTCAACTAAAAATCAGATTTAATCCCCATCCAAGAATTCATTTCCTATTTGGTCACTTGATTTTGACAATTTGTCAAAATGGTCACTAATTCAATTAAACATCGGTTTAGCATTCTAACATCAATTTCACATCTCCAACATCATTAATTACATAAATACACTCCAAATTCATAAAATTCAGATTCGGTCCCTTAACTTTGAAGTTTGCCGAATTGGTCCCTATAAGTTTTAACTTAGGGTTTTGCTTCCAAACAACAAATCAAGCTTACTAGATCATTAATCCAACATCACAAACCCTAAGTTAGACTTAAATCCATAAACCCTATTCTTCTCCATACAAACCAAAATATTTAGGGTTTAAATCCTAACTCAATAACATGATTTTAACATCATATAAGCTTGACTCCAACTTAAATTCAACCATGGATTCATAAAATCTCAAAAGCCCTAATTTTGTTCATAAACCCTAATTTCCTTCTCATGTAAAATTCTCATTAATAAAGCATGTATTCCATGAATTAAGTACATCAAAAGATAGAGCTTGAAGAGTAGAACAACTTTTCACTTCAAAAGAATACCTGAAAATCAAGTTTTGGGGCTTGAATTGAGCTTGGAAATTTCCTCCCTTTTCTACCCATATTTTTGAAAATATGAAAGATGAAGAAGGCTTCATCTTTTGCCTTTTAATTTTAAATCTCTTCAATTATGCCACTTGTGATATATAAATGAATTTTAAATTCATTCATATAGGGAAATTACAAAAATGCCCTTTTTATCCAACGGTTGAGATTGATTTTATCATCAATCAAGGGCCAAGATTTAAACTTCAAATTTCTCCTTCAAAAAATATCCCTTGTAACTTCAAATATTTCAAAATGGCCATCCCTGCCACATGACCAATTTGCCCTCCAACTAGTCTTTATTTACTAGTTTATTTCAAAATTGCCATTCCAATAAAATCTAACAAAATTAGTTCCTCTTCAACTGGATACTATTCCATAAATATCATTTTATGATTTTCCATGGATTATGGAACAGCCTCTGAAATTTCAATTCAATCTCATTTCTCGGTTTTCACAAAATACTTCTACTACGATTTCACCTTTACCAAGTTATTGGATCTATTCTGAAAATTCTATATTTCCATAATGTTCCTCATATCATCATCCTTCATCCAATGAACTAAATTTAAATCTCGAGTTAGTAGTTTACTAACTTTGCCCTTATGATTTTCTAAAATTACGATCTTGCCATTTTTCATCCAACGGCTCATATTTAGCATGGAAAATCAACTTAAATCCAAGGGTTCAGATTCTTCCAACACAAAGAAAATATCATAGACATGTAAAATGATATAATAAACCTTGGCTTATCATCCTTCAAAATATCCTGGATATTCGATTGAATTTGATTATCCGAATATTTTTCTGAACTTTATCGCTTTATAGCCATTAATACAAACTCCGTACGAAAAACATGGGTAACACAAAAACTTCATTCTTGGGGGCTAAACTATTCATTTACGGGGTTAAAATACATAACTTTTGAAAATTACAATTTGGTCCCTAAAAATTTCCAAAGTTTACACTTTAACCCCTAAACTTTCAAAATTTTCATTTTGGTCACTAACCAAAAGTTTGGGATATTACAATGCTCCCCTTAAGAAAATTCGTCCTCGAATTTTCAAAACATACCTGGTTCAAAAATTGAGGAAATTGTTTTCTCATATATTTTTCTCTTTCCCAAATTGCTTTTTTCGACTTCATGATTTCGCCAAAGAACTTTAACAAGCGAAATCATTTTATTTCTTAATCCTTTGACTCCATGTGTTAATATCTTTACCAATTCTTCCTCATAAATCAAATTCAGTTGAATCTTTATTCCTTCCGGGGTAATGATTTATAAATGACCTAATCGATACTTCTTGAGCATCGTTACATGAAAATACATTATGAATCTTGTCCATTTCCGAAGGTAAGGTTAACTAATAAGCCACCAGACCAACCCTTTTCACAATCTTATATGACCCAAAGAATCTCAAATTTAGCGTCCCTTTTCGGTCCAAACCATAACACCTTCTTCCAAGGTAAAACTTTTAAGGAATACTTTATCCTTAACTTCATATAAATATTTTTTCTTTCAAGATCAGCATATAATATCCACCTTTCAAAAGCAATTCTAAATTACTTCGAATCATTCATACTTGATTCTCCGCATCCTAAACTGAATCAAATCAAATTCAATTACCTCTTAGTTCTCTTCTCATCATCCTTGGGAATATAAATTACTCCTTAATAACATGAACATCTTTTAGACTTAACATCGGAATCTTTAAAATTTTCCTTTTCACCTTACTGGATTCTTTCCAGGCATATCTTATCTTTTATCTATAAATCTTTGACCCAATTTGTCATAGTAGACTCGAGCTGAGGTTGTGTAATCGATACACTATTTTCCTCCAAGAATAATTAAGCATTTAATGCTTATAAGGCAAAGATTGACTTTTGGCTAAATACGCCAATTGTTGTTTTAGCCTTATTACATCACTACACATCCCAACCTATCATGGGACATATTATTGAATAAGGTAGAATCTTTACTAGATTCATATTGCACTAATACTAGTGCTACTATCAAATCTTCCTTTATTGGTAATAATAAAATCATAATTTAACCTTAGAGGAACATTACTGCTTATTTAACTAACATCACTGAAGCTTCCTCAAGTGATATATCAAATCATATAAAACCTTCATCTAATGACTCTTGCAACTAGATGTTTAGATTTATCAATCTAGTAAGAGCCAATATGTAGAGTGTAATCTATATATGTCCAATATTGGATTAAATCCAATCCTGAACTTAGCCTATCGATTTAGCAGCAAGCCTGACAGCTTCACTTAGGCACCCATTTAAAACTCACAAACAATAAGAATACTCTCTAAGCTTACCCTTGATGCTCGGTATCCATAGCATAAGTTAAATCATTTTCACATTGGTAACAATTTCCAATAAAAACTCTGTATGCTCATGCATGCCAATTATTACCACACTCACATGATTGGTTTTGTGGTTTTCTTGAATCTCCAACATTAATTATAAATGCCAGAGAGTTCATAGTTTTCCTTGTCTCAATCTCTTTACGAAACTATGTAATAAATTCAGCTTGGAATTTTTGCCAGAAATTCTCACCACTTTTTAAAAGTGGTTATCTCGATTCATTATTCCTCTTCATGAGCTATGACCTCTATTTAGATATTTTCCCATTCTGAACCCTTTCCATTGCATTCAGCATAATTTACTGCTTCATAGAATTTTTAAATTCATAGGACAGTCATCACTTCTTTATACCTGACCTCTAGCCCTCTATGAACTGTCACAACAGGCTCTCCTTTTGTCTGTAGAAAGTTGTTTAGAAACATATCAACTTAGTTTATTAAATTTGCAATCATACCCATAAATGATCTAATTGCATTAATTAAGATGCAAGAAACTCCATTGCATCTGTAGGATAAACTTTGTTACAGACACTCAAAGAAAGAAATTATAGCTAACAGATTTTTTAGTATATACCGTAACATTAATTTATCAAATACAGATCTAATCCTTTCAGATGAGATACTACTTTATTTTTAGTCTCCTTTAATCATCAATACAGAGTTCCTTCAACCTAACCTTTATATCCTTAAACTATAGATTAACAATCATATGATCTTCATCAATGTCTCTCTAAAAATCTAGAGTGTCAGAACTCTCAATTCTTTTGCTATTGGTGCTGAGTTATAATCGCATCTAATGTCTGGAAGAAAAGCTCTTAATCCAGAACATATCATGTTACTCTGGTGCCTCTGCACCATGCTAAGCTGAGGGTAGAATATTATCATAACCTTATCATGCTCATGAATCTCGTATTGATCCACTCGCCTAAACACTTGACACGATTCTTTTACCCTCACACATTGGAATTTAAATTTATTATCATAATGAGGTAAGCAATTGCATCCATTCCAACAAGTAAAATCATCAGTAATTCTGACATCCTAGTGGCATGTATACACTTTTGACCTTTACCATACTTCGTTTAACTCTAGAACCGGCTAGACCTGTAGCTCTGATAGCAATAAATGTAACACCCATTTCCCGTATCCGTACACTGGGTATGAGTCAGAAATGTTACAGCTGCTTTAATCCAAAAATTAGGGTAATTTAAAATTTTCAGAAAACTTCCTGATGGTTACCCATCCTAAAATTTCTCTAGCCCAAGCACGCTTAACTTTATTTAAAACTGACTTGAATTATTTGATCTACTTCTAATCATAAATCAATTATCTTAGCATGCTACTCATCACTTAAGGTTATTCTTAACCTTGAATCTTTCCAGAAACTCCAATTATCTTGAAAACATAATGAATTTTAAAGGCCAATAACATTCAAATAGGTTTAACAAGTATAATGCCACTATAAAAATCAAACTTTAATTAGGATGTCATTACTGTGATTATGTGACACCCCAATAATCCCCCAATTCAAAAAATCCTAGATGTTGAAATCCCTAATTCATAACCCTATAAATTTGGGAATTTAATTTAGAAACCCTAATTGAGTTTGAAGGTTAAATTGAGAACATTTAGAATCATGAGTTTTAATTTATAACTTCTTGGGTCTTTTTTGTAAATTAAGAAAGCTTAGGTGCTTGTTTGCAAACCTTCATTCATTTGGGTGGCTTCTCTTTTGATTTACCCATTAAATTGGTTAATTAATCACCCTTTTCGGCCGAAGAGGAGGCTTTTGATTTTCCATTTACAGCTACAGTCGCACCCTCTTATCTTTGTTCCCTCTCTCGTTTTTCATCTCACCTTTATCCTCCCATCTCTGATCAAGCTTGGCCCAAGGCTTTCTTGCCGTCCCTTTGGCGATCCAAGACCTTCGGTATGCCCTTCATTCCATTTTGAGCAAGATTCACCCCTTATCCCTGTCGTTGGTCGTTTGCTCAGAATCAGTGTGAAACCTTTAGGTTTCCCTTGCTCTCCCACCCTCCCCATTTTGTTTCCCTTGTTAAATCTGAGTTTGGGTAAGCCACCAGTAGTCTCTCTTCTTTCTCTTAATTTATCAAAAGGTTGTGTTATGATTTCCAATATGATCGTGTTCTTCTTGCAGTTTTAATTATGATGTTGCACATGTCGAAAGCGGTCATCGTTGAGTTTGCACCGCTGTGGTGTTGTTGAGCCACACCGTTCATGGTGGAGGCACGGCCGCTATGTGGTTTTTGTTACTGTTATGGGATCGTCGCCGCCATCATTTGGTTTTGTTGCTGCCATCGCCGACAGAATCTCCTTTGTTGCCGCCGCCTAAGGGTTTTGGAAACCCTAGACCTTGTTACCACAAATGATGAAGCCCTTGTGTGAGTTGGGCCATCAATTTTGGCCTTTGGCATGTGAGACCAATCAAATATGGGCTGTGAGTAGGGGATTATAGTTTGGGCTTAGTGATTGGCCCGTGTGTGTGGGTATATTGGGCTGGAGTGCGTGGATTGTGTGAGCATATATAGAATTGGGTGAGCCCAATCGTGGGTTTGTTGTAAGTTTGACTAAAAGTTTAGCAAGTGGGTTGAGTGTGTTATTGTGGAGCCCAATTTCGGATGTGAGCTCAAATGGCGAACCGGATTGTGTGACTTGAACTAGTGACCCGGACCAGATCTTGTGAACCAACTGAACCAGACATTGTGAACCGACCCGGTAGTTGACTGACCCGACCCGACCTAACCGTTGACCAACCCTACCCAACCGTTGACCCTGATGACATCAGCGTTGACCTTGATTACGTCAACATTGACATGAGTTGACCCGTTTGACCAGGGTTGACTAGTTTGACTTTGACCTTTTTATTTGACCAATTGACCTTTGACTTGGACGAGGGTTAACTTTGACTTTTATTCGAAAACCTTCATTTTGACTTTATTCGACATCTTGAGTCCGAATTTGCTGCTTGTTTTGCCTAATTCGACCTCGGAAGCTCTATTTTGCTAATTACGATTAATTTGTACCTTAGTAATTTTAGAAGAATTGAGTATCGGATTAACCAGAGTTATTTCTCATGGTCAGGTATGGTCTCTGAGGCCGACGAGTTACCTCATTCTGTTCAGATCGGTTGTACATGTTCTTCGAGGCCTTTACATGAGTATGCCTTCGGTTCCGTTGTTATATTAGTTAGTGGCTTAGTTTTAGTAAAAATTATTAATGTAGTGATCTTACCTCTTAGGTTCTAATTCAGCTAGACCGAAGCGTGAGGCGCGTCCTGCTCGGCATTAGAGCTACTGCTTGCTAAGGTGTGTTCTCTTCCCGTGCCACATATTTGTGTGTTTCTGACTGTACTATAATTTGTGAAATAAATGTTTTATTCTTGCTTGATTTAGTTATCTGAATTGTGATTTAAGACTGTTTGAAACATCATGCATTGCATATTAAATTGTGTTTTTAAATCAAGCATCGAATTTTCAGAAAATGAAACACTCGTAAGAGTTTGGATTTATGATTTTTAAAATCATATCGTTGTGTCATGGGATCGGATTTGTGTGAAAAAAGAAAGCAAGGGAAACCTCCACTCTGGTGAGAGAAATCTCCACTCTAGATAGGGCAATCCTCAACTCTGTATGATATTGGATAGTCGAATATTGAGTCATGCATCAGACACCATATCATTATGATTTGAATTTATCAAATTTGTTGTGTTTTCAGAAAAGAATTTATCAGAAAAAAAAATACTATTTTGTTTGTGATTGTTTGTACTTTAGATACACACTAAGATCTTTAGCTTACAATGCCTTAGTTTCTTCTTTCATATATTCAGACTATTTTAGGCAACTCGGTACTTGGAGCATCTCGCATTTTACTCGAATATTTTATTATTTAGTATGAATTATTTTCAGTTATTTCAGATTAATGTTTTAACATATTTTGGAATATTTTGTAATTTAGACATTTGGGAGAATTAAATTGGGATTTTGTTTCCGCACGCATTTTGGATTTAATACAAATGTTTTATTTAAATACTCAGAATTTGTAATAATAATTGAGTTTGATATTAATTGAGATATTTTATGGTAATAATTATTATTTAAAAATATTTTTGATTTATATATAAGAAAACCTAAATTTGTTACTTGAGGGGAAAGTTTTCAAACTTAACTCCCAAGATTTAATCTAAGTAATTAGGTTAAATTTAGGGGGTTACAAATTACCTGTTGAGCTTTCCCATATTGATGCAATGCTCTTCTCACTTTCAACTTGATTTACCTACGTGTGTACAATCAAACACACGCAAAGTACGAACTTAGTGAGGCATAAGATGAGAACATATATAAAATACTTTGTAATGCATGATACTTTCAAAAGCATGATAATCATTAAATCATATAATCTGTAATGTAGGAATATCTGTATATAAGATCATATAGTTGTACTGTGTAATCATATAGCCCAAGGTAAATATCAATAGACTAGTAAACGAGTCGTGTACTCCCAGAGTACTAGCCATTCTCTTTAGGGACGAGGCGGCGGTAACGAGCTCGTAGCAACCCTTAGGTGCAAACGGTAGACACAATTAAGTGTCGGGCGGTAGACATATATAAAGGCCAACGGTAGACACACGAGGTGTAAGACACGTAAAGTATAGAACGGTAGATACAATGAGTATCGGCGATAGACACATATTGTGTCAACGTAGCTACTAGATTCTTATGGTATACCACAATACTATCATTCTTAATATTATACTACCAAGGGCAAATATTTAAGACAATTCCTGTAAAATGGCAAGTAATACAAGTACAATTCATACCCTTACATGTTCTATAACTTTCATGGTACACATGCCATTTGAAAACTGTATGACATAAATCATTATCTGTATATCATGCTATAAAACATGTGTGATCATAAAAATACCACAATCTTTAAATCAGTAATATAAAGTATCATACCAAAAACATGTCATGCTTTATAAAAATCATTACCTTTTTGGTCGACTTATCTCAAGTATTCCAATAATATGTATGTTAGTAACATACATTTAAAAACATGTATGCACTCACCTGGGCCATTTGTTAGCATGCCTCACTAAATTGCACTCGATCATTTCCTTTATAGAACCTCGAACCTTCTTTGATTCGGCCTTGACTTCATTAATCACATGAATAAGATAAAATATTTGTTAGATTCAAATCTAACAATACCTTAAACACGCTGTCTAATATAATAATTTGAATATAAAATTTCCAAATATTTTTCCTTTCTTCCTTGTATTGTTCAAAAACTCATTATGGTCCCTAATGACCAATTTGAACTTCAAATAATTCTTCTGAGCTTTCTAACTCACAATTAATTACAAAATATTTCAAATTTCATTTTCTGACAGCTTGCGCTACCTTCAAATATTTACTCATACCAGGCAGAATACATTTCGGATCTTAATTTCCTTTATAATGGAAAAACTAGATGAACACAAAATTATTCAAACTCCTGTCACAATGTTGTTTTGACAGCAACTGCTCTGTAAATTTTCTGACCTTTATTCAATTAAAAATTCATATCTTTTAGCTTTAACTCAAAATCAGTTTCTGTTTGTTGGAAACGAAACTAGATGAACACATCTTTACAACGGTATAAAATTAATCATCTAACCATTTTTGTAGAATTTATGGTGAATTTTCAAAGTCACTGCCAAAATTCAATCTTCTACATAGCTTTCCATAATAAACTTCTAATTTCTACTAACTTCTCATTTTTCTACTTATCAATTTTGTCCCATCACTTGCTTCAAACCTCCAATTCATCATGTTCTTCATCAAATATTTATTCAAAATAATTCCCTCTAATTTCTTTCTTTGCCCAAAATAGTCACTAAAATGCAAAGATAAGGATTCAAACTTCTTAACTTTGCATTTTAGTCCTCAAATCAACACTACTACCTTAATTCGATTATTTTAACTAAAAATCAGATTTAATCCCCATCCAAGAATTCATTTCCTATTTGGTCACTTGATTTTGACAATTTGTCAAAATGGTCCCTAATTCAATCCAACATCGGTTTAGCAGTCTAACATCAATTTCACATCTCCAACATCATTAATTACATAAATACACTCCAAATTCATAAAATTCAGATTCAGTCCCTTAACTTTGAAGCTTATCGAATTGGTCCCTATAAGTTTTAACTTAGGGTTTTGCTTCCAAACAACAAATCAAGCTTACTAGATCATTAATTGAACATAACGAACCCAAAGTTACACTTAAATCCATAAACCCTAATATTCTCCATACAAACTTAAATATGTAGGGTTTAAATCCTAACTCAATAACATGATTTTAACATCATATAAGCTTGATTCCAACTTAAATTCAACCATGGAATCATAAAATCTCAAATGCCCCAATTTTGTTCATAAACCGTAGTTTCCTTCTCATGTAAAATTCTCATCAATCAAGCATGTATTCCATGAATTAAGTACATCAAAAGATAGAGCTTGAAGAGTAGAACAACTTTGCACTTTAGAAGATTACCTGAAAATCGAGTTTCAGGGCTTGAATCGAGCATGGAAATTTTCTCCCTTTTCTACTCATATTTTTGAAAATATGAGAGTTGTTGAAGGCTTCATCTTTTTCCTTTTAATTTTAAATCTCTTCAATTATGCCACTTGTAATATATAAATGAATTTTAAATTCATTCAAATAGGGAAATTACAAAAGTGCCCTTTTATCCAACGGTTGAGATTGATTTTATCATCAATCAAGGGCCAAGATTTAAACTTCAAATTTATTCTTCGAAAAATAGCCCTTGTAACTTCAAATATTTCAAAATTGCCATCCCTGGCAAATAACCAATTTATCCTCCAACTAGTCTTTATTTACTAGTTTGTTTCAAAATTGCCATTCCATTAAAATCTAACTAAATTAGTTCCTCCTCAACCGGCTACTATTCCATAAATATCTTTTTATTATTTTCCATGGATTATGGAATAGTCTATGAAATTTTAATTCAATATGATTTCCTGATTTTCACAAAATACTTCTACTACTATTTTACCTTTACTGAGCTATCGAATCTATTTCAAAAATTCTATATTTCCATAATGCCCCTCATGTCATCATCCTTCATCCAATGAACTAAATTTAAATCTCGAGTTAGTAATTTACTAACTTTGCCCTTATGATTTTCCAAAATTACGATCTTGCCATTTTTCATCCAACGACTCATATTTAGCATAGAAAATCAACTTAAATCTAAGAGTTCATATTTTTCCAACACAAAGAAAATATCTTAGACATGTAAAATGACATAATCAACCTTGTCTTATCATCCTTCAAAATATCCTAGATATTCGATTCGATCCGATTATCTGAATATTTTTCTGAACTTTATAGTCATTAATACAAACTCAGTACGAAAAATCTGGGTAACACGAAAACGTCATTATTGAGGTTAAACTATTCATTTATGGGGTTAAAATACAAAACCTTTGAAAATTACAATTTGATCCCTAAACTTTTCCAAAGTTTTCACTTTTACCCCTAAACTTTTCCAAAGTTTTCACTTTTACCCCTAAACTTTTCCAAAGTTTTCACTTTTACCCCTAAACTTTCAAAATTTTAATTTTGGTTACTAACCAAAATTTTGGGATATTACATCCTCCATCTCTTGCAACATAACAAGCTTAATCAACTTGAGATCATGCAACTCGAACCAGTTCAATGGTGATATGCCCTTCCGACCATGAAGAGCATCATAATGTGCCATTTGGATACTTGCCTGATAACTATTATTGTAAGCAAATTCTGCTAATGGCAAGTACTTTTCCCATGATCCTTCAAATTCGATTATGCAAGCTCTTAACATATCTTCAAGTATCTGAATTATCCTTTTAGACTGACCATCTATTTGATGATGAAATGCAGTACTGAAGTTCAATCTTGTTCCCAAAGCTTTGTGTAACACATTCCAAAATCTTGACGTGAACTTCAGATCTCGATATGATACTATGGATATAGGCACTTCATGTAGTCGAACTATTTCCTTGATATACAGGTCAACAATACTTGCTCATTTGATAATCCATTCTAACTGGTATAAAGTGAGCAGATTTGGTTAACCTGTCCACAATTACCCAGATAGAATCTTTCTTGCTGGGAGTCAATGGCAATCCTGTCACAAAATCCATAATAATTCTATCCCACTTCTACTACTGAATAGAAATAGGTTGTAACTTTCCCGATGGCACTTAATGTTGATCTTTCACCTGTTGGCAAGTCAAGCACTTAGCAACAAACTCTGATATCATCCTTTTCATACCAGACCACAAATATCGACTCTTCAAATCATGATACATCTTATTTCCCCCAGGATGCATAGTCAAGGGACTATAATGTACCTCAAAAAGCAAATCATGTTTCAATTCAGCATCTTTAGGAATATACACTCTATCTTTCTAATAGAAACATCCATAAGGTTTAATCTCAAAATTTTTAATTCTACCTGATTCCACTTGCTTTATCTTGATTTTACAATCTTTATCTCGTTGCTGACTTTCTTTAATCGGATCTAATAATGATGATCTCAACTACAACTCTACCAACAATGAACCATATGATTTTCTCTTTAATTGAGCATTTAAAGTTCTCAATGCAGCAAATGTTTTCCGACTTAAAGCTTTTGCTACAACATTAGCTCGGCCTGGATGGTAATCAATAATCAAGTCATAATCTATAACGCCCGGGTTTTGGAACTAGCAACTTTTAGGCTTATTAGATGATATGGTAGACCGAGTTAGAGATTCGAGTCAGATTCGGGACTGTATATTTTTTGGTGAGATGAAAACATGGAAAATGTTAAAAATCATCTTTTAATATATGATTAATATTGGTGAAATCAATTTTGGGAAATGAGGTTCGGAGGTGTGACATTTTGGTTAGTGACCAAAATGCAATTTTTGAAAATTGATTTTTAGTGGTGACTAAATTGGAAAGGGTCAAATTCTTAGAATCTTTAGGGAGCTATTTTACCAAGTTTTGGCTCGTGATTTCTCTCATCAATTAGACATTTTAAACATGTGATTTAAAGGTTAATTAAGGGGAATTAAAATATCTAAAGTTAGTTATATTTTCACAAAACTTTTTACATAACTTTTCTCTCCACCTCTCTTCAACCAAACACTCAAGTTTTCATCAAATTCCAGAGGTGAGAGGCTTGATTTCTTAGATTCTTGATTTGAAACTGATTTTCCATCTTTGATTTACAAAACCTTATTGAAATCTTGTGTTTTCTTAGCTTAAATCAAACAATTGAGGGATAAATCACACAATAAAGGTAGGGTTCATTTCTATCCTCTATTGAATGGTTGTTTATTGATATTCCCAAGTATTTGATCCTTGATCTATGTTTTATAATCTGATTTTGTGATTTTTCAATGTTAAATTGGTTTAATGGGGATTTTTGGAGGAAGTTGATAAGAATTCGAAATGAACCTGTTTCACTGGTTTTTTATTGATCTTGATTTGGTTGTATTATGATGTTGACAAGTCGATTTTGTCAATGGAATCCCGAAACTCTTGAATCTCTAATTGTTTAGGTTGTTAGAATTGTGCTTTTGGTGGTGTTATGGTGGTTGTATGTTTGCTGGAGGTGTATGGTTGTTTTGATTCTATTTTTACGTGTTAATTGATGATAAATGTGATGTTAGATTGATGGGTTATGGCTGGGTTGTGTTTGGAAAGGATTAGATGATTTTTCGGTTGTTGTGGTTGGGTTATTGTGAGGTGAATGTGGGTCTGTGATGATCTATTGTTGCAGTGTTATAAATGCATTGTGATGCAATAATCCTCTGTTGTAATGTGCTTAAAATAGGGGAGATGGATCTGAAAGTGATCGGTGAAGCTTTGGACGCTTCGAATGCTTATTTTCGCATCGGTGAATCAAGGTTTCGCATATCGGTGAGTAAGAACGTGGATTCCAGCTTTGGAATATTTTAAAGGTGGTTTATGGGAGTTTAAACTTAGCTTTACACACTAGTTTAAACTCGAAAGTAAGTAAAAATGGACATTCTCTCTCGGCCGTGCTAGTGTTAAATGGTTTTATGCACTTGTTTTGATTTACATGTTACCAACTGTTTAAGCATGATTTAAAGTATTTGATATACTGTTTTTAAGCATGAAATGCTGAAGGATGCACGTGGTAAGTGATCCTTGTAAGTATATGGTTTATACTTATGATTTAAAGCATGGTTATTGCTTTGGAAAGGTGGTTTGGTTAATGCTTGTTAAAAATAGTGAGGTAAATGTTAAATGGTTAATTATATTGGCAAGTGATGTGGTTTTAAAATTGTTATCGGATATAGTTGGCCGGCCATAGGATTGAGTTCACTATAATAAATCGCCTTGGATATTGAGGGGTTTAGATCCATGTATTGAAAACTCTATCCGAGTACCTTAACTGTAGAGGGGTTAAATAGTACCGTAAACTCCCATTAATGGATTAAACATCTAAGCGAGGTTTGGGGTTGGTGTCCCCACGGGTTATATAGGTACCCGGTTGGTAATGTATTGCGATTGTTATTGTATCGCTATTCCGGTTGAGATGGCTTGAAGTGTTGGTTGAACACTTGTTGAATCTGTGTATCCGATGAACTCTTTTGTAAATGGAAGTTGTTTATTGATCACTTGTGAGCCAATATAATTGTTAATGTATCATTGAAAGGTTTATGTTGTATAACGTGATTTATACATGTCTACTCTTTAAGCTTTGCATATGGTTGTTATGCATAGGAAGGCTTAAATTAAGGTTTAGCAATGGGATTTGTTGTTGGTTAATGATACATGAGGCATATGGTTTAATATGCTGGTTTTGAAAGTGTTAAAGTGCATGGTTTTAAGACATTATATTTTAAATGATAATGTTTAAGTGATGTTTAAAGAATGATTGAAATGAGATTTCAATGTGTTGTTGAGAAATGGTTTTAAATGCATTGATGTAGTCTTGTTTTTTAGCATTCCTCTCTAAGCTTGGTGTGCTTACACTCTCTTTGTCCACCAATGCAGAGGATTAAAGTCTTGGAAGGCAGCGTGAAGCGAGGGATCTTGAAATACTTGGTCACCAAAGTATGTTTTTGGATTAGACTATAAGTAATAACGACAATGAGGTTTCCGTAGTTGATTTGGGATATGTTTTTTTGAACTCCCTATTTAAGCAAGTTTGTTTGGTTGCTCTTGAATTGTAAATGGCCATTATAGAGTGCTTTTGATGATGGTTTGAAGTTTCATGCGTTGCTTGATTGGTTTCTAGGAAGCATGCTTATAGATTTTCATTTGATGCAAGATGCTATGAATCGATGTAGAATCTGTGATGCTTTGATGTGGTTCGATCCTTGAATATGTTGGATATATGTTTGAAGCATGTTTAAGTGTTTTGTAAACTGAAAATGGATGAAAAACCAATTAAAATTCTCATTCCAGGCCCAGAGGTTTCGAAACCTGGCCCTGATTTCGAAACTTGTAGGCCAAAATTGGCTATGGGGTGCGATTTTAAGTTCTTGAGGCCTGGTTTCGAAACTTGTAGGGGTGGTTTCGAAACCTCTAATATAATTTGGCCCCGTATCGATCCGAAAACTCGTGCACCAAAAGCAAGAACCGTTATTTTAGTTATATGTTCGATTTAAGTTTTGAAATCTTGCGGTCTGGTCCCTAGTTGTTGTGTTTGTAATTGAATGAGTTTGGATGGTTGTTTTAAGCCAAACTTTTACATGTATGCTTGAAACCTGACTACTTAAGGATTGGTAAATCAAATTTCAAGTAAGTCCTTATAGTTTTGCATATTTACAATTTGGTCCCTAAATATTTGAATGATAAATTGAGGGTGCTGTGTGATCTAAGTGTGATGAAATTTCATGAGCTTGCATGAAATGAACTTAATTGTGGATTGGTAAACTTAATTTGTTAATTGGACCCTTAAACGTGTGGAAATTACATTTTGGTCCCTGATTTGTAATAGTGTTCAATTAGATGTCAATTCAATGCCTGATTTATTTGAGTTTACATCTATGATCAGTATGCACATGTAGGTTAATAATTATGCATCTAGATAAGATAAAAGGAAAAAATGGTCGTGTTTTGTGTTTTATCTTCACGGTTTACTTCTATAAACCTAATATAGCTCGCTCAATTCGGTCTTGCGACTAGGTCGGGTCGAGGGGGTTACATTTGGTGGTATCAGAGCCAAGTTTACGATAATTGGGAGTTGGTATGGTTATTGCAATGTTGTTGTGAGTTATACTCTGTTGCTTGCTATGCACGGTGATTGTAATATGCACATTGGTTGCTTTATGCCATGTTGGGGGAAATTTGGAAAACCATTACCTTATTATTATAGTCTAAAATGTTATGATTTTGAAATGTAAGTCTTGGATCCTTGCTTCAAGCTGGCCTGAATATTTTTATTTTGTTATGACCGAGAGGAGAAATGAGAACTAACGTGATGCTGTTGCCTTTGGGCAGTGAGTTGAGGAGTGTGTTGTGTCTCCTGGGGGTTTGTCACCCTGAAATATGTACCACCTGTGCCAGTTGAGCCAGTGTTGGGTGATATGATGCCTTGATATAGGCGATATTTTGAGCTTTTAAGCTGTTGTTGCTAGAGTACGTGTGTTTGCATCGGCTGTTGGGAAAACGAGGTTGCCATTGGAATATCCCTGTAGTTTGGGAGGAGTTAAGTATCGTGGGTTGTCACCTGAGGCATCCGAGACATCTATGACCAGTGTTGTTCAGGTTATGGATCAAATGGGTGTATTGGTATCCGCTGGTTGGGATGTGTTGAATCCCTATTACATGATGATGTTTTTAGTTGGTGGACAGCTGTATCTACGAGCGTGGAACCCCATGATATGGATTGGGAGTCTTTCCATGCTATCTTTTGGAAGAAGTGTTGGGGGTTTAGACACTTGGATGAAAAGGAATGAGAGTTCATGGCTTAGGTTCAGGGTCATGTGTATGTAGCCAAGTTTAGGGTACAATTTGTTTGGTTGAGCCAGTATGCTCCTAAATGGGTACCGGTAGAGAGGTATTGTTGTGATCAATTCTGTTATGAATTGGTACACGATGCTAAGGTGTATATGTTGGCTTCTGGCAACACCATTTTTGATGTGTTGGTACACAGGCGAAGTACATCGAGCATAACCTGGGTTTATTGGTTTTGTGAGGGAGGTTTTGGCTCTAGAAAGATAATTACGGATTCTAGTTCTGATAATGTTCAGTTTGAAAGTAATGGTGATAAAAGAAATCGCCCTGCGTTGAGGCGAGGTGATGACAATGCTGGGTGAGGACTGCAGGGTCAGAGTATCCAGTTTATAATAGTATTTAATGCATGTTGGTTATGTGGATCGTGGGATCTCATGAGGCGGGATTATTCGCATTTGATATGTAGAGTGTAAACCCTTGTGCTTGTTGTTGTTGATGGTTGTGAGAATTATGGTTCAAACGATCGTCTCATAGGTGATAGTTGTGTGAATGCGGGGGCTGGTTCTTCTAGGGAGACAATTGTTGCGGGGAAGATGTTGGAACGTGCCTTTGGTGGTTTAAATCCTGAGGTTGTGGTTGATTTGCTAGAGTTGCTTCTCCACGGGTTTTGATGTAATTATGGGCATGGATTGGTGGTTGGATCAGGGAGTTGTGGCTGGTTTTAGATCCTAGCGAGTTTCCTTGAAACTTGCTGATGATTACGAGGTGGTAATCACAGGCAAAAATGTTAAATTCTTGTTTAATGTTGTTTCAGCGTTGGGAGCGAGTTGTTTGATGGATCCTTGGTTGTAAGGTATTCCTAGCCTATGTTATGAATCCATGGTCAAAGAAAATATATGCTTAGGATATTCATACGGTATATGAGTTCTTGGGTAATTTCAAGGGAATGACTGGGTTTCCCATTGGTTTGAGAGGTCGAGTTTGGTGTTGAGATGTATGGAACCGCAACTCCAGTGTCTATTTCTCCCTGTGCATGGCTTAGGAGAGTTGCATAAACAAGGCTTTGTTAGGCTTGGTGCTTTGCCGGGGGTTGCGTCGGTGTTGATGTGGAAAAAGGAATATGTCACGATGCAGATGTGCATGGGGCTTTGGTAGCTGGATAAGTAGATGTCTTGTTGATCCTTTTAGAGGTGCTTTAGTGGTTTGTAAGTTTGGCTTGGGTCTGGGTGTTATATGTTAAAGGTAAACGATGTGTTTGTGTTTAGATTTGCCTTTTGTAAGGGTTGCGGCAGTATGCATATCAGGGTTATGCCGTTTGGGTTGACCGATGCATGGGTTGTTTTCATAGTTATGATGAGTTAGGTAGTCCATGAGTTTTAGATTAGTTGGGTGTTGTGTTTATTGACGGTCTTTTCATGTACAGAAACACTGAGAAGGGTTGTGATCGATGAGTATGGATGGTTTAGTAGATTTTTGGGCAGAAGTGAATGTTTCGCTTTGTTTGGAAAGTTCAAGTTTTGGGTATATTGCTAAGAATTCTGGTTTTGAGAATGTTATTAGTAGTTTGAACAGATAAACATGCATAGTGCAAAAACACTTATATGTATATGTAAATATGTAGTACATGCATAATTTGAGCATAACATTAGAGGTTTTGCATACATACACACAAACATCTATGAGGGCATATAAGTGATTATGCATACATATGTTCACACTTATGGATGACTAGTCGAAAATCAATGGAGTGATGGTGTAATTAAGGTAGTGTATGAAGGTGGTTTTGGTAATATGGTTCTTGGGAGTTTGGATTGTGCTAGTTCTTAAGCGACCAAGTTAAAATTGGCATTTTGTGGGTTGGTTAGATCCAGTTCTTAGCATCGAGGGTTGTTGACGTTGCAGTGTTGCAAGTGAAGTTGTGGCTTATGCATCTAGATAGTTAAAGGTGCACGAGCGCTTTTGTCCTACGCATGATGTGAAGCTTGCCGTGATGGTAGTTGTTTAAATGTTTTGGAGACATTAATTCTATGGTGAGAAGTGTGTCATGTACATGGATCACATGTGGTTAGAAAAAAATGGAAAATGATGTTTTGAGTTTTTGACAACCTGGATGGTTAGAGTTGTTTAAGAGTTATAGTTTGATGGTTGAATATCGTTCGAGCTAAGCTTATAGCCGATGCTTTGTTTGTGAGGGTTGCGGGAGTTGAGAATGTTTTTAATGCGGTTGGGTATGATGCGTGATGAAGGCTTGTTGCCAAGTTGCAAGTGAAGTCATTCTGGTCACAGTTGATTAGAGGAAGGTAACGATGTAGTGATGCAGCAGTACCGCATGTTCAGGTTATTGGGAGAAGGAAATTCGATGGATTTTCACGTTAATGGTGATAGGGTGTTGTGTTTTAAAGATCAGAAGGTGGAGTCTCTTGATGTTGAGTTGAGGTGTATGGTTTGATGGAGGCGCATGTCAATTCTGGTGATATGCATCCTGATGATACCAATATATTTCAAGGTTTGAAAAGGGATTGTTGTTGGGTTGGTCTAAAGAAAGATATGGTTGATTTTGTTGTTCGATGCATGGTATGTCAGCAAGTGGAAGCTGAGCATCAGTTTTCTTTCAGGTTGTTGCAACCATTGAGGATACCAGAGTAGAGGTGGGAAGGAATCACCATAGATTTTGTGCCGGGGTTGCTTTTGACACCGACCAAAAAGGATTCCATTTGGGTGGTTGTTGTTTGAGTTGGAAGTGTGAGCACCTTTGGGGCTATGCTTGTGATGTATTTTTGGAATAAGTGGCAGATTTGTATACTGCCAAGTTAGTGTATTTCACTATGTGCCTGAGTCTATAGTTTTGGATAGAGATCCGTGTATTATAGCGAGGTTCTGGGGTGTCGCTTGGGCTTGAGGGTATGTACTTCATTATTTCCAGTTGGATGACGGGTTAGAGCATGGAATTCAGGTTTTGAATGATTAATTGGGTTGTGCATCATTGAGCTCCAGGGAAAGTGTGAAAGGCACATGCCTTTGGTAGAGCTGCTTTAATGGCAGTTATCAGACAAATATGCAGGTGGCACCATACGAGGTGTTGTGTGGTTGGACGTGCCGTAATCCCGTGTGTTGGGCTAAAACTAGGGAGATGTATGTTCCCATGTATGATTTGCTGGAAGGCACTAGTGAGAAGGTGAAGTTGATATGTGAGCGCTTGAGAGCGGCTTCAGATCATCAGAAATTCTACGTAGATTTGAAGCGTAGTGTTATAGAGTGTGTTGTTTATGATCGGGTGATCATGTTGGTGTCGCCTTGGAAGCGGGTGAAGTGTTTTGGGCAGAAAAGAAAGCTTAGCTGAGGTTTTGTGAACCATACGAGATTGTTGAGCGTGTGGATCCTGTTGCTTATTGTTTGAGGTTACTTCCTATGTTGGAGGGGTTCCATGATGTGCTTCATGTGACGATGTTGCGAAGGTATCGGTTGGATTCCTCGCATGTTGTACCGGTGGAAGGCATTGTGTTGGTATCAGATTTATCTTGTAATAAAGATCCGATGGAGATCCTTAATGTCAGTAGTAGGATTCTGCCTGGTAGGATGGTTGAGCTTGTTAAGGTGTTGTGGAAACACAGCAGTGTTGAGGAAACCACGTGAGAATGTAAGTCGGAGATGTTGGAGCAGCTTCTGCTTTTGTTTCCACTGGGTAAAATTCGGGGATGAAATTTATTAAGTGGGGAAGAGTTGTAATGCCCCAGTTTGGGCCTAGCGGTTTTGAGGCTTATTAGACGATCCAGTAGACCGAATTAGAGATTCAAGTCAGATTTGGGACTGTATATTTTTCGGTGAGATAAAAATATGGAAAAATGGTTAAATATCATCTTATAATATATGATTAATAATGATGAAATTAATTTTGGGAAATGAGGTTCGGAGGTGTGACATTTTGGTTAGTGACCAAAATGCAATTTTTGAAAACTGGTTTTTAGTGGTGACTAAATTGGAAAGGGTCAAATTCTTAGAATCTTTAGGGAGCTATTTTACGAAGTTTTGGCTGGTGATTTCTCTCATCAATTAGACATTTTAAACATGTATTTTAAAGGCTAATTAAGAGGAACTAAAATATCTAATGTTAGTTATATTTTCACAAAACTTTTTTATAATTTTTCTCTCCACCTCTTTTCAGCCAAACACTCAAGTTTTCATCAAATTCCAGAGGTGAGAGGCTTGATTTCTTAGATTCTTGATTTGACAATGATTTTCCATCTTTGATTTACAAAACCTTATTGAAATCTTGTGTTTTCTTAGCTTAAATCAAACAATAGAGGGAGAAATCACATAATAGAGGTAAGGTTCATTTCTCTTCCCTATTGAATGGTTCTTTATTGATATTCCCAAGTATTTGATCCTTGATCTATGTTTTATTATCTGATTTTGTGACTTTCCAATGTTAAATTGGTTTAATGGGAATTTTTGGAGGAAATTGATAAGAATTCGAAATGAATCTATTTCGCTGGGTTTTTCATTGATCTTGATCATGATTTGGTTGTATTATGATGTTGATAAGTTGATTTTACCAATGGAATCCCAGAACTCTTGAATCTCTAATTGTTTAGGTTGTTAGAATTGTGTTTTTGGTGGTGTTGTGGTGGTTGTGTGTTTGTTGTAGGTGTAAGGCTGTTTTGATTCTATTTTTAGGTGTTAATTGATGATAAATGTGATGCTAGATTGATAGGTTATGGCTGGGTTGTGTTTGGAAAGGATTAGATGATGTTTTCGGTTGTTGTGGTTGGGTAATTATGAGGTGAATGTGAAAGTCTATGAGGATCTGTTGTTGCCGTGTTATAAATGCCTTGAGATGCATTAATCCTCTGTTGTAATGTGGTTAAAACAGGGGAGATGGATCCGGAAGTGATCGGCGATGCTTGTTTTTGCATCGGCAAATCGAGGTTTCACGTTTCAGTGAGTAAGAACGTGGATTCCAGCTTTGGAATGTTTTAAAGGTGGTTTATGGGAGTTTAAACCTAGCTTGATACGCTGGTTTTATGCATTTGTTCTGATTTACATGTTACTTGCTGTTTAAGCATGATTTAAAGTATTTGATATACTGTTTTTAAGCATGAAATGCTTAAGGATGCACATGGTAAGTGATCCTTGTAAGTATATGGTTTATACTTGTGATTCAACGCATGGTTGTTGCTTTGGAAAGGTGGCCTGGTTAATGCTTGTTAAAACAACGAGGTAAATGTTAAATGGTTAATTATATTAGCAAGTGATGTGGTTTTAAAATTGTTATCGGATATAGTTGGCCGGCCATAGGATTGAGTGCACTATAATATGTCACATTGGATGTTGAGAGGTTTAGATCCGTGTACCGAAAACTCCATCTGAGTACCCTAACGGTAGAGGGGTTAAACAGTACCATAAACTCCCGTTAGTGGATTAAGCGTCTAACAGAGGTTTGGGGTTGGTGTCCCCGTAGGTTGTATAGGTACCCGGTTGGTAATGTACCGCGATTGTTATTGTATCGCTATTCCGGTTGAGATAGCTTGAAGTGTTGGTTGAACACTTGTTGAATCCGTGTATCCGATGAACTCTTTTGTAAATGGAACTTGTTTATTGATCACTTGTGAGCCAATATAATTGTTAATGTGATTTATACATGTCTACTCTTTATGCTTTGCATATGGTTGTTATGCTTGGAAAGGCTTAAATTGAGGCTTAGCAATGGGATTTGCTGTTGGTTAATGATACATGAGGCATATGGTTTAATATGCTGGTTTTGAAAGTGTTAAAGTGCATTGTTTTAAGGCATGATATTTCAAATGATAATGTTTAAGTGATGTTTAAAGAATGATTGAAATGAGTTTCAATGTGTTGTTGAGAAATGGTTTTAAATGCATTGATGGAGTTTTGTTTTTGAGCATTCCTCGCTAAGCCTAGTGTGCTTACGCTCTTTTTGTCCATCAATGCAGAGGATTAAAGTCTTGGAAGGTAGTGGGAAGCAAGGGATCTTGAAAGACTTGGTCACCAAAGTATGTTTTTGGATTAGACTATAAGTAATAATGTTAATGGGGTTTCTGTAGTTGATTTGGGAGATGTTTTTTTGAACTCCCTATTTAAGCAAGTTTGTTTGGTTGCTCTTGAATTGTAAATGGCCATTATAGAGTGCTTTTGGTGATGGTTTGAAGTTTCATGCGATGCTTGATTGGTTTCTAGGAAGCATGCCTATAGATTTTCATTTTATACAAGATGCCATGAATCGATGTTGAATCTATGTTGCTTTGATGTGGTTCGATCCTTGAATATGTTGGATATATGTTTGATGCATGTTTAAGTGTTTTGGAAACCGTAAATGGATGAAAAACCAGTTAAAATTCTTATTCCAGGCCAGAGGTTTTGAAACTTGGCCCCTAATTTCGAAACCTGTAGGCCAAAATTGGCTATAGGGTGCGGTAATCGGGGAGTCGTATCGGTACGAGTTTTAAGTTCTGTAGGCCAAACCTGTAGGGGTGGTTTTAAAACCTCTAATATAATTTGGCCTCGTATCGTTCCAGAAACAAGTGTACCGAAACCAATAACCGTTATTTTTGTTATATGTTCGATTTAAGCCTTGAAATCTTATGGTTTGGTGCCTAGTTGTTGTGTATGTAATTGAATGAGTTTGGATTGTTGTTTTAAGCTAAAATTTGACATGTATGCTTGAAACATGACCAATTGAAGTTAGGTAAATCAAATTTCAAATAAGTCCTTATAGTTTTGTAGATTTACAATTTGGTCCCTAAACGTTTGAATGATAAATTGAGGGTGCTGTGGTGATCTAATTGCGATGAAATTTCATAAGCTTGCATGAAATGAACTTAATTGTGGATTGGTAAACGTAATTTTTTAATTGAACCCTTAAACTTGTGGAAATTACATTTTGGTCTCTGATTTGTAATAGTGTTCAATTGGATGTCAATTCGATTCCCGATTGAGTTGAGTTTACATCTATGATCAGTATGCACATGTAGGTTAATAATTATGCCTCTAGATAAGAAAAGAAAAAAATGGTCGTGCTTTGTGTTTTATCTTTACGGTTTACTTCGGTAAACCTAATGTAGCTCGCTCGATTCGGTCTTGTGACTAGGCCTAGTCGAGGGAGTTACATAATCCTTTATTAAATCCAACCATCTTCGTTGCCGTAGATTCAACTCTTTTTGTGTCATCAAATATTTTAACTTTTATGATCTGTATAAACGTGACAACGTTCACCATAAAGATAATATCGCCACACTTTTAGAGCAAAAACTACAGCTTTCAATCTTGCATTAATACACATCCCAATCCATTATAAGATGCATCACTGTACAGAGTAAACTCATTTCCCAACTTTGGTTGTACCAAAACTGGAGCCTCTGTCAAAATTTTCTTTAACTGATCAAAACTTTCTTGACACCTTTCAGTCCAAACAAAAGGAACATATTTTCTCAATAATTTTGTAAGCAGAGCAGCTATCATCGAAAAGTTTTTCACAAACCTTCGATAATATTCAGCAAGTCCCAAGAAACTGCAAACTTCAGTAATATTCTTAGGAACCTTCACTCCACAATAGATTGTATCTTATTAGGATCAACTCTGATTCCTTCAGCTGAAGCAATGTGTCCCAAGAAAGCCACTTCAGATAACAAAAACTCATATTTTGAGAGCTTAGCATATAACTTATTTTCTTTCAAAGTCCGTAGTACTATCCTCAAGTGTGCATCATGATTTTATTTAGTCTTCGAGTACACCAATATATCATCAATGAAAACTACGACAAACCGATTGAGATACGGCTAAAATACTCAGTTCATTAAATCCATAAATGTTGTTGGAGCATTTGTAAGGCCAAATGGCATCACTACAAATTCATAATGACCGTACCTCGTTCGGAATGTCGTTTCCAGAATATCTTCCTCCTTGACTTTTAGTTGATAATAACCAGACCGAATATCTATCTTATAAAATACTGCTGCTCCTTTTAACTGATCAAATAAATCTTCTATTCTAGGCAAAGGATACTTATTCTTCATGGTCACCTTGTTAAGCTGTAGGTAATCAATGCACAGTCGCAACGGGCCATCTTTCTTTTTGACAAATAACACTGAAGCTCCCCATGGTGATGAACTAGGACGTATAAATCCTCTATCTAATAACTCCTGCAACTTTCATTTTAATTCCCTCAATTCTGCAGGCGCCATTCTATATGGAGTCATGGATATTGGCTCAGTACCATGAATAACTTCAATTCCAAACTGTACCTCCCTCTCTAGGGGTAATCCTGGTAACTCTTCTGGAAATATCTCAGGAAAACCCCGAACTGTCAGAATCGCACTGAGGACATTATTAACCTTCTTAGTATCCACCACTTAGGCTAGAAAAGCCTCACAACCTTGCTCCAATAGTTTCTTAACTTTAAATGCCAAAATCACATTCTTTATACATTGAGATCCTTCACCTAACACTATAATCTCGGAGCCATCTGCAGTCTTTAAAATCAACTACTGTTGGCAGCACCTTACTATAGCATCATAGGCATGAAGCCAATCCATGCCCAAAATAATCTCAAGATCACTAAATGGCAGCTCCAACAAGTCAGTTGGAAATTCGATTCCCTAAACTTTAAGCGAACATTTCTTCCTTACTTTTGTTACCCGAGCACTTTGGCCTAGGGGGTTTATGGCTATCACATCACTCCGAGTTAGTTCTAAAGGAATTCCTCTTTCCCTAACTAACTTTGAACTAACATATGAATGTGTAGACCCAGTGTCTATCAAAACAATTACAAGTTGACCATAGATTTTAAATGTACCTGTCACAATATCGGGTTCTTCTCTGTCACCATTGTCATCTTGTGCCTGGATGTGTTATACCCTAGCTGAAGCTCTATCATCTCAGCCCATAGCAGCTTCAGTCTCCTTTCGTGAACCCACTCTAGATGATGCTGCAGATCCACGACCTCTACCTCTTTGTATTCCAACATATCTTTCAGTTTGAATCGATCTGTCATCTCGATCTGGACAATCACGTACAAAATGTCCAGTTTCACCACATTGGAAACAGACTCCCGTGATCATCCTGCACTCCCCATAATGTTTTCGGTTACAAATCTTGCATTGGGGAGCTCCTTGTTTCTTTCCAGAGCTTCTCACTGATGTTTAGATGTTTTTGGACTTTCCAGATTGACTTGATTAACCACAAGGTGTTGAAAATCCAGATCTCCCCTGGTGCGAATATCTTTTACCTTGCTTACACGATCGTGCAGTAAAAGTTGTTTCAACACTTATTTTCTAACTCAGCGATTCTTTTCCAGCCTTATCTCGGACAATCTTTATTGCTTTAGCTCTATTAACTGCTTCTTGAAAGTCCTTGGGAATAATTGCCACCAGCACCTCTTGGTATTTGGCATCTAATTCGTTTATGAAGCTATCAGTGATGGCTCTCTCATCCGGTAGCAATTCAGAGGCAAATCTACACAATCTATTAAACTCGCATTCATATTCATACACAGAGCGATCTCCATGTTTAAGGTCCAGGAACCGCTGTCTCATCTCCCGGATAAATGCATCTCGTATATATTTCCTCCTAAACTCACGAAGGAAAAACTGTCAATTCACCTCTTCTCGAAGACGAGCAATGACATTATTCCACCAAACCAGTGCTTGCTCTCTCAATAAGGAGATAACTCCTTCTAGCTTTCCTTGATCGTCACACCCAATCCGAGCCAACATTGTTGTTGCGCGTAATAAGTGCTACGCAAACGGTGCAAGTATACACGTCGCAAGTAATAAAGTGATACGAGTATCGAGTATCGTTTCCACAGGGATTGGTTTGGGCCACTTTGCTTAAGTTACTGCGTTGGAAATGAAAAACACAATTGATAATAGAGGTTATAATTAACGAGAAAACTATGAGCAATAAACTAAAAGAATAGATGAAATAAAATACGAGGGAATAGGCCAGGTTATCGTGAGTTGAGGTGTGATAGCCGATTGGATCGTCTTGGTAAAAGAGTGCAAGGGCAACTCAATTGCCGTGGCAACTTGCGCAGCGGGGTTGCCTTGGCAACTAATCGACGGTTGTCTGGGCAACTGGCTAGTCAACTGTTTGGGCGGCTGGGCAGTAGCTTCAAGGTTCGGCGGAGCGTTCTTCCTTGGTTTCTTCTATCCCTAAGTCAAAACTCTAGCAATTTGTGCATGCTTTGATAATACATCCCTGCGTGAATCACAGGTGAACAACAACCAATCTTGCACTCCACTTTGCCGTTGAAATCCTTAACTTATTCCTCAACCGGATTAATCTTCACTATCAATAGATTGAATAAAGACCATACTCATTCATTTCTTGAATCTAACTCTCCCGGTATTAGATAAATAGATGAAGATACGAGATCCTCTCCCAATTCACTCGCAAACAAGAATAAAAACCAAGAATGAGTAAACCTTGAATTGAAAGTGCAAACTCTTATTACCTAAACAAAATCCAATTGTTTCTCACAACCACAAAACACAATAACCCCAACCAATCAAGTTAGTTCATGGTTGGGTTCAAATGATATACAAAGAATAATCCCCAAACCATGAATCTAATAGAAGCAAAGAAGAAGAAGAAGAAATCGATCAGTCCCTTGAACTCTCTCCCAATCGAACTCTCTCCCAATCGAACTCTCCCCTCTTGAACTCTCTTGTCGAAATCTCTCCCTTCTTCCTCTCCTCTGTTTGACTGCTTGGTCTCCTTTAAATAGGAGATGGCTAGGTCAAAATCCTTCTTGAGGAGGAAGTTAAGTTGGAATTAAATACTTTAAAAGAATATAATTCTTTATTATATTTAAATTCCTTCTAGAACTTCTCCTATCTTCTTGGGATTTAATTTCTCTTTAACCTCTTCATGGAAATCAAAGTCCTTTGGGATTTAACTTTGCTCCACATCATCTTGGGTTTATCCAGTCATCAATTTCGACTACCATATCATCTTATCCATTATCGAAAATTGCCCTGGCAACTCGCTTGACATCTTCTTCATGCATTGCCCTGGCAACTACGTCGACATCTTCTTCATGCACTGCCTTGGCAACTAGTTCTAGCCTTATTTAGGCAAGTGATTCTGCACACACACAAAAGCACACCAAAGCAGCATCTTTTTCAACAAAAATCACTAAGTTATGTAATCAAGCTCAAAAGTGGAAAGAAACGTGAATTAATGCATTAATGACTAATTATGCAACTAATATGAGCCTAAGTCTAACAATAATATGAGTAAAAAGGGTAATAAAAATAGTACTTTTGAACGCTTATCACACCCTCAAACTCGAACTATTGCTTATCCTCAAGAAATGCAAACTAACAATTACCTACCAAGACTTTAATCATCAAAGAGATGCTTCAAACTTGAATTCAAACCTCGGAACCGTGGCACAAAGTATGATCACCTTTTAATTTTTCGAATAGCACAAAAATTACCCAGAATCGAACTATAATGCTCGTGAAAATGTTTGTGCGTAGTTGTGTACAAGTTGATTTTCAAGATTCTATGTGAACAATAGGCTTTTATCAATTTAATTACTGGGGCATTTATTTTTATTTTCACTAGAGCCAATTTCAGGCACCTCTAGCGATTCTTTAATGTGCATTAACTACTAGAGCCAGTTTCGGGCAGCTCTAGCAAGAATTTAACTTTTAATTTTCAATTTTAAATTTACCCAAATTTTAAGCAACCTAAGTTCACTAAGTTTCTTTCAATCAACAAGCCACAACCGTGTAAAAAAAATTCAGTATCATAGTAAAATTCTAAGTTCTTTTCATGTAATCCTAAAATTAAAGGTTCTTTCAATTAAGTGCAGTGGCAAAAATTCATCATTGGATATTCAACAAATCTTAAGCAATTAAATCCAATTAAAGGCATGGCAAGTAACATATGCAACTTATATGTGATTGCTAAAGATGAATGCAACTAAACATGAAACTAACTAGAAACCAACACCCCCCAAACTTGAGAGAAGCATTGTCCTCAATGTATGTAAAAGTGAAACAAAATTTAAAAGATACTATATGAAATGAGTTAGTCAGAGAGGTCGTCGCCTCGAGTGATAAGTTTCCTTTGTGCCGTTTGCTTGATTCATTTTCTGGTCGGTGGTTGAATGCTTGTGGCTGGTACCACGTGAATAGCATTGCTTTGATTTGATCCATGTTTGCCGAGGCAGGTTCACTTGCCTGGGCATCAGTAGTTGCCAGGGCATCCTCTATTGTGGTTGCCGTGGCAAATAGTCGGTAGTGAATTTCCTTAGCATGGTGGTTGTGAGTCTTGTTGTGGAAAAGAAAAGAAAACAAAGAAAACCTGGAAACTAAAGATAATAAATAAGAATAAAATAAAATATTTCCTAAAAATTCCAAAAATAAATAAAGAAAAAATGAAAATAAAATAGAGTTCCAAAAATAAAAAATTCTTAGAAAGGGCGTTTTTCATGCGTCTTCTAATGTTACTGTAGATTTGAGAAAACTTGAGGAGGGCCATTTTCGATACTTCTTATAGTCCATCCGCACCCTTCATCGAGTGACAATATTGCCCAAAAAGATTTGGGCCAATGTGCCCGCAGCTACTCCCTTTTGTGTTACCATGGTGGAGGTATCTCTCTTCCTTGTTCCCTTGTAGTCCATACATGCCCTCCACCTTGCTACTGTTCCTGAAGGCACAAATATATTAATAGGAAAAATTATATCCATTCCCAACCATTCAATTACCTCATTCTTGTACTTCATCATGGTTGGATGTATCCCTTATTGTCGTCGCAATTGCTGCTCAAGCTAATTGTTGTGGCAATCATTTGCCAAAATTCGCTGTAAGTCAAGGCAAAAACCAATTTTCTAAGAAGCTTCACGAGTACAAACACCATTTTCTTTTGGCCTCTCAAACATCTCCATCAGTAGAGATTTTGATGGCTTCAAATCTACCAACATCGGTTTCTCAAGACATACATGCAATGGACGAGGTGAGTTTTTAAAGAATTCAAAAGGTTCAACCATTACCTGCTCATATTCCATTGGCAAATTATTATCATCTCGTTGATCTTGCATGTGGTCGTGCAATTGCCGTGGCAACTGTAGATGAGTGCAATCTACAGATTTCTGCTTCAACATCAACGTTGTAAACTTTTGGGTATCAGGTTCCTCATAATTTGTTGTAGCATTGTTGTTCTCAGCTTCACTGAGTGTTGTCGCGGCATTGCTCTATTCAGGCTCCTCAATCATTACTGAGGCAATTTGTTGCTCAGGCTCATCAAGTGTTGGGCAGTCTTTCTCATCAACATACTCTCGACTTTGAGGTTTTAGTTGTTCCTCACACATCGGAGAGCTTTCCTTGCATTGTTCCTTGTCATCTTGCCTTGGGACGTTAGTATCCCCAGGAATAGATTGTTGGGGCATGTTATCCAAGGCATATGTGGATCTCCTCAATTGATCTTCTGAATCCCCCAAGGTTGTATCCCACTGAGCTATCCTTGCATTCATTTTCTTTGATAGCTCTCGAATCTCTTCAATTGATCCGTCAAGTTTAGCCAAGGAAGCTAGCAAATTCTTCTCCAAAGAATTGGAATGTTCTTGAAAAGGACTACATTGCCATGGCATATATGTTGTCGTGACACTAGGCTGCTGATAAGGACTACATTGCCGAGGCATGTCTATTGCTGCAGCAAAATTGTTATGGTAAAAAACAAATGAGCTTTTTTATCATACCATGAAGGATTTTGCTGCTGGTTCCATCTATGGTTCTCTATGTAGTCATATGCACCGAAAATGTGAGGGCAATTTTCAAACACATGATGTTCTCCACAACAAGTGCACGAGTTTTCCACGGTATATGCTTTTCTCGGTTGGTATAGGTAATCAACGAAGGGTGCAAGAAACTCTTGATTGGATTGATTCATATCTTCCAACATCAACTCTCGAATAGATCGACTTTTATTTCCCGACATGTTGATGTCCCTTAACTTGCAGCGCACCTAATTTTTTTTTGATAGAACAAACAAAAAGAAAAAGTTAGTAAAACTAATAAGAAAAATGCAATGACAAAAATAACTAACACCAATTGCCAATCCCTAGTAGCGGCGCCAAAAACTTGTTGTGCGTAATAAGTGCTACGCAAATGGTGCAAGTATATGCATCGCAAGTAATAAACTGATACGAGTATCGAGTATCGTCTCCACAAGGATTGGTTTGGGCCACTTTGCTTAAGTTACTGCGTTGGAAAAGAAAAAAACAATTGATAATAGGGGTTCTAATTAACGAGAAAACTAAGAGCAATAAACTAAAAGAATAGATGAAATAAAATAAGAGGGAATAGGCCAGGTTATCGTGAGTTGAGGTGTGATAGCCGATTGGTTCATCTTGGTAAAAGAGTGCAAGGGCAACTCAGTTGCCCTGGCAACTTGCGCAGCGGGGTTGCCTTGGAAACTAATCGTCGGTTGCGTGGGCAACTGTTTGGGCAGCAGCTTCAAGGTTCGACGAAGCGTTCTTCAATCTTCTTATCCCTAAGTCGAAACTCTATCTATTTGTGCATGCCTTGATAATACATCCCTACGTGAATCAAGGGTGAACAACAACCAATCTTGCGCTCCTCTTAGCCGTTGAAATCCTTAACTTATTCCTAAGCTGGATTAATCTTCACCATCAATAGATTGAATAAAGACCACAATCATTCGTTTCTTGAATCTAACTCTCCCGATATTAGATAAATAGATGAAGTTACGAGATCCTCTCCCAATTCACTCGCAAACAAGATTAACAACTAAGAATGAGTAAACCTTGAATTGAAAGTGCAAACTCTTATTACCTAACCAAAATCCAATTGTTTCTCACAACCACAAAACACAATAACCCCAACCAATCAAGTTAGTTCATGGTTGGGTTCATATGATATGCAAAGAATAATCCTCAAACCATGAATCTAATGGAAGCAAAGAATAAGAAGAAGAAATCGATCAGCCCCTTGAACTCTCTCCGAATCGAACTCTCCCCTCTTGAACTCTCTTGTCAAAATCTCTCCCTTCTTGCTCTCCTCTGTTTGACGGCTTGGTCTCTTTTAAATAGGAGATGGCTAGGTCAAAATCCTTCTTGAGGAGGAAGTTAAGTTGGAATTAAATACTTTAAAAGAATATAATTTTTTATTATATTTAAATTCCTTCTAGAACTTCTCCTATTTTCTTGGGATTTAATTTCTCTTTAACCTCTTCATGGAAATCAAACTCCTTTGGGATTTAACTTTGCTCCACGTCATCTTGGGCTTATCTAGTCATCAATTTTGACTACCATGTCAACGTACCCCTTATCAAAAATTGCCCTGGCAACTGCGTCGGCATCTCCTTCATGCACTGCCTTGGCAACTGGTTCTAGCCTTGTTTAGGCAAGTGATTCTGCACACACACAAAAGCACACCAAAGCAGCATATTTTTCCACAAAAAATCACCAAGTTATGTAATCAAGCTCAATGGTGGAAAGAAACATGAATTAATGCATGAATGACTAATTATGCAACTAATATGAGCCTAAGTCTAACAATAATATGAGTAAAAAGGGTAATAAAATTAGTACTTTTGAACACTTATCAATTGTCTTTATGCATTCAACCAGAAATCCACCGACATAGGATCCCCATCAATGTCGCCTTTAAAATCAGGAGCCTGCAGCTTCTTTAACTCATTTGGAATAGAAAGGGGGTCTATTAAGTATCGCGTCCAGGGCTTGCAGAAATGTAACCCGGTCTTGTACCGGCATTTCCTGTGCAGGTGCACCAGCCTCCTATTGAACAGGCTATTGTACTTCCTCCCTTACTTCTGGAGCATTCACATGCCCCATTTGTTGAGTAGCATGTCGAGATCCGATTCCTTCCGACATCTGTACTCATAACATATACTAATAAGCAATTGCATCAATTAAACAAGTATCATTTTCAAGTAAATACGACATCCTAGTGGCATGTACACACTTTTATCGAGTTCAATTTAACTCCAGAACCGACTAAACCTGTTGCTTTGATACCAATAAATATGACACCCCTTCCAGTGACCGTACACTGATCACAAGTCAGAAATGTCACTACTTTAAAAATAGTCTTTTATTCCAAAAACTGGGGTAATTTAAAATTCTTAAGACAAATTCCCAGGTGGTCACTCGTCTTAAAATTTCCCCAATTCAAGCACGCTTAACTTTATCTAATTTGGAAATAAAATAATAATTTAATACTCGATAGTAAAACTTTTTATGTAAATAATATATTCATATCAAAATACATAATAATAATAAGCAATATAAACGTTTAACATCTATGGAAGGTTTATAAGTCCATTACATACCCGATTGAAATATTTAATCAAAAAGATAGGTTTAGTTAGTACATGCCACTATTTACATTCATAATAAGAATGTCATAAGTATTGAAATAATTTGTTAACTTATGTCTCCTCACAGAGAAAGTGATGCAAAGCTCCACTCCTACTTCCGTTTACCTACGTGTATAACAGAAATACACACTGAGTATAACTCAGTGAGGCATAAGATGAGTAACATATATAAAATACCTTGTAATGTATGATACTTTTCAAAAGCATGATAAACTTTTAAATCATATAATCTGTAATGCATGAATATCTATGCAAGAAAGCATATAATTATCCTATAAAATCATATAACCCAAGGTAAATATAAAGAGACTAGTAAACGAGTCGTGTACTCCCAGAAACCCTTAGGTGCAAACGGTAGACACAATTAAGTGTGGGGCAATAAACATATATAAATGTCAGCAGTAGACACACAAGGTGTCAGACACGTAAAGTGTCAAACGGTAGATACAATAAATACCGGCGGTAGACACATAATGTGTCAGTGTAGCTACTAGACTCTTATGGTATACCACAATACTATCTTTCTTAATATTATACTACCAAGGGAAAACATTTAAGACATTTCCTACAAAATAGCAAGTAATCCAAATACAATTCATACTCTTACATGTTCTATATATTTCATCATACACATGCCATTTGAAAACTGTGTGAAATAAATCATTATCTGTATATCATGCTATAAAACATGTGTGATCATAAAAACACCAAAATCTTAAAATTAGTAAAATAAAATATCATACCAAAAACATGTCATGCTTTATAAAATTCATTACCTTTTTGGTAGACTTATCTCAAGTCTTCCTATAATATGTATGTTACTAACATACATTTAAAAATATATATGCACTCACCTTAGACTTGCAATGTAGTAGTCTTTATTATTCGATATTACTCTCGGACTGTTTTCTTTTCTTTTCTACCGTCACGACTTCGATTTATATCGAAATCTACAATAAAATAATATATACCATTTCAAGTATATGTTAGTACATATTAATACCATACACAATAATGGAAAGTAAATAAAATAACTATCCATTATATGGAAAATTGATATGATGAAACTTTCTATATTCGAATCGCAAATTCCCATACTTTTCTTTAAATCTCCAACTTTTCCCAAAAATTTATACTTTAGTCCCTAAGGACTCTTTTAAACTTCCAACCAAAATTTTCAAGTCTAAACCTTACATTTCTCATCCTTTACACTTTAGGACCTAAACTTTATAAATTTTCACTTTGGTCCCTAAAGTAACCGAATATTCAATTTAACCCAAAATGTTGATTTAAACTTCAAAATCAACAATTAAATCATTAGACTTAATTTCCCAACATAATATACCTCAAATACAAGCTCAACATCAAATCCCTAAACTTTTCAAAATTTACATTTTGGTCCTTAGTGCCATCTAATTAATGATTTTCATTGCAAACACCTTAAATCAACATATACAACCAATCTTCCTTTAATCATGTTCCAAAATTCCAAACTTTAATATAAACTCTAATTCTTTAGTTTTCAAGAACATGATCATTTCGTCATCCAAATAACAAAATCAAGCTTATAGAATATCATTCTCATCATTTCCATCATCAAAATAAATTTTACCATAGTTTCCCATAATTTTCTCAATATTGCCGAAAAGTCCCTAATCAATTTTCAAGGAATTTTCATTACTTCTAACATAGAAACAACATCACAACCTTATTTCCAACATGAACAACCTTTAAAAAATGATATTCCAACATATCCTTCATCCACCCTAATCACCAAACTCAGCTTATGAACATGGAAACCAAGCAAAACTTATACCAAATGACAGAGAATTCGATGAAGAACAATTTCTTATTTCATATCTTAACCCCAAAACCAATACAAAAAGCATAAAAATTGAATTGAAATTTGCTTACCCCTTTCTTGGAGCTTCACGGCAAGAGAGAAAGATGGGAGAAATTTCCAACTTTTCTATTTCTCAATTATATGCCAAATGGCATATTAAAATCCTTATTTAAAAATAAAAATCATTTTAATAGTCAAATGACTATTTTACCCTTGACTTATAACCAATCACCCACCAACATTTGCATATTCTTATCCTTAATAATAAAAAATATTCATAAAGTAGGGATGAAAAGACCATTTTGCCCATAATGCATCAACTTATCGTCAAAAATGCCATTTTTATCTACTACACCAAATACTGCATAGAATCGAATTTAAATCGAACAAAAATGATTCATAAACCACAATATCATATTCTTCAAGTCTTTATGAGACTTCCATAAAATTTTCATAATTTTTTGAATTCGAATAATCATTCGAACTAATTACCGAAACTTATCCTTTTTATAGCTTTTCACACAAATCCCGTATCAAAATATTTGATTCCCACCAAAATTCATATACCGGGATAAACTATTCATTTTTGGCATAAAAATAGTATGTGTGAAAATTACCATTTTTGGTCCCTGAACTTTTCCCAACTTTTCACTTTAGACACCAAACTTTAAATTTTACGTTTTAGTCACTAAACTAAAACCACCAACCTTTGATTCTTTACATTTTAGTCACTAAGCAAATATTGGGGTATTAAAAAAGGATTCAAGTCTCCTGTTTTGCCTAATCAAAATAGAGGATTAAAACACATCTTTGCATCACAAGTCTCCAACAACCAAGAAACACAACTTCACCTCATAAGAATCTATCAAACACATCTCTAAAACTATCAAGAACATCACCAAACCTCATCTAAACAAAGCCCAACGAAAACCTAGAGATTCTAACACCTTAACAACATCAAATAATATCCAAAAACATCTTAATCACGTCCTTATACCTCTAGCATCTCTACAGCAACGAGATCACACAAAAAACCAACTATAAACAACCTAGAAAACTAACAATTCACATAGTTTCGGGATTTCATTGATTAATCACTTCTTTCAACATTAAAATAAATCCAAAAAAAAGATCTAAATCAATTAGATTCAGCACCAAAATAGATCAAATTCAATTTCCAACAATTTCCTAATAAAAGTCAATTTAATCATCAAGTCCATGTTAAAATCATAATTGTAGATATCTCTCTTAATTGGGAATTTCAATAAAGAACCTTTAACTAGAGGAGAGAAACAAAAATCACCTCTAATTGTAGATATCTCCCTTAATTGGCAATGCTTGATGAAAATCCAATGAGATTTTAAAACAGAAATTGAAGAAACCAATTAGAAAACTAAAAGGAAATCAATAGGAATCTATTCCTGAGAATTTTGCAAATTAAAAATCCTTTTAATAAATCCTATTTTATTTAATTATAAAACCAATTAAAAAACACTTTAAAATAGCCTAAATTAAGAGAGAAATCTGATGGAAAAGATTGGTAAAGTAGCTCCTTTAAGATTCTAAGTTTTGACCTTTTTATGATTTTGTAACACCCTTAACGTATAATCGTAGACTGAATATACATTGAAGATGTTACGGAGTAGTTTAAAGAAATCCTGACTTATAATATTTTTTATACATATAAATCTTATCTTTATTAATCTAACCCTTTTCTCAATTTTTTTGAAATCATAACTTATGTGTAGTTGGTTGATGCCTTACCGAATAATTACATACTCACTAGAGATTATCATAAGCTAGAATATCTTACTGATGTTTTGCAGATTGAAGCTTGATCAGTATACTCAACTCCTCTTCAAGTACTCTATCCCAACCTATGTGTGAATCAAACACAGGCTAAGTTTTCACTTAGTGAGGCAATAAACAAAATTAATAATTTAAACTTATTAAACTTTATGGCTACATTTATTTAGTATGATATATGCCAATGCATTAACTTTTATGTTGCATTAGTGATAACTTACTATATGCTAATATCATAATATTTTCTTGTTTGTTCATTTATCATAATATGTCATTTATACCACAATGCATGAACATATATATCATGTTACAAGCTAATGAATGTGCTTGTTCTATTCCTTTAACATCATATCACTATTTACCATTAATGTTAAACTTTTAAGTTTAACTTACTTACCAATTTCATGCCTAATAACATAAGTTACCTCACATGTACTAACATATATAAAAAAAATTCCATTGTCATGTAACCTATAAAAATCAACATCTCATATACATATGTTAGGCATGGTAAGTCAATTCAATATTCTTAAAAAAATATCTTGTTTCCCTTTAGAATCATATTAAGATTACTTATACCAATTCTTTATACCTTTAGCCCAAGAATTTTATATAGAGAGAAACTTAAGTATGCGAGATCAGTACTCCCAAAGTACTAGTCACCGAAGTGACGATAAACATATAGACACATAAAGTGTCGATAACATATAGACACATAAGTGTCGGCATCATATAGACACATAAGTGTCGACATCATATAGACACATAAGTGTCGGCATCATATAGACTCATAAGTGTCGGTAAACATATAGATCTGAAGATCGGTGTGTAGCTACACGCAGTCCCAGACTGCTAGACCTCTAATGGCATGCCACTATACTGTAACTCTCTATCATAAACTTGGGCAATAAATCCATATCAATAACTTGTAAATTATCATTTTGTAAATGATTCATATATCACCATTATTCAATAATAACTTGCCATAATAGAACATAATAGGGCAGTTCAGACTCTATCATATACTAACTTTTTTCCTTTGCTCAATCATATAACTTATGCAAAAACCATGTTATCATTTCAATAAAATTAAGTAAAAAAATTTCTTAAAACTCTACCAAAAATAGATTTCAAAACATATAAATGCACTCGCCTGGACCATTTATTAGCTTGCCTCACTAAGCTCTATTCGATCATTTCTTTCATAGTACCTCGAACCCTGTTTTGATTCAGATCAAACTTCATTAATCACATGAATGTAAACAACAAATTGTTAGACTAAAATCTAACAATTTTTCAAACATGCTATCAAATCTAATCATTCGAATATACAGAATTTCCAAAATTTCCTCCTTCTTTGAATTGTTCGAAAACTCATTATGGTCCTTAGTGACCAATTTGAACTTCCATTAACCCTTTTCAAGCTTACTAATTAACCTTAGATACAAAAATATATCAATTCTCATTTTCTGGCAGATTGCACTACCTTCAAACAAATATTTCTATAAAATAATTTACAACTCGGAATTCGACTCCATTTGTTCTGAAAGAAACCAGATTCAATAATCTTTTCACCCATATATGTTAATAGTTCAAATCCAACTTGAACGGTTTATAGCGAATTTTAAAGTCAATTATAGAGCTAGAATTCGGAACAGACTAGTGCTCTATTTTCTGACTTTTCGTCACTTAAAAATTCATATCTTTTTACTCAGAACTCAAAATCAGTTTCCGTTTGTTGGAAACTAAAATAGACGAACAAATCTTTATAAAATTCGCCATCTAGCCATTTTTATAGAATTTATTGTGAATTTTCAAACTTACTGCCCTAATCCAGTTTTCTACACAGCTTCCATAAATAAACTTCAAATTTTTATACTAACTTCTTCTTACTTCTCTACTTTTCAATTTAGTCCAATTGCTTGCTTTAAACCACCAACTCATCACCTTCTTCACCAAATAATTATTCAAAATAATTCTCCCTTATTTTTCATTCTTTGACAAAGTAGTTACTAAAATGCAAAGATAAGGATTCAAGCTTCTTAACTTTGCAAACTAGTCCTCAATTCAACATTACTACCTTAACTCCAATTTTACAACTAAAAATCAGATTTAGTCCCATACAAAATTTCATTTTTGATTTGGTCACTTAACTTTGACAATTTGTCAAAATGGTCACTGTAAAACCTATGTTTGATTTTGATATAACAAAATATTTAAGGACTAATTTGTAAAAGAAAATAATATTTTAAGTACTCAAAAGTCTCACAAAATGACAAGGAAAAGTTTTCCAAAGTTATAAACTTAAACCCAAAAATTTTCTAAGTGTTTCAAGCCAAAAATACACAAATATGCCCAGGCGTATCGATACACCCCGTGGTGTTTCGATACAGTTTTTAGCTACTGGAATTTGTTTTTACAAAGCGTACTAATACAGCTTAGCCCATTTCGATATGGCCTTCATCTGGGTAAACATTTTAAGCGCATCATTTCGATACGGCTTGAAATCTGGTTTTAAGAAATTTCAAAATGTACCGATACGATTAACCCCGTACTGATACTGTCTATCAAGATCTTCAAAGATCTTTGGATTAAATTTTTCGATCGTTGCTTGTCTGTTATTGGAATCCTCAAACTTCAAATTTCGGTTAACCCGTACCGATACGCCCTTATGTGTATCGATACACTTTTTCATCCAAGATTCCAGTGAGAAAAATCCATACCGATACGGCCTTGCCGTTTCGACACGCCCCATGTTTTAAACTATGATCGTTTCGATACGGCTTCCCGCGTATCGATATGACTTGTACAACGGCTATATTTTTGTTGTAACAGGTATCGATATGGGCCTTCGTGTACCAATACGATTGTTCATCAAACATATTTATTGCGGGAAAGATGGTCCCCAACGGCTCTATTGATGACTTCAACCACCCAAACGGCTAGAATTCAGTAAGGGGGTATAAATACAAGTCTCCAATGCTACAACAACAACTAATGAACCTACATTGATCAACATCCAAGCATTCAAGCAAAATCCAACCCTTTGAGCTCATAAAGTCAAATCCTTGTACCCAACTTGTATTCTTCATTGTAATCTTTTATTTCAAGTTTGGGGTTAAGTGTTCTTGTAATTTTTGGCAAATATTTACCGTGTGAGGTCATTTTCTTTCTTGTAAAAGAGTGATATTTGATCAAGCTTTGGGTAGAAAGCTTTGATTGGTTGTAACGGTTGTCTCCTTAGCCTAGAAAAAAGGAAGAATTTCATAGTGAAATTGGTTGAAAATCCTTAGTAGGAAGCTAAGGTAGTGGACGTAGAGCTTGTTAGAAGCTTGAACCACTATAAATCATTGTGTCCCATTGTCTATCTTTTCGATTTGCTTCCATACTTTTTAAAATAGCCAATTCACCCCCTTTTGGCCAACATCCACATTGATTGATCATCCTAATAATTGGTATTAGAGCCACACTCAACCGAAGGTCTGACAACCATTGAGGCGATCCTTGAAGGTGATTCAATCAATCGAAGACATAGCCATGGCATCCACCTTCAGCAACAACTTGTACGAGTCTCAATCCATCACCAAACCTCCATACTTCAATGGGAATAACTATCCTTATTGGAAAAACCGTATGAAGTTCTTCATCAAATCCCATGACTACCTCCTATAGGATGTAGTTGAAGATGGACCAACAATTCCAATGAAGAGAGAAGGTGATCGGTTAGTTCCGAAATCCAAGCATGAGATGACTGATGAAGCTCTAAATAAATGATAAAGCAATGCACATGCTATTTTTCTCACTTGGACTGGCGAGTACTCCAAGATGTCATCGTGCTCAAGTGCCAAAGAAATTTGGGATAAGCTAGAGATCACATACGAAGGCACCAATGAAGTTAAGGAGACAAAGATTGGACTTCTTAATTTGAGCTACGAGAATTTCAAGATGGACCCGGATGAAGACATCTCCAAAATGTTTGAACAGATCTCCGTTATTGTGAATGGCCTCAAGGGTCTAGGAGAAGTCATTCTAGAGGAGAAACTAGTTCGAAAACTACTCTACTCACTTCTCGAGTCTTAGGATGGCAAAGAACGGTCATCATAGAAACAAAGGATCTCAAGATGCTAAAGCTCGACGCTCTCATGGGGTCTCTTCTCACCCATAAGATAATGAAGAAAGAAAGAAAGGAAGAAAAGAAAAAAGAGGAAATGAAAGTCAAGAAGAAGGAAATGGAGAAGAAGGAAATGGAGAAGAAGAATATGTGAATCGCTCTGAAAGCTTCACAATAAGAGAGAGATTCAAGTGAGGAGGAAGATGAAGAATTGGCTATGATAGTCAAACGATTCACTCGGCTCATGATATCCAACCGAAGAAGGAAATTCAACCGCATAAGGGATCTCAAGAACAAGAACAAAGAAGAGGAGAATGATCCGATCGTGTGCTATGAATGCAAGAAGTCGGGACACATCAAAGTCGATTGTCCCCAACTCAAGAAGAAGGGATTCAAGAAGAAAAGGAAGCACAAGGCTCATTAGCCACTTGGAGCGATGAAGAGTCTTCAAGTGATGAGGAGCAAGAAGTTGTTAACCTTTGTCTCATGGCCTCTGAAGAGGATCCTAAGGTAACCTCCATATCATCTAATGATCTTGATTATGATGAACTATTTGAATATTATAATGATTTACAAGAGGCTGGCGATGAATTAGTTTTGAAATATAACGAATCACATTTGAAAAACAAGAAAATGATTTCCGATTTGAAAAGTTAAAATGATTCTTTAATTAGGACTAATTCGGAACTTGAAGATAAGGTTAATGATTTAATAGATAATCAAAAATATTTTGAAAAAGAAAATGTTAATCTAAATAACATTCTTTTCGAGTTAAAAGATCATTATCTCAATGAGGTAAATGATCTCAAAGCTTCCTTGAACAAAGTTGGGAAACCAAATTTTGAGAAAGGACAATCTTCAAAGCCCAACTATGTTAAGAGGAACTTTGGCAACCACAAACAAAGAGGCTTCCAAAGGACCTCTAAAGGTAAGAGAATTAGAAGTGTTTGGGTTCCTAAGGAACTTGTCACTTCTAACAATCTTAAGGCTATTGCATCTTGGATTCCCAAGGGAACCAAGTATTTGGGAGCTAATACTCATGGACCCAAAATGATTTGGGTACCAAAAATCAAGAATTAATCTTTGTTTGTAGGGGGAGCATTGCTACAAGGCTAAAGCTTCAAGTGCAAACTCGTGGTTCCTTAATAGTGGATGTTCAAGACATATGATCGGCGACAAGAGTAGATTCGTGGAACTTGAGCTAAAAAGAGGAGGATTGGTGACATTTGGTGACAACTCCAAAGGTCAAGTTGAAGGAATGGGTTCCATTGGTAATCACTCCTCCGTACTTATTGAAAATGTTATATATGTCAATGGTCTTAAACATAATCTTTTAAGCATTAGTCAATTTTGTGACAACGGTTTCAATGTTGTTTTTTATTCTAATGGTTGCAAAATTTTAAACATTGGAACAAATAAAATTGCGCTTGTGGGTCATCGTATAGGAAACATATACATGGTACATTTAGATGACATGCACATTTCTCATGCATGTTTTGTTGCAAATGATGAGCATGATTCATGGTTATGGTATAAAAAATTAGGGCATGCAAGCATGAGTGTTTTGGAAAAATTGGTTTCAAAAGATCTAGGTAGAGGTTTGCCTAAAATAAAGTTTTCAAATGATAAAATTTGTGATGCTTGTGCAAAAGGCAAACATAAAAGAGCTTCTTTCAAACCTATTAATGATGTTTCAACTAGTAGAGTTTTACAATTGATCCATATGGATCTCTTTGGTCCTATTAGAACTACTAGCTTGGGTGGAAAATCATATGCATATGTTTTAGTTTATGATTACTCTAGATACACATGGGTTTTATTCTTAAGTACCAAAGATGAGGCCTTAAAAAATTCATCACATTTTAAAAAATTACTCAAAATGACGTTAGTCAAAATATTTCTCACATTCGAAGTGACCATGGCACCGAATTTCAAAATCTAGGTTTTGAGGATTTTTGTAACTCAAATGGTATTAGACATAATTTTTCATCCCCTAGAACACCTCAACAAAATGGGGTTGTTGAAAGGAAAAATAGAACTTCAGAGGAAATGGCTAGAACCATGCTTTGTGAAAACAATTTGCCAAAATACTTTTGGGCAAAAGCCACTAATGCGGCTTGTTATATCATAAATAGAGTAATGATTAGGCCTATTTTGAAAAAAACTCCTTATGAGGTTTTAAAATCCAAAAAGCCTAACATTAGCTATTTTTATCCATTTGGTTGTAAATGTTTTGTTTTAAACAATGGAAAGATAATATACGCAAATTTGATGCTAAAAGTGATGAAGCTATTTTTCTTGGTTATTCTTTAAAATTTAAAGCCTATCGTGTATTGAATAAAAGAACTTTAGTTGTTGAAGAGTCTATTCATGTGGTTTTCGATGATAACCTCCTTTCGAGAAAGGATTCTTGTGATGATGATGATGTAGGGATCTTTTAAGCCAATGATGGTGGGCAATCATCAAAGATGGATGGAGTTCCAACCAAAAAAGAAGAAACACAACATCCACCTCTAGAAGCCTTGAAGGACATAAGTCTAGAGGAAAAGGAAGTGAGTTACCCAAGAGAGTAAAACTATGTCAAAGGTGGTGAGATTTTGGGTGATCCATCCAAAGGGGTAACCACTAGACTTTTCTCTTAAAAATGCATGTAATGTAGCATTTATCTCATGCATGGAGCCTAAGAATGTTAAAGAAGCATTAAATGATGATTAATGGATAATGGCCATGCAAGAGGAATTAAATCAATTTTAGAGAAGTCAAGTTTGGACATTAGTTGATAGGACTAGTAATAAATCTACTATAGGAACTAAATGGGTTTATAGAAACAAACTAGATGAGAGTGGTAACATAGTGAGAAACAAGATAGAATTGTTGCTCAAGAAAATGGAATCAATTTTGTTGAAACCTATCACCCGTAGCTAGAATGGAAGCCATTAGGATGCTACTAGCATTTGCATGTTATCACGAATTTAAGCTTTTTCAAATGGATGTAAAAAGTGCATTTTTAAATGGTTTTTTTAATGAAGAAGTGTATGTAGAACAACCACCCAGTTTTGAAGATCCAACTTACCCAAACCATGTTTTTAAACTTTCAAAAGCTTTATATGGTTTGAAACAAGCTCCTAGAGCTTGGTATGAGAAATTATCAATTTTTTTAATTGAAAACGGTTTTAATAAATGAAAGGTGGATACTACACTCTTCATTAACAGAATTGGCAAAGACATATTAGTAGTTCAAATATATGTTGATGATATAATTTTTGGTTCTACTAATGAAATGTTTTGCCAAGATTTTGCTAAGTTGATGCAAGGTGAATTTGAGATGAGCATGATGAGGGAGCTTTCATTCTTCTTGGGGCTCCAAATTAAACAAAGGAAGGATGACATCTTCATCAATCAAGCCAAGTACATCAAGGACATGCTCAAGAAGTTTGGCTTGTAGAGTGTGAAACCTTAAGCCACACCAATGAGTTCTTCCACAAAGCTTGACAAAGATGAAGGAGGTAAGTGTGTAGCTTTAAAGCTTTCTCGCTCTATGATTGGATCTTTGCTTTATCTTACCGTAAGTAGACCCGACATTATGTTTAGTGTTTGCTTGTGTACTGGATTTCAAGCTAGTCCTAGAGAATGACACCTTATAGCCGTTAAGAGAATCTTTAGGTACCTTAGAGATACACCTTGTTTAGGCCTTTGATACCCTAGAGAGTCTTCCTTTAACCTATATGCCTTCTCGAATTCGGATTATGGGGGTTGTAAGATAGATAGAAAGAGCACATCTAGCACATGTCAATTCCTAGGTAGTATGCTCATATCTTGGTTTTCTAAAAAGTAAAATAGTGTAGCATTATCTACCAGCGAGGCTGAATTTATATCCGTAGGGTGTTGTTGTGCGCAAGTCCTTTGGATAAAGCAACAACTCTTAGATTATGGAATTGATGTAGGTACCATCCCTATTAGGTGTGACAACACTAGTGCTACTTGTCTCACTAAGAATCCCATCCAACATTCTAGAACCAAACGCATAGAAATAAGGCATCATTTCATTAGAGATCATGTCTTGAAAAATGATGTAGTTCTAGAATATGTTGACACCTTGAACCAATTAGCGGATATTTTTACCAAACCATTAGACAAAGAGCGTTTTTGGTCTCTTGGGAGAGAGTTAGGTTGAACCAACCTCCCTTGATCCTTAGAGCCTCTTTTGGTCTTAAATATTATGCTTAAATTTGTTTGATTGATTGCTTTTGTTATTTGGCTCCTATATACATATATGCTTGTTGCTAGGGGGAGTATGCATCTATTTATGCTCATACATGATGTTCTCATATCATTCATATGCACTTCAATTCGATTAAAATCGAATTTTTGATCAACCTGCAGCCAAAATTGACATTTCTGGCACAAGAATATCGATACGGTGTTCCGCGTATCGATACGGGTCGTTTACAATCATTTCGATACAGGTTTACCTATACCAGTACGAATAGCGTATCGAAATGGCCTTAGAAGTGTTTCGGTACTGGGTTCGATACGCCACGTTGGCATATCGGTATTCATTCACAGCTGGGCAGGCTTTAAAGGCTTTAAATGAGGTTTTCACTTTAATTCAAATACCCTCTTTATTTCAAAACCCTAGATACGAAATTCTCTATAAAAACCTCCCAATCTCTCATATTTTCCCACATAACTCTTAAGAATTCTTGAGGGCTTTTAGTTTTTACATCAAACCCAAGCTACAATCATCAAGTTTGTGCATCTAAATCACTTCATTCATCCTTAATCTCAACTTCAAGGTATAAACCCTAACTTTTTTCTTTTTAATTTTCGTACATATATATACACTATTTTTGTACTATAATCATAGATTTAGAGCCTATATAGTATTGTTTTCAATATTTTTGTAAACACTTTTTCAAATCTAAAATTTTTGATTCGAATATAAAATTATATCATACAATTTTTAACACTATTTTTCAAGTTTTTCTTTACCAAAAATTCTTTTTACACTTGTATATATTTTTAAAATATATTGTATAGATTTTTGAAAACACCTTGATTATTGGATTAATTTTGGATCGAATGTATTGATTTATGCATACATCGTTTTCAGTTTCATTTTGTTTTTAGATTACGGCCCTTAAGAAACGAGCACGAAAGGACATTGCATTGAGTTCACGTTCTTCGTGTCCTCTTCCCGATCATATTGGTAATAGACCCAATCTTACCCACATTTATCAAAATTGTTTTAATAAACCTCAATATCCAGACGCCATGGAATATTTTAAAGAATTCCAAAGTTACAAAATTTGCCCCGAGCGTGTTACTTCAATCCCTTTTTTATCCTCCAGGAGATTTAAATTCAAATATCTTCATTAAATGCACGATTGGAAATTTATGAGTTTTTTAAGTATACCCGGGATTTTATACAGAAATCTTGTTTTGATTTTCTATTCCAACACTCGGTGTATTTACAACGAAAAACGAACTTTGGTCTTTGCAATTGAATCTTACTTAATGGGTAAGAAATTTCAAATTGATTCAAGTGTTTTAGCAAACTTTTTGGATCTTGAGGATACGAGGAATAGATGAAGAGGGTGAGTTGGGACATGTCCTTAGTGGTTCAGCGACCGTCCTTGATGCCCATGACCGTATCTTACATCTCATGATCACTTGGTGGTTTCGTCCATCCGGTGGGAAGAACTCTACCATCCACCAAGTTGATGATTTTTAGCTTCAATGCTTTCGTGAGGATAAGCGACCCAACCTTGCTCAGATTATGTTCAGTGAGCTCGTCTTTCTTGTTCAACATCACCACACCACTATGGTCACATCCTTCACATAAGGAACGGCTTTGAGCTATCTTTTCCATAAGATGGTTATTGATTGTTCATACGATCTTCCGGAACCTCTCACGGATCTCATTGATGAGCATTCTCTATGTCGCATCAAGTTCACTTATTATAATGGAGAATGGGTTCGTAACACTGATCTTCCGAGAGGTGTTAAGCCCGAACCGGTGGAGGCTCCTCAAGAAGTTCCAGTTCCACAAGCTCTAGTGGCCCAACTGAATCAAGATGCTCTCAAGGCTTTCCTCAATGAGAAGTTCACCTATTTACACACCACCATGGACTCCGGATTTGCCGCGATCGACACTCGTTTCACATCCTTGGAGGAAAGAGTAGCAGCTATTGAAAGTGACAAAAATCTATGGACATCACTCCTAACGCCTTTCATGGTGAATGGCGTCAATCTCATGGACCTCCGCCACAAATGTTGATGAGGATGGGGATAAAGAAGATGAAGACGCTGGAATGGACTCATAGGCATCTTGCATCTCATAGCATATCATATTAAGATTTAAGTTATGCACCTTTATTTTATGACTTTATGAACTCCTATGCTTTGTTTTTATTTGGTTTATATTTTTAGGATTTGAGTTGGATTGAACTTTGTTCCTTGAACTATTATTTGAAGTTAAATGCTTTTGTTGCTTATTTAATTGCTTGGAGTTGTTATAATTTTCTTATCTTATCCCTATTACATTGATTTTGATCTAACAAAAAGGGGGAGAAGTTTTAAAGAGCCAAATTTTTATTTATAGCCTTAAATTAAGGGGGAGTTTCTGAAAGATACTTAAAAATTTTCACTTTGGTTTTGTTATATCAAAAAGGGGGAGATTGTAAAACTTATGTTTGATTTTGATATAACAAAATGTTTAAGGACTAATTTGTAAAAGAAAATAAAATTTTAAGTACTCAAAAGTCTCACAAAATGACAAGGAAAAGTTTTCCAAAGTTATAAACTTAAACCCAAATAAGTGTTTCAAGCCAAATATACACAAATACGCCTAGGCGTATCGGTACACCCCTTGGTGTTTTGATACATTTTTTAGCTACTGGAATTTGTTTTTGCAAAGTGTACCGATACAGCTTAGCCCATTTTGATACGACCTTCATCTGGGTAAACATTTTAAGTGCTTCGTTTTGAAATGGCTCACACTCGTTTCAATACGGTTTCAAATTTGGTTTTAAGAAATTTCAAAACGTATTGATACGATTAACCCCGTACCGATACGGTTTGTCAAGATCTTCAAAGATCTTTGCATTAATTTTTTTGACAGTTGCTTGTCAATTATTGGAATCCTTAAACTTTAAATTTTGGTTAACCCGCACCGATACGCCCCTATGCGTATCGATACACTTTTTCATCCAAGATTCCAGTGAGCAAAATTCGTACCGGTACGACCTTGTCATTTCGATACGCCCCATGTTTTACACTATGATCATTTCGATACGACCTCCCGCGTATCGATATGACTTGTACAATAGCTATATTTTTGTTGTAATAGGTATCGATACGGGCCTTCGTGTACCGATACGGTTGTTCACCAAACAACATTTTTTGCGGGAAAGATGGTCCCCAACGGCTCTATTGATGACTTCAACCACCCAAACGACTAGAAATCAGTAAGGGGTATAAATACAAGTCTCCAATGCTACAGCAACAACTAATGAACCTACATTGATAAACATCCAAGCATTCAAGCAAAATCCAACCCTTTGAACTCATAAAGTCGAATCCTTGTACCCAACTTGTATTCTTCATTGTAATCTTTTATTTCAAGTTTGGGTTTGAGTGTTCTTGTAATTTTGGGCAAATATTTACCTTGTGAGGTCATTTTCTTTGCCATTTTCTTTCTTGTAAAAGAGTGACCTTTGATCAAGCTTTGGGTAGAAAGCTTTGATCGGTTGTAACGGTTGCCTCCTTAGCCTAGAAAAGGGAAAGAATTTCATAGTGAAATTGGTTGAAAATCCATAGTAGAAAGCTAAGGTAGTGGACGTAGAGCTTGTTAGAAGCTTGAACCACTATAAATCGTTATGTCCCATTATCTATCTTTTCGATTTGCTTCCATACGTTTTAAAAGAGCCAATCCACACCCATTTTGGCCAACATCTACATTAATTGATCATCCTAACAGTCACTAATTCGATTTAACATCAATTTAACATTCTAACTTCAATTTCATGTCTCTAACGTCTTTAATAAGATAAATACACACCAGAATCATAAAAATCAGATTTGGTCCTCTAACTTTTAAACTTGCCAAAATGATCCTTATACCTTTAACTTAGGGTTTTGCTTCCAAATAACAATTCAAGCTTACTAGATCATTAACTCATCATTACAAACCCTAAATTAAACTTGAATCCATAAACCTTAATCATCTTCATAAAAATCAAAACATGTAGAACTTAAATCCCAACTCAATATCATGATTTTAACATCATACTAACTTGATTTCAACTTGAATTCAATCATGGAATCATAAAATCTCAAAAGCCCCTATTGATCCATAAACCCTAATTTATTTCTCATGTAAATTCTCATCAATCAAGCATGAATTCCATGAATTATTGATATCAAAATATAGAGCTTGAAGAGTAGAACAACTTTGAAGTTGAAGAGATTACCTGAAAACTGAGTTTCGGGGCTTGAATCGAGCTTGGAAAATATTTTATCTTTTTTTCCCTAGCTCTCATGTTTTTGGCTCATCTGCACCATTATTTTATACATATAACTATTAAATGAATATTAAATTAATTTAATAGTAAAATTACAATTTTACCCTTTTTATCCAATGGTTGAGATTGATTTTATCATCAATCAACGGCCAAGATTTAATCTTCCATTTCCTCTTTCCAAAATTGCCCTTATAACTTTTTAAATATTTCAAAATTGCCATTGGGGCCAAGTGACCAATTTACCCTCCAACTAGTATTTATTTACTAGTTTGCCATTCTTGTAAAAATTCAACTAAGTCTAGTTGGAATCCAACCAACTGTAATAAAATATTCATAAAACAATATTTTATGAGTTTTCCATGGCTTTTGGATCAACCTCTGAAATTTTAGTTCGATCCGATTTCTCGATATTCATAAAATACTTCTACAACGATTTTACCTTTATCGAGCTGTCACATTTATTCCAATAATTCTATATTTCCATATTCGGGAAATCCACAATATCATCTCATAAAATTTTCCTTTCTTAAGATCTTAGACTGAATTTTCTTAACTCATTCTATTTTCCCAATACTTATTGAAAATCTTCATAGAATAAAATTTCTCTTAGAATTCCTTTATCGATAATACAAACGAATATTCTCTACTCTTATTGAGTCCAAAATATCAATCAGAAACACTTTTATGGGACCTTCCTAGAGGTCACCCATCCTAATATTTCCCTGGCTAGAGCACACTTAACAATTTTATTCGATCAAAATTTGGTACCTTTTACAGCATCTTAATTTTTAAAATCGATATCAAGGTACTTATTTCGATCCAATTCACTCCTATACTGAATAAAATTACTTATTGGGGAAATTTACACTTTAGTCCCCAAACTTTTCCAAAGTTTATACTTTAACCCCAAAACTTTCAAAATTTACATTTTGGTCACTAACCAAGAATTTGGGATATTACAATTCTTCCCCCCTTTAAGAAAATTCGTCCTCGAATTTTCAACACATACCAGTTTCAAACATTTGTAGATATTGCTCCCTCAATTTCTTTCAATTTCCCAAGTGACTTTTTCAATATTGTGATTCCTCCTTAGAGCTTCAAATATAATCTCTTGACAGATCAATTCTTTCGTAGCTTCTTTTCTAACCATCTCAGTAGTGTCACTACTTAACTTTCCAATTCTCCCTTTATATGTGCTGACAGTACATACATCTTATAATGAGATACTACTGAGTTATTTTCATCATAACTTCAATCCTTAATAGGAGCTAACTTCCATGCTTATTTCATTGTATCATATCCGCTATGGTTCATTTCTTGACCTCCAAGATTCGTCAATTGACGAAATCTATCATCGTTTTACTTTCCTTATTCTAGTTTCATTCCATCTTATACTAATGAGGAGCAGCATCAAGCCATACAATCAGCACATCAGTAATATGATATCCTAGGGGCATGTACTTACTGACAAATTCATATCAATCTTGGTTTAGCATCTAGAACCGGCTAAACCTTTACTCTGATACCATTAAATGTAACACCCTTAACGTATACTCGTAGACCGAATATACATTAAAGATGTTACGGAGTCGTTTAAAGAAATCCTGACTTATAATAATTTTTTATACATATAAATCTTGTCTTTATTAATCTAGCCCTTTTCTCGTTTTTCTTGAAATCATAACTTATGTGTAGTTGGCTAATTTCAACCCTGAATTAGTTTGTAAAACATATTAGTCAGTTATTAAAATGATAATACAATTCGGGGTGAAAAATAGGTTCACGACTTAGGCCCTTTCTTGATTTTAAAATCCTTATGCGATTACCGATAAATAAAAATTTAAACTGATTAAACACGATTTACTACCTTTTTAAGCTTACTGATTATTCATATTAACAAAGTAAGCTTCCTTTCTACTTTAGTTTATTCTTTCATATTACTAATACCTTATCTTGCTTTATCCATATATGATTCATCATTAAAACTGATCAATTATCTATCTTTTAATCTAATTTAATGCATCATATACTACCAGTAGATAAATAATTACATACCCACTAGAGATTATCGTAAGCTAGAATATCTTACTAATGTTTTGCAGATTGAAGCTTGATTAGTATGCTCAACTTCTCTTCAAGTACTCCATCTTAACCTACGTATGAATCAAACACACACGAAGTTTTCACTTAGTGAGGAAATAAACAAAATTAATAATAATTTAAACTTATTAAACTTTATGGCTACATTTATATAGCATGATATATGCCAATGCATTAACTTTTATGTTGCATTAGTGATAACTTACTATATGCTAATATCATAATATTTTCATTTTTGTTCATTTATCATAATATGTCATTTATACCTCAATGCATGAATATATATATCATGTTACAAGCCAATGAATGTGCTTGTTTTATTACCTTTAACATCATATCACTACTTACCATTAATGTTAAACTTTTAACTTACTTACCATTTTCATGCCTAATAACATAAGTTACCTCACATGTACTAAGACATATAAAAAATTTCCTTTGTCATGTAACCTGTAAAAATCAACATCTTATATACATATGCTAGGCATGGTAAGTCAATTTAATATTCTAAAAAAATCTCTTGTTTCCCTTTTGAATCATATTAAGATTACTTATACCAATTCTTTATACCTTTAGCCCACGAATTTTATAGAGAGAGAAACTTAAGTATGAGAGATTAGTACTCCCAAAGTACTAGTCACCGCAGTGACGATAAACATATAGACACATAAAGTGCCGGTAACATATACACACATAAGTGTCGGCATCATATAGACACATAAGTGTCGACATCATATCGATACATAAGTGGCGGCATCATATAGACACATAAGTGTCGGCATCATATAGACACATAAGTGTCAGTAAACATATAGATCTGAAGATCGGTGTGTAGCTACACGCAGTCCCAAACTGCTAGACCTCTAATGGCATGCCATTATACTGTAAATCTTTATCATAAACTTGGGCAATAAATCCATATAAATAACTTGTAAATTATCATTTTGTAAATGATTCATATATCACCATTATTCAATAATAACTTGCCATAATAGAACATAATAGGGCAGTTCAGACTCTATTATATACAAACCTTTTTCCTTTGCTCAATCATATAACTTATACAAAAACCATGTTATCATTTCAATAAAATCAAGTAAATAAAATTCTTAAAAGTCTACTAAAATACATTTCAAAACATATAAATGCACTCACCTGGGCCATTTATTAGCTTGCCTCACTAAGCTCTATTCGATCCTTTCTTTCATAGTACCTCGAACCCTCTTTTGAATCGAATCAAACTTCATTAATCACATGAATGTAAACAACAAATTGTTAGATTCAAATCTAACAATTTCTCAAACATGGTATCAAATCTAATCATTCGAATATACAGAATTTCCAAAATTTCCTTCCTTCCTTGAATTGTTCAAAAACTCATTATGGTCCTTAGTGACCAATTTGAACTTTCATTAACCCCTTTCAAGCTTACTAATTAACCTTAGATACAAAAATATATCAATTCTCATTTTCTGGCAGATTGCACTACATTCAAAGAAATATTTCTATAAAATAATTTACAACTCATAATTCGAATCCATTTTTTCTAAAAGAAACTAGATTCAATAAGCTTTTCACCCATATAAATTAATAGTCCGAATTCAACTTGTACGATTTATGGCGAATTTTCAAAGTCAATTACAGAGCTGGAATTCGGAACAGACTGGTGCTCTATTTTCTGACCTTTCGTCACTTAAAAATTCATATCTTTTGACTCGGAACTCGAAATCAGTTTCCGTTTGTTGGAAACGAAAATAGACGAACAAATCTTTATGTCGATATAAAATTTGCCATCTAGCCATTTTTGTAGAATTTATGGTGAGTTTTCAAACTTACTGCCATAATCCAATTTTATACACAGCTTCCATAAATAAACTTCAAATTTTTATACTTACTTCTCCACTTTTCAATTTAGTCCAATTGCTTGCTTTAAACCACCAACTCATCACCTTCTTCACCAAATAATTATTCAAAATAATTCTCCCTTATTTTTCATTCTTTGACAAAATAGACACTAAAGTGCAAAGATAAGGATTCAAGCTTCTTAACTTTGCAAACTAGTCCTCAATTCAACATTACTACCTTAACTCCATCGTTACAACTAAAAGTCAGATTTAGCCCCATACAAAACTTCATTTTCGATTTGGTCACTTAACTTTGACAATTTGTCAAAATGGTCACTAATTCGATTCAACATCAATTTAACATTCTAACTTCAATTTCATGTCTCTAACATCATTAATAACATAAATACACACCAAAATCATAAAAATCTGATTTGGTCCGCTAACTTTTAAACTTTTCAAAATGTTCTCTATACCTTTAACTTAGGGTTTTGCTTCCAAATAACAATTCAAGTTTATTAGATCATTAATTCAACATTACAAACCCTAAATTAAACTTGAATCCATAAAAAATCAAAACATGTAGAACTTAAATCCCAACTCAATATCATGATTTTAACATCATACTAACCTGATTTCAACTTGAATTCAATCATGGAATCATAAAATCTCAAAACCCCAATTGATCCGTAAACCCTAATATCTTTCTCGTGTAAATTCTCATCAATCAATCATGAATTCCATGAATTATTGATATCAAAAGATAGAGCTTGAAGAGTAGAACAACTTTGTAGTTGAAAAGATTACCTGAAAATCGAGTTTTGGGGCTCGAATAGAGCTTGGAAAAAAATCTCTCTATTTCTTTCACTATTTTGTTCATCTTTTCATCATTATTTTACACATATAACTATTAAATGAATATTAAATTCATTTAATAGTGAAATTACAGTTTTACCCTTTTTATCCAATGGTTGAGATTGATTTTATCATCAATCAAGGGCCAAGATTTAATCTTCCATTTCCTCTTTCCAAAATTGCCCTTATAACTTTTTAAATATTTCAAAATTACCATTGGGGCCAAATGACCAATTTGCCCTCAACTAGTTTTTATTTACTAGTTTGTCATTCTTGTAAAAATTCAACTAAGTCTAGTTGGAATCCAACCAACTGCAATAAAATATTCATAAAATAGTATTTTATGACTTTTCCAAGGCTTTTGGATCAGCCTCTAAAATTTCAGTTCGATCCGATTTCCGATATTCATAAAATACTTCTACTGCGATCTTACCTTTATCGAGCTGTCAGATTTATTCTAATAACTATATTTTTCCATATTCGGGAAATCCACAATATCATCTTTTAAAATTTCCTTTCCTAACATCTTAGACTGAATTTTCTTAACTCATTCTATTTTCCCGATACTTATCGAAAATCTTCATAGAATAAAATTTCTCTTAGAATTCCTTTATCGATAATCCATACGAATATTCTCTACTCTTACTGGGTCCAAAATATCGATCATAAACACTTTTATGGGACCTTCCCTGAGGTCACCCATCCTAATATTTCCCTGGCTTGAGCACGCTTAACAATTTTATTCGATCCAAATTTGATACCTTTTACTGCATCTTAATTCTTAAAACCGATATCAATGTACTTATTTCGATCTAATTCACTCTTATACTGATTAAATTACTTATTGGGGAAAGTTACACTTTAGTCCCCAAACTTTTCCAAAGTTTATACTTTAACCCCAAAACTTTCAAAATTTACATTTTGGTCACTAACAAAAAATTTGGGATATTATAGATTTAGTCACCAAAACAGTTTTGAAATCTTTCATTTTAGTCATTAGACCAAAATGTCTAAAAAATTAGATTTAATCACCTCAAATTGAATTTACCAAATTACTTAAAATATTAATTAAGTTGTAACCCCCTTGACCCGATCTAGCCAAAAGATCGAACTAAGCGACTTACATTAGGGTTTACTGAAATAAACCCCAAAGAAATTGCATTTGAACCGATCCATTTTTTCTTTTATCTTTTCTATATGCATTCTTAGGTCCTACGATGTGCATCCAAGACATAGTTAAAAACTCATCTCAATCAGGCATCATTTCGACATCCAATTTCCCGAATCCATATTTTAGGGACTAAAACATAATTTTCGATACTTAAACGAGCTTCCAAGAAATTAGAGTTACCAATCCTCAATTAGTCATATTACATGCCTTAATATTGTATCGCAACTCAAATTGATCATCCATACTCATTAATTGCATAGATAAGGAACAGGGACTAAAATGCAAAGATTCAAACTTCAAGCAGCATTTCCAACAAAAATAACGTCTAGTGTTCTGATACAGATGTCCACCGTATCGATACAGTTCTGGGAAGCATTTGTGTACTGATACGGTACTCAAGCGTATCGGTATAACTTGTATATTTTTCAAAAAGAAAAATTTCTAGTGGCTAAGGACCGTACCAGAATAGTGAACCGCATATCGAAACACTCCATGTTTCCATAACTACATGTACCGATACGGTTACCAGGCGTATCGGTATGGTAAGGTCAAATTTGCACCATTTGAGCCTACATAGGTCCCCGCGTATCGGCACCCTGAGGTACCGTAACGGTACGGTGAGACCTATAATGACCTCTAGGCCCAACATATGGCACTTTGTCTCAATATAACACCCTCCAATCAACATAAAAACGTCATATAACATCATAGGCACCCAATCATCAAACATAGTAACATTCCAACTGATCACACTAAGCATGGCATCAATCAAGCATCCACCTAAGAGCATGATCGCTACCAAAGCATGCTTAATGATTCCCAACCCCTCAAAACCACAAATAAAGTATCATACCAAACCATAACAACAATCCAAACTTATTACAACAAGGAGTATCTCAAAACACAACTCCCAAAACACCCGGTCACATTGCCTTCTTATTACTAGTTAAAACGTATTAAAACCCATACTTTGGATTGTATCAAATCCTTGGATCCTTCATTGCTCATGTGCTGCCCGAAAGAGCTATTTCTCTGGATTAATGAGGAAGAGAGAGTGTAAGCAATAAGCTTAGTGAGGGAAACCATAAAATGCTCATCAATGCATTAAAAACCATTTATTTCAAAACACATGTATAAATCTCATGGTAAAACATCTCACGCTTCTTATGTCATCTCAAAATATGAACATTTAAATCATTTTCGATACATGTATCATGGATTCAATCTCTACCACAATTTATGCTTCACTCCACAACACCTTTATAACAAGCTTAAAGAGCAACACATGTATAAATCACATTATACAAACAAAATCCATTTCTCATAATGCATTTTCTCATATGTTGGCTTTCAAGTGACTCAAAACCAGCAACCTTACGTTTCATAAAACATACCATATACACGGGTTCTCAAGTGGTTCACACAACCACTTCACATACATACCTCAACCAGAGTAATGGTACACTTGCTCTCCTCAATGGTTCAAATCGGAGTAATGGAACACTTACCCACCTCTACGGTTTGGATGTATAATCCACGAATAGGAGAAAATGGAACATTTACCCACCTAAACTACTGCGGTTCTCATGGTGGAGATTACAGACACTTTAACACCCTTTGACACATATGAGGCGAGTTTTTATAGTGCACTTTCAATCCTATGACCAGTCAACTATATCCGATAACATTTTAAACACAACCACTTGCTAATATATTCAATAACCAACATTACATCATTGTTTTACATATGCAACAATCATTCCAACACAAATACATTTAACCTTGTATTTTCGTATTCTCAAAAACATTTGCATAAACCATATGTTATTCTCACAAGTCATCGTCAAAGATTGTTTGCATTAGCTTTCACTTTCAAAACATGTATAATACGGTGAGTAATAAAACCATAAACATGTGCATGAGCTTTCATTTCATAAAAATCAAAATCGTGAGAAAGCTCATCCGATACTTACTTCTGAGCTTAGATAGGTGTATCAAACCTTATCTAAACTCCCACAACTCCTTCTCAAACCTTTGTATAGCAGTAAAATACTTTTCCACTCACCAACTAACCAACGCTCGATTGCCAATGCGCAATTTAAGCCTTCGCAACTCTCGTGCTTTCTTCTATATGAAAAAGATTCAGCTCCCCTGCTTTATCAAGCCAAAACAGAGGATTAAAAACACATCTCTGTATCAAAACCCTCCAGTAACCAACTAACCCAGCAACACCTCACAAGAATCAAACGAATACCTTCCGAAAACCAACAAGAACACCACCAACCCTTAATCAAACAAAGCCCATCCATCATCTAATGATTCTAACACATTACTGACATCAATTAACATCCAACAACAACCTACACATGAATTTGTTTCTCCAGCAACACCACAACAACTAGATCACACCAAAAACCAACTATAAAGAATCTAAAAACTAATAATCCATATAGTTTCGGGATTCCATTGATTAAGAAATCCTCTCAACATTAAAACAAATCTAAATTAAGATGTAAATCAATTAAATTCATCACCAAAATAGATCCAATGCAGTTTCCATAAATTGTCCAAGAAAATTCAATTTAATTAACAAATCAATGTCTAAACCATAGTTCCACAATATAAATCAACAACAAAGGGTCAAGAACTTGAGAATCTCATTAAAGAACCTTTAATTAGAGGAGAGAAACAAAAATCACCTCTAATTGCTGATTTCTCCTTAATTGGCCAAGATTTGATGAAATCCAAAGAAGTTTTGCAAAGATAATTGAAGAAATCAAATAGGAAATCAATGAAGATTGATTTATGGAGATTTAGAAGTAGAAATATCAGTTTGGTTGTTGATAAAGTTGAGAGAAAAGATTTTGAGAAAAGTAGTTTCGTGAGAAAGTGTTTTTAGAAAATAAAGATTTTTTTTAAGTTCTCATTTAACCATTTGTTAAACCCTTTAAAAATACTTTTAAAATAGCCAAAATTAAGAGAGAAATTTGTTGAAAAAAATTGTCAAATAGCTCCTTAAAGATTCTAAGTTTTGATCATTTTTTGATTTAGTCACCAAAATAGTTTTGAAAACTTTCAATTTAGTCACTAGACCAAAATGTTATAAAATCAGATTCAATTTCCTCAAATTGACTTCACCACATTACTTAAAATATTAATTAATTAATTTAAAACATTTTTCCATATTTTATTTTCCCCAAAATCACTTTTATAAAATTGTTTTCCCGAAACTATTCCAACTGCCTAAACCGGTTCTCACGAGCCACTGATCCAACATGGTTCGCATCTAGGACAATTTTTAGGGCGTTACAACTCTCTCCCTCTTAAGAAATTTTGTCCTCAAAATTTACTGATAAGTGTTCAAAAGTACTATTATTACCCTTTTTACTTATATTATTGTTAGACTTAAGCTCATATTAGTTGCATAATTAGTCATTCATGCATTAATTCATGTTTCTTTGCATCGTTGAGCTTGATTACATAACTTAGTGATTTTTGTGGAAAAAGATGCTACTTTGGTGTGTTTTTGTGTGTGTGCATAATCACTTGCCTAAACAAGGCTAAAACCAGTTGCCAGGGCAGTACATGAAGGAGATGCCGACGTAGTTGCCAGGGCAATGCATGAATGAGATGCCGAGCTAGTTGCCAAGGCAATTTTCGATAAAGAATAAGATTATATGGTATTCGAAATTGATGACTAGATAAGCCAAAGATGACGTGGAGAAAAGTTAAATCCCAAATGAGTTTGATTTCCATGAAGAGGTTAAAGAGAAATTAAATCCCAAGAAGATAGGAGAAGTTCTCGAAGGAATTTAAATATAATAAAGAATTATATTCTTTAAAGATATTTAATTCCAACTTAACTTCCTCCTCAAGAAGGATTTTGACCTAGCCATCTCCTATTTAAAGGACCAATCCGTCAAAGAGCAAGAGGAGAGAAATTTTGACAAACTCCAAAGGGGAAGAAGTGAAAGATTTCGACAAGGGAGAAAGCTTGGAGGGAGAGTTCGATTCAGAGGTTTTCCAAAGAGGGCTGATCAATTTTTTCTTCTTTTTCTTTGCTTCCATTAGATTCATGGTTTGGGGATTATTCTTTGTATATCTTTTGAACCCAACCATGAACTAACTTGATTGGTTGGGGTTATTATGTTTTGTTGTTGTGAAAAACAATTGGATTTTGTTTAGGTTTTTGAGTTGAAATTCAATTTTCAAAGTTTGTTCATTCTTAGTTCTCAATCTTGTTTGCGAGTGAATTGGGAGAGGATCTCATAACTTCATCTATTTATCTAATATCGGGAGAGTTAGATTCAAGAAACGAATGAGCATAGTCTTTATTCAATCAATTGATGGTGATGACTAATCCGGCTTAGGAATAAGTTTAGGATTTCAACGGCTAAGAGGAAGCGCAAGATTGGTGGTTGTTCACCCTTGATTCACGCAGGGATGTATTATCAAGGCATGCAAAAATAGCTAGAGTTTCGACTTAGGGATAAGAAGAAACCATTGAAGAACGCTTCGCCGAACTTTGGAAGTGAATGTTCAATTGCCCAAGCAATCGACCCATCCTTAATTGCCCAGGAAATCGCAGGAGCAGTACCCAGGAAATCGTAGGAGCATTGCCCAGGCAATCTGATCCGACAATGAGGGGGAATTGCCCTGGCAACCGACCAGGCAACAAGACAAAATTGGCCTGGCAGTCAACCAGGCAATTGCAACCAAATTGCCTTGGCAATCGACTAGGCAATCATAACAGAATTGCCCTGGCAATCCGGCTGCTACTCAATCACCAAGGCTATCCAATTGGCTATCACACCTCAACTCACGATAACCTGGCCTATTCTATCTTTTACTTTCATCTATTCTTTTAGTTTATTGCTTTTACTTTACTCGTTAAAATCAACTCCTACTATCAATTGTGTTTTTACTTTTACAGTGCGATAACTAAAGCAAAGTGGTCTAAACCAATCCCTGTGGAGACGATACTCGTATCACTTTATTACTTGCGACGTGTATACTTGCACAATTGCATAGCACTTATTACGCGCAACAAGTTTTTGCCACCGTTGCCGGGGATTGGCAATTGGTGTTAGTTGTTTTTGTTAATGCATTTTTTTCTCTTAGTTTTACTAACTTTTCTTTTTGTTTGTTTTATCAAAAAAATTAGGTGCGCTACAAGTTAAGGGACATCAACATGTCGGGAAATAAAAGTCGATCTATTCGAGAGTTGATGTTGGAAGATATGAATCAATCCAATCATGAGTTTCTTGCACCCTTTGATGATTACCTATACCAACCGAGAAAAGCCCAAATAACCTATACCGTGGAAAACTCTTTTGCTATGTGTTTGAAAATTGCCCTCAGATTTTCGGTGCATATGACTACATGGAGGACCATAGAGGGAACCAACAGCAAAATTCTTCATGGTATGGTCAAAAAGCTCAAATTTTTTTTTTACCATAACAATTTTCCACAGCAACAGATATGCCATGGAAATGTAGTCCTTTTCAAGAGCATTCCAATTCCTTGGAGGAAACGTTGCTAGCTTCCTTGGCTAGACTTGAAGGATCAATTGAAGAGATTCGAGAGCTATCAAAGTCCATGGGTACGAGGATAGCTCAGTGGGATGCAACCTTATGGGATTCAGAAGATCAATTGAGGAGATCCACATATGTCATGGATAACATGCACCAACAATCCATTCCGGGGGATACTGACATCCCAAGGAAAGAGGATAAGGAGCAATGCAAAGAAAGCTCTCTGATGTGTGGGGAACAACTAGAACCTCCAAGTCAAGAGGATGCCAATGAGAGAGACTGCCCAGCACATGATGAGCCTAAGCAACAAATTACCTCGGCAATGATTGAGGAGCCTGAACAGAGCAATGCCGCGACAACACTCGATGAAGCTGAGAACAACAATACTACAACAAATTCTGAGAGCCTGATGCCCAGAAGGTTACAACATTGATGTTGAAGTAGGAATTCGTAGATTTCTCTCATCTACAGTTGCCACGGCAATTACACGACCACATGAAAGATCAACGAGATGATAATACATTGCCAATGGAATATGAGTAGGTACTGGTTGAACCTTTTGAATTCTTTAAAAACTTACCTCGTCCATTGCAGGTATGTCTTGAGGAACCGATGTTGGTAGATTTGAAGCCATCGAAATCTCTACTGATGGAGATGTTTGAGAGGCCAAAAGAAAAAGGTGTTTGGATTCGTAATGCTTTTCAGAAAATTGGTTCTTCCCTTGACTTACAACAAATTTTGGCAACTGATTGCCACGACAATTGGCTAGAGCAGTAATTGCCATGACAACAAAGGCTACATCCAACCATGATAGAGCCCGACAAGAATGAGGTAATTAAATGGTTGGATGTTGATATAATTTTTCCTAATAATATATACATGCCTTCAGGAACAATAGAAAGGTGGAAGATGTGCATGGACTACAAGGGAACATGAAAGAAAGACACATCCACAATGGTAACGTAAAAGGGAGTAGTGGCAAGCGCATTGGCCAAACTCTTTTTGGGCAATATTGTCACCCGATGGAGGGTACGGATGGACTATAAGAAGTATCAGAAATTACTCTCCTCAAGTTTTCCCAGATATGCAGTAACATTAGAAGATGCATGATGGCACTCTTTTTAGACATGGTCGAAGACTTCCTTGAGATCTTTATGGATGATTTTTCTGTTTTTGGTAATGACTTCGACAGTTGCCTCGGCAATTTAGAGAAGGTGTTGGCAAGATGTGAAGAAACCGATTTAGTCCTTAATTGGGAGAAGTGCCATTTTATGGTAGATGAAGGAATACGGCCAAAAGATTTCATCCAAGGGAATTGAAGTAGACAAAGCCAAGGTGGACGTGATCGAGAGTTTACCCCCACCAAGTTTGATTAAAGGAATTCGAAGCTTTCTTGGACATGCAGGTTTTTACAGGAGGTTCATTCATAATTTTTCTAAAATTACTAAACCCTTCTGCAATTTGCTTGAACAGGATAAAGTCTTCAATTTTGATGATTCTTGCACCCAAGCATTCAAAACCCTAAAGGAAAAGCTTGCCTCGTCACCCATTATCGTTCCACCAGATTGGACGCTACCTTTTGAGCTCATGTGTGATGCAAGTGATTTCGCAGTAGGAGCAGTCCTAGGCCAACGCACAGGTAAGACCTTTCATGTGATGTACTAGGCTAGTAAAACTCTTAATAGTGCTCAAGTGAATTACACAACAAAGGAGAAAGAGTTACTAGTCGTAGTTTTCGCATTTGACAAGTTCTGATCCTATTTGATTGGTACAAAGGTAATTGTCCATACGGACCATTCGGCAATTAGGTATCTATTTGCTAAAAAGAATGCCAAACCTCATTTGATTCATTGGATATTGCTTTTACAAAAGTTTGATATTAAAATTAAGGACAGGAAAGGAACAGAAAATCAAGTGGCCGATCACTTATCACGCTTAGAATGCAATAGGGAGGAGGACGCCGATGTAGAGATATGTGATGCATTCCCAGATGAGCAACTGTTAGTTGCCTCGACAACCATGGATGTGCACGCCTTGGTAACCACTAACGCCTCAGAAACCATGGATGCACATGCCTCGACAACCCTTGATGCGCAAGCCTCAACAACCCTCGATGATTCGACAACCATGGATGTACATGCCTCGGCAACCCTTGACGCCGCAGCAACTCTTGACGCGCACGCCTCAGCAACTCCAGATGCGTACGCCTCGGCAACCACTGATACGCACGCCGCAAAAACCATGGATGCGCATGCCTCGGCAACCCCTGACTCCTCGGTAACCCTCGACGCGCATGCCGCGACAACTCTAGGCGTGCACGTCTCAGCAACCATGGAAGCAATTGCCACGGTAACACATACCTCGGCAATACCCTGGTACGCGGATTTAGTTAATTTCCTTGTTTGTGGTATTTTACCTTATGGCCTTACTCACCAAGGGAAGAAGCGGTTCCACCATGATGCTAAGCATTACTTTTGTGACGAGCCTCTGTTGTTTAAACAATGTACAAATCAGGTTATATGCTGGTGTGTCCTTGAAGAAGAGCAGTAGAATGTACTCCGGAAATGACATTCTTCACCCTATAGAGGATATTTTGGAGGAACTCGTACATCGGCCAAAGTTTTGTAATCTGGTTTGTATTGGCCAACACTGTACAAAGATGCCCAAGAGTTCTACAAGCAATGTGATCATTGCCAAAGGACGAGCAATATCTCTAGACGACATGAGATGCCGCTCCAAAACATTATCAAGGTGGAATTGTTCGATGTATGAGGGACCGATTTTATGGGACTTTTCCCATCTTCAATCGGCAACCTCTAAATTCTAATTGTCGTTGACTACGTGTCTAAATGGGTTGAGGCAGCTGCAGTTCCCAACAACGATTCCAAGTCTGTGCAACGATTCTTGCAAAAAAACATATTTACACGGTTTGGGATACCGAGAGCAATTATTAGTGAAGGAGGAAAGCATTTTGACAACAGACTTATTGCCAAGATGTCGCAACGCTTCGGTATATCGCACAAGATTGCCACGACATATCACCCACAAACCAATAGGCAAGCAGAAATTTCCAACCGGGAATTGAAGGATATACTCGAGAAAGTTGTAAATCCCTCTAGGAAGGATTAGTCAAGAAGACTAGATGACGACTTTTGGCATATCGTATCTGCATTCAAAACACCCTTAGATATTTCCCCCTTCCGACTTGTCTATGGCAAAACATGCCATCTACCGGTGGAAATTGAACACAAGGCATATTGGGCAATCAAGACCGTGAATATGGATTGGGAAAGTGCCGAAAAAAGCATTTGTTGGACCTCAACGAGATAGAAGAATTTCGTGCACTCGCCTATAACAATGCACGAATATACAAGGAGAAAACAAAGCAATGGCACGACAAGAAACTATTGTCGCGACAATTCATGTCAGGGCAACTAGTTCTCTTATTCAATTCTCGGTTGAAACTTTTCCTGGGAAAACTAAAATCAAGATGGTCTGGACCATTCAAAGTTGTCAAACCATTCTCCCATGGTGCCGTGATAATCAAGTCCATTACCGACGACCATGAATTCAAAGTTAACAGACAAAGATTGAAGTACTACAACGGTGCCTATGTAGAATGTAACAAAGAAGTTGACACCTTAGGAGATGCATAAGCATGCTCTCCTTTCGATATTTTCTTTTTCTTTTTATTCTTTTTCAAACTATTTTTCTATTATTTTCGGTTATTTTTTTCTCTTTATTTATTTTTGGAATTTTTAGGAGATATTTTATTTTTCTTCATTATCTTTAGTTTCCAGGTTTTCTTTGTTTTCTTTTCTTTTCCACAACAAGACTCACAACCACCATGCTACGAAAATTCACTGCCGACTACTTGCCACAGCAACCACAACAGAGATTGCCCAGGCAACAACAATGGCGTCGGTAACTTCTGATGCCCAAACATGGATCAAATCAAAGCAATGCTATTTACGCGGTACCAGCCACAAACATTCAACCACCGATCGGAAAATGAATCAAGCAAACGGCACGAAAGAAACTTATCACTCGAGGTGACTACCTCTTTGACTAACTCATTTCATTTAGTTTCTTTTAAATTTTGTTTCACTTTTACATGCATTGAGGACAATGCTTCTCTCGAGTTTGGGGGGTGTTGGTTTCTAGTTAGTTTCATGTTTAGTTGCATTCATCTTTAGCAATCATATATAGGCTGCATATATTACTTGCCATGCCTTTAATTGGATTTAATTGCTTAAGACTTGTTGAATATCCAATGATTAATTTTTTGCACTGCACTTAATTGAAATAACCTTTAATTTTAGGATTGCATGAAAAGAACTTAGAATTTTACTATGATGCTAATTTTTTTTACACGGTTGTGGCTTGTTGATTGAAAGAAACTTAGTGAACATAGGTTGCTTGAAATTTGGGTAAATTTAGAATTGAAAATTAAAAGTTAAATTCTTGCTAGAGGTGCCCGAAACTGGCTCTAGTAGTAAATGCACTTTCTTGCTAGAGGTGCCCGAAACTGGCTCTAGTAGTTAATGCACATTAAAGAATAGCTAGAGGTGCCCGAAATTGGCTCTAGTTGACTAAAATAAAATGAGAAATTGCTTACTTTGCTAGAGGTGCCCGAAAATTGGCTCTAGTGAAAATAAAAATAAATGCCCCGATAATTAACTTGATAAAAGCCTATTCTTCACATAGAATCTTTAAAATCAACTTGTACACAACTACACACACACATTGTTATGAGCATTATAGTTTGGTTCCGGGTAATTTTTGTGCTATCCAAAAAATTAAAAGGTGATCATACTTTGTGCCACGGTTCTGAGGTTTGAATTCAAGTTTGAAGCATGTCTTTGATGATTAATGTCTTGGCGGGTAATTGTTAGTTTGCATTGCTTGAGGACAAGCAATAGTTCGAGTTTGGGGGTGTGATAAGTGTTCAAAAGTACTATTTTTATTACCTTTTTTATTCATATTATTGTTAGACTTAAGCTCATATTAGATTCATGGTTTGGGGATTATTCTTTTTATATCTTTTGAACCCAACCATGAACTAACTTTATTGGTTGGGGTTATTGTGCTTTGTTGTTGTGAAAAACAATTGGATTTTGTTTAGGTTTTTGAGTTGCAATTCAATTTTCAAAGTTTGTTCATTCTTGGTTCTCAATCTTGTTTGCGAGTGAATTGGGAGAGGATCTCGTAACTTCATCTATTTATCTAATATAGGGAGAATTAGATTCAAGAAATGAATGAGCATGGTCTTTATTCAATCAATTAGTGGTGAAGACTAATCCGGCTTAGGAATAAGTTTAGGATTTCAATGGCTAAGAGGAGCGCAAGATTGGTTGTTGTTCACCCTTGATTCACGCAGGGATGTATTATCAAGGAATGCACAAATAGCTAGAGTTTTGACTTAGGGATAAGAAGAAACCATTGAAGAACGCTTCGCCGAACTTTGGAAGTGAATGCTCAATTGCCCAGGAAATTGACCGATTCTTAATTGCCCAGGCAATCGCGAGAGCATTGCCCAGGAAATCTGATCAGACAACGAGGGGGAATTGCCCTGGCAACCGACCAGGCAACACGGCAAATTGCCTCTGGCAATCAACCTAGGCAATTGCAAATGGAGGACATTTGGAGGAACTCGTACCCATGACCAAAGTTTTGCAATCGGTTTGTATTGGCCAACATTGTACAAAAGATGCCCAAGACTTTTACAAGCAATGTGATCGTTGCGGAAGGGCGGGCAATATCTCTAGGCGACATGAGATGCCGCTCGAACATCATCGAGGTGGAATTGTTCGATGTATGGGGATCGATTTTATGGGACCTTTCCCATCTTCATTCGACAACCTCTACATTTACTTACTTGCCGTCGACTACGTGTCTAAATGGGTTGAAGCATTGCGGTTCCCAACAAGCGATTCCAAGACCGTTACAGCGATTCTTGCGAGAAAAACATATTTACGGTTTGGGATGCGAGAGCAATTATCAGTGATGAAGGCAAGCATTTTGACAACAGACTAATTGCCAAGATGTTGCAGCGCCGGCATATCACACAAGATTGCCACGGCATATCACCCACAAACCAATGGGCAGCGAAATTTTCAACCGGGGTTGAAGGGTATACTCGAAAGTTGTAAGTCATTAAGACTAGATAGCGCACTTTGGGCATATCATGCTTTGCATTCAAAACACCCTTAGGTATGTCCCCCTTCGACTTGTCTATGGCAAAACATGCCATCTACGGTGGAAATCGAACACAAGGCATATTGGGCAATCAAGACCGTGAATATGGATTGGGAAAGTGCGGACAAAAGCGTTTGTTGGACCTCAGCGAGATAGAAGAAGACTTGTTGAATATCAATGATGAATTTTTTTGCACTTAATTGAAAGAACCTTTAATTTTAGGATTGCATGAAAGAACTTAGAATTTTACTATGATGCTGAAATTTTTTTTACAGTTGTGGCTTGTTGATTGAAAGAAACTTAGTGAACTTAGGTTGCTTAAAATTTGGGTAAATTTAAAATTGAAAATTAAAGTTAATTTCTTGCTTCTATCTTTTACTTTCATCTATTCTTTTAGTTTATTGCTTTTACTTTACTCGTTAAAATCAACTCCTACTATCAATTGTGTTTTTACTTTTACAGTGCGATAACTAAAGCAAAGTGGCCTAAACCAATCCCTGTGGAGACGATACTCGATACTCGTATCACTTTATTACTTGCGACGTGTATACTTGCACAATTGCATAGCACTTATTACGCGCAACAAGTTTTTGCCACCGTTGCCGGGGATTGGCAATTGGTGTTAGTTGTTTTTGTTAATGCATTTTTTTCTCTTAGTTTTACTAACTTTTCTTTTTGTTTGTTTTATCAAAAAAATTAGGTGCGCTACAAGTTAAGGGACATCAACATGTCGGGAAATAAAAGCCGATCTATTCGAGAGTTGATGTTGGAAGATATGAATCAATCCGATCATGAGTTTCTTGCACCCTTTGATGATTACCTATACCAACCGAGAAAAGCCCAAAGAACCTATACCGTGGAAAACTCTTTTGCTATGTGTGGAGAACATCATGTGTTTGAAAATTGCCCTCACATTTTCGGTGCATACGACTACATGGAGGACCATAGAGGGAACCAACAGCAAAATTCTTCATGGTATGGTCAAAAAGCTCAAAATTTTTTTTACCATAACAATTTTCCACAGCAACAGATATGCCATGGAAATGTAGTCCTTTTCAAGAGCATTCCAATTCCTTGGAGGAAACGTTGCTAGCTTCCTTGGCTAGACTTGAAGGATCAATTGAAGAGATTCGAGAGCTATCAAAGTCCATGGATACGAGGATAGCTCAGTGGGATGCAACCTTATGGGATTCAGAAGATCAATTGAGGAGATCCACATATGTCATGGATAACATGCACCAACAATCCATTCGGGGGATACTGACATCCCAAGGAAAGAGGATAAGGAGCAATGCAAAGAAAGCTCTCTGATGTGTGGGGAACAACTAGAACCTCCAAGTCAAGAGGATGCCAATGAGAGAAACTGCCCAACACATGATGAGCCTAAGCAACAAATTACCTCGGCAATGATTGAGGAGCCTGAACAGAGCAATGTCGCGACAACACTCGATGAAGCTGAGAACAACAATACTACAACAAATTCTGAGAGCCTGATGCCTAGAAGGTTACAACATTGATGTTGAAGTAGGAATTCATAGATTTCTCTCATCTACAGTTGCCACGGCAATTACACGACCACATGCAAGATCAACGAGATGATAATACATTGCCAATGGAATATGAGCAGGTACTGGTTGAACCTTTTGAATTCTTTAAAAACTTACCTCGTCCATTGCAGGTATGTCTTGAGGAACCGATGTTGGTAGATTTGAAGCCATCAAAATCTCTACTGATGGAGATGTTTGAGAGGCCAAAAGAAAAAGGTGTTTGGATTCGTAATGCTTTTCAGAAAATTGGTTCTTCCCTTGACTTACAACAAATTTTGGCAACTGATTGCCACGACAATAGGCTAGAGCAGTAATTGCCATGACAACAAAGGCTACATCCAACCATGATAGAGCCCGACAAGAATGAGGTAATTAAATGGTTGGATGTTGATATAATTTTTCCTAATAATATATCCATGCCTTCAGGAACAATAGAAAGGTGGAAGATGTGCATGGACTACAAGGGAACATGAAAGAAAGACACATCCACAATGGTAACGTAAAAGGGAGTACTGGCAAGCGCATTGGCCAAACTCTTTTTGGGCAATATTGTCACCCGATGGAGGGTACGGATGGACTATAAGAAGTATCAGAAATGACTCTCCTCAAGTTTTCCCAGATATGCAGTAACATTAGAAGATGCATGATGGCACTCTTTTTAGACATGGTCGAAGACTTCCTTGAGATCTTTATGGATGATTTTTCTATTTTTGGTAATGACTTCGACAGTTGCCTCGGCAATTTAGAGAAGGTGTTGGCAAGATGTGAAGAAACCGATTTAGTCCTTAATTGGGAGAAGTGCCATTTTATGGTAGATGAAGGAATACGGCCAAAAGATTTCATCCAAGGGAATTGAAGTAGACAAAGCCAAGGTGGACGTGATCGAGAGATTACCCCCACCAAGTTTGATTAAAGGAATTCGAAGCTTTCTTGGACATGCAGGTTTTTACAGGAGGTTCATTCATAATTTTTCTAAAATTACTAAACCCTTCTGCAATTTGCTTGAACAGGATAAAGTCTTCAATTTTGATGATTCTTGCACCCAAGCATTCAAAACCCTAAAGGAAAAGCTTGCCTCGGCACCCATTATCGTTCCACCAGATTGGACGCTACCTTTTGAGCTCATGTGTAATGCAAGTGATTTCGCAGTAGGAGCAGTCCTAGGCCAATGCACAGGTAAGACCTTTCATGTGATGTACTAGGCTAGTAAAACTCTTAATAGTGCTCAAGTGAATTACACAACAAAGGAGAAAGAGTTACTAGTCGTAGTTTTCGCATTTGATAAGTTCTGATCCTATTTGATTGGTACAAAGGTAATTGTCCATACGGACCATTCGGCAATTAAGTATCTATTTGCTAAAAAGGATGCCAAACCTCATTTGATTCGTTGGATATTGCTTTTACAAGAGTTTGATATTAAAATTAAGGACAGGAAAGGAACAGAAAATCAAGTGGCCGATCACTTATCACGCTTAGAGTGCAATAGGGAGGAGGACGCGGATGTAGAGATATGCGATGCATTCCCAGATGAGCAACTGTTAGTTGCCTCGACAACCATGGATGTGCACGCCTTGGCAACCACTGACGCCTCAGAAACCATGGATGCACATGCCTCGGCAACCCTTGATGCGCAAGCCTCGGCAACCCTCGATGATTCGACAACCATGGATGTGCATGCCTCGGCAACCCTTGACGCCGCAGCAACTCTTGACGCGCACGCCTCAGCAACTCCAGATGCGTACGCCTCGGCAACCACTGATACGCACGCCGCGAAAACTATGGATGCGCATGCCTCAGCAACCCCTGACGCCTCGGTAACCCTCGACGCGCATGCCGCGACAACTCTAGGCGTGCACGTCTCAGCAACCATGGAAGCCATTGCCACGGTAACACATACCTCGGCAATACCCTGGTACGCGGATTTAGTTAATTTCCTTGTTTGTGGTATTTTACCTTATGGCCTTACTCACCAAGGGAAGAAGCGGTTCCACCATGATGCTAAGCATTACTTTTGTGACGAGCCTCTTTTGTTTAAACAATGTACAAATCAGGTTATATGCCGGTGTGTCCTTGAAGAATAGCAGTAGAATGTACTCCGGAAATGACATTCTTCACCCTATAGAGGATATTTTGGAGGAACTCGTACATCGGCCAAAGTTTTGTAATCTGGTTTGTATTGGCCAACACTGTACAAAGATGCCCAAGAGTTCTACAAGCAATGTGATCATTGCCAGAGGACGAGCAATATCTCTAGACGACATGAGATGCTGCTCCAAAACATTATCAAGGTGGAATTGTTCGATGTATGAGGGACCGATTTTATGGGACTTTTCCCATCTTCAATCGGCAACCTCTAAATTCTAATTCCCGTTGACTACGTGTCTAAATGGGTTGAGGCAGCTGCAGTTCCCAACAACGATTCCAAGTCTGTGCAACGATTCTTACAAAAAAACATATTTACACGGTTTGGGATACCGAGAGCAATTATTAGTGAAGGAGGAAAGCATTTTGACAACAGACTTATTGCCAAGATGTTGCAACGCTTCGGTATATCGCACAAGATTGCCACGACATATCACCCACAAACCAATGGGCAAGCAGAAATTTCCAACCGGGAATTAAAGGATATACTCGAGAAAGTTGTAAATCCCTCTAGGAAGGATTAGTCAGTAAGACTAGATGACGCACTTTTGGCATATCGTACTGCATTCAAAACACCCTTAGATATTTCCCCCTTCCGACTTGTCTATGGCAAAACATGCCATCTACCGGTGGAAATTGAACACAAGGCATATTGGGCAATCAAGACCGTGAATATGGATTGGGAAAGTGCCGGAAAAAAGCATTTGTTGGACCTCAACGAGATAGAAGAATTTCGTGCACTCGCCTATAACAATGCACGAATATACAAGGAGAAAACAAAGCAATGGCATGACAAGAAACTATTGTCGCGACAATTCATGTCTGGGCAACTAGTTCTCTTATTCAATTCTCGGTTGAAACTTTTCCTGGGAAAACTAAAATCAAGATGGTCTGGACCATTCAAAGTTGTCAAAGCATTCTCCCATGGTGCCGTGATAATCAAGTCCATTACCGACGAACATGAATTCCAAGTTAACAGACAAAGATTGAAGTACTACAACGGTGCCCATGTAGAATGTAACAAAGAAGTTGACACCTTAGGAGATGCAAAAGCATGCTCTCCTTTCGATATTTTCTTTTTCTTTTTATTCTTTTTCAAACTATTTTTTCTATTATTTTCGGTTATTTTTTTCTCTTTATTTATTTTTGGAATTTTTAGGAGATATTTTATTTTTCTTCATTATCTTTAGTTTCCAGGTTTTCTTTGTTTTCTTTTCTTTTCCACAACAAGACTCACAACCACCATGCTACGAAAATTCACTGCCGACTACTTGCCACAGCAACCACAACAGAGATTGCCCAGGCAACAACAATGGCGTCGGCAACTTCTGATGCCCAAACATGGATCAAATCAAAGCAATGCTATTTACGCGGTACCAGCCACAAACATTCAACCACCGATCGGAAAATGAATCAAGCAAACGGCACGAAAGAAACTTATCACTCGAGGTGACTACCTCTTTGACTAACTCATTTCATTTAGTTTCTTTTAAATTTTGTTTCACTTTTACATGCATTGAGGACAATGCTTCTCTCGAGTTTGGGGGGTGTTGGTTTCTAGTTAGTTTCATGTTTAGTTGCATTCATCTTTAGCAATCACATATAGGTTGCATATATTACTTGCCATGCCTTTAATTGGATTTAATTGCTTAAGACTTGTTGAATATCCAATGATTAATTTTTTGCACTGCACTTAATTGAAATAACCTTTAATTTTAGGATTGCATGAAAAGAACTTAGAATTTTACTATGATGCTAATTTTTTTTACACGGTTGTGGCTTGTTGATTGAAAGAAACTTAGTGAACATAGGTTGCTTGAAATTTGGGTAAATTTAGAATTGAAAATTAAAAGTTAAATTCTTGCTAGAGGTGCCCGAAACTGGCTCTAGTAGTAAATGCACTTTCTTGCTAGAGGTGCCCGAAACTGGCTCTAGTAGTTAATGCACATTAAAGAATAGCTAGAGGTGCCCGAAATTGGCTCTAGTTGACTAAAATAAAATGAGAAAAAATTGCTTACTTTGCTAGAGGTGCCCGAAAATTGGCTCTAGTGAAAATAAAAATAAATGCCCCGATAATTAACTTGATAAAATCCTATTGTTCACATAGAATCTTTAAAATCAACTTGTACACAACTACACACACACATTGTCACGAGCATTATAGTTTGGTTCCGGGTAATTTTTGTGCTATCCAAAAAATTAAAAGGTGATCATACTTTGTGCCACGGTTCTGAGGTTTGAATTCAAGTTTGAAGCATGTCTTTGATGATTAATGTCTTGGCGGGTAATTGTTAGTTTGAATTGATTGAGGACAAGCAATAGTTCGAGTTTGGGGTGTGATAAGTGTTCAAAAGTACTATTTTTATTACCTTTTTTATTCATATTATTGTTAGACTTAAGCTCATATTAGATTCATGGTTTGGGGATTATTCTTTTTATATCTTTTGAACCCAACCATGAACTAACTTGATTGGTTGGGGTTATTGTGTTTTGTTGTTGTGAAAAACAATTGGATTTTGTTTAGGTTTTTGAGTTGCAATACAATTTTCAAAGTTTGTTCATTCTTGGTTCTCAATCTTGTTTGCGAGTGAATTGGGAGAGGATCTCGTAACTTCATCTATTTATCTAATATAGGGAGAATTAGATTCAAGAAATGAATGAGCATGGTCTTTATTCAATCAATTAGTGGTGAAGACTAATCCGGCTTAGGAATAAGTTTAGGATTTCAATGGCTAAGAGGAGCGCAAGATTGGTTGTTGTTCACCCTTGATTCACGCAGGGATGTATTATCAAGGAATGCACAAATAGCTAGAGTTTTGACTTAGGGATAAGAAGAAACCATTGAAGAAAGCTTCTCCGAACTTTGGAAGTGAATGCTCAATTGCCCAGGCAATTGACCGATTCTTAATTGCCCAGGCAATCGCGAGAGCATTGCCCAGGAAATCTGATCAGACAACGAGGGGGAATTGCCCTGGCAACCGACCGGCAACACGGCAAAATTGCCCTGGCAGTCACCTAGGCAATTGCAACCAAATTGCCCTGGCAATCGACTAGGCAATCATAATAGAATTTCCCTGGCAATCTGGCTGCTGCTCAATCACCAAGGTGATCCAATCGGCTATCAGACTCAACTCACGATAACCTGGCCTATTCTCTCTTTTTCTTTCATCTATTCTTTTAGTTTATTGCTTTTACTTTACTCGTTAAAATCAACTCCTACTATCAATTGTGTTTTTACTTTTACAGTGCGATAACTAAAGCAAAGTGGCCCAAACCAATCTCTGTGGAGACGATACTCAATACTCATATCACTTTATTACTTGCGACGTGTATACTTGCAAAATTGCATATCACTTATTACGCGTAACATTTACCTAGCGGAAAAAGATGGGGAAACTATTTCAACATACATTTTTTGCTTTCCCAAGTTGCTTCCTCTAAACTGCGGTGCCGCCACAACACCTTTACCAACTCTATGGTTTTTTCGCGGAGAACTTTACTACTCGAATCCAGAGTCCTCACTGGTTCCTCATCATAGGTCAAGTTCAGATTCAACTCAATTTCTTCAACGGGCATAACATGTGAAGGATCTAATCTATACCTCTGCAACATAGACACATGGAGAACATCATGTATCTTTTCTAACTCAACTGGCAACCTCAATCTATACGCAACATGACTAACGTGCTCCAATACCTCGTACAGTCCAATAAACCTAGGGCTCAACTTGCCTTTCCGTCCAAACCTTATCACCTTCTTCTAAGGTGAAACTTTCAGAAACACACGGTCATCAGCCGCATATTCAATTCCTTTCGCTTCAAATCAGCAAAGACTTTTGTCGATCCGAAGATGCCTTCAAATGATCAATAATAAGCTTTACTTTCTTATTGGTATCTTTCAGCATATCTGGCACAGAAACATATTTCTCTCCTGCCTCCGCCCAACAAAGCAACTTATGACATTTTCTACCATACAAAGCCTTGTAAGGAGACATCTGGATACTAGCTTGATAACTATTATTATAAGCAAACTCCACCAATGGCAACTGCTTCTCCCACGATCCTTGAAAATCTATAATACAACACCGCAATATATCCTCTAGCACTTGGATAACATGTTCCGACTGACCATCCGTTTATGGATGATACGAGGTACTAAAACTCAACCGTGTACCCAAGGCCCTATGTAAACACTCCCAAAACCTGGCAGTAAAACGTAGATCTCTATCCGACACAATAGACTTCGGCACCCCATGTAACCTCACAATTTCAGCGATATACAACTCTACTAACTTATCTAGAGTATACGTTGTATGTACAACCAGGAAATGCGCACACTTCGTAAACCTATCCACAAGCATCCAAACAGAGTTCTTCTTTGATGGCGTCAAAGGCAACCTATATACAAAATCTATGGTGATCCTCTCTTATTTCCACTCTAGAACCCTCAACGGTTGCAACAACCCCGAAGGAAACTGATGCTCTACTTTAATACGTTGGCAAACAATGCAACGAGCCACAAACTCCGCAACATCCTTCTTCCAACCAACCCAGAAATACTCTTTCTTCAGATTTGATACATCTTCGTACTCTCCGAATGCATCGCAAAATGACTCAAATGTGCCTCGGTGAAGATAGTGTACCTCAACTCTTCATCATTCGGCACCCCCACTCGATCTTTGAAACACAAAAACCAGTCCTTACTAAAATCCAAATCCATTTGATTCCCATCCAAAATATCCTTAACATGTGGCACTAGCTCATCACCTTAAGGTTGCTTCTCCTTGATCAACTGCAACATTGAAGGCTTCACTTGAAACTCTGCTAACCAACCCCCATCTCGCGGCACACTCAGCCGCTCAAACATCGCCCTCAACTCTACCACGACCTTTCTACTCAAAGCATCCGCTACCACGTTCGTCTTCCCTGGGTGATACTTAATTGTCAGATCATAATCCTACAACAACTTCAATAACCTTCGCTGCCTAAGATTTAACTCTTCCTGAGACATCAGGTATTTCAAACTTTTGTTACTAGTGTTGACAACACACTTCTCACCATAGAGATAGTGTCGCCAAATCTTCAAGGCAAACACCACCGCATCCAACTCAAGATCGTGTGTATGGTAATTGTGCTCATGCACCTTCAACTACCTAGATGCATACGCGACAACCCTTCTTTCCGGCATCAACACACATCCCAAACCCACATATGACGCATTACTATACACAACAAACTCCTTCCCTCACTTAGGCTGAACCAAGATCGGAGCGTGTGTTAAAGCCTCCTTTAGCTTGTCAAAAGCTTGCTGCCTAGCTTCCGTCCACCCAAAGCCCATATCTTTTTGTAACAACTTCATCAAAGTGGCTACGATCCTTAAAAAACCATCCACAAACCATCGTAATATCCCACCAACCCTAAAAAACTACGGACCTCTAAAACAAAATTCAACGGCTTTCAATTCACAATAGCCTCGACTTTCTGCGAATCCACGTGTATGCCCTCAGCAGAGACAACATTCCCAAGGAAAACCACCTGCTTGATCCGAAGCTCACATTTACTTAACTTGGCATAAAGCTTGTTCTCCAACAGAACTTGCAACACAATTCAGAGATGTCAATCGTGATCTTCCTCGGTACGAGAGTACACAAGGATGTTATCGATAAACACTACCACGAATTGGTCCAAGAATTCATGGAACACCCTATTCATCATATCCATGAACGTTACTGGTGCATTGGTCTAACCGAAAGGCATCACTAGGAACTCGTAATGCCCACAACATATGCGAAAAGCTGTCGTCAGAACATCCTTATCTTTCACCTTCAACTGATAATGCCCTAACCGCAGATCAATCTTATAAAACACCGTATCCCCTCAAAATTGATCAAACAAATCATCAATCCTCGGAAAAAGGGTACCTGTTCTTGATCGTCAACTTGTTCAGTTATCGATAATCAATGCACATCTTCATCATGCCATCCTTCTTATTCACAAACAACACCGGCGCACCCACGGTGACACACTTGGAAGAATGAACCCATAATCCAGCAACTCTTGCAATTGCGTCTTCAAATCTTTTGGGCCCATACGATATGGAGCAATCAACACCGGAGCTGTATCAACGTACGTCTCTATAGAAAACTCCACCTCTCTATCCGATGGTAGACCAGGTAACTTTTCTGGAAACACTCCTGGAAAGTCACAAACCGTGCAAATATCCTGGGCACGCACTTCCTTCATAATCGGGTTCATAACATAAGCTAGGTATGCTTGACCCCTAAACTCCAACAACTATCACCCTTCTAAAGCTGAAACCACATTTGACATGAACTTGACATTCTCGCCCACAACCACAACTTTATAATCTTCAGCAGGTTTCAAAGAAACCTGCTTAGCCTCAAAATCCACCACAGGCTTGTGTTGTGACAACTAATCCATACCCAGAATCATGTCAAAGACGTAAAACGGTAACTCCATAAAGTTGGCTTCAAACACATGACCTTAAACCATCAAAGGTCAACTCCTATACAATTTCCTAGCTACAACCGTCTCACGAAAGGAACTGGTTACCCGCATACCAACATCTAACAACTCAACAGGTAAATCCAACATATACGCATGCTTGTGCAAAATGTCAGAATGCATAGAATCAGAGTCAATCAAAGATAACAAAGATATTGACTGCAAGGTAAAGGTACCTACGATTACGTTAGTATCATTCCTCCTAACACGGTGAGTAAAAACCCTCGCCAGCCCACCATCCTCTGGTTGAACTTCCACGATATGCGCTACTACTCTCTAACCCTCATCCCTGCGTTGAAAATGTCCACGGCCGCTCCCACGACATCACTTCACACCCTCTCTAGCTAACTGCGAACAATCGCTACGGAGGCGATCCCTTGACCTGCAACTCCAACAAGTGCCTACAACACTCCAACACCCTTCCAAATGCCTCCAGCCATATTTCCTACACTCAAGAACTCTAGCATGAGCATTCTTACCCTAAAATCCACGTTCAACACCATATCCTCCCCTCTTTTGATCCGTGCGATACCTTCTGTCTCTATGCCTCTTATAACGATCTCGGCCAGTATTAGACTTCGCGCTCTTCTTACTAGACGAAAAACCCCCGGAACGAACAAACAAGTCCAAATTCTATTATATATCCTTCGATCACAACACCAGGACATCAAACTCTGTGTAATGGGTGGCCAACATGTATGTCTTTACTTCCTGGATCAACCTGTAACGAAATCAATCACACCTCTATCTCGTCCAGAGCCAACTTAGGAGCATACTTACTCAGCCGAACGAACTAGACCTCATATTTAGAAACATATATGTTTCTTTCCTCCAACGCCATAAACTATCTATTCTTCGCATCCTTATATCGAGTCCCCAAATACTTCTTCTTGAAAGCCTTACAGAAGAATTCCCATATAACATTAGCAGGTTCCACACCCGCAATCAAAGTTGTCCACCAACTATACGCATCCCACTAAAGCAACGATATGATACATCCCAGCTTACGTACATTGGTACACTCCATCTGACCAAGAATCCTTTCGGTACTCGCAAACCATTGCTCGACTGCTTCAGGAACTAGCCCTCTAAACTCAACACCACCTAGGCTACGCAAACGCTCTAAAGGTAACCCAGTGTTAATAGTTATATGCGCCGGTACAGGTACATGCACTCCAGCCATGGCTGCCTAAAAAGCCCCCGTCATCGCTTGTACCAGCGGTGCCATATCACCAAAACTAGGTACTTATGGTGCCCGAGGCGTACCTCCCTCTACTCCAGCACCAGGAGGAGAAATTGATGGTGGAGGAGGCAACTCTTCATCATGCGTATCCATAACACTACCCATGTGAGCTCTAGTTTCTCGTCTCGGTCCCATAGTCGATAATATGAGTCTAAACATGATAATGCAACAAAACAATACAATTAGGCCAGCTCGCAACAAGAATCCAAGTCATACTCCTTTAAAAACAAAATCATTTAACTCAAGCATTAAAAAGGCAATGTGTCCCAAGGTCTATCTCCCAAACATACACATATTAGGTACAATTTCACAAATTCAATCACCTTGCATCTCAAACAACATATTCTATCATGCAAACAACCATACCCATCTCCCAAAAATCATAACGTTGCTCTTATACCACCAAATGTAACCCCTTTGACTCGGTCTAGCTGAAAGACCGAACTAAGCAAGCTATATTACGGTTTACCGAAATAAACCCTAAAGAAATTACATTTGAACCGATCCATTCTTTCTTGTTCGAAATAAACCCAGCTCGCAACAAGAATCCAAGTCATACTTCTTTCTTGTTCGATTGGGTTCATGCTAGGGATTATTTATCTTGTGTTTCTTTGGAACCTAGCCATGAACTTAATCTATTTGGCAATGGTTATTGTGTTTTGTGGTTGTGAGAAACTATTGGTTTTTGTTTAGGTAATAAGAGTTTGCACTTTTCTATTTCAAGGTTTATTCATTCTTGGTTCTTATTCTTGTTTGCGAGTGAATTGGGAGAGGATCTCGTAATTTCATCTATTTATCTAATATCGGGAGAGTTAGATTCAAGAAACGAATGAATATGATCTTTATTCAATCTATTGATGGTGAAGATTAATCCGGCTTAGGAATAAGTTAAGGATTTCAACGGCTAAGAGGAGCGCAAGATTGGTTGTTGTTCACCCTTGATTCACGCAGGGATGTATTATCAAGGCATGAACAAGTTGCTAGAGTTTCGACTTAGGGATAAGAAGAAACCATTGAAGAACGCTCTGCCGAACCTTGAAGGTTGCTGCCCAGATGCCCAAGTAGTTGCCCAACTAGTTGCCCAGGCAACCATCGATTAGTTGCCAAGGCAACCCCGTAGTGCAAGTTGCCACGGCAACTGAGTTGCCCGTGCACTCTTTTACCAAAATGATCCAATCGGCTATCACACCTCAACTCACGATAACCTAGCCTATCTCTCTCTCATTTGATCTCATATTTTCTTTTACTTTATTGCTTTCTAGATTAGTTATTAGTTAAACTCCTATAATCCTTTATTTGTGTTTTTACTTTTTACAGTGCAAGAGACTAGATTCTTGAAGTGGAACCAATCCCTGTGGAGACTATATCTTTTATACTATAACTTGCGATGTGTATACTTGCACATTTGTGTAGCACTTATTACGATCAACAAGTTTTTGGCGCCGTTGACGGGGATTGGCAATAGCGACTTTGTTTTTATTTTCTTGCACTTTCTTTTTACTTTTCTTGTTTAAAATTCAAAGGGCTAACAAACTTTGGTTTTGCATTGGTATATGACCAGGGCGAGACCGACTTCACCAGAATATCCCTTTGATCCAGAAATCGAACGAACCTTACAAAGACTTAGACGAAGGATAAGAGTAGCAATGGCTAATCAAGACGGAAATATGCATCAAGATGTTCCAGCAGGAGGAGGAGTGATTCTTGCACGAAACAGAACTATTCGAGACTATCTTGAAGAAGATCTTGATGGACTTAATCCAGGAGTTGTCACACCTGAAATTGAAGCCGACCACTTTGAGTTAAAACCGATAATGTTTAATATGATCAACACAATTGGTCAATTTGGCGGCTCAGCAACTGAAGATGCACAACAACATCTGAAATCTTTCCTCAGGATTTGAACCTCGTTCAAAATACACGGAGTCACCCCCAATGTCTTACGATTAAGATTATTCCCCTATTCACTAAGGGATAGGGCGAAAGCATGGCTGAATAGTATTCCTGCCGGATCAATAGCATCTTAGACCGATCTTTGTCGTGATTTCCTTGCTAGATTTAATCCTACAAATTTGACTGATAAGCTTCGTAACGACATTACTTCTTTTCGGCAGGCAGATGATGAATCCATGTACGAGGCTTGGTAGTGATATAGAGAACTTCTACACAAATGCCCCTTACACGGATTCCCGGTGTGGACTCAAGTAACAATGTTTTACAATGCCGTGAATACACCAACAAGGATGATGCTAGATGCCTCGGCAAACGGCATTATCAATTCCCATTTACTAGAAGAGGAGGAGTTAGACTCGAAGTCACAATACATATCATCAGATTCAATTCTGGCACAATTGCCCACTTTAACAAGGTGGTCCAGAACATGCAAAAAACCAAACAACACACATGAGGTCAAGGTAATGGATTCTTTTTGTGAGTTATGTGCTGATAACCATAATTCTTCTGAATGTATGCAGAATCCTGAATCTAGCTTCTATGTGGGGAATTGCAATCGGAACAACAATGTGATGTCCAATACATACAATCCAGCTTGGAAGAAGCACCCAAATTTTTCATGGAGTAATCCCAACAATGCTCTAAACCAGAACAATCAGAATGCACAAGCATCGGGATTCCAGCAGAATATGCCACGGCAACAGTTACCGCAGCAACAACCGACAACATCCAGTTCTTTGGAAAATTCTCTAAATGTTTTTATGATGAAAACTGAATCTTATATGGCTGAGAATAGTAATTTCATAAAAAGAATTGATGCTTTTATTAACAGGACCGAGATGAGATTGCAAAACCAAGAGGCGACAATCAAATCATTGGAAAATCAAGTCGGACAGTTTACTCAAAATCTGAATACTAGACCGCAAGGAGGTTTACCTAGCGATACTGAAGTCGCAAGAGGAACTGGCCATGAGCAATGTAAGGCAATCACCGCCAGAAGTGGCCAACAACTTAGAGAGGCTCAAACCCGCTCATCAAACAAAACTCCACAAAAAGATCAAGACGAACCTAGCGGCAAAGCCTCAGATGTTGAACCAGGAATTACCGCGGCAACCGACAATAAGCATGCCTCGACAACCGACGATAAAGACGCCTCTACAACTTGCGATAAGCATGCCTCAGCAACCCTAGTTGATAATGCCTTGGCAACTCCAATTATCCCGGCAATGCCCTCAATCAGGTTTCAAACCAATGAAAGGATCGAAGATATCTGACTTCCACCACCATTCCCACAAAGGTTGAAGCGACAAAAGCAAGAATACCAATTCAAGAAGTTTCTTGATATCCTAAAGCAAGTCCACATCAACTTGCCATTGGTGGAAGCAATTGAAAAAATGCCAAACTATGCCAAGTTTCTTAAAGACATTGTGTCCAAGAGAACAAGGCTAGGAGAGTTTGAAACAGTTGCCGCAACAGAGGGATGCATGGCAATGTTGCACAATGTATGCCACCCAACTTGAAGGATCCCAGAAGTTTCACAATACCCCGTTCCATTGGAAACCACTATGTCGGGAAAGCATTATGCAACCTTGGGGCTAGCATAAACTTGATGCCTAAATCGGTTTTCCAGAAACTAGGAATCGGGAAGGCAAGACCTACAACAGTTATGCTGTAGCTGGCCGACAGATCCTATGTGCATCCAGAGGGAAAAATCGAGGACATACTGGTAAAAGTTGATAAATTTATTTTTCCTGCTGACTTTATTGTCTTGGATTGTGAAGCAGATGAGCATGCACCCATCATTCTCGGGAGACCATTCCTAGCAACAGGGAGAACCTTGATCGATGTTGAAAAGGGAGAACTCACAATGAGGGTGAATGACCAGCAAGTTAAACTAAATGTGTTCAAAACAATAAGGCATGCGGATGATCCAGAAGAATGCCAACTTCTTCATGCCACGGCAGAGTTTAACTTCGACGAGGAATTTAGTTGCCTCGGCAACTACATTACCGATCAAGAGAAACCTGAGGAGTATGAAGAACCGGTCGATAATGAACAACAAGAAGAGGCAAATTGGCTAGTCAACCGACCAGGTACATACTTTGAACCACTAGATTACTCAGGTAAGGAAGGTAAACTCGAAAAACCCTCTATTGAACAACCACTGGTTCTTGAGTTGAAACAATTGCCAGAGCAACTAAAATATGCATACTTAGGAACCGATAATACATTACCTGTAATTGTTTCTTCTAAGTTACAGCCTGAGCAGGAAAAGAAGCTGATCAAGATGTTGAAGCTATACAAAAAGGCAATAGGGTGGACAATTGCCGACTTGAAGAGAATTAGCCCGGCAGTGTGCATGCACAAGATTTTATTGGAAGATGATCACAAACCTTCAATTGAGGCCCAGAGGAGACTGAATCATGCCATGAAAGGGGTTGTAATGAAAGAAATCATCAAGTGGCTTGACGCCGGCATTATATACCCTATATCTGATAGTACATGGGTAAGTCTGGTACAATGCGTACCGAAAAAGGGAGGTATAATGGTGATAAGTAATGAAAATAATGAACTCATTCCAACCAGGACTGTAACTGGTTGGAGGGTTTGTATGGATTATCGAAAGCTAAACAAAGCCACCAGGAAAGATCACTTCCCATTACGCTTTATTGATCAAATGCTTGACCGTCTTGCAGGTAAACCCTTTTATTGTTTTCTTGATGGTTATTCAGGTTACAATCAAATTGCCATAGCACCAGAAGATCAAGAAAAGACAACCTTCACATGCCCATACGGTACTTACGCCTTCCGAAGGATGCCGTTTGGATTGTGTAACGCCCCGGTAACCTTCCAAAGATGTATGATGGCACTCTTTTCAGACATGGTCGAAGACTTCCTTGAGATCTTCATGGATGATTTTTCTATTTTTGGTAATGACTTCGACAGTTGTCTCGGAAATTTAGAGAGGGTGTTGGCAAGATGTGAAGAAACTGATTTAGTACTCAATTGGGAGAAATGACATTTTATGGTAGATGAAGGAATAATGCTCGGACACAAGATTTCATCCAAGGGAATTGAAGTAGACAAAGCCAAGGTGGACGTGATCGAGAGATTTCCCCCACCAAGTTCGGTTAAAGGAATTCGAAGTTTTCTTGGACATGCAGGTTTTTACAGGAGGTTCATTCATAATTTTTCTAAAATCACTAAACCCTTGTGCAATTTGCTTGAACAGGATAAAGTCTTCAATTTTGATGATTCTTGCACCCAAGCATTCGAAACCCTAAAGGAAAAGCTTGCCTCGGCACCCATTGTCGTTCCACCAGATTGGACGCTACCTTTTCAGCTCATGTGTGATGCAAGTGATTTCGCGGTAGGAGCAGTCCTAGGCCAACGCACAGGTAAGACCTTCCATGTGATGTACTACGCTAGTAAAACTCTTAATAGTGCTCAAGTGAATTACACAACAACGGAGAAAGAGTTACTAGATGTAGTTTTCGCATTTGACAAGTTCCGATCCTATTTGATTGGTACAAAGGTAATTATTCATACGGACCATTCGGCAATCAAATATCTATTTGCTAAAAAGGATGCCAAACCTCGTTTGATTTCTTGGATATTACTTTTACAAGAATTTGATATTGAAATTAAGGACAGTAAAGGAATAGAAAATCAAGTGGCCGATCACTTATCACGTTTGGAACGCAATAGGGAGGAGGATGCGGATCTAGAGATATGCGATGTATTCCCGGATGAACAACTTTTAGTTGCCTCGGAAACCATGGACGCGCATGCCTCGGTAACCCTCGACAACCATGGATGCGCATGCCTCAGCAACCCTCGACGCCGCAGCACCCTTTGACGTGAATGCCTCGGCAATTTTGGGAGCAGTCGCCATGGTAGCGCATGCCTCGGCAATACCCTGGTACGCGGATTTAGTTAATTTCCTTGTTTGTGGTGTTTACCTTATGGCGTTACTCACCAAGGGAAGAAGCGGTTCCGCCATGATGCTAAGCATTACTTTTGGGATGAGCCTCTTTTGTTTAAACAATGTGCAGATCAGGTTATGCGCCGATGTGTCCTTGAAGAAGAGCAACAGAATGTACTCTGGCAATGCCATTCTTCACCCTATGGAGGACATTTTGGAGGAACTCGTATCGCGGCCAAAGTTTTGCAATCCGGTTTGTATTGGCCAACATTGTACAAAGATGCCCAAGACTTTTACAGGGCAATGCATGAAGGAGACACCGAGCCAGTTGCCATGGCAATTGTCGACAAGATCAAAGGTGATATGGTAGTCGAAATTGATGACTAGACAAGCCCAAGATGACGTGGAGAAAAGCCCAAACCCAAAGGAATTTGATTTCCATGCAGATATTAAAGAAGAATTAAATTCTAAGAAGATAGGAGAAATTCTAGTAGGAATATAATTATAATAAAGAATTATATTCTTTAAAGATAATTTAATTCCAACTTAACTTCCTCCTCAAATAAGGACTTTGGCCTAGCCCTATAAATAAGATGGAGATTTCGACAATCCATAGAGAGCAAGGGAGGGGAATTTCGACAACTCCAAGGAAGGCAAGAGGAGAGAATTTTTGACAAGCATCTAGGGCAAGGAGGATTTCGACAAGCCTCCTTCTTCATCCTTTTCTTTCTTGTTCGATTGGGTTCATGCTAGGGATTATTTATCTTGTGTTTCTTTGGAACCTAGCCATGAACTAAATCTATTTGGCTATGGTTATTGTGTTTTGTGGTTGTGAGAAACTATTGGTTTTTGTTTAGGTAATAAGAGTTTGCACTTTTCTATTTCAAGGTTTATTCATTCTTGGTTCTTATTCTTATTTGCGAGTGAATTGGGAGAGGATCTCGTAATTTCATCTACTTATCAAATATCGGGAGAGTTAGATTCAAGAAACGAATGAATATGATCTTTATTCAACCTATTGATGGTGAAGATTAATCCGGCTTAGGAATAAGTTAAGGTTTTCAACGGCTAAGAGGAGCGCAAGATTGGTTGTTGTTCACCCTTGATTCACGCATTGATGTATTATCAAGGAATGCACAAGTAGCTAGAGTTTTGACTTAGGGATAAGAAGAAACCATTGAAGAACGCTCTGCCGAACCTTGAAGGTTGCTGCCTAGACGCCCAAGTAGTTGCCCAACTAGTTGCCTAGGCAACCATCGATTAGTTGCCAAGGCAACCCCGTTGTGCAAGTTGCCACGGCAACTGAGTTGCCCTGGCACTCTTTTACCAAAACGATCCAATCGGCTATCACACCTCAACTCACGATAACCTGGCCTATCTCTCTCTCATTTGATCTAATATTTTCTTTTACTTTATTGGTTTCTAGATTAGTTATTAGTTAAACTCCTATAATCCTTTATTTGTGTTTTTACTTTTTACATTGTAAGAGACTAGATTCTTGAAGTGGCACCAATCCCTGTGGAGACGATATCTTTTATACTATAACTTACGACGTGTATACTTGCACATTTGCGTAGCACTTATTACGCGCAACAATAAGCAATAAGCTTAGTGAGGGAAACCGCGAAACAGTCATCAATGCATTTAAAAACCATTTATTTCAATTCACATGTAAATATCTCATGGTAAAACATCTCATGCTTCTCATGTCATCTCAAAATATGCACATTTAAATCATTTTCAACACATGTATCATGGATTCAATCTCTACCTCAATTTAAGCTTCACTCTACAACACCTTTATAACAAGCTTAAAGAGCAACACATGAATAAATCACATTATACAAACATAATCCATTTCTCATGATACATTATCTCATATATTGGCTTTCAAGTGACTCAAAACCAGCAACCTTACATTTCACAAAACACATTGGATACACGAATTCTCAAGTGGTTCACACAACCACTTCACATACATACCTCAACCGGAGTAACGGCACACTTGCCCACCTCAACGGTTCAAACCGGAGTAACATAACACTTACCCACCTCTACGGTTTGGATGTATAATCCACAAACAGGAGAAAACAGAACATTTACCCACCTCAACTGCCACGGTTCTCATGGTGGAGATTACAGACACTTTAACACCTCTCGACACACATGAGACGACTTTTTATAGTGCACTTTCAATCCTATGATTGGACAACTGTACCCAATAACATTTTAAACACAACAACTTTTCAATATATTCAATAACCAACATTACCTCACTATTTTACATATGCATCAAATCATTTCAACGCAAATACATTAAACCATGTATTTTCATATTCTAATAACACTTGTATAAACCATATGCTATTCTCAAAAGTCATTGACAAAGATTGTTTGCATCAACTTTCACTTTTAAAACATGCATAATACAGTGAGTAATAGAACCATAAACATATGCATGAGATTTCATTTCATAAAAACTGAAATCGAGAGAAAGATCACCCGATACTTACTTCCAATCTTAGATATGTGTATCAAACCTTATCTAAACTCCTGAGAATTTTGGAGTGGAAATCTTAGTTTGGTTGCTGAGAAAGTTGAGAGAAAAAGGTTGGAAGAAAAAAGTAGTTACGTAAGAAAGTGATTTTGCAAATTAAAAATCCTTTTAAAAAATCATATTTTATTTAATTATAAAACCAATTAAAAAGCACTTTAAAATGGCCTAAATTAAGAGAGAAATCTGATGAAAAAGATAGGTCAAATAGTTCCTTAATGATTCTAAGTTTCGACCCTTTTACGATTTAGTCACCAAAAACAGTTTTGAAATCTTTCATTTTAGTCACTAAACCAAAATGTCTAAAAATCAGATTTAATTACCTCAAATTGAATTTACCAAATTACTTAAAATATTAATTAAGTAATTTCTAGCATTTTTCCATATTTTATTTTTACCAAAATCATTTTTTATAGAATTAAATTCATGAAACTATTTGAATTGCCTAAACCAGTTCTTCCGAACCACCTACTAGATTCGGTCCACATCTAGGCCCAATTTCAAGGCGTTACAACTCTACCCCTCTTAAGAAATTTTGATCTCAAAATTTACCTAGCAAAAAAAGATGAAGGAACTATTTCGACATGTCTTTCTTGTTTTCCCAAGTGGCTTCCTCAACACCACGATACCGCCACAACATCTTTACCAACTCTATGGTCTTTCCGCGGAGAACTTTGCTACTCGAATCCAGAATTCTCACCGGCTCCTCATCATAATGCAAGTCTGAATTCAATTCAATCTCCTGAATTGACACTATATGCGAAGGATCTGATATATTCCTCTAAAGCATCGATACATAGAAAACATTATGTATCTTTTCTAACTTTACCGGCAACCTCAACCTGTACACAATTGAACCAACACGCTCCAACACCTCATATGGCCCAATAAATCTAGGACTCAACTTGGCCTTCCGTCCAAACCTCATGACCTTCTTCCAAGGCGAAACCTTTAGAAACACACAATCACCAATTGCATACTCAATCTCCCTTCGCTTCATGTCAACATAAGAGTTTTGCCGATCTGAAGCCACTTCTAATCGGGAACTAATGAGCTTCACCTTCTCATTGGTATCCTTCAACACATCCGAAAAAGAAACATACTTCTCTCCTACCTCCGCCCAGCAAAGTGGCATACGACACCTTCTACATACAAAGCCTCATATGGTGCCATCTAGATGCTAGCTTGATAACTGTTATTGTAAGCGAACTCCACAAATGGTAATTGCTTCTCCCACGACCCTTGAAAATCTATAATACAACACCGTAACATATCTTCCAACACTTGGACAACACGGTCAGACTGACCATCCGTTTGAGGATGATATGAAGTACTAAATTTCAACCGTGTACCTAAGGCCCTATGCAAAAAATCCCAAAACCTTACGGTGAAACACAGATCTCTATCCAACACAATAGACTTTGGCACTCCGTGCAACCTCACAATCTCAACAATGTACAACTCTGCCAATTTATCCAATGTATATGTCGTATGTACAGTCAAAAAATGCGCACTTCATAAACCTATCTACAGTCACCCAAATAAAATTCTTCTTTGATGGTGTCAAATGGAACCCAGACACGAAATCCATGGTGATTCCCTCCCTCTTCTGTAATGCCCTGGTTTTAGGGCTTAGCGTTTTAGTGGGTTATTAGGCAGTCTAGTGGACCGGAGTAGAGATTTGAGTCGGTTTCAGGATTGTATATTTTTGGTGTGGGAAAATTTATGGAAAATGGTTAAAAATCATATTTTAATTTATGATTAATTTTGGCAGAATCAATTTTGGGAAATAAGATTGGGAGGTGTGACATTTTGGCTAGTGACCAAAATGCAACTTTTGAAAACTATTTTTAAAGTGATTAAAATGAAAAGGGTCAAATTCTTAGAATCCTTAAGGAGATATTTTATCAAGTTTTTTGCTGGTGATTTCTCTCTTCAATTAAATCATTTTAACATGTGTTTTAAAAGTTAATTAAAAGGGATTTAGATATTAAAGTTAGTTATTTTGTTTTAATGAAAATTGATGTAGCTTTTCTCTCCACTTCTTTTCTGCCAAACACTCAGATTTCTTCAAAAACTAGAGGTGAGAGATCAGTTTTACTCAGAATCTTGATCTACAGTTGATTATTTAACTTTGATTTACAAAATCTTATTGAAATCTTGTGTTTTCCTAGTTTTAAACAAGTCAATTGAGGGAGAAATCACACAATAGGGGTAAGGTTCATGATATCCTCTATTGAATGGTTCTTTATTGATATTCCCAAGTATTTGATCCTTGATTTATGGTTTATAATCTGATTTTGTGTTTTTTATGTTGAATTAATTGATTTAATTGGGTAAGATTGATGAAATAGAGAAAGATCCAAATTGGATCTATTTTTTATAGTGATGTAGATTGATTTTGAACATATTATGGATGTATAATAATGCTGATAAGTCATTTTTGTTAATGGAATCCTAAAACTCTTGAATCTTTATTTGTTTAGGTTGTTAGACTTGTGTTTTTGTGGAGTTGGGGTGGTTGTTTAGTTGTTGGAGTTGTTAGGTTGTTTTGATTCTATTTTTAGATATGTTTTGATGATAAAAGTGGTGCTAGGATGATAGATGTTGGCTGGGTTATGAATCAAAGTGTTTTGGTTATGTTTTCGATTGTTGTGAAGGGTTAATTATGAGAGTTTTGTGGGAATCCAAGAAGGATTGTGGTTGCTGTTTTTAGAATGCATTATGATACATTAATCCTCTATGGTTTTGTTGTAAAAGCAGGGGAGGTTGATCGGAAGTAAGTGGAGAAGCGTATGAGGCTTCAGATACTTATTTTTGCATCGACAAATTGAGGTTTCGCGTGACGGTGAGTAAAAACGTGGATTCCAACTTTGGAATGTTTTAAAGGTGGATTTTGGGAGTTTAGGTAGAGCTTGAAACGCTTACCTAAGCTCGAAAGTAAGTGAAGTGGTTTTACTCTCTCGGTCGTGCTATTGAGAAATGGTTTTATGCACTTGTTTTGATTTACATTGTACCTACTATTTAAGCATGATTTACAGTATTCGATATATTGTTTTAAGCATGTTTTGTTGAAGGATGCACATGGTAAGTGATCTTTGTAAGTATGGTTTATACTTGTGTTTTAAAGCATGGTCATGGTTTAATGCTTTATTAAAAACAATGAGGTAAATGTTGTTTGGTTAATTATATTGGTAAGTGATTTGGTTTTAAAATTGTTATCGGATATAGTTGGTCTGCCATAGGATTGAGTGCACTATAAAATAAGTCGCCTTCGATGTTGAGGGGTTGATACGGTGTACCAAATACTCCATCCAAGTACCCTTATGGTTGAGAGGTTAAAAAGTACCGAATACTCCCGTTAGTGGGTTAAGCATCTAACCGATGAGAGGGATTGGTATCCCTGGGGGTTGAGAGTGTACCCGGTTGGAATTGTACCGGTTGTTATTGTACCGTGATTGTGATTGTATCGCTATTCCAGTTGAGATGGCTTGAAGTGTTGGGTTAACACTTGTTGAATCCGTGTATCCGATGAACTATTTTGTTAATGGACTTGTTAAAGATCACTTGAAAGCCAATATAATTGTTAATGTATCATTGAAATGGTTTATGTTGTATAATGTGATTTATACATGTTTTCTCCTTAAGCTTTGCATTTGGTAGTAATGCATGGGAAGGCTTAAGTAGAGGGTTAGCAATGTGACTTGCTGTTGGTTAATGATACATGTAGCATATGGTTTGATATGCTGGTTTTAATGTTGTAAGTGCATGTTTTAAAAGAGGCATGATGTTTTAAAAGATGATGTTGAGAAATGGTTTTAAATGCATTGATGGTGTTTTGTTCTGAGCTTCTCTCACTAAGCTTTGTGTGCTTACGCTCATTTTGTCCATCAATGCAGAGAATTAAAGTTCCGGAAGGCAGCAAGAAGCAAGAGAATCTTGGCAAGAAGCAATGGGGTACTTGTTATGATTTGGGAGATGTTTTGGGGAACTCCCTGTTTGAGCATGTTTCTTAGGTTTCTTTTGGTTTGTAAATGGCCTTTAAAGATTGATTTTGGTGCTGGTTTGTCTTTTAGTATATTGTACGGATGTAACTTTAGGAAGCATGCCTATAGATTTCCATTCGTTGCATGAAACCTTGTTGTGCTGTTAGATTTGTGTTGCTAGGTTGCTAATGGTATGTTTGGCATGTTGGTATGGTGTTATACGCATGTTGGAATGATTTGAGAATGTTTTCGGGTTGAAAATTAGCAATTTGTGGCATTACAGTTCTAGGCGTACGATACGCGAGGAATCGTATCGGTACGGCTAGGCATTTTCTAGCCTGAGGGATCGATATGCATAAGGGAGTACCGGTACGCATAGGTAATTTTGGCCTGGCATACCGATACGGGCAAAGAGTATCGGTACACGTTCTAGCCTTTAGAATCTCACTTTTTAAACCCAAACCTGTGTACCGATACCCACGTATGCGTACCGGTATGGATGTTAAAACAAATCAGAAGTTAGGTAAGCTGGTTATTGCGTATCGGTACGGGCCGTGGTGTACCATACGGTGCATCTTTATGCGTATCGGTACGATAACACCAATACCAATACTCACGGCTGTTTTCTGTTGCATCGGCTCACAATTTTGTTTGCTTCGCATTTTAGTCCCTGAATCTTGCTAATGCATTAGTACATGGTTAAAATGATTGGTTTGAATTGGAATATGAGACATACGCATGGAACCTGACGAATCTAAGGTTGGTAATTTAAAAGTGGGTCTATGACTTGTAACTTCGTCAAATTACAATTTGGTCCTTAAGTGGTAAACGAAATCAATTGGATGTCAAAGTGATGTCCGATTGAGTTGGGATTACACATATTGTCTGTATGAACATGTAGGATTAATAATTGGCATCTAGATAAGATAATAAAATGGACCGGGTTGCCTGAATCTCTTCGGTTTGCTACGGCAAACCTAATGTGGCCATCTTGATTTGGTTGGGCGTCTAGGCGGGGTCAAGGGGGTTACAAATTCCATTCTGGAATCCTTAATTGTTGCAATAACCCCGATTAAAACTGATGTTTTACCTTAACACGTTGACAGACCATGCATCGAGCAAAAAAATCCGTAACATCCTTCTTCAAACCAACTAAAAAATACTCTTTCTTCAAGTCTTGATACATCTTCGTACTCCCTTGATGCATAGTAAAAGGACTCAAATGTGCCTCAGTCAAGATAGTGTGCCTGAATTCTTCATCACTCGTCACCAGCACTGGACTTTTAAAACAAAAAACCCATCTTCACTAAAACCATAATCTGTTTGATTTCTATCTAAGATATTCATAACATGCGGCACCAACGAATCATCATAAGGTTGCTTCTCCTTAATCAACTGTAGCAACGATGGCTTCACTTGTAACTCAGCCAATAACCCACCATCAGGCGACACACTCAACCGCGCAACTATCGCCCTCAACTCAACCGCAACCTTCATACTAAATGCATCAGCCACCATATTAGTTTTTCCTAGATGATATTCTATTGATAGATCATAATCCTTAATAAATTCCAACCATCTTCATTGCCTAAGGTTCAACTCTTTCTGCGACATCAGGTCTTTCAAACTTTTGGATCTGTATACACCGTACACTTCTCACCATAGAGATAGTGTCACCAAATCTTCAAGGCAAACACCACTGCCACAAGCTCAATAACGTAATTGCGCTCGTGTACCTTTAACATCCTAGATGCATAGGCGACAACCCTTCCTTCTTGCATCAACACGCATCCCTAACCCACATAGGACACATCGCTTTTCCTAACAAACTCCTTCCCTATTTCAGGTTGAATCAAGATTGGAGCTTGAGTCAAAATTTCCATTAGCTTTTTGAATGCTTGTTGTCTACCTTCTATCCCCTCAAAACTCACATCTTTCTGCAACAATTTCGTCAAAGGTGCAGCAATCCTTGATAAACTATCAACAAAACATCGGTAACATCCTGCCAACCCCAGAAAACTACGAATTTCGGATACCGACTTCGGTTGCTTCCAATTCACAACAACTTCAATTTTTTGTGGATCCACGCGAATACCCTCGACCAAAACAACATGTCCAAGGAAAACCACCTCTATGATCCAAAACTCGCACTTGCTCAACTTGGAGTAAAGCTTGTTATCCAATAGAACTTGCAACACAATCCGTAGATGTCGATTATGATCTTCCTCGGTACGAGAGTATACAAGATTGTCATCGATGAATACTACCAAAAATAGGTCCAAGAATTCATGGAACACCCGATTCATCATATCCATGAATGCTACCGGTGCATTTGTCAAACCAAATGGCATCACTAAGAACTCATAATGCCCATAGTCCATGCGAAAAGCTGTCTTCGGCACGTCTTTATCCTTCGCCGTCAAATGGTAATACCACGACCTTAAATCAATCTTAGAAAACACCGTAGCTCCCCAAAACTAATCAAACAGATAATCAATCCTCGGCAAAGGATACTTGTTCTTAATCGTCAACTTGTTTAGTTGCCAATAATTAATGCACATCCTCATTGTGCCCTCGTTCTTTTTCACAAACAACACAGGTGCTCCCCACGGTGGCACACTTGGCCGAATGAAACCATGATCTAATAACTCTTGCAACTGCGTCTTCAACTCCTTCAACTCTTTCGGTGCCATATGATACAGAGCAATTGACACTGGAGCCGTATCCGTATACGTCTTAATACAATATTCCACCTCCCTATCCGGCGACAAACCAGGCAACTCTTCCAGAAACACTCCTGGAAAATTGGAACTATGTGAATATCCTGAGCATGCACTTTCTTCATATTCAGGTTCATAACATAAGCTAGGCATGCTTGAGCCCCATACTCCAACAACTTATGTGCTTCTAATGCTGAAACCACATTTGACATGAACTTAACATTTTCGCCCACAACCACAACTTCGTAATCCTCTTCAAGTTTCAGCAAAACTCGCTTAGCCTCAATGTAACCCCCTTGACCCGATCTAGCCGTAAGACCGAACCGAGCGAGCTACATTAGGGTTTACCCAAATAAAACCTAAAGATATTACATTCGATCCAATCTATTTTTTTCTTTTATCTTTCATAGATGCATTTTTAAGCCCTACAATGTGCATACAAATCATGGTCAAAATCTCAACTCAATCGGGCGTCATTTCAACATCCAATTTCCTGAATCCACATTTTAGGGACTAAAACATAATTTTTGATATTTATTCGAGCTTCCACGAAATTAAGGTTACCAATCCTCAACTAGTCATATTACATGCCTTCATGTTAATTCATAACTTAGAAAGATCATCAAATATCAATTAATTGCAAATATAAGAAACATGGACCCAAAATACAAACACTTCAAACTTCAGACAGCATACCAAATAACTTAACTGCTAGTGTTTCGGTACAGGTGTCCACTGTATCGATACAGTACTAAGTGCAATGGCGTACTAATACGGTCTTTTGGCGTATCAGTACGGCTTGGTTTATTTTGAAAGTCTAGATTCCAGTATCATTGGACCGTATCAAAATAGTGCCTCATGTACTGAAACCTTCGTTGTTCTCTAGCTTGGCGTACTGATATGGTTACAAGGTGTATCGGTACGGCTAGACAATTTTAAGCCATTTGAGCCGAGATAGGACCCCGCGTACCGACACTTGAGGCATCGTATCGACACTCGAGCCACCATATCGTTATGATAGGATCTGCAATGACCTCTAGGTCAAACATATGACACTTTGGCTCAAACTATCTCCCTTAACTCACCCTATAAACACCATATAGCATCATTGGCACTCAAGCATCAAACATAGCAACATAACAAGAAGTCACACTAAGCATGGCATCATCAATCATTCACCTAAGAGGATGATATCTACCCAAGCATCCTTAATGATTCCCACCCCTCAAAACCAAAAATAAAGCATCATACCAAATCAAAACATCAATTCGAACTTATTACAATAGGGAGTAACTCAAAACACATCTCCCAAAACCACCTGGTCACGTTGCCTTCTTATTACTACTTAGAACATATTAAAACATACTTTGGTTTGTACCAAATCCTTGGATCATTCCTTGCTCACATGCTACCCGCGAAAGCTATTTTTTTGCATTGATGAGGAAAAGAGAGTGTAAGCAATAAGCTTAGTGAGGGAAACCGCAAAACACTCATAAATGCATTTAAAAACCATTTATTTCAAATCACATGTAAATATCTCATGGTAAAACATCTCATGCTTCTCATGTCATCTCAAAATATGCATATTTAAATCATTTTCAACACATGTATCATGGATTCAACCTCTACCTCAATTTAAGCTTTTCTCTGCAACACCTTTATAACAACCTTAAAGAGCAACACAAGTATAAATCACATTATACAACATAATCTATTTCTCATGATACATTATCTCATATATTGGCTTTTAAGAGACTCGAAACCAACAACCTTACGTTTCATAAAATATATCAGATACACAGATTCTCAAGTGCTTCGCACAACCACATCACATACATACCTCAACTGGAGTAACGACACACTTGCCCACCTCAACAGTTCAAGACAGAGTAATGAAACATTTTCCCACCTCTACGATTTGGATGTATTAATCCACTAGCAGGAGAAAACGAAACATTTAGCCACCTCAACTGCTATGGTTCTCATGGTGGAGATTACAGACACTTTAACACCCCTCGACACACATAAGGTGGCTTTTTATAGTGTACTTTCAATCCTATGACCGGTCAACTATATCCGATAACATTTTAAACACAACCACTTGCTAATATATTCAATAACCAACATTACATCATTGTTTTACATATGCAACAATCATTCCAACACAAATACATTAAACCATGTATTTTTGTATTCTCAAAAACACAATAAACCATATGTTATTCTCACAAGTCATCATCAAAGATTGTTTGCATCAGCTTTCACTTTCAAAACATGCATAATATAATGAGTAATAAAACCATAAACATGTGCATGAGCTTTCATTTCATAAAAATCAAAATCGAGAGAGAGCTCATCCAATACTTACTTCTGAGCGTAGATAGGTGTATCAAACCTTATCTAAACCCCCACAAATCCTTTCAAACCTTTTTAATAGCATTAAAATACTTTTTCCATTCACCAACAATCCAACGCTGGCTTGCCGATGCGCGAATCAAGCCTCTGCAACTCCCACGACTTTTCTATAGGTAAAGGATTTGGCTCCCCTGCTTTACCCAATCAAAATAGAGGATTAAAACACATCTATACTTTACAAACCTCCAGCAACCAACAACACTACCACACCTCACAAGAATTAATCGAACACCTCCCTAAAACCAACAAGAACAACACCAAACCTTACTCAAATAAATCCTAGCCAACATCTAACAATTCTAACACATTACTAACATCAATTAACATCCAATAACAACCTATACACGTCCTTATTTCTCCAGCAACACCACAAAACCAGATCACACAAAAAACTAACTATAAACGACCTAGAAACTAGAAATCCATATAGTTTTAGGATTCCATTGATTACAACCCTTTCAACATTAAAACACATCCAAATTAAGAAGTAAATCAAATAAATGTAACACCAAAACATATCTAATTTAGTTTCCATAAACTTTCTAAGAAAACTCAATTTAATTAACAAATCAATGTTTAAAACATAATTCTACAATATTAGTCAACAACAAAGGATCAAGAACTTGGGAATTTTATTAAAGAACCTTTAATTAGAGGAGAGAAACGAAAATCACCTCTAATTGTTGATTTCTCCTTAATTGTCCAAGCTTTGATGAAATCCAAAGAGGTTTTGCAAAGATAATTGAAGAAATCAAATAGAAATCAAAGAGGAAATCAATGCAGATTGATTCCTGGATATTTAGGAGTATAAATCTCAGTTTGGTTGCTAAGAAAGTTGAGAGAAAAGATTTTGAGAAAAGTGTTACGTGAGAAAGTGTTTTTAGGAAATAAAGATCTTTTTAATTAAATCCTCATTTAACCATTTATTAAACCATTTAAAAATAATTTAAAATATCCAAAATGAATAGAGAAATCTATTGAAAAAGAATGGTCAAATAGCTCCTTAAAGATTCTAAGTTTTGATCCTTTTTTGATTTAGTCACCAAAAACAATTTTGAAAACTTTCAATTTAGTTACTAGACCAAAATGTTATAAAATCAAGTTTAGTTTCTTCAAATTGACTTCACCACATTACTTAAAATATTAATTAAGTAATTTAAAACATTTTCCATATTTTATTTTCCCCAAAATCACTTTTATAAAATTATTTTCCCGAAACTATTCGAATTGCCTAAATCGGTTCTCTCAAACCTCAGGCCCAACCCGGTTCACATCTAGGCCCATTTTCAAGGCGTTAAAACTCTCCCCCTCTTAATAAATTTCATCCTCAAAATTTACTTGGCGGAAAAAGATGGGGAAACTATTTTAACATATCCTTTTTGCTCTCCCAGGTTGCTTCCTCTACACCACCGTGCCGCCACAACACCTTTACCAACTCTATGATTTTTCCGCAGAGAACTTTACTACTCGAATCCAGAATCCTCATCGGTTCAACATCATAAGTCAAATCTAAATTCAACTCAATCTCCTCAAGGGGCATAACATGCGAAGGATCCGATCTATACCTCCGCAACATATACACATGGAAAACATCATCTATATTTTCTAACTCAGCCGGCAACCTCAATCTATATGCAACAGGACCAACGCGCTCCAACACCTCATGCGGTCCAATAAATCTAGGGCTCAACTTTCCCTTTCGACCAAACCTCATCACCTTCTTCAAAGGTGAAACTTTCAAAAACACACGATCACCAACCACAAACTCAATTTCTCTTTGTTTCAAATTAGCATAGGACTTTTGCCGATCCGAAGCTGCATTCAAATGATCACTAATCAACTTTACTTTCTTATTGGTATCTTTCAACATATATGGCAAAGAAACATATTTCTCTCCTGCCTCCACCCAACAAAGCGCCATACAAAGCTCATAAGGAGTCATCTGGATACTAGCTTGATAACTATTATTATAAGCAAACTCCACCAACGGCAACTGCTTCTCCCATGAACCTTGAAAATCTATGATACAACACCACAGCATATCCTCCAGCACTTGAATAACACGTTTCGGCTGGCAATCCATTTAGATGATACGAAGTACTGAAGTTCAATTGTGTACTCAAGGCTTTGTGCAACCATTCCTAGAATCTTGCGGTGAAACGTGGATCTCTATCAGACACTATAGACTTCGGCACCTGATGCAACCTCACGATCTCAGCGATATACAACTCTACCAACCTATCCAGAGTATAAGTTGTATGCACCGCCAGAAAATGTGCACACTTCGTATAACTATCCATGGTCACCCAAACAAAATTCTTCTTTAACAGTGTGAAAGGCAACCTAGATACAAAATCCATGGTGATCCTTTCCTATTTCTAATCTAGAACCCTCAACGGTTGCAACAACCCTGAAAGAAACTAATTCTATGCTTTAACACGTTGGAAAACCATGCAACGAGCCACAAACTCAGCAACATCCTTCTTCAAACCAACCCAAAAATACTCTTTCTTCAATTCTTGATACATCTTCATACTCATTGGATGCATCGCAAAAGGACTCGTGTGCGCTTCAGTCAAAATAGTGTGCCTCAACTCATCATCCATCGGCACCACCACTTAACCTTTGAAACACAAAACTTCATCCTCAGTGAACTCAAAATCTGTTTGATTCCCATCCAAGATGTCCTTAATATGAAACACTAGCTCATCATCATAAAGTTGCTTCTCCTTGATCAACTGCAACATCAAAGGCTTCACTTGCAACTCCGCTAACAAACCACCATCTCATGACACACTCAGTTGTGTAAACATCGCCCTCAACTCCACTCTGACCTTTCTGCTCAAAGCATCAAAGCATCTGCTACCACATTTGCCATCCCCAGGTGATACTCAATTGTCAGGTCATAATCCTTCAATAGCTCCAACCACCTTCGTTACCTAAGATTTAACTCTTTATGAGACATCAAGTATTTCAAACTTTTGTGATTAGTGTAAACAACACACTTCTCACCGTAGAGATAGTGTTGCCAAATCTTTAAGGCAAACACCAACTCGAGATCATGCATAGGGTAATTACGCTCATGCATCTTCAACTACCTAGATGCATATGTGATAACCTTTCCTTCCTGCATTAACACGCATCCCAAGCACACGTAGGATGCATCACTATACACAACAAACTCCTTCCCTGACTCTGGCTGAATCAAGATTGGAGCATGTGTCAAAGCCTCCTTCATCTTGTCCAAAGCTTGCTGCCTAACTTCCGTCTACTCGAAACCCATATCTTTTTGCAACAACTTCGTCAAAGGGGCTACAATCCTTGAAAAAAAATCCCCAAACTATCGGTAATATCCTACCTGCCCTAGAAAACTTCAAACCTCTAAGACTGATTTCGGTGGCTTCCAATTCATAATGGCTTGAACTTTCTGTAAATCCATGTGAATACCCTCAGACGAAACAACATGCCCAAAGAAAACAACCTGCTTGATCAAAAACTCGCATTTACTTAACTTGGCATAAAGCTTGTTGTCCAATAGAACTTGCAACACAATTCAGAGATGTTGATCGTGATCTTTCTTGGTACGAGAGTACACAAGAATGCCATCGATGAACACTACCATGAATTGGTCCAGGAATTCATGGAACACCCTATTCATCATATCCATAAACGCTACCGGTGCATTGGTCAAACCAAATGGCATCACTAGAAACTCGTAATGCCCATAGCGTGTGCAAAAAACTGCCTTCAGCATATCCTTATATTTCACCTTCAACTGATAATGCCCTGACCGTAGATCAATATAAGAAAATAGTATAGCACCTCAAGACTGATCAAACAAATCATCAATCCTTGGAAAAGGATACTTGTTCTTAATCATCAACTTGTTCAGTTGCCGATAATCAATGCACATTCTCATCGTGCCATCCTTTTTTTCACAAACAACACTGGTGCACCCCACGGTGACACAATCGAATGAATGAAGTCACGATCAAGCAACTCCTACAACTACATCTTCAGCTCCTTCAACTCTTTGGGGGCCATACGATATGGAGCAATCGACACTAGAGCCATATTCCCATACGTCTCCATGTAAAACTCCACCTCTTTATTCGGTAGTAAACTAAAACACTCCTGTAAAGTCGCAAACCATTTGAATATCCTGGGCACGCGCTTCCTTCATATTTGGGTTCATAACATAGGCTAGGTATGCTTGACCCCCGAACTCCAACAGCCTCCGCGCCTCCAACGCTAAAACCACATTTGACATGAACTCAAACAACACCCGATTTGCCTCAAAATCCACTACATCCTTGTGTTGTGACAACAAATCCATGCAGTTGTAACACCCCAATTTTGGTCTTATATGTTTTATGGGTCGGTTTGAAGGTTCAGGGGACCGATATTAGAGATTAGAGTCGATTCTGGGATTAAATATTTTTGAAGGTGATAAGATTGTAGAAAAATATTCTAAAACCATTATTAAATATATTAATGGTTATGGTTAAGTCAATTTTAGAAAATGAGTTTTGGAAATCATATATTTTGGACTAGTGACCGAAATGAAAACTTTAAAAACTATTTTTGGTGGTTGTTTTGTAAAGAGTCAAAAATTTGAATCTTTAAGGAGATAATTTCCCTAAAAGTCTAATATCAGACTTTATCCCTTAATTGACTATTTTTAAAGTGTTTTAGAAAATATAATTAGGTTGGGGAAAGTTAATCTGTAATTAAAAGCTTTAAAACAAAAACCACGTAACTAACTTTCTCAAATATTTTCTCTCAAAATCTCTCCAGCCAAACATTAATTTCTTCTTCTAAATATTCAGGTAAACCTTTGCTTTCTTAGATCTTTTGTTTGTAAATGATTCTTTGTTGTCAGTTTACCAAAACCTTATTGTTTTAACTTTGTTTTCTCATGTAAATCATCCAATTAAGGGAGAAAGCATCCATTAGAGGTAAGGTTTGTTCTCCTCCTCTAATGAAAGGTTCTTTACTGAAATTCCTAAGTTGTTGACTCTTTACAATTGTTTTATAATCTGTTCTGATAGTTTAATTGAGGAAATTTGGTTTAATTTGGTTCTGATTGATGAAATCTGTGGATCTTCACACTTCTTCTGTTTTGTTGGGATTTTGATCAGATTAGATCATGATTTTGATGTTTAATTGAGTTAATAACTTGGTTTTAACATTGTAATCCTAAAACAAGTTGAATCTCTAATGTTTAAGGTTGTTAATCTAGGGTTTTTGGGGTGATAGTTAAGTTTAATCATTGTTGGAAGTAAAAGGATGTTGGGAAAGGGTTTTTGGATGTTAATTGATGGTGTTTAATGGGTCGAATCGTTATATTATGGCTGGGTTGAGTTTCAGAAGTGTTTGGGGATGTTTTCGATGTGTTTAAGATGGTTTTTGAGTGGGCAACTTAAGAGTTGCGGGTAATTGCTTGTTGGCAATGGTTTGAATGCATAATGATTCATTTTCCCTCTGGTTTTATGTTATTCAAATAGGGGATAATCAAGGTAACAAAGGTTGACGTTATTTGTTGATTACCGGGAGCTCGATTCACGTTGGTGAGCAAAGCGAAGTGTATCCGTGAGTGGAAATTGATTTCAATGCCTTTAAGAGGTTTAATAAAGGTTGTTGGGAGTTTATGATAAGTTTCAAACGCTTACCTAAGCTCGAAAATAAGTTTTCCCTCTTTTGCTCTTTAGTATCGGTTTGGATATGAGCATATGAAATTCATGTTTTGGTCGTAAACATGGTTTGATTTACTTACTGGAAATGCATGATTTTAAGTACATGTGTAGGGGTTTAAAAGTATATGAAATGCTAGTGAGCATTGGTTTTCATTCCGGCCGGGAATGGTGTTATTGCTTTGGCAATGTGATTTAAATATGTGGTGATTTTTGTATAATGCATTGTAAAACATTAAATAAATGGTTTTGTAAATGATATATTGGCTATGTGACTTGATGAGAAAACATTCTGATATAGTTGGCATGCCATAGGATGAAATGCACTATAATATGATAAAAATCGATTATGGTTAAGAGTCCTTGAGGTAAGTGGTCGGCTACTTGGACTATAATGTTATCACTTGGGTTGAGTGGTCAGTTCCCCTTGTTGATGTTGATCTTGCGGTCGACAAGGGTGTTGCATCAAGTGGTCGGCATAGTATGGGTCATGGTAGTGGTCGACTATTATGGGAGATCCGTGTATCCTATATGTAAGGTTAATGGTCAGTTACCCAAGGATTAGTGGCCGGCTAATCAAGGATAGTGGTCAACTACCCGGGGTCACTATAAATGCCAATATATGAAAGTTCATGTGTTGAACCTACTTTTAATGCTTTGGGATTTAAGCATGGTTTTGTAAATTGATGCTTTGAGATTTAAGCATGGTTTTGTAATTTAATGCTTTGGGATTTAAGCATGTGGTATGTAAAGGTTTTTGCATATGGTTGATATGCATGTTTAATTTGGAATCATTGTAATTGCTTAGGTCGTAAGCAGGGATCAAAAATAAGTGTTTAGTTTACAAGGGTTATATCGCATCATTGTTTTAGGAGCATCCTCACTATGTATGTGTGCTTACGCTCTCTTTTTTTTAATGATGCAGAGCATTGAAGTTTGGGGGCTGAAAAGGCAAGGTTTAAAACGATCTAAGACAAGGACTACTTTGAGTATGAACTCGGTTTATGTTTCCGGTTAATAAGGCAGTGTGTTCACCATATTTTGGGGATTTGCAATTCTATTTTCCCATGGTTTTTAAGCATGTTATGTGCTGGATTGTAAGGTTGATTTGACGCTAATATGTTGGTTGACGATCTTTGCTTATAGTTGAGGTTAGGTGGTTGCATAGGAATGCATCTAGTTAACCTTTGATGGTTTCCATATTTTGATGATTCAAGCACGTTTGTTTTGATGCTTTATATGTGTATGCATGATGAGTATGCCTTAAAAGTGCCTAATGTGAGTTTTGGTTGTTTGGTAGAATGATATTAGGAAGCATGCCTACAGAATATCTTGGGGTGTATGAGTGTCATGAAATGTTGTTGATTCTGTGATGCTTTGGTATGGTATGTATCCTAGTAATGTTGTATAAGTGTTTGAAGCATGTTAGAGCGTTTTGGTTATCATCAAAGCATGTTTAGACAATAAATTGGGACATTACAGGTCCAGGCATACTGGTACGGGTGTCCCTGTTTTGGCACGAGTAAGCCATTTTAGGCTTAGCATACCAGTACACGGGCAAGAATTTTGGTACGAGCATAGGCAAATTTGGCCAGCATTGCGGTACTCCATAGGGTGTTTCGATACAACACGGGGGTTTTATGAATGACGTTTTCATACACGAGGGCGTATTAGAACATATTTTAGCTACTGGAATCTGAGTTTTGGAAATTCTAGAGGCGTACCGAAATTCCTACACGCATGATATGAGTTGCAGATATTTCAATAATTGGAATATTTGGAAGTTTCTATTTCTTTCGTTTTGGTCCCTAAATTTTGTATATGCAATTGTATGAGATTGGATGATCGTTTTGACCTGCAATTTGACATGTAAGCATTTAATTGGATTAATTGAGGATTGGTAACTTTAATTTTAGTTTTGGTCCTTTATTTTATCAAATTTGCATTTTAGTCCCTAAAATGCATGTTATGCATTTGGTTGCCTTTCTGTGGTCCGATTTCTTTGTATATTCACCCACTGCAAGTATGTACACATAAGATTAATAATATGCATCTAGAAAAGATAAAAAGAAAAAAATGGACCAATTTTTCTAATCTTTCCCCAGTTTGCATCGACAAACCTAATTTAGTTTTCTCGGTTCAGTCAGACATCTAGGCCGAGTCAAAGGGGTTACATTTGTTGGTATCAGAGCCAGGTTACAAAAAGTTGGGATGTTATTGTTTGATTAATTGGTGATGTTTGAATTGCACGGTGATTGTGTATATGTTCGGCGATTGTTTAATATCATGTTAGGGTATGAATTGGGAACACATTGCCTATATCGAGGTTTTAAAATGTTTAATAAGGTTGTCTTGGATCCTTTGCCTAATGCTAGCCTAACTTTATTGCGTTGATGCTTTTGTTCGCATGGTTAGACGTAAGACGCGTTCAATAGCTAATAATGCCAGAGTTGGGCAAAATAACGTTAAGGAAAGGAATCCCCTAATGTTTTACCTCCTCCCTTGTTGGCTCTTCCTGTTGATATTGGGACGGGTGGTGTACCTCAGGCTCCTCCTGTGCTAGTTTTTTGTGATTTGACTCCATTAATCCAAGAGATGATAGGAGCGTTCCAGGCATCAATGGCTGGAGTGCAAATGCAAGCATCGGTACCTTCTATGGTGGCTAATTAAGGCTTACCCTTAGAGCGTCTTTGAAGTTTGGGAGGCGAGGAATTTCAGGGTTTAATTCCTGAAGCAGCCGAGGGATGGCTGGAAAAGACAATCCGCATTCTGGACCAAATAGGTTGTAATGAGGAACGCAAGTTGGGTTGCACTGTGTCGTTGTTGCAAGGTGATACATATCACTGGTGGGTGACCACAGTTGCGGGTGTTCCCAGGTGGATGTGACTTGAGAGTTCTTTCAGAGAGCTTTTAACATAATGTATCTTGGTGCACAATATTTGGATACAAAGAAGTGTGAGTTTATGTCGTTATCACAGGGTGGCATGTCTGTTGCCGAGTATGAGGTAAAGTTTGTTCGCCCGAGTCAATATGCCCCATAGTTGGTTCCCGATGATCAGCAGAAATGCGATACGTTTTGATATGGTCTGGTGAAGGATATTAAGACTTATTTTTTGGCTGCAGATTACACAGATTTTGACGTGTTGGTCAACCGGGCAAGGACATTGAGCAATCCTTGGGTACATCCGTTCATGCTACGAGTGCAAGCTTGGGTAAGAGAGTGGCTGACTCTAGCTATTATGGGAGACAAAATAAGAGGTTTCGGGACAAGAGACATAGGCCGGACCACAGGTGTGGTGGTGGTGTTGGTTAGGGTAACCCAGGAGTTCGTATCATGGCTGAGTGTGAGGGTTGTGGTAGACATCACACGAGTGCATATTGGGGAAATTCCTTGAGCTGATGGATATATGGATTTCTTGATAATGTGAAGCGTGATTGTCCTCAGGCCATAAGAGAGGCACCAGTTCATGTTGCTGCTCCTGCTAGGGGCCGAGGCCATGGCAGAGGTAATTTTTAGAGGCGTGAGGATGGTCAAAAAGTTGTAGCTCATGCTGCTGCAATGGAACTGGAGAATGGTGGACCAGCTCGGATCTACGCTCATCACGAGGGTCATAATGACACGGGTGTGATAACAGGTATCTTCACTTTGCAATCATTATCACTATTATCTTTGATTGATTCGGGGTCTACTCATTCTTATATCTTGAGTAAACATGAATCTTTGTTGAATGTTCCTGTTAAGAAACTGAATGTTGGCATGTTAGTAACTAGTTCCTTTGGTGAGATGGTTACTACTAGAAGGTTGTATAGGCGATGTCCTTTAGTTGTGCAAGGTCATGAGTGTGCCATGAATTTGATGGAATTGACATTCCATGATTTTGATGTTATTTTGGGTATGGATTGGTTGAGCGAGCACAAGGCGGTTGTGGATTATGAATCCAAAAGGATTTATTTGAGGTTAGCCGATGATTATGAAGTTGTGGTGGTTGGCGAGAATGTGAAATTCATGTCCAATATTGTCTCGGCTACTCGAGCAGAGATGATGATGTAAGGTGGATGCCAAGCTTATTTGGCCATCGTGATGAATCCTAAAGTTAGGGTGTTCAGGTGCAGGACATTCGAACTGTTAGTGATTTTTCAGAAGTTTTTCCAAAAGAGTTATTGGGTTTACCGTTGGATAAGAATGTAGAATTTGGTATCGAGACGTACGCGGGTATGGCGCCGGTGTCTATTGCTCTTTATAGAATGGCATCGAATGAATTGAAGGAGTTGAAGTCATAGCTTCAGGAGTTGATGGATCATGGGTTCATTTGACTGAGTGTTTCACCTTGGGGTGCTTCGGTTCTCTTTGTGAAAAAGAAGGATGGTACGATGCGTATGTGCATCGATTATCGACAACTGAATAAGCTAACGATGAAGAACAAGTATCTTTTGCCGAAGATTGACAACTTGTTCGATCAGTTTTACGGGGCAACGGTGTTTTCTAAGATTGATTTGAGATCAAGATATTACTAGTTGAAGGTTAAGGATGAGGATGTGCATAAAACTGCGTTTCGTACGAGGTACAGGCATTATGAGTTTTTGGTCATGCCTTTTGGTCCGACAAATGCCCCGGCTACGTTCATGGATATGATGAATAGGGTGTTCCATGAATATCTTCATCAAATTGTGGTGTTGTTTATAGATGATATTCTCTTGTACTCTCATACCGAGGAAGATCATGATCGGCATTTGCAGGTTGTATTGCAAGTTTTAAAGGATAACCAATTGTATGCCAAGCTGAGCAAGTGTGAATTTTGGCTTAAGGAAGTGATGTTCCTTGGTCATGTGGTTTCTGCAGAGGGTATTCGTGTTGATCCACAGAAAATTGAGGCTATTCTCAATTGGAAGCAACCTAAATATGTTTCAGAGGTTCGCAGTTTTCTTGGGCTGGCTGGTTATTATCGTCGCTTTGTGGATAGGTTTTCTAGTATTGCCGCAACGTTGATGAAGTTGTTGCAGAAGAATGTTCCTTATGTGTGGACGGAGAAGCAACAATATAGTTTTGAGAAGTTGAAGGAAGTTTTAACGCATGCTTCTGTGTTGATTCAACCTGAATCTGAGAAGGAGTTTGTGGTTTATAATGATGCATCTTACATTGGTTTGGGTTGTGTGCTGATGCAAGATGGTAAGGCTGTAGCCTATGTGTAACCCCCTCGACCTGGCCTAGTCAAGAGACCGAACCGAGCAAGCTACATTAGGTTTACCGAAGTAAACCGGGAAGATTAAACCAAAAACACGCCCTTTTTTTTCTTTTATCTTAACTAGATGCATTAATGCCTTTCTACATGATCATACTATTCAAAGGTGAGCACTCATCTCAATCGGGCATCGTAACGATATCCAATTGGCCATGACACAACTTAGGGACCAAAATGTAAATTCAACCATTTGGAAAGACTTTTCAGCTTTTTAACCTACCAGCATTTAATTATGTTCATTTCATGCTTATATGACAAATTCCAGCCTCAAATGATCACTCATGCTTAAATAATTAACAAAGCAAGATTCAAGGACTAAAACGAAAGAAAACAGAACAAACCTTCCATGACATTAATAGAATTAATGGCATCCGTATCGATATGCTAGGACCCGTACTGATACGGTTGTAAACTCATCGTTTCTATACGGTGAGGCTCGTACCGGTACACTACCTCAAATTTAAAATACAGTTTGAAACCATTTCATACCATACCGATACAGTCTATTAGTGTTTCGGTACACGGGCTCATCCTCAAACAGTAAAATTCCAGTAATCACAAAGTGTACCGAAACACCTTTTCCTGTATCGATATGCTCTGGCTTTGATTGCCTGTCTGTACCGGAACACCTCTACCTGTACCAAAACGCCTCGACCATAATTGCTTAGTCGTACCGATACGGTCCCTCGTATATCGGTACGCCTGGGCCTGTAATGTCAAGATTAGCTGATTTTTCACCCAATTCTAGATGCGATTGGCACCTATCAACTTTCAAACGTACATAACAACACAACAATATACATAATCTAACATTTATGCCAGGATTAGACAAGCATAAAAACATCATGCTTTCAAAGTACCACTCTAGAGGCATACTCCCTATACCACTTTACCAACATACCAAAATGCACATTTAAGCCATTCCTGACATAAGCAACGTTCCAACATGCTTAACATAGCATACAAAACTCTCAAACCATCGAAGCAAATCAAACAACAAGAAAGCTCTAGATGCATACCTATGCGACCATTCATCCACAACTACAAGCAAATATTGACATCAAGCTTAGCAACATCAACTACCCTCAAAAACTAGCATAGAAAGCATTCTCAAAATCCATAAGAACACAGAATTATAACTCCCAAAAACCTTGCGAACATATTGTCTTATTAACCGGAACATGAACCAAGTTCATACTCAAAAGTAGTTTGTCTTTTGGATCCTTGCAAACCTGGCCTTTTTGCTGGCCGAACTTTAATGCTCTACATCATTAGGAAAAAGAGAGCGTAAGAACACATGCTTAGTGAGGATGCTCATAAACAATGATGCATTTACATTCATTTAAAGACATATGCTTGCTTTTCCCAAAACATGCTTACTTACAAAGCACTTCGTCATGATTCTAACCGAATCAAAACATAATGATATTCATAACATCATAAACATTTCATTCTTAAATCCCAAAGCATTTTAATCAACCATGCTTAAATCCCAAAGCACTTAATATAAGAATCAACACATGATCTTTTTCATATATTGACAATTATAGTGACCTAGATAGACTACCTCTATCCTATACACATATCGGATACACCAATCTCTCATACCATGCCTAGTTAGACAGCATGATATCCCAAACCTTGCCTAGTTAAACCGCAAGATTTGACACCCTCGCCTAGTTAAACCTTGAGATTTCACCCTTGCCTAGTTAAACCGCAAGAGTACCGACCTTGCCTAGTTAAACCGCAAGAGTACTGACCTTGCCTAGTTAAACCGCAAGATCGCCATCAATTTGGGTTGCCTAGTTAAACCGCATGCCCCAAATGATGTCACAACAGTCCGAGTGGCCTAGTTAAACCGCCATACCTCAAGGACCCATGGCCGCGATCGATTTTGTTCATATTTTATAGTGCACTTTTAATCATATGGCATGCCAACTATATCTGATTGTTTTCACCATGTCACATAGCCAATATATATCATTTACAAAACCATTTACTTACTGTTTTACAATGCATCTCATAAACAACACATACGCAAATCTCATTGCCAATGCACTAACACCATTCCCAACCGGAATGAAAACCAATGCTCCGTAGCATTTAATATACTTTCAAACTCCTGCACATGTACTCAAAATCATGTATTACTAGTAAGTAAATCATATCATGTTTATCACCAAAACATGCAAAAAACTTGCTCATATCAAGGCGATACTCAATAGCAAAATAAGGGAAACTTACTTTCGAGCTTAGGTAAGCGTCTCACGCTTACCCTAAACTCCCAACAACCTTTACAAACCTTTGTAAAACATTTAAAACTAGTTTCCACTCACTAATACGCTTTGCCTTCCTTGCCAAAGTGAAACAAGCTCTCGGTAAGCCACCAAACACGTCATGCTTCGATGCCTTGATTATCCCCTATTTTAAACACATAAAACTAGAGGACAAATGCATTCAAACCATTGCCCAACAACAATCTCCCGCAACTCCCAAGATGCCCACTCAAACACCATCCGAGACATACTAAAGACACCATCAAACGTTTCCAAAACTTAACTCAGCCATAAAACAACAATGCAAGCCTTCAATCAACATCTAATAACATCCAAAAACCTTTCCCTAACGTCCTTTTACCTCCAGCAAAGATTAAACTCGAATATCACCACAAAAACTCCAATCTAACAACCTAACTAATTAGAGATTCAAGAGTTTTGGAATTCTATTGATAAAAACAAATTATCAACATCAAAATACATCCAAAACATATATTAATTCCAACTAAAACACTGGAAAAACACATCCACTTCGAAAATTATAATATCTCATCAATATTTCCAAAATAACTCAATTAATCATTGATATAACATTAAAATCAGTTTCCAAACTATAAATCAAGGATCAAATACTTGGGAATTTTAGTAAAGAACCATACAATAGATTAGATCACATACCTTACCCCTATTGTGAGATTTCCCCCTCAATTGATTTGACAAAAGCTAAGAAAACACAAGATTTAAATGAGATTTTGCAAAAACAATGTTAATCAAATCATTATCAATCATAAAAACAAGTTAAAAGACTCCTCACCTCTGAATTTTGATGAAAACTTGAGTGTTTGGCTGATGAGAGAGTGGAGAGAAAAGTTACGTGAATTTTCTTTAATAAGCTTAACTAACTTTTTTTAACTAAAATTCCTTTTTAATTATCTTTAAAACACATGTTAAAATATCTTAAATTAAGGGAGAAATCATCAGAAAAACCTTGGCAAAATAGCTCCTTAAGGATTCTAAGAATTTGACCCTTTTCATTTTAGTCATCTTTAAAAACAGTTTCCAAAAATCGTATTTTGGTCACTAATCCAAAATGTCACATTTCCAAATTCCTTTTTCTAAAATTGATTCCACCAAAAATTATTATAGAATAAAAGATTATTTTTAACTATTTTTCCATATTTTTACCTTACCAAAAAAATATATGGTCCCAAATCTGACTCGAATCTCTAACCCGGTCCATCAGACCGTCTAACAAACCTCAAAACCGCTAAGCCCAAAACTAAGGTGTTACAACTCTCCACCACTTAAGAAATTTCGTCCTCAAAATTACCTGGAGGAAACAGATGCGAAAATTGCTCCATCATATCCGCATTGCTTTCCCAAGTAGCTTCCTCAACACCTCGGTGTCGCCACAAGACTTTCACGAGCTCTTTCGTCTTACCACGAAGAACCTTCTTACTGGTGTCAAGGATCTCTACTGGTTCCTCATCAAAGTTTAGATCCGATCTTAACTCCACATCCTCCACCGGCATGATATGCGATGGATCTAACCAATATCTCCTCAACATTGAAACATGGAACACATTATGAATTTTCTCCAGCTCGGGAGACAACCTCAACCGATATGCCACAGGATCCACACGCTCAATAACCTCGTATGGTCTAATGAACCTCGGACTAAGCTTAACCTTATGTTCGAATATCATCAACTTTTCCACGGTGACACCTTCAAGAATACGCGATCGCCCACCGCATATTCAACCTCCTTACGCTTCAAATCCGCATAAGATTTCTGTCGATCCGTGGCCGCTTTCAGCCGCTCGCACACAAGCTTGACCTTCACATCCGTGTCTTTCAACACATTCAGTAGGGTAACATGCTTTTCCCCCACCTCAGCCCAACATAAGGGTATGCGACATATCCGGCCATATAACGCCTCATAAGGTGCCATCTGTATACTCGCCTAATAACTGTTGTTGTAAGCAAACTCAACTAAAGGCAAATGCTTCTCCCAGGTTCCTTGGAACTCAATATTGCAACATCTCAACATATCTTCCAAAACCTAAATAACTCGCTCAGACTATCCATCCGAATGGGGATGATACGCGGTACTAAAACTAAATTTTGAACCCAAGGCTTGGTGCAAACTCCTCCAAAACCTTGCCGTAAAACTCGGATCCCTATATGAAATGATGGATTTAGGTACACCATGCAAGCGCACAATCTCTGCTATATACAAATCTGCCAACTTGTCCATGGTATACATTGTATGCAATAGCAAGAAATGTGCACACTTCGTGAACCGATCAACAATCACCCATATGGAATCCTCCTTAGCCGGTGTCAACGGCAACCCTATCACAAAATCCATGATGATTCTCTCCCATTTCCACTCCAGAATTTTTAGCAATTGCAACAACCTGGATGGAAACTAATGTTGAGCCTTGACCCGCTGACATACCATGCACTTGGACACAAACTCGGCCACGTCCTTTCTCAACCCAACCCAATTGTATACCTCTTTCAAATAACGATACATCTTAACACTACCTAGATGCATAGCAAAAGAACTAGAGTGTGCCTCCGTCAAGATAGTGTGCCTCAACTTCTGATCATCCGGCATCACTATTTTACTCTTGAGACACAAAACTTCAACACCATCAAAATGGAAATTCGTCGAATTACCATCTGCTATATTCTTAACATGCTCAACCAATGAATCATCAAACAGTTGCTTAGCTTTAATCAAGTGCGATAACGTAGGCTTGACTTGCAACTCCACCAGCAAACCACCTTCCCGCGTCACACTCAACCTTGCAAACATAGCTCAGAGCTCAACCGCAACCTAACGACTTAATGCATTCGCCACTACGTTGGCTTTACCCGGATGATACTCAATGGTCAAGTCGTAATCCTTAAGCAACTCCAACCATCTACATTGCCTAAGATTCAAATCTTTTTGGAACATCAAATACTTCAAGCACTTGTGATCTATGAAGATCATGCACTTCTCACCATAGAGGTAATGTCGCCAAATTTTCAAAGCGAAAACCACAACCGCAAGCTCCAAATCAAAAGTTGGATAATTGCGCTCATGAACTTTCAACTGCCTCGATGCAAAGGCCATAACCTTCCCATCCTGCATCAGCACACAACCCAAGCCAACATACGACGCATCACTATAAACCACAAACTTCTTCCTAGATTCAGGCTGAATCAACACAAGAGCGTGTGTCAGCACTTCCTTTAACTTCTCAAAACTGTGATATTGCTTCTCTGTCCACACATACGGAACATTCTTTTGTAGCAACTTGGTTAATGGAGCTGCAACACTCGAAAATCCCTCAACAAAATGGCGATAATAACCAGCCAACCCAAGAAAACCCTGCGGACACCACATAACCTAGGAATGCCACTTCCTTAAGCCAAAACTTGCACTTGCTCAACTTGGCGTACAACTGATTATCCTTCAAAACTTGCAATTTGTAAATGTCGAACATGCTCTTCCTTGGTATGGGAGTACACGAGAATATCGTCTATGAACACCACCATAAACTGATCAAGATACTCATGGAACACTCTATTCATCATGTCCATAAATACAACCGGGGCATTTGTCAAACTGAAGGGCATGACCAGAAACTCATAATGCACATACCTCATACGAAATGCGGTCTTATGCACATCCAAATCCTTAACCTTCAACTAATAATACCCCAATCTTAAATCTATCTTGGAAAACGTCGCTGTTCCATGAAACTGATCAAACAAATCATCAATTTGCGGTAACGGGTACCTGTTCTTTACCATCAACTTGTTCAACTGATGATAATCAATTCACATACGCATCGTACCAACTTTCTTTTTCACGAAGAGAACAGACGCACCAAACAGAGAAACGCTTGGTTGAATGAACCCATGATCCAGCAACTCATGAAGCTGTGACTTCAACTCCTTCAATTCTTTCGGTGCCATCCTATAAGGAGCAATGGACACTAGTGTTGTACCCTCGTATGTCTCAATACGAAACTCCACCTCTCTATTCGGAGGCAAACCCGGCAACTCCTCAGGAAAAACCTTAGGAAAGTCACAAACAGTCTGAATGTCCTGCACTTGAACACCCTTGGCTTCCGGGTTCATAACAATAGACAAATAAGCTTGGCAGCCATTAAACATCATTTTCTCCGCTCTAACAGCCGAAACCACATTAGATAGGAACTTAGCATTCTTGCCAACCACTACAACCTCATAGCTGTTGGCTAACCACAAGAAAATCCTCTTGGACTCACAATCCACAACTATTCCATGCTCACTCAACCAATCCATACCCAAAATGACATCAAAACTATGGAATGGCAATTCCATCAGGTCTGCGGCAAACTCATGACCTTGTACCACCAAAGGACATCGCCGATACAACCTTCTTGTTGTAACTGTCTCCCTAAAAGAACTTGTGACCAACATATCAACATCTAATATCTCAACAGGAACATTCAGGAAAGATGCATGTTCACTCAAGATATATGAATGTGTAGACCCCGAATAAATCAAGGATAACAATGACAAGGATTGCAAAGTAAAAGTACCTATGATCACATCCATGTCATTACGACCCTCATGGTGAGAAAAGACCCAAACCAGTCCACAACCTTCAGGTCTCACTACTGTATCATGAGCCATACCCTTTTGACCATCCTCTCGCCTCTGAAAATTACCCATACCACGGCCTTAGGCTGTATTCTGTGCAGCAACTTGTGCTGGTACATCTCTCGCAGCTTGAGGACAATCATGCTTTAGGTGATCATATGATCCACAGGTTCCAGTATTACCCCATCACAAACCTACGTGGCACCTACCACATTGCTCACACTCCGGTGTAACACGAGCTCCCTGAGCACCCTGCCAACTCCACCACCACAGTTGCGATCTGGCTTATGCCTCTTGTCCATGAACCCACTATTCTGCCTCCCAGAATAGCTAGAGTCTGCCACTCTCTTACCCAAGTTCGCACCTATGGCCTGAACTGGTGCACCCAATGACTTCTCGATATCCTTGGCCCGATTGACCAACACATCAAAATCTGTGTAATCAGCGGCCAGAAAGTTTGTCTTATGTCCTTTACAAGTCCATAACAGAACTTGTCACATCTCTACTGGTCATCTAGAACCAACTCCGGAGCATACTGACTCAACCAGACAAACTTCACCTCGTATTCAGTAATAGACATGATTCCTTGAGATAACGACATAAACTCGCGCTTCTTCATATCCAAATACTGAGCACCAAGGTACTTCCTCTTGAAAGCTCTCCGAAAGAACTTCCAAGTAACTTCCACCTCAAGAACGCCAACAATAGTGGTCACCCAACAATGGTATGCATCTCCCATTAGTAGAGATACAGTGCAACCCAGCTTGCGCTCCTTGTTGCATCCCATCTGATCCATAATGCAGGCCGTCTTTTCCAGCCAACCTTCGACTTCCTCAAGGCTCAAACCTTGGAACTCTACACCTCCCAAACTCATCAAATGCTCTAAGGGTAAACCTTGATTTGCCACCACAGCAGGTGTTGGTGTCTGTGCCTGTACTCCAGCTATCGCTGCCTAAAAAGCTCTTGTTATCGCCTACACTAACGGAGTCAAATCACCATATACTGCTACTTGGTGAACCTGGGGTGCTTCGCCCGCCTGAACATCAGCTGGAGGAACCACAAGAGGAGGAGGAGGCAAAATATGAGGGAGATTCTCCTCTGTCTCATTATTCTGCCCAACCCTGGCAATATTAGCCATAGATCGTGTCTCTCGTCGAGCCATGCTAAAAAAACCATTAAAACACATTAGAGTTAGGCTAGCATCAAGCAAAGGATCCAATTTCATTTTAAAACACATTTAAAATCCTCGGTAATAGGCAACGTCTCCCTAATCTAACCCCAACAAAACATCAAACAATCACTAAACATAAAACACAATCACCATATAGTTCAACAACATCAGCTAAACAAGCAACAACATCCCAACTTATAGCAAACCTGGCTCTGATACCAACAAATATAACCCCCTCGACCCGGCCTATTAGAGAGACCGAATCGAGCAAGCTACATTAGTTTTACTGAAGTAAATTGAGAAGATTAAACCAAAAAACACCCTTTTTTCTTTTATCTTATCTAGATGCACTAATGCCTTCCTACATGATCATATTGTTCAAAGGTGAGCACTCATCTCAATCGGGCATCGTAATGATATCCAATTGGCCATGACACAACTTAGGGACCAAAATGTAAATTCAACCATTTGGAAAGACTTTTCAGCTTTTTAAGTTACTAGCCTTTAATTAAGTTCATTTTATGCTTATATGAATAATTTTAGCCTCAAATGATCACCCATGCTTAAATAATTAACAAAGCAAGATTCAAGGACTAAAATGAAAGAAAACAAAACTAACCTTTTATGACATTAATAGAATTAACGATATCCATATCGATACACTGGAACCCGTATCGATACAGTTGTAAACTCATCATTTCGATACGGTGAGGCCCGTACTGGTACACTACCTCAAATTTAAAATACAGTTTGAGACCATTTCATACCATCCCGATACTATTCATGCGGTACCAGCATTCAACCACCGACTGAAAAATGAATTAAGCAAACGGCATGAAGGAAACTTATCACTCGAGGTGATGACCTCTCTGACTAACTCATTTCATTTAGTTTCTTTTAAATTTTGTTTCACTCTTACATGCATTGAGGACAATGCTTCTCTCGAGTTTGGGGGGTGTTGGCTTCTAGTTAGTTTCATGTTTAGTTGCATTCATCTTTAGCAATCACATATAGGTTGCATATGTTACTTGTCATGCCTTTAATTGGATTTAATTGCTTAAGACTTGTTGAATATCCAATGATGAATTTTTGCCACTGCACTTAATTGAAAGAACCTTTAATTTTAGGATTGCATGAAAAGAACTTAGAATTTTACTATGATGCTAAATTTTTTACATGGTTGTGGCTTGTTGATTGAAAGAAACTTAGTGAACTTAGGTTGCTTAAAATTTGGGTAAATTTAAAATTGAAAATTAAAAGTTAAATTCTTGCTAGAGGTGCCCGAAACTGGCTCTAGTAGTAAATACACTTTCTTGCTAGAGGTGCCCGAAACTGGCTCTAGTAGTTAATGCACATTAAAAAATTGCTAGAGGTGCCCAAAATTGGCTCTAGTCGACTAAAATAAAATGAGAAATTGCTTACCTTGCTAGAGGTGCCCGAAATTAGCTCTAGTGAAAATAAAAATAAATGCCCCGGTAATTAAATTGATAAAAACCTATTGTTCACATAGAATCTTGAAAATCAACTTGTACACAACTACGCACACACATTGTCACGAGCATTATAGTTTTGTTCCGGGATATTTTTGTGCTATCCAAAAAATTAAAAGGTGATCATACTTTGTGCCACGGTTCTCAGGTTTGAATTCAAGTTTGAAGCATGTCTTTGATGATTAAAGTCTTGGCAGGTAATTTTTAGTTTGCATTGCTTGAGGACAAGGAATAGTTCGAGTTTAGGGTGTGATAAGTGTTCAAAAGTACTATTTTTATTACCCTTTTTACTCATATTAATGTTAGACTTAAGCTCATATTAGTTGCATAATTAGTCATTCATGCATTAATTCATGTTTCTTTCCACCGTTGAGCTTGATTACATACCTTGGTGATTTTTGTGGAAAAAGATGCTACTTTGGCGTGTTTTTGTGTGTGTGCAGAATCACTTGCCTAAACAAGGCTAGAACCAGTTGCCAGGGCAGTGCATGAAGGAGATGCCGAGCTAGTTGCCAGGGCAATGCATGAAGGAGACACCGAGCCAGTTGCCAGGGCAATTGTTGTCAAATAATAAGGTGATATGGTAATCGAAATTGATGACTAGACAAGCCCAAGATGACGTGGAGCAAAGCTAAATCCCAAAGGAGTTTGATTTCCATGAAGAGGTTAAAGAAGAATTAAATTCCAAGAAGATATGAGAAGTTCTAGAAGGAATATAATTATAATAAAGAATTATATTCTTTAAAGATAATTTAATTCCAACTTAACTTCCTCATCAAAGAAGGACTTTGACCTAGCCCTATAAATAGATCACCAAGCCGTCAACTCCAGGAGAAGCAAGAGGAGGGAAAATTATGACAACTCTAAAGGGCAAGATGAGAGAAATTTTGACAAGAGAGCAAGGGGGAGAGAGTTCGATTTCTTCTTCTTCTTCTTTGCTTCCATTAGATTCATGGTTTGGGGATTATTCTTTGTATATCTTTTGAACCCAACCATGAACTAACTTGATTGGTTGGGGTTATTGTGTTTTGTTGTTGTGAAAAACAATTGGATTTTGTTTAGGTAATAAGAGTTTGCACTTTCAATTCAAGGTTTACTCATTCTTGGTTCTTATTCTTGTTTGCGAGTGAATTGGGAGAGGATCTCGTAACTTCATATATTTATCTAATATCGGGAGAGTTAGATTCAAGAAACGAATGAGTATGGTCTTTATTCAATCTATTGATGGTGGAAATTAATCCGACTTAGGAATAAGTTAAGGATTTCAATGGCTAAGAGGAGCGCAAGATTGGTTGTTGTTCACCCTTGATTTACGCAGGGATGTATTATCAAGGCATGCACAAGTAGCTAGAGTTTCGACTTAGGGATAAGAAGAAACCATTGAATAACGCTCTGTCGAACCTTGAAGTTGCTGCCCAGACGCCCAAGTAGTTGCCCAGCTAGTCGCCCAAGCAACCATCGATTAGTTGCCAAGGCAACCCAGTTGTGCAAGTTGCCACGGCAACTGAGTTGCGCTTGCACTCTTTTACCAAGACGATCCAATCGGCTATCACACTTCAACTCATGATAACCTGGCCTATTTACTCTATTTTAATTTAATCTATTCTTTTAGTTTATTGCTCTTAGTTTTCTCGTTAATTAAAACCTCTATTATCAATTATGTTTTTATTTTCACAGTGCAGTAACTTAAGCAAAGTGGCCCAAACCAATCCCTGTGGAGATGATACTCGATACTCGTATCACTTTATTACTTGCGACGTGTATACTTGCACATTTGCGTAGCACTTATTACACGCAACACATACCTGGGCTAGCTATGAGCAAGCTAGATTGTTGCACCTCTATTGGCAACTCCTCGAGCTCCTCATTGTCATCTCTTCTAATTCATCCATATATTTGAGTGTGTTGAAGACATTTATGGTCACCCTCTGATTAGCCACTCTCATGGTGAATTAACCTTTCTCACAGTCGATAAAAATTTGGCCACTAGCTAAGAACGGTCGTCCCAAAATAATGGGTGCATTATCATCAGCTTCACAGTTGAGAATGAGAAAGTCAATTGGAAAAACAAATTTGTCCACCTTAACCACAACATCTTCGATCCTTCATTTTGGAATAACATGAGATCGGTCTGCCAATTGCAAAATAACAGTGGTAGGCCTTGCATTTCCCATTCCAAGCTTCATAAAGACTGATTTGGGCATGAGATTCACATTAGATCCAAGATCAGATAAAGCTCTCCCCACATAGTTATCTCCTATCGAGCATGGGATGATAAAGCTGCTTGGATCCTTTCTTTTTGGTGGCAATTTACTCAACACAAAGTAGCACTCTTTTTCTGTAGTAATTGTCTCGTACCTCTTGAGCTTCCTCTTCTTTGTGACAATATCCTTGAGAAACTTTGCATAAGTGGGCATTTGATCAATGGCCTCCAAAAATGGGACATTGGTATACAGCTTGTCAAGTATGTCTACAAATTTCTGGAACTGAAGATCTTCTTTTTGTTTCTTCAATCTTTGAGGGAAAGGTGATGGGGGCCTAACTTCTTCCTCTACTGGTGGGGGTTTATCTTTTGTTGTAGAAATATTTGTCCTTCACCAGTAAGTTTACTTGTTGAGCTATCATTTTGGTCCTCTTCATGAGTTAAATCATCTTGCAACACTAGTTCTTCAGGTGTAGTTTTGGGGTTAGAATCATCTACTTTCTTCCCCCCAAACGTATCTTCTTTGTTGAGTTGGGTGCCACTCCTTAAGATGAGTGCACTACACTGCTCCTTGCCATGAGGTTTAGTGACTTCAATATCACTAGGTAGGCTTCCCTGAGGTCGAACATGCAAAGCTTGCGTGATTTGACCTACTTAAGTTTCCAAAGCTCTCAAAGACGAACTATGACTTTGTAGTAATACTCATTGGCTTTTGATAGACGAAACATGATCTTGGATTAAAGCCTTCATAGTTGTCATAAAATGTTGGAAAGTAGTTTCCAAAGAGTTGTTGTTCGATGAAGATGCTGAACCCTTGTTGTTATTATGCCACAACATATTTTGTTGAAAGCCTGAGGGTTTAGTTAGATTTTGTTACCGATACGAGCTACCAGCATTGTTATTCCTTGATTTCCCTAAGAAAGATTAGGATACGGACGCCATCCTAGATTATATGTGTTTGAATAGGGGTTGTGGTTGTTCCTATTGAAGTTCCCCACGTAGTTGGTAGACTCGTGGTTTTCTGGGCAGTCGCTCAAATGATGATTTCCATCATAATGAATACAAGCAGTTGCTACCTTCACTTCCTTCACCTCATTAGGACGTTGGAGATTCTTCAACATATTCGTAATGGCAAAAAATTGAGCTGAAACAGATACATTATTATCAAGCTCCCGTGTCTCATGAGTCTTCTCGTTCCAAGTCTTAAAGTAGGAAATTGGTAGTCATTATTTGCTATCCTATCAAGGATATGAAATGCTTCTTTAGGTGACTTGTCTAGTAGAGTTCCATTTGCTGAAGCATCTAGCATCATTCTTGTAAGGGCGTTCATGAAAACCATGATTCGTGCACTTGCAAAGCAGTCCCTTATATTGATCCCAGCACTCGTACATCGACTCATCATCGATTGACGAAAGGAAGCAATATCATTCCTTAATTGGGTGTTCATGTTGGGTGGATTATACCGTAGTAGAAAACTCTTGCACAAGTCTGTCCATGTCTCCATAGAACCAGCGGGCACTCCACTCCACCATGATTTTACTCGACCATGCAATGAATAAGGAACTAACTTGAGCTTCAACGCATCTTCATGCACACCTTGTTGTCTAAAGGAATCACAAACTTCCAAGAAAGCACGAATGTGTTATCTTGCATCTTTATGAGGCGATCCACCAAATTGCCCAATGGAGTTCAACATGTTGAACATTGCCGATTTAAGTTCGAATTGAGCCGCTTGAATCTCAGAAGATGCAATCCCGGGGTTGAGATCATCCAGAATAGGATTTAAATGGTCTCTACTAGCACGTGGGCAAGCTATGACTCCCTGATTTGCCTAAGCATTAGGATTCTCAACTTGTTGACCTCCTTGATTTTTAACTCCAAATGACTCTTCGAGCTCTTTGTAACTGTCTTTTTTTGTCAAAAAAGACGTTCAATTTCAGGAACAAAATGTGATAATGGTTCTTCAAGGTTTCCTCGGGTCATGCAACAACACAACACCTACAAAATGGTAAACAAAAAACAGCAAATAAAGCTATACAAAAAAAAGAAACAAAATGGCGCAAAACTAAACTCAAAATAACCAATTGTCAATCCTAGGGTTAAGGCATACTATTTTGACGGAGGCACATTCTAGTCCTTTTGCCATGCATCCTGGTAGTACCAAAATGTATCGTGGGTTGAAAGAGGTGTACTATTGGGTTGCTTTGAAAAAGGATGCAGTAGAATTTGTTTCTAAGTGCATGGCGTGTCAGTAGGTTAAGGCTGAACATCAACTTTTGTCCGAGTTGTTGCAACCGTTAAGGATTCTAAAATGGAAATGAGAGAGAATCACCATGGATTTTGTGTTTGGGTTACCGCTGACACCGGCTAAAAGGGATTCCATTTGGGTGATTGTTGATTAGTTTAAAAAGTATGCATATTTTCTGCCAATGCATACAACGTATACCTTGGATAAGTTGGCGAACTTATATATTGCTGAGATTGTGCGTTTGTACGAGGTACCTAATTTCATTGTTTCGAATAGAGGTTCGAGGTTTATAGCAAGGTTTTGGGAATGTTTGCATCGGGCTTTGGGTATAAGGCTAAGTTTTAGCACCGCGTGTCATCCTCAATCGGATGGTCAGTCTGAATGTGTTGTCCAGGTTTTGGAGGATATGTTGAGATGTTGCATCATAGAGTTCCAAGGAACCTGGGAGAAGTATTTACCTTTGGTTGAGTTTGCATATAACAATAGTTATCAAGCAAGTATACAGATGGCACCGTATGAGGCTTTATATGCCCGGAAGTGTCGCACGCCTTTGTGTTGGACTGAGGTTGGGGAAAAGCATGTTTCCTTACCATATGTGTTGAAAGACGCGAATGTGTTGGGCTGAGGTTGGGGAAAAGCATGTTTCCTTACGTGGATTTTGAAGCGTAGGGAGATTGAATATGTGGTGGGGGATCGTGTGTTCTTGAAAGTGTCACCGTGGAAAAGGTGATGCAGTTCAGACAAAAGGGTAAGCTTAGTCTGAGGTTTGTTGGACCATATGAGGTTGTGGAGCGTGTCGGTCCTATGGCTTATCAGTTGTGGTTGCCTCTCGAGCTGGAGAAAATACATGATGTGTTCCATGTATCTATGTTGCAGAGGTACCGGTTGGATCCCTCGCATGTTATGTCGGTGGAGCATAAAGAGTTGAGGCTAGATTTATCCTTTAATGATGAACCAGTGGAAATCCTTGATTCCAGCAGTAGAGTTTTTCGTGGCAAGATGATTGAGCTTGTTAAGGTTTTGTGGCGGCATCGTGGTGTCGAGGAAGCCACTTAGGAAAGCAAGGCGGACATGTTGGAGTAATTTTCGCATTTGTTTCCTCCAGGTAAATTTTGGAGATGAAATTTCTTAAGTGGGGGAGAGTTGTAATGCTCTGGTTTTGGGTCTAGTTGTTTTGGGGTTTGTTTTAAGGGTTCGGTGGACCGATATTAGGGATTCGAGTCGGTTTCGGGATTAAATCAGATAAAATATTTTTAAAGGTGATAAAAATATAGAAAAATGTTTTAAAATCCTTATTTAACATATTAATGATTGAGGTGAAATCAATTTTGTAAAATGAGTTTTGGAAATTGGCCATTTTGGACTAGTGACCAAAATTTAAACTTTGAAAACTATTTTTAGTGATTGTTTTGTAAAGAGTCAAAACTTTGAATCTTTAAGGAGCTAATTGCCCAAAAGTCTAATCTCAGACTTTATCCCTTAATTTGATATTTTAAAAGTGTTTTGGAAAATATAAATAGGTTGGGGAGAATTAATTTGATAATTAAATATTTAAAGCAAAAATCACGTAACTAACTTTCTCTCAAAATATTTTCTCTCGAAATTTCTCCAGCCAAACATCACTCACTTCTTCTAAATCTTCAGGTAAATTTTTCTTTTCTTAAATCTTTTGTTTTCAAACGATTTCTTGTTGATTGTTTATCAAAACCTTATTGATTTAACTTTCTTTCTCATGTAAATCATCCAATTAAGGGAGAAAGCATCCAATAGAGGTAATGTTCATTTTTCTCCTCTAATGAAAGGTTCTTTACTGAAATTCCCCAGTTGTTGATTCTTTACAATTTTTTCTAATGTGTTTTGATAGTTTAATTAGGGAAAATTGGATTAATTCTATGTTGATTAATGGAATTGATATATTTTCGAATTGGATCTGTTTTGTGGGTTCTTGATTAGATTAGATCATGATTTTAGTGTATAATAATGTTGAAAGCTTGGTTTTATCAATATAATCCTGAAACTAGTTGAATCCATAATGTTAATGGTTGTTAGATAAGGGTTTTTGTGATGTTAATGGAGTTTAATCATTGTTGGAAGTAAAAGGATGTTGAAAAAGAGTTTTAAGATGTTTATTGATGAGGTTTGATGTATTGACTCGTTGTTTTGTGGATGGGTTAAGATTGGAAGATGGTTAAGGGTGTTTTCGATAAGTTTTGGATGGCTTTTGAGTGGGCAACTTGTGAGTTGCGCGTAATTGCTTTGAGGCAATGGTTTGGATGCATTTTGATGCATGTTTCCTTTGGTTTTGTGTGGCCAAAATAGGGGATAATCAAGGCGAAGTAGCTTGAGGTGGATCGTTACTTGCCGGGAGCTCGATTTGCGTTGGCGAGCAAGGGAGGTGTAACCGGTGAGTGGAAACGGATTAAAAATTCTTTCAAATGTTTGAAAGTATTTTAGGGAGTTTAGGATAAGCTTGAAACACTTACCTAATCTCGGAAGTAAGTTTCCCTCTTTTTCTCTTTAATATCGGATTGGATATGAGCATGGTTGAATTCATGTTTGGTATTAAACATGGTTTGATTTACTTACTGTAAATGCATGGTTTTGAATACATATGCAATAGTTTTAAAGTTTATGAAATGCTAGTGAGCATTGGTTTTCATTCCGATTGGGAATGTGGTATTGCTTTGGCAATGTAGTTTGCATGTGTGGTGATTTTGTGTAATACATTGTAAAATAGTGAGTAAATGGTTTTGTAAATGATATATTGGCTATGTGACAAGGTGAAAAACAATCAGATATAGTTGGCATGCCATAGGATGAAGTGCACTATAATATATAAACAAAAAATTGATCTTGGCCACGGGTTCTTGAGGTATGGTGGTTTAACTAGGCCACTCGGACTATTGGGACATCTTTTGGGGTATGCAGTTTAACTAGGCAGCCCAAGATGATGGTGATCTTGCGGTTTAACTAGGCAAGGTCGGTAAAGCCCGTAGTTTAACTAGGCAAGGCTGTCAAATCTTGTGGTTTAGCTAGGCAAGGTTTGGGATATCATACAGTTTAACTAGGCATGGTATGAGAGATTCGTGTATCCAATTTGTAAGGTTAATGGTTGGTTAACCAATGTTTAGCGGTTGGCTAATCGGGGATAGTGGTCAACTATCTGGGTTCACTATAATTGCCAATATATGAAAGTTCATGTGTTGAACCTATTTTATAATGCTTTGGGATTTAAGCATGGTATTATGATTTAAAGCTTTGGGATTTAAGCATGAGATGATTTAATGCTTTGGGATTTAAGCATGTGATTTGTAAATGTTTTTGCATAAGGATGATATGCATGTTTTGATTTGGAATCAATGAAAATGCTTTGGTTGTAAGCATGGTTTGAAAACAAGTGTTTAGTTTTCAAAGGAATTTAAATGTATCATTGTTTTATGAGCATTCTCACTAAGCATGTTTGCTTACGCTCTCTTTTTCCTAATGATGCAGAGCATTGAAGTTTGGGGCAGCAAAGGCAAGGTTAAAGTGATCCAAGAGCAAAGACTATTTTGAGTATGAACTCGGTTTAAGTTTTCGGTTAATAAGGCAATGTGTTCATCATGTTTTTGGGATTTGTAATTTTGTTTCCCTCTGGTTTTGAGCATGTTCAATGTTGTGTTTTGGAGTGGATAGTGGTTGGCAAGTGTGTAGTTGATTCTTGCTTAGGGTTGTTGCTAAGTAGTTGCCTAGGTATGCATCTAGTTAGCCTTGGTTGTTTGCCATGTTTTGATGATTCTAGCATGTTGCTTTTGATGCAAGGGTTATGCGAGTATGTGGGATATACTAGTAAATGTTCAAATGAGTGTTTTGATATGTTTGGTTGTAATCACTCATTTTTATCCGATTTTTAAGTAGTATGTTAATATTAGCTTAATAATTAATATATTATTATTGCGTGTATACATATATTATATTATCATATGTGCTTATTATATACGTGTTATTAATATATACGCAATATATGTATGTGTTTATATATGTGCATAATGTACATTGTATGTATGTTTATACCTGTACGAATGTATATTATTATTATTATTATTATTATTATGTTAAATGGGATAGATTGAAAAAAAAACATATCTTAATATAAAAACCTAATCAATATTATTATAAGGGTCCAGTCCTCAATACAAATGAAAAATCCAACTTAAATAAATTACATAGCCCATTTTGGCCTGACCCAATATTGAAAAAAACCTAAAACCCTATCTAATATCCTATCTCTTTCTTGCAGCCGTCACCCTCCCCAGCCGTTGGATCAAGATTTGATCCAACGGTCCAGATCAGTCCAAGATGATCCAGCTGGCGCGTGTGTAATTCACTCCGGGACTGCTCGTCTCCCACTCGCGCGTGCAACGCACCCGCGAGACCATTCATTCCCCCTCTGCCACGCGTCAAGATCAGTGGTAGCTTCGCTCATTTCAAGACTCGATCTAGGCCGTTCATTCCCCATGCCGTGAGTGAATCTGGCCAAAGACAATGCTGCTATACTCTCCATGCCGGCAGCACTCCGCCGTACCAACCACCGTGCTCAGGATTTCACCAGAAAAACACAGAAAAATAGAGATCATATCAGTGACCAAATCATAGAAAATATGTATTTTATGTCATATATTCTACCAAATAGAGAGCATGATTTATATGTATAAAAAATTTGTAAAGGATAGTTTTTCCAGGTTCCAGAAATACAAAAAAAACAACGCAAGTCCAGTGGTATTTTTCTTTCTTCTTTTACTGCATGCATATCTTTCAAGGGCATCAACAATATAAAAAAACGAAAAGAAGTCGGTTCTTACCCTCGTCGAAAAAGTCTCCCGTCGCCGGTAATAAGCTGTAAGGCTCTTAAGCCAAACAATGTGAACCGGTAAAGGGAAGGGGTTGTTTGGTCTTGGTTTACAAAACTTTTTTAAAAAAAAGGGAAAGAGTTTCGGTTTTTGTTTTTTAGATCCAGGAAAATAGGTCTCGTTCTTCTAAAATCTAAGTTCGTACGTGGGTTTAGAGTGAAGAAAGGGGTGTTTTAGGCCTTGGTTCGAGGACCGTCAGCGCCGGCGAGCAGCGGCCGGTGGTGGTCTGAGGGGGTCGGGACAGCGGAGAGTCACCAGTTTCTGGGTTTCATCAAGGTTTGGCTCTATGGATTCAGAGAGAAATAAGAGCTTCGCTCTTAAGGGTAAAAAAATGGGGGAAAAGGTCGAATCTTAATCTGATAAATGTGATATATAGAGTCCCAATATTTTCAAAATGGGTTAATTCGGGCTTAAGGGCTCCCGTGTTTCTGATCTTTTCAAATTGAGCGTCCCCCTTGGTACAATCACAAGCCTGGTCCTTCTTATCGTTTAAATTTTTTAATTTTGTCATGAAATTAACTGGAATCAGCGTGTAAATGGTGAAATTACGTTCTAAGTCCCACCGTGTTTTGAAAATTTTCACTTCGAGCTTGCCCCTTGGTTTATTTGCACCCCTAGTCCCCGCATGTTTATTTCATATTATAATTAGGTCCTAAATTATGCTCTTTTCTTCTTTTGTTTTGAGTATTCTGGTTCTCTTTTTATTCAATTTCAGTCCTTTATTTTATGTCAAATAATTGTGGTTATTTGTTTATTATTAGGTTTTATGGTACAGTAATTTTGCTCTCAATGTTTTTATCTATGTTCTTGTATCATATTTATCTATGTTTTTATGTAATAGGTGTTTATCACGTGCTTTAGCGTTTAAGTTATTTCGTTCGTATTATGTACATATCTATTTTATATGTTACGTCTAGCTTCGTTGGAACACCTTGTTTATATATTTCTTCATGTGTTTTATGTATGTTGGTTGGCATATTATGTGTCTTTATTTGTATTTTTATAATGTATATATTATTACGCATTGTATATCTTGTAGTTTATTTGTTCATGCCATATACTTTTCTTTAGTAAGTGATCATGTTTAGCGTATTTATTTATCATGTAGATTCGAATTCTAACACGTTTATCTGTGTTTTGTATTTTGGGTTACATATTAAAAATGGGTAAATTTTTTGTTACAAATTAATATCATGACGTTTTAGTGTATTTTTGTGGTGTTGTTGATTTGTTAATTTCGTACCCTTTTTAGGTTTATGCCATGCATGTTATAGTTGCGGTTCATTTTAATGTGTTTAAGCATGTTAAGATTAATTAGTCTAATTTTGGAAGCAAGCATTTTCTTGATCATATTTTATTTTGTTTTGTTTTTATCATCATGATATGTTATGTTCATGCATTTTAATTATTTTTGTTTTATATTATAGTATTTGGGTTTTAATGCCAAGTCAATATGAATGTTTGTTTATGTTTTTTATGTTTTCTAAGATCGCATAATGGTATATAAATTGTCAATGTGGTGCCCTTTTATCCGAGCATAAACGGGGCCAGTATCAGACGTAGTGATGGTGGTTGGGCATTTATTCTCGGATAACGGGGCCTTTAAAATCTACTCGCAATTATAACCAAATTATAAATTAATCATCACTTTAATCCAGAAAAATCTAATATTAATAAAGCGGTAATTATTAAAGTACCAATTTTGGGCGGTGTGGGGGTGCTAATCCTTCCCCATCCGTAACCGACTCTCGAACCCAATAGTTTTCAACTCTCTGGTTTTATGGTGTCCGGCCTACCTCAGTGGCCGGTGGTGACTCCTTTTCTTTAAATAAAATACGGTATTTTTAAAACCCCACGGAATAAATGTTTTAATACCTGAAAAACCACAAACACCTCGAAAACCCATTTTTTAGCGAAATGGGGACATCGCTACATTGGTAAAGTGGCTTAGGGAGCATGCCTATAGGTTGATCATTGGGAAGCTTAAGTTCTGTTGTGGTTGCTAAATTTGGGTTATTGTTGAAATATGATTGGATAGTTGGTTATATACATGAATGTGAGTGTTAGGATCTAAGTACATCTAGATTGGATTGAAAACACAATTAAAAATGACATTTTGGGTCCAGGCATACCGAAACGCATCCCCTCGTACCGGCACGTCTACGCCATTTTAGGCATAGCATTTTGATACGCGAGGAAGTGTTCCGATATGGGTAAGCCTTTACAGGCATAATGTTTCGATACGCGAGCAAGTGTTCCAATACGAGTAAGGGCATTTTGGTTGGGCATTTCGATACGCAGGGGACAATATCAGTACGGTATTGAGCTACTGGAATCTAGTTTTTGAAAATTGGCTAAAACGTATAGAAACACTTGTACGCATATCGATACGGGTTGCGTTAATACGGTTATTGGGATGTTGCAATTCCTTTAGCTTGGATGGTTGTAATGAGCTGAAAATTAACATGCAAGTATGTAATTAGATTAATTGAGGATTTGTAACCCTAAATTCAGTAATGGTCCTTTAATTTACCAACTTTACGTTTTAGTCCCTAAAATGTAACTTATTCAATTGGTTGTCTTTCCGTGGTCCGTTTCCTTTGTGATTTCATCCGCTGCAAGCATGTTCACTTAGGATGAATAATATGCATCTAGACAAGATAAAAGAAAAAAATGGACCGGTTTTCATAATCTTTCTTTGGTTTGTTTCAACAAACCTAATGTAGCTCACTCGGTTCGTGTAACACCCCAGCTTTGGGCTTAGATTTTTTTAGGGTCGGTTCAAATGTTCGGTGGACCGATATTAGAGATTCGAGTCGGTTTTAGGATTAAATTGGATTAAATATTTTTTGAAGGTGATAAAATTATGGAAAATATTCTAAAATCATTATTAAATATATTAATGATTATGGTAAAGTCAATTTTGGAAAATGAGATTTGGAAATCGAACATTTTGGACTAGTGACCAAAATGAAAACTGTTTTGGTGGCTATTTTGTAAAGAGTCAAATCTTTGAATCTTTAAGGATCTAATTGCCCTAAAAGTCTAATATTAGACTTTATCCCTTAATTGGCTACTTTTAAAGTGTTTTAGAAAATATAAATAGCTTGGGGAGATTTAATTTGTAATTAAAAGATTTAAAACAAAAATCACGTAACTAACTTTCTCAAAATATTTTCTCTCAAAATCTCTCTGTAATCACTAATTTTATCCAGGGGTCAACCCATGTTTACATTCTATTAATGTTCAAGTAATGGGCTTTGGGCTTTAATACCTTTTATATTGATATTAAATTCATTAATGTAAAAACAAAAAGTATATTATTATTATTATTATTAATATATTATATTTGTTATTAATATATTACTATGCTATGTTATTTGTTTGAAACCCAAAATGTTATAGGTATTACTTCTTCTATTAGTACACTTAGTAAAGTTGTTATAATTACTATTATGTATTACTAGTAGCATATTTTTGCACGATACTATGTATATTATGGTTTGAAAAGAAAATGAAAACACGCACTAAAAAAATATTACTACTATTATGTTTATTTATATCATTATTGGTTCGGTATTATGATTCTCATATTATTGTTGTCATGATTAAATGAAAAGCAAAAAACTATTAAGTATTAAATAAATGAATAAAATAATAAAATAGTCCGAATAAATAAAGCCCAATGTCCATTTTAAAGTCTATATTACAAAAACCCTGTTTTTTTAAAAAAATTATAGGCAGGCCATTTTGGGCCCGAAAGACTGAAACCCTAAATCTAAAGTCTTTGGTCCTATACGCAGCCATTCCAGGGCCGTTAGATCTGGCCCTTGATCTAACGGCCAAGAATGAAGCCTGGGAACCTTCTAGATTCCTCACGCGCCCACGCGCGACCCTCTAGCTGGTACCACGTGTGCGTGAGGCTCACATTCTAGACCCATTCACCTCATATGGATGTCCGTTTGCCATGATTTGCACCACGCCTGACCCCCCTCTGCACCACTGAGTCGAGCAAAACGGCCTACATCTGCATCTGGCCACACCAACTGCTACAGCCCTCGTTGCTCTCTTCCACGATCGGTGCACGTGCCAAAACAAAAGACAAAACCAAACAAATGTCAGAAAACCACAGACAAACAAATTTCAGAAAATAGTGTCTCATATAACAGCCTTTCTTTTTTTGTTTTATCGTTGTAACATTCAGTTATTTAAGAACCGAGTAAACACTTTGTAAATCCCAAGAACGGGGACCCTTGAAGAAGTCAATACAAATAGAATCCTTTTATGTATCTTTCTCATTTTTTTCACATGCATGCATGCACAAGAAAGGAGGAAATTGTCTTAGGGTTTTGTTTTTACCTCGAGTCCGGTGTTCGGTTGGCCGTCTGAGACTTCTGCCGGTGATAAGGTCGCGGCCTATAGGCTAGGAAGGGGTTAGCCGAAACGAAAAAGTCTTTTTAGGGTCTTTTTTTGGTACGGCTTTCTTAGATCTAGGCCAAAGGAAAGCCTTTTCGAAAAATCCAAAGCCATTATCGTGTTTATAATGTAGAGAGGGGTGTTTTGATGTAGTTTGGAGGTGTGCCGGTGCCGGTGAGCGACGGCCGGCGATGGTTTATGACCACCGGCACAGCAGAACGCGATCGAGATCTAGGATTAGGGGCGGCCTTCATCCCTTCGGTTCAGAGTGTTTTACCAGAAAAAGGGAGTGTATTTTTTAAATGGGTTAGGCCATTTTTTTACCCGAAATGATTTATTTATACCCCCTTTAGTTTTTAAAAAATGTTTATGAGCCACAAAAACCCCTCTGCGTCGTGTAATTACGCGTGAGAGGGGTTTTCGTCTTTTTAAATTATGCACCGGCCACTCAAATATCTTTCAAAATTGCAATGTCTTCCTCAATTTGAAACTAATTCCATTTTAAATGGTCTTATTGTAAACCCTCGACCCGACCTAGTCGCAAGACCGAACCGAGCGAACTACATTAGGTTTACTGAGGTAAATCATTAAGAAAGAACCCGAAACGCGACCATTTTTTTCTTTTATCTTGTCTAAATACAAAATCATTAACCTATATGTTCATATTGTCATCAGGTGAAAACACAACTCATTCGGACGTCGATTTGACATCCAATTGGTTCAATTGCAAATTAGGGACCAAATTGCAATTTCCTCATACTATAGAGATTTAGATCATTTTTAAGTTACCAACCTTTAATTAAGTAGTTTTCATGTTCTCATGTCAAAAATTAGCTCGATTTGAACATTCAAACTCATTCAATTGCATCCATAACATTCAGGGACCAAAACGCTAGAAAATAGAACTCCACTTCCATGATATTAACTGAATTAACAGACAACCGTACTAATACGCATGCCACTATATCGATACGGTGCCTTACACAAGCCTGTACTGTTTCGATACACTGTAACCTGTTTCGGTACGCCTAGCTGGAAAATCGGAAATGTTTGACATTCATACCGGTACGGTATGGTAGGGTTTTGGTACGCGAGTTTTGTCCCAAAAAGTCGAATACAGTAAAGAAAATCCGTACCGAAACACCCAAACCCGTATCGAAACACCATGCTTTTTTTCCTAGTCGTATCGATATACACAAGCCCGTATCGAAACAAAATTCTTAATTTTGCCTAACCGTACCGATATGGTCCCCCGTGTATCGGTAAGCCTGGGCCTGTAATGTAACATTTAGCTGGTTTAACAAGATTTTAATCAATCCAAAACACCCCAATATATTTCTAACATGCACCCAACATATTCAGGTTGCAATTCACAGCATAGTATCACAGATTCAACATCAATTCATGGCATTTTGCAACAAACATAAATCTATAGGCATGCAACCTAGAAAACCATTCAAGTAAAACATGAAACTTCAAACCATCACCAAAAACAAACCATAAAGGCCATTTACAACTTTAGAGCAATCAAAATAACTTGCTCGAACAAGGAGTTTATCAAAAATCTCCCAAGACCAAAACAAGTACCCCATGGCCTTTATTACTTATAGTCTAGTCCAAACATACTTTGGTAAACAAGTCTTGCTAGGATCCCTTGCTCCTTGCTGCCTCCAAAGCTCTCAATTCTCTGCATTGATGGACAATAAGAGCGTAAGCACACTAGGCTTAGTGAGGAGCGCTCACAAACAAAACACCACCAATGCATTAAAAACTATTTCTCGACATACATTGAAACTTATTTCAAACAACCTTTAAAACATTATCATGCCTTTAAAACTATGCACTTAAAATCTTTAAAACCAGCATATTGACCATATGTAACATGTATCATTAACCAACAGCAAGTCCCTCTACCTCAATTTAAGCCCTCCTATGCATAACTACCATAAACAAAGCTTAAAGAGTAAACATGTATAAATCACATCATACAACATAAACCTTTCAATGATACATTAACAATTATATTGGCTTACAAGTGATCATTAAACAAGTCCATTAACAAAAGAGTTCATTGGATACACGAATTCAACAAGTGTTCAACCAACACTTCAAACCATCTCAACCGAAATAGCGATACAATAACAATCACGGTACATTACCAACCGGGTACACCTTTCAAACCATGGGGATACCAACCCCAATCATCGGTTAGACGCTTAATCCACTAACGGGAGTTTATGGTACTGTTTAACCCCTCTACCGTTAGGGTACTCGGATGAAGTTTTCGGTACATGGATCTAAACCCCTCAACATCCAAGGCGACTTATTATAGTGCACTCAATCCTATGGCCGGCCAACTATATCTGATAACAATTTTAAAACCACATCACTTGCCAATATAATTAACCGTTTAACATTTACCTCACTATTTTTAACAAGCATTACCCAAACCATTTTTCCAAAGCAACAATCATGCTTTAAACCACAAGTATAAGCCATATACTTACAAGGATCACTTACCATGTGCATCCTTCCACATATCATGCTTATAAACAATATATTAAACACTTTAAATCATGCTTAAATAGTAGGTAACATGTAAATCTAAACAAGTACATAAAACCATTTAACAGTAGCACGACCGAGAGAGAATATCCATTTTTACTTACTTCTGAGTTTAAACTAGCATATCAAGCTAAGTTTAAACTCCCATAAACCACCCTTAAAATATACCAATGCTGGAATCCATGTTCTCACTCACTGATACGTGAAACCTTGATTTGCCAACGCCAAATCAAGCGTCTGAAGCCTCCAATGACACACCGTTTGCTTCCAAAACAACCTCCCCTGTTTAAACCACATAAAAACATAGGATTAATGCATCTCCATGCATTTACAACACTACAACAACAGATCCTCATGGATTCTTGCATTCAGCTCACAATTACCCAACCACAACAACCGAAAACTTCAACTAATCCTTTCCAAACACAATCCAACCATAGCCTAACAATATAACACTACTTTTATCATCAGTTAACATCTAGAAACAGAATCAAATCAACCTAACACCTTCAGCAAACACATATCCACCATAACACCTCAAAAACACAAATCTAGAAACCTAAACAATTAGAGATTCAAGAGTTTCGGGATTCCATTGATAAAACCGACTTATCAACATCATTAAACATCCAAAATATGTTCAAAAAAAATTCATAACACTGGAAATCAGATTCAATTAGAATCTTTCGTCATTTCATCACTTTTACCCAATTAAATATATATAAAAACATAAAATCAGATTATAAAACATAAATCAATGATCAAATACTTGGGAATATCAATAAAGAACCATTTAAAAGAGGAGATCACGGACCTTACCCTGTTATGTGATTTCTCCCTCAATTTGCTTGTTTAAAGCTAAGAAAACATAAAATTTCAATGAGATTTGTAAAACAAAGTTAAAGAATCAAGTTAGAATCAATAATCTCAGTGAAAAGAATCTCTCACCTCTGGATTTTGATGAAATTCTAAGTGTTTGGCAGAAAATAAGTTGAGAGAAAAGGTTTAGGATAATGTTACGTAAATTTTCTTTAAAAGCAAATAACTAACTTAGATAGTTTAGTCCCTCTTAAATCATCTTTAAAACACATGTTTAAAATGATTTAATTGAAGAGAGAAACCACCAGCAAAAGCTTGGTAATTTAGCTACTTAAGGATTCTAAGAATTTGACCTTTTTCATTTTTGTCACTTTAAAATAGTTTTCAAAAATCGAATTTTGGTCACTAACCAAAATGTCACATTTCCAAATTCCATTTTCAAAAATTGATTCCACTAAAATCAATATATATCAAAAGATGTTTTAACAATTTTTCCACATTTTTATCTTACCAAAAAATATACGGTCCCAAACCCAACTCGAATCTCTACCCCAGTCCATCAGACCATCTAATAAACCTCAAAACCACTAGGCCCAAAACTGGGGTGTTACAACTCTCCCCCACTTAAGAAATTTCATCCTCGAAATTACCTGGAGGAAACAAATGCGAAAACTGCTCCAGCATCTCTGACTTGCGTTCCCACGTGGCCTCCTCAACACCACGATGCCTCCACAACACCTTCACAAGCTCAACCATCTTGCCACGCAAAACCTTACTGCTGGTATCAAGAACCTCTACTGGTTTTTCACAATAAGATAGGTACGGCCTTAATTCAATATCCTTCGCTGGCATAACATGGGAGGGATCCGACCGATACCTCCGCAACATCGAAACATGAAACACATCATGAATCCTCTCCAACTTAGGAGGTAACCTCAAACAATAAGCGACAAGACCCACACGCTCAACAACCTCATATGGTCCAATAAACCTCAGGCTAAGCTTTCCTTTCCGCCCAAAACGTATCACCTTCTTCCAAGGTGATACCTTTAAAAACACTCTGTCACCAATAGCATACTATATATCTCTATGCCTCAAATCTGCATAGGATTTCTGACGGTCTGAAGCCTCTTTCAAGCAATCACATATCAACTTTACTTTCTCACTCACGCCTTTTAAAACATCAGGCAAGGAAAGATGCTTCTCCCCAACCTCAGCCCAGTACACGGGTGTACGACACCTCCTTCCATACAATGCCTCATACGGTGTCATTTGTATACGAGCCTGATAACTGTTATTATAAGCAAACTCCACCAATGGAAGTTGCTTCTCCCACATTCCATGGAACTCAATAATGCAATACCTCAACATATCCTCGAGAACCTAAATCACACGCTCCGACAGACCATCCGACTGAGGATGACACGAAGTGCTAAAATTTAGTCTTGTCCCTAGAGCACAATGCAAGCACATCCAAAACCTTGCCGTGAAATACGGATCTCTATCTGAGACTATGGATTTAGGCACCCCATACAAATACACCACCTTAGAGATGTACAGATCGGCCAACCTATTTAAGGTATACGTAATATGCACTAGCACAAAAATACGCACACTTCGTAAATCGATCAACAATCACCCAAATGGAATCCTTCTTGGTCGGTGTCAAAGTCAATCCAGACACAAAATCCATGGTGATCCTTTCCCACTTCCATTCTGGTATCCTCAGCGGTTGCAACAACCCGAAAGGAAACTGATGCTCAGCCTTAACCCGCTGACATACCATGCAACGAGAAACAAAATCAGCCACATCTTTCTTCATCCCAACCCAATAGTACTCTTCCTTCAATCCACGATACATCTTAGTAATACCCGGAGGCATAGCAAAAGGACTAGCATGCACTTCGGTTAGAATGGGACACCTCAACTCTTCGACTTCAGGCACCACAATTTGACCTTTAAAACACAACACCCCTCATCATTGAAATGAAAATCCGTAGGATTTCCATCCATGATATCATTCACATGCGACACCAAACTCTCATCATGCGGTTGCCTCTCCTTGATCAACTGCGACAAGGACTGCTTCAATTGCAACTCAGCCAACAAACCACCGTCACCCGTCAGACTCAAACAAGCAAACATAGCTCTCAACTCCACAGTTGCTTCCCTACTCAAAGCATCCGCCATAATGTTGGCTTTTCCCATATGATATTCAATGGTCAACTCTTAATCCTTAAGCAACTCAAGCCACCTTCGTTGCCTAAGATTAAGCTCCTTCTGAGACATCAAATACTTCAAGCTCTTACGATCTGCATAAATCACACACTTCTCGCCATAAAGGTAATGCCTCCAAATTTTCAAGGCAAACACAACCACGACAAGCTCAAGATCATGAGTAGGGTAATTACGCTCATGAACCATCAATTGCCTAGATGCATACGCAACTACCTTAACTTCTTGTATCAACACACAACCAAGCCCAACATATGACACATCACTATAAACAACAAACTCATTTCCCGATTCAGGTTGAACCAAGATTGGAGCTTGCGTCAAAGCTTCATTCAATCTTTCGAAAGCTCGATGTCTATCCTCCGTCCACTCAAATCGAACATTTTTCTATAACAACTTGGTTAAGGGAGCAGCCAAACTGGAGAACCCTTCCACAAACCTACGATAATAACCACCCAAACTAAGAAAACTCCATACTTATGTTGCCGACTTAGGCACCTTCAAACTCATCATAGCCTCAACCTTATTCGGATCAACACAAATTCCCTCGTCCGACACAACATGCCCAAGGAAAATAACCTCCCTAAGCCAAAACTCGCACTTGCTTAACCTGGCATACAACTGATTAGCCAACAACGCTTGAAGCACAATCCGCAAATGTCTATCCTAATCCTCCTCAGTACGAGAGTACACTAGGATATCATCGATAAACACCACCACAAACTAATCCAAAAATCATGGAACACCCAGTTCATCATGTGTATAAAAGAAGCTGATGTGTTGGTCAAACCAAATGACATCACAAGAAACTCATAATGCCCGTACCTCGTACGAAAAGTTGTCTTGGGTACATCCACATCCTTCAACTTCAATTGGTAGTACCCAGACCTCAAATCTATCTTAGAAAACACCGAAGCACCCATGAACTGATCAAACATATCATCTATCTGTGACAAAGGATACTTGTTCTTTATCGTCAACTTGTTCAACTGCCAATAATCTATATACATCCGCAATGTACCATCCTTCTTCTTTACAAACAACATCGGCTCACCCCATGGTGAAATACATGGTCTAGTGAACCCACGATCAAGCAACTCCTGCATTGCGTCCTCAAATCCTTTAACTCTTTCGGGGACATGCAGTATAGACCAATAGACACCGGAGTCGTATCTGCAAAGGTTTCAATGCCAAACTCTACCTCACAGTCAGGTGGCAACCTCGACAATTCTTCTAAAAGAGTACCCAAATACTCACATACGGTGCGGATATCCTGCACCCTCAACTTTTTTTAACCAGGATTCATCACATAGGCCAAGAAATCCTAACATCCATAACCAGCACCCGACTCGCTTCCAAAGCCAAAATAGCATTGGACAAGAAGTTGGCATTCTTGCCAACAACCACTACCTCGAAATCATACGACAACCTCAAGAATATCCGTTTGGTCTCGAAATCCACCATAGCTCGATGCTCGGTCAACCAATCCATGCCAAAAATAACATCAAAGCCATGGAATGGCAACTCCATCAAATCCACATCAAAACATGGCCTTGAACCGTCAAAGGGCACCTATGATATAACTTCCTAACTACAACTGTCTCCCCAAGAGAACTGATCAATCTAACACCCATATTTAGAATTTAATAGGTATATCAAGCAACTGGGCATACACATACAACATGTATGAATGAGTAGAACCAGAATCAACCAACGAATACAACGACAATGACTGTAAAGAGAAAGTACCTACAATCATATCGGTGTCATTGTGACCCTCACAGTGCGTATACATCCCAGCTGAACCTCTCTTAGGTTGGATAGCAATGGTATGAGCCACAGTTTGCTGCCCACCATTTCGACACTGAAATGGCCCAAGGCCACGACCTTACTGCAGAGCAACAACAGGTGCAACACCCTGCCCACCTCGGGCCAACAACGGACAATCACGCCTCTGATGGTCGCCAAACCCATAACTCTAACAAGAATTGGCCACTACAGGCACAGGTGCCTGACCCTCCATGGCCAGACGCAGACAATCTCGCCTCAGATGATCTTAAGATCCACAAAACCAATAGGTGTTAAACGGAGCTCTAACCTGGGCAGCCTGCCCCTAGGCTACACGTCCCACAACACCTCTGCCATGCCTCAGCTCTGGGCAAAGCCTCCTGTCACAATATCTCTTAGCATGACCACTGCTAGACCCAGAATCAACAGTTCCATCATCAAAATAATTTTTGCAATAATTTTCCCTAAATTCTTCAAAATTGTTGAATGGTCCCTAAACCATTTTTCATAGGATTTTCATCATTTCCAACATATAAACTATATCACAACTTCATTTCCATCCCTAATTCAAACACCTAACCAATTTTTCCTAAATTCTAGGGTTAGGGTTTACATCTTTAAACATGAAATTAAACATAATCCAAGCTTAATTTCATCAAAACAACGTTGAATTCATGTAATTCAAGTCTTAATTTCAATTTAGCACATCAATTCCCTAATTCTTTCCCATCAATAACTCAAGTAGTTCTTCACAACACCATGCAATATTACTACCAAAATGTAGAGAATTGAATGTAGAACAAATTATTCTAAAGGATCATACCTTGAATCTAACTTTAAACCTTCCAAATCAAGCTTGAAAAATAATGTTTTCTTCTTCCTTTTTTTTCTTCTCTACTCACGACATGTTGGAAGTTTAATGAACAAATTTTTGTTCATTTTTCTTCTTATTTTGCCACTTGTAAAATTTAAATGAATATTAAATTCATTTAAATGGTGAAATTACAAATATAACCTTTATATCCAATGGCTAATTTAATCCTATCAAAAATCAAGGGTCAAGATTAAATACATGCAGATTTCATCTTCCAAAAATGCCCTCGATATTTCATAAATATTTCAAAATTGCCATCCTTTCCAATTGACCAATTTGCCCTCAAACTAGTCTTTATTTACTAGTTTATTTCAAAATTGTCATTTTGTAAAATTCTAACTAAATCTAGTTAGAATCCAACCAAATACAATAAAATATTCATAAAATAATATTTTATGAATTTTTCCATGTCCTTTGGATCATTCTCCAAAATTTCCATTCGATCCAATATACCGATAAATAATCATTTACTCATAAATAAACTGTAGGATTCATCTTGAATCAAACTAAAAATATTTCCAACACTTGAACTTTAATTGCGATTTTCCCAATAATCGAAATATCAGATCAAACCAACAATTCCACATTCGATTCACATCCTTAGATTCTCTATTTATTTATGATGTAAAAACTCCTAACTTTTAAGTAATTACAACTTTGGTCCTTCAACTTTTTATATTTCAACTTGTACCATACAAGTTTTGAAAACTTATCATTTTGGTCACTAAACTTTAACCTTGAATTCCCGTTCCAATTTTCCTTGGATTTTAACCAAATTTTGCGAGAATCCTATTTCACTCGCTCTCTATCACATGACACCTTAAAACCTCAATAATTTCTTTTCTACAGTCCATAATTGAGAAAATCCTAACTTTTGCATTTTTGTTATTTTAATCACTAAGTAAGCTTTTAAGCAATTATCTTAGCACTAAATGACCCTTAAACAGTACTGTAAATTTTGGGGTATTACAATTTTTCAAAGGACTTTTCCTAAAGAAATAAACTCTTTTAGCGACCGAAAAATTTAGTCGCTACAGCTGGTGACTCTGCTGGGGATAAATTTTTGGTTTTTAAAACAAAAAGAGAGTTAAGCCAAGAAAATATATGTTGCTTTTAATGATGGAAATTTTGAAATTCAAATTGACTTCAATTAATTTGTTCGTTCTTGAAAATATGACTTTAATTCTACGGGCTTTGATAATTGGTGCTTTTGAATTACTTGCTCATTTAATTTCTAAGGAATCACCAACATGTGCTGCATCGTGATCATCAAGCTCTATACCCGAGTTTTGTCCCTTGAGTGGAAGTGAAACGCCACATACCCACGTGATTAGCCCTTCACGGGTTGGTAATTCACTTCCAAAATCCACGCTTTTTGACACGTGAGCACCCTCCACGTCATTAGATCGTGCGTTCCCTCGAACCGAATCCAATTTGCAAGCCTGTAATGGGCCAGTATTGGGGTTCTCGTCATCTTAGTAGGTGACAAGATAGGTCCAGGTATCTTTTTTAGAAAGAAACCCATGTGTGAGAATCTAGGAAGCCCACCCCGATTAGAGCCATGCGGATAGCCGTAGTAAACTAGAATTCATGTGGTTAGGGTTTTCTTTTTCGTGTCTTTTACCTGTTACTCTCTAATTTATGTTTTATTGCTGTTTCGAATTAGTTATTTGTTTATTTCATTACAAACGAGTTTCTTTTTGTTTATATTCTCCCCTTTATATTTTGTTTTGCATATTTTATCATATCATGAAGAAAACACTGATTCAGAAATAGTCTGAAGTTAGAGACTTGATCAATGGGAGACTTAGTTCGTAGTACTGATGAGAAGAATTCTGAGGTACAAATATGGTCTGAAGGCGAGTAGCTTCATGTTTTCTGAAGTTATAGACTTGATCAATGGGAGACTTAGTTCGTAGCACTAATGAGAAGAATTTCAAGGTACAAATATGGTCTGAAGGCGAGCAGCTTCATGATGGAGACAACATTTCTCCTGGATATAGGTCATCGATGTTAACCGAAACTTTCATAAACACCAAATACAATAATGTGTCGAGGTTGGGACCGATATGGCACAATTGGGATTATGAGGCAATAAGTGCTTTCAAGAGCAAATACGGCGACATAGCACATTTGTTAGATGTCCCAGCTGATCAGTCACTACTCCAAGCCTTGGTGAAATTTTGGACGGCCTATAGTTGTTTTACGATTGGCAACATCGATTTGACCCCGACAATCGAGGAGTATCTAGCCCTCATGAATTGTAAGAAGATTGTTGAAAGTCGAGTCTACTCTAAACCACCGAAGAACAAGTCCTTTCGGGCCAAGTTAGGAAGATTTTCAGGAACCTTACCGTCTTGGGTGGAGGATCAAGTTACTACATGGAACAAAAGGGAATACCTCAAGTGGGAAAGGATCTTGGCTTTAGCTTCAATGCATCCAGTGGGCTGAGTTCAGCAAGATCTTTTTGCATTATTAATTTATGGGTTGGTCATGTTCCTAAAAGCATTCGGGCTCATTCACTCATCGATGTTAGATTTGTTTGATTGTTTAGAAGGAAAGTCCAATCTAGTTCCTGTTATCTTGGCTGAAACTTTCCAGTCTCTCAGGTTTTGTAGGAAACATGGTGGGGGTCGCTTCTTAGGATGTCCTCAGCTTCAATAGTCTGGTTTTATAGGCACCTGTGGTCTGATGCACACTTTTCAAGGCCTCTCTTCGATGACAAATTCTCCCCATTAGAGGAGTTTTTACAAAAGGAATATTGGTCAATGGGAAGATCGAAGAGGTATGGCTAGGCGTCCTGCAAAATATGAAAGATGACGATATAATTTGGAAAGCTCCATGGCTACGCACGAGGAACATTCTTTATCGATGTGGGAAGCATTCATGGGTACCGTTACTTGGCCTTTGGGGGCATTTGGCTTACACACCCCTGTTGGTTTTGATACAGTATGGCTCCAAACAGTTTATACCAGCCACGAGTGGACTAAATGAGTTCGACATGTACTACGCAACCGAGAAAGGTTACAAGGAGAAGGTGTACGACGCTTCTTCTGCATGGAACAACACTAGATAAGTCAGGATTTTGAGTGCTCCATGTAATGCCCCTTTCCCGTATTCATCGCTGAATAAGAGTTAGGGATGTCACATGATACTTGTTAAATAATTCTTACTTTTAAAATAGTTAATCGCGGAGAATTTAAACAGAATATTTTCACATTCAATTTTGAACCTAGATTTTAGGTAGCAACTTAACAGTTTGATCCATTAACATATAAATAATAAAACTGCCTAAAACTAACTAATTTTAATATCTTCTAGATTATAAATAAAATACTATTCATATCAGAGCAGGCTTCACATTTTAAAACACATGCCGACTAGTAAATATCAAACAACATAAAAATTGTATTACTGATGTTGATGTACTTGTTTTCGATAGATGATGTTCGCTAATGCTCCTTACTCCCAACGCTTCTCTTTTCCTATGCGTGAAACAATCACATGCTAAGTATAACTTAGTGAGGCAACATAACATAATTTAAACATTTCACTGTAACGAAATGACATAAGCAAACGAAATACAATATATATATCATATAGGATTACGAAATCGTAAAAACTGACTTGTCAAACTCGTTCCACTATTATGTAACCTGTAAAATCTCAAAATTCATATATATATATATATATATATATATATATATATATATATATATATATATAAGACAGGTTATACCAAAGTAATTCCCTATTTGAAGATTCATTTTCCCTTGAAGCATTCTTTGCACTTTCACTCTTAATTAATTTATAGCCCAATGTAAAGTAAATGAGAATGCATGGTATGTGAGTCACTGTTGAGAATGCACATGTGCGGCATCAACTAATTTGTTGTGCCAAAATAAAAAGTTGTATCATTCTATCACTTTATAACTGTTGTAAACTTATACAGCATCACTGTATCACTAGGTCATAGTTGTAGAACACAGCGTCACTGTATCATGAATTATTGCTATAAAATACAGCATCACTGTATCATTATACTCCACCTCATTGGCATGCCAATTATACCAAGAATATCAATAAACATACAATGGGATTTTAACCAATTCACTATTATGATCTCTTCACTTATTCCATAATATCAATAGATAAAGACATATCACTATAACATAAATAAAAAAAATGCATTGGGCAGTTCATACCCAAAACATTAATAATTCATTTCAAAGCCATTTAATATGTATATAATTTACGATTCAAATCCTTTTTTCTTTTCAACAGTCGAGGTTGACTTATCGCAAGTTTTCCTCATATCATAATAAAAATAAATAAAATAAATAGGAATGCACTCACCTGGGCCATTTATTATCTTGCCTCACTAAGCTTACTCATTAATCTTTTCATTTCTTTGAATACTTGTACCATCCCCAGTATTTCTTGCAACTATAGAAACCAATCGAATATACTTATTACTAGACACTTACTTAATTCGAGTCTAACATTGTCAATAAAATTAAAATGTTTGCCATATATCTTATTTTGGGTCCTTATTGACCATTTTGAACATTTTGCAACTATTCATGCCTTAATTTCCAATTCTTACATTTTAATCCCTTACTTTCTCATTCTTGACAAAATGGTCCTTTTTCATCAACCCAAGCTAATTTGATCATGTTTTCAACATTTACTCCTCAATCCCACCTTAATTTAAAATTTCCAAAATCATCATTTTAATTCTTTCAAATTGTCGAATAGGTTCTCAAGTTTTTCAAAATTTTCATTTTGGTCCAAAATGCGAAAATAAGCTTCCAACATCACAATTCCATTATTTTCATCACCAAAATAATTTTTGACAATTTAGTCCATAATTTCTTTGAAATGCTGAAATGGTCCTCAACATTTCTAAAATATATAATTTGGTCCTAAATTGTCAATTCAAGCTTGAAACATCATTTTCTATTCATTTCCATCATCAATTAAATTTTGAGAATTTAGTCCCAAATTCTCTTCAAATATTCGAATTAGTCCCTAAAGGGAATTTAACCTTCAAATATCAAAATTGAACTTCCATCATCAATATAAGACTTCAAACATCAAAATCTAACCATATTCATCCTTAATTTTCAAAACCCTAACAAATCCCTAAATTCAAGATTAGGGTTTATAACTTCCAACATGAAATTAACTTAATTTCAATCTTGTTCTCCTCACAATTAAGCTTAATTCATCACCTACTACTTGAATTCCATCAATTTTCCATGAAACCCTAATTTCTCTCTCTTCCAAACCCTAACTTATACTTCATAATTCCTTGAAAATTTTCTATCGAAATGTAGATAATGAAGAGTATATCACTTTACCTTAAACAAATTTTCCTTGAATCTTGCTCAAAAGCCTTGAAAATGGCTTTAGAAAATTTTGCTATATTTTCTCTTCTTTCTTTCTTGGCTTTCGAAAGGTTGCAGGAAGAAGATGAAATAATTTTGGTTCATCTTTGACTTTTTATTCCTTATTATAACATGTTTTTGCTACATGTTTCTTTAAAAAATGAATTTTAAATTCATTTTCACTATTTCCAAAATTACCCCTCTAACTAAATCAAATTTACAACCTAGTTCAAAATTGTGCCATCCCATTACATTTGAACTAGGTTGGTTCCAATCCAACCGGCCATCATCATTAAAATAATCATAAAATATCATTTATGTTTTTTGTTCTATCCAATTATATGATTTTCACCTTCTACGATTTTACCTCTATCGAACTATCAACTCTAATTCAGAAAGCACATATTTCTCTAATTCCATGAATAAATTCATATTTTTCTTACAAAATCCTCCAGTTTAATAAAGTCAAACTTAGAAATTTGACTAGATCCAAAAATATCGATAATTACCCGAAATCTCTATCGGGTAACATCTTTCTTGAAAATCCTTCATTAAGCATTTATATGAATCTTTCCTATTTATTATGAGTCCTTTTTACTGATCAAAATACTGATATGTGACACTTCCCAGAAGGTCACCCAAAACTTTCTCTAATCTGAGCACGCTTAACAATTTTATTCGATCAAAATTTCATATTTTCTACTACATTCTAACCTCCAAAACTATTACCAAAATCCTTATTCTGATCGAACTTATCCTCATACTGAATAAAAATCATCTTTGAGAAAATTGACACTTGGGTCCCTGAACTTTTACCAACTTTTCATTTTGGTCACTAACTTTTATCTCTTGTCATTTTAGTCACTAAGTTAGCCTTGTGCCAAAACATTAGTACTAAATGACCCTTAAATAACTTAGTAAAATTTTCAGGGTATTATAATTCCCCCCCATTAAAATAAAAATCGTCCTCGAATTTTATTACATAACTGATTTGAATAATTACGAATATTGCTTTTTCATCTTCTTCTAAGTTTTCTCTAGTGGCCTTCTCAATCTTGTTGTTCTTCCAAAGAATTTTGACCAAAGGAATTTTCGTGTTCCTTAACTCTTTAACTTCATATGTTAAAATTTTCACAGGTTCTTCTTCATACATCAGATCTGGTTGTAGTTCAATTTCCTCAAGAGTGATGACATGTGAATGATTTGACCGATACTTTCATAACATAACTATATTGAATATATCGTATAATCTTGCTCATCTTTGGAGGTAAGGCTAACTGGTAAGCCACTGGTCCCTTTTTTTAAGATTTCATATGGTCCAACAATTTTGAGACTAAGTTTCCTCTTTTTGTCCAAATCGTAGGACTTTTTTCCATGGTGATACCTTTAGAAATACTTTATCTCCAACTTCATATTCAATATCCATAGTCATTCGATTCCATTAGCACTGAAGAATGAAAATCGATTGTAATAATCCAGAAGGCATATGATATTCTACCTTTACTTGTTGACATGATAAACATTTAGAAACCAACACATTTATTGTTCTTTTCATGCCTAGCCACCAATACTGACTTTTTAGACCTTGTTGCATCTTGTTTTCACCTGGATGCATAGTCGCACGGATCCATCCTTCTTTTTCATAAATAATATCGGTGCGCCCCAAAGGTGACACACCTGGTCTTATAAAACCGTGATCCAACATTTCCTACAATTGTGGCTTTATTTCCCAAAGCTTGGTCGGAACCATCGATATAGATACAATACCTGGTAATACCTCTATTATAAATTCTACCTCTCGATCTGGAGGTAATCCTGGCAACGTATCAAATTTGCTATAAATTCTACTCCTATATGGATCACCAATATATTTCACCTTGAATGCTTCTTGGAAGAATACCCATTTCACTTCAGTTACAAGTATCATCTATCTGGTATTCGTCCACCGTATTTGAGCATGTCCTCTTAACAGAGATACAATTCCTTCTAACTTTTCCACATCGAAACAATTTAGCTCTTCCCTCATAATTTTAACATCATTAAACTATAAATCGGCAATCATCAAACCACCTTTACTATGAAATTCAGGAATTCCCAAATCTTGTACAGGCACTCCCTATTGTGCCAGTGTTCTTTCTTGTTCCGATTAATCCAAAAGGTTATGGTTAACCTTATTATTACCACTATGGTTCTTTCCAGAACCTCCCATTTACTAGTTCATCTCAATCTTCTTGACTCAAATATCAATTATAACTTCTCATTTCATATTAGTAAGAAGCGACGTCAATCAAATCATATAAACATCATATCAGTAATATTGATATCCTAGTAGCATGTATAGACATTTTAACATAAAATCACTTATGTTTAAGCCAAGAATTGGCTAAACCTGCAGCTCTGATACCAATAAATGTAACACCCCTTTCCCGCATTCATCGCTGAATAAGAGTTAGGGATGTCACATGATACTTGTAAAATAATTCTTACTTTTAAAATAGTTAATCGCGAAGAATTTAAACTTAATATTTTCACATTCAATTTTGAACCTAGATTTCAGGCAGCAGCTTAACAGTTTGATCCACTAACATGTAAATAATAAAACTGCCTGAAAACTGCCTAATTTTAAAATCATTCAGGTTCTAAATAAAATACGATTCATATCAGAGCAGGCTTCACATTTTAAAACACATTCCGACTAGTAAATATCAAACAACATAAAAATTGTATTACTGATGTTGATGTACCTATTTTTGGTAGATGATGTTCGCTAATGCTCCTTACTCACAACAGTTCTTTTTTCCTACGCGTGAAACAATCACACACTAAGTATAACTTAGTGTGGTAACATAACATAATTTAAACATTTCACTGTAACGAAATGACATAAACAAACGAAATACAATATATATATATATATATCATATAGGATTACAAAATCGTAAAAACTGACTTGTCAAAGTCGTTCCACTATTATGTAACCTATAAAATCTGAAAATTCATATATATATATATAAGACATGTTATACCAAAGCAATTCCTTATTTGAAGATTCATTTTCACTTGAAGCATTCTTTGCACTTTCACTCTTAATTAATTTATAGTCCAATGTAAAGTAAATGAGAATGCATGGTATGTGAGTCACTGTTGAGTATGCACATGTGCGACATCAACTAATTTGTTGTGCAAAAATAAAACAATGTATCATTCTACCACTTTATAATTGTTGTAAACTTATACAGCATCACTGTATCACTAGGTCATAGCTGTAGAACACAGTGTCACTGTATCATTGAATTATTGTTGTAAAATACAGCATCACTATATCATTATACTTCACCTCATTGGCATGCCAATTATACCAAGAATCTCAATAATCATACAATGGCCTTTTAACCAATTCACTATTATGATCTCTTTACTTATTCCATAATATCAATAGATAAAGGCATATCACTATAATATAAATAAATAAATGCATTGGGCAGTTCATACCCAAAATCATTAATAATTTATTTCAAAGCCATTTAATATGTATATTTTACGATTCAAATCCTTTTTCTTTTCAACACTTGAGGTTGACTTATCGCATGTTTTCCTCATATCATAATAAAAATAAAATAAAATAAATAGGAATGCACTCACCTGTGCCATTTATTATTTTGCCTCACTAAGCTTACTCATTAATCTTTTCATTTCTTTGAATACTTGTACCTTCCCTAGTATTTCTTGCAACTATAGAAATCAATCGAATATACTTACTACTATACACTTACTTAATTCGAGTCCAATATTGTTAATAAAATTGTAATGTTTGCCATATATCTTATTTTGGGTCCTTATTGACCATTTTGAACATTTGGCAACTATTCATGCCTTAATTTCTAATTCTTCCATTTTAATCCCTTACTTTCTCATTCTTGACAAAATGGTCATTTTTCATCAATCCAAGCTAATTTGATCATGTTTTCAACATTTACTCCTCAATCCCACCTTAATTCAAAATTTCCAAAATCATCCTTTTAATTCTTTCAAATTGCCGAATAGTTCCTTAAGCTTTTTCAAAATTTTCATTTTGGTCCAAAATGCTAAAATAAGCTTCTAACATCACAATTCCACTATTTTCATCACCAAAATATTTTTTGACAATTTAGTCCTTAATTTCTTTAAAATGCCGAAATGGTCCTCAACATTTCTAAAATATATAATTTTGTCCTAAATTGTCAATTCAAGCTTGAAACATCATTTTATATTCATTTCCATCATCAATTAAATTTTGACAATTTAGTCCCAAATTTTCTTCAAATTTTCAAATTAGTCCCTGAAGGGAATTTAACCTTCAAACATTAAAATTGAACTTCCATCATCAATATAAGACTTCAAACATCAAAATCTAACCATATTCATCCTTAATTTTCAAAACCCTAACAAATTCCTAAATTCAAGATTAGGGTTTATAACTTCCAACATGAAATTAACTTAATTTCATGCTTGTTCTCCTCACAATTAAGCTTAATTCACCACCTACTACTTGAATTTCATCAATTTTTCACGAAACCCTAATTTCTCTCTCTTCCAAACCCTAACTTATACTTCATAATTCCTTGAAATTTTACTATCAAAATGTAGAGAATGAAGAGTAGATCACTTTACCTTAAACAATTTTTGCTTCAATCTTGCTCAAAAGACTTGAAAATGGCTTGAGAAAAATTTGCTATACTTTCTCTTCTTTCTTTCTTGGCTTTCGAAAGGTTGCGGGAAGAAGATGAAATAATTTGGGTTCATCTTTGGCTTTTTATTCCTTATTATAACATGTTTTTGCCACATGTTTCTTTAAAAATGAATTTTAAATTCACTTTTTACTCTTTCCAAAATTACACTCTAACTAAATCAAATTTACAACCTAGTTCAAAATTGTGCCATCCCATTACATTTGAAATAAGTTGGTTCCAATCCAACCGACCATCAACATTAAAATAATCATAAAATATCATTTATGATTTTTGTCCGATCCAATTATCTAATTTTCATCTTCTACGATTTTCCTCTATCGAACTATCAACTCTAATTCAAAAATCACATATTTCTCTAATTCCATGAATAAATTCATATTTTCTTACAAAATCCTCCACTTTAATAAAGTCAAACTTAGAAACTTGACTTGATCCAAAAATATCTATAATTACTCGAAATCTCTATCGGGTAACATCTTTCTTGAAAATCCTTTATTAAGCATTTATACGAATCTTTCCTACTTTTTCTGAGTCATTTTTACTGATCAAAATACTGATATGTGACACTTCCCAAAAGGTCACCCAAAACTTTCTCTAATCTGAGCACGCTTAACAATTTTATTCAATCAAAATTTCATATTTTCTACTACATTATAACCTCCAAAACTATTACCAAAATCCTTATTCTGATCGAACTTATCCTCATACTGAATAAAAATCATCTTTGGGAAAATTTACACTTGGGTCCCTGAACTTTTACCAACTTTTCATTTTTGTCACTAACTTTATCTCTTGTTATTTTAGTCTCTAAGTTAGCCTTGTGCCAAAACCTTAGTACTAAATGACCCTTAAATAACTTAGTCAAATTTTTGGGGCATTACACTCCATACATGATGACTCCAAAATACAAAGCGTGGAGATTCAATCGCGTCAATGACAATATTCCTCATTTGAATCATGATGGTGTGAGGACAATTTAAGAAAGGTTGGCTACGCTTCCCACTGAAGTTGACTTGATGAGAAAGCAACTTGTAAAAGAGCAAAAGAAGTTTATTCAGCTAGTGTTAAAGGCCGATCAAGATAGATTCAATTTCGATCTAGATAAGACAAAGCTCGAATGAGAGATTAAAAGTCTACAAAGGAGGAATGATAAGTTGGAATCCGAGCTCAAGTCTGAAAAGGAAGAGATCTGGAAGTTGCAAAGGCTAAACAAGAGTAAGAGGGTTGCAAGTGGCGGGCCAAGTGAAGGGTTAAAGCTCATACTCAAAGAGGAGAAGGCAAGAACCGAGGCTTACAAGAAGAAGTATTATGAGCACAAGGACCAAGTACTTTCCATGACTCAGAAGATGGAGACTTTGAAAACTTCTCATTCAACGAAGCTCAAGAATAAACAATGTCGGAATGAGGCATTGAAGGCTCAGGTAAAACAGTTAGAGAAATCTCTTCTTAAGCACAAGGGTTCTACCCAGGAGCTAGAAGCCAGTAGTTCAGAAAATCAGGCTTTGAAGGATCAGATCGAGGATCTAGAGACTGAGGTCCAATGACTCAAAGATCAAATAGCGAGCTTCGGGGGAGCGATTCAGGTACAACAGATGCCTACGATGGAACAACTACAGTTTTCCGCTTTCACCATTTGGAGGCAAGAGCAAGATTTGGCACGCTTCATGTCCCAGATGCAAGAAGTCGCCCGAAAGGTGCAGTTCCTAGCGAAAGATGTTCAAGAATGCGTAGATGATGAATCTGAAGAAGGAGAATGGATTGTTTGGATCTTGAGAGAGATTGTTGACTTAGGTGCTAGCTTAGAACCATATGCGTAGCGGATTTTCTTTAAATTGTTGTAATGGAACAACATTTTCATCAATGACAGTCGTTTAATGATGATATTTGCCGGAACCAGTTTTTTTTTTTCATTCATGCATAGCCCATTTATTTGTATATTTTATTCAAGTCATATAAATTAATTAAAAGACTTTTTATTTCAGAGCATTTTCTTTCTGTTAATTGCAAACATTCCACATCCATACGTACGCGCCTACAAGCCAGGAAAATGGAAGAGAGTTTGGCCAAGCTAGAGGCCGATCTTAGGGGACAGCTAGAGCGAGCACAACAAGAGCTAAGAGATACCATCACCAAGTCCCAACAGGACATGATGGAAGAGAAATCTAAATTGTTCCAGAATAGTCGAGGAAAAGATCCGAGAGGGAAGGGAACTGTTGAGAATCCTACTCAGAACCTAGGAGACCCTTTATATTCTCTAATCTTCAAAAATCCCATCTTCATCAACCCAACATCGAACCCTCCACAAGGAGTCGCTTCATCCCATTAGGTCGGCGACTTCGCCCTAGCTCAGCTGGGCGTAACTTTTGTAAATACCAAAAATGTCAGGGATAGCATCCAGAACTTTGATGAATTAGAAAAATTGAACCACGTGAAGGTGGAGTTTTCTAAACTATTGGAAGAGACTAGGAAGGACCTCAAAAAGAAATTTCCGGTGAGGGAAGATGAGGATGGTTCTTATTGTCTGAATGCTAAAGACCTCAGCTTGGTCCCTCATGTAGAGATCCCATACAAGTTCAAAACCCTAAAGTTTGAGAAGTTTGATGGAACAACCTGCCCCACGGCTCATGTGACCGTGTTCTGCCGAAAAATGGCCGGCTACACTAAAAATGAGATGCTATTGATACATTGTTTTCAAGACAGCCTAGTTGGACCTGCCATTAGGTGGTACAACTAGTTGACCCCAGCTTAGATTAAATCGTGGAAGGATTTGGCCATGGCCTTCACCGACCAGTATAAACACATAACTGACATGGTTCCCAACCTACTTTTACTGCAAGGAATAGAACAAAGACGCAACGAAAGCCTCCGTGAATATGCCCAAAGGTGGCGTGATATAGCGGCAAAATTCTAACCACCTCTTCACGAAAATGAGATTTCCCTTATGTTCATGGAAACGCTAAAAGGGACGCTCTATGACCGTCTGATTAGTAATCCTATTGGTAATTTTGCCGAGATGGTGATGACCGACGAGCGTATTGAGGCTGCTATCAAGAGTGGGAGAATTGACGGAGGGGAGCTGTCACATAAGCAGTTCAAGAAGAAGGATCACGAGGTCAATAACACCAACACCTATGAGGCTTTCAAGAACTTCACTATATCCCAGCCCCAAACCACGACCGAAAATTCCCAAAATTTCAACAAAAGGAGGATAAAGGGCCTCGAAAGGAAGGGGAGAACAAATCTTTCACTCCGTTACTGATTTCCTACAGGGAACTCTACTCGTAATTGTATAAGGAGGATTTAGTTCGGCCTCATCATGTTACCCCTTACAACACTCCTTATTTATTGTGGTATAATCCCAAGGCACACTGTGAATACCATGCCGATGTCCTAGGCCACACAATTGAGAACTGTATAGCATTCAAAAAGCTTTGTCCAGAATTTGATCAAAACCAGAGTATTACATTTAGGAGAGCCTAGCCCAGCCAACAATCCCTTACCGAATCATGGAGGTCAAGGTGTAAACGATATGGAAGATGGATACGTCTGAAGTGCAAAGGCTAGGGTGGCTGAGGTAGAGTGGCCTTTGAGATGGGTTTTTCAACAGTTATGCATGGCTCGTCTCATTAACCAAGAGATGGTGGCTGTGAAGAAAGGTTGTGGTCTGTATTGCGAGTACCATGAGTCAAAGGATCATGATATACAAGATTGTGAAGAGTTTCACCATGTAGTCCAACAATTGATGGATGGTAAAGAGATCGAATTCTTTGAGAAAAAGGATGAAAGAAAGAAATTCGAAGTCTGCATGCTAGACAACCCAGATAGCAAGTATAGTGCGAAAAGGCCTTTTGTCCTTGGCCTCAAACCAAGTCAAGAAAACACACAACGGGAGGAGGTCCCTATGGTTGCCCCTAAGATTATAATCTCTGCTCTGGCATCCTTTCCCTTCAAGGATAACTAGATGGTTCCGTGGAACTACACCGCCAACGTCTCAATACCGAGAAGTTCATGTTAGTAAGAGGGAGAAAAGCCAGTTACGGAGGCAAAGCCCGTGGAGGAAGAATCAATGAAACCAAACCTTGAAGAGGTAAACGATGTGGGGCATTTTACAAGAAGTGGTCAGTGTTATGCCCTGAAAGCTCCAAAAGCGGTGGAAGAGCCAAAGGGTAAAGGCAAGGCAACCGAGCTTGAACCCGCCAAGATGTTTGGGGAAGAAAATCCTCTAAAGATTAATGAGCAGTAACCAAAGTTCAAGATAAAGAATTTCTAAGATTCTTAAAGCACAGTGAGTATAGCGTTGTGGATCAACTCAAAAAGCAGCAACCCAAATTTCAGTGCTCGATCTCCTGTTGAACTAAGAAAAAACATCATGAGGCACTGTTGAAGGTGTTAAGCCAAACTTTTGTCAAAAGTAATATTTCGACCGATAAGCTAGACCAGATCATCGGCTATATCTCTAACTGTAATCATATCACCTTCAGTGATGATGAAATACTCAGAGAAGGTAGGGGGTTTAACAAGGCCCTAAACATCACCACTAACTGTAATGGTCATGTACTACCGGGAGTGCTAATCGACAATGGCTCTACTTTAAATGTTATGCCTTTGGATACTCTACAAAACCTACCAATTGACATTTTGCATATGAAGTTGTGCCAGAATATTGTACGGGCATTTGATGGGACCCAAAGAGATATGGTCGGGAAAATCAAAGTACCCTTGCTCATTGGTCAAACTGGGTATGTTGTGGATTTTGTGGTTATGGACATCTGATCGTCCTACAACTGTCTATTAGGAAGGCCATGGATCCATTCTGCCGGAGCTGTTCCATCCTCTTTGCATCAAAAATTGATGTTTGTTATCTAAGGAAAGCTAGTAACGGTCGATGCTGAGCAAGATATCACGGCTTCAGTAACTTCTGATGCTTCATACATCCTGATCGATGATGAGAAAATGGAATGTGCCTTTAGGGCATTAGAATTCGTTAATGCCACTTTTGTGGCTCAAGGAAACAGGATTCCACGCCCGAGGCTATCAAATTGTACTAAGATGGTAGTGACAGAGATGCTAGGAAGAGGAGCAAAGAAGGGAAGAGGTTTGGGGAGGAATCTGCAAGGACGACTGCGACCTATAAGCATTATTCACAAGTATGACCGTTTTGGGCTTGGACATAAGCCTAACTTTCTGCAAAAGAAACAAGAATGGAAGAGAAGAACAACAAAAAGCGCGACTCAGAGGAGAGGAGATCACGTGGGCTCCAATCACTTATACGGATATGAAAAAGGTTTTTGTATCTGGCAGAGTTGTGAATCCCGAGCTCAAAGGCCAAGAAGCTAATCAAGGGAATGAGAGAATCCTCAATGAAGAATTAATCTATGAAGTTGTGGAGGGAATGGATGTAAATGTGATCTCTGAAGGTGACAAGGCTATCTAGGCTTTGGCTAAGATCCTCTCATGCCTCCTGAGAGAGAAGCTCGACAATTGGATCAGCACGGATCTGCCTGTAGTTTTTAGGACCAAGTCAGAGTAATGCTCAGAACCACCCTGTTGCTTTTGCCTGAGAGTAATATGGATCCTTTGTAAAAGGGCTACTATGTCAACTCTATTTCGTTTTCAATGAAAAGGATGCTTTCCGTATTTCTTTCTCAAATGGCAAACATAACATTCATTTCATTCAATATTTATTCATCTATTCATTTCATAAACTATTTCTCTTCCCAATACATACTTTCAAACTCGTGCAGGCCCTGTAGCATTAACTGTCTGAATGATTCTGAATCTAATCCCGAGGTAGATTTTCAACAACCCATGTGTTCAGCTGAAATTGATGGAAAAGAGGACAAATTATACTACAAGGTCTCGGATGAACTCTTAAGATTGTTGGCAAGCTAAGAGAAACAAATTATCCCATATTAGGAAGAGTTAGAAGTCTTGAATTTGGGAACCAAGGAAGAAAGGAAAGAGGTCAAGATTGGCACTACCTTATCGTCGAAGGTTACACGGGACTTGATAGAGATGCTCCTAGAATTTAAGGATGTATTCGCATGGACATACCAAGATATACCGGGTTTAAACATAGATATTGTGTGCATAAGCTCCCCATAGTGCCAGAATGTAAGCCCATCCAACAAAAGCTCTGAAGAATGAGACCCGACATGTTGCTAAAGATTAGAGAAGAAGTAAAGAGCAGTTCGAGGCCAGATTTTTGCAAGTCACCAAGTACCCAAAGTGGGTAGCCAATATAGTCCTAGTGCCCAAAAAGGACAGAAAAGTATGTATTGCATGGATTATAGGGACCTCAACAAGGCGAGTCCAAAAGATAATTTCCCTCTGCCTCACATCAACACTCTAGTCGACAATACCTCGAGGCATTCGTGGTTTTCATTCATTGATGTCTTTTCCAGATATAATCAGATTAAAATGCACCCCGAGGATATGTAAAAGACTACTTTTGGGACCATGTAGCGCACGTTTTGCTATAAAGTTATGCCTTTCGGTTGAAGAATGCCGGGGCAACTTATCAGAGGGCCATAGTGACCTTGTTCCATGACATGATGCATAAAGAGATCGAAGTGTACATGGACGACATGATAGACAAGTCTCGGACCGAGGAAGAGTATATTCAGAACTTGTAGAAATTGTTTCAAAGGTTGACAAAGTACCGGTTGAAGCTCAACCCAGCCAAGTGCACCTTTGCAGTAACTTCTGTGAAGCTCTTAGGTTTTTTGGTTAGTCGAAAAGGAATAGAGATTGACCCTGATAAGGTGAAAGCAATTCAGGATCTCCCACCTCCATAAACACAAAAAAGAAGTTTAGGGATTTTTGGGGAGGTTAAATTACATCTCTCGGTTTATCTCCCAGTTGATAGAAAAGTGTGACCCTGTCTTTAGACTGCTCCAAAAGAATAATTCAGGTGTATGGGATGATGATTGTCAAGAAGCACTATAGAAGATTAAGAAGTATTTGACCAATTCTCCAATCTTAGTAGCACCAGTACCTGATAGGTCGTTAATTATGTACTTAACCATATTTGATAACTCGATGAGATGCATGCTAGGATAGCATGATGAGTCGGGCAAGAAAGAAAAGGCCATTTATTATTTGAGCAAGAAGTTCACCGAATATGAATCGCAGTACCCATTAATCCAAAAGTTGTACTGTGCCCTAGTATGGGCTACTAAGCGACTCAAACAGTACATGTTGTACCATACTACCTGTTTGATTTCCCAAATAGATCCACTGAAATTTCTGATGGAAGCACCAGCACTAATAGGAAGAATAGCCCGTTGGCAGATGTTGCTATCTGAGTTTGATATTGTCTACGTGAGCTAGAAAGTAGTAAAAGGAAGTGTGGTAGCAGATCTTTTGGCAAGCCACACTTCAAATGACTATGAGTCGTTGGATTTTAGTTTTTCGGATGAAGACTTGATTGGTACTCTATTTGAGGAGAGGCCCACCAAAGAATCTTGGAAGCTTTATTTTGATGGGGCATCCAATGCCCTAGGTAGTGGGATAGGGGCAGTATTAATTTCCCCTGAAGAGGTCTACTATCCCTTTACCAATAGGTTGGAATTCTTTTATACAAACAACATAGCCGAGTATGAGGCTTGCGTCATGAGACTCCGGGCAGCCATAGAAAGAAAGATCAAGGTGCTTCAAGTCTTCAGGGATTCGTCTTTGGTAGTTTACCAGCTTTGGAAAGAATGGGAGATGAGAGATCAGAAGCTAGTCAAATACTATTGTTTGATCCAGGAGTTGGTTAAATGTTTTGAATAAATTAGCTTCGCGTACCTACCAAGAGAAGATAATCAGATGGCTAACGCCTTAGCAACTTTGGCCGCCATGTTCGCCCGATTGCCGAAATAAAGCCAATTGAGATTCAGATTTTTGAGGTACCGGCTCACTGTTATAATTTGGAGGAAGAGGACCAGGATGGTAATCCATGGTATTACGATATTCTTTAATACTTCAAGTTCCAGGTTTACCCAAAGGATGCCAATGTTAATGATAAGAGAACCATTAGGAGGTTGGCTTCGAGCTAAGTCCTTGACGGAGAAGTTTTGTACAAGAGAAGTAAGGATCAGATTTTGTTAAGATGCGTCAATGCTCGGGAGGCTGAAACCATCTTAGCCGAGGTACATGATGGCCTGTGCGGGACCCATGCTAATGGTTTCTCAATGGCTAGAAAAACCATGAGATACGGGTATTTCTGGTTTACCATGGAGGGAGATTGTATCAAATATGCAAAGAAATGTCATAAATGTCAGATTTATGCCGACAAGATACACGCTCTGCCGGTATCACTTCACATTATGAACTCACCATGGCCTTTTGCTACCTGGGGCATGGACATTATCGGTCAAATACACCCGAAAGCTTCTAATGGACACCATTTCATATTGGTGTCCATCGATTACTTTACAAAATGGGTGGAAGCTGCCTTTTATGCTAGCATCACAAGGACAACTGTATGTAAATTCTTGAAGAAAGAGATTATCTGTTGTTACAATTTGCCATAATGAATCGTTACCGATAATGCTTCCAACTTAAACAATAAGATGATGACTGAAGTATGTGAACAGTTTTAGATTGTGCATCACAATTCTACTACCTGTCGTCCCAAGATGAATAGGGCAGTTGAAGCGGCAAATAAGAATATCAAGAAGATCATAGACAAGACTACTGATACTTTCAAAGATTGGCATGAGAAGCTACCATTTGCACTGTTTGCTTATCAGACATTTGTAAGGACCTCGACAGGTGCAACGCCGTATTCTTTGGTCTATGGCACGGAGGTGGTACTGCCTATCAAAGTGGAGATCCCATCACTAGAATTCTGAATGAGACAAAGTTAGATGATGATGAATGGATGCAAGCAAGGATTAATTAGTTGAACCTCATTGACGAAAAAAGGTTAAGGGCCATCTGCCATGGTCAAATGTATCAGAAAAGGAGATGCATGCCTAAAACAAGAAAGTTCACCTTAGAGAGTTCCAAGAAGGGGACTTGGTACTCAAAAAGATCTTGCCCATCCAAAAGGACTTTCGAGGAAAGTGGATGCAGAATTGGGAAGGGCCTTATGTTGTTAAGAAGGCCTTCTTTGGGGGAGCATTAATTTCGGTGGAGATGAATGGGAAAAAGTTGAGCAATCCCGTAAATTCGGGCTCAGTCAAGAGGTATTACGTTTAAAAAAAGGGGAAGGCTCAAGATGGAAACTCAAAAATAGGCGTCTTGAAACCGAAGGAGGATCTGAATTGAAAATCTGAAAATGACAGTTCAGATGAATTTTAAGGTTAGGTATCTGACTGATAGGCTTCGATATAGTACAAGTGCCCTACTTTGACTTACAATGGAACTTCTTTTGAGCTATTGGGAATTTCAGTCCAGGACAGGCAGTAAGAGATGTACCACGGTCGTTGGGCTCTCGCATCATTCATACAGTCGATGTTCGGGAATGCTTCACCATATATTACTTATATCTTTTCCTTTCTCTCATGTTTGCCATGACTTTCAAATTGTTCCAACATCTCTTATATTAATAAATAAATATCTTATTTCCTCCATTCGTTTGTTTATTTCATGAGCATCCTCCAAATAGATTGACATAGATCATTGAAAAACGAAGGATTTCTTGGTATTACCATGATTTAACCCTTTAAGCGCAGGTGGTTCCAAGACAGGAATCAATTTCGCCAAAAAGAGTCTTCTAAAGCCAAGGCTAAAGAACATGGTATGCAAAGTTGACAAGATTTGCCAAGGAGACGACGAATGCCCTCCGTGTGAAAGTTCAAGATGGAAAAGCTAATGGCGAAAACACGTAAGGGCACCCAAAAAAATAAAGAAAAAAGAAAAAGAAAAGGAAAGAAAAAAATAATAATAAAATTCAAGGTGAAAACCTGAAAGGGCGTATTGGAAAAAGGACTTTAAAGTGAAAACTTGAAAGGGCATTTTAGTTCAAAGTTTGGGAGAATACGAGGGTTGAATGAGGACTGACTCCGAACACAAGGAGTAACAACAAATGTTCAAGGACAAAGAAGAAGACGAAAGAAAGATGGAAGCTCAACCAAAAAGTAAGGGTTTATCCCCAGCATCTCTAAAAATGACTCCACTCATGCATCATCCTTAGTTAGACGTCCCTAAGTTAGGAGCATGCTAACTCATTTATTATAGCATTTCATCTGTTACAGGTATTTGAAGACTAAATCGAGTACTCTCTAAGAAGAGGAGTAAACAATAAAGTAAAGACACGAAAGAGACCACAAGCAAAAATTTTAGACTCGCAACATCAAGATTTTAGAGCAAAGGTGGCGGATACCCACAGCTTAAAAATTTTTAGACAGGAAAATCAAAAAGCCTACCCGCTCAGGCACATGGAGAAGGGACACCTTCATTTGAAGAAGCACTACCCAGTTTGCTTTTGCCACTTAGAGAAAGCAAGTTGTTTGGATTCGTTTGCTGCCGCTTCGGAGGAATGAGCCGTTTGAAGTTCTGGTTCGCCCATTGCCACTTTGGAAGGACTTTCTAGTTACCCAATTTGCTTTCTCCATTTCGGGAAAGTAAGTTGTTTGGATTCGTTCGCTGTCGTTTCGGAGGAATGAGCTGTTTGGAGTTCTGGTTCGTCCATTGCCACTTCGGGAGGACTTGCCAGCTACCCAGTTTACTTTTGCAACTTCAGGAAAGCAAATTATTTAGTTTCGTTCGCTTGGGGAAATGAGCCGTTTGAAGTCTTGGTTTGTCCATTGCCACTTCGGGAGGACTTGCTAGCTACCCAGTTTGCTTTCGCCACTTTGGGAAACCATGTTATTTGGATTCGTTTGCCATCGCTTTGGGGGAGTGAGCCGTTTGAAGTTTTGATTTGTCCATTGCCTCTTCAGGAGGACCTGCCAGCTACCCAGATTACTTTCGCCACTCCGGGAAAGTGAGTTATTTGGATTCGTTCCCTGCTGCTTCAGAGGAATGAGCCGTTTGAAGTTTTTGTTTATCCATTGCCACTTTGGGAGGACTTGCCAGTGCTACCCAATTTGTTTTTTCCACTTCGGGAAAACAAGTTATTTGGATTTGCTCGCTGCCGCTTCGGAGGAGCAAATCATCTAACAGGGCGGATGGATAAAATTAGTGTTTATGATCTTTGCTTTGTTCTTGTTTTACAAGGACAAGCAAAAAGGGGCAACTGTAATCACTAATTTTATCTGGGGGTCAACCCATTTTTACATTCTATTATTGTTCAAGTAATGGGATTTGGGCTTTAATACCTTTTATATTGATATTATATTCATTAATGTAAAAACCAAAAAGTATATTAATATCATTATTATTAATATAATATATTTGTTATTAATATATTACTATACTATGTTATTTGTTTGAAAACCCAAAATGTTATAGGCATTAATTCTTCTATTAGTACACTTAGTAAAGTTGTTATAATTACTATTACGTATTACTAGTAGCGTATTTTCGCATGATACTATGTATATTATGGTTTGAAAAGAAAATGAAAACACGTGCTAAAAAATACTACTACTATTATTTTTGTTTATATCATTATTGGTTCGGTATTATGATTCTCATATTATTGTTGTCATGATTAAATGAAAAACAAAAAAACTATTAAGTTTTAAATAAATGAATAAAATAATTAAATAGTCTAAATAAATAAAGCCTAATGTCCATTTTAAAGTCCATATTACAAAAATCCTATTTTTTTAAAAGAAAATTACAGGTGGCCCATTTTGGGCCCAAAAGACTGAAACCCTAAATTTAATGTCTTTGATCCTTTACGCAGCCACTCTAGGGTCGTTAGATCTGGCCCTTGATCTAACGGCCGAGAATGAAGCCTGGGAACCTTCCAGATTTCTCATGCTCCCATGCGCGACCCTCTAGCTAGCACCAGCGCGCGTGAGACTCGCGTTCTAGACACATTCGCCTCCCATGACTGTCCGTCTACCACGATCTGCACCACGCTTGACCGCCCTCTGCACCAATGAGTCGAGCAACAATGCCTGCATCTACCCACACCAACCGTTCCAGCCCTTGTTGCTCTCTTCCACGACCGGTGTGCATGCCAAAACAAAAGACAAAACCAAACAAATGCCAGAAAACCTCAGATAAACAAAGTTTAGAAAATAATATCTCAGATAACAAGCTTTTTTTTTGTTTTATCATTGTAACATTCGGTTATTTAAGAACCGAGTGAACACTTTATAAATCCCTAGAACGGGAACCCTTGAAGAAGTCAATACAAACAAATACAAACAGAATCCTTTGAGGTATCTTTCTCATTTTTTACATGTATGCATACACAAGAAAGGAGGAAATCGTCTTAGGGTTTTGTTTTTACCTCGAGTATGGTGTTCGGTTGGCCGTCCGAGACTTCCGCCGGTGATAAGCCCGCAGCCTTTGGGCTAAGAAGTGGTGAGCCGGAATGAAAAAGTCTTTTTAGGGTCCTTTTTGGTATGCCTTTCTTAGATCTAGGCCAAAGGAAAGCCTTTTCAAAAAATCCAAGGTCGTTATCACGTTTAGAGTGTAGAGAGGGGTGTTTTGATGTAGTTTGGAAGTGTGCCGGCGCTGGTGAGTGACGACTGGCGGTGGTTTGTGACCACCAGTACGGTAGAACGCCGCCGAGATCTGGGATTAGGGGCGGCCTTCATCCCTCCAATTTAGAGCATTTTACCAGAAAAAGGGGGAATGTATTTTTAAATTGGCTTAGGCCACTTTTTTTACCCAAAATGATTTGTTTATACCCCTTTAGTTTTTAAAAAATGTTTATTTGCCACATAAACCCCTTCGCGTCGTGTAATTATGCGTGAGAGGGGTTTTTGTCTTTTTAAATTACGCACCAGGCCCCCAAATATCTTTCAAAACTGCAATATCGTCCTCAATTTGAAACTACTTCTGTTTTTAAATGGTCTTATTCATCTTAAGCCCCTCCGCATTTTCAAAATATCCTTCAAGGACATTTCGTCTTTTTTATTTGCTCTCGAGGTCCCCCTTTCTTTCATCTGCTTTGCAATTTGGTCCTGGTTTCGAATTAATCCAGATTTTCGAAGCGTTAATACCCAATTGAGTCCTTTTTTTATTTATTCCATTCTAGTCCTTTCCAGCGTTTTAATCACCCTTTAAACCCCTTAATTTTATTTTTGCCCTGGTTTAACCCCCTTGCATTTGCATGTTTATTTGATGTATATGTATGTGAATTTATATTGTTTGCACATTTATTTACGCGCTTTAATTTAAAATCTCCGTGTATGTATGTTCATTTTTGTTGCTTAGTTTTTAGGTTAGACCTTTTAGCAAGGTTAGGGTTTGGTTTAGTTTAATCAATTTAAGTTATGTGCTTGTTTTATTGCGGCATAAACCTTAAATTAATTAAATTAAATATAGGTTTAGGTTTTTAGATCCATAGTTAGATTTAAGGTTCGAATTAATTTAATTAATTTAAATTTATTCTTGGCTTATTAGAATAAATGTTAAATTCATTAAATTAATTGTACACCTCTTAATCACCTTTAGGATAAAATTGATATTTGACTTAGATCACCTAATTCAAATCATAATTAATTAATCTGATTCATTTTAGATAGTTTCCTTGTTTTATTGGGATACTAGTTCAAAATTAATCGAATTAATTAATATGATTCAAGATAATCCATAAATTATTAGAATTTTCTAGTTTTAGGAATTAATTAATTTAGGGTAAATATTTAGACTAACTTAGTTAATAATTAGACAACTAATTGAATGTTCAATAATTTAGGCCTTTTTAGGTTATTGCTTTAGTGGGCCTTAGGTTTTAATTATGTGCTTTTCTATGTCATGCATTTTAATTGTCTTCATTAGACCTTTTATTTTAATTGGTTAAGCATGTAATTAATCAATTTAAATCATAAAACAAAGATATTTATTAATTCGATATTTGTGTCGTAACAGTCCTGGCTCAATGGATGTTGACCAAATATTCGAATTAATCTGTATCGTCTAAAGGAAATTTTAAACGAATTAAAATTTCGATAAGTCATTTCATCATGTTTGACTACTTGCATCATGCATAAAGGTGATGAATGGAGTCCGAACCATAAATTAAAACGGCAGTCGAGCTTACTCGATGTCGGTTTAATCTATGGTCCGAGGTTTTGTCACCCTTATTAATTAAACGTTTAATTAATTTGAATTCACCAATTTGATAAAGCCCGTCTAATTAAAGTCTATATTCAATCGTGAACAATTTAATTAAAGTCAATTTAAATTTCGATAATTTTTATCAATTAAAGGCAACATATATTTTGGTACCGATTTCCGAGCGTGATGGGGGTGCTAATCCTTCCACACACGTTACCAACTCTCGAACCCATTTTTGAATGAATCTCTGGGTTTACGGTGTCCAGCCTACCTTAGTGGCCGGTGGCGACTCCAAATTTATTTTTATTTTAAAAAATACCGAAATTTTCTAAAAACCCATTTTTCAAAGGACTTTTCCCAAAGAAATAAACTCTTTTAGCGACCGAAAAATTTAGTCGCTACACTCTCTAGCCAAACATCAATTTCTTCTTCTAAATCTTTAGTTAAACCTTTCTTTTCTTAAATCTTTTGCTCGTAAATGATTCTTTGTTGTTAGTTTATCAAAACCTTATTGTTTTAACTTTGTTTTCTCATGTAAACCATCCAATTAAGGGAGAAAGCATCCATTAGAGGTAAGGTTCGTTCTCCTCCTCTAATGAAAGGTTCTTTACTGAAATTCCTAAGTTGTTGACTCTTTACAATTGTTTTATAATGTGTTTTGATAGTTTAATTGAGGAAAATTGGTTTAATTGTGTTTTGATTGATGAAATTTGTGGATCTTCGTACTTGTTCTGTTTTGTTGGGATTCTGATCAGATTAAATCATGATTTTTATGTTTAATTGAGTTAATAACTTGGTTTTAACATTGTAATCCGAAACAAGTTGAATCTCTAATGTGTAAGGTTGTTAATCAAGGGTTTTTGGGGTGATAGTTGAGTTTAATCAATGTTGGAAGGAAAAGGATGTTGGGAAAGGGTTTTTAGATGTTAATTAATGGTGTTTAATGGGTTGAATCGTTATATTATGGCTGGGTTGAGTTTTGAAAGTGTATGAGGATATTTTTGATATGTTTCAGATGGTTTTTGAGTGGGCAGCTTAAGAGTTGCGGGTAATTGCTTGTTGGAAATGGTTTGAATGCACAATGATGCATTTGCCCTCTGTTTTATGTGACTAAAATAGGGGATAACCTAGGCAACAAAGCTTGACGTTGTTTGTTTCTTGTCGGAAGCTCAATTTGCGTTGGTGAGCAAAGCGAGGTGTATCGGTGAGTGGAAACTGGTTTAAATGCCTTTAAGAGGTTGAATAAAGGTTGTTGGGAGTTTAGGATAAGTTTGAAACACTTGCCTAAGCTCGGAAGTAAGTTTTCCCTCTTTTGCTCTTTAATATCAGTTCAAATATGAGTATGTGTAATTCATGTTTTGGTCATAAACATGGTTTGATTTACTTACTGGAAATACATGATTTTAAGTACATATGCATAGCTTTAAAAGTATAAGAAATGCTAGTGAGCACTGGTTTTCATTCTGGTCGGGAATGGTGTTATTGCTTTGGCAATGTGATTTGCATATATGGTGATGTTGTTTAATGCATTGTAAAACAGTGAGTAAATGGTTTTGTAAAGGATATATTGGCTATGTGACATGATGAGAAAACATTCGGATATAGTTGGCTTGCTATAGGATGAAGTGCACTATAATATAATAAAAATTGATCGTGGTTAAGAGTCTTTGAGGTAAGTGGTCGGCTACTCGGACTATAATGTTGTCACTTGGGTTGAGCGGTCGGTTCCCCTTGTTGATGTTGATCTTGCGATCGACAAGGGTGTTGTATCATGCGATCAACATGGTATGGGTCACGGTAGTGGTCGACTATCATGGGAGATCCGTGTATCTGAAATGTTAGGTTAACGGTCGGTTACCTAAAGATCAGCGATCGGCTAATCAAGGATAGTGGTCGTCTATCCGGGGTCACTATAAATGCCAATGTATGCAAGTTTATGTGTTGAACCTACTTTATAATGCTTTGGGATTTAAGCATGGTTTTGTAAATTAATGCTTTTGGATTTAAGCATGTGGTTTGTAAAGGTTTTTGCATATGGTTGATATGCATGTTTGAATTGGAATCATTGAAATTCCTTAGGTCATAAGCATGGATTGAAAACAAATGTTTAGTTTTCAAGGGTTATATTGCATCATTGTTTTAAGAGCATCTTCACTAAGCATGTGTGCTTACGCTCTCTTTTTCCTAATGATGCAGAGCATTGAAGTTTGGGGGTTGCAAAGACAAAGTATAAAGCGATCCAAGACAAGGACTAATTTGAGTATGAATTCAGTTTATGTTTTCCGATTAATAAGGCAATGTGTTAGCCATATTTTGGGGATTTGTAATTCTATTTTCCCGTGGTTTTTAAGCATGTGAAGTGCTAGATTTAATGATTGGTTTGATATTGTCGAACTTGTGTGGATCCTTGCTTACAATGATGCTAGATAAATGCTTAGGAATGCATATAGTTAAGCTGGAATGGTTTCTATGTTTTGATGATTCAATCAAATTTGTTTTGATGCTTTAGTTGTGTGAGCATGATGAGCATGCCTTCAAAGTGCTTAATGTGAGTTTTGGTTGTTTGGAAGAATGATATTAGGAAGCATGCCTATAGAATATCTTGGGGTGTATGAATGCCATGTAATGTTCTTGGTTCTGTGTTGTTTTGGTTAGGAATAATGTATCCTAGTATTGTTGTATAAGTGTTTGAAGCATGTTAGAGCGTTTTGGATATCATTAAAGAATGTTTAGACAGGAAATTGGGACATTATAGGTCTAGGCGTACCGGTACGGGTGTCCTTGTTTCGGTACGAGTAAGCCATTTCAGGCTTAGCGTAGCAGTACGCGAACAAACATTTCGGTACGACCCTAGGCAAATTTGGCCAGCATTTCGGTACTCGATAGGGTGTTTCGATATGGTACAGGGATTTTATGAAACGCGTTTCGATACGCGGGGGCGTATCGAAACAAATTTTAGCTACTGGAATCTATGTTTTGGAAATTATTGAGGCGTATCGAAACACCTACACGCGTACCGATACGGGCTGCAGTTAGTTTAGTTATTGGAATATTTGGAAGTTTTTGTTTCTTTCATTTTGGTCCCTGAATTTGGTAAATCTAATTGTATGAGATTAGATGATCGTATTGACTTGAAATTTGACATGTAAGCAACTAATTGGACTAATTAAGGATTGGTAACTTTATTTTCAATTTTGGCTCTTTATTTTACCAAATTTGCATTTTAGTCCCTAAAATGTATGTTATGCAATTGGTCACCTTTTCATGGTCCGATTCCTTTGTAAATTCACCCGATGCAAGTATGTACACATAGGAATAATAATATGCATCTATACAAGATAAAAATAAAAAAATGGACCGGTTTTCATAATCTTTCTCTATTTTGCTTCAGTAAACCTAATGTAGTTCTCTCGGTTCGGTTGGGCATCTAGGCCGGGTCGAGATAGTTATATTTTTCGTATCAGAGCCAGGTTACGAAAATATGGGATGTTGTTGTTTGATTTGTTGGTGATGTTTGATTTACACGGTGATTGGGTATATGTTCGGTGAATGTTTAATATCATGTTAGGGTATGAATTGGGAACACATTGCCTATTGCCAAGGTTTTAAAATGTTTCACAAGGTTGTCTTGGATCCTTTGGCTAATGCTAGCCTAACTTTAATGTGTTTTGATGCTTTTGTTAGCACAAATCGACATGAGACGCGTTTGATGGCTATTAATGCCAGAGTTGGGCAAAATAATATTGAGGAAGGGAATCTCCCTAATCTTTTACCTCCTCCTCCTCCGTTAGCTCCTTCTGTTGATATTGGGGCGGGTGGTGTACCCCAGGCTCCTCATGTGCTAGTTTTTGGTGATTTGACTTTGTTAATCCAAGCGATGACAAGAGCGTTTCAGGTAGCGATGACTGGAGCGCAAGTGCAAGCATCGGCACCTGCTGTGGTGGCTAATCAAGGTTTACCCTTAGAACATCTTCAAAGTTTGGGAGGTGAGGAATTTTAGGGTTTAAGTCCCGAGGCAACCTAGGGATGGCTGGAAAAGCCAATCCATATTCTAAATCAGATGGGTTGTAATAAGGAATGTAAGTTGGGTTGTAATGTGTCACTATTGCAGGGTGATGCATATCATTGGTGGGTAACCACAATTGCGGGTGTTCCCGAGGCGGATGTGACTTGGGAGTTCTTTCAGAGAGCTTTCAAAAGAAAGTATCTTAGTGCACAGTATTTGGATGCGAAGAAGCACAAGTTTATATCGCTATCGCATGGTGGCATGTCTGTTGCCGAGTATAAGGTAAAATTTGTTCGCTTGAGTTAGTATGCCATGGAATTGGTTCCTAGTTATCAGCAGATATGCGATAGGTTTCGTTGCGGTCTTGTGAAGGATATTAAGACTTACCTTTTGGCTGTGGATTTCACAGATTTTGAAGTGTTGGTCAACCAGGCCAAGGATATTGAGAAATCCTTGGGTACATCAGTTCAGGCTGCAAGTGCAAGCTTGGGTAAGAGAGTGGCTGATTCTAGCTATTCTGGGAGATAGAATTAGAGGTTTTGGGACAAGAGACATAGGCCAGACCACAAGAGTGGTGGCGGTGTTGGTTAGGGTAACCCAAGAGTTTGTATCATGGTTGAGTGTAAGCGTTGTAGTAGACGTCACACGGGTGCATGTTGGGGAAATTCCTTGAGCTGTTGGATATGTGGATCTCCTGATCATGTGAAGCGTGATTGTCCTCGAGCTGTGAGAGAGGAACCAGTTCATGTTGTTGCACCTGCTAGGAGCCGAGGCCATGGCAGGAGTAATTTTTATAGGCGTGGGGATGGTTAGAGAGTTGTAGTTCATGTTGTTGTAGTGCGACCAGAGAATAAAGACCAACTCAGATCTACACTCATCACGAGGGTCGCAATGACATGGATATGATTGCAAGTACCTTCACTTTGCAATCCTTTTCATTGTTATCTTTGATTGATTCGGGGTCTACTCAATCTTGTATCTGGAGTGAACATGCATCTTTGTTGAATGTTCCTGTTGAGATCCTAGATGTTGGCATATTAGTAACTAGTTCCTTTTGTAAGACAGTTACTACTAGAAGGTTGTATAGGCAGTGTCCTTTAGTTGTGCAAGGTTATGAGTTTGCCGCGGATTTGATGGAATTGCCATTCCATGGTTTTGATGTTATTTTGGGTATGGATTGGTTGAACGAGCACAAGGCGTCTGTGGATTGTGAATCCAAAAGCATTTTTTTGAGGTCAGCTAATGATTATGAACTTTTGGTGGTTGGCGAGAATGTGAAATTCTTGTCCAATATTGTCTCGGCTACTCGAGCGGAGAAGATGATGCAAGGTGGATGCCAAGCTTATTTGGCATTCGCGATGAATCCTGAAGTTAAGGGTGTTTGGGTGCGAAATATTTGAACTGTTAGTGATTTTTCGGTGGTCTTTCCTAAAGAGTTATCGGGTTTACTATCAGATAGAGAGGTAGAATTTGGTATGGAGAAGTACGTGGGTACGATGTTGGTGTCCAATGCTCCTTATAGAATGGCACCAAAGGAATTGAAGAAGTTAAAGTCACAGCTTTAGGAGTTCTTGGATCATGGTTTCATTCGACCGAGTGTTTCACCTTGGGGTGCTCCAGTTCTCTTTGTGAAAAAGAAGGATGATACGATGCGTATGTGCATTGATTATCGACAATTGAATAAGCTAACGATGAAGAACAAGTGTCCTTTGTCGAGGATTGATGACTTGTTTGATCAGTTTCACGGGGCAGTGGTGTTTTTTAAGATTGATTTGAGATTAGGGTATTACCAGTTGAAGGTTAAGGATGAGGATGTGCATAAAACCGCGTTTCGTACGAGGTACAAGCATTATGAGATTTTGGTCATGCCTTTTGGTTTGACAAATACCCCTGCTGCGTTCATGGACATGATGAATAAGGTGTTCCATGAATATCTTGATCAATTTGTGGTGGTGTTTATAGATGATATTCTCGTGTACTCTCATACCAAGAAATATCATGATCGGCATTTACGGGTTGTGTTGCAATTTTTGAAGGATAACTAGTTGTTTGCCAAGCTAAGCAAGTATGAATTTTGGCTTAAGGACGTAATGTTCCTTGGTCATGTGGTTTCCGCGGAGGGTATTTGTGTTGATCCATAGAAAATTGAGGTTATTCTCAATTGGAAGCAACCTAAATCAGTTCTGGAGGTTCGTAGTTTTTTTGGGCTGGCTAGTTATTATCGTCGCTTTGTAGATGAGTTTTCTTGTATTGCAGCACCGTTGACGAAGTTGTTGCAAAAGAATGTTCCTTAGGTGTGGATGGAGAAGCAACAACTCAGTTTCGAGAAGTTGAAGGAAGTTTTGACACATGCTCTTGTGTTTATTCAACCTGAATCTGGGAAGGAGTTTGTGGTTTATAGTGATGCATCTTACGTTGGTTTGGGTTGTGTGATGATGAAAGATGGTAAGGTTGTGGCCTATGCATCGAGACAGTTGAAGGTTCATGAGCGCAATTATCTGACTCATGATTTGGAGCTTGTGGCTATGGTGTTTGCCCTAAAAATCTGGAGACATTACCTTTATGGTGAGAAGTGTGTTGTTTTTACGGACCATAAGAGTTTGAAGTATTTGATGTCTCAAAAAGATTTGAATCTTAGGCAACATAGATGGTTGGAGTTGCTTAAGGATTATGACTTGACAATCGAGTATTATCCTGGAAAAGCTAATGTGGTTGCGGATGTGTTGAGTCGTAAGGTTGCGGTGGAGCTTAGGGCTATGTTTGCTAGGTTGAGTGTGACACGAGAAGGTAGATTGTTGGCTGAGTTGCAAGTTAAGCGTACGTTGTCACAGATGATTAAAGCTAAGCAACCGTTTGATAATTCCTTGGTTGAGCATGTTAAGGATATATCGGAGGGCAATCTAACATATTTTTTATTTTGATGATGATGGAGTTCTGTGTTTCAAGGGTCGAATAGTGGTGCCGGATGATCTAGAGTTGAGGCACACTATTTTGAATAAGGCACATTCTAGTCCTTTTGATATGTATTCTGGTAGTGTTAAGATGTATCGTGGATTGAAAGAGGTATACTATTGGGTTGGTTTGAAAAATGATGTGGTTGAGTTTGTTTCTAAGTGCATGGTGTATCAGCAGGTCAAGGCTGAACATTAGTTTCCATATGGGTTGTTGCAACCGTTGAGAATTCTATAATGGAAGTGGGAGAGAATCAACATGGATTTTGTGTCAGGGTTACCTTTGACACCGGCTAAAAAGGATTCCATTTGGGTGATTATGGATCGATTTATGAAGTGTGCACATTTTCTGCCAGTACATGCGACGTACACCTTGGACAAGTTGGCGGACTTGTACATTTCCGAGATCATGCTTTTGCACAAGGTACCTAAGTCCATTGTTTCAGATAGAGATCCAAGGTTTACAACAAGGTTTTGGGTGAGTTTGCATCGGGCTTTGGGTACGAGGTTGAATTTCTGCACCGCGTATCATCCTCAGTCAAATGGTCAGTCTGAGCGGGTTATCTAGGTTTTGGAAGATATGCTGAGATGTTGCATTATTGAGTTTCAAGGAACCTAGAGAAGCACTTCCCCTTGGTTGAGTTTACGTATAACAACAGTTACCAAGCGAGTATACATATGGCACTGTATGAGGCATTGTATGGCCTGAGGTGTCGTAAGCCTTTGTGTTGGGTTGAGGTAGGGGAAAAGCATATTTCCTTACCGAATATGTTGAAAAAAATGGATGAGAAGGAAAAGCTTGTGTGTGCTCGCTTGAAAGTGGCTACGGATTGATAGAAATCTTACATGGATTTGAAGCGTAGGGAAAATGAATATGTGGTGGGCGATCGTGTATTCTTGAAAGTGTCACCGTAGAAATGCGGTTCGGACGTAAGGGTAAGCTTAGTCTGAGGTTTATTGGACCATACGAGGTTGTTCAGCATGTTGTTCTTGTGGCTTATCGGCTGAGGTTGCCTCTCGAGTTGGAGAAAATACATGATGTGTTCCATGTATCTATGTTGCAGAGATATCGGTCGGATCCCTCGCATCTTATACCGGTAGAGCATATTGAGTTGAGGCCGAATTTATCCTATGATGAGGAACCGGTGGACATCATTGATTCCATTAGCAAAGTTCTTCGTGGTAAGACAATTGAGCATGTAAAGGTCTTGTGGCGACACCGTGGTGTCGAGGAAGAAATGTGGGAAAGCAAGGCGGACATGTTGGAGCAATTTTCGCATTTGTTTCCTCCAAGTAAATTTTGACGACAAAATTTCTTAAGTGGGGGAGAGTTGTAACACCCCGATTTTGGGCTTAGATGTTTAAGGGCCGGTTCAAAGGTTCAGTGGACTGGTGTTAGAGATTCAAGTCAGTTTTGCGATTAAATCAAATTAATAATATGCATCAAGACAAGATAAAAAGAAAAAAATGGATCGATTTTTGTAATCCTCTGGTTTGCTTCAAAAAGCCTAATGTAGTTCTCTTGGTTCGGTCGGGCATCTAGGCTGGGTTGAGAGGGTTATAGTTTGGTCGGGCGTTTAGGTCGAGTCAAGGGGGTTACACATCCCTGTGCTGAAAATGTCCACGGCCGCGCCCACGACCTCTCTACGCTCCAACAACTAGTATATTAGCCTGACCCTCTCTGGCTAACTACGAACAATCCTTATAGAGATAATCCCTCGATCCATAACTCCAACAAGTGCCTATAGCACCTCAGCACTCTCCCGAATGCCTCCAGCAACATCTACTACACTCGAGAACTCCAGCATGAGCATTCTAACCCTAAAACCCACATCCAGGCGATACCTTCTATCTCTATGCCTCTTATAACAATCTCGGCCAGCATCAGACTCCACGGCCCTCTTACTAGACGAAGAACCCCTAGAACGAATAGACAAACCTAGATTTCGTTCTATGTCTTTCGCCCGTGACACCAGAACATCAAACTCTGTATAATTAGTGGGCAACATGTATGTCTTCACTTCCTTGATCAACCCATAACGAAATCGATCACACCGTTCTTGATCATCCAGGACTAACTCAATAGCATACTAACCCAGCCGAACGAACTGGACCTCATACTCAGAAACAGTCTTGTTTCCTTGCTCCAACGCCATGAACTCTCTATTCTTAGCATCCTTGTATCGAGTCCCCAAATACTTCTTCTTGAAAGCCTCACAGAAGAATTCCCATGAAACATTAGCAGGTTCCACACCCGCGATCATAGTTATCAACCAATTGTACGCATCACCCTGGAGCAACGATACGGTACATCCCAGTTACGTACATCAGGATTTGACATTACTTTTCTCTCCAGTTCTTTTCTCCCAAACACTCTTGTTTTTTTATCAAAATCTAGAGGTGAAAGATATTTTTACTTGGATTCTTGATTTATAATTGATTATTTATCCTTGATTTACAAAACCTCATTGAAATCTTATGTTTTTCTAGCTTTAATCAATCAATTGAGGGAGAAATCACACAATAGAGGTAAGGTTCGTTCTTCTCCTCTATTGATGGTTCTTTATTGATATTCCCAAGTATTTGATTCTTGATTTGTGATTTATAACCTGATTTTATGTTTTTATAATGAATAATTGATTTAATTGGGTTTAATTGGTGAAATTATGGAAGATTCGTATTGGATCTATTTTCCAATGTTAAGGATTGATTTTAAACATATTTTGGACGATTTATTATGATGAAGTTGTTTTTAACATTGGAATCTTGAAACTGCTTGAATCCTTGATTATTAGGTTGTTAGATTTGCATTTTGTGGAGTTGTGGAGGCTATGTAGTTGTTGGAAGTTTATGGACAAATTAATCCTATTTTTAGATGTTATTAGATGTTGGGTCAAGTGTTAGATTGATAGACTGTGGCTGGGTTGTGTTTGGAAAGAGTTAGATGATGATTTTAGTTGTTGTGGTTGGGTATTTGTGAAAGGATTATGGAATTCTGTGAGGAATTTCTGTTGCAGTGCTTTGAATGCATTGAGATGCATTAATCCACTGTTGTAATATGGTTAAAATAGGGGAGGTCGATCCGGAAGCGATAGGATTGATAGTGCACTATAATAAGTCACCTTGGATGTTGAGAAGTTTTGATTTGGTGTACCTAAAACTCCATCCAAGTACCCTAACGTTCGAGGGATTATATGGTACCATAAACTCCCGTTAGTGGATTAAGCATCTAATTGAGGAATAGGGTTGGTGTCCCCATAGATTGTAAGTGTACCCGGTTGAAATGTACGATGATTGTGATTGTATCACTTTTTCGGTTGAGATGGCTTGAAGTGTTGAGAGGACACTTATTGAATCCATGTATCCAATGAATTCTTTTGGTAAAGGAACTTGGTTATGATCACTTGTAAGCCAATATAATTGTTAATGTATCATTGAAAGGTTTATGTTGCATAATGTGATTTATACATGTTTACTCTTTAAGCTTTGCATATGGTTGTTATGCATGGGAAGGCTTAAATTGAGGTTTAGCAATGGAATTTCCTATTGGTTAATGATACATGTTGCATATGGTTTAATATGCTGGTTTTTAAAGATGTTAAGTGCAAGGTTTTCAAGGTATGATAATGTTTTAAATGATGCTTAAAAGATGATTGAAATGGGATTTCAATGTGTTGTTGAGAAATGGTTTTAATGCATTGCTGGTGTGTTGTTTTGGAGCACTCCTCACTAAGCCTAGTGTGCTTACGCTCTCTTTGTCCATCAATAAAGAGAATTAAAGGCTTGGAAGCCAGTGGGAAGCAAGGGATCACAAAAAGACTTGGAATCAAAAGTATGTTTTTGCATTATACTATAAGTAATAAAGGCAATGGGGATCCCGTTGTTGTTTTGGGAGATGTTTTGCTAAACTCCCTATTTGAGAAAGTTTGTTTTGTTGCTCTTAGGCTATAAAAGGCCACATTGGTTTGATTGAGGTGATGGTTTGAGATTTCATGTTTAGCTTGCTTTGGCTTTTAGGGAAGCATGCCTCTAGGTTTACATTTGAAGCATGTTGCCATGAGATAATGTTGGAACTAGATTTTTTTGATGTGGTTTAACCTATGAATATGTTGAATGTATGCTAGAAGCATGTTAGGGTGTTTAGGTATGATTGAAAGCTTGTTGAACCAGCAAAATGGGACATTACAGGTCTAGGCATACCGGTACGGGTGTCCCTATATCGGTACGAGTAAGCCATTTCAGGCTTAGCATATCAGTATGCGGGCAACTATTTCGGTATGGGCCAAGGCAAAATTGGCCAGTGTTTCGGTACACGAGGAGGTGTTTCGATATGGCACAGTGTTTTTATGAAGGGCGTTTCGATACGCGGGGGCGTATTGGAACGAGTTTTGGCTACTAAAATCTGGGAGCCTTTAAATTACAAAGGCGTATTGAAACGCGTGTAGGCGTACTGATACAGTTACCGTTAAATTAGTTCTTTGGTATTTTCTGAAGTTCTGATTTCTTATGTTTTAGTCCCTGAATGTTGTGGATGCAATTTAATGAGTATAGATGATCGTTTTGAGCTAATTTTTGGCATGTATGCATGAAATTGGATTAATTTAAGGTTGGTAACATATTGAGCTAAGTCCTTGTAGTTTTTTGAAATTGTAATTTGGTCCTTAAATTGCGATAGTGTTCAATTGGATGTCAATTTGATGCCCGATTGAGTTAAGTTTTCACGTGTGATCAGTATATACACGTAGGGTAATAATAGTGCATCTAGACAAGATAAAAGAAAAAATGGCTGAGTTTTGGGTTTTATCTTCATTGTTTACTTCGGTAAACCTAATTTAGCTTGATCGGTTCAGTCTTACGACTAGGCCGGGTCGAAAGGGTTACATTTGGTGGTATCAGAGCTAGGTTTGCGATAATTGGGAGTTGGTATGGATGTTTTGATGTTGTTGTGAGTTGTAATCTATTGTTTAATATGCATGGTAATTGTTATGTGCATGGTGGTTTCTTTATGCCATGTTGGGGGAAATTTAGCAAACCCATTGCCTTATTATTATAGTCTAAAATGTTATGATGTTGAAATGGAAGTCTTGGATCCTTGCTGAAGTTGGCCTAACTATTTTGTTTTGAAATGATTATCATGTCTTAGATATATTTTTAGCACGAAGGGACCGAGGAGAGAGTTGCGATCTGGTAGGATTACTACTGCCGTTGGGCAGGGAAACGAGGAGAATGTTGTACCTCCTGAGGGGATGCCATTGCCTCCACCTAATCCACCTATGAATGTGGAGCAAGTACCACCTGTGCCAGTTGGGCCAGGAATGGGTGACATGGCACCGTTGATTCAGGCCATGACTGGTGTGTTCCATGCAGCAGTTGCGAGTGTTCATGTGCCAACACTAGTGGTTGGGCAAGGTTTTCCATTAGAGTGTCTTCGCATTCTAGGTGGAGTTGAGTTCTGTGGTTTGGCACCTGAGGCTTTCGAGGATTGATTGGACAGTACTGAGAGGGTACTGGGCCAGATGGATTTTTCTAATTCCCGTAAGCTGGGTTATGCTATGTCTCTGTTATAAGGTGATGCTTATAATTGGTGGACGACCACGATAGCTGGGATGGTACCAGAGGATGTAACTTGGGAGTTCTTTTATGCTGTTTTTTAGAGGAAGTATCTGGGAGTCCGATATCGAGATAAAAAAAGTGAGAGTTTATGGCTCTTGTGCAGGGCAATATGTTTATTTCTGAGTATGAGGTACAGTTCATGAGGTTGAGTCTCTACGCACTTGAGTTGGTTCTTGACGAGCGACATCGATATGATCGGTTTCTCTATGGGCTGGTTCAGGATGTTAAGACATATATGCTTGATGCTGATTATACAGATTTTGATGTATTGGTCACACGAGCTAAGGACATTGAGCAGAACCTTGGGTTGGCTTCTGGGACTTGAGGCTTTAGCTTTGGTAAGAGAGTGGCAAATTCCAGTTTTGGCGGTTGTTAGGCCAAGAGACACCGTGATAGGAGATATCGCCCTGAGCCAAGACATGGTGTAGGTGTTTTTGGGCGTGGAGTGCAAGGGCAGGGTACCCAGGTTAGGGCTCCGCATAATACTTGTTGGACTTGTGGATCGCGTGATAATTTGAGGCGAGATTGCCCCCGTTTGGCCAGAGAGGGTCAGGCACCTACGACTGTTGTGGCCAATGCTTATTGGAGTTCTGGGTCTGACGACCATCTGAGACGTGATTGTCCTTTGTTGATTAGAGGTGGATAGGGTGCTGCACCTGTTGTTGCTCTATAGAGAGGCAGTGGTCATGGTTGTGGCCCATTTCAGCGTAGAGATGGTGGGCAGAGGACTGCGGGTCATACTGTTGCTATCCAGCCTAAGAGGGGTGGACCGGGTAGGGTGTATGCGCACTGTGAGGGTCATAATGACACCAATGTGATTGCAGGTACTTTCTCTTTACAATCCTTGCCGTTGATTCATTGGTTGATTATGGTTCTACTCATTCATACATCTTGAGTGAGCATGCACAGTTGCTTGATATACATGGTGAAATTCTTAATGTGGGTGTTAGAGTGACTAGTTCTCTTGGGGAGACAATCGTGGTTAGGAAGTTGTATCGTAGGCGTCCGCTGATGGTTCAAGGACATGTGTTTGCCATGGATTTGATGGAGTTGCCATTCCATGGTTTTGATGTAATTATGGGGATGGATTGGTTGACCGAGCATAGGGCTGTGGTAGATTTTGAGACCAAATGGATATTCCTAAAGTTGTCATGATTTTAAAGTGGTGGTTGTAGAAGAGAATGCTAAGTTCTTGTCTAATGTTGTTTCAGCTGTTGAAGCGAGTCGGATGATGGATTTTGGATGTCAGGCTTTCTTGGCCTACGTTATGAATCCTGGCTCAAAGGAGTTGAGGGTGTAAGATATTCGCACGGTATGTGAGTTTCTAGATATTTTTCAAAAGAGTTGTTGGGGTTGCCAATGAGGTGGAGTTTGGCATTGAGATATTTACGGATACGACACCAGTGTTAATTGCTCCGTATCGCATGGCCCCGAAGGACTTGAAGAAGTTGAAAAAGAAACTGCAGGAGTTGCTTGATTGAGGCTTCATTAGACCTAGTATTTCACCATGGGGTGCACCGCTGTTGTTTGTGAAAAAGAATGATGGTATGTTGCGGATGTGTATTGATTATCGGCAACTGAACAAGTTGACGATAAAGTACAAGTATCCTTTACCACGGATTGATGACCTATTTGATCAGTTTAAGGGTGCCTCGGTGTTTTCTAAGTTATATTTGAGGTCTAGGTACTATCAGTTGAAGGTGAAGGATGTGGATGTGCCCAAGATAGCTTTTTGTATGAGGTACGGGCATTATGAGTTTCTGGTGATGCCATTTGGTTTGACCAATGCACCGGATGCTTTCATGGACATGATGAATCGGGTGTTCCATGAGTTTTTAGATCAGATTTTGGTTGTGTATATCGATGATATCCTTGTGTACTCTTTTACCGATGAGGGCCATGATAGACATTTGCGGATTGTGCTTCAGACGTTGTTGGCTAATCAGCTTTATGCCAAGCTAAGGAAGTGTAAGTTTTGGCTTAGGAAAGTTGTTTTCCTTGGGCATGTGGTGTCAGCTGAGGGAATTCATGTTGATCCGCACAAGGTTAAGGCTGTGATGAGTTGGAAAGTGCCTAAATCGGTGATAGTAGTTCAAAGTTTCCTTGGGTTGGCCGTTTATTACCGTAGGTTCGTGGAAGGGTTCTCCAGTTTGGCTGCTCCTTTGACCAAGTTGCTGCAAAAGAATGTTCATTTTGAGTGGACGGAGGATAGGCAACTAGCTTTTGAAAGGTTGAAGGAAGCTTTGACGCGAGCTCTGGTCTTGGTTCAGCCTGAATCAGAAAAAGAATTAGTCGTTTATAGTGATGCGTCTTATGTTGGGCTTAGGTGAGTGTTGATGCATGAGGGTAAGGTAGTTGCTTATGCATCTAGACAGTTGAAGTTGCATGAACGTAATTACCCTACTCATGATCTTGAGCTTGCCGCAGTCGTGTTTGCCTTGAAAATTTGGAGGCATTACCTTTACGGTGAGAAGTGTGTGGTTTATATGGATTATAAGAGTCTAATGTCGCAGAAGGAGTTAAATCTTAGGCAATGAAAATGGTTGGAGTTGCTTAAAGATTATGATTTATCTATTGAGTATCATCCAGGCAAAGCTAACGTTGTAGTTGATGCTTTGAGTAGGAAAGCTGCTGTGGAGTTGAGAGCTATGTTTGCTCGGTTAAGTGTGACGTGCGATGGCAGGTTGTTAGCTGAGTTGCAAGTGAAACCATCCTTGTCGCAGTTGATTAAGGAGAAGCAACCGCATGATGAGATTTTGGTACCGCATGTGAAGGATATCATGGATGGGAATCCTGTGGATTTTCATTTTAATGATGATGGAGTGTTGTATTTTAAAGGTTGGGTTTGTGGTGCCCGAAGATGAAGAGTTGAGCCATACTATTCTGACCGAAGCGCATGTTGGTCCTTTTGCTATGAATTTCGGTAGTACTAAGATGTATCGAGGGTTGAAGGACAAGTACTATTGGGTTGGTTTGAAGAAAGATGTGGCTGATTTTGTTTCTCAATGCATGGTATGTCATCGAGTGAAAGTTGAGCATCAGTTTCCTTCCGGGTTGTTACAACCGTTAAGGATACCGAAATGTAAATGGGAAAGAATCACCATGGATTTTGTATCTGGGTTTCCTTTGATACCGACCAAAAAGGATTCCATTTGGGTAATTGTTGATCAGTTTACGAAGTGTGCACATTTTGTACCAGTGCATACGATGTATACCTTGGATAGGTTGGCTGAGTTGTACATCTCTGAGATTGTACGTTTGCATGGGGTCCCCAAATCTATAGTTTCAGATAGAGATCCGCGTTTTATAGTAAGGTTTTGGGTGTGCTTGCATCATGCTCTTGGAACTCGACTGAATTTCAGTACTTTTTATCATCCTTAGATGGATTGTCAGTCGGAATGTGTGATACAGGTTTTGGAGGATACGTTGAGATGTTGTATCATTGAGTTCCAGGGAACATGGGAAAAGCAGTTGCCTTTGGTGGAGTTTGCTTATAATAACAGTTATTAGGCTAGTATATAGATGGCACCGTACGAGGCGTTGTATGGTAGGAAGTGTCGTACACCGTTATGTTGGGCTAAAGTTGGGGAAAAACATGTTTCTATGCCTAATGTGTTGAAAGGCACTAATGAAAAAGTGAAGTTGGTATGTGAGCGCTTGAAAGCGGCTTCGGGTAGTCAATAATCCTACGCAGATTTGAAGCGTAGGGATGTAGAGTATGTTGTTGGTGACCAAGTGTTTTTGAAGGTGTTGCCTTTGAAGAAGGTGATGTGTTTTGGGCAGAAAGGAAAGCTTAGCCCGAGTTTTATTAGACCATATGAGGTGGCTGAGCATGTGGGTCTTGTTGCTTATCGACTGAGGTTTGGAGAGGATTCATGATGTGTTTCATGTTTCGATGTTGCGGAGGTATCGGTCGAATCCATCGCATGTTATGCCGGTGGAGGATATTGTGTTAAGGCCAGATCTATCTTATGATGAGGAACCAGTAGAGATTCTTGACACCAGCAGTAAGGTTCTTCGTGGCAAGACGGTTGAGCTTGTTAAGGAGTTGTGGAGCCACCACGGAGTTGAGAAAGCTACGTGGGAACACAAGGCGGACATGTTGGAATAGTTTCCGCATTTGTTTTCTCCAGGTATTTTTCGAGGACGAAATTTCTTAAGTGGGGGAGAGTTGTAACGCCCTAATTTTGGGCCTAATGGTTTTGAGGTTTATTGGATCGGGTCAGGGATTCGAGTTGAATTCGGGTGTAAATATTTTTCGGTGTGATAAAAATATGGAAAATTGGTTAAAAACATATTTCAATATATGATTAATATTGGTGAAATCAATTTTGGAAAATGAGTTTTGGAAGGGTGACATTTTGGTTGGTGACCAAAATGCAATTTTTGAAAACTATTTTTAAAGGTGACTAAATTGAAAAGGGTCAAATTCTTAGAATCCTTAAGGAGCTATTTTACCAATTGTTTGCTGGTGATTTCTCCCTTAAATTGAGTTATTTTAACATGTGTTTTAAAAGATAATTAAAAGGGATTTTGGATATTAAAGTTAGTGATTATTTTAAAGAAATTTGACGTAACTTTTCTCTCCACTTCTTCTCTGTCAAACACTCTTGTTTTCATTAAAATCCAAAGGTGAGAGATCTTTTTACTTGGATTCTTTATTTATAATTGATTCTTTATCCTTGATTTACAAAACCTCATTGAAATCTTATGTTTTTCTAGCTTTAATTAATCAATTGAGGGAGAAATCACACAATAGTGGTAAGGTTCGTTCTTCTCCTATATTGATGGTTCTTTATTGATATTCCCAAGTATTTGATCCTTGATTTGTGATTTATACTCTGATTTTATGTTTTTATAATGAATAATTGATTTAATTGGGTTTAATTGGTGAAATTATGGAAGATTCGTATTGGATCTATTTTCCAGTGTTGATGATTGATTTTAAACATATTTTGGATGATTTATTATGTTGATAAGTTGTTTTTAACATTGGAATCCTGAAACTCCTTGAATCCTTGATTATTAGGTTGTTAGATTTGTGTTTTTGTGGAGTTGTGGTGGCTGTGTAGTTGCTGGAAGTTTACGGATGAATTAATCTATTTTTAGATGTTATTAGATGTTGGTTGAAGTGTTAGATTGATAGATTGTGGATATGTTGTGTTTGGAAAGAGTTAGATGATGATTTCGGTTGTTGTGGCTGGGTATTTGTGAAAGGATTATAGAAGTCCGTGAGGAATTGTTGTTGCAGTGCTTTGAATGCATTGAGATGCATTAATCCTCTGTTGTAATGTGGTTAAAACAGGGGAGGTCAATCCGGAAGCGATCGGTGAAGCTTTGGAGGCTTGATTTCTCGTCGGCGAATTGAGGTTTTGCGTATCGGTGAGTGAGAATGTGGATTTCATCTTTGAAATAATTTAAACGTGGTTTATGGGAATTTAAACTGAGCCTGAAGCGTTGTTTTAAACTTGGAAGTAAGTATAAAGTGGTTTTCTCTCTCGATCGTGCTTTTAAGAAATGGTTTTATGCATTTGTTTTGATTTACATTTTACCTACTGTTTAATCAAGTTTTAAAGTATGTGAGATACTGTTTTTGATCATGAAATGATGATGGATGCACGTGGTAAGTGATCCGTGTAAGTATATGGTTTATACTCGTGTTTTAAGCATGTGTTGTTGCTTGGAAAATGGTTTGGTTAAATGCTTGTAAAAATAGTGAGGTAAGTTGTAAATGGTGAATTATATTGGAAAGTGATGTGGTCTTGAAAATTGTTATCGGATACAGTTGGCCAGCCATAGGATTGATAGTGAACTATAATAAGTCACCTTGGATGTTGAGGGGTTTTGATTTGGTGTACCAAAAACTCCTTCCAAGTACCGTAACGGTCGAGGGGTTATATGGTACTGTAAACTTCCATTAGTGGATTAAGCATCTAACCGAGGAATGAGGTTGGTGTCCCTGTGGTTTGTAAGTGTACCCAGTTGAAATGTACCGCAATTGTGATTGTATCTCTATTCCGATTGAGATGACTTGAAGTGTTGAGAGGGTACTTGTTGAATTCGTGTATCCGATGAACTCTTTTGGTAAAGGAACTTGGTTATGATCACTTGTAAGACAATATAATTGTTAATGTATCATTGAAAGGTTTATGTTGTATAATGTGACTTATACATGTTTACTCTTTAAGCTTTACATGTTGTATAATGTGACTTATACATGTTTACTCTTTAAGCTTTACATATGGTTGTTATGCATGGGAAGGCTTAGATTGAGGTTTAGCAATGAGATTTGCTTTTGGTTAATGATACTGTGATACCCAAAATACGATCTAGGAGTATGATGCTAATTCGAGTATGCTTTAAATTGATTTGAGAAATTTTGAAGTAGTTAATTTAATAAGTTAAGGACCTATTATGAAATTTAAAAGGTTTGTTAGCTGATTCAAAATGGCCATTTTGGAAAGCTTTATTTATTAAAGCTTTGCATGTAAGGCTTATGGAAATTAAGAACTTTAATAGGTGTCAATTGGAGAGGAAAAACATGTGGAAGGGTATGTAAAAATGGCTGATTTGGAAGAGAAAGAATGAAGTTGTTGATCATCTTCTTCCCTCTTCTTAGAAGAAAAACCCGAAAGCATTAAGAAAGGAAAATTAGAGAGAGCAGGAGAAACCGAGACTTTGTTGTCAAGGAAATTAGACTGATTTAATCCAAGTTGAGAGCATAATTAAGTTAGCTAAGGAAGAAGGTAAGATGCTATCTTCCTATTCAACTTATTTCTTTTCGAATTTGAGCTTTGGTGAGAATCTTCTTCTAGTTATATGTTACTAGCTCAAGTGAAGAGACTAGTTGGAAATTCTAATTTAATGTAGGATTAGAATTGTTTGAATCAGAATTTGAAAGGTTGTTCGAGAGTGAAATTCATGGATAAGAGAATTTTAAGAATTGCTTGAATATGGTAATTTGATTGTTGGATTGTTGCGTGAACACTTAAGAATAGAATGGATAGTTTGTGCCCTGTTTTGTATGTTTATGTAAACAAGCTGGATTGTTTAGAAGAGTTCATATGTATGTGTATATTTGAAACTGTTTTTGGGTCTATAAAGAGTTAGTGGACTGATTTGGATTAATGCAAAACAAGGGAGGGGACTGTTTTTGATACATAAAAATATGTATATAAATATGTTAGACTGTTTTGTGTGTATAAAACATAGGGACTGTTTGATAAGTTTGGAAAATATCTCAGGACTGTTTGATGAGTTTGGACTATTTTGTACTGAAATTCAAGACTGTTTAATACAAACTAATGGACTGTTTTACTGTTTATAAGAAAAAGGAAATAAAAATATATGTAAACATGTAATTTGGGATTATTTTACAAATATATGAAAGTATACTGGACAGTTTCGATGTGTACATATAAGTATATAGTGTAATTGCCTTATTTTGCACCAACATAGATCAATTGTTAAGTTACTACTGGGAATGTTAATGTTGCTTGAAGTAAGTTGGTAATTCGATTAGGTCCTTGTGTAATCAGAATATGAAAGTTACCCTTGAAATTTAAAGTGGTCACTTTGCTTGATAATTTCCATGATGGACTGTTAGGAATTAAATAAATTTGTTAAAGGACTATTATAGATAATTAATGAGAGTTGTAAATTGAAATTTGGGATGGTTTTGTCGGCAAAACAGAGGTTGTAATGTGGTTAAACGAATTACTGGATAAAATTTAAATAAGTAGACTGTTTTACTATGAAATTAAAGATTTGTGATATACACTTTTAATAAGGGTTGTCTTGTATTATTTAGGGACTATTTCAAAGTAATTGTGAACTGCTTTAAGCATGAATAAATGTGTACTTGTGAATTAAGAATTGTTCCGAACATTTGTGAGAGTGAATGGATTGTTTTGCAAGGGATTAGGGGTTGTTTTGACAAAGCAATGTGTTGTTTTGAAACCTAGAAAATAGGGGCTGATTTGTGGTAATAAAAATGTTAATGGATTGTTAAATGGATAATTATGTGAATATATGTACATTAAAGATTTTTTGACTTGAACTTGAGTCTTAATGGACTGTTTTGTATAAGCTAAGTGGTTAATTGTCTAGTTAATGTGTTACATTGTTAATTGTCTAGTTAATGTGAATATATGTGTTACATTTTTAATGGATTGTTAAATGTTAATGGATTGTTAAATGGATAATTATGTGATGATATTCATCTTTAATGAATAGATTGAGTTGATATTAATGGCTCATTATTTTGTTTGAGGCACATAATATGATAAGAGGAGTAGAAGAAATAAGTGTTGTGAAGTAAGACGTGGTTGACGTTCAGGTATTCCATAACTTTGGAGTATAAGGTGAGTGTAGTTGTATTTGTTTCGGGTGACACGGTGTCATCCCGATCTTTGTTTCTATTATGTGTTATGTTTAATCATGAACATATGCATATGGCTCACATCGAGCACAATGTGTGAATACATTCATAGCATGGCATATTTGATAAGTTTTTTGGTTATGCTGCATTATACATGCGTTTTGTGCCTTGTAATGCTATGTTTGCAATGGAGGGTTATGTATACTTTGTTATAAAGCTTGAAGCTAACTTTTGACCTATAATGTCATAAGATTCTAATAAAAGAATTCAATCTCAACATTATAAGTTTAAGAATTATAAGCCTTAAGAAGTTATAAGTTCACCTTTTGATATAAGATACTAAGTAAAGAAACAATTTAAATTATTTGTACCATAAGATATCTCTCTTGTCGTTAAAGTATAAAATAATTAAGTTGCCTGATCAATAGAAGTCGTTGGACACTTTGGTATGATGTAGAGGTATAATTCAGGGACTACGGTCCATAAGCTACGGCTTAGGGGTGACGACCCCAATATATGTGATATATTGGCGACAATAGGAAGTAACGGGGGAGATAGAAAGGAGATTGCCGATAGTTGGTTGGATAGATGGGAAGTTAGGTTTATGATTTCCTAGCCATTGCTATGTGTAATTTGGACCAATATGGTCAAATTCAAACCAATGCTATCCATAACCAAAAGTGATCCAAGGCAAACGTTATAGAAGACACAAATTTGTAAGAAACCTGCTAAGAAATTTTGATAAGCTTTGATAAAGATTCCGAAAAGATCTGGTTCAAAACCCGAAAGTTCTGATAAGTACTTCGATAAGCCCTGATAAGGCTTCAATAAGAATTTTGAGAACTTGATAAGTTTGGTAATAAGAAGTTAGAAAGAACTAAGTTAAAAACCTTGAAGAAAACATTCAGTTAAGACTTGAAAGACTTTGAATTCCAAATCAGCTTATATTAACAAGTTTTGCATAAAACAAACAAGTCATAAACACTAATTGTTAATTTATGCTTTGTGTGAATTCCATGAATATTTCATTCAATATTTTGTTGTTAAGCCTTATGAATTTTAAGGTCACAACCTCACTTAGGCTATATTAGCCTAATGCATTTATTGTTCATGCATGTGCAGGTTGGTTAAAGCTTGTGTATTTCAATCATAATCTAGTGTTGCAAGTCACTACCTAAGTCCCAAGTAGAATCTATATTTTATTAGTTAAAAATCCATAAATGGTGGCATAGCATTTGATAAGAAGCATACCAAATAAATTGTTGAAGTATTGTAATATTCATTGCAAAGTTTGTAAATGATTTATCTATTATTCGGTGATGCCTAAGTAGATATTGTTGGTTTAATCATTTTGGTTAAACAATGGACTAAAATCAAAGAAGAATGAACGAAATAGCTAAAGGAACGAATAGGATTAGTGAACATGTTTAAGTGATCATCCGATCATGTGATGATTAATTGTTTGCTTAGAATGTTATGGAATTCCTTGCCTTGGTCTGGGTCAAATTACTAAAAGGTTATAATTTATGAAATTAGGGTATTAGATGTTTTTATATTGTTTGGTTTGGTCTATTATGTAAATGAGAAATTGAGTGGGATCAGTCTATATCATGCTTCGAATGGATATATATATCGAGTTTTAGTTAGAAGTAATAAATCTATATTAACGAATCAAGATCATGAATACATGAATGTGAATATCAGGTAGATTACATAAAACTCAGGAAGATGTGTGAATTCTTGTTGATTGTTAATCGATCATGAGTATGCTCTGTATATTTAAAGTTCTTAATATGATTAACTCGAGATTATTAAGATAAGTTTTGATGAAGTCAGTGAAATTAGGAAATTCTTATATTGTGAAGAGCAATACGAGATATGATTGTAAATGAGATGAACATGTATAGCTGGATTTCTTTTTTTATAATAATTACTAATTCTATTTTAGAGTAAATCTGTCTAGTGGATTCCCGATTCAAATTCTGAGAGAAGATATATGATTTGGTTAGATACTTGAAAAAAAGAGTTTTGCTTGTATGATTGCATACATATGCCAACTTGACCATTTATATATATGTACATACGTGTTTAATCAAATGGCTTGCTTTATAATAAAAAGTAGTTATTCCAAATCAGAAATTCTATGAACCTGTTTCAGTTAAAATGATAAGCTAATTTATGTAACATTAAAGAGAAGAGTAAGATGTTTCGAATGAACTCTCTAAATGTTTGGAAATGTTTGTTGGGTCTTACACATGCTTCCTTGATGTTCTTTCTATTGATACGTCTTATTCTCGGAATCTCTATCATATGGGATATATATATATAGTAATCTTGTGGATACTTATTATGTGAACAAAATAAATGTCTATAACAATACAATAAGGAATAAGTAAGACGTTGTATTCAGAATATCAACCATGTCTAGTTTTGATTAAAGTAATAGACTTAAATGTACCCAGATCATTATAAGATTGAATTCGTATGTATTAGTCAAGTTATTGTTAAAGCTTATACTTTCTAATGTATATGAAAGAAATTTTGTCAACCTGTTTCGAATAACTTTGAAAGTTTTTAGTTTTGATCACGTGTTTTATGAATTAAGTTGTTGTGACATCTTTGATTCCGATTTTCTTCTAAACCGGGTTGAGAAGTCTTAGTGAGGATAAAAAGTACCATATTGCCCTTATTCATTATAGTCTAGTCTCTAACATACTGTGGAAACAAGTCTTGCCAAGAATCCCTTGCTTCTTGCTTCCCGGACTTTAATTCTCCGCATTGATGGATAAAAAGAGCGTAAGCACATAAGGCTTAGTGAGGAAAGCTCATAACAAAACACCATCAATGCATTTAAAACCATTTACTCAACATCGTCTTTTTAAACATCATGCCCTTTTTAAAACATGCACTTTACATCATTAAAATCAGCATATTAAACCACATGCTATATGTATCATTAATCAACATCAAGTCACATTGCTAACCCTCCACTTAAGCCTTCCCATGCACTGCTACCAAATGCAAGCTTAAGGAGCAACATGTATAAATCACATTATACAACATAAAACATTTCAATGATACATTAACAATTATATAGGCTTTCAAGTGACCATTAACAAATTCAATAACAAAAGAGTTCATCGGATACACGGATTCAACAAGTGTTAACCCAACACTTCAAGCCATCTCGACCGGAATAGCGATACAATCACAATCGCGGTACATTAACAACCGGGTAGACTTTCAACCCACGGGGACACCAATCCCTCTTATCAGTTAAATGCTTAACCCACTAACGAGAGTATTCGGTACTGTTTAACCCCTCTACCGTTAGGGTACTTGGATGGAGCATTCGGTATGCCGTATAAACCCCTCAACATCCAGGACGACTTATTTTACAGTGCACTCAATCCTATGGCCGGCCAACTATATCCGATAATAATTTTTAAACCACATCACTTGCCAATATAATTAAGCAAATAACATTTACCTCATTGTTTTTCAACAAGCATTAACCCATGCCATTTTCAAAGCAACAACCATGCTTTAAAACACAAGTATAAACCATACTTACAAGGATCACTTACCATGTGCATCCTTCAGTATTACATGCTCAAAAACAGTATATCGAATACTTTAAAACATGCTTAAACAGTAGGTACATGAACATTGAAACCAAGTGCATAAAATCATTCGAGCAAGCACGACTGAGAGAGTAAAACCACTTTACTTACTTCCGAGCTTAGGTAAGTGTTTAAGCTCTACCTAAACTCCAAAAATCCACCTTTAAAACATTCCAAAGCTGGAATCAACGTTTTCACTCACTAATACGTGAAACTTTAATTCGCTGATGCGAAAACAAATATCTGAAGCCTCCTACGTTCTCCAATCACTTTCGGATCAACCTCCCCTATTTTTACCACAAAACAACAGAGGATTAATGCATCGTAATGCATTCTAAACACATAAACCACAATCCTTCTTAGATTTCCACAAAACCCTCACAATTAACCCTCCACAACAATCTAAAACATAACCAAAACACGTCGAATCATAGCCCAGCGAACATCTATCAACCTAGCATCATTTTCAACATCAAAACACATCTAAAAATAGATCCAAAATGATCTACCACCTCCAGCAACTTTACAACCATAGAAACACCACAAAACCTCAAAACTAACAACCTAAACAAATAGAGATTCTTAAGTTTCGGGATTTCATTGATAAAATCACTTATCAGGATTATTAAACATCCAAAATATAGATCAAAGCATCATTACTTACTGGAAAACAAATCCAATTCGCGAACCAACTTTATTGAAACAATTGATTAGTAATACCAAAACAAGGATCAAATCCTTGGGAATTTCAGTAAAGAACCATACAATAGTGGAGATCTTGGACCTTACCCCTATTGTGAAGTTTCTCCCTCAATTGATTTGTGAAAAGCTAAGAAAACACAAGATTATTGTAAGATTTTGTGTAAATAATCTTTATAAAACACTTTGAAACAATAAAATCAAGTTAAAAACCACCTCACCTCTGGAAATTTGATGAAAAACCTAAGTGTTTGGCTGAAGAGAGAATGGAGAGAAAAAGTTGAGAGAAAATGACGTGATTTTTGTTTTAGAAAAGATAACCAACTTTTTAACAAAATCCTCTTTAATTACTAATTAAAACACATGTTAAAATCAGTTAAATTAAGGGAGAAATCATCAAAAACCAATTGGTAAAATATCTCCTTAAAGATTCTAAGTATTTGACCCTTTTCATTTTAGTCACTAGAAAATCACAGTTTTCAAAACTTTCATTTTGGTCACTAACCAAAATGTTCATCTTCCAAAACTCATTTTTCAAAATTGTTTCCATCATTATTAAATACATAATTAATAATGATTTTTAAGCATTTTCCATAATTTTTCCCGCACCAAAAATATACAATCCCGAAACTGACTCGAATCTTTACTCTGGTCCGCCGGACCGTCTAATAACCCACTAAACCGCCAAGCCCTAAAACCGGGGCATTAAAACTCTCCCCCACTTAAGAAATTTAGTCCCCAAAATTTACCTAGAGGAAACAGATGCGGAAACTGATTCAACATATCCGACTTGCGCTCCTACGTGACCACCTCAACCCCGCAGTGCTTCCACAACACCTTAACCAGCTCGACTGTTTTGCCACGGAGCACCTTACTGCTGGTATCAAGAATCTCTACTAGTTCCTCATCATAAGATAGATCCGACCTCACTTCAATCTCATCCACCGGCATGACATGCGATGGATCCGACCTATACATCTACAACACTGAAACATGGAACACATCATGAATCTTCCCCAACTCCGGAGGTAACCTCAAACGATATGCAATAGGACCCACATGCTCAACAACCTCGTATGGTCCAATGAACCTTGGGCTAAGCTTCCTTTTCCGCCCAAAACGCAACACCTTCTTCTAGGGCGACACCTTCAAAAACACTTTATCACCCATAGCGTACTCTATATCCCTACGCTTCAAATCTGCATAGGATTTCTGGTGATCTACAGCTGCTTTCAAGAACTCACATATCATCGTTACCTTTTCGGTTGTGCCCTTCAAAAAATAGGCATTGACGCAAACTTTTCCCCCGCTTTTGCCCTTCACACGGGCGTGCGGCATTTTCTGCCATATAACGCCTCATAAGGTGCCATTTGTATGCTAGCCTGATAACTATTATTGTAAGCAAACTCCACCAACGGCAACTGCTTCTCCCAAGTTCCCTAGTATTCAATAACACAACACCTTAGCATATCCTCGAGAACCTGAGTCACGCTCTCCGACTGACCATCCATCTAAGGATGATACGAGGTACTAAAACTCAACTGGGTCCCTAAGGCACGATGCAAACTCACCCAAAACCTTGCGGTGAACCACAGATCCATATCCGAAACTATAGATTTGGGCACCCCGTGCAAACGTACAATCTCTAAGATGTACAGCTCAGCCAACCTGTCCAAGCTATACGTAGCATACATTGGCACAAAATGTGCACACTTCGTAAACCGATCCACAATCACCCAAATGGAATTCTTTTTTGTCAGTGTCAAAGGCAGCCCAGACACAAAATCCATGGTGATCCTTTCCCACTTCTATTATGGTATCCTCAGCGGCTGCAATAACCCGGAAGGAAACTAATGCTCAGCCTTTACCCGCTGACAAACCATACATCGAGCAACTAAATCAGCCACATCTTTCTTCAGTCCAACCCAATAGTACTCTTCCTTTAACCCTCGATACATTTTAGTACTACTGGGATGCATAGCAAAAGGACTAGCGTGTGCCTTAGTCAAAATAGTACGCCTCAACTCTTCATCTTCAGGCACCACTATTCGACCTTTGAAACACAACACCCCATCATCGTTGAAATGAAAATTCGTAGGATTTCCATCCTTGATATCTTCCACATGAGGTACCAAACCCCCATCGTACGGTTGCTTCTCTTTGATCAACTGTGACGAGGACGGCTTCACTTGCAACTCAGCCAACAAACATTCGTCATTCGATACGCTCAACCGAGCAAACATAGCTCTCAACTCTACAGTCACTTTTCTACTCAAAGCATCCTCCACAACATTGGCTTTCCCCGGATGATACTCAATGGTCAGATCATAATCCTTAAGCAACTCCACCCATCTGCGTTGCCTAAGATTCAGCTCCTTCTATGGCATCAAATATTTGAAACTCTTATGATCCGTATAAACTACACATTTCTCACCATAAAGATAATGGCTCCAAATCTTCAAGGAAAACACTACCGCTGCAAGCTCAAGATCGTGAGTAGGGTAGTTACGTTCATGCACCTTCAACTGCCTAGATGCATAGGCCACTACCTTACCCTCTTACATCAACACGCAACCAAGCCCAACATATGATGCATCACTATAAACAATGAACTCCTTCCCCGATTCTTGTTGAACCAAGACCGGACCTCACGTCAAGGCTTTCTTCAACCTTTGAAAAGCTTGCTGCCTATCCTCCGTCCACTCAAACCGAACATTCTTCTTTAGCAACTTTGTTAACGGAGTCGCCAAACTGGAGAACCCTTCCACAAATCTTCGGTAGTAACCTGCCAAACCAAGGAAACTCCTAATCTCCGTCATAGACTTGGGCTCCTTCCAACTAATTATAGCCTCAACCTTATGCGGATCGACACGAATTCCTTCGGCTGACACAACATACTCAAGAAACACAACTTCCTTAAGCCAGAACTCACATTTTCTTAACATGGCATACAATTGATTCTCCATCAACTTCTAAAGCACGATCCACAGATGACTATCATGATCCTCTTCGGTATGAGAGTGCACAAGGATATCATTGATAAACACAACCACAAACTAATCCAAAAACTCATGAAACACTCGGTTCATCATGTCCATAAAAGTAGCTAGAGCATTGGTCAAACCAAACGGCATCACAAGAAACTTGTAATGCTCATACCTTGTACAGAAAGCTATTTTGGGCACATCCACCTCCTTCACCTTTAACTAGTAGTACCTTGACCTCAAATCTATCTTGGAAAACACCGAGGCTCCCCTAAACTGATCAAACAGGTCATCTATCTGCAGTAAGGGATACTTGTTCTTTACTGTCAACTTATTTAGCTGACGGTAATCTATACACATCCGTAATATACCATATTTCTTCTTAACAAACAGCACCGATGCTCCCCACGGTGAGATATTGGGTCTAATAAAGCCCCGATCCAACAACTCCTGCAACTGCGTCTTTAATTCCTTCGGGACTATGCGGTACAGAGCAATGGATACTGGTACCGTACCCACAAAGACCTCGATGCCAAACTCTACCTCATGGTCAGGTGGCAACTCTGATAACTCTTCCGAAAACTCACATACGGTGCGAACATCCTGCACCCTTAACTCCTTTGATCCAGGATTCATAACATAGGCCAAATAAGCCTGACATTCCGAATCCAACATTCTCCTTGCTTCCAAAGCCGAAACAACATTAGACAAAAATTTGGCATTCTCACCAACAACCACCACCTCATAATCATCCGACAAGCTCAAGGATATCCGTTTGGTCTCAAAATCCACCATAGCTCGATGTTCGGTCAACCAATCCATACCCAAAATCACATCAAAACCATAGAATGGAAACTCCATCAAGTCCACAACAAACACATGTCCTTGAACCATCAACGGACACCTACGATACAACCTCTTAACCACTACTGTCTCCCCAAGAGAAGTAGTCACTCTAACGCCCACATTAATAATTTCAACAGATATATAAAGCAACTCAGCATGCTCACTCAAGATGTATGAATGAGTAGAACCAGAATCAACCAACGAATACAATGACAGAGACTGAAGGGTAAAAGTACCTGCAATCACATCGGTGTCATTGCGACCCTCACGGTGCGCATACACCCTAGCTGGTCCACCTCCCTCAGGCTGGATAGCAACAATATGAGCCACAGTCTTTTGCCCCGCATCTCGACGCTAAAACGGTCTGCTACCACAACCACGACCCCGCTGCGAAGCAACAACAGGTGCAGCACCCTGCCGACCTCGAGCCAACAACGGACAATCACGCCTCTAGTGGTCGCCTGACCCACAACTCTAGCAAGCATTAACCACAACAAGCGCAGGTGGCTGACCCTCCCTAGCCAATTGTGGGCAATCTCGCCTCAAATGATCTCAGGATCCACAAACCCAGCAAGTGCTAAACGGAGCTCTAACCTAGGTACCCTGCCCCTGGACTCCACGTCCCACAACACCTCTGCCATGCCTCGGCTTCGGGCGAAACCTCCTGTCACGGTGTCTCTTGGCTTGACCACTACTATAACCTGAATCAGTAGCTCTTTTACCCGATCTAAAGCCTCGTGATCCAGAAGCCCAGCCTAAATTCTGCTCAATATCCTTGGCTTGTAAAACCAACACATCAAAGTCTGTATAATAAGCAGCAAGCATGTATGTCTTAACATCCTGCACAAGCCCATAACGGAAACGATCACACTGAGCACGCTCATCAAGAACCAACTCAGGTGCATACCGACTCAACCTCACGAACTGCACCTTGTACTCCGCAACAGACATATTGCCCTACACCAAAGCCATAAACTCACGCTTCTTCTCGTCCTAATATCGGACTCCTAAAAACTTCTTACAAAAAACCTCACAGAAGAACTCCCAAGTTACATCCTCGGTCGCCATACTGGATATCATGGTAGTCCACCATGCATAAGCATCACCCTGCAGTAGGGAAACAACACAACCCAGCTTACGAGCATCGGTACACCCCATCTGGCCTAGTATCCTCTCAGTACTGGCCAACCAACCATCAGAGGCCTCAGACGACAACACTCAGAACTCAACTCCGCCCAAATTATGAAGATGCTCAAGCGGCAAACCTTGCCCCTCAACTGATGGTGCTAGCACACGAACACCCACAACTGCTGCCTGAAACGCACCGGTCATGGCCTATATCAACGGTGCCATATCACCCATCCCTTGCCCCACCGGTGGATTAGGTGGGGACGGTGGCAACCCTCCAGGAGGTACAACTTCTCCTTCATCATCCTGCCCAGCGGTAGCAGCAATCGCGCTAGATCGTAACTCTCTCCTCGGTCCCATCGTGCTAAAATATATCTAGGACATGATAATCATTTCAAAACAAAAATAGTCAGGCCAGCCTCAAGCAAGGTTCCAAGACTTTCATTTCAAAAATCAAAACTTTTCGGACTATAATAATAAGGCAATGGGTACCCCCAAAACTTCCCCAGCATGGCATTTACAACCAACATACATATATCAATCACCGTGCATATAAACCAGCGTACATAAAACAATCACCGTGCAAATCAAACAATAGGGCATAACTCACGACAATAACACAACCACCTCCCAACAAACCCTAACCTAGCTCTGATACCATCAAATGTAACCCCCTTGACCCGATCTAGCCGCCAGACCAAATCGAGGAAGCTACATTAGGTTTGCCGAAGCAAACCTGAGAGATACATAAAAACCCGGTCCTTTTTTCTCTTATCTAGATGCCAATTATTAATCCTACATGTTCATGCAGATAACAAGTGTAACCCTAACTCAATCGGGCATCAATATGACATCCAATTGATCACGCTTATAATTTAGGGACCGAAATGTAATTTGACAAAGTTGTTGGTCAAAACCTACTTTTAAGTTATCAACTTTAAATTAGTCAGGTTTCATGCATATGTCTCAAATTCCAACATAAATCAATCATTTTATCACATACAATTGCATTGGTAAGATTCAGGGACTAAATTGCAAGGATGACAAAACTACTCGAAAGGCATTTACAGAAAATCAGTTGTCTGTACCAATACAGGTAAGCCCGTATCGATACAGTTTAAAACACTCTTTTCGGTACACCACCATGTCGTATCGATACGCCTAACTGAATTACCTAACTTTTGAAATGCTATAGAACGTACCGATACGGCTCCTTAGGTGTTTCGATACGCGGGTTCAAGTTGAAAAAATGAATTCCAAAGGCTAAAACTCATACCAAAACACCCATACCCATATCGATACGCCAGGCCAAATTTTCCTAGGCGTATCGAAATGCACAATACCTCTACCGATCTCACAAGCCTAAAATTGCCTAGTCGTACTGATACAGTCCCTCGTGTATCAGTATGCCTGGGCCTGTAATGTCACATTTTGCTGGGTTTTCACCGTATAAGCATTCTCAAACCATTCCAACATGCTTAAAACACAATACCAACATACCAAACATATTACAAACACCTAACATCACAATTCTAACAGTACAACAAGGCTTCATGCATCAAAAGAAAATCTATAGGCATGCTTCCTAATACTGCATCCAAGCAACATACCAAAAGACAAACCAGCACCAAAATCAATCCTTAAAGGCCATTTACAATCCAAGTGCAACTAAAGAAACATGCTCAATTAAGGAGTTTCACAAAACATCTCCCACAACACAACAAGTACCCCATTACCCTTATTCATTATAGTCTAGTCTCTAACATGCTTTGGAAACAAGTCTTGCCAAGAATCCCTTGCTTCTTGCTGCCTTTCGGGACTTCAATTCTCTGCATTGATGGATAAAGAGAGCGTAAGCACATAAGGCTTAGTGAGGAAAGCTCAGAACAAAACACCATCAAAGCATTTAAAACCATTTACTCAACATCATCTTTTTAAACATCATGCCCCTTTTAAAACATGCACTTTACATCATTAAAACCAGCATATTAAACCATATGCTACATGTATCATTAAGCAACAACAAGTCACATTGCTAACCCTCCACTTAAGCCTTCCCATGCACTACTACCAAATGCAAGCTTAAGGAGCAACATGTATAAATCACATTATACAACATAAAACATTACAATGATACATTAACAATTATATTGGCTTTCAAGTGATCATTAACAAATTCAATAACAAAATAGTTCATCGGATATACAGATTCAACAAGTGTTAACCCAACACTTCAAGCTATCTCAACCGGAATAGCGATACAATCACAATCGCGGTACATTAACAATCGGGCACAATATCAACTAGGTACACTTTCAAACCATGGGGACACCAATCCCTCTTATCGGTTAGATGCTTAACCCACTAACAGGAGTATTCGATATTGTTCTACCCCTCTACCATTAGGGTACTTGGATGGAGTATTCGGTATGCCGTATAAACCCTTCAACATCCAAGGTGACTTATTTTACAGTGCACTCAATCCTATAGCCGGCCAACTATATCCGATAACAATTTTTAAACCACATCACTTGCCAATATAATTAACCAAATAACATTTACCTCGCTGTTTTTCAACAAGCATTAACTCGTGCCATTTTCAAAGCAACAACCATCCTTTAAAACACTAGTATAAATCATACTTACAAGGATCACTTACCATGTGCATCCTTCAGTATTAAATGCTCAAAAATAGTATATCGAATACTTTAAAACATGCTTAAACGGTAGGTACATAAACATTAAAACCAAGTGCATAAAATCATTCGAACAAGCACGACCGAGAGAGTAAAACCACTTTACTTACTTCTGAGCTTAGGTAAGCGTTTCAAGCTCTACCTAAACTCCCAAAAACCACCTTTAAAACATTCCAAAGCTGGAATCCACGTTTTCACTCACCGATACGCGAAACTTTGATTCACCGATGCAAAATTAAATATCTAAAGCCTCTTACGCTTCTCCAATCACTTTCGGATCAACCTCCCATGTTTTTACCATAAAACAATAGAGGATTAATGCATCATAATGCATTCTAAACACAGCAACCACAATCCTTCTCAGATTTCCACAAAACCCTCACAATTAACCCTCCACAACAACCGATAACATAACCAAAACACTTCGAATCACAACCCAGCCAACATATATCAACCTAGCATCATTTTCAACATCAAAACACATCTAAAAACTGATCCAAAATGATCTACCATCTCCAGCAACCTTACAACCATAGAAACACCATAAAACCTCAAAACTAACAACCTAAACAAATAGAGATTCTTAAGTTTCGGGATTTCATTGATAAAAATCACTTATCAACATTATGAAACATCCAAAATATAGATCAAAGCATCATTACTTGCTAGAAAATAGATCCAATTCGCGAATCAACTCATTTTCCCCAAATAACTCCATAAAACATTAGAAAATCATCAAAATCAGATTAGTAATACAAAAACAAGGATCAAATGCTTGGGAATTTCGGTAAAGAACCATACAATAGAGGAGATCTTGGACCTTACCTCTATTGTGAAGTTTCTCCCTCAATTGATTTGTGAAAAGCTAATAAAACACAAGATTATTGTAAGATTTTGTGTAAATAATCTTTATAAAACAATTTGAAACAATAAAATCAAGTTAAAAACCACCTCACCTTTGGAAATTTGATGAAAACCAACTTTTTGGTTGAGGAGAGAAAGGAGAGAAAATGTTGAGAGAAAATGACGTGATTTTTATTTTAGAAAAGATAACCAACTTTTTAACAAAATCCTCTTTAATTACTAATTAAAACACATGTTAAAATCAGTTAAATTAAGGGAAAAATCATCAAAAACCAATTGGTAAAATAGCTCCTTAAAGATTCTAAGTATTTGACCCTTTTCATTTTAGTCACTAGAAAATCACAGTTTTCAAAACTTTTATTTTGGTCAGTAACCAAAATGTTCATCTTCCAAAACTCATTTTTCAAAATTGATTCGACTGTTATTAAATACATAATTAATAATGATTTTAAGCATCTTCCATAATTTTTCCCACACCAAAAATATACGAGCTCGAAATTGACTCGAATCTCTTCATGGTTTACTTCGGTAAACCTAATATAGCTTGTTCGGTTCGGTCTTGCAATTAGGCCGGGTCGAAGGGGTTACACACTAGCAGGAGGAATCGGTGGCGAATGAGGCAACTCTTCACCATTCGTATCCACAACGCTACCCATGTGAACTCTAGTCTCTCGTCTCGGGCCTATACTGGATAATATGAGTCTAAACATGATAATGCAACAAAACAAAACAATTAGACCAGCTTGCTGAAAGAGTCCAAGTCACTTTTGTTTAAAAACAAAATCATTTAACTCAAGTAGTAATAAGGCAATGTGTCCCAAGGTTTAACACACAAACATACTCATATCAGATACAATTGCTCAAATTGAATCACCGTGCATTTCAAGCAACATATTCAATCATTCAAGCAACCATAACCCACCTCCCAACAATCAAAACCTATCTCTGATACCACCAAATGTAACCCCCTTGACCCAGTCTAGTCGAAAAACCAAATCGAGCGAGCTATATAGGGTTTATCAAAATAAACCATGATTATATTACATTTGAACCGATCCATTTTTTCTTTCATCTTTCCTAGATGCACTTTTAGGTCCTACGGTGTGCTTACAAATCATGGTTAGAATCTTAACTCAATCAGACATCATTTCAACATCTATTATCCTGAATCTGCATTTTAGGGACTAAAATGTAATTTATGATATTTAATCGAGCTTCCACAAAATTAAGGTTGCCAATCCTCAATTAGTCATATTACATGCCTTCAGGTTAATTTGTAACTTAGAAAGATTATCAAATCTTAATTAATTACAAATATAAGAAATAAGGACCCAAAATGCAAACACTTCAAACTTCAGACAGCATACCAACTAATTTAACTGCCAGTGTTTCGGTACGAGTGTCCACCGTATCGATATGATACTAAGTGAAATGGCGTACCGATACGGTCTTCTGGCGTATCGATACATCTTGGTTTATTTTGAAAATCCAGATTCTAGTATCATTGGGCCGTATTAAAATAGTACCTCGTGTAACAAAACCTCAATGTTCTCTAGCTTGGCGTACCGATATAGTTACTCGGTGTATTGGTACGGCTAGGCAAATTTGAGCCGATATAGGTCCTTGCGTACCGACACCTAAGGCACCGTACTGGTACGATATGACCTGTAATGACCTCTAGGTCCAACATATGACACTTTGGCACAAACTAGCTCCCTTAACTCACCCTATAAACACCATATAGCATCATTGGCACTCAATCATCAAACATAGCAACATAACAAGAGGTCACACTAAGCATGGCATCATCAGTCATTCACCTAAGAGCATGATGTCTACCCAAGCATGCATAATGATTACCACCCCTCAAAACCACAAATAAAGCATCATACCAAATCAAACATCAATCTGAACTTATTACAACGAGAGTATCTCAAAACACATCTCTCAAAACCACCCGGTCACATTGCCTTGTTATTACTACTTAGAACGTATTAAAACCATACTTTGGTTTTTACCAAATCCTTGGATCCTTCCTTGCTCACGTGCTGCCTGTGAAAGCTATTTCTCTTCATTGATGAGGAAAAGAGAGCGTAAGCAATAAGCTTAGTGAGGTAAACTGCAAAACACTCATCAATACATTTAAAAACCATTTATTTTAAACCACATGTAAATATCTCTTGGTAAAACATCCCATGCTTCTCATGTCATCTCAAAATATGCACATTTAAATCATTTTCAACACATGTATCATGGATTCAACCTCTACCTCAATTTAATCTTTTCACCACAACACCTTTATAACAAGCTTAAAGAGCAACACAAGTATAAATCACATTATACAATACAATCCATTTCTCATGATACATTATCTCATATATTGGCTTTCAAGTGACTCAAAACCAGCAACCTTGCGTTTCATAAAACACATCAGATACATGAATTATCAAGTGCTTCACACAACCACTTCACAAACATACCTCAACTGGAATAACGACACACTTGCCCACCTCAACGGTTCAAACTGGAGTAACGAAGCATCTACCCACCTCTAGAGTTTGGATGTATTAATACACCAGCATGAGAAAATGGAACATTTACCCACCTCAACTACTACGGTTCTCATGGTGGAGATTACGGACACTTTAACACCCCTCGACACACATGAGGCAGCTTTTTATAGTGCACTTTCAATCCTATGACCTGTCAACTATATCCGATAACATTTTAAACACAGCCACTTACCAATATATTCAATAACCAACATTACATCATTGTTTTACATATATGCAACAATCATTCCAACATAAATACATTAAACCATGTATTTCCATATTCTCAAAAACACTTGCATAAACCATATGCTATTCTCAAAAGTCATCATCAAAGATTAGATAGGTGTATCAAACCTTATCTAAACTCCCACAACTCCTTCTCAAACCTTTTAATAGCAGTAAAACACTTTTCCACTCACCAACAATCCAACGCTTGCTTGCTGATGTACGAATCAAGCCTCCACAACTCTCGTGCCTTCTTCGATAGGTAAAGGATTCAGCTCCCCTACTTTACCCAATCAAAATTGTAACACTTCCTTAGCTGGTTCAGAGGTTAAACTGAATTAAAAAGTATTGCAGCAAACACATACGCATAACTATCAAACAAAGGTGGAATTCCAAGCAAGCTAGGGAAAATAAAGACCATTCTTTACCATTTTAGGGACTAAATTTTCCATTTTATTTCAAAGGTGACTTTAACTTAGATTCTAAACTTCTTTTAGGTTCAAAGCAAATTAGGCCAAAATAATAAAGCTTAATTCTTTCGGAAGTGAGGCACTTTAGGGTACTTAGCTTATTATTGCATCCATTTTGTAATTTCAATTACAAACTTACTCGAACTGGTACTTGAGAAACAATGAAGATCCAAGGGTCACATTCTTAAGTCTATTTCAGATAAGGGGAGATAAAGAACATTAACCAATTCCATGGAATTACGATCTGTTTCACATCTCCAACTTCAATAATAACATAAATACACTTCAAAATAATAAAAATTCAGATTATTCCTTTAACTTTCAAAATTGCCGAAATGGTTCATATACCTTTAATTTTCTCTAACTCGTATTCAATGATGGATACGGGTGAGAGATGTCACAAGACACTTTTACAATAGTTCTTATTTCAAAATCAGTAAAATTTTGTTTCTTTAAAATATAACCAATGAACTCTTTAACTAAAATAATATTTAATCGTGTAAAATTTAAAACTAATATTTCTAAGTTCGATCTGAATCTAGATCAGGCGGCAACTTAGCAGTTTGATTCTCCTTTATATAAATAATAAAACTGCCTAAAAACTACCTAATTTAAAAATCATTCGATTAGCTAATAAAATACGATTTAAAGGAAAATAAGTGATTTACTGGATATTTGATTTGACATGACATTGCCTTATATATGTATATGAGATGTTGATTGTTACAGGTTACATGACAGAGGAACGACTTCGATAAGTCATTTTATACGATTCTAAATTCTTATATGTTATATTCAGTATTTTATTTATTATGCAATTTTTATTAAAATTAAAGTGCTTTACTTTGATTTATAAGTTTTGCCTCATTAAGTTCGTACTTAGCGTGTGTTTGTTTCACACGTAGATTAAGATGGAGTATTTGAAGAGGAGTCGAGCATGCTGATCAAGTTTCAATCTGCAAAACATCAGTAAGATATTCTAACTTATGATAATCTCTACTGGGCATGTAATTATTTAATTGCTAGTAGAGTATGATGCATTAAATTAGACTAAATGATAGATAAGTAATTTGTTTTGATGATGAATCGTATATGGATAAAGCAAAATAAGACATTAGCATTGTAACATAATAAAGCTAAGGTAGAAAGGATAATTACTTTGCTAATAAGAATAATCGGTAATTGCATAAAATTTTAAAGTAAATAAAGGGCCTAGATAGCGAACCAAGTTTTCACCCTGAATTGGACTGTTGTTTTTAATAATTGCCAAATATGTTTTAAAATAATTAATTCAGGGTTGAAACTAGCAAACTGCACATAGGTTGTGTTTTCAAGAAAACTGAGAAAGAGTTATATTTACAAACTAAAATTTGTAAATGCTTGTAAAAATAAATTTATAAGTCAAGATTTCTTTAAACGACTTTGTAACACATTTAATGTATATTCGATTTACGAGTATACGTTAAGGGTGTTACACCTCCCGCCTTGCTTAAGGTGTAGGAAAATATCTCACCTTTCAGCTAGATAATATTCACTTATGTAACACCCTTAACATATACTCGTAGACCTAATACACGTTAAAGATGTTATAGAATTATTCAAATAAAACTTGTCTTGAAATATATATTTTTTACTTTTTTATACCAAAATTTCAAACCATCTCCTTAATTCCATACTTTAATAACAATGCATAAATACGTTGTAAAATTAAACTTATAAAACAATTCACCTTTAGAAATACTACATGCCCACTAGTCTATCAAATTACGATAAAGATGTACTTACTGAGTTTAAATTTTTTTCAAAGTTTCTGCTCCTCCTCGCTAGACAAAACCGAATAACCTACGTGTGACATAATACACACGCTAAGTACGAACCTAGTGAGGCAGTTAAACTTATTTATTTTAAAACATGAAATTATGTAATACAGTATGTCATATATAAAAATGCATTTCGTTTTCTCTAAAACATGGCAAGTATATCACAATGTACATATGGCATGTATCATAACTATCAGATAATTTATGTTATTATTACATAATATATTCTCTATCATGGACATGGTTTCATCATGTAATCATTTACATATCATGTACTCTATCATGGTCATACTTTCATTATGCAATCATTTGCATATCATGTGCTTCTCGGTCATGTGACATCTAACTTCTTATTCATGTATCATGTAACATATGTAGCAAGTAACATGTAACATCTGAATCATGTATCATCATGTTATTATTATCATCGTGTCTGGCTAGAGGCCCACGGAAACCCCATAGCCTATCTACATCGTAGTGCCATGTAGAGTACGTACTCGAGAGGACGCTCTTTGCTCCTCATATAAGGACGTTGTTTGCTTCTTATATTAAACACCTTGTTAGTGCATTTTCACTATGGGCGTGGATCCCCAGGTCTACCTTTTTTCATTTTAGTCTTGTTATTATCAATATTCCATATACAAACATGCATTGCCATTATGCAAGATAAATTCTTACCTCATGTTCTACTGAAGTTTACATTTACTGAAATATGCAACAAGTCAAGTTTCATATAAATAATGCAATATTATTTTCAATTTAGGGTCAACTTATCACAAGTCTTCCATTTTTCATCATTATGCAAGCATATAAAATGCACTCACCTTGGCCATTTATTAATATGCCTCAATAAGCTATATTGATCCTTTTCTTTATAGTACCTCAAACCTTCTTTTGATTCGGATCCAACTTCATTTATCACATGAATATAAATAAACATTTGTTAGATTCACTTCTAACAATATTTCAATTAAGCTATTTAATCATTCAACGTAAAAATTTTCCATAAATTTCTTTCCTTCCTTATACTGTTCACGAACTCATTTTTGGTCCCTAATGACCATTTTGATCTTCAAATAATTCCTCCAAGCTTGCTAACCAACATTAGACACAAATTGTCTCAATTTCCATTTTCTATCAACTTGTACTACCATCAAAGATTTATTTCTACAGGGCAGAATAAATACTGAATCTTAATCTCCTTTATAAAGTAGAAACTAGATTCAATAATAGCTCTAAAGGTATAAGCCACATAATTTAATAAAATCTACAAAAATTATGAAAATTCATTAAACTCCCGTTTACAATGCTGTCCTGACAGAAATTGTTCAGTAATTTTTTTTACCTTCATTTGATTAAAAATTAATATCTTTTAACTCAGAACTCGAAATCAGCTTCCGTTTGTTGGAAACGAAACTAGATTCGATAAGCTTCTCAACCATATAAACTAATAACCCAGATTCAATTTGTACGATTTATGGCAAATTTTCAAAGTCAAATTCTAGTATTGAATTTCGGAACAGACAACTATTATGTTTTCTGACCTTCCATCACTTAAAAATTCATATCTTTTGATATATGAATCGAAATCAATCACCGTTTGTTTTAAACGAAACTATACAAATAAATATTACATCGATATAAAATTAACCATCTAACCATTTTTGTAGAATGTATGGTAAATTTTCAAACTTACTACCAAATCTAGTTTTCCTACACAACTTCCATAAATAACTTTCTTCATCAAATAATTATTCAAAAATAATTCCCTCTAATTTTTCGTTCTTTCTTAAATAGTCACCAAAAATGCAAAGATAATGATTCAAGCTTTTTAACTTTGCAAATTAGTCCTCAAATCAACATTACTACTTGAATTCTATTATTTCAACTAAAATCAGATCTAGTCCTTCTCTAAAACCTCATTTCTGAATTGGTCACTTAACTTTGACAATATGTCAAAATGGTCACTAACTTGATTTAACATCGGTTTTGCATTCTAACTTCAATTTCACATCTCCAACATCAATAATAACATAAATACACTTTAAAACCATAAAAATCAGATTCGGTCCTCTAACTTTTAAGATTTCTAAATTGATCCCTATCTAATAAATTTAGGGTTTTGTTTCTAAATAACAATTCAAGCTTACTAATTCATTAATCTAACATCACAAACCCCAAATTAAACATGAATCCATAAACTCTAATTATCTTCATAATAATCAAAACATGTAGAGTTTAAATCCCAACTCAATAACATGATTTTAACATCACAAAAGCTTGATTTCAACTTGAATTTCAACATGGAATCATAAAATCTCAAAACCCCCAATTGAGTCTGTAAACCCTAATTTCTTATCATACAAAATTATTATTATTCAAACATGTTTCAACGAATTATTTACACCAAAAGATAGAGCTTGATGAGTAGAACAACTCTGTAGATCGAAAGATTACTTGAAAATCGAGTTTTGGGGCTTGAATCGAACTTGGAAAATTTCTCCTTTCTTCCCCCTCATTTTTGAAAATATGAAGATGAAAGAGACTTCATCTTTTGGCTCCTTTATTTTCCATTCCATCCAATTATTCCACTTGTAAATATAAATGAATTTTAAATTCATTTAGATAGTGAAATTACTAAAATACCCTTTTAATGCAACGGTTGAGATTGATCTTATCATTAATCAAGGGCAAAGATTTACTCTTCCAAAATTATCCTTGTAACTTTTTAAATATTTCAAAAATGCCATTGGGGCAAAATGACCAATTTGCCCTCCAACTTGTTTTTATTTACTAGTTTGCCATTCTTATAAAAATTCAACTAAGTCTAGCTGGAATCCAACCAACTATAATAAAATATTCATAAAATAGTATTTTATGACTTTCTCATGGCTTTTGGATCAGTCTCTAAAATTTGAGTTCAATCTGATTTCTCGATATTCGTAACATACTTCTACTACGATTTTACCTTTTTCGAACTATCGGATTTTTTCCAAAAATTCTATATTTCCATATTCGGGAAATAAACATTATCATCTCATAAAAACTTCCTTTCTTAAGGACTTAGAATGAAATTTTTTAACTCAATCTATTATCCCGATAATTATCGAAAATCTTCATAGAATAAAATTTATCTTAGAAATTCTTTATCGATAATTCATTAGAATATTCTTTACTCTTATTAACTCCAAAATATCGATCAGAAACACTTTTATGGGACCTTCCCGAAGGTCACCCATCCTTGTATTTCTCTGGCCTAATCACGCTTAACAATTTCATTCGATCCAAATTCGGTACCTTTTTCTGCATCTTAATTCTTAAAACCGATATCAAGGTACCTATTTCAATCTGATTCACTCTTATAATGAATAAAATTACTTGTTGGGGAAATTTACACTTTAGTCCCCAAACTTTTCCAAAGTTTATACTTTAACCCCCTAAACTTTCAAAATTTACAATTTAGTCACTAGCTAAAATTTGGGATATTACAACTGATGTACTTCTTCCTGAACTCACGTAGGAAGAACTCTTAGGTCGCAGCTTCTTCGAGAGCGGTAAGTATGGTGGTTTCCCACCAATTCGAGGCTTCGTCTGCCAACTAGGCTAAGGCACATTTAATCTTATGCTCATCTGAACACTGTAACTGCTTAGTCAGAATTCTTATTGTGCTATCCAACCAATATTCTGCTCCTTCATGATCCTCCCCAGCCTTACCTGTGAAGGTAGTGGCTCGGTGTTGAGCTAATTTATCAACAGGGGCTCGACTTACAAAAGTAACAGCTACAGAGGATTGTGCAGACTGCTCGAACTTAAGAGTAGCCATAAATTGCTTGAACATCTCAATCATGTTCTTGTAGCATTCAAATTGAGCAGTCTACAATACAGGTTCAAGATTCAATGGCTCTTGTAGAGGAATTTGTGGATTTGGAGGGTTCTCCCCTTTTTCCCCTCTCTATTAGTCGAAGAGCCAATGGTATGCTCAACTTCTTCGTGAGCTTTCTCGGAGTCAGACATCATATACTATAAAAGGAAAAAGGATCAGATTAATAGCAAGTCACAATATAAACATTAATAAACTCCTAGGTGGCATATGCAATGACAATACAATGGACTTCAATTTAGTCCTAGAATCGACTAAACTCTAGCTCTGATACCACAAATGTACACCCCTTTCACGGTCTGGTAGAATTCCAAGTCAGAAAGCGTTACCGGTAAACAATACAGTTGATCAGCTTACTAAAATTGAAGACTTGGACTATAAACAATGAATTATTATCATTTGTTCAATACAATACTTGTCTATATTCAATACAATTTATTCACATTAAAAAGATGGTCCAATTAATAACTTGTACAAGTTTAATGACTAAATTATAAATCTTACAATCTTTAAGGACTTACCCTAAATTAGGCTTACCCATATGAAATCCCATACTTGATTGTCTTGTAAGTAAAATTTCATGAGATTTGGATTCTATCTACACTCTCAATTAACCCATATTCGAAACAGTGACCATTTTGCAAATTTCCAAAACTAGATAACTAACTTACATGTATCGGTACCGGTACTAAAAAGGTCGTATCGGTACGCCCCCTTAATATTTTTCTTTTGAACCTAAATCCCATATTGGTACTCATCATACGGTACCGGTATGAAGATTCGGTACCCCGTATCGGTACGGGTCTATTACCGTTCCACTACACAATCCTTAATTTCCAAATTGAGACGTGAATGGGTATCGATACGCCACCACTCGTACCGGTACCCGTGCTACAGTAAAATTCCAGTGTTGATTTGGCGTATCGATACTCCTTTAGCAGTATCGGTATGCCTTTATGTCTTACACCAATGCTGCATGACTGTACAAGTACGATATCACCCATACTGGTACGCTTGGGTTATTATGGCCCCAAAGACGCCATATAGTCTGGGTACGATACCACCTGTACCGATACACCTGTACCTGTAATGTCATATTTTGTCTGGTTTTTATCCAATTTAAGGGCCTTAACCATGTTCAAAGTTTACCAAATTTTGACAACAAGCTTAAAAACATCAAATCTACTTGCGTCAAAACAAATCCATTTACCCGACTTTCCCTTATTAGTGCATGTAGGGCATTTTACCAATTCTATCAAAACCATAAGCATACCATGTTCCATGTTTTAGTACATTCAACATAGTAAGCATTGTGTACATACAAAATGGGACTAAAGTAACTTTTCTAGACCCTATGCCACCTTTCTAGGAGTTTAAGGACAAAGTTTACATTACATGTAACTTGGTGACTTGTTTCAAAATGTCCTTGCTCCGATCCTCGATTCGACAATCTTTTAACCTGAAAATGCATGGAAATGATATGCATTAGGCTTACTTAGCCTAGTTAGGTAGTCAATAACAACAATATGAATACCAATGATAACAATGACATATATACCAATGTAAATGCATCTCGAGTCAAAATTTAACAATACTTGCAAATTCTTATTTATTTTACTTGGATCGACATTTAATGTGGATACACGAATTCCCAACCAACATCGCCAACAATAAATGGTCAATATCCTCCAACATCGCCAATAAGACCAATATCAACATATCCTGCAAACATCGCTAAATAGAGCCTTAGCTCAAAGACCGTAGTCCACTCTGTACCAATGATCTCATGAATTCTATGACATGCCAATTGTATCCCATGTCCATTCGTATCCAAGGATTCAATACTTACCAATATTAATAACAATAGCAATAACAATAACAGTATCGACATCAATAACGGTAGCGATGACAATACTATATAGTCTTTCTCGATGTTTCAATGATAATAGTGACGATGGAATGTTTCAATAATTAACTTAAAAATGTAATAAGCTTACCAAAGCTTACCAATGATACCTTTAACAAGGTTCTCTTATATTCATACCTTGATCAATGATGATGATGAAATAATTTAATATCAATAAATTTGGGAAGACACCTAGCCAATCCCTTGACTCCGACTACACTCACCGATACTTTGAGGCTTTCAAGGCTCCCAGATGACAACTCTTTTATTCTTGAGCTTGGTAGAATTTGAAGGATTTGGAGATTCTTCACCTTGATTTTCTTGAGCTACAAAGAAAAAATGATTTCAATATCGATAATGAATTCATAGCAACTTAGTAGCTATGAAAAATGATAAAAAAAAATAAGCTATGATATCCTTAGAGAATTTATAGGCTTCCTTGATTCTTAAACTTGGGATTAAAAGAAGGTTAGCCATGGAATCGATAAACCAATTGAGAGGAAATGCTTACCCAATTGATAGCTACAATCTAGGATCAAGAAACTTAAGAAAATCGAAGCTTGAAATACTCTCCTATGGAGATGCTTGCTTGGGAGAAGATGAACATGAATGTGAGGTGCTTGCTTAAGGTTTCTATTAGGTAAGCTTTCTAAACTCTTCCTTTTACTATTTCATCAATTTAGGATTTCCTTAGAATGAAGTAGCCTCACCCTAAAAGCCCATGTATAGGATGACTAATATTGAGGAGGGGCTGATCGTAATGTTAGTCCCTCAACTCTCTATCTTTTATACTTTTACCCTTCAAACTTTTAATTTTCTCAATTTGGTCACCAAGACAAGTTTTAAAGTTTACAATGAGATCCTTAATCGATGTAAATACTTAATTAGGATTCAATAACTCAATAATTGACCACTTAGTCCATAGTCAACACAATAATTTTGACTCTTTGACGTAAAATTTCTGATTGCCGGAATTAAATTCCGACTTGGCCCAATTTTGGGGTGTTACACTATTTGACCTTCATACTCAGTTTCAGTCTAAAGTTCATACATGGTATGTTACATTCCTTCGTATTTTTTTTGGTTTTTGAATATTTCATCTAATTTTGAGGTGCCAATTTCACCTAGGACCTTATAAACACATTATACGAATGTTAGGCCTTCTGTAGTTTATGTCCATGCACCTAAATTCATTTACATGTCCATTTCGGGATGGTAAATGCATAACTAGCCATTAGTGTTCCTAGATTTTACCCTAAAGGTTATTTTGCTCACGAGTATAATTTTACTTATTCTTTCTACATTATCATATCACATACACTTAAATACACTTGCTCAAATGTTCATACATCCAAAATGCTTCAAAATGCATATTTCAGGAAGATAAATGCTTATTAGGCTACATGTCTACCAAGAATCTTACCTACATGACCATTTTGAGTTTTAAACATAATCTTGATCCCTTGAGCATGTATACACACCAAATACATCATTTTAGTCTTGTTCAATATCATGCAACACATATCTAGCATCATATCATCAAAATGGTCATTTTATGACTTGTTTACATAGTTCTCATATTTTTTTTACCAATCAATGCATACAAGACCTCAATAGTCATGTTCAAACACATATTTCCATATCTTATTCTAGTACATCATGATTTTGTATCTCATAAACTTATCATACATACCTTTTACAATTCCATGACATATACCTCATGTTTACACATACATACATATACACATGCCTTATGCCACTTTTCTCGGAGTTATAAGGGACAAAGATACATTACTCAAAAGTCTTGGAGAGTGACTTGCAACCTCAAACCATGATCACATCCTCGGATATCTTAAACCTAAAATGATGCATGGAAATGAATACATCAGGCATACTTTGCCTAGTGAGGTAGTCAACAATGATAGAATGAGCAGTAATGGTATCATTAACATGAAATCAATATAAATGCATCTCAAACCATAATTTAACCATAATTTCAATAACTTAATTCATTGGATCGATATGCGAAAGTGGATACGCGAATTCCCAACCAGCATCGCCAACAATGAATGGTCAATATCCTCCAACATCGTCAATAGGACCAAAACCAACACATCCTGCCAACATCGCCAAATAGAGCCTTATCTCAAGGATCTTAGTCCACTATGTACCAATGAGCTCATTAATTCTATGGCATGCCAATTTTATCCATTGCCTATTCGTATCCAAGGATTTAATAATTAGGCCAATAACAATAGCAATAACAATAACGATTGCAATGTCAACTTGTCAATAATGGTGTATCATGATCAATATGGCCTTTCACATTATTCTAATGTTATCAATGTCAATACCATGAATCAATAATCAATATATCAATGTAATAGTCTTACCAATGATACCTTCAACAAGTTTTCATGTATCCATACCTTGATTTAAATGATGAAAACGAAATAGACCAATACAATGAAATTAGGAAGACACCTAGCCAATCCCAAGACTCCGACTACACTCACCAATACTATTGAAGCTTTTAGGGCTCCCAGATGACAATTCATGTGCTTTTGGATTGTTTAATTTTGATGGAGGAGGTGATTCCTCACCTTGGAACACTTGAGCTTGGACAAGAAACCTAGACAATAGATTACAAAGTTTCTCATAATTTCCAAAGGCATAATCTCATTCCATAGCATCACTTAGCCATGGAAATAGCAAGAGGATAAGCTTAAAAATCATGGATGGTAACTTAGGATTTCTCCATAACTTAACTTAGCAATCCATCTTGATTTGGTCATTAGAACATCAAATTGGTAGAGGGGGTTCACAAGGGTCTATACCATTAACCAATGTTAATGGTTTCAAACTGATCATTTATAGGACTACTTTGACATAGATCCTATTACAGAAATAATTCATCTATTGAAATTCAAGGTAGGAAGAACTTATCTTAATTCATGGCAGCTATGAATCATTTTAGCATATTAGCTATCCCTGATAGCTTCCTTAATGGTCAAAGACATGAACAAAATTTCACCAAATTATAAATTCTTACCTGGTACTCGTGTAATTACAAGTAGTAGGACGGTCATGCTAGCTGCAAGTCACAGTACAACACACAATAATATAACCCCTTGGTGGCATGTGAAGAATGCAACAGATAATATCAATGCAAAGAACTTTGGTTCAGTCCAGAACTGACTAAAATCTAGCTTTAATACCACAAATGTAATACCCCCTACCCATCCTGGTAAAGAATCATTTCAAAAGTGTTACTAGAAGATACATTAGAATCAGATTTCAAAATTTTCAAAACTTCTTAAATCATTTTATTTAGATTATAACAGAGCACGAAGTCATTCCATTTCTCATATTCATTTAAAATCATGTCATACATACTTAGATTATATTTCAGTAATCATATCTTCGTGCCTAGTGACAATTCACAAATCATTACAAATCAGGGGTCATATGCTGAATTCATATCAATCAAGCATTCAATTCAAACTCCGGTAACATATTTATAATCACCTGAAAATAAGGGTCTCACATCTCAAGTTTCATTTCATTTAAACTTCAACTGCTAGATTAATCAAATAATTACGATCTAAAGACCTTTTTGCAATTCAACCAATTCTCAAGTAATTCAATCGAACATAAGCATCAATTATAAAATTCCCATCATTTTAAACTTACACATAAATTTCCAACTTATTCTTAGAACAATCTGTAACACCCTTAACATATACTCATACACTGAATATATACATTAAAGATGTTACGAAATCATTGGAAGAAATCTTGACTTGAATTTTTTTATACCAAAATTTAATTTTTACTTTAACTCTTTCTTGGTTTTAAATTAAAACTATGTCATCTAGGTGCAGCTAGTTTTGACCCTGAATTGGTTTACAAAATTTATAATTAAATTATTGAAATAAAAATATAATTTAGGGTGAAAACTACGTAAGCTGCCTAGACCCTTTCTTGATTTTAAAATTTTTATGCGATTAGGGCTAAACAACATTTTAACCATAACAAAGATTTTGTCATTGTTAACAATTTGTATTTCTAAACTTATCCATCCATAAAAGCATATAATTACGTTCTAAACTTATGTTGTAGACAGTTCAACTTTTAAATACTTATATGCCCACTAGTCTATCAAATTATGGTAAAGACGTACTTACTGAACTTATTGTAGTAACTTGATTTTTCCCAAGTTTCTGCTCCTCCTCGATAAACGATTTCCAGGAAACCTATGTGTGACATAAGACACACGCTAAGTGCGAACCTAGTGAGGCCTTCAAAACAGTTTTAAGAAAACATGTAGTAATGCAATTCAGCATATCATGTATAAAGTCCAATACACATTTCCTATATCTCGCAATCATGTCACAATGTCAACTTTCCATGTATCATCACTATCATGCGAAACATCATTATCATGTATAACATGAATCATCTCTATTCTGTATCATATAATATCTCTATCATGCATCATGTAACATTTCTATCATATATCATGTAATATTTATATCATATATCATGTAACATTTCTATCATATATCAATAACATTTCTATCATGTATGTCATGTACTTCTCTGTCATATAACTTGTAACTTCTTTTTCATGTATCATGAAATCATGTAACATATTTTTCATGTATAATGTAATCATGTAACATATGTATCATATATCATGTAACATCTTATTATTATCATCGTGTCTGGCTAGAGGCCCATTGAAACCCCGTAGCCTATATGCACCGTAGTGCCATGTAGAGTACGTACTCGAGAGGACACTCTTTGCTCCTTATATAAACACCTCGTTAGTGCATTTTGCACTATAGGCTCAGATCCCCAAGGTGTATCTTGTTTCATTTTAATCTTGTCATTTTCTTATATGAACATGATTCATCATTATTTATGCAAACAATAGTATGTACCTTGTACTCCGTCAAGCTTTCCATGTTGAATCATGCATCATATCACGTATTATGAAGAAATGCTATGTAAATTTTAAATTAGGATCGACTCATCTCAAGTCTCCCCTTTTTAAACATAATGCAAACATATAGAAATGCACTCACATGGGCCATGTAATAGTATGCCTCACTAAATTCTACTCCATCATTTCCTTTATAGTATCTTGAATCGTCTTTGATTCGTGTTCGGCTTCATTAACCACATGAATATAAATACCATTTGTCAGATTCATCACGATATTTTAATCAAACTATCCAACCATTCAACATAAAAAAAATCCAAAATTTTTCCTTTCTTCTTTATACTGCCCCACAAACTCATTTTGGTCTTTAATAACCATTTAGAACTTACATTAACCCTTTTCAAGCTTACTAATTAACCTTAGATACAAAATGTATCAATTCTCATTTTCTGGTAGATTACACTACCTTCAAAGAAATATTTCTATAAAATAATCTACAACTTAGAATTTGATTTTGTTTGTTCTAAAAGAAACTAGATTCAATAAGCTTTTCAAACATACAAATTAATAGCCCAAATTCAACTTGTACGATATATGGCAAATTTTCAATGTCAATTACAACGCTGGAATTCGGAACAGACTCGTGCTCTATTTTCTGACCTTTCGTCACTTAAAAATTCATATCTTTTGACTTGAAACTCAAAATCAGTTTCTGTTTGTTGGAAACGAAACTAGACAAACAAATATTTACATCGGTATAAAATTTACCTTCTAACCATTTTCGTAGAATTTATGGCGAATATTCAAACATACTGCCATAATCCAGTTTTCTAGACTTCTTCCATAAATAACTCCAAACTTTATACTAACTTCTCCTTACATCTCTACTTTTCAATTTAGTCCCAATACTTGATTCAAACCATCAACTTATCACCCTTTTTCATCAAATAATTATTCAACATTGATCCCCCCTAATTTTTCCTTCTTTCTGAATTAGTCACTAAAATGCAAAGATAAGGATTCAAACTTCTTAACTTTGCAATTTATTCCTCAAATCAACATTACCACTTGAATTCTATTATTTCAACTAAAATTCAGATTTAATCTTTATCAAAAACCTCATTTCCTAAATGGTCACTTAATTTTGACAATTTGTCAAAATGGTCACTACTTTGATTCAACTTCAATTTAACATTCTAACTTTAATTTCACATCTCCAATATCATTAATAACATAATTACACTTCAAAATTATAAAAATTTAGATTATTCCTCTAACTTTTAAAATTGTCGATATGGTCCATATACCTTTAATTTAGGGTTTTGCTTAATAATAAATTCAAGCATACTAGATCATTTATCCAACATCACAAACCCTAAATCTAAATTTAATCCATAAACCCTAATCATCTTCATACAAACTAAAATATGTAGGGTTTAAATCCCAACTCAAAAACATGATTTTATCATCATAACAACTTAATTTCAACTTAGATTTCACATAGAATCATAAAATCTCAAAAGCCCCAATTTGATCCATAAACCCTAATTTCTTTCTCATCAAAATTCTCATCAATCAAGCATGTATTCCATGAATTATTGACATCAAAAGATAGAGCTTGAAGAGTAGAAAAACTTTGTAGTTAAAGAGATTACCTGAAAATCAAGTTTTGGGGCTTGAATCGAGCTTGGAAAATTTTCCCCATTTTTCTATCCTTTCTCCCCTCATTTTCGATGGTTTTGAAAGATTAAGAATTCATCTTTTTTTCTATATCATTCAATTTGGCCACTTGTAAATATAAATGAATTTTAAATTCATTTAAATAGTGAAATTACTAAAATGCCTTCTAATCCAATGGTTGAGATTGATATTATCATCAATCAAGGGTCAAGATTAAACCTCCCATTTCTTTCTTCCAAAAATGCCCTTGTAACTTTTTAAATATTTCAAAAATGCCATTGGGGCAAAATGACCAATTTGCCCTCCAACTAGTTTTTATTTACTAGTTTGACATTCTTGTAAAAATTCAACTAAGTCTAGTTGGAATCCAACCAACTATAAAAAAATATTCACAAAATAGTATTTTATGAATTTCCCAAGGCTTTTGGATCAGTCTTTGAAATTTTAGTTCGATCTAATTTCTCGATATTCATAAAATACTTCTACTACGATTTTACCTTTTTCTGAACTATCGGATTTATTCCAAAAATTCTATATTTCCATATTCGGGAAATAAACATTATCATCTCATAAAAACTTCCTTTCTTAAGGACTTAGACTAAAATTTCTTAACTCAATCTATTATCCCGATACTTATCGAAAATCCTCATAAAATAAAACTTATCTTAGAAATCCTCGATTGATAATTCATTCGAATATTCTTTACTCTTACTGAGTCTAAAATATCGATCAGGAATACTTTTATGGGACCTTCTCGAAGGTCACCCATCCTTGTATTTCTCTGGCCTAAGCACGCTTAACAATTTCATTCGATCCAAATTCGGTACTTTTTTCTATATCTTAATTCTTAAAACCGTTATCAAGGTACCTATTTCGATCGGATTCACTCTTATACTGAATAAAATTACTTGTTGGGGAAATTTACACTTTAGTCCCCAAACTTTTCCAATGTTTATACTTTAACCTCCTAAACTTTCAAAATTTACAATTTAGTCACTAGCCAAAATTTGGGATATTACAATTCCTCCCCTTAAGAAAATTCATCCTCAAATTTTCAATGCATACCTGTTCCAAACATTTACGGATATTACTTCCTTATTTTTCTTCTCAACCTCCCAAGTGGCTTCTTCGACCTTGTGATTTTTCCTCAAAACTTCAGTCAATGAAATTTCTTATTCCTTAATTCTTTAATTCCATAAACCAATATTTCTACTAACTCATATTCATGTATCAAATCTAATTGCATCTCAATTTCTTCAGGAATGTTGACATGTAAATAACTCAGTCAATGTCCCCAAAACATAAGTACATATACTATAGACTTTTGCTCACTTCTAGAGATAAGACGCATTAATATACTCTTGATTCAAATTTTTCACGATTCCTTGAGGTATAACAGTTCTGAAACTAAGTTTTCCCTTTTTGACCTATACAAATCATCCTTCTTTTTCAAATAAACAATCATAACTTCTCTTTTGCTCTGACATATAAGGCTCTCAACAGCTTAAACATTTAAACAACCAATGCTTTATTATATACAGTTGCCAAAGGTTACATCCTCTTAGGTACTTCTTGTCCTTGTACTTGAGCCCCCTACTGCACCAGTAGCTCAATCCAGGTAAAAAAAATCGGAGAAAGTTCATACTTAATTTCATTGTTACTGTTACGGGTATCTTTATAACATTTGTGATCCGAGACTCTTGTTCTTGTCTAAAAACATTTCTATGGAAATTTCAATTAGCCGGAACAATCCTCAACTAAACACTCTTCCTTTGACCTCATTAAGGAACTAATTCCTTTTAAAATTTTAAATGTTTCTTCTTATAATCGCTTTTACCTTGTGCACAGATAACCAACTTATCTCAATTACACTTTAGATTCTCGAAATGGTATCTTTATAATATCTTCTACTACTTGATCACTTAGACCATTAGAAAACCGTTTTCTATCAATTCACATCATTTTAATGCTTTCCATACTCATCATCTTATTATTACTGATTGTCTTTATCAAAACCTTTTTGAAAAGATATCTTAGCTTATTCATTACACTTCAGCCCTATCTTTATAAGGCTTTGCTGTCAACTATTCATGTAGAATTAACCTCTTAGTTAACTTCTCTGAATACTCTTTAGTTAAGAGTTCAATACTCTTTATTGGTATTAGACTTCCAATCTTGTTCAGTATGTATTCAAAAATCACTTTCATCATACTATTATTCCAGACTTCTTGTCTTCATGATCTTTAAAACCTTATAGTTGACATCTAGTAACACTGATGTCTCCTTAAAGAAATAATCTTTCTTGTACAATTTACCTTTACTTTGATTCAATAAGTAAGAAATTATTTTCTTACTTAAATTGATCACCCACATACTTGGCTTTTACTTGTTAGCATGTCAAGCACTTTGTCATAAATTCTTAAATTGTCCTTTTTCATTCCTAGCTACCAATACCGAGTCTTTAGATCTTAATACATTTTGGTACTTCCAGAGTACATAGTCAATGGACTATAACAAACTTCAGTCAAAACTTCTTTCTTTAAATCACCATCATTAGAAAAGTAAACTTTTTCTTGATAATATAAGCAACCATTTGACTTAATTTCATAGTCTTGTGTTTCTCTTGTTTCAATTTACTTCTTTTCTTTTCTCTTCTTTTTATGAGTTTTGAGATGCCTTGATACTTAGGCTACTTCATTAATCTTCTCGAAATGATAATCTATAACTAAATTGTAGTCTCTTAGGAACTCAACCTATCTTTGTTACCATAGGTTCAATTCTTTTTGCATCATTAGTTGCTTTAAACCTTTGTGATCAGTGTAACTAGGACACTTCTTACCATTCCAATGGAATACCTTTTTACGATAGTTGATTAAGTAGCAGAGTAATCATGTTCAGCTTCTATCTTTAAGTATACCAGAATATTGTCTATGAAGAATACTACTACAAACTGGTCTAAGTAGTATTGGAATACCCTGTTCATCAAATCCATGAATAAAGCAGGGGCATTTGCATGTCCAAATGGCATTACCAGGAATTCGTAATGTCCATAACGAGCCCTGAATGTTGTCTTTGATATATCTTTTTCTTTGACCTTGAATTGATAATAACCCGATCGAAGATCTATCTTTGAGAATACTATTGCACCTCTAAGCTAATTAAATGGATCTTCAATCCTTGGTAATGGATACTTTTTCTTAATAGTTACTTTATTCAACTACCGGTAATCTATACATAATTGTAGAGAACCCTCTTTCTTCTCTACAAATAATACCGGAGTACCCCATGGTGATACACTCAGTCAAGTGTAATCCAGTTTAACAGTTCTTGCAATTGAGCTTTCAGCTTTCTTAGCTCAATTGACACCATCCTATATGGTGCTATTAATACCGGTTCAATTCTAAGATAGACATAAATCCCAAATTGTACCTCTCTATCCGGAGGTAATTCTAATAACTCATCCGAAAACACATTTGAAATTTCCCACAACCGGGATATCTTTAATCTTATTGGGTGACATTTGTATAATCACCACATAAATTAAACACGCCTTACATCCATTTACTTAACAACCCTCTAAGCTGTTATCGTAGAAATCACTGACTCTAAACAGTCAGTTCTTTCTTTCACATTTACTTCAGAACCATCAGGTTCTTGAAGCACTAAATTTTTTTTACACATCGCTTTTGCATGAAATGCATATAGCCAATTCATTCCAAGGATAACTTCAAATTCATGAAATGAAAGTTCCATTAAATTTGCTGGGAACTTAATCCACTAAATTACTAATGGACATTTCTTATATATTCTAGTCACCCATACACTATGTCCAAATGGATTACTAAAAATCACATCACTAGAAATAGTTTGTTAAAAATCTTTCTTTGTGCCATTATCTTAGTACTAATGTATGAGTGAGTCAAATCTGGATCAATTAAAGTAAATACAGGCTCTCTCCATAGCCTTTACTTTATTTAAAGAATTTTGATAAATCGATAAACTCATACCTAACAACATCTCTTTATTAAACTGATCGTCCATATATTTGGTTTTAAACACTTTTTAAAAGAATTTCCAAATCACATCCTTAACAGGTACTAACTCCGTGGCATTAGACCACTAAATACGAACGTGTTCCCTTAGCAAGATACAACTTCTAACGTCTTAGTATATATGCAGTTTAATTCCTCTATAGCATGACTTTAACATATTTATGCTACAAATTGGCAATTATCAGACCACTTTCTCCATTAAATTCAGGAGCTCCTAACTTTTAAGCTCCTTAACAATCGACATCCTTACTGGTGCAGGTACCAGACTGGTGCAGGCACCAAACTAGTGCAGGCACAAGGGTCTTAATTCTATTAACCACAACCTTTAAAGCTCATACTAAGGTTTCATATTTTTGTGTTAGAGTTCTCTACTATACGAGTCGCTCTACTGAGGTAAGAGCCAGAGATGGAACATTCTGTATTTCATTACTTCTACTTTAGACCTCCTTTTGGTCTCAATTATCAGATGTCTAATGCAGTCCAACAATACTTGACATTACTTATTTCTACTATAACTTATTCATGTTATTGAGGAGCATAATCAAGTTACACAATAGTACGTCAGTAACATGACATCCTAGGGGCATGTATTTAACATCAAATCATATTAAACTTGGTTTAGCCTCCAAAATCGGCTAAACATGTAGCTCTTATACCAATAAACGTAACACCCTTAACTTATACTCGTAGACTGAATATACATTAAAGATGTTACGAAATCATTGGAAGAAATCTTGACTTGAATTTTTTTATACCAAAATTTAATTTTTAGTTTAACTCTTTCTCGGTTTTAAATTAAAACTATGTCATCTAGGTGCAGCTAGTTTTGACCCTGAAGTGGTTTACAAAATTTATAATTGAATTATTGAAATAAAAATATAATTTAGGGTGAAAACTAAGTAAGCTGCCTAGACCCTTTCTTGATTTTAAAATTTTTATGCGATTAGGGCTAAACAACATTTTAAACATACCAAAGATTTTGTCATTGTTAACAATTCATATTTCTAAACTTATCCATCCATAAAAGCATATAATTACGTTGTAAACTTATGGTGTAGACAGTTCAACTTTTAAATACTTACATGCCCACTAGTCTATCAAATTATGGTAAAGACGTACTTACTGAACTTATTGTAGTAACTTGATTTTTCCCAAGTTTCTGCTCCTCGATAAACGATTTCCAGGAAACCTACGTGTGATATAAGACACACGCTAAGTACGAACTTAGTGTGGCATTCAAAACAGTTTTAAGAAAACATGTAGTAATGCAATTCAGCATATCATGTATAAAGTGCAATACACATTTCCTATATCTCGCAATCATGTCACAATGTCAACTTTCCATGTATCATCACTATCATGCGAAACATCATTACCATGTATAACATGAATCATCTCTATTTTGTATCATGTAACATCTCTATCATGCATCATTTAACATTTCTATCATATATCATGTAATATTTCTATCATATATCATGTAACATTTCTATCATATATCAATAACATTTCTATCATGTATGTCATGTACTTCTTTTTCATATAACATGTAACTTCTTTTTCATGTAACATCTTTTTCATTATCATATAATCATGTAACATCCGTATCATGTATCATGTAACATCTTGTTATTATTATCATCGTGTCTGGCTAGAGGCCCATGGAAACCCCGTAGCCTATCTGCACCGTAGTGCAATCTAGAGTACGTACTCGAGAGGATGCTCTTTTCTTCTCATATAAGGACGCTCTTTGCTCCTTATATAAATCGCTAGTGCATTTTGCACTATGGGCTTAGATCTCCAGGGTGTTCTTGTTTCATTTTAATCTTGTCATTTTCTTATGTGAACATGATTCATCATTATTTATGCAAACAGTAGTACGTACCTTGTACTCCGTCAAGCTTGCCATGTTGAATCATGCATCATATCACGTATTATGAAGAAATGCTATGTAAATTTTAAATTAGGGTCGACTCATCTCAGGTCTCCCTTTTTTCAACATAATGCAAACATATAGAAATGCACTCACCTGGGCCTTGTAATAGTATGCCTCACTAAATTCTACTCGATCCTTTCCTTTATAGTATCTCGAATCCTCTTTGTTTCACCTTCGGCTTCATTAACCACAAGAATATAAATACCATTTGTCAGATTCATTTTAACGATATTTTAACCAAACTTTCTAATCATTCAACATAAAAAAATTCCAAAATTTTTCCTTTCTTCTTTATACTGCCCAAAAACTCATTTTGGTCTTTAATAACCATTTAGAACTTCCATTAACCCTTTTCAAGCTTACTAATTAACCTTAGATACAAAATATATCAATTCTCATTTTCTGGCAGATTGCACTACCTTCAAAGAAATATTTCTATAAAATAATCTACAACTCGGAATTCAATTATGTTTGTTCTGAAAGAAAATATATTCAATAAGATTTTCAACCATATATATTAATAACCCAAATTCAACTTGTACCACATATGGCAATTTTTCAAAGTCAATTACAATGCTGGAATTCGGACCAGACTGGTGCTCTATTTTCTGACCTTTCGTCACTTAAAAATTCATATCTTTTGACTCGAAACTCAAAATCAGTTTCCGTTTGTTGGACTCGAAACTAGACAAACAAATCTTTACATTAGTATAAAATTCACCTTGTAACCATTTTCGTAGAATTTATGATGAATTTTCAAACTTACTGCCATAATCTAGTTTTCAACACTACTTCCATAAATAACTCCAAACTTTATACTAACTTCTCCTTACTTCTCTAGTTTTCAATTTAGTCTCAGTACTTGGTTCAAACCATCAAATTATCACCCTTTTTCATCAAATAATTATTCAACATTGATTCCCCCTAATTTTTCTTTCTTTCCGAATTGGTCACTAAAATGCAAAGATAAGGATTCAAACTTCTTAACTTTACAATTTAGTCCTCAAATCAACATCACCACTTGAATTCTATTATTTCAACTAAAATTCATATTTAATCCTTAACAAAAAACCTCATTGCCGAAATGGTCACTTAATTTTGACGATTTGTCAAAATGGTCACTACTTTGATTCAACTTCAATTTAACATTCTAAGTTCAATTTCACATCTCCAATATCATTAATAACATAATTAAACTTCAAAATTATAAAAATTCATATTATTCCTCTAACTTTCAGAATTGCTGAAATGGTCTCTATACCTTTAATTTAGGCTTTGGCTTCCAAATAACAAATTCAAGCTTACTATATCATTTATCCAACATCACAAACCCTAAATCAAACTTGAATCCATAAACCCTAATCATCTTCATACAAACTAAAATATGTAGGGTTTAAATCCCAACTCAAAAACATGATTTTATCATCATAACAACTTAATTTCAACTTAGATTTCAACATAGAATCATAAAATCTCAAAAGCCCCAATTTGATCCATAAACCCTAATTTCTTTCTCATCAAAATTCTCATCAATCAAGAATGTATTCCATGAATTATTGACATCAAAAGATAGAGCTTGAAGAGTAGAACAACTTTGTAGTTAAAGAGATTACCTAAAAATCGAGTTTCGGGGCTTGAATCGAGCTTTGAAAATTTTCCCCATTTTCTCTCCTTTCTCCCCTCATTTTCGGTGGTTTTGAAAGATGAAGAATTCAACTTTTTTTATATATCATTAAATTAGGCCACTTGTAAATATAAATGAATTTTAAATTCATTTAAATAGTGAAATTACTAAAACACCCTTCTAATCCAATGGTTGAGATTGATATTATCATCAATGAAGGGCCAAGATTAAATCTCACATTTCTTTCTCTCAAAATGCCCTTATAACTTTTTAAATATTTTAAAAATGCCATTGGGGCAAAATGACCAATTTGCCCTCCAACTAGTTTTTATTTACTAGTTTGTCATTTTTGTAAAAATTCAACTAAGTCTAATTGGAATCCAGCCAAATATAATAAAATATTCATAAATTAGTGTTTTATGAATTTCCCATGGCTTTTGGATCAGTCTCTGAAATTTCAGTTTGATCTGATTTCCAGATATTCGTAAAATACTTCTACTACGATTTTACCTTTTTCCGAACTATTGGATTTATTCCAAATATTCTATATTTCCATATTAGGGAAATAAACATTATCATCTCATAAAAACTTCCTTTCTTAAGGACTTAGACTGAAATTTCTTAACTCAGTCTATTATCCCGATACTTATCGAAAATCTTCATAGAATAAAATTTATCTTAGAAATCCTTTATCGATAATTAATTCGAATATTCTTTAGTCTTACTAAGTCTAAAATATCGATCAGAAATACTTTTATGGGACCTTCCCGAAGGTCACCCATCCTTGTATTTCTCTAGCCTGAGCACGTTTAACAATTTCATTCGATCCAAATTCGGTACCTTTTTCTGCATCTTAATTCTTAAAACCGATATCAAGGTACCTACTTCGATCCGATTCACTCTTATACTGAATAAAATTACTTTTTGGGGAAATTTACACTTTAGTCCCCCAAACTTTTTCAAATTTTATACTTTAACCCCCTAAACTTTCAAAATTTACAATTTAGTCACTAGCCAAAATTTGGGATATTACACCATCACTTAGTCAATTAGGTCTTTAGATTTTAAGAGACTACTCTGAAAATCTTTTATTCATTAGATCCTATTCTGATGTTAACCAGAAATATTGGAATTAACTTCGTTCTAAACATACTTATAATTTTTCAGACTTATTAGAGGTTCACAACATGTTCAATTAGGTTCATTAACCATTAGGGACTAAATTGTAAATTTCCTAAAAGTTTCAAGGAGCAAAGAAAATTTTATTTTTATTATTTAATTTCTTTCTTAATATCATGCTCATTCCAAAACTTGAATTTTAAAAAAACGGCGACTGAATCGGAGTTCGATTGAAAAAGTTATGAATTAATGGCGAAAACATAAAAATTCAAACTTTTTAGGGTGGTTTCAAAACCAAACCCTTTCTCCAGAAACTCAAAATTCATCCACACAGGGCACTGGTTTCAAAATCTAACCCCTAGTTTTGATACCTACCTGCAGAAAATGCATATTTAAACCACTTTAAAATCTTTCTAAACACATCCAAATGACCTATACATGCTTCCAATGAATCGTGAGCGTGTCAAATACATAAAAACACAGTCATAAACCAAATTATAGCATCAATGAGTCCCTATATCAAAATGTCAACATAAAGTCAAATTTTGCATATTAGGCCTAATATGAAGAGCCTACTTGGTCATTTTATGCATATTTGGTCTTTTGCTTATTTGGAAAAGTCAAAAATGTCCTAATACTCATATCAAACATGTTCAAATAGAAACCACACCAATATAACACCATTTGACCTTCATACTCAGTTTTAGTCCAAGGTTCATACATGGTATGTTACATTCCTTCGCATTTTTTTCTAGTTTTTGAACATTTCATCAAATTTTGAGGTGCCAATTGCACCTAGGTCCTTATAAACACATTATACGTATGTTAGGACTTTTGTAGGTTATGACCATGCACCCAAATTCATTTACATGTCCATTTCAGGAAGGTAAATGCATAACTAGCCATTAGTGTTCCTAGATTTTACCATAAAGGTCATTTTGCTCACAAGTATGATTTTACTTATTCTTTCTACATGATCATTTTGAGTTTTAAGAATAAACTTGATCCTTTGAGCATGTATACGCACCAAATACATCATTTTACTCTTGTTCCATATCATGCAACACATATCTAGCATCATATCATCAAAATGGCCATTTTATGACTTGTTTACATAGTTCTCATGTTTTCTTTACCAATCAATGCATAAAAGACCTCAATAGTCATGTTCAAACAAATATTTCCATATCTTATTCTAGTATGTCATGATTGGGCATCTCATAAACTTATCATACTTACCTTTTACAATTCCATGACATATACCTCATGTTTACACAAACATACATATACACATGCCTTAAGCCACATTTCTCAGAGTTATAAGGGACAAAGATACATTACTCAAAAGTGTTGGAGAGTGACTTGCAACCTTGAACCATGATCACGTCCTCAAATATCTTAAACCTGAAATGATGCTTGGAAATGAATGCATTAGGCATACTTTTCCTAGTGAGGTAGTCAACAATGATAGAATGAGTAGTAATGGTATCATTAACATGAAAATCAATATAAATGCATCTCAAGCCATAATTTAACAATAATTTCAATAACTTAATTCCTTGGATCAATATGCGAAAGTGGATACGCGAATTCCCAACCAACATTACCAACAATGAATGGTCAATACCTTCCAACATCGCCAAGAGAACCAAAACCAACACATCCCGCCAACATCGCCAAATAGAGCCTTAGCTCAAGGACCGTAGTCCACTCCATACCAATGAGCTCATGAATTCTATGGCATGCCAATTGTATACATTATCCATTCGTATCCAAGGATTCAATAATTAGGTCAATAACAATAGCAATAACAATAACGATGGCAATGTCAACTTGTCAATAACGGTGTATCATGAACAATATGGACTTTCACATTATTCCAATGTTATCAATGTCAATACCATGAATCAATAATCAATAATCAATACAGCAATGTAATAAGCTTACCAATGGTAACTTTAACAAGGTTTTCATGTATCCATACCTTGATTTAAATGATGAAAATGCAATAGACCAATACAATGAAATCGAGAAGGCACCTAGCCAATCCCGAGACTCCTAATATACTCATCGATACTCCCAAAGCTTTTAGGGCTCTTGTAACCCCCTAGACCCGCCTATGCGATACACTTAAGCCTAGGAGGTCACATTTGGGTCACAAGAGCGAACAACATTAAAACCCTCATAGATAAAATATTTTTTTAATACAATTAAAACTCATAAAAAATTATTAACTGAATATATCTAAAAATAATAATATCATTATACATAAAGTAATAGTTCAGAAAACAAATTTACAAACTCATACTTAAAATAAGACACAACATACATGCCCACTAACTATACCAGTATCGTACTCCTCCATCAATGTCGAGGAAACTTCTAACACTGATGTCGATCTCTAAACCAAGATCAAACACTTTTGACATACGATGGTAAAAACAATGTGAGCTTAGTAATATAGAACTACCAGGTAACACTTTAGGCAACATGCAGTTACATGAAAAACATAACACTGTCATAGTGTTCCGACAACATAACTCTAATACGATTCAATATTCTAGTGTAGCGATATATCAGAATGTGACAGAGTAGTTCTTTATTTGATCGCACAAGTATTAGACGATAAGCCTATAGCCCAGAGATTCAAAAGACGTAGTTAACAGAAGTTGGTTCAGGGAGAAAGTTTAGTGTATTGCATTAAGCGTATATTAGAGACATACTGAGAGTTTCTGACATGGATAAACTAATTCATTAGGGTAGATTTCAGAAGAGAACATCAATTTTATTTTAAATTATCTAACTACCCTTTAACCGTACACCGATATGCAATACCCTTTAATTGTACCAGAAAGACTACCCTAGGCCCATTGAGCCTATGAGCTTACGGAAAGACTTACCTTGGGCCTAGGAGCTTACCTAAGGGGATGCCTTAGGTCCAGAAGGATGTACCAGCACTGAGCCTACAAATCTTCAATCATATCCCAGAAGTACCCCGAATCAGATAGTTTAATAAAATCAGATGAAATGACGATAAAACAATAATCATACTTATATTTTTATAATATCAAAAATCATAGAGTAAGTTTTTCATATCAGACCCAAAGATATATTTTCAAACAAATAGAATTTATGATTTGGATCAGAGAGAGTCTTAGTTTTAGACAAGAAAGAATATACATGTGCAAGAGACGCACTAATTGGCTTGATCGACACTTAGGAATCCTTGAGAATTACTAACAGAAAACACTAATCTTCAGTCTCTTCTAGATTGATTTCAGGATTGAGGACCTTATTCGAAAGAGCTAGATAATCAATGACTTCATCCAAGTATACAAGAATTTCACCTCAAGGTCAGTCATAAATTCTAATATGTCATGATTATTCAAGAAATCAATTATACCGAATAAACTCGAGTTTTTGAGTATATCAGGATCAATCCAGATTTCAAGTATATCTGATTATTGAAGATTTGAATTATACTCAGAGAGTACCAGGCAATTTGCTCACAATGGCATCTTTTGGTCATTTTGACTCCCAAGGGCAATTTGGTAATATAGCCCCAAAAGGATAAAATTTAAAGCTCGTAAAATCTGTGGCTTTTAAACGGCTAATCATACTTTCAAAACCAATCACTTTCGCCGTATGAAAAATTATTGCGATTTCCAGTATCCAGATAAATATGCCTTAAGGATGTTCCATCCTTAGTTCTGGTAGCATCATACTGTTGAACTGATCACCCTCGTAATCATTATTGGTCTTTCATCACGTAATTTAACATGTCTTTGAATTTTAATAAACCAATACAAAGTAGTGTCTAAGATAACCATCATATTTGGGTTATGTTTCTCGACCCTTACAAACAATACGATTATTAATATTTTTATTAGGGTTAAAATTTCTCAAGTGTATTCACCTATGTCGATTCATGTCGGTAACTTAATCATTCTAGAGGTCAAGGACATCTTAGCCATTTTAGAAGTTAGTGCCCGGATATATTTTGATCATTTTGATCATATTATCCATTTTGGTCGTTTCGGTCTTTCTAAACCATTTATTCAATTTCAAAACTCAAGGGTATATCTGTTATTTCAAATAATTTAAAAAAATCAGAGCTTGTGAATATTTCAGCCAATTTGTTCATTTAGGTCATTTTAGAATGCCGAAGTACTTCTAATATTTTTATCTTCAAGATTTTATCCAGACTTCGAGATACGTTCAAGACATTCATTATCTCACATATTAAAATCATGATATCAGAGTCTTCCATAACAGTTTAAGGATTTTAGATTACGCAGTTGATTTTATCCGATAAAGTGTAGATTCCAGATCATTCATTTAGGGGTATGATGTTATCCTTATTTTTTTAGGGAATTTTTTCATTTTACATCCAATATTTCAGGCGTTAATTCTTTTAACACAAATAATCAAAATTTTAAATTTATTGATTTATGATTATTTACCGATCTCGAAAGTCCTCTTGAATACCAACTTATTATTCGAATACTTGACCTTGCTTGGGTTACCCATCTTATTAATCATAATGGATTTATCTTTAGCAAAACTAACGATACACGTAATCATCACCATGCATGCATTAACTGAACATCGACATGTTTCATAAAGCATTCAAGGGGTAGTAATATATTACCTTGAATTCTTGCTATAACAATCGACCTTGATGTATTTTGATCCTTCTCGAACTCGCATTTGATGTCCCTCAATAGCTCAAATTTGCGAGAACCTTCAATTAAACATAATCCTTAATTAGCCCATAACCTAAATACTATAGACTTAAACTGAACAATTCCACAAAGGCTCACTCGGGTTCAAGATCAAATTCGGAGGCTTTTGGGTTCAAATTTCACAAAATTGACTTCAAAAATGGGCGTAGGATGTCGAAAAACTTAAAATAGGGTTCTTAGAAAATTTGACTTTTCAGGTCAAAATCAAAGTCAACGATGACGTCATGCTGACATTAACGATCAACTCTGACGTCAGGTCAGCGATCAATGCTGACATCACCGAGTTGACTCAGTTACTGAGTTGACTCAGACAGGTCGGGTTCAGGTCAGGTCGGGTCGGGGATGGGTCGGGAGGCATGGGTTTAAACTAATGGGCCTTAACAGGCCAACCCACTTGATTTAATAAAATACCCCCAGTCTGTTTAAACTGGTTCGACTAGTTCGGTTCATAGGCCAGACCGAGTCTAAGGCTGGTCAGGCCGGTCTGGTTGAGGGTCACCGTCCTAGGTGGCCGGATATTGCCCTTGAACGGCGCATGAGGCCCACGCGCGCCCGATAACGGTCAAAAATATACCAGAAATGCCATTTTTCACTAATTAACAACCCACATCAAACCACAAGCCGAAAATCAGCCAAAACTTACCCCAAATCATAAAATAATGGCGGTCTCTGATGAAGCTTCAATCGACGGTGGTTCAGTGATTGGTCGATAGCAGAATGACTGTCTCGGTGCGGGGAAGACAACCATGGGAACAACTTCTCTGACGGTCGACGATGGCGGCCAAAATCATTAATTAACTGAAAAGGTCAAACCCTTGTTTTGACGAACGTTCAGCCCTCGATTCATGGCAAACAGCGGCACAGGTGTGCGAGCGGTCGACTGGGTTGCGACTGCGGTGAGGTGGCAAACAATCTGGTAGCGGCGGTGAAGTGCACGACATGGCAGTGGCTGGGATCGGGGATGATAAACGGTGGGGGTTTGGGGGATGACGTTTAGAACCTTCTGGGTTCTCAAATCCCAAATAGATATCCATAAATAGGGTAATTGGGAAGTAAGACCACTCTTTATTTTTTTTTGGTATTTTCATCGAATATAGTTTAAAACTTAAGTTGGTTAAGGTCTAACTAGAAACAACTTTAGCTCAAATGGTTAGGCCTTTGTCTTACAAGGCCAAGGGGCACAGGTTTGAAACCCCTTGGCAACACATTTTTTCATTTTCATTTTTTTCAGGGTGTTACAGCTCTCGGATGATAATTCCTCACCTTGAAACACTTGAGCTTGAACAAGAAACCTAGACAATAGATTACAAAGTTTCTCATAATTTCCAAAGACATAATCTCATTCCATAGCATCACTTAGCCATAGAAATAGCAAGAGGATAAGCTTAGAAATCATGGATGGTAACTTAGGATTTCTCCATAACTTAACTTAGCAATCCATCTTGATTTAGTCATTAGAACATCAAATTGGTAGAGGGGTTTTCTTGGCCCAATTGTTAAAAGTGGAGTAGAAGTGAAAAACTTATGAAAAATCAAGCTTACCTTGAGTAACAACGGAGGTGAGTGATTGAGGTGCTTGCTTGCACCTTAGGTAGAAGACAACAATGGCTTCTTTAGAAACTTTCTTTCTTATTTTCTTACTTAACCGAGACTTGCAAAATGTCTACAACTCATTTCTTATCATCTTTTTATTCTTATTAATTTTAAAGATAAATTAGTTTACAAAATTATTATTAATCTCCAACTAAAAGTACTTGTCAACATAATCATTAATCTACTTTCCATCTTTTCACCATCTCCATTTTGATTGGTCATGGAAAACGTTTATGACAATAGGGCAATTACAAAAGGCATCCTCCAAAAACCTTTCCTTCCTTTGAAGAAAGGTCAAGGGGAAGGTCAAGGGGAAATTACACTCTTAGCCATTGAATTTCTCGTCTATTATACTTTAATCACCTTAACTTTCAATCTTTTCAATTTAGTCACCAATTATATTTCAATTTCTCTCAATTTGGTCACTAGGTGGTCTAATTACCTACCTAGTCCTCACATTTTCATAAGTCTCTTACACATTTCCTTATATTTCAAATCTTCCATATTTAGCCAAAGATTTCACACTTTAAATCTTTCTAATTTGGTCTCCTTCAATTACCAAGTCTTGCTAATTAACCAATTTCAATCCATTAATCATATTTTAATATCTTTCTTACTCGATCGAAAATAAATTTTCTAGTCACCTAAAACTGAATCCTGACTAGGCCAGTTTTTAGAATATTATATTGTCTCCTGGGCCTTTGATGAAATGCGAGTGCTCATGAGGAGATTGAACAAAACCAAATTTCAAAATTACTATAGAAAAGGCATGAAATCATTATCGAGAAGCATGTTTCAAGCCACAAATAGACTTGTGTAATTTGCAAACCAAATCACCGCCATGAACATTCAACTTATAACCAAGGGGTAGCTTCATATAGACTTCCTCATCTAGATGACCATTGGGGAAAGCATTATTAACATCAAGCTAAAGAAGATGCTAGTTGTTAACAGCAGCAAGTGCCAACAAAACCTTAAAAAAAGTCATTTTTGCCACTGGGAAAAAGTATCTATGTAATCAATGCCTTCTGTGAGCACCCAAATCCGCCCGGCGCTCCCTTTTAAAATTTATTCGAGTTTTAAAAATTTGTTTTTTGTGTTTTGAAAACACCCGCCCAATTTTGAAATTAAAACTGTGGAGTCGCCACCGATCATTTTTAAAAAAGGTAGGCCGGACGCCAAAATAAAACTAGAGATTCAAAAATTAGGGTCCGGGAGTCGGTTACGGATGGGGAAGGATTTGCACCCCCACACTGCCCAAAATTGGTACCTAGTCGATTATTTAAAGTCTTGGTACTGGAAATTTTGGATTCGGTTAAAATTTAAAAATACGATTCTTGAATGTGTAAAAATATTGAGAGAACGGCATCCATTTGCGCCCGGGACACGACTTCTCGTTTTATCGATAAAATGTTAAAAACCATCACATCCCTTTACGCCCGGGACATAACTTATCAAGGTTTTAAAAAACTGATTTAAAATTTAAAATTTAAAATTTAAAATTTATTTCTTTTAAAAAATATTTTTTTGGTGATTTAAAAATGCATATATGATACAAACAAATTAAAATGTGTGATCAAAACTCAAATCATAGAATTACTAATAAATATAAGAAAAAAACATATTAAATACGTATGTAAAAAATTTATAATATACAAAACCATAAACATTATAATATATACGTACATATATTTAAAACCATAACATATATATTTACACACATGATAAAAGGTAAATACTCATAATGTTTTTTAATATAATAATAAAATAATATGTACAAATAATTATACACATATAATACTACAAAATTTCTTAAAAAACATACAATAATACTTAATATAATATGAAACATATCTTATATACCAAATATATATAATAAATCTATATATTTTAAAAACATATAATATAATAAAATCATATAATTTAGCAAAATATATTATACTAAATATTACAAATATATATATATATACATACATACATGCTACCTCTACATATAATATAAACATGATACTATTTTCTTATATATATATATATATTATATAAAAAATACATAATAGCAAAATACACAAATGATATATATACTATACAATATAAATATTATTTACATATATATAGCAAACATAATAAAGAGACCAAAATGTATGAGACAAAAACAAAGATGCTAAAAATAAAAAGAAACGAAAATAAAGGGCATGAAATTAAATAAATATAAAATAGCTAAACTCTGGAAAAGGACTAAATTAAAAAAGGTGGAAAATAAGGGGGAAAGGGTAAATAACCGTGAAAAAGGCGGAAATAAAAGTTCAGGGACCAAAGTCGTGATTATGCTAGGAGAGAAATGAAATCGGGAAAGAAATGGAGGGACCAATAGCGGGATTAAACCATGGACAAAAGTTAAAGCAGGCTAAAAGTATAAGGACCAAGGGCGTAATTTGCCCATTCAATGACGCACGGATCCTCCCCGGGTACCCGGGTCACACGCGGGTTGGGCACGCCAAAACGACATCATTTTGCTAATGGCCGGTTTAAACAAAGATAAGGGTATCATTTTTTCAAACCAAAACATCACAAACCCTAAAATTTCTTTCCTCCCTTCTTCTCTCACTCACGATGGCGAAGGCGCGAAGGCCCAACGCACACCGAACGGAGGTAAACTCACCCTTCCCTTTTCTTTTGATTTTCGATTAAAAAAATGTTCCAATTTTAAAAGAAAAACCAAGATAAGAAAACGATTTTATTTCAAAAAAAAATTCGAAGCTTTATTAATTTTGTTTACACTTTCTTGATCTGACAATCTCTCTTACAATTTTTGAATCTGAACCCTCCCTCAGATCTCCCCCTTACAAGTTTTTTTGAACACCAAAAGACCCCTCAAACTATTTTTGTTTCGAACCACCGACGTTTCTTCTTTGATTTTTTTTCATATCTAAAAAACTCTCTATTTTCTTTCTTTTGGTTCGGTTATTATATAACCAATCTAACCTAACCCCTCCATTTTTTATTTCTTGCAGATCTGATGATGGTGAGCAGGGATAAAGCTGGATTTTCAGGGGTTTGCTAGGATAAAGTAGGGCGGCTGGGGTATAGGGCTGCAGATTAGGCTAGATTTTAGGGTTGATAGAGTGTTTATAATTTTAGGGATTTGGCTCAGTTTGGGGCTTTAATGTAATTTGGGAATTTTGGTTTGGTGGCCGACGGCGGGAGGCTGAGACGCCGGCAGAGACACCGGCAGTGGCAGCACTGGCAGCGGCTACCACTAGGGTTATGATATGTCATGTAGTTAATGCAAAAATGAACAAATGTAATATAATGTGATCACAACAAGAAAAAATGGGTCAATTCGAATTTAAAATAATCAAATGAACAAATTAAATAGTAATTACGGTAAAAATAAAACAGATAAGAAAACTGTACATTAAAAAATACATTAAAGCCTAAAAAGGTACCCGCTAAACGGGCAAAATTTCGCATGGCTCTAAAGGGTTGGCTTCTACGGCTCACTATATGCGGGTTTTTGTTATAAGGAGGGTACCTGAATTGTCCTCGTTGTCCCTTACTAAAGGTAGCAAGGCCCCTAATCCTCACCCATTATAGGTTTCAAACGGACCAAGTTCAATTAGGGGGATACATCCCTTATACCTATGCGGAGGTAACCCACACGAAAGCATAAGAAATATATCTCGAAAGCGATTCACCAACCTATACGGTGGTAACCCACACGAAGGCAGTATCACGCTTTCACTTAAAAAGGACGGAGCTCTGGTAGAAAGCTCATGGAATGCAGTAAAGATAGATTAGTAATATTTACAAGAAATAAAATGCATGTCTTGTGGTAAAATAGACATAATCATATTTTAAATCAAAATCGAATTTGCCAATGACCAAGACTAAAAATAATCGACTCGTGGCTTACTCTCTTTTTCAAAAAAGGTCCCCAACGGAGTCGCCAGCTGTGAGCACCCAAATCCGTCTGGCGCTCCCTTTTAAAACACATTCGGGTTATAAAAATTTGTTTTTCGTGTTTTGAAAACACCCGCCCAATTTTGAAATTAAAATTGTGGAGTCGCCACCGATCATTTTTAAAAAAGGTAGACCGGACACCAAAATAAAACCAGAGATTCAAAAAATAGGGTCTGAGAGTCGATTATGGATGAGGAAGGATTAGCACCCCCACGCCGCCCAAAATTGGTACCTAGTCGATTATTTAAAGTCTTGGTACTGGAAATTTCGGATTCGGTTAAATTTAAAATACGATTCTTGAATGTGTAAAAATATTGAGAGAACCGCATCCCTTTGCGCCCGGGACACGGCTTCTCGTTTTATCGATAAAATGTTAAAAAAACATCACATCCCTTTACGCCCGGCATATGACTTATCAAGGTTTTAAAAAACTGATTTAAAATTCAAAATTTATTTCTTTTAAAAAAACATTTTTTTGATGATTTAAAAATGCATATATGATGCAAACGAATTAAAATGGGTGATCAAAACTCAAATCATAGAATTGCTAATAAATATAAGAAAAAAAAACATATTAAATACGTATGTAAAAAATTTAATATACAAAACCATATACATTATAATATACGTTCATATATTTAAAACCATAACATATATATTTACACACATGATAAAAGGTAAATACTCATAATGTTTTTTAATATAATAATAAAATAATATGTACAAATAATTTTACACACATAATACTACAAAATTTCTTAAAAAAACATATAATAATACTTAATATAATATGAAACATATCTTATATACCAAATATATATAAAATAAATCTATATATTTTAAAAACATGTAATATAATAAAATCATATAATTTAGCAAAATATATTATACTACATAATAAAATATATGTATATATATATATATACATACATACATACATACATGCTACATCTACATATAATATAAACATGATACTGTTTTCTTATATATATATATATATATATTATATAAAAAATACATAATAGCAAAATACACAAATGATATATATACTATACAATATAAATATTATTTACATATATATAGCAAACATAATAAAGGTACCAAAATGTATGAAACAAAAACAAAGATGCTAAAAATAAAACGAAACAGGAAATAAAGGGCATGAAACTAAATAAATATAAAAGAGCTAAACTCGGGAAAACGACTAAATTGAAAAAGACGAAAAATAAGGGGGGAAAGGTAAATAACCGTGAAAAAGGCGGAAATAAAAGTTCAGGGACCAAAGTCATGATTATGCCATGAGAGAAATAAAATCGGGAAAGAAAGGGAGGGACCAATAACGGAATTAAACCATGGACAAAAGTTAATGCGAGCTAAAAGTATAAGGATCAAGGGCGTAATTTGCCCATTTAAGGACGCGCGGATCCTCCCCAGGTAACCAGGTCACACGCGGGTCAGGCACGCCAAAACGAAGTCGTTTTGCTAATGGCCGATTTAAACAAAGATAAGGGTATCATTTTTTTCGAACCAAAACATCACAAACCCTAAAATTTCTTTCCTCCCTTCTTCTCTCACTCACTCACTCGACGGTGGCTCACCAGGGTTTCACGGTCGTTCCTCGGCCTATGGCGAAGGCGTGAATGCCCAACGCACACCAAACGGAGGTAAACTCACCCTTCCCCTTTCTTTTGATTTTCGATTAAAAATGTTTTAATTTCAAACGAAAAACCAAAATAAGAAAACGATTTTATTTCAGAAATTTTTTCGAAGCTTTATTAATTTTGTTTACACTTTCTTGATCTGAAAATCTCCCTTACAATTTTTGAATCTGAACCCATCTTTCAGATCTCCCCCTTACAAGTTTTTTTTTAAAACCAAAAGACCCCTCAAACTATTTTTGTTTCAAACCACCGACCCTTCTTCTCTGATTTTTTCAGATCTAAAAAACTCCCCCTTTTTCTTGTTTTGGTTCGGTTATTTATAACCAATCTAAACTTACCCCTCCATTTTTTATTTCTTGTTGATCTGATGATGGTGAGCAGGGATAAAGCCAGATTTTCAGGGGTTTGCCAGGATAAGGTAGGGCGGCTGGGGTATAGGGCTGCAGATTAGGTTAGATTTTAGGGTTGACAGAGTTTTTATAATTTTAGGGATTTGGTTCAGTTTGGGGTTCTAATGTAATTTGGGAATTTTGGTTTGGTGGCCGACGGCGGGAGGCTGAGACGGCGGTAGAGAAACCGTCGGCGGCAACACTGGCAGCAGCTGTCACTAGGGTAGGGTTATTAGCTGCTTGTTTTGGGTCGGGTCCTGGGCTTGGATCTGGGTTATTTATGGGTTTGGATATTGGGCTTAAGGCCTGGTTAGGGTAATGGGTTTGGATTGGTGATGAAACGGGTCATTACACCTTCAACTTGAGTAAAACCATTTTTCACTAACCGAGCTTTATACCTATCAATGGAACCATCTGAGTTATGTTTGATACGATACACCCATTTGCAGTCAATTGGTTGATTGCCTTTAGGAAGAGATACAACGGACCATGTTTGAAGAGATTCCATAGCCTGTAGTTCATCCTGCATGGTTGCTCTCCATTCTGGTAGTTTGACAGCTTGATGGTAGAATGTAGGTTTAGATGTAGAAGAGATATTTGCTATAAAAGTAACATAAGATGGTGATAACTTGGAGGTTGTAAGATGATTCTCAATTGGATAGGAACATGAAGAAGCTGTATTGCAGTAATATTGCAGTAAGTATGAGGGTTTATGAACAACCCTAAGAGACCTGTGAAAACCATGAGGCTCGGGTTGCACAACAGGAGGTTCAGCATGTGGCTCAACATGGGGCTCAATGTGGGGCTCAATAGGAGGTTCAACATGGTTTTCAATATGTGAACCAGGAAAATCAGCAACATCATTGTGGCCAACAGGTGATTCAGGTTGTGACAGATTTAGCAGGCGGTCCTAGTATGTCCTGAAAACTATCAAACTGCATGTAAAAGTCACGTGTTGTATCAGTAAAACCTGTAGGCAAGGAAAATTGATGAAAATGATCTATTAAAGAATCAAAACCAGTAATGGTATGAAAAGGAAAAACCCGTTCATGAAACACAACATCTCGAGAAACCACAACCGACTGAGTCTTTAATATGTAAACTTTATATCCCTTCATGCCAGATACATAACCAAGCAGAATACCTGGCAATGCTTTTTATGAAAATTTGTCCCGATGTGCTCGCAATGTGGATACAAAAACTAAGCAACCAAAAACCCTGAGATGTTTGCAGGGTTTTAAATCTCGGACCGAAACCGAGATCTCGGCTGAAAAATCGCCACCGTCCGAAACTGGTTTTGGCAAAAATCACAGTAAATAAAGGATTGACATCGGTAACGGTCCGTCATGGCCGCAATTTAACGTTGAAACGGTCGATAGCAACAATAATGGGCCGATATTCCCGAGTTCTGAAAAGTCGCGGGCTGTCGGATAGGAGGAGGAAGAAGAACGCGTTGGAGTCAAAATTCTGAAAAAATGGGTAAATTACATGGAGTGACATTAAACTTTTTAAAGTTCTCAGTTTAGCCTCAATACTTAACCTGTATTCAAATTGATCCGTTAAGCTTTCAAAACTTCTTGATTAAGCCTTTAAATTTCTATTTTATCTCAATTAAGTCATTAAAGATTTATTTTTTGTTAAATCTAGTCCTTAAACATTATATTAATTTTATTTTCTTTTTACTTAATAATAAAATTAGAGTATATATTGAATATAAGTATTGGAAAGAAATCAATTAAATGAGAATAAAGACTTATATTTAATGTGGTATAATTGTTTATTAATAATATTATAATTATTTATTTTTTATAATATGTTTATTGTTTATTATTAGTTTTATAATATGTTTATTTAATTTTTATTTTTTATTAATATTATTAATTATTTTAATTATACTACTATTTTTATTTTTTGTTTAGGTTTATTCACATGTTTTGTCCTTTTATCGGTGCACGTTGTTTATTTAGAATATTCGTATGATTTTACTATCCAAACTAAACTAAACAAAATCAAAATACAAGCTAGAATTCTTTAAACAAAATCACTTTCACTTTCAAATTCATATTAATAAAAGTTCATCAGTGTTAAAAAGTACTCTAAAAATCATTGAGATTGACTTTTTATAATTATAATTATAATCAGTATGTTTTACAATAAATTGTGTAAAACTTAAAAAAATTCACGACTGCACAACCGCAGTGACCGCAATAGCCTCCGTTATATCTGAAAACGCGATAATCGTGACACAACTAAAAACGCGACCGCGACCGAGATTTAAATCCCTGGATGTTTGTAATTGGGAACCTGAGAATGTAACAATTCATAAGGGGACTTATTTCCCAATAAAGGAGAAGGCAACCTGTTGATGATGAACGTAGTAGTGAGCAAACAATCACCCTAAAACATAACAGGTACTCTAGACTGAAAAAACAAGGCTCGTGAAACAGTTAATAAGTGCTAATGTTTCCTTTCAACCACAGTATTTGTTTGTGGAGTCTCAACACATGAAAAATGATGCACAATGCCAAGTTGAGAAAACAATTCAGTAAATTTCAGTTATGGAGCATTATCAGACATAAAAACCTGCATATCATAACCAAATTGTTTTTTTGTCATTCGAATGAAGGATGGAATGATGGAAATTGCATAAGACTTATGTTGTAAAAGATATGTCCAGGTACATCTCGTGTAATCATCAACCAAAGTCAAGAAAAAACTATTATATTTTGATAGTGGATTGATTTCTCTCGTCGTGGAGGTAGGCTATGCTGAACCACGTTAAATCTCGTCTCATGTGCATGTCTTGGTCTATTTCGTTATCGCTTTGGTTATTTTGCCGCATACCATAACAAATGGTATCATGAGCTATGGTTCAAGCTGTGTAATTGTGGAGGAATTTTTGCTGCTGATTTTGCTGTGCGATGTTGGAGACATGCCAGAGGAGTATTGCTGCAACGAGCTTTCAGTTGCAGGGGGTATTTCTCAAAATTCAATGGTGCTTCAACGGATACTACGTAAGAATTGGAGTTATTGAAGACTTAGCAGCGGTGCTTCAACGGATATTTGGCTTACGTAAAAATTGAAGTTGTTGAATACTTGAAGACCAATGCTCGAATAGAATTTGTGTAAAGTGGGAAATTTATTATATTTTGACTCAAATTCTAATTGGTAATTAAGTTGGTTTTATTGTAATTCTAGCGGTTGAAGATTACTTGGTAATTAGGATTTACTTTAATGAGTAAATATCTATTTTAGGTATGAGATCTTATTGAATAAGGTTTCTTGGTGACCAAGTATTTGGATCTATAAATATAGACTAGGTTTAACCTTTTGAACTATGAGAGAACAAGATAATGAGAGTTAGAGAGCGTTATTCTCTGGAGAAATGTAACCAATTTTAGGTTCTCTACAACTATTGTGTCTACGTTGTAGAGATATTGGGAAGAGTGTTTTGGTTCCACCGGGTCATGAGATTTGTATACCGGGTTTTGGGATTACATGGGTTATCATGAATTTGTACTCTTTGGGTTCTCTGCGTTGATAGTGGATTGATTTCTCTCGTCCTTGAAGGTAGGCTATGCTGAACCACGTTAAATCTTGTCTCCTATGCATGTTTTGGTCTATGTCGTTATCGCTTTGTTTATTTTGCCGCATACCAAATTCCTAACAAAAACATTGATTATTGTAAGTAACTGACTTAAAAGGACCCTAGATATCACAATGATTTAACTCAAAAGGACAAGAAGCACGAGAAGTTGGTTGACACAGGAAAGGGTAATCTACATTGTTTAGCCAAAGGACAAATTTGACAAAAAGAATCTTTCTTATTAGAATCAGAAGATGGTAAAACATCTTTTAACAATCATAGTACATCTGAACTTGGATGACCTAATCTGTCATGCCAAGAAGCAAAACAAGCAGTAGAAGTAAAAGAGCTACTAGAAACTGTTCGAGATAAAGCAGGCAAATGCATCAAATAAAGGCCTTGTTTTAGCTCACCCTTCCCAATCACTTGCTGAAGGTCCTGACTCAAACAGTGAAAGTTGCAAAAAAGAACACTAAGATTAGAATCCTTAACTAATTCACTTAAGCCATTAAACCTGAATTCGGGTACATAAAGAACATTCTTGAGCATTAAATCAGATGAGAGTTAAACGTGACCAAAAGAACCAATGAGAGTTAAACAGATTATTAATGTGAGAAAGAATCTTGCCTTGCATTGTCATATTGATTTACGAAGTAGGAATGTCAAGATTGGAGGCAGCTTGTAATTGATTTGTCAACATAGCTATCAACTGTTGACACTGTTGAGAGTTTAAAGAATCACCAACAACTATTTTGGAAGACAAAGAATCAACGTTATTATCAGAAGTATTGACCACATTTGTATGAATAATGTTTGAATGAGGCTGCCTGGATCGAGCATTATATAGAGGATAACCATGCAACTTGTAGCATTTGTCTTTAGTGTGTCCCAGCATGCTGCAATGACTGCACTGGGGACGAGATTTCTTGGGAAAAGACTTAATAGCAAAGGCAACATCAAGAACTGGTTTACTACAAGTAATGGATCTTTGATTTTCTTCCTGAATAACCCAAGAAAATACTTTAGAAATAGAAGGAAAATGATCGATCAACGAAATTTGACCACGAATATGAGAAAAATATTCATTTAGACCCATCAAGAATTGCATTGTTTGCTCTTTTTTTTGGTCATCCAACATCTTCGTAACTCCACCACAAGAACACTGTAAACATTACAAACTAGCTTGACAGACTTCAATCCATCCCATAAAATCTTGAGCTGCGTACAGTAGAATGTAACTGAGGAAGATCCTTGAACCAATTCATTCGATTTCTTCTTTAGATGAAATATACGAGGACCATTTGTCTGCTGAAATCTGTCTTCAAGATCCTTCCAAATCTCAGCAGCAGTGGAATGATATAAAAGACTAACAGTAATCTCTTTTGACACCAAGTTAAGAAGCCAAGAATTAACAAGGTTGTTCGCTCGCGTCCATGCGCTAAACTTGTCTGCAGGAAAAGGAGTAGGAATCGTGCCATCAACAAAACCCAATTTGTTCTTGGCTAATAGAGCCATCAACATGGAACGCCTCCAGCTATTGTAGTTGTCATTGCTCAAGGGTTGCATAACTAGGACCATTCCTGGATTATCAGACTGGTGAAGATAGTAGGTATTGCCGCCATCATTGAATTGATCATTAAGATTCACCATGATCAAAGAGCAAGAATCGCAAGAGAAGCAAAAAAGTTTCAACTGATAGCATGTAACAACTATAAGTTGGCAGAAAGGTTTCTTTATTCAACAATATAAAAGAAAAGTTTACAGAGATAAGAAACTTACTTGAAATACCAAAGCTAAGCTACTTATTTATACAATAAGATGTAACTGCTTAACCGTCTAATAACAAACTTGACTAATTGTAAGCTAATATTGATTTTACTGAACATTAACCCTATTCATCCCCTTTATAAATTGGTAAATCATCGGCCAGCTCCATACGTGGAGGGGGTGGCAAGTATATGAGAGAGTTGAGTATCACCAAAAAACTGTTAAAGGAAAATGACATTCCGAATTTCGTGTTCGTCTGTAGCATCGCACACTTGTAAGGACAAATTAGATATTTCATGTGGATTAACCAGGTGGAACAATGGTCCCAAACTTGAAACCCAATTATCCAACCAAAAGCGGGCACATTGACCATCATCGATGGACCATGTTAAGTGCTCTTTAAGGAACGCCATACAAACGAACATTGACTCCTTTCGATCGACTCAGGGGTTGAGTCTCGGAATTTATATTTGGAGTGAAGTACTCACGCCCACAGAGCATCCTTTTCAGTCAACAAATTGAATCACAATTTAAGGAGGAAAGCATCGTTTTGAGTTGATAACTTCATAATTCCCAAGCCTCCATTTTTATGATGTGTTTTGAAAGTCTCCCAACTTGACTCTATCTAGAGAATGAGGAAATGAACGAAGAGATTAGAAAATTTTTGTTGAAAAGTTAATAGATATAAGTGAATAGACACAATGAATGAAAAGATACAGTATTAAACCAAAAGCAATAAATTTATTCACTAAAAAATATAACTGTTCAAAAAATACAATTGTTCATAAATTTAGGCCCTACCGATTTGGATATTTTGTGTTGCCTACTTCGCGCACACCATATTTTTCTCAACAATATTTTCTCGTTTTCTCATTCATCAATCATTTAAATTAATAGATTCAACAATATAAAAACTTATATAAAAATTGTCAAAGTAAACAAGTTATAAAAAAATGGGTGTCACTAAAAACAAAGTGGCAACGATGTGGTACGTGATTTCCATCCTTAGTTTATTGGTTGGAATTTAAAGGGACCGAATACCAATTCGATTAAAAAAATCAAATTATCATTATTGTTAATATTTTTAAGGATAAATACATTTCATTATTTTATATAATCTTTTAATAAGAAAAATTAAAAGTTAGATTGGATGTGGGATTAATAAATTTAAATAAAAAAAAATTTGGCATTCAATCTAAAATTATTTAATAATTTTTATAACTACATTTTTACATAAAAAATTGCTTTAGCTCGAGTATACGTGTGATAATATTTAATATAAGTAAGTTAACAAGAATAGAAATTCTTTGTTATTTTTTTGGTGTTTTTCCTATGTTTTACATCGAAAAAATTAGGTTTAATGTTAGAGTTTAAGGCTGAAATTTAAAAAACTAAAAGTAGAGTGTAATTTTTAATATTTAGGGTTTACAATCTAAAATTTGATAATTTAATTTTTATTAGTGTTAAAGCAAGTTACAGATGATTTTCTATCCCCTTCTCTGTAAATGTCCATCCACTGCATAAATAGTCAAAGCTCAAAATAGTTGGATTTGGCAATCCTCTTGGAGCATGGGAGCTTGTTTCTTCATCCTCTTCATCATCTCTGCTATTCTTTTTGTCAAAATCTCCAATCCTTACACTAAGAGAACAAGTCAGCAGCTTCCCCCAGCTCCGCCCACAATCCCATTCTTCGGCAACCTCTTATGGCTTCTTCTAAAGCCACTGCCCTACGTTAAGGCCCTTTCCCTTCCCTTTCGTGAAAGACATGGTCCTATTTATACCCTGTACATAGGCTCAAAGCCCTTAACCGTTATTGCCAGTCACTCTCTTGCTCACCAAGACCTTCACCGACCGGCCCCTAGCGACGACCACAGACAAATTCCTGAGCCGTGATCAACACAACATCGCCTTGGCGTTCTGTGGCCCACATGGCTCCGCCTCCGCCGTAATCTTACTTCCAACATCATTAGTTCTTCACAGTCAACATCCTTTGCATGTGCACGTAAATGGGTCTTGAATTCACTCATCAACCGCCTCAAGTCTCTCTCGTCATCATCTGATGAACATCATCACGTTGAAGTCAGGAAGCATATACAGCATGCACTCTTTAGTTTGTTCGCTTTGATTTGCTTCGGCGAGAAGCTTGAAGACGAGAAAATCCAAGATATCAAGGACTTGCAGCGACATTTGCAGTCGAGTTTCGACAGGTTCAAACCGCTGAATCTGTTCCCGGGTCTGAGAAAGTTTTTCTTTCGCAAGCGTTGGAAAGAGCTTCGTCAGCTTCGACGAGATCAGGAGAAAGTATTTGTCCCTTTGATAAGAACCAGAAAGGCAATGAGGGAAGAAAGATATGAAAATGGTGAACAAACTGAAGATAATCGTGTGGAGCCTTTCCTCCCGTAAGTCGACACGTTGTTTGTTGTACTTCTTATAGAGGAAAAGAGAAAACTTGAAGAAAAATAAATCGTGACATTGTGTTATGAGTTCTTCACCGGTGGCACCGACACTACTTCCACCCCTCTTGAATGGACAATGGCTAATCTGGTGAAGCACCCGCAAATTCAAGGTGAGGGATTTAAATAGCGTTCGCGGTCGCGTTTTCAGTCGCATCGCGTTTATCGTGATTGCGGACATAACGGATGCCATTGCGATCATTGCAGATGTCACGGTTGTGAATTTTTTTTAAATTCACACAACTTATTGTAAAATATAATAATTATAATTATAATTATAAAAAGTTATTTTTAATGATATTTATAGTATTTTCTAAACAAAAACGAACATAAATTAAAATTGATTAAAAAATATCTATTATAAATTATAATTGTGAGATAGGAGATTAAATTTCTTACGATTTTATCAAAGAGTTCTTTTCCACCAGCAAACTCAAAAATAATATATATATATATTTGTTCTAATGGTCAATACCTAAATTAAAAAATGATCAAGGTAAATATCAACAATGGGAAATTATAATTATAAAAAAAATTCCAACACTTATAAATGGATTTAATTGAAAGAAAATAAGACTTAGAGGCTCAATTAGAAGTTTTGTTATGGATTTGAGAACTTAATTGGAAATAGAATAAAATAAAACATCTTAATTAAACTAAAAATCCTCCTTAAAGGACTAAATTGTAAGAGTACTAAAACCTTTAAGCCTCTCCAAAAATTCACTAAAAATTGAACCCTTCTTCCCGCATTTACCCTTTTAATACTATAACTCCATCTTCAACCCCGAACCCATTCTTTGCAACATTTTTCTCCTCCCTTTTTCATCTCCGAGCACCACCGCGATTGGTCTGAAAACAGGGATAGCGCCCGGCTATCGTCGCGACCAAACGCTATCCCGTTATTTCGCGTCCGCGACTGCCGGCTATTATCGTGATTCCGTCGCCCACCGTGATTTCCTTTGATTGCAGTTTCAGACGGAGACGTGACCGCAATTTCACAGCTGCTATCGCGTTAGCAGAGCGCTATTTAAATCCCTGTTCACGACAAGTTGTTGGAGGAAATCAAAGGAGTTGACTCAGAAGAAAAAGTGGAGATTAAGGAGGAAGAATTGGTTAAGATGCCATATTTTAGAGCTGTTATCTTAGGGAGTTTAAGGCTTCATCCTCTCACCCATTTCCTAATCCCACGTTTTGTGACGAAAGATGTCGTTGTGGGTGGGCTTTCTGTGCCAAAGAATAGTATCGTGACCCTTATGATGGCGGACATGGACCGGAATGGGGACGTATGGGAAAATCTGATGGAATTCAATCCAAAGAGATTCTTAAGCGACGGTGATGGTCATGGAAGTAAAGATTTTGATGTTACCGGAGCGAAAGAGGCTAAGATGATGCCATTTGGGGGAGGGACAAGGATGTGTCCGACATACCGTCTTGCATTGCTTCATTTGGAGTACTTGTTGGCCAACTTAATCTTGCATTTTCATTTTGAGTGTGCACATGAAGACGTGGATTTGACTGAAAAACATGAATTCACAACCGTCATGAATAATCCTTTGCAACTGCAAATGACCCCTAGATTATAATTTCCATCAATTGTCTTGTTTCCACCTATTTACATTTAGCTAAAACGACCACCTTTTGCAAATATAGCTTGGGGTGTGTTTGTTAGCGTGTATTGTTTAGTACAGAAAAGATCAAACAATAGAAAAGACAAGAATCCATTAAACCTTTAAATTTAAAAATTACAAGGGCTAAAGGTCTTATTTAACTAAAATTTAAACTAAAAAGGAACTAAAATGCTATTATATCAAAAATTTAGAGAGAGACAACAACCCCTCTCAACCATTACATGGCTTCATCCCTACTATCGATATTCGATGTTTAAAGTGTTTCTTTTAATATGTCTTATTATTACATTCAACCTTTTATTGACATATGATCTTCTTTCAATTATAGTAAATAATAAAATATGCAACATATGACAAATATATGAACGAACTAAATATACAAAAAAATATTAATTAAAATTTAAAATTTATATGAACATGAAATTCATTATTTAAATTTATTGGATAGGTGTCAACAATCTCTAGAGCAAGTGGTTAAAGTTCTCAGTTAACATCCTCTCCTCTATCTTAAGTTGTAATGACTCGGATTTCGGAGTCGAGTTAACGCAAGCCGTGGGCCTCACCTTTGGGCTGAGTGTTGGGCTTTCGGGAGCCTTTTTGGGCTTGCCTTTGTTGTTGGACTTGCTTAGCTGGAATTGGACTTGGTTTAGGATGAGAACTGTGAGGGGTAATATGGTAATTTCATAAATGGATGACAAAGAGGCTGGTGGTGTTTAATCTTCTGCAGAAATGTGAACCTTATGAGATCATCTTGGTCCTCTTGTCCCCCTTCCCCTTCTACTCTCATTTCTTTACCAAGAACCCAAAGTTCAAGGTCAAATCTTTGAGAGTTTGAGTAAGAATCTCGTTTGGGGCTAGAAGGGAAGTTTGTTCAGCATCTCAAGATCTTTTATCCAATGTAAGATTCATTTGGAATGGTGAGAGAAGATGGTTTTGCTGGGTTGAAGAGAAAGAACGGGAATGGGTTCTTGAAGGCCTTTTCAACAGCTTTAATCCAAGCTTAGTACACTACTAACTCCTATAGTTTCCTGGAAATCATGAAAATAGACATTGTTGCATGTTTATGGTGTCTTGGTTGAGATGAAACCTTGGTTGCTCTTTAATGGTAATTTCAAGATTTGATGTTAATAAGGCTTAAAATTGGTAGAAATCGACCCTAAACACCTTCTATAAATTTTAGGTCGAGTTTGGAGGTTTATTAGTATGAATTGGGGGTTAAAGATGAGATTTTTGAACTCCGTACGAAAGGATCAGTTTTTATGCAGGGCGTACCGGTACGGCTTCCCGTGTATCGGTACCCCTACTATGTTTGAAATTCCAGTAGCTAGTTAGCGTACCGGTACGCAAAGTAGCGTGTCAGTACCACAATTCCATTGAGGTTTGGGATCAGTGTGAGGGTAAGAGTACCGGTACTAGGGTACCAATACGCGGGGAAGCGTATTGGTACAGGTTGTTCAGCTTTTTTTTCGAGTATAATTTGAGTATCGATCCTCGTATAAGAGTATCGGTACCAAGAGGGTCGTACCGTTACCCATATAGGAGTATCGGTACGTACAGAGCAATTTGCCCAAGGAATTAGACTTTGAGTTCAAGGGTTCTACAATTCGAGATAAATGGTCCAAAAGGTTCTCTAAGGTATAAAATGAATAGTAAAATTGAGAAATTGATGTTTTAACCTCGTATGTGAAATAAATGGTTAATAACTTGGTAATTATTTGGGTGAATTATGTGAGTTAGTAAACCATAGGGATCCTAGGTGGATCAAATGATGTTTTATGACAATTAGAGTCTTTGTTGTGTGCTGAAGGAATGCATATATAGTCGAGTCTCTATGACTAGCGAGATGATTAATGAGAATGGCTAATGTTTACTTTCATAACATGTTAACAAGTTGATAAACCTAATGTGGTGGCGTAATAATTGATAGAAACCATGGGGCTATGGTTTTTGGTTAGAGATATGTGTTGTGTAGTAGCTAGGGTTCTTGCTGTGTGCTGATATGACTCCTAGATAGTTGAGTCATGCTGTGTGGTGGGATCTAGGTACCCAGCGATATGTGCTGTAACACCTTGAAGATTTTTGAATAGAGGATCTCGATGCTTAGTGGACGTTGGCCTCATTCGATGATGCTTTATGAGAGATTCCAAGCATGGATATAGGATCCCGATGCTTAGTGGACGCAGGCCTCATCCCTTGAGTATAGGATCTCGATGCTTATTGGACGCGGGCCTTGCTCAGAGTATAGGATCCCGATGCTTAGTGGACGCGGGCCTTGGCTAGAATGTAGGATCCCAATGCTTAATGGACGTGGGCCTCATTTTATATATAACTATTGTTATTTGTGTGATGCTTTGTGGTTAGTGGTATATAATATATATATATATATATATATGTATGTGCTATGTGCGAAATCATACATTCATATTGATACGTGTTTAGGTGGTTACAATAGCTCCATCGTTATCTTTCTATGGCATTATTACATGTTGCATTGTTCTTATTTATAATTTGCATAAAGCGTGGTTGAGTGGCGGTGTATCCACTGAGCTTTGTTAGCTGAGCGTTCGGAATCGTTGTTTTCATTCGCAGGTTTGTAAGTTTGGCTTGTCTGCTTGGGGGAGCACCATCAGTGACAGATTCTAGTGTCTCGTCTCTGCAGAGTACAGTACTTAGGTCTTTGGGCTATGTATTCGTAGGAACCTATTGTATTTTGTAACTCGTATTTGGATTTTAAAATAATCGAGTAAATATTTTATTTATGTAAATTTTTAAAGGAGCTCCATTGTACATGTTTCAATTATTATTTCTATTTTATTGGTTTGAAATCAAATAGATTTTGGAATTTGATAGTGGTTTGGGCTAAACCAGGTTAAAAATTTTATGGTAATTGTTTGGGCTTAAGGCCCAAATGTAACATCCGGGTCGAGAGTGTTACATTTAGTGGTATCAAAGCCTAGGTTTAGCTGGTTCTAGGAAAACCCAGGGTGGTTAGGAGTCATGAATAGGTGTTTAGCGAATACGAGCCCTTGTGTCTAAGTTGTTCTCTTTCAAGACTAGAATCTGGGTGGTGTACCTTGCGTTCGCGAGTGTCGCTGGTTGCGACATTAAGATAAATTCGATCACGGTCGTGAGGGCTGTGATGATGGCTGATTCCTTTGAGGATGATTCTGAGATTGGAGTTACCTCAAACGTTAAGGTTGTGTTATGAAGGAATGAAAAGGTTAAGGGCGTGCCTCCCTCCCATCGTTTGAGAAGTAATCATGGTTATGTGCCGTAAGTTACCTTAAAGCCTTGAGTTCATAGTGAAAACCTTCAATGGCGAGATTTCGCGTGTTGGTGGACGACTCTTATGAGACGAAATTAAGAAGACTTGATTTTAATCGACCAGTGGTGGAATATCAACTGAAGGTCCCTTCATCCATGGAAAAAGGGTCCTTGATGGTAGGGTACCATGTGGTGGGGATGTGGTACAACTGATAGACATGTGTTTCTGTTTAATGTGGAGAGGTACTTGATGGTTATGAGGTTCCAAGTACACTCTTAGTAAGCTGAATGCCTGGGGATTCGAGAGATGTATGCTTGCTACAAATTGATTACAATAATGGTAGGAAGGACATCGTTGAAATTGTGCAAGGCAATACTCGAGTAGGGCTCCAGGATGAATATTTAATAGACTCTGTGGAGTTATCTTTTTAGAGAGTTGTTATGATCTGTAGCGATGTCCCTCTTCGCTAAAAAACGATTGTTTTCGAAGTGTTTGTAATTTTTCGGATATAAAATGTTTATTCCGTGGGGTTTAAAAAAACCGCATTTTTAAAAATTGGAGTCACCACCGGCCACTTAGGTAGGCCGGACACCATAAAACCAGAGATTTAAAAATTATTGGGTTCGGGAGTCGGTTTACGGATAGGGAAGGATTAGCACCCCACACCGCCCAAAATTGGTACTTTAATAATTACCGCTTCATTAATATTAGACTTTCCGGATTAAAGTGACGATTAGTTTAAAATTCGGTTATAATTGCGAATAAATTTTAAGGGCCCCGTTATCCGAGAGTAAACGCCCAACCACTATCACTACGCCTGATACTGGCCCCGTTTACGCTCGGATAAAAGGGCACCGCATTGACAATTTATATCTCGATATGCAATCTCAGTGGCAAAATATAAAACATGGCAAATAATTTAAATGCAAAAAATATTAACATGCCAGAATACTGATCTAACATAAATAAAATACGTAATTAAAACACATATATACATATCAAGCTTAATAGTAGATAAAAACAAATTTGACATGTCACAATAACTAGGCATGAATAAATACGTGTGTGGACAAAAACGTATATTTCAAGAAGACATACATATTAGAAATAAAACACATTTCAACATATATAGAACAATATATTATACATAAAAAGAAGATACACTAACACGTAACCTAAAGGCCAAGAGAACATACAATACCTACAAAAAGTACAAAATATGTTGTGTACGAGCCAACTAGAACATAATATGCGTAATACGAATAACTGAACAAATACATAAAGATACATAATCATCATAAACTTAACACACATATACATAAAAATACAAGGCATATACGATTATAATACGAACATGAATATTTACAAGGAAACAGGACTGAAATGAAAAGAAATAAACATCAGTGGCAGAAATTAAAGGACAATAATATGCAATTTAAGGATGAAAATGCAAACAACACCGAACTTGAAAGGACTGAAACTGTAATTAGACCAAGGGGCAGACCCGAAGTGAAAAATTCAAAAACGCGGGATAGTTAAAGGGGTAATTCTACCATTTAAAAACTGATTCGATGCAATTTAGGGACTGGATTGCAAGATTTTGAAATATAAGGGGGACTGGAATTGTAAATATACCATGCGGCGAGACAGAAATGGAAATATTGAAAATGCGGGGGGATTTATTACGTAATTTACCCATTTCACAAAATAATAACACCTATAAAACCCCCCTTTTTTGGCCGGAATCAAATTTTCCTCATTTATTTCATTTTTCAGTTTTTATAACCAGCCACTCTCTCTCATTTTCTCTCAACTCACCCCTGAAGAACCCAGAATCCAGCGGCCGACCGCCATCTTCTACGCCGCCGGCCGCCGATAGCCGGCGCCGCCGACCCCCAAAAACACACCAAAATGAACCTTCCCTTACCCTCGACACGAATCCGAACTTGGATTCGGAGAAAAAGCCTCTATTCGTCCTAGATCTAAGAAATACGAAACAAAAAAACCTCCTTTTTTGTATTCAACCCAAAACGAAACCAAAAAAAGGGCCTCCCACTCCTTTCAGTTCACCATATTCGGCTTGGGAAAGCCAAAGAGGCTTATCACTGGTGAGGGGAGATCCACAGACGACGATGGTAACGACTATCAACCTTTCCTTTTTTTTATTTACTACGTATATATTTTTTGTATGCATGCAACAAAGTAAAAAAGAGAAGAGTATTACCACTGAATACTGGTTTTTTGTATTTTTTCTTTCGATTACAACTTGGCTTGTTACAAAATGTTTGTTTCATACATATATGCCTGTCTTTTGGTTTGGTACAAGTAATATAATATCTATTTTCAGATCTGGACTGATTACTGACATAATCTTTCTTTTCTTGTCTCTGAGCGCGGTGGTCGGAGACCGGCATGGTGGAAGTATGGTGGCAGTGTGGGGGTTCTGTCTTCGGCCATAAGCGTTCTCGGCCGTTGGATCAGATCTGATCTAACGGCCGGGCTGGCTGGAAGGATGAACGGCCCAGATGAAGCCTCGATTGGTGAAACGGCTCCAGATCGTGACACGTGTGGCTCAGTAGTCGAGGAGTTATAGCGCGAGGGACTCACGCATACGTGGGATATTGAAGAGTCCGCGCGTGGACTGCACGCGCGCGTGGCACTTGAAAGGTCCAGACGTGTAGTGCACGCAGCCGGCTAGATATTTTATCCCTGCTTGATCGTGGCCGTTGGATCAGATCTTGATCCAACGGCCCATAGTTATCTGCACCAAAGTAATTAGAGTTAAATAGGGCTTTTGGGTTTGGGCCAACCAGGCCTTGTAATAATATTAGGCTTGTAATGGACTTGGACTGGCAATTTATTTATTTGGGTTTAACATGTTTTTGGATTTCATTTTATATTAGCCCAATAATATTAATATTAGTTATAACAACAATTAGTAATAATAATATACATACGATAATACATACGTATATACCTATGCAAGCATTAATTAATATAATATACTAGCATACATACATATATAATCATACACATAATTAACATAACATCTACACACATTATCCGTAAAAACAAATACGCTCGTACTAACTATAGATACATGCGTGACACACATACTGTTAATACGTATACATACATAGTTTATAATATATGCACACACACACATTTTATATATATTAGTAACATTTATGCACATAATAAACATATAATATAATATAATACAATGTATACATGCAACACTAGTATACTAATAATTATACTAATATGTATTTACAGACCAGATAAAAATGAGTGATTACAGTTGCCCCTCTTTGCTTGTTCTCATGGAATAGGAACAAAGCAAAGATTTCATAAGCACTCATTTTTATCAGACTTCCCTGTTTGTAGCTTTGGAAACACGTGTTCTTCTGGAACTCTCTGCTCTTCCTTAGTTGAATCTTCAGGCTCGTAAGTTCTTCCTATATAGAGCTTTATCACCTTCCGATCTTGGAGCTACAGGCTCTTCCTATATAGAACCCTTCTCTCTGAAGCCTCGAGTTATGAGTCCCTCCTATATAGAACTTTTCACTTCGAGACAGTAAAGCTTGGAGTCCTTCCTATATAGAACTCTTCGCCTTCAATGCTGGTTTCTCCTATATAAAACCTTTTGCGTTCGTTGATGGATTCTTCCGACGGGGAGTTCCTCCTATATAGAACTGCTAGTCTTCAAACCTTGGAGCCGTCAGTCCTTCCTATATAGAACTTTTGGCGTTTGAAATCTCAGAGCTACAGGTTCTTCCTATATAGAACCTTTCACTCTAAGACGGTAAAGCTCGGAGCCTTTCCTATATAGAACTCTTCGCTTTCGACACAACAGGTTTTCCCTATATAAAACCTTGTGTATCATGGGTGAATTGCTTCGACTGGGAGTTCTTCCTAAATAGAACTGCTAGTCTTCACCCTGGAGCCGTCAGTCCTTCCTATATAGAACTTTTGGCGTCTGAAATCTTAGAGCTACGGATTCTTTCTATATAGAATCTTTTACTCTAAGACATTGAAGCTCGGAGCCCTTCCTATATAGAACTCTTCGCTTTCAAACACAACAAGTTTTCCTATATAAAACCTTGTGTGTCATGGGTGAATTCCTTCGACTAGGAGTTCTTCCTATATAGAACTGCTAGTCTTCACCCTGGAGCTGTAAGTCCTTACTATACAAAACTTTCAGCTTCTGAAGCCTCAGAGCGGAGGATTCTTCCTATATAGAACCTCTCTTTGTAGGCGCTTGGAAACATATGCCTTTTGTATGTAAAACCACTGTCTTCACATTTGGGATTCACACCACGATGGCCACCGATGTCTCTTTGAATCCATAGATACCTGTCTAAGATAAAACAAAATGCTATGACAAATGAATTGACATGCTTCTAATCCTAGTGATGTCTGACTATTCATGATGCATGAGTGTCAATATCTTGGTGGGCTTGTTTTGGTCCTTATTCGATCTCGTTGTTTACTTTCTCCTTTCTCACGGGCGTCGATACCCCACTTCACTATCAGGTTCAACCATTCCAACCTTTCTTTTTCTCCATTTATGACTTGGAATTCTAAAGTGCCCTTTCGGGTTTTCACTTTAGAGAGTTTTTTTTGAAGGGTGCCCTTCTAGGTTTTCACCCAAGAGATCTCTCTTGTTATCTCGCATGCTTTCCTTGAATAGACAGGACATACGCCATTGGTCATCCTATCCGGTTGTTTGCAGCTTTCCACCTTCCCTATCAACAACCATTATGTAGGGAGCTAGAGGGCGGAGTTAACATCATTTTCTTTAATCACCTGCATTTTTAAGGTTAGATCACAGTAATGCTCAGAAATCTCTTGTTTTACTATAAGCCTATGTTAGCTTATTTGCCTGAAATTAACAAGAAGGCAAGGAATGGATGCTCAAAAACACGATTTTATTACGATTAAGGGCTTGGGATATTTTAAAAGAGGTATGACACACATGAGAAAGAAGAAAAGTTAAGTATGAAATACAAGATCCCTCATTATTTTCGATATGAATGATACATGATCCTGTCGACCAGCGTAGAATTTTTTTGCCCAAAGCTTCCTCTTTATGATGTTCATGGGGATACCCTTATCTTCGGATATTCAACTTTTCAATTTACCCGAGCCGCCCTTTAAGGGTTTTCAACTCAGGTCCTCCCTCTGCTTCAAGATGCCGGTTTGGGTTTTTTACTTGAGCTCTCCATTTTGTTCTCTTTTTTTTTTATTTTTTTTTTTTTCTTTTTTTTTTCAAAATAGTATTTCTTATGACATCATAAATTCTGAGGGTTTTCAGCTCGTCTCCATCCATTTCTGTTAGGACTAGGGCCCCTCCTGAGAAGGCCTTTTTTACTACGTACGGCCCTTCCCAGTTGGGCATCCACTTTCTCGAGAATCTTTCTGGATCGGGAGGATTTTCTTAAGCACCAGATTCCCTTCTTTGAATTCTCTTGAGCCCACCTTTTTGTTGTATGCCTGTATCATCCACTTTTGGTACATCTGACCATGACAAATGGCCTTTAGTCTCTTTTCATCAATGAGATTTAGCTGGTCGAGTCTGGCCTGCACCCATTCGACTTCTTCCAATTTTACTTCATTTAAGACCCGGAGAGACGGGATCTCTACCTCGATGGGGAGTACTGCTTCGGTACCATACACCAAGGAGTAGGGTGTTGCCCCCATTTATGTGCGAACGGATGTCCTATAGGCGAAAAGGGCAAATGGAAACTTCTCATGCCAATCCCTATAGGTATTCGTCGTCTTTGCTATGATTTTCTTTATGTTCTTATTTGCTGCTTCCACTGCTCCATTCATTTTAGGACGATAGACTGTGGAATTGTGGTGTGTTATCTTGAATTGAGTGCACACGTCCGTCATCATTTTGTTATTCATTTAGGCGTTGTCGGTGATGACCTTTACGGCAATCAGTATCGACAAATAATCTTCTTCTTTAAAACTTACATCTTTGTAGTCCTTGTGATGTTGGCGTAAGACGCTGCCTCTACCCATTTAGTGAAATAGTCTATGGCGACCAAAAAGAAACGGTGTCCATTGGAAGCTTTCGGATGAATCTGCCCGATGACGTCCATGCCCCACGCCGCGAAAGGCCACGGAGAATTCATGGTGTGTAAAGGTGATGGGGGTGTGTGAATTTTGTCAGCGTAGATTTGGCATTTGTGGCATTTCCTGGCGTAATCGATGCAATCTCCCTCCGTGGTCAACCAGAAATAACCATATATCATAATTTTCCGGGCTATAGACAGCCCGTTGGCGTGCGTTCCACAGAGCCCGTCATGTACTTCGGCTAAAATCTCCTTCGCCTCTCGGGCATCCACACATCTCAGCAATGTCTGATCATGACTTCTCCAATATAGGATCTCCCCATCTAGGACATATCTTGTTGCCATTTTTCTGAGTGTCTTTCTGTCATTGTCGTTTGCCCCTTCTGGATACTTTCGAAGCTTGACATATTGCAAGATGTCATAGTACCATGGGTTTCCATCAATCTCTTCCTGTATGTTATAACAATGAGCAGGCTTTTCAAACGTCCGCATCTCAATGGGCTTCATTTCTGCCCGGTGTTTTTGTTTTAAACATGGATGCCAAGGTTGCCAAGGCGTCGCCATCGATTTTCTTCTCGGGGCAGGTAATTGAAGCTTGACCCTTTCAAACTCTTTGGTGAGCTCTTGGATCAATTCATAATATTTGACCAACCGGGTCTCTGGTTTCCCATTCCCCGCGCAATTGGTAAATTACTAAGGATGAATCTCGAATACTCGAAGTTCCTTAACCTTTCTCTCAATAGCTGAGTTGGTCCCATAACACAAGCTTCGTATTCAACTATATTGTTAGTGCAGAAGAATTCCAATCTGCTGGTGAAAGGATAATAGGCGTCCCGGGAGAAATTAGCTTTGCTCCTATCCCATGTCCGAGGGCGTTAGAGGCTCCACCAAAGTAAAGTTTCCATGATTTATCATTTGAAACCTCTTCATTGGTTGTAATGCACATCAAGTCTTAAATGGGAAATTAAAGTTCAATGCCTCATAGTAAATCAAGCACAACTAGCTAGGAAATCTGCTCGGCACTCCCTTTACGGCTTTACGGTTAACGTATACAATATCAAATTCGGATAAGAGCATACGTCATCGGGCCATCCTTCTGTTAGTCTTTGGCGCTTCCATTAAGAACTTCAATGGGTCTAGCTTGGATATCAACCAAGTAGTATGGTACAACATATATCTTGTCTAAGCCGCTTGGTAGCCCAAACTAGAGCACAACACACTCTCGCTTTGGCGGGTATCGCGTTTCGCAATCATTGAATTTCTGCTTAGGTAATAGATGGCTTGCTCCTTTTTCTTGACTCATCGTGTTGCCCCAATACGCATCCCATTGAATTCTCAAAAGCTGTCGGGTAGAGAATTAATGGTGATCTGATCGTGCGACTAAAATTAGAGCATTTGTCGGTACTTTTTGATCTTTTCTAGGGCTCTTTGACATTCCTCATCCCATACACAGGATTATTCTTTCTAAGAAGTCTCGAAGACCGGGTCACATCGGTCGGTTAATTGGGAAATGAAACGAGAGATATAATTCAACCTCCCTAGGAAACCGTGAACTTTCTTACGAGTGTGGGGTGGTGAGAGATCTGGATGGCTTTCACTTTATCTGGATCGATCTCAATTCCTCTTACGCTTACCACTAACCCTAGAGAGTTTTCGAAGTAACGACAAGGTACACTTGGCAGGATTGAGCCTCAGCTGGTACTTCCGTGGTCTTTGGAATAGTTTTCTCAAGTTCTGTAGGTGCTCTTCCTCTGTTCGGGATTTGGCAATCATGTCGTCGACATATACCTCTATTTCTTTGTGCATCATGTCATGAAAAAGAGTCACCATTGCTCTTTGGTATGTTGCCCCTGCGTTCTTTAGCCCAAACGGCATTACTCGATAACAAAAAATGCCTCACATGGTTATGAACGTAGTTTTCTCCATGTCGTTAGGGTCCATCTTTATCTGGTTGTACCCTGAGAAGCCGTCCATGAATGAAAACCATGAATGTCCTGCAGTGTTGTCAACCAGCGTGTCAATATGTGGTAAGGGGAAGTTATCTTTAGGGCTAGCTCGGTTTAGATCCCTATAATCTACACACATGACTTTCCCGTCCTTCTTTGGTACCGGTACAATGTTTGCAACCCATTCGGGGTATTTGGCTACCTCCAAGAAACCAACATCAAACTGTTTTTTTACTTTCTCTCGGATCTTTAACAACATATCTGGTCTCATTCTCCGAAGTTTTTGCTGTATTGGTTTGCACTCCGATTTTGTCGGCAATTTGTGCACCACAATGTCGGTATTCAACCCCTGGCATATCTTGATAAGTCGGTGAAAACATCCTTGAATTCCTGAAGTAGGGTTATCAGTTCGTGCTTGGTTTTTAAGGAAATCGTCGTTCCTACTTTTATTTCTTTTCTTTCTTCTTCAGTCCCCAAGTTTACAACTTTTGTTTCTTCTTGGTGGGCATAATCTTCCTTTCTTCGTTGGCCACCATTCTCTTTAACTCTTCCGGGACCTCACATTCTATCTCATCATATCCTTCCTCAATTCCCTCTGAGACCTCAGGGCATTCAAAATTCACTCTAGGATTGGATCGGTATCATTCATATCGTCAATCATGAGCGACTGCATTAAATGAGAATAAATTGTATTGGGAAGGAGACGGCTTTATATGAAGGGAATGAACATGAAGAATGCATGAATGAAATAAATGAAACTTTGGTCATTTAGGAAAGTGGGGATATTTTCATGTTAATCAAAAAGTTAACATAGGTGCCCTATACAAGAGATCCCCATTGTTTACGGGCAAAAACAAAAGGTTGATTCGGAGCATTACTACGATCTATTCCTAAAAAACCAGGTAGATCAATGCAACTCCGGTTATCAGTGTTTCCCGGGACGGAGGCGGATGTTTGTCAATATTTTGCTGCCTTGGTCTTTTCGGCTATCATGTTGATGTACATCCCTTCAAATGATTCATTAAGTATTTCTTCTGGTTGAGTACGTCATTTTCCTTAATTGCCTTCTTCAACCTCTTGACTGCATTTGGTAGAACCCTCAGGAGACAAAAGTGGTTTTTAAACTAGGAAAGGACATTGGTCTCCACGGAATGTCTTCTCCTTTAGATTTGGCTTTTCTTTGCTCTTCCTTTCTTTTGTATTCCTCTTTTCTCTGTTGGACACTTGGTTGGTAACCCAGCCCAAAACGATCCTTCTTGTTTATCATATTCTTGGCTCTTAGGTTTCCTTGTAATTTCTTTGACCCTTTTCCTACTTTGGCTCCTCGGCCCAAAGTTTCTCGTGTCATCTTGGTACAATTAGAAAAACTGGGTAGGGGATCCGACTTCCCTCGAAACAAACTTGGCATTCACTAGTTCTAATGCTCGGGCAGGCATTCTATAGCATCTTCATCATTTTGAATATAGGGGCGTCGATGTCACGAAGCAACAATTTCCGATCTGCCTCTATTGTGACCAATTTACAGCCGACTACAAATTTTAATTTCGATGCAATGATGAGGGGACAACTCTGCGTAGTGGATCCATGGTCTTCCCAATAGCGGTGTAAGATGGTTTTATGTCCATCACCACAAAATCGATCACATATTGGTTGGTCCGATCAATAGGGGCACCTCAATTTTCCCCATTGTTCCTCTTTGCGTACCATCAAAGGCTCTTACCGAATTGTGGCGGGGCTTTAGGTGAGAACCATCTATTGGTAGTTTTTGCGGGGTCACCATTGGCAAGGCGTTTCAATGCTGACCCGTTGTCAATCGAGACGCCGGTACTACATACCCTTTGCGGTGGGTTGTGATGTTAAGGGCTTTGGTGGACCCCATTCCTCCTCGGGATCTCATCATCACCGAAGCGTTATATGATTATAAGCGGTGATATGCCCCACTATCATGTCAGATTTGTCACGAAATATCTGGGGTACAAAAGTTTGATTTAGTACTTTCAATAGCGTCTCCGGTGCTTTTTCGAACTCAAGAGTAATTCGATCTTGTGATCTGGCGGTTGCTTTCGTAGTTGTTCCACTACGTTGTACTCGCTATGTCTCAAGAACTTCAGAAATTCTTTGGCCTAGGCCTCAGTTACCGGCTCATTCATCTTTGGGAGAGGTTCTTCTCCAAATATCTGCGTGGGGCTAACTGCTGTATTCTTCCTCTTATCTTTTTCAGCTGCTTTCAAAGCCTCAGAGGAATAACATCTACTGCTCCTTGTGAAATGGCCGGCTTCACCAACGTTTACATCGCTCTGGCTTTGTTGGTCTTTCAGCGTAGGCTCTTTTACCTGACCATGTTCTAGTTTTTCTGGCGTGGTCACATTTACAGCATAATTCCAGGGGATTTCCTGCATATCTTTGAATGGGAATGGGGATGGGGCTGAAATGATGATCCTGGGACTCGTCTTGTTGGTTTCTCCTTGGGAGGCACCTGCATTCCCTGGCCTGTGAGAGATAATAAAAGGTCTATCATTCCCGTATTTAGATTTGGGGCTATCCGTCATATGTACGTCCGACCCCTTCTTCCCCATGGGCTCCTCGAAGAATTCTATTTGTTTTTCATTCATTAATTGTTGTACCAATCTCTTAAACTCGTTGCACTCTTGAATATCATGTCCTTTAGTCTGGTGGAATTCGCAATACACTCCACATCCCTTCTGCCTTGTTATCATGCCTTCGTTGATCACACGGGCCATGCATAACTGTTGAAATACCCAACGTAAAGGAGATTTGATTTCTGACACATCATCCTTAATCCTCCTGGTAAAGTATTCTTCAATAACGTTTACTCCTCTGTTCTCATGATTAGGCAGCGGGTTATTGGCTACACTCAGTTCTTCAAACTTCAATATCCCCGAATCGATTAAATTCTGCACAAGTTTTTTGAAGGCAAGGCAGTTCTCAGTGGGATGTCCAGGGGTACCGCCGTGGTAGTCGCAATGTGCGTTCGGATTATACCAAGAAGGGAAGGGCGGATTGACAGGAGTAACGATGTATGGACGGACCAGGTCTGCTTTATACAACTGGGAATAAAGTTCTGAGTACGAAACAGGTAGGGGAGTGAAAGTTCTTCTCTCTTTCTCTTTTCTAGAGATTCTCTCATCTCTTTGATTCGAGTGTTGGGTTTTTCCCATAGGTGCTTGTGGCTGTGAGACTGTGAAGTTCTTCGGGGTGGTATAAGTGTTGGTGGCGTTTACTTCATTTCTCTTGCTATACTTCCGAGACCCTTCCCCGCCATCAATTCTACCACTCTTAATTGCCAATTCAAGGGACTCCCTAGTCCTGATTAAGTCAGCAAAGCATTGCGTTGTATTATTAATGAGGCGATCAAAGAGTGCCCTTTTTAGAGTATTAACAAATAACGGCATAATTTCATGTTCCGGGAGGGGTGGCTGAATTTGGACGCCCACTTCCCGCCACCTTTTAGGCGTATTGCCGTAGACTTTCGTTGGACTTTGCCCCATATTTTCCAACATAATTCTCTTGGGGTCATATACATTTACATGCTTATATTGCTCGGTAAATGCTCTTGACATATCTTTCCATGTCTTCACATTTGCCTTGCTCATTTGGGTGTACCACCGTAACGCCGCTCGATTAGGTTGTCCCGAAACAATGGATCAGTAGTTTTTCGTCCTTAAGGTAGGCCGCCATCTTCGTGTGAGTACATTGTTATGTGTGCGGAAGGACATGTGGTTCCATCGTATTTGTCGAACTCTGGTGTTTTAAATTTTGGCGGTAGGACAAGATCGGACACCAGACTTAAGTTGCTAGCGTCATTTCCTGATTCCTTCATAGATTGTAACGTTTTGAATTTTTCCTCCATGAGGCGAAACCTCTCCTCCCACTTTTTCTCTACCTCGGTCCTGATCCTTTCAACCATGTTCAGGTCTGGCACTTCCTCTTCATAAAGTGCTTCAGCGTCGAGGGGTTGAGCTTCAGGTGCCCCGATTTGAAAACTAGATGACATTCCTGCAAGGTCGATATACATCTTTCTAGCCGGATTCGGTGCCGCTGGTTGAACCTTGTAGTGAACTGGGGTACCCTCTAGTTCTTGAACGGTTTCTCCTTCCCCTCTTTTTCCAAGACTCTTAGCAAATAATGCGGATATGTCGGATACTATAGATGCTTGCGACTGCGCAATCTGATCACTGAGGCTTCTTTGAGTCTCTTCAAGTCTTGCCTCGAGCTCTTTTTGCCCTTTTTCTAGACTGATTATCCTGTCTTCCATGAGCTTGCTTTGTAACCGGGTAAGGTATGGATGATGAATGATTGCGGGTTAACTACACACAACGCCACAATATTCATAATGTTAATATGGTTACAAGAAAATAAATGCATGTATAATGATGTGAATGTCATGATGCAATGCAAGAATGTGTGCAGATAAGGTACTGATTCCGCTGGTAATCACCTTTTTGAACTACTTCCACGAGAATTAAAGGGTCTAAATTACAACAGAGTTCGTATTACAAAATGAAGATTCTTAATACAAATGACCTAAATACAACACAAAGCCCTATAGATAAGCCCTAGCTCTATCTCCTAATTTTCCAATTGCCCTGAGCAACTTGAGGAACCTGGGAGCTTCTTCCATTTTCGGGACTATGAAAGGTCGGAGTGTTTCAGCCTCGATAGCCAAATCATTCACATGCCTGGCGACTCGCTGTATGTCCACCATCAAGTTTGCGTAATACTGGTCCCTATCCTGTACCATCCGGGCAGCGTCACGCAATCTTTTTTGCCAATAGGTGTCCCCTCCAGCTGCAGCCTCCTCGAACACACTAACTCTTTCCTTGTAATCCTTGACAGTTGCTTCGATGGACTTAATTCGTGCTCGTAACACGCTTACTTCACGCTCTCTTTCTTGTAGCTCAGTGAAACCATTTCTCTGGCAGTATATTCGAAGGGAGTGTTCAACTTCCGCCACCTTCCCTTTTAACTCGCCATTCTGACTTTGGCTTTGCTCCAAACTTTGAACAGTGTCATCGTACAATTTTTGCATCTCTAACAGTCTATTCCGGCTACTCATGGACTTTCTCTTCCATACGACGACGCTTTCTCTCTCATGATGGACAACTTGTTTTCCCTTGTTGATTTCTTGCCTGAATCTTTCCTTTTCTGATCAATGGCCTTCTTGGAGGACCGTTTTTCTTCCTCCATAGCCAACCGGCAGCTTTCTATCTCTTTCTCGGTCGCTCTCTTGCTGATTTTCGTTCTTTTCCACCAAAGCGGATGCCATTCATTCTTTCTCTTTCCACATCTATGAATTGACTCGGCCGCCTTCTCATATTTTTGCTTGTAGTAGAAGGGCATCTTTTTGATAAAGAGCATTCTTGTCGCTCAAATCTGCATTTAATTTCTTCAAGCGCCTAATGATCCCGTCCCGTTCATCAACCTCTAAGCTTGCCTTATAGAGCTCTCTTCGCATGTTGGGTCCATTGGATGTCCATTTTTCTTTTAATTTCTTCAAGTTCATTCCTTAAGATGTCGGCCAGAGGCGGTACAACCTTTGTAAGCTCTCGAGTGACACCGCTGGTCCTTGATCGATTCGGGAATCACATTATTAACCCTCAAACGTCTTCAAAGATCATAGTGCAGGGTAGTCATGTGCTTGTTATCTCCTTCCACCCCCGATCCGGTAACAATGGTCCCGAGCCCTCATGATGGTCTGAATTTTTTCCTTTGAACTCCCTTTTTTGAAAAGAAATTCAGTTTGGCTTAATCCGCGGTATTGGGAATGAACTGTCATGATCCGAACTGTCGAGATACTAAAAGCGGAGCACAGGCGATTCCTCCGTGCAATCCCAACATCATCAGCCAGTTGAAATCACCACAACTGTATAGAAAATAATTAACTTTACCGAGCCATGAGACCCTCCATGCTATGTCTTCGTCTTGAATGTTCCTGAAGAAACTAGTCCACATTTTTGTTTTCAAATCCTCTCGCCATTCATTTGCTAAGTACTCCCTTAAAGGCGAAAAACCTTGGAAGGATATCCCCGGCAGGACCCTCGTTGGTGTCTTCCACATGTGACTCTGAATCCATACCTGTAATAGCTGTGCGCATACTCGAAAATGTCCTTCTTCATGTTTTCGGCTAGCATTTAAAGAAATGAAAGTCTCGACCAAGATTGCTGGTACTGGGTTTGCTTTCCGTTTTACCCGCTCAAACAAGTCCAGAATGGCTATGTCAATGTTCCCGAGTACTCTTGGAAAGATCACCAAGCCATATATTCCTAAGACGAATAGGTCCATTTTCTTTGCCTCGTCTGGATATATCGGTATGATGTCCCGAATACTTTCCCATGCAAAAACTGTATTGTCTCCTCGGATCTGAAGCAGGCCATTAACCCAATCGTCACTCATTCCCGTAAAGGCTTTGAGTTTCGCAGTGTAATTCTGATTCCTCGGAGGCTTCACGTAGATCCAATCTTCCTGAATGTTCTTCTGAATAAGTAAAGCAGTGTATTCTTCTACTGTAGGCATCATGTCCTGCCCATTGAAGGTGAAGCAGCAAAAAGCCGGATTCCAGAACTGGACTATAGCTCGGAGCAGGGGCTGGTTAACCCGAACATATAACAGCTGTGCAATGTCGCCATAACTATCGCAGAACAAGTCTTGTAGTCTTCCGGTCCCATCTTTCCCAAATGCTTTGAAGATCCCATAAGTTGTTATGTTGGAAACTCACATAGGTGTACCCTGCTATTACGCGTTCGTTCGGCGAACTGTCCCCTTGGGTTTTCTGGTTGACCTCTGACCAATGTCTGACTGACCAATTAAGCTCTTCTTTCCTAAGACACCTTTTTTCCATGGTGAAAGACTTTCTGATCGGGCAAACCACTTGATCCAGTACCTTTATGTGATGCAAATGTATGATGTATGAAAAAAACAAAAGTGAAAAGAAAACAAGTCAGTACCAGATAAAATTAATAAATATATAAATAAAAGGACAAAATTAAACAGAATAAACACACAAAACAACCTTATTTATCCCGTCTAAAACCTAAGGTTATCCACATGGCTCTAAAGGGTAGGTTTCTATGTATTCTCTACATGCAGTCTGGGTTCTAGGAGGTACACGAATTGTCCTTGTTGTCCTCTACTAAGGGTAGCAAGGCCCCCGATCATCATCCATTATAGGCTCCTTTCAACCGGGTTCAATTTAGGGGGATCCATTCGCTTATGCCCGTACGAAGGAACGATATCCTTACAAAAGCATAAGGTACTCGAGCCCCGAAGGTACTTGCTAGGCCCATACCGGAGAACGATATCTCCACGAAAGCATTAGCGTTTTCCCCCCACTTAAAAAAATGGGTTTATATGCCAAATTTTAAATGCGTTAAAATAAACGTGCAATTACAACCGAATATTAATTTGATAGTCACTTTAATCCGGAACTTCAAGTATTATTAAAGCGGTAATTATTTTAAAAGCTTGACTCTCATTTGTTTTTTTGAAAAAAACAAAAAATTATCCCCAGCGGAGTCGACATCTATAGCGATGTCCCTCTTCGCTAAAAAAACGATTGTTTTCGAAGTGTTTGTAATTTTTCAGATATAAAATGTTTATTCCGTGGGGTTTAAAAAAACCGCATTTTTAAAAATTGGAGTCGCCACCGGCCACTTAGGTAGGCCGGACACCATAAAACCAGAGATTTAAAAATTATTGGGTTCGGGAGTCGGTTACGGATGGGGAAGGATTAGCACCCCCACACCGCCCAAAATTGGTACTTTAATAATCACCGCTTCATTAATATTAGACTTTCTGGATTAAAGTGACGATTAGTTTAAAATTCGGTTATAATTGCGAATAAATTTTAAGGGCCCCGTTATCCGAGAGTAAACGCCCAACCACTATCACTACGCGCGACATCGCCCCGTTTACGCTCGGATAAAAGGGCACCGCATTGACAATTTATATCTCGTTATGCAATCTTAGTGGCAAAATATAAAACATGGCAAATAATTTAAATGCAAAAAATATTAACATGATGAGAATACTAATCTAACATAAATAAAATACTAAATTAAAACATACATATATACATATCAAGCTTAATAGTAGATAAAAACAAATTTGACATGTCACAATAACTAGGCATGAATAAATACGTGTGTGGACAAAAACACATATTTCAAGAAGACATACATATTAGAAATAAAACACATTTCAACATATATAGAACAATATATTATACATAAAAGAAGAAACACTAACGTAACCTAAAGGCCAAGAGAACATACAATACCTACAAAAAGTACAAAACATGTTGTGTATGCGAGCCAACTAGAACATAATATCGTAATCTGAATAACCGAACAAATACATAAAAATACATAATCATCATAAAAACTTACATGTACACATAAAAATACATGCATATACATAAAAATACAAGGCATATCAGCATACGATTATAATATGAACATGAATATTTACAAGGAAACATGACTGAAATGAAAAGAAATAAACATCGGTGGCGAAATTAAAGGACAATAATATGCAATTTAAGGATGAAAATGCAAACAAGACCGAACTTGAAAGGATCAAAGCGTAATTAGACCAAGGGCGGACGAAATGAAAAATTCAAAACGCGGGATGGTTAAAGGGGTAATTTTACCATTTAAAAAGCGATTCAATGCAATTTAGAATTTGGATTGCAAGATTTTGAAATATAAGGGGACTGGAATTGTAAATATACCATGCGGCGAGACAGAAATGAAAATATTGAAAACGGGGATTTATTACGTAATTTACACATTTCACAAAATAATAACACCTATAAAACATTTTTTTGGCGGAATCAAATATCCCTCATTTCTTTCATTTTTGTTTTTATAACCAGACCATTCTTTCATTTTCTCTCAACTCACCCCTGAAGAACCCAAAATCCGACGGCCGACCGCCGCTAGCCGGCGCGCGACCCCCAAAAACACACCAAAATGAACCTTCCCTTACCCTCGACACGAATCCGAACTTGGATTCGGAGAAAAAGCCTCTATTCATCCTAGATCTAAGAAATACGAAACGAAAAAACCCTTTTTTGTATTCAACCCAAAACGAAACCAAAAAAGGGCCTCCCACTCCTTTCAGTTCACCATATTCGGCTTGGGAAAGCCGAAGAGGCTTATCACTGGTGAGGGGAGATCCACAGATGACAATGGTAACGACTTTCAACCTTTCCTTTTTTTTTACTACGTATATATTTTTTGTATGCATGCAACAAAGTAAAAAAGAGAAGAGTATTACCACTGAAGACTGGTTTTTTGTATTTTTTCTTCCGATTACAACTTGGCTTGTTACAAAATGTTTGTTTCATACATATATGCCTGTCTTTTGGTTTGGTACAAGTAATATAATATCTATTTTCAGATCTGGACTGATTACTGACATAATCTTTCTTTTCTTGTGTCTGAGCGCAGTGGTTGGAGACCGGCATGGTGGAAGTATGGTGGCGGTGTGGGGGTTCTGTCTTCGGCCAGAGGCATTCTCGGCCGTTGGATCAGATCTGATCTAACGGTCGGGCTGGCTGGAAGGATGAACGGCCCAGATGAAGCCTCGATTAGTGAAACGGCTCCAGATCGTGACACGTGTGGCTCAGCAGTCGAGGAGTTATAGCGCGTGGGACTCACGCATGCGTGAGATATTGAAGAGTCCGCGCGTGGACTGCACGCGCGCGTGGCACTTGAACGGTCCAGACGTGTAGTGCACGCGGCCGACCAGATATTTTATCCCTGCTTGATCGTGGCCGTTGGATCAGATCTTGATCCAACGGCCCATAGTTATCTGCACCAAAGTAATTAGAGTTAAATAGGGCTTTTGGGTTTGGGCCAACCGGGCCTTGTAATAATATCAGGCTTGTAATGGACTTGGACTGGCAATTTATTTATTTGGGTTTAACATGTTTTTGGATTTCATTTAAATTAGCCCAATAATATTAATATTAGTTATAACAACAATTAGTAATAATAATATACATACGATAATACATACGTATATACCTATGCAAGCATTAATTAATATAACATACTAGCATACATACATATATAATCATACACGTAATTAACATAACATCTACACACATTATCCGTAAAAACAAATACGCTCGTACTAACTATAGATACATGCGTGACACACATACCGTTAATACGTATACATACATAGTTTATAATATACATGCACACATATATTAATAACACTCATGCACATAATAAACATATAATATAATATAATACAATGTATACATGCAACACTAATATACTAATAAGTATACTAATATGTATTTACAGACCAGATAAAATGAGTGATTACATGATCTTGGTCATTGGTTATTTGTTCAGATAAACAAGCTTGAGATGTCAAGCGTCGTGTTGGAAGCTCAAGGTTTGTAAAGAATTGAACCCTTGGTTGAGAATGATGAACTACCACCTTCATAATGCAGTTCATGCTAGTTGTTGAGTGGCGCGAGACGTAACCAGAAAAGTCGCAAAGAGAGTTATGTTTCTCAAATGGGAGAGGTAATATTATGAATCAAAGAATATTGATTGGTATGAGGAAGAATGACCTGAATGAGCAAATAAGTGGTTAAAAGACACTCGGAGGATTCTGAGGTAGTTGCAAAGTTGTCTTGGAAGTGGTCTTGATTGGAATGTTCTCTTCATAAAGGCAATATGTACGATGTGGCAGAAGATTGTTAAATTGGGAGCTCAACTCGCATTTCTAACAAGGTATATCTTTTGGGTTGAGTCCAAAGAGAAGTACGTCAGTGAGGTTCACTTGGGTGAGATAAAAGACCAGTTCTGGCATTTGGTTCAGAGTGTTAAGACAGAGTTTGAGTATAAATAAGATTCTCTACGATTGAGCCGTTATGCCTACAGTTAGTTGCTACCGAAGAGTAAAGGTGTATGAGGTCTAGACTTGGATTAGAGAACTGCCTATAGGTACATGTAATAGCGGGTTTACTTGGTATATTTTTAGGGTTAGATGATTGTAAGAAGGTACTCAAATAACTTCAGAATGAACGTCGAGTCAGTTTGAGGATTTCATAGGCCTCGTTGTGGGGACCTAAGATATCATGAGATTCTTTTCAGGTTCCGTTGAGAGGTTTCATGCCGAGTGAAGATTAAAGAGAGTTGTTACAGATCAGTTACTGAGAGTTTTTCATAAATCTAGATTAAGGTTTTGTTTAGGGCTCTCAATTTTGCTTAAACGGAGAGTGTTGATTGTTCGGTTGGAGCGTCTCTTTCACCGGTTCATGAGCATTATGGCCAACATCGCCTTAGGGTATGCTGCTGCTTGAGAAAGTTGTCATGAGTGCCAGACATCGGGTTGCATGATAAAAGATTGCCAAGTAATGGATGAGTGTGCATCCGTTCAGTCTCTGAGATCGACTTTTCTTGGCGCAGTCAAGGTTTTTTGTGAGGCGGTACTAGAACATTGTCAGAGTATCATGGTAGGAGTCATATGAGACCCACTGTTAGAGTTATCGCGAGAGCTTTTGTTAGATAGTTTATCGTTCGGTCCATGAATGATAAACTTGCTACCGAGGATGTACCGGATAAGGATGTCTTTTTTTGATTCTTGGTTCGTTGATAACGGTTTTAGTTCTTTTTTTACCGTACCGATGCTTTTCATTGAGGGAGTTTTATGATAAGTTCCTCGAAGTGGATGTCAGTTTAGTACATTGTGGATTTGTAAGTGTTGGTAGGTAAGAGTTTCACTATAGGTAGTGAGTACGGATCGAGAGTAACAGTTCTTGTGAACTCGTTGGACTCACTTTTGGTATAGGTTAGTAGTGTTAGTACGATATGTGGCTTGGGTTCTAAGCAAGAGTCTCAATGTTGGGGTTGTAATGAATCAGTTGTTGGTGATGTGCGTGAAGAATTTTTATCTCTCTAGCTTGTGTGCTGTGTTCATGTGAGAATAGTTCAAGGTGAGCCTCGTGGACTGCAAAATATTCTTAGTTCGCGTAGTTAATGCCGGATTAAGAGTATATGATTTTAAAACGGTGGATGTGTAAGAAAATTTTGGTATGCCCTTTATGAATGAGTGGGCTATCCTCTTGGTAGTGAATTAAAACCCATGATAGGAGATACGTCGAGTTCGGTAATTGCATCTATCACCTTATAGTTTGGCATCAACAGAACTTCTTGCATAATGACTCCTTGGAGGAGATTTTTTGCGGAAGGTGTCGCCAATGGATTCACCTTGGGATGTACGTGTGTTGGTATGACAAGACGTAGAGGCGTTGATTGTTGTGGGCTAATGTATAATGATTGAGGATCGTTGCCTATTCTTTAGGGTTGATAATCTTGCTAATGTTGAAGAGTTCTAAGATTCTATAAGGTCGTTGAGAGGTTGGGCCTTGTAAATCGAAGGTTTTTGGGAAATTGTAACAAGGATTGTGTTTAATGCAATGGTTGGGCTCACATGGGTGTTGTTATAAACTCAAGTTTAATGTTTTAAGGGTTGCTTTATCGGGTATAAGGTGGATTGTTTCCTGTATGGTAATCAGTGAGAAGTTCCTCTGAGTAACTTAGTTGAAATGTGAGCTTTTGGCTATGGTGGAGTGGAATTGGATCCTCGTATTATAACGGATTTTATTGAAAGAACCTCTTTGAAAATTTTTGAGGGCTTGTTAAAGTTTTACCATAATCGTTAGTAAGAATTAGGTGGTTGGCTTAGAAGAGGATGTTCAGACCGTTGAGGATAGTTTCGTGGATTCGAGCCCTGATAGAGCTTGTTTGTGGTAGCAGTTTCCTTTTAGAACCAAAGTAGCTCGGTTGGTGGAATCGTTTGATCATGGATTCGTTTCTGTTTTTGAAGAAGTGGGTTCAGATAAATGAGGTGTTAAGCTCTGTCTTAGTTTACCAAGTCGATAGAGAAGCTGTTGATTTTAAGATAGTTTGGCGGTAGAACTTGATTGATAGAGTTCGCCAGTTCTTGAACACGTGAATCATGATGTTGTTAATAGTTGAAGATGTGCCCGGTAATGTACCTTCGAAGAAATGTCGTGTTCTGAACTCAGAAGATGGTTGAGTTTGAGAGTTGAAAGTGCGAGAAATAGAAAATAGGTTGGTATCTATGATGCGATGCCTTTCGGAGTGAGTTCGGTAGAGCAATGTCTGATAGTGCTGTTGTGGTTATCCATTGTCGTATTGCTCTTAGGTTTGTTTAAGTTTAGCTCTGGATGTTGAGAATGAATCGTTGAAGAGTCTTGTATAGAGTTAAGAATTTATGTTAAAAGTGTTGGATATTAAAGCATTGTGGAGAAAACCTAAGGTCGTGTGGCATGTGTGGTCGAGAGGATGGTTAGATCTTCAACAGTTGTATCTCCTTCCCTCGATTAAATTTTGAGGACAAAATTTTTTTAAAGAGGAAAGAGTTGTAATGACTTAGATTTCAGAGTCTAAGAGTCGGGTTAACCTGAGGCGTGGGCCTCACCTTTGGGCTGAGTGTTAGGCTTTCGAGAGCCTTTTTGGGCTTACCTTTTTTGTTGGGCTTGCTTAGTTGGAATTGGGCTTGGTTTAGGATGGGAATTGTAAGGGGTAATATGGTAATTTCATAAATAGATGACCAAGAGGCTGGTGGTGTTTAATCTTTTCTGCAGAAAAGTGAACCTTATGAGATCATCTTGGTCCTCTTATCCCCTTCCCCTTCTACTCTCATTTCCTTACCAAGAACCCAAAGTTCAAGGTCAAATCTTTGAGAGTTTGAGTAAGAATCTCATTTGGGGCTAGAAGGGAAGTTTGTTCAGCATCTCAAGATCTTTTATCCAATGTAAGATTCATTTGGAATGGTGAGGGAAGATGGTTTTGCTAGGTTGAAGAGGAAGAACGGGAATGGGTTCTTGAAGGCCTCTTCAACAGCTTTAATCCAAACTTAGTACACTACTAACTCTTATAGTTTCCTATAAATCATGAAAATAGACATTGTTGCATGTTTATGGCGTTTTTGTTGATATGAAACGTTGGTTGCTCTTTAATGGTAATTTTAAGGTTTGATGTTAATAAGGCTTAAATTGGTAGAAATCGACCCTAAACACCTTTTATAAATTGTAGGTTGAGTTTGGGGGTTTATTAGCTTGAATTGGCGGCTAAAGATGAGGTTTTTTGAACTCCGTACGAAAGAATCAATTTTTATGCAGGACGTACCGGTACGGCTTCCCGTTTATTGGTACCCCTACTATGTTTGAAATTCAAGTAGCTAGTTGGTGTACCGATACGCAAAGTAGCGTATTGGTACTATAATTCCTTTAAGGTTTGAGATCGGTACGAGGGTAAGAATACCGGTACTAGGGTATCGATACGTAGGGGAGCGTACTAATCAGATCTTTTTTCGAGTATAATTTGAGTATCGGTACTCGTGGAATAGTACCGGTACTAAAAGGGTCGTACCAATGCCCATATAGGAGTATCGGTACGCGCAGAGCAATCTGCCCAAGGAATTAGACTTTGAGTTCAGGGGTTCTATAATTCGAGATAAAAGGGTAAAATGGGTTCTCTAAGGTATAAAATGAATAGTAAAACTAAGAAATTGATGTTTTAACCTCGTATGTGAAATAAATGGTTAATAACTTGGTAATTATTTGGGTGAATTATGTGAGTTAGTAAACCATAGGGATCCTAGGTGGATCAAATAATTTTGTGTGGTAATTAGGGTCATTGCTGTGTACTGAAGGGACGCCTATATAGTCGAGTCTCCATGACTAACGAGATGATTAATGAGAATGGCTAATGTTTACTTTCATAACATGTTAACAAGTTGATAAACCTCATTGGGTCGCGTAATAATTGATAGAAACCATATGGCTATGGTTTTGGGTTAGAGATGTATGATGTGTGGTAGCTAAGGTCCTTGATGTGTGCTGATATGACTATTAGATAGTTGAGTCATGTTGTGTGGTGGGATCCAGATACCCAGCGATATGTGTTGTAACACCTTGAAGATTTCTGAATAGAGGATCCCGATGTTTAATGGACGCAGGCCTCATTCGATGATGCTTGATGAGAGATTCCAAGCATGGATGTAGGATCGCGATACTTAGTGGACGCGATCCTCATCCTTTGAGTATAGGATCCCGATGCTTAGTGGACGCGAGCCTTGCTCAGAGTATAGGATCTCGATGCTTAGTTGACACGAGCCTTGCTCAAAATGTAGGATCCTGATGCTTAGTGGACGCGAGCCTCATTTTATATATAACTATGGTTATCTGTGTGATGCTTTGTGGTTAATGGTATATATATATATGTATGTATATATGTGCTATGTGTGGAATCATATATTCATATTGATACGTGTTTATGTGGTTACAGTAGCGCCATCGTTATCTTGTCATGGCATTATTACATGTTGCATTGTTCTTATTTTATGATTTGCATGAAGCATGGTTGAGTGGCGGTGTATCCACTGAGCTTTGTTAGCTCAGCGTTCGGAATCGGTGTTTTCGTTCGCAAGTTTGTAGGTTTGGCTTGTCTGCTTGGGGAGCACCATCAGTGACAGATTCCAGCGTCTCGTCTCCGCAGAGTACAGTACTTAGGTATTTGGGCTATGTATTCGTAGGAACCTATTGTATTTTGTAACTCGTATTTGGATTTTAAAATAATTGAGTAAATATTTTATTTATGTAAATTTTTAAAGGAGCTCCATTGTACATGTTTCAATTATTATTTGTATTTTATTGGTTTGAAATCAAATGGATTTTGGAATTTGATGGTGGTTTAGGCTAAACCAGGTTAAAAATTTTATGGTAATGGTTTGAGCTTAAGGCCCAAATGTGACATCTGGGTCAAGGGTGTTACATAAGTTGTGGGTTCGAAACCCATTATGAGCAAATTTCTCTTCTAGGTAAAAAATTGTTCAAAAAAGAGTCATTGTATAGGTTAAATATGCAGAAAATGATCTAACATTTGTTAAATTTTAACTCAGAATTTTAATACCTTTAAGAGGACAAAAATTCTCGCCCTTTTCGATGCATCTTTCATGCCCCAACATTAAAAATTTAAATTATAAGTCATAACCTTAAATTTTGAATCTCAAATCATAAACCCTAAAATCTAAAAAATATACCCTACCTTAATTTCTTAAATTCTAACTCTAATCTTAAACATTAATCCTAAACCTTAAACCTCACCCTTTTTCGGGGCTATTTCCATGCTCCAACACTAAAAATTTAAACTATAAGTCATAATTCTAAATTTTAAATCCCAAATTATAAACCCTAAACTCTAAAAAATCTACCTTACCTTAATTTCTTAAAGTTAAACTCTAATCTTAAACATTGATCCTAAATTTTAAATATATTTTTTTAGTGTAAAACATAAAAAGATATAAAAAAGAGTAAAAAATTTTCTTTTTCGTTTAAAATACAGGTAATGCAAAGCATCCCATGGGGTGTTGGGCCGTTAACACTAACTTTGATAAAGTTTTAAATTATGGAGATATTTGCATTAAATTTTAAGGTGAGGCACCTTTAAGATACGTTTAAAATGAGATAGCTTTAAATGAATTTTTATTCAATTATTAAGAATTTGTATAATTATATAATTTTTTATAATTTACATAAATTCTTATTAAAATGATAAGAATTTAGATTATAATACAAATTCTTACGTAATAAAAATTTTACACAAATTCTTACTCAAGTAATAAAAAAATTATATAATTATATAACTTTTTACCCAATTAAAAAATTTTAATTTTATCTAAATTATTATTCTGTCTTATATAAATTCTTATTAAATTGAGAAAACTTTATGTAGAATCATATTTTTATCGACTGCCTTGCATTAACATCTCCCGTTTAATTATAAAGTTTATTTTGATATAATTATTGCTTTGGTACGTATTCCATCACATCATTGCTTTAGTTTAACAGTCATTGAAATGATGGACTTTTAATGCAGGGTGATGCTAGGCGGCGCCATAATTAAAAGGTTAGATAAACTACATAAATAACCGTTTAATTATAAAGTTTATTTTGATATAATTATTATACTTTTAATTTTATTAATATAATTATTCAATTATTTAAATAGTATCAATTAAGTTAATTATTATTAAAATTTAACAAAAAATAATATAAATTTATATAATTATATATTTAATTTTTATTACTTATTGACTATATCAATTTAATTTTAATTTTAATTTAATAAAATAAAAATTTATTTTTCTCCTTCAGATTGTTGACCGTCAAGTTTTTCACTTGTGGAGGAAAATAGTGTTTTGCCTTGGACGGGATTTGAACTTGTGTATAGATAGAGAGTGTAAGACGACCTTACCACCGAGCCAACTTTCAATAATATGAGACTATCTACAACATATATAGTATATCTAATGAATGAATTAAGAATTGGATCACAGCGAGAGTTGACTGTGCAACCTTCCTCTGTTTGCTTCCCTCTTAGTTGAATTAAGAATTGAATTACAGCAAGCATATATTCTAACCACTTAAAAAGGAAAATTCTCTTCATTTATTACATTAACCATTGGCTTTGAATCTTGGTTACTTTCCCCAATGTCTATGGTTCAACCATTGGTCTGTTATATCCCCTTATTTATACACCATGGCCTAGTTCAGTAGCTTATATCTGTTAGTGCTCTATCAAGCTTTAGTTACAGTCACGTGTAACCCCTAAATTTAACCTAATTTTTTAGATTAAATCTTAGGAGTTAAGTTTGAAAAACTTGTCCATCAAAAAACACATTTTAAGTTTACTTGTTTATGAAACAAAATTATTATTTAATAATAATAATTAACGTAAAATAACTCAGTTAACGATGAATCACGGACATTAAAATATATCATGAAAATTCAATAAAAATATCCGAATTAATTCATAAATGTATGTTGAAACAAAATTCCCATTTAAATGTCTCAAATGTCTGAATTACAAAATGTTCCAAAATATTTTAAAACATTAATCTGAATAATTGAAAAGAGTTTATACTGAATAATAAAATATCCAAGTAAAATGTGAGAAGCTCCAAGTACCGAGTCGCCTAAACGAGTCTGAGTATCTAAAAGAATAACTATGGGGTGTAAGCTAAAGAGCTTAATGTGTCTCTAAAATGCAAGCAACACAAAAACAAAACAATTTTTTTTATTTTCTACTAAAGGCTTTTCATAATGCAAAATAAATCCGATAAATCCAAATCATAATGTTATGATGTCCGATGCATGACTCAATACCCGACAATCTGATATCATACAGAGTGGAGGTTGCCCTCGCGGAGTGGAGGTTTCCCTCGCCAGAATGGAGGTTTCTCTCAATTTTTTCGAACACAATTTCGATCCCATGACACATGATAAGATTTGTAAAATCATAAATCTGAATTCTTACGAGTGTCTCATTTTTTAAAAATCAAAAGCTTAATTTAAAAACACAATTTAATATGCCATGTATGATGTTTCAAAACATTCTCGAATTAGAATTAATCAGACAATAAATCAAGCAAGACTCAAAACATTATTTCACAGTATATAGCACAGTAAAAAACACACAAATATATGGCACAAGAAGAGACGCACCTTAGCAAGCAGTAGCTCTAATGCCGAGCAGAACGCGCCTCACGCTCAGGTCTATTTGAATCGGAACCTACGATGATAACTCTATATTAATAACCAATTATAACACTAAGCCACCACTAAAAACATAAAAACAGAACCGAAGGCATACTCACTTAAAGGCCTCGAAGAACACGTACAATTGATCTGAACAGAATGAGGTGGTAACTTATCAGACTCGGAGACGATACCTGAATACGAGAATAATTCGAGTTAATTCGATACTCAATTCTTCTGAAATTACAAAGGTACAAATTAATCGCAACTAACAAAATGGAGCTTCGGGTTTGAATTAGACAAAACGGGCAGCGAATTCGGACTCAGGACATCGAATAAGGTCAAGATGAAGGTTTTTTAAAAAAGTCAACTTTGGGTCAAAAGTCAAAGTCAACCCTAGTCAAAGTCAAAGATCAAAAGTCAAGTCTAGTCACACTGGTCAACTTTGGTCAAACTGGTCGGACTAGTCAAACTTGTTAAAGCTGACATCATCAAGGTCAATGCTGACGTCATCCGGTCAATGGGTCGGGTCGAGTTCGGTCAAAGGTTGGATTCGGTCAAGAGTCAAAACAAGTTCTGTCGGTTCGGTTCACCCATCGAGGTCAGTTCAATTCATAAAAAAGCTGGTTCGGTCTGGTTTCCTAATCTGGTTCGGCTTCAGCAGATTACTGGTTTGGGTTCATCTTACTCAATCGATTCAGATTTGGGCTCCCCAACTAAGCCATTCACTGCACTCACACACACGGGCCAAACACCAAGCTCAATCTACATTCCACACTCATAGCCCAACATCCATACCATACACACATGCACAACCCAACAGCCCAAACACTCTCACACACATGCACCACCCAACAAGCTTAAACCCGTTTCCCCCTTTATATTAGTTGAAATTAGGGTTTTCCCCTAATACTCCATACAGCGGCGGCAAAGGAGATATTAACGGCGACGGTGGCAAATAGGTGCTGCCAGCGGCGGCAAACAGCTGCTGCCAGAGGCGACGACTCATCGACGGCCCTCACCAGAAGCACAAAACGATAACATAACGCTCATTCGCGACCACAACACGAACAAAATCCAAAATAACCACAACCCACAACTCAAAGACAAACACTAATTTATAGCCATAACCATGGCTTTAAGACATACCCACACACAACCGGAGAACAAGACAGAGTGAACGGCCGAACAGATGAAGCGGCGGCAGAGCAAGATATAATATGAGGAGAATAAGGGAAAGTCGAACGGTTCTTACTCCGATATCTCACAATGGTGGTCGATAAGGGATGGCCGAAGGTTGGGGTTTGCTCAATGGACGAAGTTGGTCACGATGGTAGCGGCAAAGAGCGGAACAGACGAAGGAAGTAGTTCCGGTGAGGCTTGATCGAAGAACGTATGAAAGAGGGTGAGGGTTTATTTTCAGAGAATTGAGAGGGTGAGGGTGACTGTCAAAGTAAAAGAATTCGAATAGGGTGTCATATGCTGATAAAAGAGTTTAAATACTCGGTACAAAAGGGTAAATCACATGGGAAGCCACTGGATTGAATGAAAGTTCACAAACGAGCACCCAACTTTTCCTAATTTACAATTGGACCCCGATTTTCTGAATTAAGCCTCAAAATTCTAAATTTTCACAATTTAATACATTTACCAAAATTAGGGTTTCACTTTAAAAATTCTCAATTGTTAGGGTTTTTAATTAAGGATTTTAGAACTAGGGTTTTTAAATTAGGGCAAAAATTTAGGGTGTTACAACTCTCTCTCCCTTAAAATAAATTTCGTCTCCGAAATTTTCAGACTAACAACAGATTCCCAACCTAACCGGCACATTCTTATTCTTCTTAGTTCTAAATTCATAATCCATTATAACCAAAAATAAGAACTGAACACATCAAAAATGTACCTGCCATGTCATCGTGCATATCATCATATCCAATATGAGATCCGGTCAAATATACTGAACCTGGTTGTCTAGCCTCTGATCTAACTGATCCACCTCTTTGAGCATATCTACCTCTACTAGCGGCACCAGAAACAGCTGACCCAAGCTGCCCTCTACCTCTGTGAGGTGCATGAACTAATGCATGTGCCTGACTCTATATGGATGAATCAATAGGTGAACGCGAACAATTCTTTAAGTAATGCTCCTAAGAACCACTTCTAAAACACGCTCTGCTCATCAATCTGCACTTTCTGTTATGCTTCATATTGCAATAACCATATAGAGAAATAGGTCGACGAACTTTTGAACTACCCAAGCTACCAGGCATAATTGCTTGTACTGCAGGTCTCACATTTCGATGACTATGAGGAACAGACTCATCTCTAGGCCTCTTTCTAAGCAAGTTGACAAAACTATGTTGAGCAGATGGGTCCGATTGCTTCTCGGCTTGACTAGCATTCTGAAGTTCCTCATCTTTCATGAGTGCAGCTTTCCTCTCAACAGTCTTAGCTCGACCAACTAGCTTGTTGAACACCTTATCATGATGTGTAGCAACTTCTCTTTAAAGCGGTAAACGAAGCCCACCCAAAAACCACTTACACTTATCTTTTTTGGTCGCAACTAACCTCGAAACATACTTGGCCAACCTCTAAAACTCTATCTCATAGTCATTTACAGACATGACATTCTGCTTTAGATTTATAAAATCATCGCGACACTTTGCGAAGAACTCGGCTCCCACAAATCGATCCTGAAATACCTGTCAAAAAAACTCCCATATGACCTGACTAGATAGAACAATGTCTACCACAGACTCCCACCAATTTTGTGCTTCACCCTCTACTTGTGATATATCGGCCCTCAATTTCTGATTGATAAGGTAATCCATCCCAACAAACAAACGTTGCAACTTTTTTAGCCAATACTCGGCATCAGCTAGATGTTTACCAGTTTTACCCTCAAACAGTTTCATCCCAGCAGCTAAAAATTATGTAGATATGGTTTTCTCAAACCCTCTAACTTGCGGAGATAACGCAACAACTCTCGGTGCACCATGGCGCTATTTGGCTGAATTGTCTCAACAACATCAACATCATGTGAGCCATCGCTCCCAACTTGATATCCTCTCATCAACTCGTCCTCATTAATCGATATCTCATTCTGATTTTCTGTTTGACCAACAAAAGGCATATGATCACTACCAGAAGCGGTGGTACAACCTTGGCCACAACCGCTCAGAAAGCTAGAACCCTTACTCGGTGGCATAATAGACTATCTACAAAAGGTAAGAGCCTAAAGTCAGATTCAGTACTAGAGTTTTGGATTTTAAAACACACTAAAAATGGTAAAGTCAAAATCACATAATACAGTAGTACATTTTTCAAAAAATTCTCATTTATCCCAAAATATTTCAAATGCATGCAGAAGTCAAAAATATTTTAAAACTAAATTTTGTGAGCCTCACAGTCTGAGAGTTGAACCGGGCTCTGATACCACTAAATGTAACCCCCTAAATTTAACCTAATTTCTTAGATTAAATCTTAGGTTTACTTGTTTATGAAACAAATTTATTATTTAATAATAATAATAATTAACGTAAAATAACTCAGTTAACGATGAATCATGGACATTAAAATATATCATGAAAATTCAATAAAATATTTGAATTAATTCAGAAATGCATGTTGAAACAAAATCCCCATTTAAATGTCCCAAATGTCTGAATTGCAAAATATTCCAAAATATTTTAAAACATTAATCTGAATAATTGAAAAGAGTTCATACTGAATAATAAAATATCTGAGTAAAATGCGAGAAGCTTCAAGTACCGAGTCGCCTAAACGAGTCTGAGTATTTGAAAGAAGAACTATGGGGGTGTAAGCTAAAGAGCTTAATGTGTCTCTAAAGTGCAAGCAACACAAAAACAAAATAGTGTTTTTATTTTCTAATAAAGGCTTTTCAGAATGCATAATAAATCCGATAAAATCCAAGTCATAATTTTATGATGTCCGATGCATGACTCAATACCCGACTATCCGATATCATACAGAGTGGAGGTTGCCCTCGCTAGAGTGGGGGTTTCCCTCGCCATAATGGAGGTTTCCCTTACTTTTTCCGAACACAATTCTAATCCCATGACACATGATATGATTTGTAAAATCATAAATCCAAACTCTTACGAGTGTCTCATTTTCTAAAAATCTGATGCTTAATTTAAAAACACAATTTAATATGCCATGCATGATGTTTCAAAACATTCTCGAATCATAATCAATCAGACACTAAATATATGGCACAGGAAGAGACACACCTTAGCAAGCAATAGCTCTAATACCGAGCAGAACGCATCTTACGCTCAAGTCTAGCTGAATCGGAACCTATGATGATAACTCTATATTAATAACCAATTCTAACACTAAGCCACCACTAAAAACATAATAACAGATGCGGCAGCCCTCACCAAAAGCACAAAACGATAACATAACGCTCATTCGTGACCACAACACGAACAAAATCCAAAACAACCACAACCCATAACTCAAAAACAAACACTGATTTATAGCCATAACCATGGCTTCAAGACTTACCCACACTCAACCGGAGAACAAGACAGAGTAAGCAGCCATACGGATGAAGTGGCGGCGAAGCAACAAACAATATGAGGAGAATAAGGGAAAGCCGAACGATTTTTACTCCTATCTCTCACAAAGGTGGTCGATAAGGGATGGCCGAAGGTTGGGGTTTGCTCAAGGGACGAAGTTGGTCGCGATGGTAGCGGCAAAGAGTGAAACGGACGAAGGAAGCAGTTTCGGTGAGGCCTGATTGAAGAACATATGGAAGAGGGTGAGGGTTTATTTTCAGAGAATTGAGAGGGTAAGGGTGGCTGTCGAAGTAAAAGAATTCGAATAGGGTTTCATATGCTGAGAAAAGAGTTTAAATACTCGGTACAAAAAGGTAAATCACATGGGAAGCCACTGGATTGAATGAGGGTTCGCAAACGAGCACCCAACGTTTCCCGATTTATAAATTGGACCCCAATTTTTTGAATTAAGCCTCAAAATTCTGAATTTTCACAATTTAATACATTTACCAAAATTAGGGTTTCACTTCAAAAATTCCCAATTGTTAGGGTTTTTAATTAGGGATTTTAGAACTAAAGTTTTTAAATTAGGACAAAAATTTAGGGTGTTACACATAGAACTGTTTAAAATTGAACCATTCAGTCGCCTTCATTTCCATTTTACCCATCATTCTCTTCACTCGTTGTGGTACGTAAATTCCTTTATATACATATGTTCTTCTAGGTGTTTTGTTATTGAAAATTCAGTTTCTTTCGTCTTTATTTATGTTATTGGATGCAAGATTTATGATTAATTATCGGAAGAGGAAGGGCTTAGATTTCCATGAAAGTCTCATTACCGAGTTCATTAACAAGTTGAAATTAACCAACAGTGTTATCCCCAATGCCGATCCGTATACCCTCAACTAGCAGGGAAGAAAACAGAGGAAAGTTGCACAGTCAACTCCGGCTGTAATCCCAAATCTTAATTTAATCATTACATATATTATATATGTTGTAATTCATGTAACAGATTGACAGTTAGCTTAAAGCTGACTTACACTCTCTAGCTATACATAGTTTCGAAATCCTGTCCGAGGCAAAGCATTTACCTTTATTTAATTTTTTATTTATTAAATTAAATTTAAAATTAGGACCAAATTGATAGAATGTGTAAGTAATATGGACTAAATATGTAATTACACAAATTTGTGTTAACTGCCACGTCACCCTCTCTATTAGGTTTTAACGGTAAGTGACTTGATTGATACCATTTAAATAATTAAGTGGTCTATTGACAAAATTAAAAATATAGTGGTCTATTGACAAAATTAAAAATATAGTGATCATATCAAAATCAACCCCATAATTAGGTGGTCATTTATGTAGTTTACCCTAAAAGGTTTAATGGCACCAATGACCTCTAAAATCTAAAGTAAATATATTTTATTGAATCGCCTCTTAAAAAAATTTCAAGACGATTTATCTCCTAAAGTTTAAATCATGACATCAGTTGTCCCTTTTCATTAACTTCCGTAAAAAAAATATGGACCAATTATAAAGCGCCACATGTCATTTTATTAACAAAAAAAATTAGCCAACTTTAATAAAAGGGGTAAATCGCATGTTAAGTCTATTAAATTTTTATTTTTATTCAATGTAGTCATAGAAATCTTTTTTAACCGGAATTGACCCAAATTTCTTTCCAATTTTTATAATTTAGTTTAATATTTTTAACATGATATTTTCGTTCAATTAAGTACTTAAAGTCTTTATTTAACCCGAAATTAACTCTTAGTTCTTTATAATTTTTATATTTATTACAATACTTTAAATAAAATAAATTTTTGTTCAATTTAGTATTAAAATCTGTATTTAACCCGAAATTGACCCCTATTTCTTTATAAGTTTTATAATTTAGTCCAATATTTTAAATATAATCATATTTTTATTCAAATTAGTGCAAAAAATCTTTATTTAACCCGGAATTGACCCTAATTTTTTTCTATATTTTATAATTTAGTTTAATATTTTAAATATAATTACATTTTTGTTTATTTTAGTCCTAAAAATCTTCATTTGACCTGAAATTAACCCAAATTTCTTTCTAGTCCTTATAATTTAATCTAATATTTTAAATATAATTATACTTTTGTTCATTTTAGTCCCTAAATTATTTATTTAACAGAAATTGACCCCAATTTCTTTCTAATCTTTATAATTTAGTCATATATTTTAAATATAATTATATTTTTATTCAAATTAGTCTTAAAAATCTTTATTTAACTCGAAATTAACCCCAATTCCTTTCTAATTCTTATAATTTAGTCCAATATTTCAAATATGATGATATTTTTGTTCATTTTAGTCCTAAAAATCTTTATTTAACATGAATTTGACTCTTATTTCTTTCTAATTCTTATAACTTAGTCCAACATTTTTAATATAATTATATTTTTGTTTATTTTAATCCTAAGAATCTTTATTTAACTCGAATTTGACCCCGATTTCTTTCTATTTTTAACTTAGTATAATATTTTTAACATGATGATATTTTTGTTCATCTTAGTCCTAAAAATTTTTATTTAACATAAATTAACCCCAATTTCTTTTTAATCTTTATAATTTAGTCCAATATTTTAAATATAATTATATTTTTATTAAATTTATTCCAAAAAGTTTTTATTTAACCCAAAATTAACCCATATTTTGTTCTAATTTATATAATTTAATCCAATAGTTTAAATATAATTATATTTTTTTGTTCATTTTAATCCTAAAATTAGAAAGAAACAAGGGTCAATTTCTAGTTAAATTAAGATTTTTATGACTAAAATGAACAAAAATATCATAATATTAAAAATATAATTATATTAAAATTATTGGACTAAATTATAAAAATTAGAAAGAAATCGGAGTTAATTTTGGGTTAAATAAAGATTTTTAGGAATAAATTGAACAAAAATATAATTATATTTAAAATATTAGGCTGAATTATAAAGATTAGAAAGAAATTGGGGTTAATTTCAGGTTAAATAAATATTTTTAGGACTAAAATGAAAAAAAATAATTATATTTAAAATATTAGACTAAAGTATAAAGATTAGGAAGGAATTAGTGTTAATTTGGGGTTAAATAAAGATGTTTTGGGGACTAAAAGTGAACAAAAGTACAATTATATTTAAAATATTGAAGTAAATTATAAAAATTAGAAAGAAATTGGGGTTAATTTCAAGTTAAATAAAGATTTTTGGGGCTAATTTAAACAAAAATATAATTATATTTACAATATTGGACTAAATTATAAAGAAATAGGGGTCAATTTTGCGTTAGATATAGTTTTTAGGACTAAATCGAACACAAATATAATTATATTTAAAATATTGGATTAAATTATAAAAAATATAAAGAAATAGGGTTTAATTTTGGGTTAAATAAAAATTTTAAGGACTAAATTGAACAAAAATATCAATATTAAAAATATTGTACTAAATTATAAAAATTAGAAAGAAATTTGGGCCAATTTCGGGTTAAATAAAGATTTCTAAGACCAAAATGAACAAAAATAAAAATTTGATAGACTTAACGTGCAATTTACCTCTTTTATTAAAGTCTGGTTTTTTTAATAAAGTGACATGTGGTGCATTCTGATTGGTTCATGAATTTTTTTAACGGGAGTTAATGATAGGGGCAACTAAGGTCGCAATTTAAAGTTTAGGGGTAAAATATCTCAAAAGATTTTAGGGGGTAACTCGGTAAAAAGTGTATACTTTAGAAGTCATTGGCGTCATTAAGTCTAATTAAATTGTTAAGTTTTTTTTATAATATTTGAGGTTTCGTGTTTTCATGACAAGTTTCGGAACTTGTCAAAAAATCATCAACCTGAAATGTTAATGTAACACCCTAAACATGGATGTCATATTTGGGCCTTAAGCCCATACCTGTTACAGTAAAATTTCTCAAACTAGGTTTAGCCCAACAAGGTATTTCTCAAAACATTTAAAGCCAACAATTGAAAATCTAGATAAATAATCAAAATGTTACAAAGGAGCTCCAATTTAATTTAAAACATTTGAACATTTGATTTGATTAATACAATTTCAAAAATAAGGGCTACAGACTCCACCGCATACGGTCCTATGAATACACAACCCACTAAACATGAGTATCGTACTCTGGAATCACCACATGCTGAAATCCTATATTGATAGTTCTCCTTGATCTAACGGTTAACCTACGCACGAAAATAACGATTCCGAGCGTTGAGCTTACAAAGCTCAGTGGTACACATCTACTCTACTATACTTCATACTAATCATAGATGTAAGCATACAAGCTAGTACGTGCAAAAATAAGAGATAAATAAACACATGGTGCTACCACTAGTCGTCTAAACACATGCTAACATCATAGCAATCATCATACATGGAACTCATGGCCCAAACATACCCGAGATCTCATCGGATCGTCTAGGCAAAAACACATATAAACAACAACTCTAAAGTGAGGTTGAGTCACGCAGCATCGGAACACACACTCTAGGTGAGACCGGGTCATATAACATCGAAACATACACCCTGGGTGAGGACGAGTCACATAGCATCGGAAAATATACCCATGCTCGAAATTCCCCCTCGAGCATCTACTCTTTGGGTGAGACCAGGTCACCTAGCATCGGAACATACACCCATAGACACATCCAATCACATGCCTACCTGGTATGCAAGCAACGTGATCTCAAGGATCCCCTATTATTAGGGGTGAGCGCTCAATAGAGTCGAGTCAAGTCAAAAAAACTTTGAGTTATTCGAGTTGACGAGTCTAATTTTATCATTTGAACTTTCATTCGAATTTTTTTTAGTCGAGTTGAAGAAATTCTATTCGAGTTTCTATTCGAACTTAGTTGTAATTATTTATAATGTTATAGTACGAATTAATTCTAATTTCAAACGACTTTATCTAACCATATAATATATATAGATATTCATATTATTTTTCACATGTATAAATAAGAATTATAATGTTATTTAATAAATCAAATATCATCTAAAATTATATAATATATATTTTAGCTCAATCAATAAATTTTATTAATAAAATCCTCAAAATAAGATAAGACCATAAATTTAAACTCGTTGAACTACAAAATCATACCAAACAAAGAAAATATGAAGCAAAACACACACACACCAACCCGACTAACACACTTAAATAGAACACCAGCAGTTAGCTCACATAAAATCAAAGCCAACAAGAATTCTCCACCAGTATACAAGTACATAATACTATAATAGTGTCCACCTACAAAGCCAAAAGCTTCAAATACCAAACATCATAAGATATGGCCAACTTCAATCAAGCAAAAGCACTTTAACATCATATCCACGCTAAAAAACCAAACCCTCAAAAACATTAATAAGAACACAGTATAGTTTAGGAAATCTAACAACAGTCAACTACACAAGATGAAACAAACCAATGAAAAGCAAAGCGATAATAGTCCAAAAATCAAAATGCAACAAAATACTTTTTCTTGAGTTTTTGTATTACATTGTCGAATACCTTAGACTCTTTCTTCCGCTTCGTACAATGTCGGCAATTGTGTGAAAACTTCTTAATTTTCAGGTATTATTGATAACACTAACAAAATAAAAAATATTAGTTAAAATATAAATAATGTTGGTAATTACCAATAATAATTAAAATTAAATATTACCATCTTTCATGTCTTGAAGTTCACCAAGATACTCGTCAAGGTTGATGAGATCCTTAGATTTTCGAAGCTAATCCTGAGTACAAATCAAAGCCTCAACCATCGTTGGAGTTAATGAACTTCTAAAACCATCTATAACACGTCTACCGGTGCTGAATGCACTATCTGAGGCAACTGTCGAGATAGGGGTAGAGAAAACATCTTGAGCCATACGTCCAAGAACAGGGTATCTTGGACTATTCAGTTTCCACCACAATAATATATCAAATGAACTCGAGTTGTTTGCTTAATCCCCCTCATTCAATTATCTATGCAACTCAAATTTAATTTCCAAACCAACTCGTTGTTTCCTCAACAGAAATTGTTGCACGACCACACTCATCTTTGATTGATCTGTAGGATCTGAAAATTTGGTCGGAACACTAGATTAATCTTGGTGGACCATAACTCTCCCAGCAAAGGGCAAAGTATTCATAAAACAAACAATGTAATTCTTTATCAATCACCTTCATAATTTCACTAGCAACATTAGGAAAAAGCAAATGTACACCAAAAGCTCACAAAATCTATTTTACGTCGTGGATCTAAGACAATCGCCAAGTAAACTAGAAAGTTGATCTTTTTGGCATGACCCCAATACTTATTGTACTTGTCCCTTATTTTGGAAGCCATGGAGATTATGTCTAAATCTTCACAATTTGACCACCTATCAAGTAAACAACGTATATCTATCAATATTTCCAAAAAGAAATGAGAGGCAACATACAAAGATCTTGATACCTTCAATGTAAGATCATAAAAGGCTTTAAAACTTTTACAGTTCTTCGAACATTTTTCCAATCATCAATTGTAGGGACTCCATCTACAGCTGTGAGATAAACAAAAAAGCTATGGTCTTCACGACCATACGAATCAAATACGCGCTCATATTTTTCAGCCACCTCTAACATTGTGTACGTTGAGTTCCACCTAGTAGGCACATCTAAACACAAATGAGCATTAGTGTCTGTCATTTATTCTTCTGCCCGGTTGTAGAACTTTTTCATCATTGATGGTGATGCTCTTATGTACCTCATAGCAGCTCTAACTCGGTCAACAGATACAGAAGCATATTTAACACCTTCTTGCACAATGAGATTAAGAACGTGTGCAACATATCTCCTGTGCATACATTTTCCATTTGCAACTCAAGTATTTTGATGGCTCAATTTCTTTCTCAAATATTCAATACCAACACCATTAGCAGATGCATTATCATCTGTAACAGTGTTGACCCTCTCAATCCCCAAATCTCGAATGCACTTTTCAAGGGTTTGGCCTATGCTTTCACTACTATGAGAAGATATTGGACAAAAATTTATGAGTCTCTTTTGCAATATCCACTCATCATCTATCCAATGTGCTGTAAGAACCATATAAGATACTCTTAGCAAGGAAGTCCAAGTGTCAGTTGTTAGACAAATTCTACTCGTAGCATCTTTACCAAAATAATTCTTTATCATTTTTTCACGGAGTTGAATAAATAGAGACAATCCCTTCTGATTGTAAAACGAGATAGGAGATGAAACTTTAGGCATGCTATAGAAAGAAATGACTTAAACCTTTTTTCCTCTACAATTCGAAAGAGTAGCTCATCCACGATTATCATGTGAATCAACGTCTTTCTAATAACATCTTTGTCAAATTTCCAATTTAAAAAAGTTGAATTTGCATCTTCAGAGCCATTCTTAGAAAATGTCAATTCTGATTGTTTATGATCCGAAGTATTACCTCTAGGTTTTTTCAAGCATGTCTTCAAATGATTTTTCAAATTGGTTGTAGAACCCCCTGTTTCCATGGAGTAAGTTTTGCCACAATGAATGCACCTCGCCCTATGCTCTGATTGCTCTCCATCTTCAGTTTTATATTTGGTACAATGATTCTAACTATCTGATCTTGGTTATTGTTTCTTTCGGCCAGTTTTCTTATTTATAGTCGTACTCGTCGTCTTTGGATCATTGCCTTTAGTTGGAGAAGACCTTTGTGAACTTTGAGTAGAAATATGTCTACATGGTTGTGAGCTTTGACTACCTTGTGACTCACTCATCTAAAATGTAAAAATAATGGTTGTTAGTGAAATATGCCGAAATATATGAAGAATACATGTGAAATAATATTGAAAGTGCAGTGAAGTAGTCTAAAGCAATTTATGCCCCTTTCGCTTTTACTCTGGAAAATTGAAACTAAATGCAAATACTAAAAAGAAAGCACAGTAAAGCAAATGATTAGGTCAGTTGAGTTGGGTGGGGTGGCTAAAAGCTATGTAAATTAAATTAAAAATGAATAAATTTTGGTTATAAAATCGTTAGACAAAAGCCTAATACAAACACAAACAGAGTATCTTATTTTTAATGTTTTGTTTTTTTCAATGAGTGCTCGTGAAAAAGAAGGTCTACTCTGAGTTGAAAAGAGGAGTTGGAAACAAGTTGTATGTGACATTGGAACATTCATTAGACATTAGATATTTTTGTTTGTTCATAATTAGACATTAAAACATTAGACGAAAATAGAGGGATTTAGGACCCACTTTTGCTTTAACATTATGAATTACAAACATGAGATTGAGACTCTAAGATGCTCTTGTCATGTTCTTTTTCTGTTCAACGGACAATAATAGAGGTCTGAAAATTAATCAAGTATCGGATCGTATGAACATGTTAATCCAAAACCCAGGAAATTAATGTTTGGCACTTAACATTTAATTGCCCACTCAATAAAATTAAGAAAATATAAAATCCAGTCAATAAAATTAACAAATATTCAGATCGTATGAACATGTTAATCCAAAAAATAGAACTCAATCAAATAATCAACGATGAATCATCAATGAACCCATTCAAAAGAAGAAAGCCCCAACAATACCAAAAAAAGAAAGAAAGAAACATAATCAAATTTTACAGAAACATCTAATATAAATTCTAAAGATGAAAATTTTTTACGATGAAAGTCCTGGAGCTTCGATGGAGAACCACGCCAACAAAAATCCTGGAAGTCTGGAATGAAGACTCGACCAGGAACAAAGCAATTAAGAAATTTGATTTGAGGACTTTCAATTTTTAAGGATTTAGGGTTAGCTTTAGTTTTAGAACGTGAAAAGGGAAAAAAGGTAGAGAAAGAGAGGAACAAAGTAAAACATCGGGTTTGCAAAAACACAAGTGTAATTTATGCGATGTATAAATGACGTAGTATAAAAAAATTGGATTTTTTGAATATTTGGTTTTTCAAATTTCCAAACTGAATCGAACTCGAAATCCAAAATAAAATTTTGAGTTGACTCGAACAACTCGAATAACTCGATTCAAATAACTCAAAATTTGAAAAATATCAGGTTTTTCGAGTTGAATCGAGTTATGCTCACCCTACCTATTATTGCTAATCATCAACACATCATTAATTTTACATTACCGAGTTTTTATTACATTATTAAAATGTATATTAATCATCCTCATTAATTATCTCATTAATCCATATAATCTCATTAATATTCTACGTTAAATTTTATCCTTTATTAGCATTATAGATTATCTTGTTCAGTGGGTACCAATACTAGAACACGAGTATCGATACGGTACCCTTGGGTATCGATACTCACACATGTACCGATACAAATATTGCCGACTAGAAATCACAGATTTCCACAAGTAGCGGTACAGGTCGACCTCTACCGATACGGCCATCAATCGCGTACCAGTACAGCCGAAACCCGTACCAATACCCTACTCATTTGTTCGTACCATTTTCTTGAATTACTATATTACACACTTATTCGATCCCTAAATCTTATGAAAGTCATCAGGGTTTGTTTAGTAACAGATTCATTCAATTAAAATTAATAACCAACTTCATAATTATTTAATTGAGTATTACCAATTATCAGTCTATTTAGTATTGTAATACCCTCGACCTTGATGTCACATTTGGGCCTCAAGCCCAACCCAAAACCATAAAACTTCATAATCTGGGTTTAGCCCAACAAGGTATTTCTCAAAAACACTTAAGACCAACAACTGAAAATATAGATAAATAATCAAAACAGTACAAATGAGATCTAATTTAAATTTAAAACATTTGAACATTCGATTTGATTAATACAATTTCAAAATAAGGATTTCAGACTCCAACACGTAAGGTCTTATGAATACCTAGCCCACTAAACACAAGTATCGTACTCTAGAGATCCCTATATGTTGAAATCCCATATTGATAGTGCTTTTCAATCCCATGATCCGGCGATCAACCTATGCACAGAAACAACAATTCCGAGCACTGAGCTTACAAAGCTCAGTGGTACACATCTACTCTACTATACTTCATTCTAATCATAAACATAAGCATGCAATCTAGTACGTCCAATAAGGAGAGATAAATAACACATGGTGCTACCACGAGTCGCCTAAACACATGCTCTCTTCACGCAAAACATCATACATGGCTTTTATGGCCCAACCATACCCGAGATCTCATCAGATCATCTAGGAAAATACACATATCAACAACAACAACTCTTGAGTGAGGCTGGGTCATATAGCATCAGAATATACACTCCGGGTGAGGCCGAGTCACATAGAATCAGAACGTACACCCTTGCTCAGATTCTTTCTCGAGCATCTACACTTTAGGTGAGGCCGGGTCACCTAGCATCAAAACATACACCCATACTCAGGATCACCTATCGAGTATCTTTGAATGAGGCCCAGGTCACATAGAATCGGTAACCTAATAACTCTAACCATGGTGTTGCAACACTCTTTCACTGGGTATCCAGATCCCATCAATTATCGACTCAACCAAATCAAATGCCTATCTGATATACAAGCAACGCGATCCCAAAGGATTCCCTAATATTACTAATAGTCAATAAATCATTTATTTTACATTACTGAGTTGTTAATACATTAAGGAGAAGTATATACTTAATCTCATTTATTGCCTCAATTAATCCTCGTTATCTCATTTATCAAGACATAATTCAATTATTAATATACATATCAATTTCCACCCTGAATTTACATTTATTGATTATTTAGCGGATTGAGTATCGGTACTCGAATAGGAATACTGATACGGTACCCTCAGGTATCTATACTCACATGCTTACCGATACTAAAACTGCTTACTGAAAATCCTAGATTTCTACAAATTTCGGTATGGGTTGACCCATACCGTTACAGTCCCCAATCGTGTACCGATACGGCCAAAGCTTTCGTACTAATACCCTATATACGGGTATGCATCATTTCCTTGAATTATGGTTTTACAACACTTTATTTGATTCTTAAAGCTTATAAAAGTCATAATGGTTTGTTTACTAACACATTAATTCAATTATTATTAATTACCAGCTTCATAATCATTTAATAGGGTATTTGTCACTAAAGCATGATTTCTATCAAAACACATCAATCAATTCGAACAAGTATAAAAAGTATCACTATTTATCAACCAATCAATCAATTATCAAATAATCATATATATATTTCAAACGACCCTAAACGGTCTTTAAAGCCTCCATAAGTCTCAATACTAGTCTCTACTTATGCTTATTCATCGTCTACTTATTTTGCAGATACTAATACGCAAAGCAATCACATTTATGATGCTCATAAAGCAATAGAAGTTCGAGGTGCACTAACCTTAAGCCAAAGCGATAAATCCTCATCCAAGCTCCTCTAATCATCCCTTTAATTCCAATATTCGAGTCCACCAAATCATCGGATAAAACAAATACTACTATATAAGCCATTCTATACAATCGAACTACTTTAGGGGATAAAATGCATAAAAATAGCTTACCAAGTTCAAATTTGGTGAAATCGATTGTTCCATCAAAGTAGAACGTCGAGAAACCAATGGGTAGGGTCCCCAAAAAAGCCAACGCAAGTCAACGATTAATGTTGATCAATGGTGGTAGCAGTCAACAGCGGCGCAACGATGGTCAACGACAACGGTCAATGGACGTGGTTGGCTCGGCTTAGCTTGAAGGGTTGGCTCAAATCCTCGGCTTGGGTTGGCTCAGCAGGCCAGCTTGGCGGTTGGCCCAGCGGCTTGGCCCAACCAGCTGGATAACTCCCTCAGCTGCTGGAACATGCCCACACGTACGAAGCAGCGTGTATGACACGTGCGATGGCCTTCAGTGGCCAGGCGTGAACAGTGAAGCTCCAAACCAACTATTTTCAGGCTTTTGAGCACGGCTATGGTGACGGTTCTCGATGATTACCGGAGGAACACCTCTATTTCAATTCTCTAGATCTTTTTTCTCCCTAACCCCAGCGAGTTATGGCGACGATGACGAAGAGGCAACCACCGATCGACTTATTTCAGTGAGATCTTTCCAACGATGTTGAAGGTGTCGTGAACATATGTTTAAATGATGGTAGATCTGACTTTAAAACTCCCCCTTACTTTTTCTCCCTCTTTTTCTATTTCCTCTCTCCTTATTTACTTTTTCTTTCTCTCCAACATAATATCTCTCTCCTTTTTCTCTTATCCCCATCCTTTAAAATTCAAACATTTCCCCCAAAGTAATGGGCCCAAACTAAAAACCCATAACTTAGGCTCCCAAAATAATGGCTCATAACCCAGGTCCAAGACCCAATTCACTAAACCAAAAATTGGATCGTTACAACTCTCCCACTTTAAAAGAAATTTCATCCTTGAAATTTATGCCAATAAACCAAAGAAGATGCTAAGACCTTTATAACTCTCCAACATTCTCAAACATATCCCACCGCACTACTCTAATCTCTCACAACACTTGTCAATTGCTACCCTTCTCTTCTAACGATACAAACATAATCTTACCGATTCTTTCTCTTAGAAGGAATCTATCTTCGCTCGGTACATTACAGACGACAAGCAAAACCAATAATATCCTTACAAAATTGTCACACAAATACGTCATCAAAGAAACATAACTTATTCTATAGAACCCAAAATATTGTTGCACACAAAATCTTTCCACAACAACATACAATCTAACAAGAACAGGATGTTAAACAGCTGTAGAATCCAAAATGAAACAATTCTTCTCGTGGTAACTCTCTGAAGGAGAATCTAACTCTGATGGCATATAATATCTAAAACATTTATTGCCTTTGTGGAAGACTTCTAAAAGCAAAAGACGTCTCTACATGTCTTGAGACTGACCTTAGATCTCAATGTGTTTTACATCAAAACGACAACTAATGCAGCTCCCACTAACTTAGTTCACACAAGAGTTATACTCTAACCCTAAAAAGTATCTAGAATCATATCATCTGTACCCTCACTAGGGTCTGTCATCGCATGAAATCCCACCAAGAGATAAGGTTCCATCACAAACCTTGAATCTCATGTCAAAAGGTAGCGCATACACACCGCAGTGACATACAACTCCACCCGCAAACAATCCAAGTAGACTTTCTATCTGGATCTCACCTTTGCTAAAAATATCAAATGGTACCTACCAAGAAATAAATCATTACTAAAAAAAATCTCATTGAAACTGTGCACTCACAATTCTTTTACAAGATCCAGGTCATCTAATTAATTTCCATCAAGGAAACATCAAAACATAACAAACAAATCTGAGGAACTTAATGTTTGACTCCTAACCGATGACAAGTTAAACACTATCACTATCTGAAATACACAACTCCACATTATTTCCCAAAACACGCGGCGAAAGTTTGGTATAACTGTCACTTTCAAAATTCACCATATACTAATCGTTGTACTATATAGGAATAATCGCTTGCCTTGACATATCTTTCTTTAAAACACCCACAACAAGATCTCAAAGTCTATCAGAAACCATCGAACCTTACTTTAATCATAACAATGTGTCCTCTTAATTACAATCAGATGCTACTTCCAAAACATTCAATCTTTAACTCGAAGCCTAACTAATGAAACATACGGATACCGATACTGACCGATCAGTATCAACACCAGATGAATCAAGTACCAGTACCGTATAAAACTAGCATCGGTACTCCTTTACACAACCATCACTTGTGATCCTTGATCACCTCACATGGGCAGCATAAAACTCTAACCCAAACTAACTATGTACATTCTATCACTTACCAAGTTCACTTACTTAGGTGGTGATTGATCACACACAATCAATAGCTCTTAAATACTTTGACTCACATCATTGTCCAAATCTCAAATTCTTTAAAGATTAGGTACCCAAAACTTTACACTGTAGGGGTGAACACAACCTTTCATTTTCTAGCACAAAAATAAGCCTTGAAAATACAACAAAATATCATCGAAGATCTTAAAATCTTACTCAACTTTAATTAATTCAAAACCACTGTCACGACAAAACTATCTCACGCAGCTCAGATTTCCACCAATGCTCCTCAGCTCATTTTAAGGAAACTGTGATACAACAAAAGTATTTACGAAGTCTCAAACCCTTGCTTCCTTAACTGATTACACAATAACAAACCTTTCCCACATACAAGGTCATTATGGTAATTATCTTGCCAATGTTAATCTTTCCATATTCCTTATATATTCACACGTGCCACGCAAAGCATCAAACTTATATTTAAGAGATAATATGGTTGGCCTCACCCTATTATCGCTGAAACACCTCAAACATCATTGTAGACATCAACGATTACCATGACACACTTTAAAGAGAGAAATACTCATTCCAAAATTTATTTCAAAACTACAAGCCTTAGCACTTTAACCGCAACCATCTTATTCTCGAACCAATTTAGGAAAATACATAGGTACTTTACAATCAATTAAATGAGTCATCCACCTTCAGAGACTTGTAACAGTCCCTCACTGTTACTTAACAAGCCATCAACAGTTTAGACATCACCTCAAAGAACCAACTTCTTGCTAGCAAACAAGCCAGTTCTTCCTTGGGTGAAACATTTAGACAAAATAAACCTTGTTCGAGTTGCGCCATTAGAACTGAATCTCTTACTGTCTCAACTAGGTTGTATCCTCTAACAAGGGCGATGGACACTGACATCCAACTCGGCCTTACCTCAACATCTATTCACATTCTTGACAAAGAGGAAGTCCTGACAACTCTTCCAAGATACATAAACAAACACTCTGACAGTCCAAAACCTCTTGAGCGTTGAACTATACTAGTTGGCATCTGCCAAACGGCCAAACATGTCTCATAACCCTGATATGCCATTCTCAAAACAACTATTGCAAGATCACGATAGTATGGTAACGACTCAACATTTTCGTTACCAAAGGTTGGGTTGCCTCGAGCACAACACTCAACATTATAGTCTAGCGTCTCACTTAATTAACTAAATCAATTTCCAAGATACAACAACTCTAAAAAAGGTAGCTCTATCAAACCTGTAGAACATCTAACTTTGGTCAAACTCTAACAAACTAGTGGATCACGAATCTACTATCTCTAAGAAATGTCCTTGAGAAGAGCGATGATACCTCTCAAGTATCAACGGGACTTTCATTAAGTAAACAAAGGGTCCTCCAACCATCATGCATCTACAGATCGATTTCGGAAATAGTTTATCCATGCCCGCTACATAAACATTATTCACGCATTACTATAAAAATTCTCTGCCATAAACTCTCATAACGTATTCGAAGGCTTTGAAACATCTTTAACACGCAACAAAGACACCATTCAAGTGACAGGAGAATGATAGATCATTGACTCTGGCATTATTCAACTAACTCGCATCTCAACAATCTAGGGAAACCTCACCTCTAAATTACTTCCATGAGTGGCTCAACACTTAACTCGGCCCTCTCGACCATGATCGTAACCATTTTATCGTTGCAACATTGGACACACCATCAAGATTCTAGTCTTAAGGAGTACAAACTTAATTTAAGGGCTTGTATTCACTAGACACCTTACTAACACACTTATACCACCCCGGGGTTCCCTAGAATCGGCTAAATCTAAGCTCTGATACCATTAAATATAGCACCCTCAACCAAGAATGTCATATTTGGGCCTCAAGCCTAACCCAAAACCATAAAATTTCATAATCTGGGTTTAGCCGAGCAAGGTATTTCTCAAAAACATTTAAAGCCAACAATTGAAAATATAGATACATAATCAAAATAGTACAAAGGAGCTCCAATTCAACTTAAAACATTTGAACATTCGATTTGATTAATACAATTTCAAAATAAGGATTTCAGACTCTAACTCGTAAAGTCCTATGAATACCTAGCCCACTAAACACAAGTACCGTACTTTAAAGATCACCATATGCTGGAATTCTATACTGATATTGTTATTCGATCCCATGATCCGATGATCAACCTATGTACAGAAATAACGATTCTGAGCGTTGAGCTTACAAAGCTCAATGGTACACTTCTACTCTACTATACTTTATGATATTCATAAACATAAGCATGCAAGCTAATACGAGCATTAAGGAGAGATAATAATATATGGTGCTACCACGAGTCACCTAAACACATGCTCTCATCATGCAAAACATCATACATGGCTTTCATATCCCAATCATACCTGAGATCTCATTAGATCATCTAGGCGAAAACACATATCAACAATAACAACTCTAGAGTAAGGCCATGTCACAAAGCATCAAAACATAAACTTCGGTTGAGGCCGGGTCACATAGCATCGAAACATACACCATTTCTCAGAATCCCCCTCAAGCATCTACACTCTAGGTAAGGCCGGGTCACCTACCATCGAAACATACACCTATACTCAAAATTCCCCATCGAGTATCCTGGAATGAGGCATGGGTCACATAGCATTGGTAACTCTAACCATAGAGTTGCAACACTCATTTACTAGGTATCCAGATCACATTAATCATTGACTTAATCAAATCAAATGCATATCCGGCATACAAGCAACACGATCCCAAGAATCCCCTATTGTTGTTAATCGTCAACGCATCATTTATTTTATATTAACGAGTTGTTAATATATTAAGGATAAGTATATGCTTAATCTTATTTATTACCTCTATTAATCCTCATTATCTTATTTATCAAGGCATAATTCAATTATTAATATACACATCAATTTCCACCATGAATTTATATTTATTGACTATTTAGCGTATTGGGTACCGATACTTGAACAGAAGTATTGATACAGTACCCTCGAGTATCGGCACTCACACGTGTACCAATACCAAAATTGCTTACTGGAAATCCTAGATTTCTACAAGTACCGGTACGGGTCGACCTGTACCAATACAGTCCTCAATCGCGTATCAGTACGGACAAAGCTCGTACTAATACCATATGCACGAGTATGCACCATTTCTTTAAATTACGGTTTTACAACACTTTATTCGATCCCTATAGCTTATGAAAGTCTTTATAGTTTGTTTATTAAATTATTCATTCAATTATTATTAATTACCAGCTTCATAATCATTTAATTGGGTATTTGTCCTTAAAGCATGATTTCTATCAAAATCACATCAATCCATTCAACAAGCATACAAAGCATGACTATTTATCAACCAATCAATCAATTATCAAATAATCATATGGACATCTCAAATAACTCTAAACGGTCTCTAAAGCCTCCATAAGTCTCAATACATGTCTATTCTCATGTTTATTCATTGCCTACTTATTTTGCAGATACTAACACACAAAGTAACCACATTTATGATGCTCATGAAGCAATAAGAGTTCGAGGTGTACTAACTTTAAGCCAAAGTGATAAATCCATATCCAACCACCTTTAATCACCCATTTAATTCCAATATTCGAGCTCACCAAATCTTCGGATAAAACAAATACGACTACATAAGCCATTTCACACAATCAGACTACTTTAAGGGATAAAATACGTAAAAATAGTATATCGATTTTGAATATGGCAAAATAGACTACGCCGTCAGACTCAAAACATCGAGAAACCCCTATGTAAGATCCTTTAAAAAAAAGTCAACGTCGATCAACGACAGTGCGGTGATGGTCAACGACAGCGCCGCTGGCTCGACTCGAATGGTCAACTCAGTTCCTCAGCTTGGGTCAGCTCAACAGGCTGGCTTGGCAGTTGGCCTAACAGCTTGGCCTAACTGGCTCAGCCCAGCCAGCTGGATAACTCCCTCAACTGCTAGAGTATACCTACGGGTAAGCGATGGTGCGTGCGGCCTCCGATGGTCTGACGTGAATGGCGAATCTTTAAACCAACTATTTTCAGGCTTCTGAGCACGGTTGTGGTAAAGGTTCTTGATGATTACTGACAGAATAGCTCTATTTCAATTCTTCAAGTCTTCTTTTCCCTCACCCTAGCAAGTGGTGACAACAGCAGCAATGGGGCAACCACCGATCGACTCGTCTCGGTGAGATCTTTCCAATGGTGTTGGAGGTATCGTGAACGGATGGTTGGACAGTGGTAGATTGGACTTTAAAACTCTCCCCTTACTTTCTCTCATTCCTTTTTTCTATTTTTTCTCTCTCTATTTTCTTTTTCTCCCTCTCTAACATAATATCTCCCTCTTTTTTCTCCTATCCCATCCTTTAAAATTCAAACCTTTCCCCCAAAGTAATGGGCCCAACTAAAAACCTATAACTTAGGCTCCCAAAATAATGGCTCATAACCTGGGTCCAAGACCCGATTCACTAACCTAAAAATTGGGTAATTACAAGTATAATTTCCAACGAACATGCCTATTTCATATCTCATTCAACACAATAAGTAAATCGACCAATCAGATAAATATACAAATATTCAAACGACCCTACATGACCTCTAAAGCTCATACGAGTCTTAAAATATTCTCAAAACTCTTCAGGCATCTCATAATTACCAAGTCTTGCAATACCTGTCTCAACACATGCTTATTTTTATATACCTAATTTGCAAACACTAACAAGCAAGGCAATTACACTTATGATGCTCATGAAGCATTTTGGAGTTCGAGGTGTACTAACCTTAAGCCAAAACGATAAATTTTTCTCGAAGTTCCTCAAAAAATCTCTTTAAATCCCATACTTCGAGTCCACAAAGCCCTCAGATAAAACAATTACAACTACATAACCAATCCCGTAACATCAGACTACTTTAAGGAATAAAACGCTCAAAAATAGCTTACTGGGTTCGAATTTGGCAAAATAGACTATGCCAATAGAATCAAAACATTGAGAAACCCCTGGGTAGGGTTTTCCCAAAAAAGTCAACACCGGTCAACGGTTAACAGTGGTTGGCTTGGCTCGGCTCGGTTCCCAGCTTGGCAGGCCAGATCGTCTTGGCCCAATGCTGGACATGCCTAGTCAGTAGGATGCGTTAATCGTTAGTCAACTAATAGTTTTCATCCAAAGAAGGGTTCTTTTGTCCGAAAATGAAACGTTAAAGGCTAAAGTGCTTAAAAAAAAAGAATAAGGACCAAAGTGAAAAAAATGAAATGTTAGGGGCAAATTTAGGCATTATGTCAAAGATTGATGATGCATTATAGTGTAGTGTATTAGTAGTGTGCGGGTTTTAAATCGCGAACCAAAACCAAAATTGCGGCTGTTATCCGAAATCGGTATTGTTGAAAATAATGGTGTGTAACGGATTCAAGTCAATAACGGTCCATTGCGACCGTAATTTAACAGGGAAATGGTCAATAACGGCAATAACGGGCCGTTATTCTCGTTTTTAGAACAATCACAGATGGTTTGTCGAAGGCTTTTTGGCTAAAATCTCGTTAACGACCGACAGAGAGGAGAAACGATTGGTAAGGGTTTGCTCAGGACGGGACGAAAAGTTGAACGGTGGTTATGGTGCATTTCACAGACGACAAATGGTTGGTAGCTGAAGATGAAAATCGAGAGGAGAAAATGTTGCAGAAAAGAAGCAGAAAATCAGAAGAGAAATGTGAGGAAGATGAAACATTTAAAAGGGTAAATCTCGGGAAGGAGAGTTCAAATTGTAGTGAATTTTTAGAGAGGCTTAAAAGTTCTACTCCGCTTACAGTTTAGTCCATTAAGGTAGATTTACAGTTTAATTAGGATATTTTGTTTTATTCCAATTAAGTCCTCAAATCCATAATGAAACTTCCAATTGAGCCTCTAAGTCTTATTTTCTTTCAATTAAATCCTTTCATAAGTGTCAGAAAACACTCTAAAAATCATTAAAAGTAACTTTTTTTATAGTTATAATTATAATTTTTATGTTTTATAATAAGTTGTGCGAATTTAAAAAAATCACGACCGCAACACCCACAATGACCGCAATAGTATTCGTTATGTTTGCAATCGCGATAATCACGACGCGACCGAAAACGCAACCGCGGACGAGATTTAAATCCCTGGTGTGTGTTACCCATTTAGAATTTTCCTTCGCTCTATTGATATTATTTTAGTTTTAAAAGGAAAGTAATCCTATTATGTGATTTAAAAAAAATCAAAATTGCATCTGCAACGTTTCAGGTCAAAGGAAGAAAAAAAATACCAAAAAAAAAATCAACATTACCATAATTGCATCTCGAATTTTGTATTTCATTCTTATACACGAGAAAGTCTATTTTTTTGGAATATCAAAATCTTTTCGAATATCAAAATTTTCGTATTTAATTTATTGTTCTTATGACCTGACATATCAAGTTTTGAGTTCTTTCGTTATGTTCTCAAGAAGATGAAAATTACAACTCATCCAGCTTAAAAAAACTGAAACAGTTAATATTTCAAGGTTCAGAAAGCTTAATCATGTTCACCAAATCATATGTATGGGCTAAACTCAACCATCTTTGGCGGAATCTGAAGCTGAACCACCCGGACCATCAGCATCGGTGTGGTGGTTGTGCCTCCCTGATGGACCTGACGGAGGAATGGGAACACCTTTGGTGAGAATACTGAAGGAAGCTCTGTTGAAGTTCATCGCCTTATTATTATCATTACCACCACCTTTCTGCTTGTTTCTGAGGCTTAAATCATGGATTCTGTACAAAGCTCCGTTGCTTAAAGGAAACAGAAGAAAAACAAGTGACAGAAACAAAACAAAAATGGTCAAAATAATCTGTCTGGTAGCCATCCAAATGGAGGGGAACAATAAAAATAAAAGAGAGAACTATTGAATTGTTGTTGGATTTTGTATAATGAAAACTCCTTGAGAGAGATCTATTAAGATTGATTTTGATTAAAGGATGAAAATCATATATATAGATACACACGTGTGTGTAACATATACACATATATTATTTGTATGAAAAGCAAAGTAATGTGAGAGGCTTTGCAGAAACTGGGATAAGTAAGGAAATGTAAAAGATAAAAGTTGCAGAGTAACGGATGCTTAAAGAAAAATACATAGCTTGGTAAGTTAATGATTATATTATAGAAGTAAAACGAGCGGCTCTAGTGAAAATAGGATGATATTTATTTTAGGAGATTCAGGTTCAAGCACATGTGTCTACAAGGTATGTGTCTTATTAAAGGGTCAAAAAGTATGAGATAGTACCACCATGTAACTATACCAGTATATTCAATATATATATATATTATTTTTATTATAAAATTAAAATGTGTTATACAAAGAAAAATAAAAATGAATAATAAAATGAGAGAGGTAGACTTTTCTCTTGGCAAAATCTGTTTTGAAAATGTTTAAAATAACAGAACCCCCACAAAATGAGGAAGTATCTGTGTTGTTGAACGTTTGTTTTACTTTTTCTTTCAACCCTTTCTCAACAAATGAAAAATTTCCAATCAAATTAACTGTTCTTCTTCCTCCCTTACTGCTCTCACTATCTTCTTCAAGGTAAGAATTCTGTGTGTGTAAAATGTGACTTTAAATCTTATATTTCCCACGCCCATGTTTCTTTTTCTGTTTTTTTATATGACTGTGTCTTTCCAGACATCAAACATTATGTTTATGAATCTCTGACATCATATGTAGCAGTTAATAATGATTAGTTGTTAATGTTATGAATGTTTTTAGTTGCTGCTTGTAATGTATGCATTGAGTTGGCCTAAATTTGTCAAAATGATCAAGGGAACCCTACAGTGATTTTGCACTGTTCTGGTTTTCATTCGAAAGTTGAAACCGAATAACAACATGAACGGTAGGCGTTATGCGGATACATCGTTGAGGTACTGAATCTTTGAGTTGATTACCTGAATTCTGACCGATATCCGTCCTATAACTCTTTCTATTTTTGTTGTTCTCAGGAATTCAAAATCTGTCTCGTCTACAGAATTGGAAGCTCATGTAGGAAGTATGCCTTTCTCCCTAGACAAAGTGAGAAATGTTCCGAGACAACCTTCATTTCATTAATGATTTCTCCTTTGTGAATCAACATTATAATTTTGGATATGATCGTTACAATCTAGGAACTTCTGGCCTCAAAATCAGCTAAAGTTGCTGCCTTACTTAAAGAGAATTCCAATGCAGATCTATCTTGCTTGCTTCGTGATGTTCCGGCCGATTCGGAGACGTTTGAGCTCGTTGCAAGATTCTGCCACGGATTTGTGGTTCAGATGTCTGCTGAAAACATTGTACCACTCGTCTGCCTGTCTTACTACTTGGGGATGGATGAAAATCAATGCAATAACAATCTATTAAGCAAAGCTGTTAGTTTCTTTGAGCAAAGAGTCCTCCCTATTTGGAATGAAATTATCAAGGCTTTACGCTCGTCCGAAAAGTACCTCCAACAAATGATGAAGCTCAGTTTATTTGATGCCTGCTTACAAGCTATGATTGCAAAGGCATCGGATAATCCACGACATCTAGGGGAACCGATAATCGTCTCGAGAAATGATGGTGATGATGAAGATAAGCCTAATGCAAAAAGAAGGCTCTTTGCTCTGGACTGGCAAGAGGATTTGACAACATTGTCTCTCCAGCTATATGAGCCTATCATTTACACAATGAAACAGCACGAAATCCCACCGGAATACATTTCTGCATCGATTTATCGATATGCAAAGAAGTGGATCTTTCGTTGTAGCAATGGAAGGGAGACTGTGTCAATTTACAAGAGGAAATCTCAAAGAAATGTAATTGAAACATTGGAGAAGCTTTTGCCTCATGGAAGAGAGCTCCTTCCTTGCACATTGTTGTTCGAAATGCTGCGATGCGCGATGGACTTGGAAGCTAGCCCGGGATGTAGGAATGGTTTCGAGATAAGGATCGGAAAGCAGCTGGACCAGGCAAAAGTAAAGGACCTGTTTATTCCTTCTCAAGGCTATGCCAAGGAAGTGCAATATGATATTGAGTGTATAAGGAGGATTCTGAAACTTTTCTATGGCAATTACGACAACTCTGATGCTTCCTCCGAATTCATCACAGTGGCGGAACTCATGGAAGAATTCTTGGCAGAAGTTGCTTGTGATTTAGATTTAACGATAGACACTTTCATTTCACTTGAAGAGATGTCCATGGCCGCAGCCTTAGGAACAAAGAGAAACTCCGACGGTATATACCGGGCTATCGACATATACATGGAAAAGCATGCTTACCTGACAGAGAAGGAGAAGGAGCAGGTTTGTAAGGTGTTGGATTTCCGGAAAATGTCAGCCGAGGCTTGCGAACACGCAGCCAAGAACGAAAGGTTACCGGTGAGAGTAGTAGTGCAGGTGCTGTTTATGGCACAGTTGCAGCTGCGAGAAACGCTGGCGCGGGCGGCTTACGACGACGATGATAAATCGGGGAAAGGAGACGAGGAGGAAGAAGATGAAGTGAGGCTGGAAATGGAGAAAATGAGCATCAAGGTGAAGGACCTTGAGAAGGACTGCCATGAAATGAAGAAAGAAATCAGAAATGGAAGCAACAGGCAGAGAAACAAGGGGAAGTGGGGCTTGTGGAGTGAAATGAAGAGGAAATTTTGGTGCTCTACTAACATGGATGACTTACATTGCCCCACCAAGAAGAAGAAAGTGCGTCCAAAATGGGGCCTATAATTTCCATTTTCTGATTTGTTTTCACTTTTCTTCAGATTTGCTGCTCAGTTTTTCAACTTGAGGCCTTGAACCGTAAAGCTCCAAAAAAGAAGTTAACTATTTCCTTGGGTATTTTTCCAATTTTACTGCTTCAGTTAACCAGGCATTTTTGTATTGAAGACTGTTAGTAATAATCCTTGTGTTAGATTTATTTCAACTTTGTATAGATTTTTAGTTTATAATAGAACATAAATGAACCAAGCTTTGGATGACTGAACTTTTATCTATTTAGTTTTTTGTTTATTCATGTTTGTATTTGTTAAGAAATTTTAAAAATTTAGTGTTCATTTGCGTGTCCATGATTGTTTATATTTAAATCAAATGAATTTATTAGTTAACATTAAAAGAACATGTTCATGAACATCATCTAAGCATGTTTTTGAATACTTGAAAAATATATTCATAAAACAAATCATTTACTGTTAGACATTGTAAACCCGTCTCTAATGTGCTCCAACATGTCTCTAATGTGCTCCAACATGTCTGCTGGTCTGCAGCTAAGACATTTTCATATAGCTGTTGGCCAATACAAACCTATTTTTTCAGAGCCGAATATCAAACATGAACCTCAATGTTTCAACAACAACGTAATCATCCCTGGCCTGCAACCAACAAAAATCCTGCCTCCGATCATCACAGGTGATGAAAACTGTCACGTGGCTAGAGTTCCAACCAGCCCACCGTGCGGCCTTAGGCGATGTGACTCAAGACAAACGCCTAAGTAAGCCTTTTCAGCCCTCTCGGAAGATCAAACTTCCCAAGCACGGACAAACGCAAAGCGTTCTACATGCAATCGGATCAAACGAGATGAGCGAAGAAAAACTTCGAAAGAACGCTCAACAACAAAGAAAGAACACAAGAACACTCAGAGGATTTAGAGTAAATGCTTTTATTCCTTGCAAACTTAGATACATGAAATGAGGAGGGGAAGGCCTCTATTTATAGTTGAGTTCCCATAATCCGACGGTCTATACAAATTTACATCGACGGATAAGATCAAAGCCCACCAACCACAATGGTACAATTCTGGGAATATTCCTTTCTATCTATGGTAACAAATCCTATGTATACAAGGCAAGTTTACATAGGTCAAAATGGATGGATATGCCTTCTAGAATCTCCCACGGATTGGGCTAAGTCTGGTGGTCTCTTTGGGCCCAAAATCTCTAACAGAACCTCTTGGGAACCCTGGTGTGCACCCCGTGGTGCCAATAACTCAGGCCTTGGCTCGCGGCCCGTGACAATCTCCCCCACCAAACTTGGTAACGCCCTCGTCGAGCCTCTCGAACAAAGTTGAGATTGATCCTGGAGCTTCCTTCCGCGCACCTTGGCTTGCTCCCAATTCGGAATCTGGCTTGATTGTCCCCCCATAAGGACCGCTCTCCCCATAAAGAGCACCAGACTCTGATTCAGTTGTCCCCCCATAAGGACTGCTCGCCTTGGCTCGCACCGCAATGCAAAATTAACCATCCCAGGCACATCTTGATCGTAGGAACTCTTTCCTACCAGTTCTGACTTGCCCCAATCTGGACTCTCCCGATCCTTGTGCACAAACTTGGATGCCTTCACGTTGAACACCGAACGAACCCTCGGAACTCTGAAAGGTTGCTTCGGCCCGCACCAAGTCTTGGCAACTCCATCTGATGGGTTAGGTTTTCTGCGTCCCACACCCAACAAATCCGGCAAATCAAACTGTAAAATACTATCACCGTGTTCAAGACGTACCTCACTCCTTTTCCCGGCATTTACTCTACACATCAATCCTTCGTCCCTGAAGTTTGATGCCTCATTGCTCCTCGGAAATGCAAATCCCATCGACACTTCTCTCCCATTGAAGTTCGATGACTCAGCCACCTCGCTCGTGAGTGGCTCCTCAACGGCCTTCACGCCAACTGCCTCGGGCAACTCTCGCCCATCCAAGGTAGTGTCCCCAACTGTCGCCTCCAACTCGATGCCTCCTTGGCTTGGAGCATCTTTGACAAGCTGAATGGCTGTCAACTTCTTGGTTTCTCGCCCACTGTCTCGGCACACAGGCACAATGTACCGTTGTTTCGGATCCAAGATGCATACAACGTTGGCAGACGGAATGATGAGAGCTTCAATACGGTCAAGAAAGTTTAGTCCCAAAATAAAATCAAAGTCATCTAACTCGATTACCTTGAAATCCTCCTTGGCCTTCCAATCCCCAATCTGCAACTCAATCTTCCGCACTGTTCCCACAACTGGAACTTCTATTAAATTCACAGCCTTGATCTTACCGGTTGAATCCACAACTTTAAGACCAAGCTTCTCGGCAGCCTTCTTGGACATGAACAGATCGCTTGCCCCGTGTCCACCAAAGCACTCTTCGATCGTCCTGCCACGTTGATGTCGACAAACATCAACCCATTATGCTTCTGGCCCTTCCTCACCTTGGCAGAATTCAAGATCATCGAGCCAAGCTTCATAGCCTCATCACTCTCGGGCTCGTCCTCCTTGGACTTCTTGACTCGATCCGGGCACTCTCGCGCTAAATGCGGCCCCTTATATCAGTAACACTTTCGATGTACTTTTACTACCCTCGGCTTCCCTCCTTTGATGCTAGCGATTGCACCAACTCTACTGGGTTCTCCATCTGACTCGTTGTCCTCCTGGACAATGGCATCGAGGCGGCTCCTCTTCTTGGGACAGTCATTCACTACGTGTGGACCATCACAATGGTAGCACCTTATGGATCCTCGATCCTTCTGATCATCTGGTTTCATATACCGGTTTGGCTTGGTCGATGACCTCTCCTTGCCATCATCGCTGCTATCTTCGGACACATCATCGTCTCTCCCACCAATACCCTTGCCATGGGGCTTGGAAGACTTGGACTCCATGGACTTGTAAGTACTATAATCGGTCAAGGACTTCGCAACGGCTAGGGCTTTGGAAAGTTCCTGCACATCCCTCCGCTCTAACTCGGTCCTGGCTTTTAGCTTCAATCCATCCATAAACGTGAAAAGCACATCATTCTCACACAAGCCGGGGATAAGGAGTTGTAGCTCACTAAACTCCTGGATGTAATCCGCAATGGATCCATCGTGTCGAAGCCTCCTAAACTTGGTCCTGGCTTCTTTCTCCGTGTTACTCAGGCAAAACTGTTGCTTGAACTCCGTTTGGAACTCCTCCCATGTTCCAACGCCCGTGCCCCCACTATTCTCATCAAGGCACCTACGTCGCCACCACAACAAAGCAACGTCAGTCAAGTAAACAACAGCAGTATTTACCTTCTCGGCATCGTCTGTGATGCTCATTGCCCGGAAGTACCGCTCCATGTACCAAATGAAGTTCTCAACATCTTTCACCGATCGGTTCCCCTTGAACTCCTTTGGCTTCGGAATGTCCTTCATTGGTCTAGGTGTCATCGTGGTTAACACACCGTTCTGCATGACAGCCTGATAAACCATCACTTCCGCCTTCAGATCCACCATTTCCACCCTCAATGCCTTCAGCATGGCTTCAAGAGCATATCTCTTTCCCTCTGACTGATCACCCTGGTCATCCAGCTCCTCGAGCCGTGTATCCACCACGTCGAGTCGCTCCACAGAATTCTTCATAGATCCCTCAAACCTGGTAACCCTTTCCTCGAGCGCCGACAACTTGTCCCTCGAGTTTGCTCGGCTTCCTTTGTTAGCCTGGGTCTCCACACACTTCTGGCTCGCAACAGCATTCTCTCCTTTCTTTGGTGCCATCTCAACTCGATGCTTCGTGCCTCGAACTAGCTCACGTCGCTCGAACAAGGCTCTGACACCAACTGTTATGTGGCTAGAGTTCCAACCAGCCCACCGTTCAGCCTTAGGCGATGTGACTCAAGACAAACGCCTAAGTAAGCCTTTTCAACCCTATCAGAAGATCAAACTTCCCAAGAATCGACAAACGCAAAGTGTTCTACGGGGAATCGGATCAAACGAGGTGAGCAAAGAAGAACTTAGAAAGAACGCTCAATAACAAAGAAAGAACACAAGAACACTCAGAGGATTTAAAGTAAATGCTTTTATTCCTTGGAAACTTGGATACATGAAATGAGGAAGGGAATGCCTCTATTTATAGTTGAGTTCCCATAATCCGACGGTCTATACAAATTTACATCGACGGATAAGATCAAAGCCCACCAACCACAATGGTACAATTCTGGGAATATTCCCTTCTATCTATGGTAACAAATCCTATGTATACAAGGCAAGTTTACATAGGTCAAAGTGGATGGATATGCCTTCTAGAATCTCTCACGGATCGGGCTAAGTCTGGTGGTCTCTTTGGGCCCAAAATCTCTAGCAGAACCTCTTGGGAACCCTGGTGTGCACCCCGTGGTGCCAATGACTCGGGCCTTGGCTCGCGGCTCGTGACAAAACACAATACCCCACCACACGTTTTCTAAGATAATTTCCGATCCCCTTGTTAGAGTTGATTGGAAACAAAAATATCCCTCCAGAGCTAGTACATACACAAACCAAACTGCAAAATACATGGTCAGAGCTTGTTTAAAAAGAAATGTCTGCAATTATCTTATAGCAACCGTGAAGCTTGTTACCTATCAGCTAAATGGAGGTATGAGCAGCGTACAAGCAATAAGGAACTCTTGCAGATGATCAACAAAGCTTATATATCCTCAATTTGTTGTTTGAAGGTCATTGGATTTAACAGAATGAAGAAGAAATAGACTTTTGGTTGACTGGGTCATTATTAAAACTTGCCGGTTGTAGCACATATCAATCAAAAGGCCTAGAAAACAATGCATTTCTCATTTGAATGCACTTGGTACCACAAGATAATGAAGGGATCAATTGGTTAACTATACTAATACAATGATCAATTAATAACATGATAGCAAAACTACAGTATCAATTGTATCGACATTGATAGGGAACACAATCATGGAGCAACAGAACACAAGCCCCAAACAATTCTCCTCATACAAGTTCAAGTGGATAGTTTAGGACTTTAAGATAAAGAAATGTAGCAAACTTGCATTATGAAGTATGAACCAAAGGATATCACTTGAATCTCTTGGGACTTAGGAATTCTCTATCAGGTGTAAAACTTTTTCAAGCAAATTAGTTGCAGAAATCAAGTTTTTCCTTGGAAAAAGGATACGACGGAACAGTTGCATTTTCGGTATGAATTTCGGTCTCTCTACTTCACCTGACTTTATATTGACAAAATGAAAGAGATAACAGTAGAATATTTTTCTTCCATTTTCACAAGGCCATCCAAGAGACTTTTATGTGGTTCGATACCTGCCTCCATAGAAAAGTGCAAGATAGGACAACTAGTGCATTCTAAGAGGCAATGTGACTGATCAAGCAGCTCAGTACCACTTTTCCAAAATGAAGAGAAGCATTTGAAGAATCCAAAATGGACAATATTCTATCTCTCGGCCATGACATAGAAAATGACTGATAAGGATTACACACACACAATTCTACCTCAAAACAACAAAATATTGGTACACAAGTCTTAATATTTCTAGTTAATTCATCTTCTTTTTCCTCTTGCAGACATTACTGTCATGATATATATATATATATATAAATGGGTTAGGATCCACTTACACCATGTAAAACTCAACTAGTTTTAAACTATTTTATGGCCATTAGATGGGTGAGATTAACTCTTTACTTTTTTTTCCCAAGTGATAATCTTCGCGTATCCTACTTCTGATCCCATCCATTCATTTTACTCATCCAATAGTCATGAATTAGTGTAAAACTAGTTGAGTTTTACTCAGTGTAATTGGATCTCGTATATATATATATTCAAACGCATTTCATCAAATCATATAGCAAAATTAAGAGTCAAGAAGCAAATTAAAATTCCTTTACAAAGTATTTGGTTGTTCTTTCTCCTTGAAATATCAAATATATACACACAGGCCAAAGCATAAAGTTTTGGGCCAAAAAAGACCAGCTCTAATAGAATTCTTTCTCCTTAAAAATTCATATAAGATCTAACTAGAAATGTTTGGGATTTGGTAGATCAGAGTAGAAATATTGATTGGGCCAAATTAACAAAAATTGGTCGAGAATCTTAGTTTGGGCTTCAACTAATTGGAGGTTTCGTTTTCTTAAGCCCAATAGAAACCCAAGTGTATTGGAGTAAACTTCTTCCTTTTTCCGTAATTCGTATGGCATTGCACAAATATCCGCATTGTAGATGGACAAATTACAAAATAGAAATATCTATGCAAGAAATCCAACAATAAAGTTTGGTACAGATTGTTCTAATTTAATAAGGTTTTGGATATGAAACTTTGAGAATGTAACAACTTTAAATATTTGATATAAGAGCTTTTCGCCTTTGTAATCATATACATCTCAACAAAATTAATATATATTTAAACCATTACGTAGGTAAACAAGAGACACAGATAAATATCAATAGAAAAGATCAAATCAAAAAAAATATCAATAGAAAAGAACTATTTTTATTACTAGATTTGACAAAAATACGATACCACACATCATTCTAAAAAATTAAACTAAATCATGACAAAATATGAAATATACACATATCATAATCTATTAACATATAAAATTTAAATAAATATAAAACAACTTAAACTCATGACACTACAAAATACAAGAACCAGACATGATACTGATTTCCACCAACTTGTTAAAATTAAACACTTCCAATTCCAAACTAGCTAGGCATGCTAACTTTTCAAATCCCAATTTTCTTCAAATTGCAAACATCTGGGAGAAAAACCATCGACGGAGGCCGCCAGATTTCTGACGATATATGGTTTTTGTTTGGTCAATTATCACAAACCAAACAAGAGAAAACTTTCTGCGTGAAAGTTTTGGGAGTTGTTCTCCGGGTTGATGCATCAGCTGAAACAGAAGCTTCAACTCCTTCGATTTCGTTAGCTTTCTGGCCATCATCGTAGAATTTCTTCAAGGCATCTTCAACGTACTTGAGGCCAGATGAAACGTTCATGTTTTCAACAAGTTTCAATGGCTCTCCTTTCAATGCTGCTGCTAATTGCACCAACTCCTCTTGAAAATCGCTTAGTTTTGCTGTTTCGTTTGCTTCAGTGCTTCTCATTTTCACTGGTTCCGCCAGTTTCTCTACGTTTTTATGCAAATACAGGTTTCGATTAGTTTATTGGAGAAAGAAGAAACAACTGCAGGGTTTTTTGGGTGTTTGAAATTTTGCCAGGACAATCTGTTCTTAGGGTGCTTCGGTTGACAACAACGTCAAAGGAACCAGCCCATGCATCACGCTTTGTTAGAAATTCTTTGAGATTGAAAATCTTCTTCAGAGTTGCTGCAATGGAGGAGTGCTCGAACTCTGATGTTGGATGCGGCCCTGATGGCCTATGCAACACTGAAAAAATTGAATAAACCCGAATCAGACACATACACATATCCAATACTCACAAGTCACAACCAAATTCAAAGCAATTCAGGCATATAATCTCGAATTGGGAATTACCTGTTCCGGGCTCGATCCATGGAGAAACCATAATGGCAGGAACCCTGCAACCAAGGCGATCAAACTTGAAGTTGTAAGGGTCGGCACCGACGATATCATCGGGGCTAGGAACTCCGGTGGGGGTGGGAACATGGTCATAGAAACCACTATGTTCATCATAAGTAACCAGGAACAAGATTTCATTCCATTGGGGACTTGATCTGAGTGCTTCGTAGATTTCCTTGACAAGCTTCTAACCGTTTGAAACGTCGTGAGAAGGGTGGTCGTCGTTTGCAGCGGCTGATAAAATGTCGAAATATCGGGGCTCGATCACAACATAATTTGGTAGTTTCCCATCCTTGCAGTGACGCTTGAAGCTCAGATCGTATCGATGGAAATTGTCCACGTATTTCAAGCGCCTAAGGTTCCTGTTATTAATTAATCGAACCATATTATTAGTATATCATCTAATTTAAATACACTTCTTCTATAAGCATTAACAAGGGGTTGATCTTTTCCTTAACGTGTCGAGAATTCAATGTCAAATGTAATTAAAAAAAACATTGTGTATAAAATGTTATTTTGATAAATCAACTTTCTATAAAATATTGAACAGTTGTTAATTAAATGATTTAATTTATTAACAAAAAATGTTAATTGATAAATATGAGTATTAATTTTTAAATGAGATATAAATTACCCTTTGAAACAAACCAATAAGATAAATATGAGATATAAATTTTTGAAAGACTGCGTTTGTTAAATTTGAATATTTTTAATTATTGGATATGTATTTAATACTCATTCTTTTTGAGATATAAATTTGAATATTTAATACTCATTTTATCTCATAAAATTTGTCCCTTTTAAATTGTTTTATTGAAAAAGTTAATCACTTTTATTAGACTCGTTTTTTTTTTCTATTTTTTTAATTTTTTAATAAAATAAACTTTAATTTTTTAAAAATAAAATTATCATTTTAATTTTTTTTAAATTACATAAAAAATCAACAATAGACAAAATTTATAGGAATAAGAGAGTATAATATTTTAAAAAGTCACATTCATACTCTATGCAATAATAATAATAATAAATTCAGCAGTGGTCAAGATTTTTTAATGACTTTAAATGGGTTAGCTTCACCTAATCGGTCTCTGTCTATTGCTTTCAGGTTTCGGCTATTGTTTCCTCACAAGTTACTTTCTTTTTAGCGGATAAGGATGGTAGAAAAAAAAATCTTTTTTAGTGTTTTTATCTATGTTTTAATATTAAAAAATTAAACCTTAAATTATAAATTTTAAAAATAAATTATATATCATGACTCTAAATTTTAACTCTAAATCTTAACTATAAACTCTAACTTTAAGTTTTTTATGTTAGGACATATATACAAGGACTAAAAAGAGAGAAATTTTTTATTTAAGATGGTACGAACGGACGAAACAAATTAAGAGAAAACAGACAAAAAAAATATAAAGAAGAATAGTAAAATTATCCGAAAATTAAACTTAAACTCAAAAGTCTTGCAAGATAGAACAAAATCTTTTAAGTTCATTTATAACATTTTATCACTTCATTTATAATTTTTATTATCGATCAATTACTTACTAAAGCTATGCCTATAAGATATTGTCATTGTAATTGGTAGCAAAGTATGAAAATATAGGCAACAACATTTTGATTTAGTAGCAAGATATTTGTATTGTGTACCCATAAGCTTAGCTCTATACTTAAAACAATTGATTGAATAACCAAAAAAAGAAAAGAAAATTTCATCATGGTTTCTTGAAGACGGTACATATCAATTTCAAAATTTATTCTTATAGAAAGTATGATATAATAGATAATGATCTTAGTTTTTATTTTTTTAGGTACATAAAAATAGATTGAGACTCAACTCATGGTTATTTTGTTGATTACTTTTCAATACATTAATCATTGTTATACATGTGTAGGATTGACCTATGGATTATATAAATCATGTTTATGAATAGTGATGAATGATGATTAAGTTTGTATTAAATAATAATGGGTGAAAATAATGATGATTAAGTTTATATAAGAAACGATATTTACTTTAATTTAAATAGTTGATACAATTGGTTTTAAAAATTATACTAATAGTTTTATATTAAAAATGTGAATATGTATGAAGACATTGATTTGGATCGGAAAGAAGCGAGGGTTGTTGTAAGTGTGATTTATTATTGTATTTTAATATATAGACCCCTTTCAATATTAAGGAAATCTTGTGGTTTTGGATGTAATGAATAAGAAATTGAATTCAAACAACTTTTATGTAGCTAAAGAAACTAACTTTAATTTTAACCAATAGACATGAATGGCTTGGCCAACCTATCATTTTTTTGTACAATTTAACATATAATTTTTTGGTACAAATGGCCAACCTATCATGAATCAATAGTCGGATTACTTAAATCTTAATTAGAGGGGGTAATCGAGTCGGGTCATTTCGAGTCTGCTTGATTTTCGGTTCGAGTTTCTTTTGGTATAGGTTCGTTTCGAGTTTAATTCAGATCTAGTTCGGGTCTATGTTATTTTGGGTTTGTTTTAAACCGGGTCGGGTCAATATCGGATCAATTGAATTTTCGGGTTGGATCAATATCAGATTGGTTGCTTTTTCGGGCCTGGTCAGTATTAGATCGGTCGATTTTCAATTTGAGACAATATATGAAGATGATCTTTTAAAGGAGAAAAGATGATATTAAACCATTAAAATATTACTAAAGACGGTTGTTAATCAATAATATAATATAAAAGGAGAATAAAACATACATATTTAAGCAAATTAAATTCGGGTTGCTTTCGGCTCAGACTGATTTTTGGTTTGGGTTGCTTTTCGGTTCAAGTTGATTTTCGATTCCTGTTACTTTCGGTTTCAATTACTTCCGGTTTGGGTTGATATTTTGCTCAACTAAAATTTGGTTCGGTTTTCTTCGGATTCGGATAGTTTAGACCTCATGTCTGGATCTATATCGGGTCTCAGGTCGAGTAAATCAGTTCGAATCTCGGGTCAAATTTGCAATGTCTAATCTTAATTAGGTAAAATGATATTTTTGGCCTAGATTTTTTTAACAAATATTATTTTAGTTCTTAGATTTTTTAAAACTTTTTAGCCTTTGAGGAGATCCTAGGAGTTCTCGAACCATTTCTACTTTCAACTGACCTTGAAGAGCTAATTTGTTTGACATCAAGCTCAAGGAATCATGATGAACCATCATTCCTCCTCTCATTTGAAAAGGTGGCATGCTCATATATTAAAGATGGGTAACCTCTAAGCTTAATCTATTTGATTATATAATTTGGTTACTTGTTTTTAATGCATTTTTAAATGTTTATGCAAACTTGAGTGTTAAAACCATTTTAGTGCATAACATTCTTTGAAGTTTTGTGCATGTGTTTTAAATATGTTTTATTCATATTAATGCATAAAGTTCTCTAAAAAGACTTGGACAAATTGAATTTCATGGATTTTTAAACTTGATCTTTTTTATTGAAATTCAATAATTTTCTTAAGTGTCAAAGTATTTTGAGCTAAATTTAAAAATAAAATGCACTTATTGAGGGGGAGTTTTTATTTTTCAAAAGAATCAACTTACTCTCTATTGTTATTTTTTAAACTTTAAAGATTGAATTATTTTTGATATAACAAAAAGGGGGAGAGGTAAGTTTAAAAAAATAATTTCAAAAAGAAAAGGAGGGAGCTTACATATTTTTCTAAAATATTCTCTTTTTCTAAAATTATTTTTCTAAGGGGACCATTTCAAAAATAATTTTTCAAGTGATTTCGTTATATCAAAAAGGGAGAATTGTTGAGATATTTATTTTGATATAACTCAATGAAAATATTTTTTGACTTGAAGAAATATTGCAAAATTAATTCAAGGTCCATTCGACTTGAAAAATACATTTGAAAAGATTTTGAAAAGATTTTTTACTCGAACAATTTTTAAAATGTCTTAAAAGTCAAAAATTGATTGCTCGTACTGGTACGGTCTTTCCTCGTACCGATACGCAAAAGTATTTTGATTTCCAGAAAGCACTTCTCGTATCGATACGGAAGCCTTCGTACCGATATGCGAAGTACCGTACCGATACGAATGTATCGTGTACCGATACGCTCTTCGTTTATGTGCAGCGTCTCTTTCTTGTTTTGGTAGGTACCGATACTTACTTTCGTGTATTGTACTCAAGGTTGCAGAAATGCATCTATGGCTGGAATTAAAGTCCCCAGCGACTAGTTTTTTATTTCACTCTATAAATACAAGCCAAGGACACTTGAAGAATAAGAGGATGAACATACAAGCTTAAAGATCAAGAAAGTATACTTTTATTGTCTATTTCTTATAATCTCTTGTAATTCTTTAGTCCAATCCTATTGAGCCAAAATGTGTAAACACCCACCTAGAGAGATATTTTGTTTATATTGTCAAGACCTCATAATTGAGGGAGAAGTTTTAGTTGATCCTCATAAAATCTAGGGAGAGAGTTCTATCTTAGCCAATGGAAAGATAGAGATGTAAAGATTATCCCGTTAGACCGTAAAAAGGAAGAATTCATTGTTAGTGAATTGAGAAAACTTTAGTGTGGATGTTGTGGATGTAGACCTTAGTTGAGATAGCCGAACCACTCTAAAATCGATTATGTCAAAATGTCCATCTTTTTTTATTTTTGTTTTCCCAAATTTATAAAAATCTCTACACCCTTCATCAACGCTAATTTCGATTGAAGACATCGAGCCTATCAAAAATGATTAAAAGGTTTTAAAAATTTGAAAAATACATGTTTTAGTGAGCACGTTTCTGATATGGAAGAATTGGCTTTATTTTCTGCATTTTAATTGTCCTTATTAGTTTGTTTTATGAAAAAAGGTTTTATCTTTGAAATAATATATTTTTATGATGAAAGGTCTTATTTTAGAAATAATATATTTTTATTATTAGTGGAATTTTAGTTGGATTTTTCTTTAAAAAAATTTACTTTGTTCGTATTGGACCAAGTCTAGGATAACCTATAACATATTTCACAATTTTAAAATATTTTAAAATATTTTAAAATTACTTTTATATTAGTACTTTTATAGTTTATATTTAACTTTAAATGAAATAATATATCTTTATTAATAAATAGTAATTTGGATGAAACTTTATCCAAAACTCAACTGACATAATAGAAAATGATTATTATCCCCATGTCTATTCTTGAGATTTTAGTGGCCTACGAGACAACCTAAAAATTAGGTTATAATAATAAGTATTGAAAAAAAATTAAATTTTAAGAATAGACTTTTAATAAAAAAGTATTACAAAAAATGGGACTCTAATAACAAGTAATGAAAAAAATAAATTTTAATAATTTGTACCTATTAACAATCATTGGGAAAAATTGGGCCCTAATAACAAGTATTGAAAAAAATTAAACCCCTAATAACAAATATTGACAAAAATTACATTTGAAGAGTAGACCCTTAATAACAAGTATTAAAAAAATGGGCCCCTAATAACAAATATCGCAAAACATTGGACTCATAATAACAATAATTAAAAAATGAATTTTAAGAATATGTCTAATAACAAATATTGAAAAAAATAAATTTTAATAGTATACCCCTAATAACAAGTGTTAAAAAAATTAGATCATACTAATAAATATTAGGAAAAAGTTAAACCATCATTAAAATTAAATACTTATAATTATGAATTATGGGCCCTAGATAGGGGTGGGCCCTGGGCCGTCGCCTTTACGTACTACACTCAGGGATGACCCTGATTATCCCATACACAAACAATATAAACTTTTTATTTTCACAAGCGTCTTAATTTTAGGGTTTAAGGTTTTAGTTTAGATTTAGAGTTTAGTGGTTTTAGTGTAGGAGTTTAGAATTTAGGGTTTATGGTTAGAATTTAAGGTTTAGGGTTAGAATTTATGGTCTAGGGTTAAGGTTTATGTTTTAGGGTAATATGATTAGAGATTTATGTTTTAACCTATAAGCCCTAAATTCTAACCATAAACTCAAAATTCTATTAACAGCCCCTAAATTCAAAGCTACTACACTTAAACCCCTAAACCCTAAATAAAGTCCCTAAACCCTAAAACTAACGCGCTTGTATAAATAAAGTTTCTACAAGCGCTTGAGCATGGAATAATTACCCAATAGAAAAAGGTTAATTATTTCATACACTGGTGGTGGAAACTGAAAGTTTTCACAAGCGCCTTAATTTTAGGGTTTAGGATCTTAGTTTGGGGTGTAGGGTTTAGGAGTTTAGGTGTAGGGGTTAGAATTTAGGGATAGTGGTTAAAATTTAAGATTTATGGTTATAATTCAGGGTTTATAAGTTAAAACATAAATTCTAACCATATTACCCTAAAAACTAAACCCAACCTCTAAAACCTACACCTAAACCCCTAAACCCTAAATTCTAACTATTATCCCTAAATTCTAAACCCCTACACCTCACCCTAAACTAAGACCCTAAACCCTAAAACTAAGGCGCTTGTGAAAACTTTTAGTTTTCACCACCAGTGTATTGAATATAAATCCATAGAAAAATTAGGCCAAAATCATAAACTTGTTAATAACATTGCTAACCTCTCCTCCTGATTTGATTAGGTATAAACTGAATTTCCAACAAGAAAGATGTTTCCTTTTCCTTTAATATGAATATCCCAACTAGAAAAAAGTTGATACATCTTTTGTTATTATTTTCCCATTTGATACATTTTGAAAATCACTCTAAATCCGTAACTAGTTATACTCATTCGGAGATGACATTAGGTTTATATTCACTCGAATCTATAATTAATTAATTTTAAAATTCTCATTATTAATTAAAAATAATTATAACTTTTTTGATAGGCCAAACGAAGCCAATATTAAAACTCGAATAATAAGCATTCAACCAATTGAACCAACTTATTTTTTATTATACCTTTAATTTGGAAAAATAGTTAGCATGAGAAAGAGTCAAATGAAAAAGACATAATCATATGGGTTTTTTTTTTCTTGGCCAGATCATATGGTAGTTTAATTTAAAATAAAGCAAGGGCACTACGCCAAGGAAAGGATCGCAAGGTTTCTTCGAGCTCTGTCTTCACTTTATAAGTAAGTTACCAATTATTGTATCATGCCGTGTATGAGTTTTAAATTAGAATAAAATATCACAATTTGCTGCTAAATTAAAACATATGTTTTTCGTGTAAGTTTGAGGTTTGCATACAATTAAAAAAAAAAACTGAAAAGAAACAGAGATGTGGTCCAATTGAATTAATTACTTATATAGATCGATTTTTAAATTAGAGCACAAATAATTATTGGTATAGCATATTTGTAAATAATAAACTGTACAATAGAGACAGCTAGTTTGTGTCGAATCTATCCATGGACAACCAATCGATCAAACCAAGCATGATAAACAACAACAATAACAAAAAGATAATTATTGCTTTTCTTTTTTTAAAAGTATTTATTGGAATGAATCCAAAGATTAATCTATTGATTTATTTTAAAACAAACGCTGACCACAAATTTTAAAATTATTCTATATATAAAGTGAGAATGAAATTCTCGATCACCGGATATTTCTGATAATGGATTATAGAGTAGAGTAGATGACAAATGAAGCAAATCATCGTAATTAGTAAATTACTTTGATTCCTAATCTTGGATTCGCCAGTATTTAAAAAAAATTAAATTATTTTTTATGCAGTATTGTCCTAATCCCTAATGTGCAATCATGGTGATAACAGCTGAAACAGAAGTAAAAAACCTTATTTGGATCTTGAATTTGATCACGAATATTATAAGAATTCAACTCATCTCGTCACCAACAGCTTGGATGACTTGTATGCATACAAGCATTTCTTACTTTTTTTTAAGTCTTCGTATTTTATAATTTTATTCGAACACAAGTATGAGTATATAATCCTTAAAATATATAATTCTATTTTACAAAAACTAAGGTGCTCAACACAGCAATTTTGGCCCTATGTGTTACTTGTTTACCAGTTCCTCCGGTAAGGTTTGAGCCAAGTTAATCTCTCTTTCAATTAAAATATTACAGAAATCTACTAATTGGTCGAGTAATAAAGAATGTTCATGTTATCTCATTTTGTCTGAGTTCGAATTCTAATATTTGTTTTGGAAACATAATATATCTCTTTTTAATCAAAAAAATTTACACCCGATCAATTAGATCAATCAATTAAACCGAAAGTTGATAAAGTTTATGGTTCATCAATTTTTTTTGCTAAAAAGAACCTCACATAATCTCTTTAATAATGAGTATTAAAATATCAAATTTAAATAAATATAACACTCAAACATAACATAATATACGAATGGATAGTTCTAAGCAAACTCTTTACACTTAAATCCTTCCAAAGTAGATCGGCGTGCTGACTTTTCTAACTTCATATTGTGAGGAAGGCGGGATGGCGGCCGGCATTGAGTGTGGACGGTGAAAGGTGTGGTGGACGACAACCAGAGTTTGGAGACTGTATCAGGAACAGAGAAACAAGGAATTCGGATTTTATCAGAATGGATCAAAAATGGGTATGGCCTGTTTACACTTGTGTGGCTTATATACCCTAGTTTTAACTAAATCCCGTTAGAAATAACCATAAACCCAACAAATCCATACCCTAGATTGTTCAATTCAGCACATGAATCATGATTCCCACCGACCAGTCCAATATCAGTAAATGAACAATCTAGGCTAAAGAAAAAAGGATATTATATCTCACTTGATCCAGTGCATATCAATCAGTGAGAGACTGAATCTAGAGCCACTAGAAGCCTACGTTGCACCGATACAGGTACGGATATGAATGACGGAGGACAAAAAATAATAATTTTTAAAATTATAAATTATAAGTATGCTAAAAATACGATAAGTTATATATGTTAGAGAGATGATTAAAAATAAAAACAAGCAATTTAAATTTTATTTATATTAAGATATTATATTAGTTTTAAATAATAATTAAAAGATAATAAAATTTTAATTATATTAGAAACAAATTATTTAAAATTATTTAACATATATTCTTTTTATTAGTAAAAAAGTAGAATTGATTTTTTTATCAATAAAAGTATGATTTTATTAAAGCACGAAATCATATAAATTATTAACAGTGTCTCATTAAAAACTTTCATAATCTTAAATAAATAAAAAATAGTATCAGTTAATAACTGAACACAAGACAAAACACCAATGTTCTACAACACTTGTGTCTCACACTCTTCCAATTCAGCAACATTACCCATACCGAAAGTAACCCAATCAGAATCCTGCCCTGAAGCAGTACAACCTACTGTATCAATCGCACACAAAATGTAAATTCAGTTCCAGACGTGTAGCTAAGACAACCTATGAACGCCCCTCTTCGCTAGAGTGTCGGCCAATCCACTCGCCTCGTGATATATATATAACATACGCATGATAATAACGTGCATGAATTTTCGGTGGCTTGAAATCATTGCTAAAGATGACATGGACGATTATGATAAACCACCCTTATCGTCACTTCGATTTGGCAAAACTTTCCACCGCCATTTGTATAGAATGCAATTCCTTCTCATTCGAATCCATCGCCCCTAGCGGACTCAAAATAATTATAAGACACATCCCTACGCATCTCTAAGTACCCCATAGCCTGCTGGCAGAGGTTTTCCTTTCGTCAAACTATCTACGTTGAATTTCAAAAACCAATTACGAGAGGCTACCAAACAACACTCCGTCGAAATAAGTTTATATTCGGCGTACTAAAACAATTTAAAGGACTATGCCACAACGAAGCCTCAACAATTATAATTCCAGGCAAAGCATTCACCCAATAGAACATCCTCAATTCGATCATAAACATAATTTTTGTCACCTCTAATTTCTTTTTTTTGCAACAACAATTCATTTCCAGCCAACTAAAGTGATCATAGCATGGCTACACACCCTACTAACCAATCATCTCGAGTCAAACCAACAATCAAACCATCCTTCCCTTGAATTAAAAACAACACTAGTGACTGCGGCAACACCACTTCAATCCCCACTAATTAAGGATGGCCATTTGACCCAAACCCGACGGGTTCCATCCTTACTTTTAGGATTCATAGGTAAAAATTGATCTAACCAAGCAATTAAACACAGCGGAAATATTTATCCTACAAAAAATTTCCAAGATCTCATGCAATCATATTAATGAATGATAGAGACAGTAATGAGATTATCTTAATCTCTGAATCAATAATCTTGTTATGCCGAGGCGCTGCCTTTCTGAAAGACGACCACTCTCTATAAGTATCCACACGCGAATGAACTACGAACAACAAACGGAATGCTAGTTCCTCTCTATTTCATGAAAATAGAGTTTTGTGGTTATTTGTGGCTTCTAAAAACTAGTGAATGGAACTCTTGACATATATATAGGGATGAGATCTAGATACATTATGTAAAACTCAACTAGTTTTACACTAATCCATAACCATTGAATGAGAGAAATGGATGGATGAGATTAGAAGTAGGATATGTGAAGATTATCACTTGGAAAAAAAAGTAAGAAGTTAATCTCATCCATCCATTTCACTCATCTAATGGCCATGAATTAGTGTAAAATTAGTTGAATTTTACATAGTGTAAGTGGATCTTAACCCTATATATATAATTTATTCAAAACTCTTTTAGATAAATAATATATTTAAAACAGATTCCTTATCTAATAAGAAATTCAAATTCAACCAAATCTAGATAATGAGATTTTTCAAATAATATTATTCATTTAATATTATTTCAAAAATAATAAAATAAATAAAAAATATATATTTTAAAACATTTTTTTTATCTGATAAGAAATTTAAATCTAACCAAATCTAGATAATGGTATTTATTAATAATATTATTTATTTAATATTATTTCAAAAATAATAAAATAAATAATATATTTTAAAATAAATTCCTTATCAGATAAGGAATTTAAATCTAACCAAATCTAGATATCGAGATTATTATTTATTTAATATTATTTCAAAAATAATAAAACATTCTTTCAAAAGAACACGAATTTAACTTCTTTAAATTTGAATAAATAATCTCTTATAATTTAAAATAATCTCATTAGCTTAAATCAATATTAAGAGTAATAACCACAACCATTCTTAGTGTGCGACCCTATTAGTTCAATTAACGTTGACAGTAGATAAAATCACATTTTATCCTACAAGTCATAAGTGGCCACTAGCAAGATTTTATAACTACCCAAGTTAAATGAAAAGCTCATAATCCGAGATAACCTTAATTTAGTTTATGTCATAATCCTTTTATCTTACGTTATCTTGATAGAATATAAGGTATGGAAAATTTTAACCTTATATCGTTCTATCTTTAGTTTCTTGACACCCAATTGAACTAACTAAACAAATGACATTGATATTTATCAACTCATTTGAGCACGACCATGCATTTCTCAGTCCCAATCATCGAGGGACCCAGAGATATCTCTCTTATATTAAGAGGGATAAATTCCATCTTAATCACTCGCATCTTACTGCATGATTCCTTATTATGTTCAAGTATAACCTGTATAATTGTCTGATTAAAAATGATGTTTGACTATGTCAAAACATAATAATCATCATGTTGAGAATCGTAGTAATTTCAGGTCTAAGGATTTAATGTCACAACTATCGAAGATTAATATATAACTTTAATCCATGTATTAATCTCAAAACAAGTCGATCCTAATATCTGCTCTCAACAAATGCATATATGAATTTGATTTGAATCTCATTAATATATTCATCTTATGAATATCTATCAAACTTCATACCAATCTTATCTTATTATTGTTCTCACAATAATATATGATTAGAGATATTTAGAATAATTAATAATATTCAAGGATACAAAAGCATGCAAATTTATTATAATAATAAATTTAATAATCAAAATATCATGTCCATAGAATAGGACCTAGGGCACTATAGCTAACACCTACCCAACCCTATAAGGTTGATTTTTTAACGTAAGTTTTGGGTCCAGGTTAAATTTTTAGGATAATATCGGTTTGGGTCGGGTTTGGATTTAAGATGAAAAATATCTGACTTAACCAGACCCGAAATAATAGTTTAATTTTATTCTAAAGATTTAGGTATAATTGCTATAATGCCTCTCTCTTTATATATATTTTTTGATTATCTCCTTATTTTGTCAAATTAAATGGAATAATTATTATAATGCCTCTCTCTATTTGTAATTTTACAATTAACTCCTTATTTTATCGAATAAAAATGAAAAAAAATGATTTATGTCGGGCCAGATTGGGTTCAGGTTTAGGTTCGGACGGAGGTGCTACATTTTTGGGTCGAATACGGATCGACCAAAAAACCGACTCAACCTGACCCATGAACATCCTTACCCACCATTGAAACAATAGGTATCAAACTTGTCGAACAAAATCACAAGTATATAGAATATGTCTAGTGATCTCATCATCCACACTACACCAAGCACAACGATCTGGGACACCAATCAAAAGAACCCTGCGATCTTTAAGAAATCCTATTGTCGGAAGTCGATCAAGTAATACAAACCTCAAAAGCATTGTACTTTGGGTGGTACCTCTAAACACAAAATCAAGAAATCCATAAAACCATCATCTGCTAATCCGAAGGAACTCATATATTCATCAATTCGCCTATCGAGAACTTGCCATGCATATATTCGGACAGCAAAATGATGCTCTTTAATATTTCATGTAGAAAACGAAGTAGAATTTTTTGATGATTTATAAATATTTTTAAATTTTGAGTTTTTATATTTATAATTTTTCATATTTAAAATTTTATATTTTCACTTAATTTTTTAAATTCATTATAGTGTTTTTATTTTTTTTAATATTTTATGAATGTTTAAATATTTTTAAAATTTTAATAATTTATTATTTTTAGCTTAAAGATAAAGTAAGTTATCGAACTTGGCAAAAAAATCAATTATGCCATTGAATTCGGTTAAAAAAATCAATTCAGCCTCTCTGCCACATCATCATCACACATGTACTGCCATGTCAGCATTTTGAACTGCCACATCAGCACAGTGGACTGCCACATTAGCACTGTAACGGTCAACGTTGGTCAAGGGGATAATTTGCTGCAATTCGTGAACGAGAGGATCTAATTGATTGCATTTTCGAGATAGGGGCTAAATTGCTAATTTGGGTCGAACTCAAGAGTAAAAACACCCTTTTAGCCTATTTTCATTTACTTAATAAATAAAAATGGAATATTGAGGAGTGGAAACGGCATAATAATAAGATATAATTTATAATTTATTTTTTTTATTATTTTAAAATTATTATTTTTATTTTTTTAGAATCAATCAATTTATCGTATAAAAGGGTACGAAGACCAAATCGATGTAAGGGGCTAAAAAATCTCATTAAAGGTAAGAATAAGTTGCTAGTAGAGATAGCATAGGGAAAGGATCGACCTACAAATTATTTCTCAACAATTCCCCTCGATATCAACAAAAAAAAAATATGAACGATAATGAGAAAATTCATGCCCTAAAGATACTTAAAGTGATTTTACAAACTTTATAATTTCTTTTTTTAGTGTTTTGTATATTTAATTTATATACTATATTATTATTTTATATTTTAGTCCAAATTTGAGATAAAATTAGATGATGAATATGGGAATGGCTCTATCATGTCTATCATGACAAATGTGTCAAAGAATCATCAATATCAAATTCATTTGCACTTTAAAATATTCTCAAATGTTGCTGTTGCACATCAAGCCAACAAAGTATAACTAATTGACACAAAAAAATTGGGAGAAACTTTGTAATTTGTTTAATGATCCTAAATATCATGTACGATTTTTATATTTTGCTTTTTGTGATTGGTAAAATTTTAATTTTTTATTTATGTAATGAATTATAAATTATGTTTACATATATTTATAATTGAAGAGGACATGCGAAACAAATGCAAGAGTCAAAAGAAATGTTAACTCCTAACTAAGGATCTCGAACTTTTGTCACTAGTCGATATGTTATGATAAGTTTTACATTTTTTAGATTTATTAAAATGTTTATTATTTTATTTTTAAACTTAATTATTTTTTGAAATCATGTAGCGTAAGGATGATCATGAACCAAATAGGATCAATTTCTTTAAGGCATCTCAGTATTCAAATGACAAAGGATGGACAACATCTGATGCACAAACAACCTATGTAAGTCCTTTCAAAAAAGTGCTATAAGATCTGCTTTGAAATGGTAGAAACTCAAATGGAGGCTATAAGATCTGCTTTGATAGCTGCCGGTATTCAAGTGCCCTCATTTCAATTTTTAGGTAAACAATATTGTCAATCAAATAAAAATAATTATATAATTCTAATCGTGATAATTAATATATTAATTATTTATGCATCTTCAAATGATTCCGCGAACTCATCATCAATGAAATCATAGCTGACACAAAGTTTGGATTGAGATTCTTGCAACAAGTTATTCCACAAGTCATATTATGGCCATATTATTTTTATTTCCTTTAGATGAGTGCTTTTATTTTAACGACCCGGGTTTCAGTACTCGAGGGTCGGACCTCACCTGAGGTATGAGCCTCGCGTTTGGGCCATGGTAAATGGACCCCATGGGCTTTATTGGGCTGGAATTTTGGTATTGGGTTGAGTTAGGGAGATGGAGAGAGGTTATTTGAGTAATTTCCAAATTGTTGAAGAGAGAAATGAGAGGGGTTTTAATTTGGTTCTGTAGAAAAGGATGAGAATGAGGTCATTTTTCTTTCCCTTGTCTCCTTACCCCTTTCCCATTCATCCTTCATCTCCCCACCCAAAAGAAAATGTGTAATCTTTGAGTTGTGTGTGAATCACATTTTGAATATTAAGGAAGTGTTGTTCAGCAATCCAAGATCTATAATCCAAGGTAAGTTTTGCTATACATGGTGGAAGTTGAGGTATTGATGAGGGTTGTTGGGGGAGTCTGAGTTTAAGATTGAGATGCTCTATTAATGGATTTTTTCTGAGTCTTCAGTCTTTTAAAGCCTCCCCAATAATGCAATAATGTGTTTGGTAATCTCTCATTGTAGTGAAAGAGGGGGGAGAACCTTTAAAGGCTCTTGGGAAGGAGAAAGCTTGAAGGCTTGATGAGAGCTTCATTCCAGCCTTCAAAGTCAAGGTTAGTACACTTTTAACTTCTTTGTGTTCTTGTGCATCATCATTTTGGTATGTGTTGCTTGTATCATGATGTTATGGTTAAGTTAGAGCTTGATTGATCATCAATGGTAGATTTGTTAATTAGTGTTGTTTGAGGGTAAAAACGATTAGAAACACACTTAATAACTCATCATAACTTGTAGGATCGATTTAGGGCTTAACCATATAGGTTAAGTTGGATTTTAGGGTAAAATTCGAACCAGACTTTAAAAATCTGGGTTTGCGTACCGATACTGGGTGGTCCGTATCGGTATGCCTTTGTTCGAAAGGGGGTTGTATGTGAGTGGCGTATCGGTACCATTGGCCGCGTATCGGAACCTCATGCTTGATAAGGATTCTAGTGGCGATTTCGCATACCGGTACGCTAGGGGCATATCGGTACTACTGTTACATTACCCGAGAAAAGTTTTCGCGTATCGGTACGTAAAGGAGAGAGTACCGGTAAGGGGAGGATCGGTACAGGATGGATACGTACCGATATTACGTATCGATGCGTAGGATTAGCGTATTGGTGCGGCTTGTTGTACCAAATCTTTCAAACTTAAATTGAGTATCAGTACTCGTGGGAGAGTATCGATACCTAGAGAAACGTACCGATGCCCATATATGAGTATCAATACTCACTGGGCAAGCTGCCCAAGAAATTGAGTTTGTGTTCGGGGGTTCCATAATTTGAGACAAAAGGGCCAAGGGGTCTCATATGATGTAAAATGAATGGTAAAACTGAGAAATGTTGTTTTTAGCTTCCCTATGTATTAATTGGCCAAAAATGTGTTTAATTAAAGGTGGATTGCTCGTGTTAGCAAATCTTAGAGATCCTTGGTGGATCATAAGTTGTTTTTCCATGTGAGGGCACGTGGTTGGTTTCGAGTCTTTGTTTGGTGGGATCCGAATACCTAGTTTGTGAGTGTTGCAACACTTGAAGACCACTCAATGTGAGATTCTGAGTGATGAAACGAAGGTCATCCGATGTGAGATTTTAGATGATTTATTTGCTCGATGTGAGATTTTGAGCCCCACTCGATGTCAGATTCTGAGCAAAGACTCGATGAGAGATTCTAAGTATATTAGCTCGATGTAAGATTCTGAGCATGGGCGGGTTTTCTAGTGTCGGGTGACATTGGGCCTCACTCTTGGGTTGTTTATTGATGTATTTGTGTTTTTTTACTTTTGGAAATGTGCATACATGTGTTCAGGCGATTATGGTAGCGCCCTTGCTTTCTCTTACCTTGATATCATGTCATCTAGCATGCTCTTAATTATGATTTACCTAAACCATGGTCGAGTGGTTGTCTATCCACTGAACTTTGTTAGCTCAGCGTTCGGAATTTTTGTTTTCGTTTGCAAGTAAGTAGGTCGTAGCGCGTAGCAGAGCACCATCGAAGCAAAAAAGTTCAGCATTGGCTATTTTGGTAGAGTACATGTACTTAGATGTAAAGGGTTATGTATTCGTAGGACCTTTGTATTTGTAACTCTATTTTGAATTATAATTGTACTGGTTAAATATTTTAAATGTTGATTATTGGAGCTCCTTATGGATGTTTAAATGCTTTGAATACTGTTGACTTATTATTTTGGAAAAATGTTATGGTTTGAACTTGGAAATTTGGGCTTATTGGATTTTCAAATAAAAAAATTATAGGAGTAGTTTGGGCTTGTGGCCCAAATGTAGCATCTAGGTTTAGGGTGTTACATTTAGTGGTATCAGAGCCTAGGTTTAGTCAGTGCTAAGAAGTCCTCGGGGGAGACTAGTGTGGTAAATAAGTGTCTAGCGAATTCATGCCCATAAGTCGAATTCGTACTTAAATTAAGCTAAAAATTTGATGGTATACTCATGTTGTCTGTTTGTGCATAATTGAATCATGCCAAGAAGAGCGAGGAATGCTGAGGAAAGTTTAAGTTCTCTAGGAGAAAGCTCCGATGAAGGTTATGTGCTGGAGATAGAAGAATCGGATAAGAGAGCTAGACATGAGGACAACTATTTCTCTTATTTGCACCGAGCCTTAGACAGGATCGTGAGGGCGATCCTGAAGCATACATCTACCGCTCGCGAGGCACCGATCAAGAGGGTGCATAGACAGGGTGCTACTGATTTCCTTAGAGCAGGATAGGATAATCCGGTGACGGCGGATCAATGGCTTTGAGACACTCGTTAGATTATGAGGCAAATGAGGCTGAGGTCTGAAGATAAACTGTCGTGTGTTCTATCATTGGTGAAAGAGAATGCAAAGGAATAGTGAGAGACAATAAAGCTTGAATGGTACCCTAACCAACCTACTTGGGATGATTTCCTTGATGAGTTTGAGAAGAAATACACTCACATTGATTTTGAGGGACCAGTTTACCCACCTTGTGCAAGAGAACCGTTCATTCTTTGAGTATGAGCAAGAATTCTTGCATTTGAGTAGGTACTCATCGGAGTTGGTGGCCACCGAAAAGATGAGGTGCAAAAGATTTATTAAGGGTTTGAGAAAGGAAATCTAAACCTATCTGACAGCTACCCCACTGATAGTGTTCTTCGAGCTGACTACTACTGCCAAGTCTCTTGAGCAAGTGCAATGTTTATCTTATGGTCCAGTTAGAGGACATGAGAGTTTCAGTGGTAGGACTTAGAATTTCTCTGGCAGTTCACAGTCTCACTCAAGAAGGGACAGGAGAGAAACACAGAATCAGAGTGTAAGGTCCAGTCGTAGATTCGAGTTTGCTAGCCGTAGGAGGCCTGTATCGTCTTCTTCTATGATGAGCCCAAATAGTTCTTAGGGAGTGCGGGCGCACCGATTTGTAATCAGTATGGATGTAGGCATCATGGAGAGTGTTGGGGAGTAAACCAAGCTTGCTTTTAGTGTGGGTCTCAGGATCACCATGTGAAAAATTGCCCCGCAGTTACCACTGCTGTTCAAGTTTAGGCGCCGAGGATCTCTTACCCGCCTCAAAGGGGTCGAGGTTTTTTGAGAGAAGGGGTAAGTCAAGCATCAGGCCATTAGAGTAGGGGCACGTACCAGTCGACTGTGAGGGCACCGGTGAGGTAGTATGCAATAAGAGCCTAGGAGGATTGTGAGCCCACTAATGTGATCTCATGTACATTCTTATTGTTTTTTTGTTCATATAGTTGCATTAGTAGATTCGGGGTCTACCTACTCCTATATCCGTAGTAGGATATCACAACAATAGGGTTTACTAGCCAAAGATCTAGAGGTAGAGGTTTGCGTGACTAGCCCATTAGGGTTAGATGTAATGGTGGATAAGGTGTATCGGAGGTGCCTAATTGAGGTTAGGGTTTAATATGTCTAGCAGATTTGATGGTTTTGTCGTTCCAAGAGTTTGACGCGATACTAGGCATGGATTGGCTTTTTGAGAATGATGCTAGTTTAGGTTGTAGGACCAAGAGTTTGAAGCTCCGTGTTGCCGATGGGTCTAAGTTGGTTTTAGGGGAAAAAGGCACCCTTGCATCCTCAACGTAGTTTTTGGATTTAGCGGTAGAAAGGTTACTCCAACAAGGTTATGAATCCTTTATGGCTTATATGGTTGATACAAGAGTCGGGGGTCCGGCCATTAAAAGCCTTAGAACAGTTTACGAGTTTATAGATGTCTTCCCATAAGAGTTACCCAGATTACCCTCAGATCGAGAGTTGGAGTTTTGAATTGAAGTAATGCCCGACACAACACCAGTGTTCATTACACCATACCAGATGACACTAACAAAAATGAGAGAGTTAAAGAAGCAAATCCAAGAATTTTTGGAGAGAGGATTTATTCGACCAAGCATCTAACCTTGGGGTGCTATAATTTTATTTGTAAAGAAGAAAAATGGGTCTATGAGGATGTGCATTGTGTCACGGGCCGTCAGCCAAGGCCCGAGTCATTGGCACCACGGGGTGCACACAAGGGTTCCCAAAAGGTTCAGATAGAGATCTTGGGCCCAAAGAGACCACCAGACTTAGCCCGATCCGTGAGAGATTCTAGAAGGCATATCCATCCACTTTGACCTATGTAAACTTGCCTTGTATACATAGGATTTGTTACCATAGATAGATGGGAATATTCCCAGAATTGTACCATTGTGGTTGGTGGGCTTTGATCTTAGCCGTCGATGTAAATTTGTATAGACCGTCAGATTAGGGGGAACTCAACTATAAATAGAGGCCTTCCCTTCCTCATTTCATGTATCCAAGTTTCCAAGGAATAAAGGCATTTACTCTAAATCCTCTGAGTGTTCTTGTGTTCTTGAGCGTTCTTTCGAAGTTCTTCTTCGCTCATCTCTTTTGATCCTATTCCGCGTAGAACGCTTTGCGTTTGTCAGTGCTTGGGAAGTTTGATCTTCCGAGAGGGTTGAAAAGACTTACTTAGACGTTTGTCTTGAGTCACATCGCCTAAGGCCGCACGGTGGGCTAGTTGGAACTCTAGCCACGTGACAGTTGGTATCAGAGACTTGTTCGAGCGACGTGAGCTAGTTCGAGGCACGAAGCATCGAGTTGAGATGGCACCAAAGAAGGGAGAGAATGCTGCTGCGAGCCAGAAGGGTGTGGAGACCCAGGCGGACAAAGGAAGTCGAGCAAACTCGAGGGACAAGTTGTCGGCACTCGAGGAGAGGGTCACCAGGCTTGAGGGATCTATGAAGGATTCTGCAGAGCGACTCGACGTGGTGGATACACGGCTCGAGGAGATGGATGACCAGGGTGATCAGTCAGAGGGAAATAGAGATGCTCTCGAAGCCATACTGAAGGCATTGAGGGTGGAAATGGTGGATCTGAAGGCGGAAGTGATGGTTTATCAGGCTGCCATGCGGAACGGTGTGTTAACCACGACGACACCTAAACCGATGAAGGACATTCTGAAGCCAAAAAAGTTCAAGGGGAACCGGTCGGTGAAAGATGTTGATAACTTCATTTGGTGCATGGAGCGGTACTTTCGGGCAATGAGCATCACAGACGATGCCGAGAAGGTAAATACTGCTGTTGTTTACTTGACTGATGTTGCTTTGTTATGGTGGTGACGTAGGTGCCTTGATGAGAATAGTGGAGGCACGGGCGTTGGAACATGGGAGGAGTTCAAAGCGGAGTTCAAGCAGCAGTTTTGCCCGAGTAACACAGAGAAAGAAGCCAGGACCAAGTTTAGGAGGCTTCGACATGATGGATCCATTGCGGATTACATCTAGGAGTTTAGTGAGCTACAACTCCTTATCCCCGGCTTGTGTGAGAAGGATGCGTTTTTAACGTTTATGGATGGATTGAAGCCATGGGCTAGGACCGAGTTAGAGCGGAGGGATGTGCAGGAACTTTCCAAAGCCCTAGCCATTACGGAGTCCTTGACCGGTTATAGTGCTTACGAGTCCATGGAGTCCAAGTCTTCCAAGCCCCATGGCAAGGGTATTGGTGGGAGAGACGAGGATGTGTCCGGAGATAGCATCGATGATGGCAAGGAGAGGCAATCGACCAAGTCAGACCGGTATGCGAAGCTAGATGATCGGAAGGATCGAGGATCCATAAGGTGCTATATTGTGATGGTCCACACGTAGTGAAAGACTGTCCCAAGAAGAGGAGCCACCTCGATGCCATTGTCCAGGAGGACGACCAGTCAGATGGAGAACCTGGTAGAGTTGGTGCAATCGCTAGCATCAAAGGAGGGAAGCCGAGGGTAGTAAAAGTACATCGAAAGTGTTACCAATGTAAGGGGCCGCATTTAGCGCGAGAATGCCCTGATCGAGTCAAGAATTCCAAGGAGGACGAGCCCGAGAGCGATGAGGCTGCGAAGCTTGGCTCGATGATATTAGATTCTGTCAAGGCGAGGAAGGGCCAGAAGCAGAATAGGTTGATGTTTGTCAACATCAACGTGGCGGGACGATCGAGGAGTGCTTTGGTGGACACCGGGGCAAGCGATCTGTTCATGTCCAGGAAGGCTGCCGAGAAGCTTGGTCTTAAAGTTGTGGACTCAACCGGTAAGATCAAGGCGGTGAATTCAAGGGAAGTTCCAGTTGTGGGAACAGTGCGGAAGATCGAGTTACAGATTGGGGATTGGAAGGCCAAGGAGAATTTCGAGGTAATCGAGTTAGATGACTTTGATTTTATTTTGGGACTAAACTTCCTTGACCGTATTGAAGCTCTCATTATTCCGTTTGTCAACGTCGTGTGCATCTTCGATCTGAGACAACGGTGCGTTGTGCCTGTGTGCCGAGATAGCGGGCGAGGAACCAAGAAGCTGACAACCATTCAGCTTGTCGAAGATGCTCCAAACCAAGGAGACATCGAGTTGGAGGCGACAGTTGGGGACAATACCTTGGATGGGCGAGAGTTGCCCGAGGCAGTTGGCATGAAGGCCGTCGAGGAGCCATCCATGAGCGAGGTGGCTGAGGCATCAAACTTCAATGGGAGAGAAGTGTCGATGGGATTTGCATTGCCAAGGAGCAGTGGGGCATCAAACTTCAAGGACGAAGGATTGATGTGTAGAGTAAATGTCGGGAAAAGAGTGAGGTACGTCTTGAACACGGTGATAGTGTGTTACAGTTTGATTTGCTGGATTTGTTGGGTGTAGGGTGCAGAAAACCTAACCCATTAGATGGAGTTGCCAAGACTTAGTGCGGGCCGAAGTAACCATTCAGAGTTCCGAAGGTTCGTTCGGTGTTCATCGTGAAGGCATCCAAGTTTGTGCACAAGGATCGGGAGATTCCAGATCAGGGCAAGTCAAAACTGGTAGGAAAGAGTTCCTACGATCAAGATGTACCTGGGACGGGTAATTTTGCATGGCGGTGCAAGCCAAGGCGAGCAGTCCTTATGGGGGGACATCCGAATCAGAGTCCGGTGCTCTTTATGGGGAGAGCGGTCCTTATGGGGGGACAATCAAGCCAGATTCCGAATTGGAAGCAAGCCAAGGTACGGGGAAGGAAGCTCCAGGACCGATCTCAACTTTGTTCGAGAGGCGCAATGAGGGCGTCGGCAAGTTTGGTGGGGGAGATTGTCATGGGCCGTCAGCCAATGCCCGAGTCATTGGCACCACGGGGTGCACACCAGGGTTCCCAAGAGGTTCAGATAGAGATCTTGGGCCCAAAGAGACCACCAGACTTAGCCCGATCCATGAGAGATTCTAGAAGGCATATCCATCCACTTTGACCTATGTAAACTTGCCTTGTATACATAGGATTTGTTACCATAGATAGATGGGAATATTCCTAGAATTGTACCATTGTGGTTGGTAGGCTTTGATCTTAGCCGTCGATGTAAATTTGTATAGACCGTCGGATTATGGGGAACTCAACTATAAATAGAGGCCTTCCCCTCCTCATTTCATGTATCCAAGTTTCCAAGGAATAAAGGCATTTACTCTAAATCCTCTGAGTGTTCTTGTGTTCTTTCTTTGTTCTTGAGCGTTCTTTCGAAGTTCTTATTCACTCATCTCTTTTGATCCTATTCCGCGTAGAACGCTTTGCGTTTGTCGGTGCTTGGGAAGTTTGATCTTTCGAGAGGATTGAAAAGGCTTACTTAGACATTTTTCTTGAGTCATATCGCCTAAGGCCGCACGGTGGGTTGGTTGGAACTCTAGCCACGTGACAATTGACTACCGTCAGCTTAATAAGGTAGCAATGAAGAATCGCTACCCCCTCCTGAATATTGATGATTTGTTTGACCAGTTGCGAGGTGCTCAGGTATTTTCTAAGATAGACTTGAGGTCGAGATATTATCAGTTGAAAATAGTATAAAAAGATGTTAAAAAACATGCCTTCAAGACGCGATACAAACTAGTAATGCATTTTGGGCTTACCAATGCCCCGAAACAATTCATGGATTTAATGAACATAATCTTTCAGCCTTATTTAGATCAGTTTGTTGTGGTGTTCATCGATGATATTTTGGTGTATTCGCGCTTGGAGGAGAAGTACGATTATCATCCACGTGTGATTCTCCAGATGTTGAGGGACATACATCTCTATGCTAAGTTCAGTAAGTGTGAGTTTTGGCTTTTCGAGGTGGTATTTTTGGGTCACATTGTTGCGGTGGATGGAATCTGTGTCGATCTTCAAAAGATCCAAGCCGTAGGAGAATGGAAACCACCTAAGAACATCTCAAAAGTTTGTAACTTTCTTGGACTTGCGGGATATTACCGATGGTTTGTCAAAGGTTTCTATGTTATAGCAGCGCTGTTGACCAAGTTACTACAGAAAGAAGTTCCATTCGTAAAGAATAAAAAAGAGATTTCTAAATTTATGACAAGATGCTTAGCTTGCAGCAAGTGAAGACAGAACATTAAGTTCCATCAGGTTTGCTTCAGCCGATTCAAATTCCACAATGGAAGTGGGATCGGGTCACCATAGATTTCGTCATGGGTTTGCCGATAACTCAAAGAAAACATGATGCTATTTGGGTGATAGTAGATCGTTTGACCAAGTTTGCTCATTTCTTGCCTGTACGCATGGATTTATCCTTAGAGAGGTTGGCTCAGATGTATATCAAGGAGATAGTGAGGTTGCATGGAGTACCATCATCGATCATCTCGAATAGAGACTCGCGCTTCACAGCTAGGTTATGAAAAACGATCCATAATTCCTTGGACACTAAATTGTATTTCAGTACAGCTTTTTACCTTCAGATCGATGGTCTATCTGAGCGGGTTATTCAGATTCTTGAGGATATGCTCTGATGTTGCATTTTGGACTTTGAGTGAAGTTGAGAGGAACAGTTACCGCTAGTTGAGTTTTCTTACAACAACAGCTATCAATCGAGCATTAGATGGCTCATTTAGAGGCTCTTTATAGACATAAATGTAGGATACCTTTGTGTTGGATCGAACTGAATGAAAGAGTATTGTGAGAACTGATTTGGTTAGACAAACTGAAGATAAGGTTTAGATCATCGAAGAAAGACTGCAAGTGGCCTTTGATCTTCAGAAGGCCTACGCGGATCGAAAACGCAAGCACATTGAGTATGAGGTAGGTGAGAAAGTGTTTCTAAAGGTATCACCGTGGGAAGAGATAATATGTTTTGGGCGGAAGGGCAAGTTGAGCCCGAGGTACATTGGACCTTACGAGGTGCTTGAGAGGATTGGGCCAGTAGCTTATCAGATAGCTTTGCCTCTGGATTTGGTGCTTATCTACAATGTTTTTCATGTGTCTATGTTGAGACACTATCGTTTTGACCCTTCGCATGTCGTATCGCTTGAGGAGAATGAGGTTAACATAGATTTGACATATGAAGAAGTGCTAGTGAAACTGCGTGATAGGGGAGTCAAAGAGCTTCGTAACAAGTGTATACCCCTCGTCAAGATGTTGTAGAGAAATCATAGAGTCGAGGAGGCTACGTGGGAGGTTGAGGCTGATACTAAAGAGCTCTACCCGTATTTGTTTCCACTAGGTACATTTCGAGGATAAAATTTCTTTAAGAGATGGAGTATTGTAATGACCCGATTTCAGGACTCGAGGTTCAGACCTCACCCGAGGTATGGGCTCGCGTTTGGGCCATGGTAAATAGACTCTATGGGCTTTATTGGGCTGATTTTATATTTTTGGGCTGGAATTTTGGTATTGGGTTGAGTTAGGGAGATGAGGAGAGGTTATTTGAGTAATTTCCAAATTGTTGAAGAGGGCATGGAGAAGGGTTTTAATTTGGTTATGCAGAAAGGATGAGAATGAGGTCATCTTTATTTTCCTTGTCTTCTTACCCACTTTCCCCTCCATCATTCTTCTCCCCGCCCATAAGAAAAAGGTCTAATTTTTTAGTTGTTTTGTGTGAATCACATTTTGAATGTTAAGGAACTGTTGTTCAACAATCTAAGATCTATAATCCAAGGTAAGTTTTGCTATATATGGTGGAAGTTGAGGTTTTGATGGGGGTTGTTGGGGAGTCCAAGTTTAAGATTGAGAGGCTCTATTAATAGGTTTTTTCTGAGTCTTTAGTCTTCTAAAGTCTCCCCAATAATTTAGTAATGTGTTTGGTAATATCTCCTTGTAGTGAAAGAGGGGGGATAACCTTCAAAGGCTCTTGGGAAGGAGAAAGCTTAAGGGCTTGGTAAGAGCTTTATTCCAGCCTTCAAAGTCGAGGTTAGTACATTATTAAAACTTCTATGTGTTCATATGCATCATCATTTTGGTATGTGTTGCTTGTGTCATGATGTTAAGGTTAAGTCAGAGCTTGGTTGATCATCAATGGTAGATTTGTTAATCAGTGTTGTTTGAGGGTAAAAATGATTAGAAACACACTTAATAACTCCTCATAACTTGTAGGATGAATTTGGGGCTTAACTATATAGGTTAAGTTGGATTTCAGGGCAAAATCCGAACCAGACTTTGAAAATATAGGTTCACGTACCGATATTGGGCGGTCTGTATTAGTATGCCTTTGTTCAAAAAGGGGTTGTATGTGAGTGGTGTACCGGTACCGCAGGCCGCATATCGGTACCCCATGCTTGATAAGGATTCTAGTGGCGATTTCGCGTACCGGTACGCAAGGAGCGTATCAGTTCTACTACTACATTGCCTGAGGAAGGCTTTCGCGTACTGGTATGCAAAGAATGAAGTATCAGTACAAGAGAGGATTGATACGAGATGGATACATACCAATATTACGTATCGATATGGAGGATTAGCGTATCAGTACGGCTTTTCGTACCAAATTTTTTGAACCTAAATTAAGTATCGGTACTCGTGAGGGAGTAACGATACCTAAAGAGGCGTACCGATACCCATATATGAGTATTAGTAGTCGCTAGACAATCTACCCAAAAAATTGAGTTTGTGTTCGGGGGTTCCATAATTTGGGACAAAGGGGTCAATGGGTCTCCTATGATGTAAAATGAATGGTAAAACTGAAAAGGGGTGTTTTTAGCTTCCCTATGTATTAATTGCCCAATAATGTGTTTAGTTAAAGGTGGATTGCTCATGTTAGCAAATCTTAGGGATCCTTGGTGGATTATACGTGGTTGTTCCATGTGAGGGCACTTGGTTGGTTTCGAGTCTTTGTTTGGTGGGATCCAAATACCCAGTGTTTGAGTGTTGCAACACTTGAAGACCACTAGATGTGAGATTCTGAGTGATGAAACGAAGGTCATTCGATGTGATATTTTGGATGATGTATTTGCTCGATATGAGATTCCGAACCCTCCTCAATGTGAGATTTCGAGCGAAGACTCAATACGAAATTCCAAGTATTTTAGCTCGATGTGAGATTCCGAGCATGGGTGGGCTTTCCAGTGTCGGGTGACATTGGGCCTCACTCTTGGGTTGTTTATTTATGTATTTTTTTGTGTTTTGAAAATGTGCATACATGTGTTTAGGCGATTATGGTAGCTCAATTGCTCTTTTACCTTGATATCATGTCATATAGCATGTTCTTAATTATGATTACCTTAAGCATGGTCGAGTGATTGTGTATCCACTGAGCTTTGTTAGCTCAGCGTTCGGAATTGTTGTTTCTGTTTACAGGTAAGTAGGTCATAGAGCTTAGCGGAGCACCATCGAAGCAATGAAGTTCAGCATTGGCCATTGTAGTAGAGTACATGTACTTAGATGTAAAGGGCTATGTATTCGTAGGACCTTTGTATTTGTAACTCTATTTTGAATTATAATTGTACCGGTCAAATATTTTAAATGTTGATTATCGGAGCTCCTTAAGGATGTTTAAATGCTTTGAATATTGTTGACTTATTATTTTGGGAAATGTTATGGTTTGAACTTGGAAATTAGGGCTTATTGGATTTTCAAATGAAAAATTTTATGGGAGTGGTTTGGGCTTGTAGCCCAAATGTAGCATCTAGGGGTGTTACATTTATATTTATGAAAATGGATTATTTTGTTTCTAGTGAAATGTTTGTTTAACTTTTATTATTTTCCAATAAATTAACGATGTTATTTTTTGATTTAATTAGTATGATTAAATTTATTTTATCGTTTTTTGAATATTTAGCACAAAATATTTACTATAAACTGACATTTATAGTTTATCATTTTATGTGATGATATTTTACGTCATTAATTATGTGACGACTTTTTTTCTGTCACTATATTAGTGACATTCGTGTTTTGCATAATCACCATTCATAATACTATTAAGTGATGTTGTAACCCCTTCGACCCGACCTAGACGCCCGACAGAACCGAGAGAACTACATTAGGTTTGCCGAAGCAAAACGGAGAAAAACTATGAAAAACGGTCCATTTTTTATTTTATCTTATCTAGATACATATTATAATTCCCAAGTGTACATACTTGCAGCGGGTTAAAAACCAAAGAAAAAGGATCATGGAAAGGCCTCTAATTGCATAGCATACGTTTCAGGGACTAAATTGCAAAATTGATAGTTTTAGGGACCAATACTAAAATTAAAGTTACCAATCCTCAATTTGTCAGGTTCCTTGCCAACATGCCAAATTTCAAATCAAAACAATCATCCAAGCTCACAAAATTGCATTCACAAAACTTAAGGATCAAAACGTAAGGAAACAAAACTTCAGAATATACCAAATAACCAACTTAACTGCCACCGTACCGATATGGACAATGGGTTTTTCGATATGCCTTTGTTATTTCAAAACCCCAAAATTCCAATAGCCAATTTTCGTTCCAATAAGCCCCCGCGTATCGAAATCCCCTTCGTAAAACCAATAGACCGTATTGAAACGCATCCCATAGTACCAAAACACTGGCCAAGTTTGCCTTGCCCCGTACCGAAATAGTTGCCTGTGTACCGATATGCTAAGCTTGGAATGACTTACCTGTACCGAAATAGGGGCACCCGTACCAGTACGTCTGAACCTAAAATGTCCCAAATTGCAGTCTAATCACACCTTGATGCTAACCAAAATACTCCAACATGCATCAAGCACTTATACAACATCACTAAAATACATTACCAGCTAGAACATCACGGACTCAACAACCATTTATCGAATTTATACAACTCAAGGCATTCTATAGACATACATCCTAATATCATTTCACCAAGTGACCAAAACTCACATTAGGTACATTTAAGGCATACTCAACATGCTTGCACATTTACAACATCATACCAAACTTGCTTGAATCATCAAACCATGGCAACTAATTGAATCCACTAGATGCATGCTCTAGCACTTAACTAGCAACTACATAAGCATGATTCAACCAAACTCAAACAACATCAATCAATCATAAATTCCAACACATCTCATGCTTAAAACTCATAGAAACATAATTACAAATCCCCATAATATGGTGAACACATTGCCTTATTAACCGGAAACATAAATCGAGTTCATACTCAAACTAGTTCTTGTCCTTGGATCACTTTAGCCTTGCCCTTGTAGCCCCAAACTTTAGTGCTCTGCGTCATTAAGGAAAAGAGAGCATAAGCACACTTGCTTAGTGAGGATGCTCTTAAAACAATGATGCATTATAACCCTTGAAAACCAAACACTTGTTTTCGAACCATGCTTATGACCTAATCAAGTCCCAATGATTCCAGTTCAAAACATGCATATCGACCATATGCAAAACTATATAATCCACATGCTTAAATCCCCAAAGCATTATATACAAAACCATGCTTGAATTCTAAAGCATTATATACAAAACCATGCTTAAATTCCAAAGCGTTATATACAAAACCATGCTTAAATTCCAAAGCATTATAAAATAAGTTCAACACTTGAATTTTCCATATATTGGCATTTATGGTGACACCGGATAGACGACCACTAATCATTAGGTAACCGACCGTTAACCTTACATTTCGGATACACGAATCTCCCATGATAGTCGAACACTACCATGACCCATACCATGCCGACCGCATGATATAACACCCTTGCCGACCGCAAGATCAACATCAACAAGGGGAACCGACCGCTCAACCCATGTGACAACATATCATTTATAGTGACAACAAAGCGTTATATACTATGGTATACCAACTATATCCGAATGTTATCGCATCACATCACATAGCCAATATATCATTTATAAAGCCATTTATCCACTGTTTTACAGTGCAATATACCAAATTACCACATATGCAAATTATATTGCCAACACAATCACACCATTCTCGACCGGAATAAAAACCAATACTCACTAGCATTTCTTTTACTTTAAAACCTCTGTATATGTATTAAAAACCATGCGTTTCCAGAAAGTAAATCACACCATGTTTACGACCTAAACATGAATTACACATGCTTATATCCGAACCAATATTAAAGAGCAAAAGAGGGAAAACTTACTTTCGAGTTTAGGTAATTGTTTCAAACTTAACCTAAACTCCCAGGAACCTTTATTTACCACTTTAAAGGTTTTTAAACCAGTTTCCACTCACCGATATGCTTCACTTTGCTTGCCAACACGAATCAAGCTCCCAGCAAACCTCAATCAACGTCAAGCTTCGTCGCTTTGATTATCCCCTGTTTTAACCACATAAAACCAGAGGGCAAATGCATCATTATGCATTCAAACCATTGCCTACAAGAAATTACTCGCAACTCTCAAGTTGTCCACTCAAAACTTATCCGAAACATACCAAAATCATCATCAACCACTTTTGAAACTTAACCCAGCCTTATTATAACAATTCGACCCATCAAGCCTCATCAATTAACACCTAAAAACCCTTTCCCAACATCCTTTTACTTCCAGGAAAGATTAAACACAACTATTACTCCAAAAACTCTTAATTAACCACCTTAAACATTAGATATTCAACTTGTTCCGGGATTGCAATATTAAAACCAAGTTATTAACTCAATTAAACATCAAAATCATGATCTATTCTGATCAAAATCCCCAGTAAAACAGAACAAGAACGAAGATCCATAAATCTCATCAATCAAAACACAGTTAAACCAATTTTCTTTAATTAAACTAGCAAAACACATTAGAAACCACATGTAAAGAGTCAACAACTTGGGAATTTCAGTAAAGAACCTTTCATTAGAGGATGAGAACGAACCTTACCTCTAATGGAAGCTTTCTCCCTTGATTGGTTGATTTATATGAGAAAACAAAATTAAAACAATAAGGGTTTGGAAAACTAACAACAAGAAATCATTTGAGAATAAAAAGATTTGAGAAAAGAAATATTTACCTGAAGACTTAGAAAAATAAATTGATGTTTGGCTGGAGAGATTTCGGAGAGAAAATAGTTGAGAAAGTTCGTTACGTGATTTTTGTTTTAAACATTTTAATCACAATTTAATTCTCCCCAACCTATTTATATTTTCCAAATCACTTTAAAAATAGCCAATTAAGGGATAAAGTCTGATATTAGACTCTTTGGGCAATTAGCTCCTTGAAGATTCAAAGTTTTGACTCTTTACAAAACAACCACCAAAATAGTTTTCGAAGTTTGCATTTTGGTCACTTGTCCAAAATGTCCGATTTCCGAAACTTGTTTTCCAAAATTGATTTCACCATAATCATTAGTATATTAAATAATGATTTTATCATATTTTCCCATAATTTTATCACCATAAAAAATATTTAATCCAATTAAATACCAAAACCGACTCAAATCTCTAATACCGGTCTACCAGAACCTCGAACTAACCTTTAAAACGTCCAAGCCCAAAACCGGGGTGTTACAACTGTCCCCCACTTAAGAAATTTTATCCCCAAAACTTACCTGAAGGAAACAAAGGCGAAAATTGCTTCATCATGTCCTCTTTGCTTTCCCAAGTGGCTTCCTCGATACCACGGTGTCACCACAAGACCTTAACAAGCTCGATCGTCTTGCCACGAAGAACTTTGCTGCTGGAATCAAGGATTTCCACCGGCTCCTTATCATAGGACAAATCCAGCCTTAACTCAATATGCTCCACCAGCATGACATGCGAGGGATCCAACTGATACCTCCGCAACTTGGATACATGGAACACATCATGTATTTTCTCCAACTCGGGAGGCAACCTCAATTGATAAGCCACAAGACCAACACACTCAACAACCTCAGGGTCCAATAAATCTCGGACTAAGCTTACCCTTGCGTCCGAACCTTATCACCTTTTTCCATGGTGAAACCTTCAAGAATACACAAGATCGCCCACCGCATATTCATTTCCCTACGCTTTAAATCCGCGTAAGATTTCTACCGATCCGCAGCCTCTTTCAAGTGATCACACACAAGCTTTACCTTTTCATCTGTGTCTTTTAACACATGCGGCAAGGAAAAATGCTTTTCGCCTACCTCAGCCCAACACAAGGGCGTACGACACGTCCGGCCATACAATGCCTCATACGGTGCCATCTGTATACTCACTTGGTAACTGTTATTGTACATAAATTCAACCAGAGGTAAATGCTTCTCCCAGGTTCCTTCGAACTCAATAATGCAACATCTCAACATATCTTCCAAAACCTGGATAACTCGCTCAGACTGTCTGTCTGATTGAGGATGATACGCGGTGCTAAAATTCAACCTTGTACCCAAAGCTTGGTGCAAAATCATCCAAAACTTTGCCATAAACCTTGAATCCCTATCTGAAACAATGGACATCGGTACCCCGTGCAAACGCACAATCTCAACAATATACAAATCTGCCAACTTGTCTAGTGTATACATTGTATGCACTGGCAGAAAATGTACATACTTCGTAAATCGATCCACAATCACCCAAATGGAATCTTTTTTATCCGGTGTCAAAGGTAGACCTATCACAAAATCCATGGTGTTCATTCAGGAATTCTCAAAGATTGCAACAACCCGGATGGAAACTGATATTCAGCCTTGACCCGCTGACATACCATACGCTTAAAAATGAACTCAACCACATCCTTTTTCAAGCCAACCTAGTACTATGCATATTTCAACCCTCGATACATTTTCACACTACCAGGATACATACCAAAAAGGCTAGAATATGCCTCCGTCAAAATAGTACGCCTCAACTCTGGATCATCGGGCACCACTATTCGATCCTTGAAACTCAAAACTCTATCATCATCAAAATGAAAATCCGTCGGATTACCCTTTGATATGTCCTTAACATGATCAACCAAGGAATCATCAAACGATTGCCTAGCTTTAATCATCTGTGACATCACAGGCTTAACTTGCAATTCAGCCAACAAACCATCTCCCCGTACCACACTCAACCTTGTGAACATAGCTCTAAGCTCAACTGCAACTTTACGACTCAACGCATCCACAACTACATTGGCTTTACTAGAATGATACTCAATCGACAAATCGTAATCCTTAAGCAACTCCAACCATCTGCGTTGCCTAAGGTTCAAATCCTTCTGAGACATCAAATATTTCAAACTCTTATAGTCCATGAAAACAACACGCTTCTCACCATAGAGTCCAGGTTTTCAAGGCAAACACCACAGCCGCAAGTTCCAAATCATGAGTTGGATAGTTGCGCTCATGAACCTTCAATTGCATTGATACATAGGCCACAGCCTTACCATCTTGCATCAACACACAGCCCAACCCAAATAAGATGCATCACTATAGACCACAAACTCCTGTCTAGATTCAAGTTGAATCAGCACAAGAGCATGTGTCAAAACTTCTTTCAACCTCTCGAAACTATAATGCTGCTTCTCCATCCATACATAAGGAACATTCTTTTGCAAAAACTTTGTTAACGGTGTTGCGATACTAGAGAACCTATTAACAAAACGGCGATAATAACTAGCCAACCCAAGAAAACTACAAACCTCTGAAATAGATTTAGGTTAGTTTCAATTGAGAATAGCCTTAATTTTCTGTGGATCAACACGAATACCATCCGTGGAAACCACATGACCAAGGAACATCACTTTCTTAAGCCAAACTCGCACTTGCTTAACTTGTCGTACAACTAATTATCCTTCAACACTTGCAACACAATCCTCAAATGCCGATCATGATCTTTCTCGGTACAAGAGTACACAAGAATATCATCTATAAAAACCACCATGAACTGATCAAGATATTCATGGAACACCATGTTCATCATATCCATGAACACAGCCGAGGCATTTGTCAAACCAAAAGGCATGACCAATAACTCATAATTCCTGTACCTCTTACGAAATGCGGTCTTATGCACACCCTCATCCTTAACCTTCAACTGATAATACCCGATCTCAAATCGATCTTAGAGAACACTGCTGCCCCATGAAATTGATAAAACAGATCATTAATCCTTGTCAAAGGATACTTGTTCTTCACTGTTAGCTTATTCAATTGTCGGTAATCAATGCACATACGCGTCGTACCATCTTTTTTTCATAAAGAGAACAGGAGCACCCCAAGGAGAAACACTCGGTCGAATGAACCCATGATCTAACAACTCCTAAAGCTGTGACTTTAACTCCTTCAATTCCTTCGGTGCCATCCTATAAGGAGCAATGGACACTGATGACGTACCCGCGTACGTCTCAATACCGAATTCTACTTCCTTATCCGGCGGTAAACCCGGTAACTCTTCAGCAAGAACTTTTAGAAAATCAAAAATTGCCCGAATTCCCACATCTAAACACCTTTAACCTTAGGGTTCATCACAATAGCCAAATAAGCTTGGGAACCTCCCTGCATCATCTTTTTCGCCCAGATAGCCGAAACAACATTGGACAAGAACTTCACATTCTCGCCAACCACCACAAGTTCATAATTATCAGCTAACCTCAAAGAAATACTTTTGGATTCACAATCCACAACCGTCTTGTGCTCACTCAACCAATCCATACCCAAACTGACATCAAAACCATGGAATGGTAACTCTATTAGATCCACAGCAAACTCGTGACCTTGCACAACCAAAGGACACCGCCTATACAACTTTCTAGTAGTAACCGTCTCACCAAAAAACTAGTTACTAACATGCCAACATCAAGGATCTCAACAGGGACATCCAACAAAGATGCATGTCCACTCAAGATGTATGAGTGAGTAGACCCCGAATCAATCAAACATAACAATGACAAGGATTACAAAGTGAAGGTACCTACGATCACATCCATATCATTGCAGCCCTCGCGATGAGCATAGATCCGAGCTGGTCCACCATTCTCCGGTCGTACTGTAGCAGCATGAGCTGTAACTCTATGACCATCCTCGTGCCTTTGAAAATTACCCCTGCCATGGCCTCGGCCCCTAGCAGGTGCAGCAACATGTACCGGTGTATCCCTCGTAGCCCGAGGAAAATCATGCTTCACATGATCAGGAGACCCACATATTCAAAACTCAAGGTATTTCCCAAGCATACACCCGTGTAATAGCTATTACAGCACTCACACTCTATCGCAATACGAACTCCTAGGTTACCCTGACCAACACCACCTCTACGCCTGTGATTTGGCCTATGCCTCTTATCCTTGAACCTCTTATTATGCCTCCTAAAATAGCTAGAATCATCCACTCTCTTACCCAAGCTCGTACTCGTAGCCTGGACCAGTGTACCCAAGGACTGCTCAATATCCTTGGCCCGATTAACCAATACATCAAAATCTATGTAATCTGCAGCCAGGAGATAAGACTTAATGTCCTTTACAAGACCATATCAGAATCTATCACATCTCTGTTGATCATTAGAGACTAACTCTGGGGCATACTGACTTAGGCTGATAAACTTCACCTCATACTCGGCAACAAACATGTCTCCCTACATTAGAGACATAAACTCTCACTTTTTCATATCCAAATACTGAGTGCCAAGACACTTCCTCTTGAAAACTCTTTGGAAGAACTTCCAAGTTACATCCGTCTCGGGAACGCCAGCAATTGTGGTCACCCACCAATGGTATGCATCACCCTGCAATAGTGACACAGTGCAACCCAACTAGCGTTCCTAATTACATCCCAATTGTTTCAAAATGCATATTGTTTTCTCCAGCCAACCCTCGGCTACCTCAGAACTTAAACCCTGAAATTCCTCACCTCTTAAGCTCCTAAGACACTCCAAGGGTAAACCTTGATTAGCCACCACAGCAGGTGCCGGTACATATGCTTGCACTCCAGCCATCGCTGCTTGAAACGCTCTCATCATCACTTGGATTAACGGAGTTAAATCACCCAATACTGGCATAGGAGGAGCCTGGGGTACACCACCCACCCCAACATCAACAGGAAGAACCACCGGAGGAGGAAGAGGTAAAATATTAGGGGGATTCTCTTCCTCAACGTTATTCTGCTCAACTCCCGCATTATTAGCCATTGAACGTATCTCACATTGAACCATGCTAACAAAAGCATCTAAACACATTAAATTCAGGCTAGCATTAGGCAAAGGATCCAACTCAACCTTATAAAACATTTTAAAACTGTAGACTCTCTGAGTGAATGCTGGCAAAAGTGGCAGAAATATGTCTTGGAAAATATAAGAATATGCTAAAAGGAGTTTTTTGCGTGCAAGTATACACGGTCTGCAAGTAATACAGCTGGTAAGCTGAGTATCGATCCCACAGAGATTGACTTGGAATTCAATTGCCTTGATTGTTACTTGCCTCAAGAAAAAGTTGAATTGATTTGAAATTGGTTTTGGAAGATAATTAAAAAGTAAATAAATGAAAGTAAAGTAAAGACATTGGCAAGGAAGGTGTTTTAATGAATGATGAGCATTGGTAGGGAATGTCTGGTTTTCACGTTGTTCATGCCATGCCAGCCTTTAACAACAACTTGTCTTGGCATTGTTTACCGAGCAGATTCACAATTGGCAAAGCCTCTCTCGATGGTCATTGCCCTAAATTGATCATGTAAAAACCCCTATATCTCTATAGTGTTTGTTTTTAAATAAACCAATTTGATTAAGCTCTAATCTATACTCCTAAGTGGTAGATTTCACTCCAGAAGTACGTTCGTCTACTTGAACGACTTCTCTCAAAGCTTCTCTCCTCAGTATTCAACAACTTATTCGTTGCCACCCCAAGTCTGTTAACATATTGAGGCACAATAGGCCAACAGTGCCAGCTCTCGCTTGGCAGAGTATTTAGGAAATATTAAAGTATGTCGAATAGTGAAAACATTGCCAAGGCAGATTTATTATTAAAAACTAAAACATAAAATAGCGTTCAACGCAAATGTCCCCCACCAACTATTAAACTAGTTCATGGTGAGGGATTTAACCAACAACCCACAAACGTTTTCGGAATACATCATCATTAAAAACAAAATAAAATAACTCGAATAAGAAAATGGGCTAGAAAGGGTCTCTCGATGCAGCCCTTCAAGATCCAGGCTTCTCGGCCAAATTGGTCGGACCACCCTTCCACGGTGCAGTCGGTCATCAATCGTCACACACCAACTCCTCACTCTCCAATCTTCTGCTCCCAAAGTCTAGCTTGGTTGGTGTTTAAATAGGCGTGCGAGGAAGGGATAGGACTAGCTCTTCAAATTTTGAATTTTCAACTGCCCAAGGGATAAGGGATTATCTTCTTATCCAAATTTGAATGAGAGCTGATCATGCTAAGGCTGACGTCATCTTGCCGACGGTGCCCTGGCATTCAAGCTTGGCATGAATCTGCCAACAAGTCTTGGCACCATCTTATCCGCTATTTTTTTGGAGATTGTTTCAATTACTATTTTTGGAGCCTGATCATTTCCTATTTTTTCGGGGTCCAACCACTTCTTGGTGTGGCATCAAGTTCACTTCTCTGCCATCCGATGCTTGGCATTGTCTGGTCCATCTTCGCCAAAAACACTCGGCATTCTCTCTGGTATTCCTTCCTAAGGTGCTTTATTGGGCCAAATCCTATGCCAAACCTGTAAAATTGCCAACAAAACAACCCTTCACACTGGCATAGACAAAACTCTAAACTCCTTATGCAAATGCATGATTCTAACATCCTAATGCAACTAAATGTACCTAAAAACAAGCAAAAGCATTATAAGATTGGCATTAAAAATAGTACACCTCCAAACCTAACTCATTGCTTGTCCTCAAGTAATGCAAACAAAATAAAAACAAAAACTATGAAAAAGTTACCTCGACAAAATTTTGGTTGAATGCTAACACATTTTGGCAAGCAGAATTTGTCTCTATTTTTGTCCTCGGTATCTCAGTGCAATAATGCCAAACAAGTAGTAATTCAAGCGCAGCAATATAACTCTAGTTAAAGTTCATGAAGTGTGCATGAGTGTAGGCAATATGTATCCAGTTTCCTTTCACTCCCTTAGACAAATTTTACTATCTAAACTCATATATATATATATATATATTCATCATTTTTTGTTTCTTTGCCAAGGGTTTCTTGCTGGCATTCATTTAAGCTTGCTTTGTGACACTCTTTAGCGTGAGAGATAAGAGGGAGCATGCCACGAATCCCCACCTTAATCTAGACATCACTAGGCTTTTCTCTTCAACTCATACTCTAAGGTTTTAGACTTGAGAACTAAGAGGGAGCAAAGCACGAAGCCCCAAGTAACTTATTATCCCTAGGTAGAGGAGATTTCATTTTTTTCTTGCCTTGGCAGAACATTGCTGCCCTATTTAGTTCTTCTTACCCTAGCATCATTTTTTTCTGAGCTTAGTTTCAAAAAGTCTAAGTTTGCTAAGGGACTAGATACATACTACGTGTTAAATGTAAGTTCAATTCCCTAAACTAGAGATCAATTGCCAAGCAAACCTGGCATAACTATTCTGCTGGCATGGCATTGCAACTAAATATTAAAATTTCTTCATTGGACAGACACCTAGATCAAATTAAACTTGCCTAAAAAGTGTTAACATTCTTCAAAATTAAATCGAGGTAAAATGTTCTTTTTCGTTTTTTAGTGGTTCGGTATGCATCTATTCTAAATGACCTAGGTGGCATGGGAACTGGAAATTAAACATGAAATGCATGGCATAAATATGAAGAAATGCACACCCCCAAACCCAAGATGTGCATTGTCCCCAATGAATGAAACAACATATATATACAAGAAAAATAGAATAAAATAAAATGCATGATCATGTAAATGCAATGAAATGTAAAGGAGTTTAGGAAGAAGATGACTCCTTTTTGGAGACTTCTTCTCGTGTGACTCGGGTCTTTCTCTTCACAAATGGCCCACGATCAGGGGCCATTCTCTTTATTCCCTTCATTGTTGGCTTTGAGGCAGTGGAAGCTCCAACATCCCGGAAGATTTCTTCTACAATCTTAGCTGGGTTTGATGCGGTAGGAGTAGCAGTGGCATCAGACTAAGCATGCTTCATTGGTGGCATGGCAGGCTTCTTAGCAGACTTTTCTTTGGTAGATTTGGTTTTGGGTTCCTTTGATTCAATCTTAGAGTCAAAACTGGCAGACTCAACTTGAACTGGAGGTGGGACTGTAGCATCAGACTCTGAATTGGCTGGCATAACTGGACTAGCTGAACTGGTTGGCATGGCCTCATCATTGGTAGAGGGCTCGGCAGGGAAATCTAGGAACTCTGCATAACATCATAGGATATTTTCTTGAGAGCTTCCCTGACTATCACATCCCTGGCCTGTAAGTAATGTCGTAGCTTGACATTAATCTCCTCGGCCTTTTCCATCTTACTTAGTATAATCTCCTAACATTGGTAGATTTGAGACAACATTGCCACAGAACCGTCTGGCACAGTCTCGGGCATTGTGTCTGGCACAGCTTTTGACATCTTTGGCTTGGGCGTGGCCATTTTGGCTTTTCCCTTGGCCTTGTCCTTTGGCTCAACCGCAGTGAGGCTTTTCCATATGACAGCAGTGATTGTCGTTCCCTTTATTATCTGGCCTTGCTCCTCATCAAGCCTAGGCACATCATGGCGTGTGCAAATGTTAGAAATAAGCAAAGGGAAAAACAAACTACCTTTACCTCTCGCAGCACACTTATAAGTTTCGTCTATGATAATCTTCCCAATGTTGATCTTGCGTCCTTTAATGATAGAGTGCAACAAAATCAGCCTTTCTTCCGAGACCGTCTCATTGTGCGATGTAGGCAACAGGTTTGCCTTAATGAAGTGATTACAGTCTCTCACTTGTGGCTTCAACGCCAGCCTTTTCACCGTCTGGTGGCCCGTTGATGAGACTACCCAAATCGTGCCAGGTTCACACAGATCCGTCAGTAGTTTTTTCCTCTTGGCAGCATTCATCGAGTCAACATACTCAAAATACTCATCTCTTGCACCATCAAACTCAAACATATTATTAATATATCCTTCATAAAAACGCACACACTTACCTCTAATCATTAGGAAAAGCGAATCCTTGGTCACAAGGTGGGAGTAGAACTCTTGGATGATAGTGGCATAGATCTCCCCTTTTTGCTGCCAGAATAGACTCCACTTGTTCAAGTTAACTGTAGACATAACTTCTGGAGGGAAGTTGGTTGTTGTCTCCGTTTCAAACTCGAAGTGCTTCTCGTAGAAAATATTTCTTGAGGCAAAATTTGTTTCGAACTTTTTCTCGATCTCCTCATTGAAAAATCGCTTGAAGGGAGTAGAAGATGAAGCCATTGAAATTTGTTGAAGGAACTTGAAACGATGCTGAAAGATGAAGACAAAGAACGATTTGGGTTTGTTCCTATTTATCGAAAAGAAAGTATAAAGTGAGAGAGATGTTTGGTTTCTTTAACCGGGAAGGGTGAGAAAGTGAAAGGGTTGGTTGAGTGTTTTAATGGGAGTAGTAATTAGGGATAATGATGGGGAATAAAAAAGAATTAATTTAAAATGGATGGAGTGATAGGGTTGAAGTGATAAGGTGATAGGTTATAAGATAGTGTAAGGATTGGAGCGATAAGTTAAATGATTTTAAATTTTAAATTTCAACCAAGATTTGGGCGGCTAGGGTTTAAAGTTAATAAAAACACAACTCTCTCTTATTTTAGCGGGACGATGAAACTAGGGATTTTTCTCTTCCTTCTATCTTTTGCATGGCTGCATGCCAAGCTACTCTGGCACTACGTCTGGCGGATTTTTCTATTGAAGCATTAGATCCTGCCAGCAACTCTGGCAGTGTTCCTGGCACAATTCCTGGCATAATGGATCTGCACAACTCAAAGGAAACCTTTCAACACAGTAAAGGAATAAAATCATGAAACTTAAAAAGAATTAAAAGCCTAAAAACCTAAAAACAAAGAAAAAAACACTAACCTAATATATACAAAAGTTCAAACCTGATGGCGTTTTCATGTTACCTCTGCCAAGAGGATCATATCTTTGGCATTGTTCTGATCACCTTCCATGTAGTGCTTCAAACATTGGCCATTCACCTTAAAGATTTCGCCCGTCTTCAAATTCTTGATGTCCATAGCTCCATGAGCATAGGGCTTCACAACTTCATAAGGGCCAGTCCATCTTGATCTGAGTTTCCCTAGAAACAACTTAAGTCGTGAGTTGAATAACAAAACACATTGGCCTACCTCAAACTGTCTTGGCATTATCCTATTGTCATGCCAACGTTTTACTTTTTCCTTGTAGATCCTGGCGTTCTCATGGGCTTGCGTTCTAAATTCCTCCAACTCATTTAGGTCTAGTAACCTCTTTTCTCCAACAGCTCTCCATGCCATGCCAAGTGTTCTGATGGCCCAGTAGGCTTTATGCTCAGGCTCCACTTACAGATGGCATGGTTTTCTGAAAACAATTCTAAATGGTGACGTACCCAAATGAGTTTTAAATGTTGTCTTGTAAGCCCACAATGACTCGTTTAGCCTCAAGGACCAGTCTTTCTTTAATGGATTAACAGTCTTCTCTAGAATGTTTTTAATCTCGTTATTTGAAATCTCGACTTGCCCATTTGTTTGTGGATGATATGTTGTGGCAATTCTCTGTTGTATACCATACCTGCACAAGGCTTTAGAAATTAGATTACATTTAAAATGAGTGCCCTCATCATGAATAATCACTCTGGGGGCGCCAAATCTAGTAAAGATGTGCTTATGTAAGAACTTGGCAACGGCCTTGGCATCGTTCGTTGGCAGAGCAACAGCTTCTACCCACTTAGATACGTAGTCAACAGCCACAAGAATGTATACATTACCGAATAAGGGTGGAAAAGGACCCATAAAGTCTATCCCCCATATATCAAATAAATCCACAGGCATAATGTTTTGAACCGGTAGTTGGTGTCTGCCAGAGATATTTCTTGTCCGTTGGCATCGATCACAAGCCTTGGCATACTCGTGGGCATCCTTATATAGTGTGGGCCAAAAGAATCCTAACTGCAGTACCTTGGCAGCAGTTTTTACCCCAGCAAAGTGACCTCCATATGGTGCGGCATGGCATAGATGCAATATGTTATGCTGCTCATCCTTGGGCACACACCGGCGAATCACTTGGTCGGTACACCGTTTGAACAATATTGGCCCGTCCCAATAGTATTGTTTGACTTCCCACAAGAACCTTTTCTTGGCATTGTATGCCAAGTCTGGTGGCAGAATGTTACTTACCAAGTAGTTGACAATATCGGCATACCATGGCATGGCATTAACTGCAAGCAAATACTCATCAAGAAATTCATCTTTTATAGAATTGGTCTTACCATCTTCAAGATGATGCTCTAAACGTGAGAGATGGTCAGCTACGAGGTTCTCACTGCCCTTTTTGTCTCGAATCTCAAGGTCAAATTCTTGGAGTAGGAGTGTCCATCAGATTAGTCTGGGCTTGGCATTCTTCTTTGCCAAGAGATTCTTCAATGTCGAATGATCTGTAAAAACCACAACTTTGTTACCAATTAAATAAGATCTAAATTTGTCAAAAGCAAATACAACCGCAAGAAATTCTTTCTCTGTCACAGAGCAATTCAGTTGTGCTTCATTCAATGTTCGACTGGCATAGTAGATGGCATGGACATCACACATGAGCTCGAAGGGCTCATTCCCATCCGGTGCCACAACTATAGGGGCATTGATCAACTTTTCTTTAAGCTCCCGAAATGCTATCAAACAATAATCGTTAAACACAAAAGTAGCATTATGTTCTAACAACAAGCATAAAGGTTTAGAAATTTTTGAAAAGTCTTTAATAAAACGCCGATAAAAACCGGCATGTCCTAAAAAGCTCCTTATACCTTTGACACTTGTTGGAGACGGTAGCTGTTTAATTACCTCAACTTTTGCTGGATCCACTTCTAACCCTCTCTAAGTTACCTTATGCCCGAGAATAATGTCCTCCTTCACCGTGAAGTGGCATTTTCCCCAATTCAACACCAGGTTTGTCTCTATGCGTCTCTTCAAGACTTGCTCCAAACTCTGGAGACATTCCTCAAATATTTTGCCAAACACTGAGAAATCATCCATAAATACTTCCATGTTGTACTCGATTATATCGGGAAAAATGGACATCATGCAACGTTGAAACGTTGTTGGTGCATTACATAGGCCGAATGGCATCCTCCTAAATGCAAACGTCCCATATGGGCACGTGAACATAGTCTTCTCTTGATCATCAGGGGCGATGGCAGTCTGATTATAACCTGAATAGCCATCCAAAAAATAATAGAAAGCTTTACCAGCCAACCTGTCTAGCATCTGATCAATGAATGGCAATGGGAAGTGATCCTTCCTCGTGGCATTGTTCAGCCTCCTATAGTCCATGCACACTCTCCACCCTGTGATAGTTCTAGAGGGGATCAACTCAGCTTCACTGTTTTGTACCACGTTCATACCATACTTCTTTGGCACGCATTGCATCGGGTTAACCCAAGAGCTATCGAAAATGGGATATATAATCCCGGCATCAAGCCATTTAATGATCTCTTTTTTCACTACTTCTTTAATGCTTGGGTTTAGCCTTCTTTGGCCTTCATTGGTCTTTCCAGGGTACTCCTCCAAGATAATCTTGTACATACAAATGGTTGGGCTAATACCTTTGATGTCTGCCAAAGTCCACCCTAATGCATGTTTATAGTCACGTAATATTGCCAACAATCTTTCCTCCTGATCATTAGTAAGACCAGTGGTAATGATCACTGGCAGAGTTGAGTGTTCGCCTAAATAAGCATACTTCAAGTGATCTGGCAGTGGTTTTAGTTCCAATGCTGGTGGCTCCTCAATTGATGGTTTAGGTGCCTTGATTTCTCTGTCGGCCAACTGTAATGGCTCAAAATAACTCACCTCTTCAACCTCCAAGACTGGTTCTTCTGGTTCCTTAAACAGATCAGCTATGCCATCAAAATTGTTGGCATCAAATTTTGTATCCTGGTATAACTGTGTCATGTCCAAAGTGTAAATGGACTCCATCATCTCCTCTACTTGGAACTCATCAGGTTCATCTACACATTTTAAAGGTTGAAACGCATTAAATGTAACATGTTGATCATTCATGCGCATTGTTAGTTCCCCTTTATGAACGTCAATCAAAGCCCTACCCGTGGCAAGAAAAGGTCTACCCAAAATAATCGAGACATTAATATCAGCCTCAAAATCAAAAATGATAAAACCAGATGGAAAAATAAATTTATCTACCTTTACCAACACATCCTCAATCTTACCCTTGGGATGTGCATAGGATCGGTCTGCCAGCTGAAGTGTCACTGTGGTAGGTCTTGCTTCTATGCCAAGCTTCCGAAAAACTGATATTGGCATCAAATTGATGTTGGCTCCTAGGTCGCACAATGCCTTGCCCATGAATGTGTTGCCAATGGTACAGGGAATAGTGAAAATTCCCGAATCTTTCAACTTTGGTGGCAAACGGTTTAGGATCATGGCACTACATCCTTCGGTCAGAGCAACAGTTTCAAAGTCTCCCAACTTTCTCTTTTTGGACAGAATGTCCTTCATAAATTTGACATAGTTGGGCATTTTTTCAAGGGCTTCTACCAATGCAATGTTGATTTGTAATTGCTTAAGAACATCCAAGAAGCGCTTGAATTGCTGATCTTGCTTATGCTTTTGAAGTCTTGCTAGAAATGGTGGTGTCGGATAAACATATGCCAGCGATGCTGGCTTTGCCAATGCAGTGCTGGCATCAGTCTGTTTGGCATCGGTGCTGGCATCAATATGCTGTCTAGCATCGGTGTTGGCATTGTCTGCTTTTGGTTGCTCTTTCTCTACTTCCCTGGGATTATCTGCTAGCACATGCTTCTCATCTTGGCAATTAATTGGCTGCTTAGCAACCTTCTCCATCTCGCACTGCTTACCACTCCGAAGAGTTATAGCTTTGCACTTCTCATTATCTTTGTACTGAGCATCTTCTGTGTCACTTGGCAATGCTCCCTGGGGTCGATTGTTGAGTGCACTAGCAATCTGCCCAAGTTGGACTTCCAAATTTCTCATTGATGCTGCCAAACTCTGGTCTGTGGCATCATTCCTCTCCATGTACTTTGTGAGGGTGCCTCCTTGGTTGAGTCTCTGCCCTTGCTGAAAATTGTTTTGGGCTTTCTGTGGCATGGCATTCTGATAGAATGCTGGCATGGCATTGTTATTCTGCCTCTGAGTTTTCTGGCGTTGGACATTGTACTGGTTACCTCCTTGATTTCCCCATGCTAAATTAGGGTGTTGTCTCCAACCTTCATTATAAGTATTGGAGTTAGGATTATAGTAACGATTAATATTGCTAACAAAATCCATCGATTCAGGGTTGGCAGGGCATTCATCCATATGATGATTCTCTCTACAGATTGTACAGAAAGGGTTTAATGCTTTGACTTCTCGGGACTCGTTGTTCTTTTGCAACGTTCTTACGATGCTAGTAAGGTTGGAAATCTCAGCATGAATGGACGTTAGTTCATCAACCTAAAATTTCCTATTGGTTTTGGTTCCGGTCCCAAGTCTCGCAATAGGATATTCAAAATCATTGATTGCAATCCTCTCTAGAATGTCAACAGCCTCAGTATATGTTTTGTCAAGCAATGAACTAGCTGCTGAAGCATCAACAACAGTCCTTGTTTGTGCATTCAATCCATTGTAAAAGGTTTGGATCTGGGTCCAATTTGGGAATCCATGCATAGGACACCTCCTCAACAATTCTTTGAATCTCTCCCATGCATCATATAAGGTCTCATCCTCAGCCTGCCTAAATGTAATAATCTCACCTCGCAGCTTAGCAGTGAGTGTTGGCGGCTGGAATCTTGTCAAAAACTTTTGGCATAAGTTTGCCCATGAAGTAATTGAGCCAGGTGGGAAGGAGTTAAGCCAAGCCTTTGCTCTGTCTCTCAAAGAAAAAGTAAATAACTTCAGCTTCACGGTATCATCAGGTACTCCATTTTGTTGGAATAGCTGGAAAATCTCCATGAACTGCTTTAGATATTGCCTAGGATCTCCAGTGAGTGCTTCATCAAACTGACCTACATTCAAAAGAGTTTGAATCATTACCGGCTTAAGTTCAAAGTTGACAGCGTTTACCTCTGTGCCAACAAGTCCTGGCATCAAATTGTCAATGGTTGGTGTCGAATGTTCTCTAATAGGTCTCTCATTAACAACTATGACAGCAGGTGGTGGTGGTATCTCATTATTAAGTGGATTTCCTCCATTGTTCACCACATGCCACTTGTCCACCACATGATGGCTTCTGGTCATACATCGACAAAAACAAAAGGTAAAAACAAAAATAAAGATAAAGAAAGACAAGTAAAAATTTAAAAATAATCAATTATGTTGCAATCCCTGGAAACGGCGCCAAAAACTTGTAGAATCTCTGAGTGAATGCTGGCAAAAGTGGCAGAAAATATAAGAATATGCCAAAAGAAGTCTTTTGCGTGCAAGTATACACGGTCTACAAGTAATACAGTTGGTAAGCTGAGTATCGATCCCACAGAGATTGACTTGGAATTCAATTGCTTTGATTGTTACTTGCCTCAAGAAAAAGTTGATTTGATTTGAAATTGGTTTTGGAAAATAATTAAAAAGTAAAGAAATGAAAGTAAAGTAAAGACGTTGCCAAGGAAGATGTTTTAATGAATGATGAGCGTTGGCAAGGAATGCATGGTTTTCACGCTGTTCATGCCAGCCTTTAATAACAACCTATCTTGGCATTGTTTGCCGAGTAGATTCACAATTGGCGAAGCCTCTCTCGATGGTCATTGCCCTAAATTGATCATGTAAAAACCCCTTATATCTCTATAGTGTTTGTTTTTAAATAAACCAATTTGATTAAGCTCCAATCTATACTCCTAAGTGGTAGATTTCACTCCTGAAGTAAGTTCATCTACTTGAACGACTTCTCTCGAAGCTTCTCTCCTCAGTATTCAACAACTTATTCGTTGCCACCCCAAGTCTGTTAACATATTGAGGCACAATAGGCCAACAGTGCCAGCTCTCGCTTGGCAGAGTATTTAGGAAATATTAAAGTATGTCGAACAGTGAAAACATTGCCAAAGTAGAATTATTATTAAAAACTAAAACATAAAAATAGCGTTCAACGCAAACATCCCCCACCAACTATTAAATTAGTTCATAGTGAGGGATTTAACCAGCAACCCATAAACGGTTTTGGAATACATCATTAAAAACAAAATAAAATAACTCAAAAGAGAAAATGTGCTAGAAGGGGTCTCTCGATGTAGCCCTTCAAGATCCAGGCTTCTCAGCCAAGTTGGTCGGACCACCCTTCCACGGTGTAGCCAATCGTCGGTCGTCACACACCAACTCCTCACTCTCCAATCTTCTTCTCCCAAAGTCTAGCTTAGTTGGTGTTCAAATAGGCGTGCGAGGAAGGGATGGGACTAACTCTTCAAATTTTGAATTTTCAATTGCCCAAGAGATAAGGGATTATCTTCTTATCCAAATTTGAATGAGAGCTGATCAAGCTAAGGTTGACGTCATCCTACCGACGCTGCCCTGGCATTCAAGCTTGGCATGAATCTGCCAACAAGTCTTGGCACCACCTTATCCGCTATTTTTTCGGAGATTGTTTCAATTGTTATTTTTTCGAAGCCTTATCATTTCCTATTTTTTCGGGGTCCAACCACTTCTTGGTGTGGCATTAAGTTTACTTCTCTGCCATCTGGTGCTTTGCATTGTCTGGTCCATCTGCGCCAACAACACTCGGCATTCTCTCTAGCATTCCTTCTTGAGGTGCTTTCCTGGGCCAAAGCTTATGCCAAACCTGCAAAATTGCCAACAAAACTCTAAACTCCTTATGCAAATGCATGATTCTAACATCCTAATGTAACTAAATGTACCTAAAAACAAGTAAAAGCATTACAAGATTGGCATTAAAAATAGTACTTTTAGAGAGGTAACAAAAACCTCGGTAATAGGCAATGTGTTCCTAATTCATACCCCAACATGATATTAAACAATCACCGATCACATACATAATCATCGTACAATTCAAATATCATCAATTAATCAAACAACAACATCTCAAATTTTCAAAATATGGCTCTGATACCAACATATGTAACCCCTTCGGCCTGGCCAAGACGCTCGACCGAACCGAGAGAACTACATTAGGTTTGTCGAAGCAAACTGGAGAAATCTATGAAAAATGGTCCATTTTTTCTTTCATCGTATCTAGATGCATATTATAATTACTAAGTGTACATACTTGCAGCGGGTGAAAAATGAAAGAAAAAGGGTCATGGAAAGGCCTTCAATTGTATAACATACGTTTTAAGGACTAAATTGCAAAATTGATAGTTTTAGGGACCAATACTAAAATTAAAGTTACCAATCCTCAATTAGTCAGGTTTCATGCCAACTTGTCAAATTTTAGATTAAAACGATCATCCAAGCTCACACAATTGCATTCACAAAACTTAGGGATCAAAACGTAAGGAAATAGAACTTTAGAATATACCAAATAACCAACTTAAATGCCACCGTACCGGTATGGACAATGGGTGTTTCGATACACCTTTTTTATTTCAAAACCCCAGAATTCTAGTAGCCAATTTTCATTTCGATACGACCCCACGTATCGAAATGCCATTCATAAAACCAATAGACCATATCAAAACGCCTTCCATAGTTCCAAAACACTGGCCAATTTTGCCTTGCCCCGTACCGAAATAGTTTCCCGCGTACCGGTATGCTAAGCCAGGAATAGCTTACCCGTACTGAAATAGGGGCACCCGTACCAGTACGCCTGGACTTGAAATGTCCCAAATTGCAATCTAAACACACCTTGATGTTAACCAAAACACTCCAACATACTTCAAGCACTTATACAAGATCACTAAAATACATTACCAACCAGAACATCACAGACTCAACAACCATTTATGGCATTTATACAACTCAAGGCATTCTATAGACATGCATCCTAATATCTTTTCACCAAGCGACCAAAACTCACATTAGGTACATTTAAGGCATACTCAACATGCTTGTACATTTATAGCATCATACCAAACTTGCTTGAATCATCAAACAATGGCAACTAATTGAATCCACTAGATGCATACTCTAGCACTTAACTAGAAACTACATAAGCATGATTCAACCAAGCTCAAACAACATCAATTAATCATAAAATCCAACACATAACATGCTTAAAACTCATAGAAAATAGAATTACAAATCCCCATAATATGGTGAACACATTGTCTTATTAACCGAAAGCATAAATCGAGTTCGTACTCAAACTAGCTCTTGTCCTTGGATCACTTTAGCCTTGCCCTTGTAGCTCCAAACGTTAGTGCTCTGCATCATTAAGGAAAAAAGAGCGTAAGCACACTTGCTTAGTGAGGATGCTCTTAAAACGATGATGCATTATAACCCTTGAAAATCAAACACTTGTTTTCGAACCATGCTTACGACCTAAGCAAGTTCCAATGATTCTAATTCAAAACATGCATATCGACCATATGCAAAACAATATAATCCACATGCTTAAATCCCCAAAGCATTATATACAAAACCATGCTTGAATTCTAAAGCATTATATACAAACCATGCTTAAATTCCAAAGTGTTATATACAAAACCATGCTTAAATTCCAAAGCATTATAAAATAAGTTCAACACTTGAATTTTCCATATATTGGCATTTATAGTGACCCCGGATAGACGACCTCTATCCTTGATTAGTCGACCGCTAATCTTTAGGTAACCGACCGTTAACCTTACATTTCGAATACACGGATCTCCCATGATAGTCGACCACTACCATGACCCATACCATGCCGACCGCAAGATCAACATCAACAAGGGGAACCGACCGCTCAACCCAAGTGACAACATTATAATCTGAGTAGCCGAGCGCTTACCTCAAGGACTCTTAACCATGATCGATTTTTTTAACATATTATAGTGCACTTCATCCTATGGCAGGCCAACTATATTTGAATGTTATCTCATCACGTCACATAGCCAATATATCATTTATAAAGCCATTTACCCATTGTTTTATAGTAAAATATACCAAATTACCGTATATGCAAATTATATTGCCAACGCAATAACACCATTCCAGACCAGAATAAAAACCAATGCTCATTAGCATTTCTTTTACTTTAAAACCCCTGTATATGTATTAAAAACCATGTGTTTCCAGCAAGTAAATTACACCATATTTACGACCTAAACATGAATTACACATGCTCGTATCCGAAGCAATATTAAAGAGAGAAAGAGGGAAAACTTACTTCCGAGTTTAGGTAAGTGTTTCAAACTTAACCTATACTCCCAACAACCTTTATTTACCCCTTTAAAGGTGTTTAAACCAGTTTCCACTCACCGATACGCTTCGCTTTGCTTGCCAATACGAATCAAGCTCCCGACAAACCTCAATCAATGTCAAGTTTCGTCGCTTTGATTATCCCATGTTTTAACCACATAAAACTAGAGGGCAAATGCATCATTATGCATTCAAACCATTGCCTACAAGCAATTACTCACAACACTCAAATTGCCCACTCAAAACTTATCTGAAACAAACCGAAATCATCATCAACCACTTTTGAAACTTAACTCAGCCTTATTATAACAATTCAACCCATCAAGCCTCATCAATTAACACCTAAAAACCATTTCCCAACATCCTTTTACTTCCAGCAAATATTAAACATAAGTATTACTCCAAAAACTCTTAATTAACCACCTTAAACATTAGAGATTCAACTTGTTCCGGGATTGCAATATCAAAACCAAGTTATTAACTCAATTAAACATCAAAATCATGATCTATTCTGATCAAAATCCCCAGCAAAACATAACAAGAATGAAGATCCATAAATCTCATCAATTAAAACACAATTAAACCGATTTTCTTTAATTAAACTATCAAAACACATTAGAAACCACATGTAAAGAGTCAACAACTTGGGAATTTCAATAAAGAACCTTTCATTAGAGGAGGAGAACTAACCTTACCTCTAATGGATGCTTTCTCCCTTAATTGGTTGATTTACATAAGAAAACAAAATTAAAACATTAAGGTTTTGGAAAACTAACAACAAGAAATCATTTGAGAATAAAAGATTTGAGAAAAGAAAGATTTACCTGAAGACTTAGAAAAAGAAATTGATGTTTGGTTGGAGAGATTTTGGAGAGAAAATAGTTGAGAAAGTTTGTTACGTGATTTTTGTTTTAAACCTTTTAATCACAATTTAATTCTCCCCAACCTATTTATATTTTCCAAATCACTTTAAAAATATCCAATTAAGGGATAAAGTCTGATATTAGACTCTTTGTGCAATTACCTCCTTAAAGATTTCAAAGTTTTGACTCATTACAAAACAGCCACCTAAATAGTTTTCAATGTTTGCATTTTAGTCACTAGTCCAAAATCTCCTATTTCCAAAACTTGTTTTCCAAAATTGATTTCACCATAATCATTAGTATATTAAATAATGATTTTATCATATTTTTCCATAATTTTATCACTATAAAAAATATTTAATCCAATTAAATCCTGAAACTGACTTGAATCTCTAATACCGGTCCTCCGGACCCTCGAACCAACCTTTAAAACATCCAAGCACAAAACCGGGGTGTTACAGCTGTTATATTACATCACTAAAAATGTGACAAAATCTCTTTCATCACCTATAAGATGGTTTTTAATGCATTATTTGACGACGATACAAATTATTAATAACGAAATATTAAATAATTTAATGACATAACTAATTTTCATGGAATATAAAATACAAAGTGGTGTTATGCAAAATGTTCACTTATTATTCATGACGATATAGAATATAAATGATGAAATCTTATATAATTCGGTAGCTTAACTAATTTTTATCGAATATAAATTATAAAAGGATGTTATGTATTATTGTCATTCATACTACTATTAGATGGCTATATCTTACGTCACTAAAACTGTGACAATATCTTTTTCGTCACCTATAAACAGAATCAAACGCATTATCCGTGATGATAACAATTATCAGTAACGATATCTTATATAATTGATGACAAAACTAGTTGTCATTGTATATCAATTACAAAGTGATATTATGTATTAACAGCATACATACAAATATTCGGTGATGATATACTACGTCACTAGCAATGTGACATCCTTTTCTTTCGTCAATGGAGGATTTAATAGAAACTTCAGTAATTTGAGAAAGGAAAAAACTGCCTTTATTCACTTATATAATGAATTTATTGTATTATTAGTGACTATATGAATTATCAATGACGAAATTTTATATCATTTCATGTTGAAATAGTTTCACTAAATAAACCATATAACGTGATGTTATACAATGACTCCACTATATGCTCGAGAATACGTGACAAAAATAAATACATCATCACGCTTGACTTTTAATTACACGCCTAGCATGACGAACATCGTGACGTCAAAATTTACAACACAGAATACAACCAGTAACATAAATACAAATTTTAATAACAATATTTTAGGCATCACTGATAAGCAATAGACGAGAAAACCATTATGAAAACATAGGAGAACGACAAACAAAGTTTCTGGTTGAGCAAAGGAAAGAAAACATCAAGAATATCCATCAGAAAACACCAGCAACCATAGAAAATAGGTACATGACAACTCTGATCGGTCAATCGCCTGGGGGAAATGAAGATCGATCGAAACATTGGCTTATGTTTGATCAACGATCTCAGACCAATCAAGAGAAAATGTTCTTCACAAAATTTGTGGAAGCTTTTGTCCTCGTTGCAACAACTGAAACAACATATTTTACTCAGATGATTTTCTTAGCTTTGTGGCCATCATCATAGAATTTACTTAAGGCATCTTCAATGTACTTGAGAGCAGATGGGACTGTCATGTTCTCAACAAGTTTCAATGGATCTCTTTTCAATGTTACTGCAACTTGCACCAATTCGTCTTGAAATTCGCTTAGCTTTGTTGTTTCTTTCACATCGAGGTCTCCCATTTTCACTGCCTCCGCCAGTTTCTCTACATTGTTATGCAAATATAGATTTCGATCAGCTTATTGGAGAAAGAAAAAACAAATACAGGGCTTTTTGTTGTTTGAATTTTTATAAGGATGTTACCTCGCCAAAAGTACTATTTTTAATACCAATCTTACAATACTTTTGCTTGTTTTTAGGTACATTTAGTTGCATTAAGATGTTATAATCATGCATTTGCATAAGAAGTTTAGAATTTTGTCTATGCCAGTGTGAAGGGTTGTTTTGTTAGCAATTTTGCAGGTTTGGCATAGGATTTGGCCCAGAAAAGCAACACATGAAGGAATGTCGAGAGAATGCCGAGTGCTGTTGGCACAGATGGACCAGACAATGCCAAGCATCAGTTGGCAGAGAAATGAACTTGATGCCATGCCAAGAAGCTGTTGGACCCCGAAAAAATAAGACATGATCAGGCTTCGAAAAGATAGCAATTGGATCAATCTTCGAAAAAATAGCGAATAAGATGGTGCCAAGACTGCTTGGCAGATTCATGCCAAGCTTCGACGCCAAGGCAGCGTCGGCAGTATGACGTCAGCCCTAGCCTAATCAGCTCCCATTCAAACCTGGAAAAGAAGATTATCAATTATCCCTTGGGCGGTTTAAATTCAAAATTTGAAGAGCTAATCATATCCATTCCTCGCACGCCTATTTAAACACCAACTAAGCAAGCATTAGAGATATCGAGAAAGATTGGATCGTGAGAAGTTGGTGTGCGACGATTGACAACTGGCTGCACCTTGAAAGGGTGGTTTGACCAACTTGGCCGAGAAGCCTGGATCTTGAAGGGCTGTATCGAGAGACCCCTTCTAGCCCATTCTCTCTTTCAAGTTATTTTATTTTCTTTTCAATGATGATGTACTTTGGAAACATTTATGGTTTTTTGGTTAAGTCACTCACCATAAACTAATTCCATAGTTTATGGAGGGTGTTTGCGTTGAACGCTATTTTATGCTTTAGTTTTAATAATAAATCTGCCTTGGCAATGTTTTATCTATTTGGCATACTTTAATGTTTTCTAAATACTATGCCATGCGAGAGAATCATCGAGAGAAGTCGTTCAAGTAGATGAACTTACTTCGAGAGTGAAATCTACCCCTTAGGAGTATAGATTCTTAATCAAATTGGTTTATTTAAAAACAAGCACTTTAGAGATATAGGGGGTTTTACATGATCAATTTAGGGCAATAACCATCGAGAGAGGCTTTGCTAATTTAGAATATGCTCAGCAAACAATGCCAAGACAGGTTGTTATTAACAGCTGGCACGTCATGAATAGTGTAAAACCATGCATTCCCTGCCAACACTCATCATTCATTAAAGCACCTTCCTTGCCAACGTCTTTACTTTACTTTTATTTCTTTTCTATTCATTTTTTTCCAAAACCAACTTTAAAACAAAACAGCTTTTTTCTCAAGACAAGTAACAATCAAAGCAATTGAATTCCAAGTCAAACTTTGTGGGATCGATATTCAGCTTAACTGCTGTATTACTTGCAAACTGTGTATACTTGCACACAAAAGACACATCTTGGCACTGTTTTATACTTTTCCAATACATATTTTCTGCCCTTTTTGCCAGCATTTCACCTAGAGAGTCTACAAGTTTTTGGCTCTGTTGCCAAGGATTGGAATGGAATTGATTGTTTTCAAAATTTTACTTGTCTTTCTTTTATTTTATTTTTACATTTTATTTTTATCGGTGTATGACCAGAAGCCATCATGTGGTGGACGAGTGGCCATACGATCCAAAAATTGAGAAAACCTTGCAGAGGTTAAAAAGAAGCTCTCAAGAGATGCAAAACCAAGGTAATGGAGGGAATGGTGTGGTGAAAATGGAGGAAACCCCCTTAACAATGAGATACCGCCACCACCTGCTGTCCCAGTTGTTAATGAGAGACATATTAGAGAATATTCAGCACCAACCATTGACAATTTGATGCTATAACTTGTTGGCACGGAGGTAAACGCTGACAATTTTGAACTTAAGCCGGTAATGATTCAAACTCTTTTGAATGTAGGTTAGTTTGATGGAGCACTTACTGGATATCCTAGGCAACATCTTAAGTAGTTCATGGAGATTTGCAGTTATTTTAACAAAGTGGAGTACCTGAAGATACCGTGAAGCTGAAGTTATTTACTTTTTCTTTGAGAGACAGAGCGAAGGCTTGGCTTAATTCCTTGCCACCTGGCTCAGTTACTTCATAGGCAAACCTGTGCCAGAAGTTCTTGACAAGATTCCAGCCACCAACACTCACTGCCAAGCTGCGAGGTGAGATCATTACATTCAGGCAGGCTGAGGAAGAGACCTTATATGATGGGAAAGATTTAAAGACCTGTTGAGCAGGTTTCCTATGCATGGATTCCCGAATTAGACCCAGATACAGACCTTTTACAATGGATTAAATGCACAAACGAGGACTGTTGTTGATGCTTCAGCAGCTGGTTCATTGCTTGACAAGACTTATACCGAGGCTGTTGACATTCTAAAGAGGATTACAATCAATGATTTTGAATATCCTGTTGCAAGACTTGGGACCAGAAATAAAACCAATGGGAAATTTTAGGTTGATGAACTAACGTCCATTCATGCCGAGATTTCTAGCCTTACTAGCATGGTAAGAATGTTGCAAAAGAACAATGAGTCCCAAAAAGTTAAAGCATTAGACCCATTTTGTACAATTTATGGAGAGAATCATCACATGGAAGAATGCCCTGCTAACCCTGAATCGGTAAATTTTGTTGGCAATGTTAATCGTTACTATAATCCTAACTCTAATACTTATAATGCAGGTTGGAGACAACACCCTAACTTAGCATGGGGAAATCAAGGAGGTAACCAGTACAATGCTCAACGCTAGAATACCCAAAGGCAGAATAACAATGCCATGCTAGCATTCTATCAGAATGCCATGCCATAAAAAGGTCATAACAATTTTCAGCAAGGGCAGAGACTTAACCAAGAAGGCACTCTCCAGAGTACATGGAGAGGAATGATGCCACAGTCCAGATTTTGGCAGCATCAATGAGAAACTTGGAAGTCCAGCTTGGGCAGATTGCCAGTGCGCTCAGCAATCAACCCCAAGGAGCAATGCCAAGTGGCACAGAAGATGCCCGACACAAATACAATGAGTAGTGCAAAGCTATAACTCTTCGGAGTGGTAAGCAGTGTGAGATGGATAAGGTTGCTAAGCAGCCAATTAACTGCCAAATTGAGAAGCATGTGCCAGCAGATAATCCCAGAGAAGCAGAGAAAGAGGAAACAAAAACGGATGATGCCAGAACCAATTCCAAATAGCATACCGATGCCAACACCGATGCCAAACAGACTGATGTCAGCACTGCATTGACAAAGCCAATAGAGCCAGCACGTGTTTATCTGTCACCACCATTTCCAGCAAGACTTCAAAAGCATAAACAAGACCAGCAATTCAAGCGCTTCTTGGAGGTTTTAAAGCAATTGCAAATCAACATTCCATTGGTAGAAGCCCTTGAGCAAATGCCCAACTATGTCAAATTCATGAAGGACATTCTGTCCAAAAAGAGGAAGTTGGGAGACTTTGAAACTGTAGTTGTGACCGAATGATGCAGTGCCATGATCCTAAACTGATTGCCACCAAATCTGAAAGATTTGGGAAGTTTCACTATTCCCTGCACCATTGGCAACAAATTCATGGTCAAGGCACTATGTGACCTAGGAGCCAGCATCAACTTGATGCCAATGTTAGTTTTTCGAAAGCTTGGCATAGAAGTAAGACCTACCACGGTGACACTTCAACTAGCGGGCCGATCCTATGCACATCCCAATGGTAAGATTGAGGATGTGTTGGTAAAGGTAGACAAATTTATTTTTCCAGCTAATTTTATCATTTTGGATTATGAGGCTGATGTTAATGTCCCGATTATTTTGGCTAGACCTTTTCTTGTCACGGGTAGGGCTTTGATTGATGTTCATAAAGGGGAACTAACAATGTGCATGAATGACTAGCATGTTACATTCAATGTGTTTCAAGCTTTGAAATATGCAGATGAACCTGAGGAATGCTAAGCAGAGGAGATGATGGAGTCCATTTACACTTTGGATATGGCACAGTTATGCCAGCATACAGAATTTGATGCCAGCAACTTAGATGACATAGTTGAACTGTTTGAGGAACCGGAAGAATCAGTCTTGGAGGCTGAAGCGGTGAGTTATTTTGAGCCACTACAGTTGGTCGGCAGAGAGATCAAGGCACCTAGACCATCAATTGAGGAGCCACCAGTGTTGGAACTAAAACCACGGCTAGATCACTTAAAGTATGTTTATTTAGGTGAACACTCAACTTTGCCAGTGATCATTGCCACTGATCTCACTAATGATCAGGAAGAAAGATTGCTGGCAATATTACGCAGTTATAAGCAAGCATTAGGTTGGACCTTGGCAGACATCCTAGGAATTAGCCCAACCATTTGCATGCACAAGATTATCTTGGAGGAGTACCACGGCATGACCATTGAAGGCCAGAGAAGGTTAAACCCGAGCATGAAAGAGGTAGTGAAAAAAAAGACCATAAAATAGCTTGATGCCGGGATTATATATCCCATATACGATAGCTCTTGGGTTAGCCCGGTACAATGCGTGCCAAAGAAGGGTGGCATGAACGTGGTACAAAATAGTAAAGCTGAATTGATTCCCTCCAGAACTATCACATGATGGAGAGTGTGCATGGACTATAGGAGGCTGAACAATGCCACGAGGAATGACCACTTCCCATTGCCATTCATTGACCAGATGCTAGATAGGTTGGCAGGTAAAGCTTTCTATTGTTTTTTGGATGGTTATTCAGGTTATAATCAAATTTCCATCGCACCTGACGATCAAGAGAAGACCACGTTTACGTGCCCATATGGGATGTTTGCGTTTAGAAGGATGCCATTCGGCCTATGCAACGCACCGGTAACGTTTTAACGTTGCATGATGTCTATTTTTTCGATATGATAGAGCACAACATGGAAGTATTCATGGATGATTTCTCAATGTTTGGCAAAACATTTGAGGAATGTCTTCGGATTTTGGAGCAAGTCTTGAAGAGATGCATAGAGACGAACCTAGTGTTGAACTGGGAAAAATGTCACTTCATGGTGAAGGAGGGTATTGTTCTCGGGCATAAGGTAACTGGAGAGGATTAGAAGTTGATCAAGCAAAAGTTGAGGTAATTAAGCAGCTGCCGCCTCTAACAAGTGTCAATGGTATAAGGAGTTTTTTAGGACATGCCGGTTTTTACCGGCGTTTTATTAAAGACTTTTCAAAAATTGCCAAACCTTTATGCTTGTTATTAGAACATAATGCCACTTTTGCATTTGATGATTCTTGTTTAAGAGCTTTTCAGGAGCTTAAAGAGAAGTTGATCAGTGCCCCTATAGTTGTGGCACCGGACTGGAATGAGCCCTTTGAGCTAATGTGCGATGCTAGCGACAATGTCGTTGGAGCAGTCTTGGGACAAAGGCATGGCAAGGTTTTCCATGCCATCTACTATGCCAGCCGAAACTTAAATGAAGCACAATTAATGTAATATCCCAATTTTTTTTTAGTAACTAAAATATAATTTTAAAAGTTTAGGGGTTAAAGTGTGAACTTTGGAAAAGTTTAGGGACCAAAGTGTAATTTCTAAAAATTGTGTAAGTTAACCACGTAAATGAATAGTTTACCTCCGAGAGTGGCATTTTCGTATTACCCGGATTTTTCATACGAGGCTTATATTATACGAATTTTGGATCGGATAAAAATTGTTAAGCGTGCTTATACCAGAGTAGCACAAGGATGGGTGACCTACTGGGAAGGTCCCATATTCGATATTTTGACTGATAAAAAGGATTCAGTTTAAGTCAGCAATATTCGTAATGGATTTTTAAGATAAGATTTCTAAGAGGAAATGTATCCGATAAAAATTCCAGAAAATTATCGGTATATCGGATCGAATTAAAATTTTAAAGACAATTCCAAAGATTATGGAATATTCATAAAATATTATTTTATGAATATTTTATTATTGTTGGTGGGATTCTAACTAGATTTAGTTAGAATATGACGGAGTGGTTATAAAGCTCAAAGAAAGGAAATTTGGAAATCGTATTGAGTGAAATTCGAATATTTGGATCGAATAAATATCATAAATTAAAATTTATGATATTTTGAGAAAGAGCCTGGTTAGAATGGAACCAATTTGGTTCAATTTTTATGGAATGGCAATTTTAAGTCATGTAAGTAAATAAAGTCTAGTTGGAGGGCAAATTGGTCATTTTCCATGGATGGCACTTTTGAAATATTTTCGAACTTTGAGGGCAGTTGTGAAAGGTGGAATACACATGGAATTGATCAAGGCCATTGGAATAAAAGGGGAAATTAGAAAATTCATTTAACTTTACACATGGATTAAAACAATTAAAAGATGAGAACAATCTTTCTCATCTATTATTTGTGCTATTCGAAAACCATAAAGAGAAAAGGGGGAAGGAGTTTTCTAATTTTCAAGCTCAAAATTGGAGAAACAAGACAAGTTTCAAGCAAAATTAATTTAGGTAAATTGTTTTACACATGATTCTCTTCATTTTGCTAGTAATATTGCACAATAAATGTCAAGTTTGGTTCATGTTATGGATGAAGATTGATTATGGAAATTGAAGTTTATGATGGAATTAGACTTGTAGATAGTTAAATTGATGATTCAAACATGGAATTAAGGTTGAAATTGGATAAATTCCATGTTAGAGATTATAAACACTAACCCTAAAATTTGTGGGTTTTGATTAGGAAGTTAAATTAAGGATGGAATTGAATGAATTATGATGATATAAGTTCTATTTGGATGATTGATTGAATAATTTCCCCAAGTTGAGAAATTAGTGACCAATTTGAAATATTGGAGAATTAGGGGAAACTATTGAAAATTTTTATTTTAGCATTGGAATTATTGAATTATGGTGAAATTAGCTTGAATTGATGATTAGGGACCAAAATAAAAAAAATGGAAATTTAAGGACCAATTTGACAATTTAGGAAAAATTAGGGATTAGTCTTGAATTTATGCAAAATTGATAGAATTGAAGATTCAAGCATGTTATAAAAGTTAAGGGATTGATATGTCAAGAAAAGAAAATTTAGGGATCTTTTTGAAAATAAAAAGTTAGTGAAGGACCAAATTGAATAAAGTTGAAAGTTGAAGGAAAATTTTCAAGAATGTTATAAAATAGATGGATGGTTTATTTGTACATGAATTTATGTACAAAAGTGAAGTGGTGACTAAAATGTCACTTTTATAAAGTTTAAGGACTAAAAGGTAATAGTCCAAAATTAGTAAATGATTATGGAAATTGTTCAAATTAGGCTTGAACTATTGTTTAATGTTCAAAATGGTCACTAAGGACCTAGGGACCAATTCGGCAACTTTGAAGAATATTGGGGAAATTTAAAAAAAATATTCGAATAGTTATGTTTAAGAATCAAGTTAGCAATGTCAGATTAACACGAATACGAGAATGGTAATGTATATGTTCGATTGATCTTATACAGTTCTAAAAGAGATCGAAAGAGAACCAGTGATAAAAAGAAAGATAAGAACCTCGAGTAAGCTTAGTGAGGCATACTATTCATGGCCCAGGTGAGTGCATTTATATGTTTTAAATTGCAATTAGGAAGACTTGCGAATAGTCGACCTTCATTTAAAATAGTATTGCATTATCTATATATGTTGAGTTAATGTATGTTGCAATAAAGGTAAATTAAATAGAATATGAAGTATGAATGGCTAATCTGAGAAATGATGATGATCTATGTTTATCATGAATATGAACCATGCCGTGTATATGAAATATGTCATGTATATGAACCATGCCATGGATACGGAACATGTCATGTATATGAATTAAATCACGTATATGAATCATGTCAGGTAAAAAAATCATGTCATGTAAATGAATCAAGTTATGTATATGAATCATGTCACATATATGAATCATGACATGTATACAAATTATGTTACATATATGAATTATGCCATGCATATGTATTATGCCATGTACATGTATCATGTTTTGTATATGAATTAAGTCATGTATATGAATGATGTCACGTATATGAATCATGCCACATATATGAATTACGATACGTACATAGATTCTGCCATGTATATAATTCATGCCATATATATGAATTATGCCATGTATATGAAGTATGTCATGTATGTGAATTATTTAATATATATATATATATAAATCATGTCATGCATGTGAATTATGCCATGTGTATGAAATATGTCATGTATGTAAACTATGCCATGTATATGATTTACTTGATAATGATGGAGTTTAGAAACTATACTAAGTTAGAAAAATTATTACTAGGACATGAAAATTGACTGACTATGAAAACCTTGTTTGTACGATACTACCTTAGACAGAAACTATGCTAGGTTAATGTATAACATGTATTGCTTTATTTTATGTTTTGATAAATAAGATTATTGCCTCGCTAAGTTCATACTTAGCGTGTGTTATTTCGCACGTGGGTTCTCCCAAGTAGAATGGCAAGAAGGAGATATTAAGTTGGAAAATCAAGTTACATTAGTAATCACGCTATGTACATCTTAAGTTGTATGTTTGATGTCTAGTGGGCATGTACATATATGTAGTGGATTTAAAGAGACAAATTGTTTTGTAATCTTAAGTTTATAATGTGTTTATGCACTATTACAATGTATGAATTTAGAAATTTGTTTGTTATAAGTAGTTATATTTTTTGATATAGTTAAGTATAGTTTAACCCTAATCGTGTAGTAATTTTAAAATCAAGAAAGGGTCTAGGCTGGGTACATAGTTTTCTCCCTGAATTATATTTTTATTTCAATAACACATTTATAAATTTTATAAAACAATTCAGGGTTAAAACTAGCTGCTATAGACTGACGTAGTTTTTAATTTAAAATCGAATAATGTTAGACTACAAGATAAAGTTTGAAAAAAAATAATATTCATCAAGTTTTTCTTAATAACTCTGTAACATCTTTAGTGTATATTCGGTCTACGAATATACGTTAAGGGTGTTACATTTATTGGTATCAAACCTATAGGTTTAGCCGATTTTGGAGGCTAAATCTAGTTTAATGTGATTTAATGTTAAGTACATGCCCTAGGATGTCATGTTACTGATGTACTACTGTGTAACTTGATTATGCTCCCCAATAACATGAATAAGTTTTAGTAGAAATAGATGATGTTAAGTATTGATGAACTGTGGTAAATGTTTAATTATGGGAATCAAAAGAAGGAAGAAGAATGTTTAAACCAAAGTATGTTGGCAACTAGTTAAAAGAGAAATGTGCAGCAGTCCTAAGTTTGAAACAAGGTACTCGTTCTGTCTATGAGTACGAGTTAGATTTTAATAGACTGAGTCGGTACGCAGTTAAATTAATGTCGATCGAAAGGTCTCGACGTGAATGGTTTATAGAGAAGATTTGTCCAAGGCTCAAGGAGATTCTATTAGGCATGAACTTATCAAATTTCCAAGAGGCTATGAACAGAGCGAAGGCTATGGAGTCTGTAATTTTTTAATTGATTCGGGTTCGATTAATTTATATATTGGTACTAAGATAGCAGTACAAAGAAAGGTTCATTAGAAATTCAAGAAACAATTTCCTGGCAGATTTAATGGAAATTCCATTCCATGAAGTTGAAGTCATTCTTGGAATGGATTGGCTATCTGCATATGATGCAGAAATAATGTATAAAAAGAAAAGGCTAGTACTGCAAGGACCCGATGGTCTGTAGTAATTATTATAAGAGAAAGAACTGACTGTTTAGAGTCAGTAATTTCTACAACAACAGCTCAAAGGTTGTTATGCAATGGATGTGAAACATGTTTAATTTAGGTGATGGATACTCAAAATTCACCTAAAAAGGAATTGAAGACATCCCGACTGTAAAGGAATTTCCTGATATATTTCTGGATGAGTTATCAAGATTACCTCCGGATAGGGAAATACTTTGGGATTGATGTTTATCCTAGAACTGAACAGGTATCAATGGTACTATATCGGATGACACCAATTGAGTTAAGGGAACTAAAAGCTCAATTATAAGAATTGCTAGACCGGGGTTACATTTGACCAAGTGAATTACCATGGGGTACCCCGGTATTAATTGTAAAAAAGAAAGATGGTTCCCTATGATCATGTATAGATTATCGACAATGGAATAAAATAACCATTAAGAATAAGTATCCCTTACCAAGGATTGAGGATTTATTTGATCAGTTTAAAGATGCAGTAGTATTTTCAAAGATAAATCTTCAATCAGGGTTATTATCAAATTAAGGTCAAGGAAAAAGATGTACCAAAGATAGCATTCAAGACTCGTTATGGACACTACGAGTTTCTGGCGATGCCGTTTGGACTTACAAATACCCTTGTTGTATTCATGGATTTGATGAACAGTGTATTTTAACCCTATATGGATTGTTGTGGTCTTCATACATGATATTTTGGTTTATTCAAATATCGAAATTGAGCGTGATTACCATCTTCGTGTGGTACTACAAACTTTAAGAGATTAGCAGCTTTATGCCAAGTTTTCTAAATGTGAGTTCTGGTTGTTAGGAAAGTTTCAAAAGATTAAAGAAAGCTTGGATTGAACCACCAGTTCTAATTTAACCAAAACCAGGAAAAGAATATATTTTGTACAATGATGTATCTCATTGTGGTTTAAGTTGCGTGTTGATGCAAGAAGGTCATGTCATAGCTTATGCATCAAGGCAGCTCAAAATTTATGAAAGGAACTATTCAACAAATGGTTTGGAAATGGAGCTATGATTTTTGTTTTAAAAATCTGGTGACATTATCTATATGGTAAAAATTGTCATATTTATATGAATCACAAAAGTTTGAGGTATTTGATGACACGAAAAGATTTGAATTTATGACAACAAAGACGAGTTGAAATTTTTAAAGGATTATGATGTGGTTATCGATTATCACCTGAAAAGGTTAATGTAGTGACAGATACTTTTAGCCAAAAGACATTGTCTGTCTTAGGCATGATGAATGCACAATTGTCTGTGGGACGATATGGTTCCTTAACTGTAATACCCCAAATTTTACTAAGTTGATTAAGGATCATTTAGTACTAAGATAATTGATTTGGGATTAGAAACTCGAGTAAATAATTTAAGTCAATTTTTAATAAAGTTATGCATTCTTGGGCTAGAGAAATTTCAGGATGGGTGACCACTGAGAAATTTTCTAAAAATTTTAAATTACCCTGATCTTTGAATAAAGAAGTCATAGCATTTTTTACTCGTATCCGGTGTACGGATATGGGTAAGAGGTTGTTACATTTATTGGTATCAGAGCTACAGGTTTAGCTGGCTCTGGAGATTAAACGAAGTATGGTAAAGGTAGAAGTGTATACATGCCACTAGGATGTCAGAATTACTGATTATTTTACTTGTTGGAACGAATGCAATTGCTTACTTTATTATGATAATAATGTTAAATTCCAATGTGTGAGGGTAAAAGAATCATGTCAGGTGTTTAGGCGAGTGAATCAATAGGAGATTCACGAATATGATAAGGTTAATGATAATATTTTACACTCAGCTTAGAATGGTGTAGAGGCACGAGGGTTACATGATGTGTATGTTCTGTATTAAGATTTTTCTTCCAGACATTAGATTTGATCTTGAATCAGCCTGCTTAGGCACTGATTACAAAAGAATTGAGAGTTCTAGCACACTAGATTTTCAGAGAGATATTAATAGAGGTCCTATGATTGATGATAAAATCAATCTCAACCATTGGACAAAAAGGGAAGCTGGGTCCGAGATTTATTGGACTACATAAGATTGTAAAAAGGGTTGGTTCGGTGGCTGATTAGCTAGCCTTACCTCTAGAAATGGATAAGATTAGCAATGTATTTCATGTATCGATGCTCAAAAAATATATATCAATAAGATTCCGTACATATCATTAGCTCCGAGGGAATAGAGATTCAACCAGATTTGATTTATGAGGAAGAATCGGTAAAGATTTTGGTAGATAGAGTCAAAGAACTAAGAAATAAGATGATCTCGCTAGTTAAAGTTCTTTGGAAAAATTTTGAAGTCAAAAAAACGACATGGGAAAGAGTAAAAGGATATGAGAAAGTAGTTTCCTCACCTTTTTGAATTAGATACGCATTGAAAATTTGAGGACGAATTTTTTAAGGGGGAGAATTGTAATACCCCAAATTTTACTAAGTTGATTAAGGATCATTTAGTACTAAGATAATTGATTAGAATTAGAAACTCGAGTAAATAATTTAAGTCAATTTTTAATAAAGTTAAGTGTGCTTGTGCTAGAGAAATTTCAGGATGGGTGACCACTGAGATATTTTCTAAAAAATTAAGTAATAGCATTTTCGACTCGTATCCGGTGTACGGATAGGGGTAAGCGGGTGTTACATTAACAGCAGAATGTTAGTTAAAGTCAACTTTATTGGATCAATTCAAAGATTTGCAGTCTATGGATGAAAGATGTCTTGAAAAGAGGAGACAAGCTGAAACTAGGAAAGTGCAGGACTATGAAATTAAGCCAAATGGTTGATTATATTACTGAGGTAAAGTATATGTTTCTGAAAATGATAATCTGAAGAAAGAATATACTCCCTTCGTCCCATTTATTTTGTCCATTGTTGACTTTTCACACAGTTTTAGGAAGAAAAAGTTTGTGTAAGAATGTGTAAGAAATATGATGTAAAATAATTGAAACGAAAATTTTATCCTTGAAAAGTTGAATTTTGTTTTATTGGGAAACTAAAAAAGGGGTATAAGGGGAAATGTGCCTTATAAAAGTTGTTGATTTTTTCAATGAGACATTTTAAGTGGGACAATTTCAAAACACAAAAGGGACACATTGAGTGGGACAGAGGGAGTATTAATAGAGGCCAATTATAGTCCATTGACTATGCACTCAAGGAGTAATAAGATGTATCAATATTTAAAGACTCGAAACTGTGACCAAATACCTTATGGATTACTTCAGTTTATTTTTATTCCCCAATGAAATTAGGGACGAGTAACAATGGATTGTATAATGGAATTATCAGCTACACCAAGTAAAAAGAATTTAATATGGGTCATTATGAATCGTCTGACAAAGTTTGCTCACTTCATTCCAGTTTGAATGGATTATTCGCTGGATAAATATGCAGAACTTTATGTTCGAGAGATAGTAAAACTGCACGGTGTTTTGGCATTGATAGTGTCAGACAAAGACTCAAGATTTACTTTGAGTTTTTGGAGTACGTTACATGAAGCTTTAGGTACTAAATTAAATTTTAGTATAGCTTTTCATCCGCAAATAGATGGACATTTTGAGAGGATTATACAGATTCTGGAAGAAATGCTAAGAGCTTGTATAATTGAGTTTGCAAAATCATAGGAAAAGTACTTGCCCTTAACCAAATTTGTTTATAATAATAGTTATCAAGAAAGTATCAAGGTGGCATATGGAAGAAAATACCGAACTTCTCTAAATTGGTTCGAGTTATAAGATTGAAATGTTCAGAATAACTCAAACGTTGGAGGAGTTGAATTACCACAAGACATGGAGGATAAAGTAAAGATTATTTAGCAAAATCTCAATGTTGACATGGATCGATAAAAGTTCTATGCAAATAAGAAGAGAAAGGATATTGAATATGAAGTTAGAGAAAAAAGTGTTTTTAAGGGTTTCACCTTGGAAGATGGTGATTACGTTTTAGTCGAAAAAGAAAGATTAGTCCCATATTTATTGAGCCATATGAGGTTCTAAAAAGAAAGGAACCAATGGCTTATCAATTGGATTTACCTTCAGATAGGAACAAGACTCATTATATGTTTCACATATTCATGCTTCGGAGGTATTGATCGGATTCTTCACATGTAATTACTTCTGAGGAGATTGAACTGCAACCAGGTTTCACGTATAAAGAAGAACTAGTGAAAATCCTAGCATACAAAGTTAAAGAATTAAGGGATAAGAAAATTCTACTGGTTAAAGTCCTCTGGGAAAATCATAAAATAGAGAAAGTCATTTGGGAAACTGAAGAGAGAATGAATAAGCAATATATGAAATTGTTTGAAACAGATAAACGTTGAAAATTTGAGGACAAATTTTCTTAAGGGGGAGGAATTTTAATATCCCAATTTTTGTTTAGTGTCTAAAATGTAATTTTTGAAAGTTTAGGGGGTTAAAGTGTGAGGTTTGGAAAAGTTCAGGGAACAAAGTGTAATTTCCAAAAGTTGTGTAAGTTAACCCCGTAAATAAATAGTTCACCCCCAAGAGTGACATTTTCGTGTTACCCGGATTTTTCATACGAGGCATATATTATTCAAATTTTGGATCGAATAAAAAATTTTAAGCGTGCTCAGACCAGAGTAGTACAGGGATGAGTGACCTACTGGGAAGATCCCATATTCGATATTTTTATTGATAGAAAGGATTCAGTTTAAGTTAGTAATATTCGTAATGGATTGTTAAGATAAGATTTCTAAGAGAAAATGTATATATCGGATCGAATTAAAATTTTAAAGACCGTTCCAAAGATTATGGGAAATTCATAAAATATTATTTTATGAATATTTTATTATTGTTGGTGGTATTCTGACTAGATTTAGTTATAATATGATGGAGTGGTTATAAAGCTCAAATAAAGGAAATTTGGAAATCATATTGAATGAAATTCGAATATTTGGATCGAATAAATATCATAAATTAAAATTTATGATATTTTGGGAAAGAGGTTGGTTAGAATGGAACCAATTTGGCTCAATTTTTATGGAATGGCAATTTTAAGTCATGTAAGTAAATAAAGTCTAGTTGGAGGGCAAATTGGTCATTTGCCATGGATGGCATTTTTGAAATATTTTGGAACTTTGAGGGCAATTGTGAAAGGTGAATTACACATGGAATTGATCATGGCCATTGATTTTTGGTGAGATTGAATCTTGGCCATTGGATTAAAAGGGCAAATTAGTAAATTCACTTGTTAAATGAATTTAAAATTCATTTAACTTTACACATGGATTAAAACAATTAAAAGATGAGAACAATCTTTCTCATCTATTATTTGTGCTATTCGAAAACCATAAAGAGAAAAGGGGAAGGAGTTTTCAAATTTTCAAGCTCAAAATTGGAGAATCAAGACAAGTTTCAAGCAAAATTAATTTAGGTAAATTGTTCTACACTTGATTCTCTTCATTTTGATAATAATATTGCATGATAAATGTCAATTTTGGTTCATGTTATGGATGAAGATTGATTATGGAAATTGAAGTTTATGATGGAATTAGACTTGTAGATAGTTAAATTGATGATTCCAACATGGAATTAAGGTTAAAATTGGATAAATTTCATGTTAGAGATTATAAACCCTAACCTTAAAATTTTTAGGTTTTGATTAGGAAGTTAAATTAAAGATGGAATTGAATGAATTATGATGATATAAGTTCTATTTTGATGATTGATTGAATAATTTCCCCAAGTTGAGAAATTAGTGACCAATTTGAAATATTGGATAATTAGGGGAAATTATTAAAAAAAATTATTTTAGCATTGGAATTATTGAATTATGGTGAAATTAGCTTGAATTGATGATTAGGGACCAAAATGAAAAATTTTGGAAATTGAAGGACCAATTCGGCAATTTAGGGAAAAAATAGGGATTGGTCTTGAATTTATGGAAAATTGATAGATTGAAGATTCAAGCATGTTATAAAAGTTAAGGGATTGATATGTCAAGAAAAGAAAATTTAGGGATCTTTTTGAAAATAAAAAGTTCGTGAAGGACCAAATTGAATAAAGTTGAAAGTTGAAGGAAAATTTTCAAGAATGTGAGAAAATAGATGGATGGTTTATTTGTACATGAATTTATGTACAAAAGTGAAGTAGTGACTAAAATTCCGCTTTTATAAAGTTTAAGGACTAAAAGGTAATAGTCCAAAATTAGTAAATGATTATGAAAATTGTTCAAATTAGGCTTGAACAATTGTTTAATGTTCAAAATGGTCACTAAGGACCTAGGGACCAATTCGGCAACTTTGAAGAATATTGGGGAAATTTTCAGAAATATTATATTCGAATAGTTATGTTTAAGAATCAAGTTAGCAATGTTAGATTTAAGACGAATACGAGAATGGTAATGTATATGTTTGATTGGTCTTATACAGTTCTAAAAGAGATCGAAAGAGAACCAGTGATAAAAAGAAAGATAAGAACCTCGAGTAAGCTTAGTGAGGCATACTATTCATGGTCCATGTGAGTGCATTTATATGTTTTAAATTGCAATTAGGAAGACTTGCGAATAGTCGACCTTCATTTAAAATAGTATTGCATTATCTATATACGTTGAGTTAATGTATGTTGCAATAAAGGTCAATTAAATAGAATATGAAGTATGAATGACTAATCTGAGAAATGATGATGATCTATGTTTATCATGAATATGAACCATGCCATGTATATGAAATATGTCATGTATATGAACCATGCCATGAATACGAAACATGTCATGTATATGAATTAAATCACATATATGAATCATGTCAGGTAAAAGAATCATGTCATGTAAATGAATCAAGTTATGTATATGAATCATGTCACATATATGAATCATGACATGTATACAAATTATGTCACGTATATGAATTATGTCATGCATATGAATTATGTCATGTACACGTATCATGTTATGTATATGAATTAAGTCATGTATATGAATGATGTCACGTATATGAATCATGCCACGTATATGAATTATGACACGTATATGGATTCTGCCATGTATATAATTCATGCCATATATATGAATTATGCCATGTATATGAAGTATGTCATGTATGTGAATTATGTCATCTATATACATATATATAAATCATGGCATGCATGTGAATTATGCCATGTGTATGAAATATGCCATGTATGTGAACTATGCTATGTATATGATTTACTTGATAATGATGGTGTATTTCAAACTAGACTAAGTTAGAAAAATTATGACTTGCACATGAATATTGACTGACTATGAAAACCTTGTTAGTGCGATACTACCTTAGACAGAAACTATGCTAGGCTAATGTATAACATGTATTGCTTTATTTTATGTTTTGATAAATAAGATTATTGCCTCACTAAGTTCGTACTTAGTGTGTGTTATTTCACACATAGGTTCTCCCAAGTAGAATGGCAAGAAGGAGATATTAAATTGGAAGATTAAGTTACATTACTAATCACAGTATGTACATCTTAAGTTGTAAGTTTGATGTCTAGTGGGCATGTACATATATTTAGTGGATTTAAAGAGACAAACGGTTTTGTAATATTTAGTTTATAATGTGTTTATGCACTATTACAATGTATGAATTTAGAAATTGGTTTGTTATAAGTAGTTATATTTTTCGATATAGTTAAGTATTGTTTAACCCTAATCGCGTAGTAATTTTAAAAACAAGAAAGGGTATAGGCAGGGTACATAGTTTTCTCCCTGAATTATATTTTTATTTCAATAACACATTTATAAATTTTATAAAACAATTTAGGGTTAAAACTAGCTGCTATAGACTGGCGTAGTTTTTAATTTAAAACCGAAAAGGGTTAGACTACAAGATAAAGTTTGAAAAAAAAATAATATTCAAGTCAAGTTATTCTTAATAACTCTGTAACATATTTAGTGTATATTCGGTCTACGAATATACGTTAAGGGTGTTACAGCTGGACTACTCTATGATTGAGAAAGAATTTCTTGCAGTTGTATTTGCTTTTGACAAATTTAGATCTTATTTAATTGGTAACAAAGTTGTGGTTTTTACAGATCATTCGGCATTGAAGTACCTCTTGGCAAAGAAGGATGCCAAGCCCAGACTAATCCGATGGACGCTCCTACTTCAAGAATTCGATCTTGAAATCTGAGACAAAAAGGGCAGTGAAAACCTAGTAGCTGACCATCTCTCATATTTAGAGCGTCATCTTGAAGATGATTAGACCAATTTTATAAGAGATGAATTTCCTGACGAGTATTTGCTTGCAGTAAATGCCATGCCATGGTATGCTGACATTGTCAACTATTTGGTAAGTAATATTCTACCACCAGACTTGGCATACAATGCCAAGAAAAGGTTCCTGTGAGAAGTCAGACAATACTATTGGGACGAGCCAATTTTGTTTAAACATTGTGCAGACCAAGTGATCCGCCGGTGTGTGCTCGAGGATGAGCAGCATAATATATTGCATTTATGCCATGCCGCACCATATGGAGGTCACTTTGCTGGGGTCAAGACTGTTGCCAAGGTGCTGCAATCAGGATTTTTTTGGCCCACACTATATAAGCATGCCCACAAGTATGCCAAGGCATGTGATCGATGCCAACGGACAGGGAACATCTCTGGCAAACACCAACTACCACTCCAAAACATTATGCCAGTGGATTTATTTGATGTATGGGGGATAGACTTTATGGGTCCTTTTCCACTCTCATTTGGTAATGTATATATTCTTGTGGTTGTTGACTATGTATCTAAATGGGTATAAGCTATTGCTCTGCCAACAAACGATGCCAAGGCCATTTCCAAGTTCTTGCATAAGCATATTTTTACTAGATTTGGTGCCCCTAGAGTGATTATTCATGACGAGGGCACCCATTTTAAATGTAATCTAATTTCTAAAGCTTTGTGCAGGTATGGTATACAGCAAAGAATTGCCACAACATATCATCTACAAACAAATTGGCAAGCCAAGATTTCAAATAAGGAGATCAAAAAATTCTAGAGAAGACTGTTAATCCATCAAGGAAAGACTGGTCTTTAAGACTAGATGAGTCCTTGTGGGCTTACAGGACTGCATTTAAAACTCATTTGGGTACTTCACCGTTTAGACTTGTTTTCGGAAAACCATGCCATCTACCAGTGGAGCTTGAACATAAAGCCTACTGGGTCATCAGAACACTTGGCATGGCATGGAGAGCTGGTGGAGAAAAAAGGTTACTAGACCTAAATGAGTTAGAGGAGTTCAGAACACAAGCCTATGAGAACGCCAGGATCTACAAAGAAAGGGCAAAATGCTGGCATGACAGTAGGATAATGCCAAGACAGTTCGAGGTAGGCCAACACATTTTGTTATTCAACTCACGGCTTAAATTGTTTCCAGGGAAACTTAGATCAAGATGGACGGGCCATTTTGAAGTTGTGAAGCCCTATGCTCATAGAGATGTGGACATTAGGAACTTAAAGACGAGAGAAATCTTTAAGGTGAATGGCCAACGTTTAAAGCACTACATGGAAGGTGATCAGAACAATGCCAATGAGGTGATCCTCTTGGCAGAGGTAACATGAAAACACCATCAGGTTTGAATTGTTGTAAATATTAGGTTAGTATTTTTCTTTGTTTTTAGGTTTCAAGGTTTTTAGTAGTTTTTCTTTCTTTTAAAATTTTCGTTTTTATTCTTTTACTATGTTGAAAGGTTTTATTTGAGTTTATGCAGAATATTATGCCAGACACAATGCCAGGATTGCTGGCAAGAACTGATGCCCCAATGAAAAAAAATCTGCCAGGCATAGTGTCAGAGCAGTTTGGCATGCGGCTGTGTAAAAAAATGGAAGGATGAGAGAAACCCTTGCTTGATCGGCCTATTTAATAAGAGAGAGTATTCTTCTTTTAGTTTTAAACCCATTAGCTGCCCAAAAAAATAGGTTAAAATTTAAATTTAACCTAATCACCTTATCACTTCAAATCCTTACCCTATCCTATCACCTATCACCTTATCACTTTACCCCTTTCAAATCAAACTTTTTTTATTTTCCATCATTATCTTTATTTACCACTCCCATTAAAATAATCAACCGTTCATTTTTCATCTTCTTACCCTAGCCGGTTAAATAATCAAAACTCTCTCTCACTTTTTACTTTTTCCGACAAGCAAGGATCAAAATTCTAATTCGTCTCTTTCTTCATCTTGTTCCACACCGTTTCAAATTCTTCAACGATTTCAATGGCTTCTTCTTCCGCCCTTTTCAAGCGATTCTTCAATGATGAGATTCAGAAAAAGTTTGAAACCAACTTTGTCTCAAGAAGTTTTTGCTATGAGAGGCACTTCGACTTCAGAACAAAGACGAACAATGGCTTCCCTCCAAAAGTCATGTCAACGATTAGCCTACACAAATAGAGTCTGTTCTGCCAGCAAAGAAGGGAGATTTATGCCACCATCGTTCAAGAATTCTACACGCATCTTGTGACCAAGGATTCACCATTTTTGATGATTAGAGGCAAGTGTGTACGTTTTGATGAAGGGTATATTAACACTATGTTTGACTTGGACGGTGCAGGGGATGAGTATTTTGAGTATGCTGACTCAATGAATGCTGCCAAGAGAAATGAGCTACTAGCAGACTTGTGTGAGCCTGGCACGGCCTGGACAGTGTCATCCAAGGGGCATCGTACGGTGAAGAGGATGGCATTGAAGCACCAATGGAGAGGATGGAACCATTTTGTAAAGGCGAATCTGATGCCCACATCCCACAACGAGACTGTGTCAGAAGAAAAGTTGATCCTCTTGCATTCCATTGTTATGGGGCGCAAGATTAATGTTGGGAAGCTTATTATTGATGAAACTTACAAGTGTGCAGCGAAAGGTAATGGTAGTTTGGTACTTCCTTTGTTGATATCTAACATTTGCATGCTCCATTGTGTGCCCAAGGTTGATACAGATAAGGGACAGACGATCAAGGGAACAACAATCACAGCTACTATATGGAGAAATCTCATTTCTGCCGAGCCAAAGGATAAGGGCAAGGGGAAGGCAAAACTGCCAACACCCAAGCAAAAAGAGTCAAAGGCTGTGCTGGACACTATGCCTGAAACTGTGCTAGACAGTTCACTGGCCATGCTGTCGCTAATTTACCATCACCAGGAGATCATTCTTCAAAAGTTAGAGAAAGCGGAGGAGCTTAATGTCAAGCTGAGACATTACACAAAGGCCAGGGAGGTTCTTACAAAACTATCCTTGATTTCATGCCAGAATTCCCAAATTTCTCTGCCGAGCCCTTTGCCAGCGATGATGCCTGCCAGCCAGCCAACCCAGTCCATACCCCATCCGATGCCACAGTCCCATTGTCTCCAGTTCAAGTTGAGTCTGCCAGTTCTGATTCCTCATCTGAATCAAAGGAAACCAAAGCCAAGTCGCCAGTGACACCTGCTATCCATACGCCACCTGATGCCACCGATTCACCTACCACGTTGGAACCTACCAAGAAAGTGGAGAAAGTTGGAATCTCCACTACCGCATCAAAACCAAGCATGAAAGGGAGGAAACGAATGGCCCCTGATCGTGGGCCATTTGTGAAAAGAAAGACCCGTGTCACACGAGAATAAGTCTCCGAAGGGGAATCCTCTTCTTCCTAAACTCCTTTACATTTCATTACATAGCATTTACATGATCATGCATTTTATGTTTTTATTTGTTATTCATGTGTTGTTTCATGCATTGGGGACAACGCACGTCTTGGGTTTGGGGTGTGCATTTCTTCACATTTATGCCATGAATTTCATCTTTAATTTTTGCTTCCATGCCATTTTTCATGCCATCTAGGTCATTTAGAATAGATGCATACTGAACCACTAAAAAAAGAAAAAGAAAATTGTGCCTTGATTTAATTTTGAAAAATGTTAACACTTGTTAGGCAAGTTTATTTTGATCTAGGTGTCTGTCCAATGAGGAAATTTGAATCTTTAGTTGTCATGCCATGCCAGCAAAGTAATGTGCCAGGTTAGCTTGGCAATTGATCTCTAGTTTAGGGAATTGAACCTACACTTAACACGTAGTACGTATCTAGTTCCTTAGCAAACTTAGACTTTTTGAAACTATCTTCAGATTTAGAAAAAAATGATGCCAGGGTAAAAAGAAATAAGGTAGAAATGTTCTACCAAGGCAAGAAAATAGAATTTTCCTCTACCTTAGGGATAATAAGCTACTTGGGGCTTCATGGTTTGCTCCCTCTTAGTTCTCAAGTCCAAAACCTTAGGGTGTGAGTTGAAGAGAAAGCCTAGTGATGTCTAGATTAAGGTGGGGATTCGTGGTATGCTCCCTCTTATCTCTCACACTAAATAGTGTCACGAAGAAAGCTTAAATGAATGCCAACAGAAACCCTTGGCAAAGAAAGAAAAAATGAAATCTGAGTTTAGGTAGTAAATTTTGTCTAAGGGAGTGAAAGGATACTTGATGCATATTGCCTACACATCATGCACTCTTCATGAACTTAGACTAGGGTTATATCGTTGTACTTGAATTACTACCTGCTTGACATTATTGCACTAAGAAACTGAGGACGAAAATAGAGCCAAATTTTGCTTGCCAACATGTGTTGGCATTCAACCAAAATTTTGTCGAGGTAATATTTTCACAGTTTTTGTTTGTATTACTTGAGGACAAGCAATGAGTTAGGTTTGGGGGTGTGTTACCTCTCCAAAAATATTGTTTTTAATGTCAATCTTACAATGCTTTTGCTTGTTTTTAGGTACATTTAGTTGCATTAAGATGTTAAAATCATGCATTTGCGTAAGGAGTTTAGAATTTTGTCTATGCCAGTGTGAAGGGTTGTTTTGTTGGCAATTTTGCAGGTTTGGCATAGGATTTGGCCCAGAAAAGCAACACATGAAGGAACGCCAGAGAGAATGCCGAGTGCTGTTAGCACAGATGGACCAGACAATGCCAAGCACCGGTTGGCAGAGAAGTGAACTTGATGCCATGCCAAGAAGCTGTTGGACCCCGAAAAAATAGGACATGATCAGGCTCCAAAAAGATAGCAATTGGATCAATCTTCGAAAAAATAGCGGATAAGATGGTGCCAAGACTGGTTGGCAAATTCATGCCAAGCTTGGACGCCAAGGCAGCCTCGGCAGTATGACGTCAGCCCTAGCCTGATCAGCTCTCATTCAAACCTGGATAAGAAGATTATCCCTTATCCCTTGGGCAGTTTAAATTCAAAATTTGAATAGCTAATCCTATCCATTCCTCGCACGCCTATTTAAACACGAACTAAGCAAACATTGGAGACATGGAGAAAGATTGGATCGTGAGAAGTTGGTGTACAACGATTGACAAACGGCTGCACCTTGGAAGGGTGGTTCGACCAGCTTGGCCGAGAAGCCTAGATCTTGAAGGGCTGCATCAAGAGACCCTTTATAGCCCATTCTCTCTTTCAAGTTATTTTATTTTGTTTTCAATGATGATGTACTTGGGAAACGTTTATGGTTTTTTGGTTAAGTCCCTCACCATGAACTAATTTCATAGTTGGTGGGAGGTGTTTGCGTTGAACGCTATTTTATGCTTTAGTTTTAATAATAAATATGCCTTGGCAATGTTTTATCTATTCAGCATACTTTAATGTTTTCTAAATACTATGCCATGCGAAAGCTGGCACTGTTGGCCTATTTCTCCTCAATATCTTAAAAGACTTGGGTGCCAACGATCAAGTTGTTGAATACTAAGGAGAGAAGCTTCGAGAGAAGTCGTTCAAGTAGATGAACTTACTTCGGGAGTGAAATATACCCCTTAGGAGTATAAATTGGATCTTAATCAAATTAGTTTATTTAAAAACAAACACTATAGAGTAATAGGGGTGGCACGGCATGAATAGCATGAAAACCAGGCATTCCCTGCCAACGCTCATCATTCATTAAAGCACATTCCTTGCCAACGTCTTTACTTTACTTTACTTTTATTTCTTTTCTATTCAATTATTTCCAAAACCAACTTCAAAACAAAACAGTTTTTTTCTCAAGACAAGTAACAATCAAAGCAATTGGATTCCAAGTCAATCTCTGAGGGATCGATACTCAGCTTAACTATTGTATTACTTGCAAACTGTGCATACTTGCACGCAAAAGACTCATCTTGGCACTATTTTATACTTTTCCAATACATATTCTCTGCCCTTTTTGCCAGCATTTCACCGAGAGAGTCTACAGAGGACAATCTATTCTTGGGGTGCTTCTCTTGACAACAATGTCAAAGGAACCAGGTCATGCATCGCGTTTTGTTAGAAATTCTTTGAGATTGAAAATCTTCTTCAGAGTAGCTGGAATGGAGGAATGCTAGAATTCCAATGTTGGATGCGGCCCTGATGGCCTATGCAACACTGAATCCATTAAGAAAAAAATTGAATAAACCCCCGTCAGACACATACCTATATCCAATACTCACATCACAACCAAGTTTTACGTAACTTAGAGATAATCTTGTGTAGTAACCATTTTCGTCCGGGTTCATTTTGAATAAGATTTATTAAAATCCCAAAATCAAAAAATATATCAGATTAGTTAAATCCAAAATTCATTAGTTCAAAAATAAAGATTAATAGTCCATTTCTTTTACATGTCCAGATTACCCAAAGCCCAATTAAACCTACCTAGATTACAAGGCCCAACTACCCTTATCATTCAGCCTATTTGCCTAAACCCAAAACATGTGGTCCAGTGCACCACCGAGAAAGCCTGCACCCCTCTCTGCCTCCTTGCAAACTGACCAAAAATGGTCCCCTCTTCTCACTCTAGGCCACCTGCGCAAAAAGGACAAGAAAAACAACAAGATTGGCAGAAATTCCAGCAAGCAACCAATAGAGATTTAGGATTTTTTTTTCAATTCTGTAAATATTGGCTATATAAGACCAGATCAAAACATTGTAAAAGGGGATTTACAAACGAAAAAAAAAGCAAAAAATTCAGAGGTAATTTTGTTCTTTTCTCCGGTTTCCTTTTTTCGAATATAGAATACATATAAAATTAGGTTTTCTCCTACCGAAGTTTTTTTTTAAAGCTCGTATTTTTGGAAGGTTTTTTAAAACAAAGGGTTCAAAAATTTTAAAAAAAATCTTGTCAAAATAAAAAAATTAAAAAATGATAATATACATTAAATATTTTTAATCTCTAAAAAAAAATTTCTCGGTGAGTGTGCCCCTTTTGACCGGCTAGTTTACCTTTTTTATATATATATATATATATATATATATATATATATATATATAATTACAAATCCTTACAAATCCTTCAATCTTTCCTTCCTTCTTTTCTGATTTTGCGTTTATTGGGGCACGCACCCCTTGAAAACCGGCTCTTGCCCTTTTTTTAACTTTGATATATTAATAGTTTATAATACATATATTTAATTATATTCGAATATATACATATATTTATAGTTATATATGTTTATATTTTATTATTTATGGTCCGTTTAATCTGACTTATAACATCTAATATTTTTTCGCATCTAACATTTAATTTTTCTCATTTACTTTATCGCTTTTAATTTATGTTTTATTTGTTCAATTCGGTCTTTTTTCGGATATTTAATTTTCTGTATTTATTTTATGCTTTTATTTTATATTCAAACCGGTCTTTTTCTGGATATTTAAGTTCTACTTTTTTATATTCGATCCGATCTTTTTCTGAATATTTAATTTCTGCATTTATTTATTTATGTTCGATCCAGTCCACTTCCAGACATGTTAATTTCCGTTTATGTTTTTGCTTTCATTTCGTATATATATTTCTACTTCGATCTATTTTCTTACATTTGACTATATAAATTGTAACGTAGTGCCCTTTTATTTGATAGTAAATAGGTCGCAGTGATGGTGGTTCATTCATTTACTATTGAATAACGAGGCCTTTAAAGTTTACCCGCATTTTTAAACGGATCTTAAATTAATTTAAAATTTGAACTCGTAAATTTCCAATTAAAGGCAAATTATTTCTACTAGGTACCAATTTTTTGGCGGTATAGGGTGTTAATCCTTCCCCATCCGTAATCGACTCTCGGACTCGTTTTTAAAAGAATCTCTTGTTTTATTTTTGGTGTTTGGTCTGCCTTTAAAAATGGTCGGTGGCGACTCTAGTCTTTTACTATCCAGTTTTTATTTTCCAGTCTTTATTTTTTAAAAAAAAATCGAATTTCCAAAAAATTAAAAATTTCTCAAATTTCAAAATATTTCAAAAAAAACCACAAAAAATTTTCAAAAACAAACAATGCAAAATAATTTTCTTTTTTAGCGATTTGAAAAAAAGGTCGCTACAGTTGACGACTCCACTAGGACAATTTTTATTTTTTACAAAAAAGAGATTCAAGCCACGAGTCGAATATCTTTTGCCTTGATTGGAAATTGCAAATTTATTTTTAAATTAATTTAACATCTTTTTAGAAATGCAAGTTCATTTTAACGTATTTTAAAATCTGACATATAAACCCATTCATGTAAGTGAGGGAAATGCTAGTGCTTTCGTGAGGATATTGTTTCTTCGTATGGGCCTAGTAAGTACCTTCGAGGCTCGAGTACCCTATGTTTTCGTGAGAATATTGTCTCCCCGTATGGACATAGCGAATGGGTCCCCTTGAATTGAACCCGATTGAAAGGAGCCTATGATGGGTAATGATTGATGGCCTTGCTACCCTTTAGAAGGGGATAGCGAGGACAATTTGAGTACCTTTTAGCACCAAAACTGCATGTAGAACCCAAGAAGCCCACCCCTTTAGAGCTGTGCAGTACCCCTAGAAAATTAGAATATTCTTCAAATAGGGTTCATTTTGAGCTAAAACATGTCGGGAACATCTTTGCCATTTATTTGTAAATATTTAATGTTAACCAGTGTTTTCTTTTGACATCACATCAGCATATTCATTCGCATAACATCATCATTTCATATGCATTACATCATGAGGTATTGACCCGATAATGGTGGACACAGTGGGAATCGTTCATGAATCGAGAGAAAATCTAGTAACCTAGACACCGATTAAATGCAATATTCAAAAGTTTTATATTCGTGGGTGTTGTTCCTTGGAAACCATGTCCAAATCAATGCATTTGCATTTAGGGCATCTATTCTGCATTTGCATGCATTCATTTTGGAAACATCGAGACTGGCTTTTGGGATATCTCATGACAATGATTTTGGATCAAAGGAAAATTCAGTCGATTCAGCATCCCTACGGAACCCGTCAAAAATCTAAGATATTGAACGAAGAAAGATTAGACCGACTTGTGCAAACCCAAAGAGACATACAAACGAATTTGGCCAGAAAGATGGAAGAGTAGTTAGCTAAGGCTCGGCAAGACATGGTGGAGCAGTTCAAAAAGTCTCAACAATACACACTAGGCCAAATTGCCCAAATGCTTGGATTTAAGCTCCCCGGACAAGGAGAGCTATCTGTTGTCAATCATACGGCAAATCCCAATCCTACTGATGTGAATGAAGGTCCTACATATCCGCCAAGTTTTACTCCTCCTCATGCTAGGGGAAATCGAATCCTCAAGTAATACTTTTTCGTGGAAAGGCACCACTTCATCAGGCCGGTGCCTCATTCCCCATCAATCTGCCCTCCGCATCAAAAGTCAAGTCTGGGAACAATCAAGCCAAAAACTTTGTCTCAGAGATGGACCAATTAATTGAAATGGAGAGACCTAGAGTTGAAACCTCCAAAGAGATCGAGGACCGATACAAACAGCCCGAGGAAAAGATGGAAGCCATAGAGGTAACTGACGCCTTCATTGGATTTGAGGTCCATGAACTCAGCCTTGTCCCAGATTTGGTTTTACCTCCTAAGTTTAAAGTCTCAAAATTCGAGAAGTATGATGAAACGAGCTGTCTCCGTACACATCTTACTATGTTCTGCCGAAAGATGACAAAATACGGGAGAGATGACAAACTACTAATCCACTGTTTCCAAGATAGTCTCTCAAGATCTGCCACAAGATGGTATAATCAATTGAGTCGACATTAGATAAAGTCATGGAAGGACTTGGCCAAAGCTTTCCTAGAATAGTACCGACATGTTAATGACATGGTGCCAGACCGTTGGACCTTACAACACATGAAACAAAAGTTAAATGAAAGCTTTAGACAGTATGCCCAATGATGGAGAGACGTGGCGGCTCAAGTTCAATCCCCGCTCAGTGAAAGAAAGATGGTGGTCACATTGTCCAAACTTTGGAGGGTCCAGTCTTGGGTCACTCAATAGGCAACACGACTACCAACTTTGTCGACCTTGTGTTATTCGGTGAACTCATCGAAAATGATGTCAAGACTAGAAAGATCGATGATTGAGGTAGTTCATCCCACAAGAAGACCTCGATGTAAAGAAAGACCGTGAAGTAAACTCTTCGAGAATTTACAATGCAGTTATTATAAGCCCATCACAGTTATACAACCCAAGGCCGCGCCAAGTACCCAAGGTTCTTCGAACCAAGACCCCAGTCAAAGAAGAAACACTGAAAAGATGGAGTTCACCCCGTTACTAATCTCCTATGCTAAACTGTATAAACAATTGTTCGATATCCATGTGGTTGCACCTTTCTATCAAGCACCGTCGCAGCCTCCCTTCCTTTTAGTGGTATGATCCTAGCGCGAAATGCGAATACCATGGTGATCAAGTGGGGCACTCGATTGAAACTTGTATCGGCTTCAAGAAGGCCGTGGAAAAGCTGATCAAGCTTAGGGTCATAAGTTTGGACAAATCCAGTGGGCCAGCTACGACCACCAACCCCCTACCAAACTATGCTGGAGGAGTTAATGCAATCCTCGAGGAAAGCAATCAAACTATTAAGTCTAAGGTTTCTATCAAGCACCATTGCAGCCTCACTTCCCAAAGTGGTAGATCCAAGCGCGAAATGCGAATACCATGGTGATCAAGTGGGGCACTAGATTAAAACTTGTATCGGCTTCAAGAAGGCCGTGAAAAAGCTAATCAAGCTCGGGGTTATAAGTTTGGACAAATCTAGTGGGCCAGCTGCGACCACCAACCCCCTACACCAAACTATGCCAAATGAGTGAATGCAATCCTCAGGGAAAGCAATCGAACTATTAAGTCTAAGGTGTCGAAAGTCAAGTCGCCCCTCAGTTAGGTTTGGAAGAAGCTACTTGATGCGGGTCTGATCAGTCAAAGAATAATAATGCTCGAGGGGCATAGCGGTCTGTACTGTGAGTTCCATGCCAAAGAGGGGCACACTATTCAAGACTACTGTGAGTTCAAGGATGTTGTTCAGGGTCTAATGGATAGTAAAGAAGTGGAATTCTTTGAGGAATGAACTCGCTCTGGCCCCGTAGTCTAGATGTCAAGCCAAAATTTCAGTAGGTTCTCTGTTGCTTTTAACTTCTTAAGTAATGCATGAAAATCAAATCCACATGCCTGAGCCCAAAGGCGATGTCGATCTTTTGTAAAGGGCTTAAGACTATATACTTTGATTTTCAATGAAATGATGCATTTTGTTTTTAACATTATCTTCTTTCTGTGAATATATTTGTCTATTGAGTCCCAATATATTAATTGCACAAAAGACATTGACTTCGACCCAAAGGTTGAGCCCGAAAAACCCGTGTTTAATTGAAATCTTAAGCTGCGGAGATTACGAATGTGTGACTCACATTTCACATTAAGGACCACCTATAATAACAAAACAATGTAATTTAATGCTTAAAGCCTGGTAATAGGCGTTTTCAAAACAAGACGAAATGATTTAATTTTTAAAGCCTGGTAATATAGGCATTTTTCAAAAAGCACTTTAAAGCCTGGTAATAGGCATTTTTCCAAAATTAATCAAAAAGCACTTCAATGTTCGAAACCTGGTAATAGGCATTTTTAGGATAAGAGTGTGAAATTTTAGGGGCACTCCACTGAAGCTCATTCTAATTGAAACCCTTCGCTTCAAGAGTGATGATAATATTTTTAAAATCATGACAATGTCGAGTAGATCGAAAATTTGTTGTTTGCTCCATCATTTATTTCGAGCCAAATGAATGTGATGAATTGAATTCCCCAAACAAAAATGAATGAACCTGCCAAAGGTAAGATGGTCAAGCACCGAAGTAACTTAAAATACACTTCACATCTTCAAACATCAATTTAGCTTTTGAGGTCTCATAGACACAGGATTCTCTTGGGGCAATCCTCGGTAAGCCATTTCAGTGTTGCTCGTGCACTTGATATTTGGGGTATTCAATATTGCTTGATATATCTATAATTTGAAAAGAAAAAACCAATTTTCTTAATAAGCATCTCACTTTGAAATCAGAACATGCACTCTGAGATTTGAAACAAAAAAGGCTTTCTCTGCATTACTTACAAAGAAGTTCAAAAGTATAGGGACCAACAGTAAATGGGCCCTCTGATTCATGCTTTAACTCAAGAAAACATTCATTAGTTGACATTCACCTAGAAAGGTAGCATTTTAGAAAAAGATAGTCAAACCCACGATAGGTTGAGGCATCAGTGCATACAAGACAACAGCCTATTCAGTCTACAAGCCAGAATCGGGGCAAGAACAAGACCGAGCCACCAATATGGCCAGAAAGTCATAGGGCATCCCCTTTGAAGTCAACATCACAGCCAATTGCATTGCATACCATTCATATCAACATCATGCCATTAACCTCATCGTGCATCCGCATTAAATAAATACATTACATATCAAGATAGATGCTTTCATAATAGGTGCATTCACTTCATTCATTCATAAAATAGGTTCAAAACAAGAAGCCTCAATCATGAAAGACAATAACAAATTGACAAACCCTCAGCCACGAAGGAAAGCCAAACCAACAAAGAAGTTAAAACCTCCAAGATGGAGTAAAACAACACCAAACATGAAATGGCGGACCCTCAAAGCAAAAAAAGCCAAATCTAAACTCAAACTCCGATTGAACAATCACTAACTATTGTTTACTTCTATTTTCAGGTCCTGCCCCATTGTCAGTGGTGTAGCGGATCTATCACATTTATTCTCAGATCATGACTCACAATCGATGGTGTAGCTTGATTAAACCTTTCTCTTCAGATCTCAACCCTCCGTCAATGGTGTAGCGAATAAACCCCTATTCTTCAGATCTTGACTCGTCATTCAGTGGTGTAGCGGATCAAAACTCTCTAGATCATGTCTCTTCGTTAGAGTTGTAGCTTGATTAAATCCATTTTCATATATTAACTCATCGTCAGTGGTATAGCAGATCAAAACTCCTTAAATCATGCATCTTCGTCAAAGTTATAGCTTGATCGCCACCAACTTCTCAGATCATGCCTCTTCTTCAAAGTTATAACTTGATCGCCCAACTAACTCCTCAAATCATACCTCTTCGTCAAAGTTGTAGCTTGATCGCCTTAACTCCAAGGTCATGCCTCTTCATCAGATTCACAACTTGATCACCAACCATCAAGATCATGTCACTTCGTCAGAGTTATAACTTATTCATAATCTAATTACTGGATCATACATCTTTGTCAGAATCGTAATTTTATCCAATTCTCGATCTCGTCGTCAGTATAACAAGATCACCCATATTCAAACATCTCTTTATTTCATTTCTTTTAATTTTACAGTTTAAAAAATAAGTGAATACTTAGTCTGAAGTAATTTTTTTTTCACTCTTTCAACTTTTATCCTTTCGAAAAATAATAAAGTAGACCAAATCTTAACTTTCTGCGGTGGCGTAGCATAGCAGGTCAACAAACAAATTCTTTCTTCAGAAGCTAGAAGTTCAAATAGAGTTGAATGAAGAGTTGTGCCATAAAGAGTGCTCCAATTTGACCGAACAAAAATAGCTATTTTTCAGTCTTTGCTCTATTGTAGTTTCACAACAATAAGCAAAGAGGGCGTAACCATTTTCGTCCGGGTTTATTTTGAATAAGATTTATTAAAATCCCAAAATCAAAAAATATCAGATTAGTTAAAACCAAAAATCATGAGTCCAAATATGAAGATTAATAGTCCATTTCTTTTACATATCCAGATTACTCAAAGCCCAATTAAACCTACCCAGATTACAAGGCCCAACTACCCTTACCATTCAGCCTATTTGCCTAAACCCAAAACCCATGTGGTCCAGTGCACCACCGAGAAAGCCTGCACCCCTCTCTGCATACTTGCAAACTGACCAAAAATGGTCTCCTCTTCTCACTCTAGGCCACCTGCGCAAAAAGGACAAGAAAAACAAGAAGATTGGCAGAAATTCCACCAAGCAACCAATAGAGATTTAGGATCTTTTTTTCAATTCTGTAAAAATTGGCTATATAAGCCCAGATCAAAACATTGTAAAAGGGGGATTTACAATCGAAAAAAAGCAAAAAATTCAGAGGTAATTGTGTTCTTTTCTCCAGTTTCCTTTTTTCGAATATAGAATACAGATAAAATTAGGTTTTCTACTACCGAAGTTATTTTTTTAAAGCTCGTATTTTTGGAAGGTTTTTTAAAGCAAAGGGTTAAAAAAACTTTAAAAAATCTTGTCAAAATCTAAAAATAAATTTTTTTTAGGGTTTTTATCAAAGTTCGGATCTGGTTTTTCCTCTTTAAGATTCTAAATCAGAATCAAAAGGAGGATTTTTGCATCCAAAATCAAAAGGGTGAGGGAGGATTTAAAACCTTACCTATCTTTGCGTCGAATCTTTGGTGACCGTTGTTATTTGGTTGAAATCTGTCGTTGCCTTGTTGGCCGGACGAGGACCCGTCGCCGATGAACGACGGGGATGGCTCGTGCAATATTGGTTGCCGAAAGGGAACAATCCAAGGTTTGATTCATGAGATATCGAGAGGAAATGGAGAGTGGGAGAAAGCTTTCTTTTTTATTCTTTGTATTAAATTGGAATGAAAAGTTTTGTATCCCACCCGACACTTTATTTTGTTTTTTACACCTCATCATATATAATAATAATATATATTAAATATTTTTAATCTCTCCAAATTTTTTTCTCGGTGAGTGTGCCCCTTTAGACCGGCTAGTTTCCCCTTTTATATATATAATAATAATAATAATATGTTAATAATTACAAATCCCTTCAATCTTTCCCTCCTTCTTTTCTGATTTTGCGTTTATTGGGGCACGCACCCCTTAAAAACCGGCTCTTGCCTTTTTTTTAACTTTGATATATTAATAGTTTATAATACATATACTTAATTATATTCGAATATATACATATATTTGTAGTTATATATGTTTATATTTTATTATTTATGGTTCGTTTAATCTAATTTCTAGCCTCTAATATTTATTTTTTGCATCTCGCATTTATTTTTTGTTTTATTTATTTAATTCGATCTTTTTCTGGATATTTTATTTTGCTCGTTTATTTTATGCTTTTATTTTATATTCGATCCGGTCATTTTTTGTATATTTAATTTTTTGTATTTATTTTACACTTTTATTTTATATTCGATCCGGTCCCTTTTTTGGATATTTAAGTTTCACTTTTTTATATTCGATCCGGTTCTTTTTAGAATATTTAATTTTTGCATTTATTTATTTATGTTCGATCCAGTCCACTTCCAGACATTTTAATTTTCGTTTATGTTTTTGCTTTCATTTCTTATATATATTTGTGCTTCGATCTATTTTTTTTACATTTGACTATATAAATTGTAATGCGGTGCCCTTTTATTCGATAGTAAATAGGGCCCGTATCAGTCGCAATGATGGTGGTTCATTCGTTTACTATCGAATAACGGGACCTTTAAAGTTTACCTGCATTTTTAAACGGATCTTAGATTAATTTAAAATTTGAACTCGCAAATTTCCAATTAAAGGCAAATTATATTAGAAAAAGTACCAATTTTTGGGCGGTATGAGGATGCTAATCATTCTCCATCCGTAATCGACTCCCGAAGCCGTTTTTAAAAGAATCTCTGATTTTATTTTTGGTGTCCGGTCTATCTTTAAAAATGATCGGTGACGACTTCAGTCTTTTAGTATCCGGTCTTTATTTTTCAAAAAAACCGAATTTCCAAAAAGTCAAAAATTCCCCAAATTTCAAAATATTTCAAAAAAACCACAAAATTTTCAAAAACAAAATTTCAAAAACAAACAATGCAAAATAATTTTCTTTTTTAGCGATTCAAAAAAATGTCGCTACATCTTGCATTTTGAGAATTACCTGATCCGGCTCGAACCACGGAGAAACCATAATGGCGGGAACCTTGCAACCAAGGCGATCAAACTTGAAGTTATAACGCTTGGGGGCAACAATATCATCAGGACTAGAAACTTCAGTGGGGGTGGGAACATGGTCATAAAAGCCACCATGTTCATCATATGTAACCAAGAACAAGATTTCACTCCATTGGGGACTTGATCTAAGTGCTTCATAATTTGCAGCGAGCGTTAAACTGTACCGGGGCTTGATCACCCCAAAATTTGGTAGCTTCCCATGCTTACGGTGACGCTTGAAGCTTAGATTGTACAGATGGAAATTATCCTCATATTTCAAGCGCCTAAGGTTCCTGTTATTAATTAATCAATCCATATTATTAGAATATCAGTCAATTCAGATTCACAAGAGTACATTGCTTCTATAAGCATTAACTAGGCTTTTTTTGGCAAAAATAAACCAGTGGTTGACCTTCTTCTCCTGGTATCAAAAGTTCAACACCCAAGGTAGTGAAGAAAATATTGTGCATGAGGTGTACAAAAAATGAATAGAATCGCTCTATCCTTTTTTTGGAGTTGTTATCTCTTACACTAAAAAAATAAATGTATAATTTACTTTTTTTGAATTTAAGATTTACTCCTAAATTTAAAACTTAAAATTATAGTGTAGAGTTTAATTTTTTATGGTTGTATATAGATATGAACACTAGAAAAGTATATTAATTTTTTATTTAAAAATATTGATGAGTCAACTTTTCATTGAAAACAGTTAACAGTATGAATGTAAGTTGGGAGACAAGGTATTATCAAAGTTTTAATTCTAATTTTTAAAATGCATTAAAAACGAAATTAGGTTGGTGGTGGGAGGACAGTAGTCCCCACTTTTTCTACTATAATATCATTTTTTACATACGATTATTATTATAACGTCTATATTATTCAGATTTATTTTTACTTATAAATCGAAGGATATTGATCATTTGAAGGTCTTTAAATTTATAGTTTTTTATATTATACCAATAATAATATCAATCGAACTAAGCTTAATCGACTACTATAATATCATTTTAATTCTGTATCTGAAGGTGTTAACATAGAATCTAAATCATTCTCTTTCAAGTTTTTTCTTTGAAGACTTTGTTATACGTCAAGTATGAAATTTCATTAAACTAAAAGTTTGGATAAAATTAAAATACTATTTGTATGCAATGAAAACAAACTTTCATTAAAAAAAATCTTCTCAATTGCATTAGTAGCATCTCAAAACTAATAATTTATTTTTATTCCATTGTCGTATGATATCTATATCATTCTTGAAAAGCCAGTATTATGTATCTTTCGTGTTACTTTTTGTGTTTTTGGAAATGTTGTAAATTTATATATACTTTTAAAATTAAATTATTCAGTTTTTTAATTCATGACTCAATTAAACATTTTGTTAGCAAAAGTCTAAATTACACTTTTGGTTATATTAATACTTTAACCTATGAATGAAATAAAAGAATTATTTTTTAAAAAATGAAATATAAAAATAAAGTTGCTATCTTCCTGCGTCTATTATATTCCTAAAAAAAATAAGAATTATACTATATTTTTAAAAAGGTAATTATTTCCATGCACAAGCGCTCGTGAAATCTTTTTCCACAAACACCTTAGTTTTAAGTTTTAGGGATTCGTTTAGGGTCTAGTGTTTAGGGGTTTTAGTAGACGAGTTTTGAATTTAAGGGTGTGATTAGAGTTTATGGTTTAGGGTTAAATTTTAGGGTTTATATGTTAAAACCTAAACCCTTAACCATATAACCCAAAAAATTAAACCTAACATCTAAACCCTAAACCCTAAATTTTAAACTCCTGCACTTAAATTCCTAAATCAAGTCTCTAAATCATAAAACTAAAGCGCTTGTAAAAACTTTTTGTTTTCACAATCATTGTGCGAGATATTTCCTTTTAAAATAAATAAATAAATATAATTGTAGATGAACATTTGAAGAACAATTGAAATTAGGCCTGTAAACGAACCGAACGAGGGTGTGTTCATGTTCGTTCGTTTAACTTTAACCGAACAAACGAACACGAACATAAACGAACAAAAAATTTCTTGCTCGTGTCCGTTCATTAAGGAATGAAGCTTGTTCGTATTCGTTCATGTTCGTTCGTTAACATAATAAACGAACACAAAAAGAACATAAACAAACACAAACGAACATAAACGAACACAAACAAACATAAACGAACACAAACGAACATATATAATGTGTTAAATATTTAATATTTTGAGTTAGTTTCAATTAATTCATTTAATTAACCGGTTTTAAACCGAATTAATCGATAATTGAAATTTGAAAATACTCTTAATCATTAGCCAAAACCTAAAATTATCTAATAGATTAACCAATTTTGTTTTAGTTCGGTTTAATCGAACAATAAACACCCCTAGACATATGTGAACAAATTTAAATGAACATAAACGAACGAACTTAAATGAACATAAACGAACGAACTTAAATGAACATAAACGAACGAGCATATACGAACGGATTACCGAACATTCACGAACATAAATGAACGAACAAACCATTTGTTTGTGTTCGTTCATTTAACTAAACGAACAAAAAATTTTGTTCATGTTCGTTCGTTTAATAAATAAACAAACATAAACGAACTTCCCGCCGAACGATTCACAAAAAGTTCACTAAACGTTCAGTTCGTTTACAACCCTAGTTGAAATGATTACCTGTAAAAGAGCGTAGTTGGGAACGATTGATGATAAATGCCGAAGCTATATCCATTCTCTTCCAATGATTCAAATCAGGTGCGGAGCTCCCTTGCCCTGTTATAAAATTTAATTATTTTATATTTTGGTTTAATAATAATTTAATTCTTGTAAAATATAATTATTTAAATTTAAAAATATAAAAAAATATTAAATATATAATCAAGTAGGGGTTTAATTAAGTGTGTAAATGAACCAAGCTTGAACGAACAAGGTTTTGTCCGTATTAGTTTATTTATATTTGAAGGTGTTCATGTTTGGTTCGTTTAAATTTTTAATATCATATATGTGTTCGTTTATTTATTTTTGATGGTATTTGTGTTCCTTTGTTTAACGTTTACGGACATGTTCATTTAATGTTCGTGAACATATCCGTATAATGTTCGTGACCATGTTCATTTGTATGTTCGCCAAAATGGTGGAACTACACCACTAGTCTTTAAGCTCATTAGACTTTACAGATTGAACTCAAAAGTTCACCACTTGTTCAATTTAATCCTCACATTCACCAATATTTAAAACGTACAAAAAAACAAGTAAATGGGCTTATAAATGAGCCAATAAACGAGTTTGTTCGTGAACATAAACGAACGAAATACACCTCTATTCATGTTCGTTTGTTTATTAAACGGACATAAAATTTTATGCATACTCGTTTACTTAACTTAATAAACGAACGTTATAGGAACAATTCATCGAATAATCTGTTCATTTGCACATCTAGGTTGAACTAAAGAAGAATGGGCTTTTATCCTCAAATTTTGTGGTCCGATAATAATTTATGTCCTTATAAATTTAAACATTAGATAAATTAGGTCTTGTCCCATAAATTTTGAGTTTAAATACATAACAAACCATTGTATTTTTAAAATTTAATATTTTGACCATGTTAATATTCGACCTGGCTCTTCCCTTTATTCAAATATGGTTTCTTGAGGATATCCTTCCATCACCTGTTGCGTGATGTTGGTCATCGCACCATGCGACGTCGCCAAGTGTACGCAAAGCATGTTAGACAGCGTCGACGTCGGCAACGATGCAAACCACCGATCACATACCGCGAACTCCGTCACCAACTGCCTGAACACCAGCACCATCTCCGGTTTAAACCCATTCATGACGGTCTCCGACAGCCCTGGCTTTGTACGTTCGGCGTTTCGTGCGAAACCGTTCATTTTTATCTCCGGGTTCGGGTTGTTGTAATCCCATTGCTTGCCGGATACTTGTTCGTATATGGCTCGGAAGGAGTGGTCGGGGTCGGGATCAAAGTAGGCGGCGGTGTCCTTGAAGGTGACATGGGTGGAGCTCGGGTCGGAGGTGGAAATGGGGTTGGATTCAAAGCCCGTGACGCCGTCGATTTCTGAGTTTAGTGTTTTGAACCACCCTAATATGTGGTCGAGGGAACGATTCTCTTGAACCAAAACGACCACCGTTTTGATCGGAGATGGAGTTTCAGAGCTTGTTTCAGCTGCCATAGTTGATTTCTTGTCAACTTCTTTGACTCTGGCAAAATGCGATTAGCTTGGTGATTTTAGCGTCAAAGCCATAAATACATATTGGTGATTGATGAGGATGATGGGAATATTAATCATTTCATCTACTTTCTATATTTTAATGTATAAAGTTTAATAATATAATCACTTTGATGTGCGCATAAAAATCTAATGGACTTGGTTTGATAGTTTTTTGAGATTCTTTACAGTAAATATATTAAATTTCGATTAAAATTAACGTTGTCACATTTTAAATGAGAATTTTTATATATTTATTTTTTATTTATAATATTGAAAAAAATATTATGTCAATTTTTTTATCTTTTGATTATTATTTTTGTTTCTTGAGGTATCCACTAGAGTGAGTCTATTGACTAATGCTTTGTGTTTTATTGGGGGATAGATAATAAGTTTTAAAGTTGCTTCATATCTAGAACAAATATCAAACTTCCGATCAATGGTTGAGGTAGGAGAAACTCTTATAGTCTCACATAAGCCTCGTAGTTCCTTATCATTGTGTTATTGAAAGGGGATATTGTATTATTTTTATATATTTGGCTATTGAATTTTTTATATAAATATTGAGAGGATAAAAATAGAGTTTTTGTTTAGGAATATGTATAAACGTGAAGCAAGAACATTTAAATGGATTTAACACAAATATGACACAATACACACGAATGGATAGTTCTAAGTTCTAACTCTCACAAGCAAACTCGTTAAGCTCAAATCCTTCCAAAGTAGATAGGCATACTAACTTTTCATACTCCATGTTTATTCAAATTGCAAACATCTGGGAAAAAAAGATGGATTGAAACATGGCAGATTCTTTGACGATAAACCAATCAAGAGAAAATATTCTTCACGAAAGTTGTGGAAGCTTTTGCCCCCGATACAACAGCCGAAACAACGTCTTTTACTCCGTTAGTTTTCTTAGCTTTCTGCCCGGCATCATTGAATTTACTGAAGGCATCTTCAACGTACTTGAGACCTGATGAGACTGTCATGTTCTCAACAAGTTTCAATGGATCTCCTTTCAGCGCTGCTGCAACTTTCACCAACTCTTCCTGAAAATCGCTTAGTTTTGCTGATTCTTTCGCATTGGAGTCTCTCATTTTAACCGGCTCAGCCATTTTCTCTACATGTTTATGTGCAATGCTCAGTTAGTTTACTGGAACAAGTAAAATAATTGCAGGGATTTTTGATTGTTTGAATTTTACCGGGACAATCTGTTCTTGGAGTGCTTCGATTGACAACAATGTCAAAGGAACCAGCCCATGCATCACGCTTTGTTAGAAATTCTTTGAGATTGAAAATCTTCTTAAGAGTTGCTGGAATGGACGAATGCTCGAACTCTGATGTTGGATGTGGCCCTGATGGTCTATGTAACACTGCAAAAATTGAATAAACTCGAATCAGACACATGCACATATCCAATACTCAGAACAAAATTCGAAACAATTCAGGCATAATCTTGTATTGGAAATTGCCCGTTCCGGGCTCGATCCATGGAGAAACCATAATGGCAGGAACCCTGCAACCAAGGCGATCAAACTTGAAGTTGTAAGGCGCGGCGCCGACAATATCATCAGGACTAGGGACTCCAGTGGGCGTTGGAACATGGTCATAGAAACCACCATGTTCATCATATGTAATCAGGAACAAGACTTCATTCCATTGAGGACTTGATCTAAGTGCTTCATAGATTTCCTTGACAAACTTCTGTCCCTCTGAAACGTCGTGGGAAGGATGGTCATCGTTCGCACCGGCTGTCAAAATGTCGAAATATCTGGGTTCGATCACCACATAATTTGGCAGTTTTCCTTTCTCACAGTCATGCTTGAAGCTTATATCGTAATTATGGAAATTGTCCACATATTTCACGTTTCTGAGGTTTCTGTTATTAATTAATGAAACCATATCATCAGAATTAGTTAATTTGAATCTAAAATATCTTAAAATAATTGTATGAATTGATTGAAATAAATAGAAAACTTAAAAAAATCAAGATTTCTCAATCATGTTAAATATTCATTCGAAAATAACGGTTTGGATTTTACCCTCATATATTTCATAACACCCAAATGGTTGTACTAAAATGCATTGCTGGAAAGCTCGTTTTTATCCGCTCTCTTATTTGATGATTCCCTTTGAAACCCTAGCCGCTCTCTTCTTTGATCATTCCCTTTGATTGGTGGTCGACAATCAATCTTAGTATTGGTTGTCGACCACCGAATATATTAGTTTTCTTTTTATTTTAATAAGAATCTTTGCCTTTGTAGCACGTTCTTTCTCTGTCCTTGTGACTCGTTTTTTCTTCTGTCCTTGTGACATGTCTTTGTTTTTGCTTTGTGGTTTGGTTCATCTTTGTGGCATGCTTCAACATACCCTAGCGATCGATTGTTGTTAGCACAGAAATTCAATCGGTGTTAATTTTTTATTTATGTTTTTGTCGGTGGTCACTTGGAAGTTATATCCCCACTCGGTTGATGGTTGTTTGTCGATGAAATCAGTCCTGGGTAACGGTACTCTTTACTTGACAGTTTGGATCGCGCACCACTCCTTCTTCCTTCTTTATACGTCTCGTTTGGACAGAGACAAGGAGATTCATGAAGCTGCTAAATTTTGTTGGTATGCTTATCTCCATAGAAGTTTTCATTTTTCTTTGTTTTTGGGTTGTAACGATTTTTAGGTTGTTTAATCCAAATATTCTTCTTCTTGGATGCGTTGTAATTGTGATTTTTCTATGAATTTAATAAAAATTTAGTGGCTATTTATAAAAAAATGCATTGCTGGAAAGAAAAATGGGGCAACTTAAAATGTTTGCTTGCATGTGATTTATGTGAATATCGAACAACAAACATTCATTTTAGGCCATCTCTCTCGGTGCTTTGATCTAGGTTTAAGGTTAGAGTAAATCATAGATCCCATACTATTGTGTGAACATTTAAAGACAAAAGTTTTTTTCTTTTTCTTTTTCAATTATTAGTCAAGAACTTACAAATAAACTATTTTAAAATATTAATTTTGGTCATCAAAATTTCAAAAGTTACAAAATAGATCTTAAACTTTAATTTTTGTTATAAAATGATCACTAAATCGTTAATTGACGCTAAGGAGTGATGTGGCAGTTAATAAATTTTGTACAATAACATAATTAATCATCTATATTTACACATTCAATCAATTTAGTAATAATTTAAAAAAATTAAAATTTTAATCTTTATTATTTACGCATTCTTTTAATTTAGTCTTAACCGATTTACCTATTATTTGGTTGGAGAAAACTAATAAAAGAAGTTTGAAAATAGGCGGCTCAAACTTGGAACGGAGAGGGGAGAGGGACACACCTAACCATTGAGCTAAAGTCAATGTTTAGTTACAAGTGATATTAGTTTAGTATATATGTTATACTGATTTTTATTGGTGAAAACAAATGAAAGAAGAGAAGGAATAGAAATGAGACGCGTCTAACCACTGTACTAAATCTAATCTTTGTTTCAAAGTGACAATAATTTATTCTATATATATTAAACTGTAGTTAATTATATGATATTATAATATATGTTAATTGTAATGAATTATACTTATTTTTTTAATTTTAAACCTGTAAGAAACCTAAAAATAATTAAATCCAAAAAATAGGGACTAAAACTTTCCACACCACACGTAGCTGAGTCACTAATTAATCTAACGTCAAATTACATGATAGTTGACCATTCAATTTATTGGCCATGATTTTTTTAATTAAAAGTCCCATCATCCCAAAAGAACGTGTTAAAAAGTGTTGTCATCTACCAACTATTCATATTCAATTAAATGGAGCAAAGAAAATGGAAGGTATTTAATTAGTCGGTGCCATTGATTTTAAAAGATAATATTTATTAAATAAATATATTTAATCATTTAATTAAATTATTTATCTTTATTTTTTCGTATTTTTTAAATTATAAATTCTAGATCTATTATAAACACTTTTTTTCTTAAAGTTCTTCTTTCTCTTTTTCTAAATAAAATTAAAATTTAATTTATTTTTAAAAAAATGTATTTCTTATTTTATGTTTAAAAGGTGAATAGTTTACGCAGACATTGATTTGGATGGACGAAGGAAAAGCAAAGCACGTGGTGTGCACGTGGTGTATTGTTAAAATTTCAACGCAAATTCAAGCAAAATGGACCCTTTCAACATTATCACGGGAATCTTGTGGTTTTGGAAGAGGATGAGTGAAATATCATGATTCAAAGTTGTAATCAATTTAGACCAAGCTAGGGATGGTAAAAAAAAACCCACGAAATCGATGGGTTCGATCCGATCTGATATAGTCGATTTTTTTTATTTGTTTGAATTTTTAGTTTTTAGGTCGTATTTTTAAGAAGTTTGAGTTGGGTTAGGATTTAGGGCAAAAATTCTCCGCTCCCCTCCGTCCTAGCTTGGTTTATTTATAAATATATGTTTATATTTGTTATATTTTTATATATTATGTTTAATATTTTTATTAATTTTCTTCAGGTCGGGCTTAATAAGATTTTTTATTAAAAATTTAGGATCGGGATTAATAGGCCCACCCTGCCTTGTTGCCATTCCTAGACCAAGCACATTTGGTCGGTTGGTCAAGGTGCTCATCTTTGTTCGCTCATATTCTCTTAGGCTGTGAGTTTTAAACTTATTAGGAGCACCATCTTCCTTCCTTTGGAATCTCTCTTCCCCTCATAGGATTAGAATTATGATTTGTCAAAAAAATAATGTTGTACTCCCTTTGTCCCATTAATTTTGTCCCTTATTCACCTTTTAAAAGTCAATTTTTTAAAACTTTAACCATGATTATTTTAAATACTTTAAACAATTAAATTCTATAAAAATATATATTTTAAAACTACTTGATTGATGATTTATAAAATATATTTTTATCAATAATAAATTTTAAATGATAATAAATTAAAATTATAAAAATTATAAAAAAATTACTAAAAGACAAAATTAATAGGACAAAGTGAGTAATTAATTTACGCTCATCGCTGTACCAAACATGGTGCTTCTTATTTTTCTTTTCTTTTTCTCCTTTATTAATGAGGTGTAAATTTTAGTATCATTTAAAAGGATTATAGTTTATTGTCTTATTTCAATGATTAAGCGATATTATATCTCCTTCAAACGTTATAAAATGAAAAAAAAAAGTTTCCTAGATCTAAACGTGATTACCTCCATGGCTCCATCTCAATAATGGATGCCAAAATCAACAGTTTGGAAAAGTATAAATTAATTAAGCTAAAACTATTACCTGTAAAAAAGCGTGGCTGGGAAAGATTGATGATAAATCCCGAAGCTATATCCGTTCTCTTCCAATGACTCGAATATAGTTTTTTGAGGATATCCTTCGATCAGCTTTTGTGTATCGTTGCTAAAGGCACCACGCGACGTCGCCGAGTGTAAGTAAAGCCTGTTAGACTGCGTCGATGTCGGCAACGACGCAAACCACCGATCGCACACCGCGAACTCCGTCACCAACTCCTCGAACACCGGCACCATCTCCGGTTTAAACCCATTCATGACGGTCTCCGACAACCCTGGCGTTGTACGTTCGGCGTTTTGTGCGAAACCGTTCATTTTTATCGCCGGATTCGGGTCCCGGTTGTTGGTATCCCATGGTTTGCCGGATACTTGTTCGTATATGGCTTGGAAGGAGTGGTCGGGGTCGGGCTCAATGTAGCCGGCGGTGTCGTTGAAGGTGACCCGGGTGGAGCTGGGGTCGGAGGTGGAAATGGGGTTGGATTCGGAGCCCGTGACACCGTCGATTTCCGGGTTTAGGGTTTTGAACCACCCTAACATGTGGTCGAAGGAACGGTTCTCTTGAACCAAAAGGACGACTGTTTTGATCGGAGATGAAGTTCTAGCTGCCATTGTTGATTTATTGTTTCTGGATAAAAGGATTAGCTTAATGTTTTTGGCGTTGAGACCATATTATATATATAGAGAGATTTGTTTTTGAATAGTACTATATATATAGATGAATTAGCACGATGTGAGATTTGCGAATCTTATTTTTAAACTTTTAATCATTTCTTCCACTTTCGATATTTTTTTTAGTATAATCGCTTTCGATATTTTTAAAAATAAAGTTATAATTTCAAATTTTAAACTATAAGCTTTAAATCATAAAATATATACCGTATTCTAAGTCTCTAAATCATAACCTTGATCCTTAAATCTAATTTTTTAGTGTGAGAGTATAAATCGTGACACCAAAAAAACATAAGATTTCTATTCTTAATTCAAATTGAATACGGTTAAGGTTTACTATAAAAATGACCCTCTAAGCTCAACTACTCTACTCGATATTTCAATAAATAGAAATCGACTTTACACAAACTTTTGGGTAAAGTTTATGAATGGTAACTAAATTATCTCAAGATGATTATTTTGGTCACTAAATTTTCAGAAGCTATAAAATAGACGTTAAACTTTAAATTTTATTATAATAAACCGTTTGATGTCACTAGCAACCTAACGCCGAGTTGATTGGACAATTAAAAGAATATATCAGTTATTAAAAATGGTCATTCAACTTTGCAAATATTACATAATGATCATTGAACTTTTTAATAGTTACATAATGGTCATTAAATTATTTAATTATTACAAAACAATTATTAAACTATTTAATTGTTCTAAAATGGTTGATTAATACAGGTTATATTGTAAGTTTTTTTTTTTTGAAGCTGGTTTAAGATACTTTGATTTTAGAAATATTACAAAGTGGTACTGCTGTCTTTTTTTTCAAAGAAAATAACATGTTACAATTTTTCATATCAAACAATTGTTAAAATCGAATTTTTTGTTTAAAGATGTTCATAATTGGAAAGCAATAAAAACATGTTTTTGTTTCACTTCTTTTTTAAAAGTAATTTTGGTTGGTGTTTTGTCTTCAATTAAGACTTTAGAGTTTCGATGCAGCGTCAAAAAGGAAGAAAGGATCCAATGTTTGAAAAACCATATGTCGCCATTGAAAAATACATATTGTAATCTGCACGTTTCTCATATGAAATACTTAACTGTGTTTTTGCATTTTATTTTTTCTTTATTTTTATGCAAAAGCTTTTATATAATTCACTTTCTTTTCATTGTAAAAAATATCATTCATAATTAAATTAGAACTCTTTAAATTAAATAATATTTTTTAATAAGTTGAATAACAGTTTAAGTTGGAATAAATATTTAATCATAGTCTGTTTACAAAGTGCAAAATGGTAAATTAGGTTATGTAAGTGAGCATACTATACGCCATGGATGATTTATTTTTTCCCAAAAGAAAATAACTAATAAATATATTTTTTTCATAATAGAAAACAATTGCTAATTATGAGTTTTAATTTGGACAATAGTTAGGGTGAGAAAGTGGGAAATGAAAAAGACATTATCATAATGGTAAATTAGTCCTCATAATGCAGCACGCCACGATAAGGAAAGCATCACGAAGTTTCTTACTTCGTGCTTTTTTTTTTTCTTTACATTTATTTTATAAATAAATTACGAATTTATTAAAAGCACATGTTTTTCGTATAATTTTTTTAAGGTAAGTTCTAAAATTCATTAATTTATTATCAATGGTTTTATTGTTCATGTGAAAGTGTCATTAACATTCTTTTGTCCAGAGTTCGTACTTTGTCTTATCTTTTAAGTATAAAAAATAGATAAATTAAGCAAATGATTTTCATTTTAGACAAATTAACGACCCCGTAATGAAAATCAACCATGATTAACTAAAATGAAAACGAAATCTAAGTTTGGTATTACAAACAAGTAGACTTGTAAAACTGACAAACTTGACCCGAGACCCGAATCGAGACCTGAAATTAATCCGAACACGATGATCCGAATTTGATCATAAACCTGAAATCAAACTGAATTTTAGTTGAACCAAAAATAGTCCCGAACTGAAGCAATTCAAACTGAAGGCAACCCGAAATAAAGAAAATATATTAAAATAAATAAATAAATATGGGATGTGAATTGTCGTACAACTCACCAAAAAGCCAAATATACATGCTATATAATGTTATATATAGAGGTGGCAAACGAGTCATTCGGTTCGGTTTCGATTCGGGTCATTTTGGGTCTGATATTATTCGGTTCAAATTCAATTTCAGTTCGGTTCAATTCAGTTCGGTTTTAGTTCGAGTCTGTTGTGATTCGGGTCATTTCGGGCCGGTTGATTTTTGGTTCGGTTATTTTCGGTTCCGTTGTTTTCGCTTCGGGTTAATTTCGGATCAACGGGAGATCGGTCAGTTTTAATCGAGTTTTTAGGCCGGTCAGTTTTTTACACCCTATATATAGATTTATAAAGTCAATATATTTAACTTTTTGGTAATTTGTACAGTTGTTCATATCTTATATTTATTTATTTCTATTAATATCTTTTCTATATTTCGGGTTGTCTTTGGTTTGGGTTCATTCGGTTCAGTTGAAAATCGGTTTGGGTCCATTTCGGTTCAACTAAAATTCGGATCGGTTTCGGATTAAATTTTGGGTCATCATGTTCGGGTCGATTTCGGGTCTCGGTTCGGTTTTTAGGTCTCGGGTCAAGTTTGCTAGGTCTAGTCATATATAGGGTGGAAAAACCTAACTCGGCTTGAAAACTCGACTAAAACCGATTGATCTCCTATTAACCCGATATTGACCCAACCCAAAATCAATCGACCCAAAAATATTCGACCCAATATTAACCAAACCGAAAATCAATCAAACCGAAAATCAAACGACCTGACCCGATACTTGAACCAAAATCACCATAGACCTGAACTAAAACAGAACCAGACCCGAACCGATCCAACCTGAATTGAAATCGAATATAGTCAGACCTGAAATGACCCAAACCGAAATGATTCGAATCGAACGAATTGTTTGTCACCTCTACAAACAAGTCATTGGGCCCTTAAAATTGACTCAGGTATAATAATAATTTTAGTCCTCAAGACTTATATATTCTGTCAATTTGGTCCTAATTTGAAATAATTTAATAAATTTACCATTCATATTTAAAAATTCCTACATCTCACCCTCCTAACGACTAACACATTCTCCGACTACTTGTCGCACTCCATGCTACTGTCTATTACTCAATAACTGATAGATGGGATAGCTCGAAAACATAATCACTTAACTATTAGACATACAAACTAATGGAATAGACTCATTATGACCATAATGTCTCGAGCCAGTAGACACAATCAATTTACTACTAGAATTTTTAAACATGAATGATTAAATTCATTGAATTATTATGATCAAATTAATAGAATGCATAACTTTTGGGAACAAAAATTGTTAATTTATCGAGCCATGTTAGGCGTATGCTTCAATTTTAATGGCTCAATGACCTATTTGTAATAAAATTTTAATTATTTGATTAAATTGTATCTTTTGAAAAAAATGACTCATTTGTAATTGAACACAATTGAGTGATTTGAGGTGTATTTTACCTAAAATATATAAAAAAAAATAGTGATATGAATGATAACTAATTTTCGACCTAGATTTAGAAACATTTTTGACTCGAAGAGTTACGTATTTTACCTTGTTTTTATTCCCAAAATTAATTTTTTCTCTAAAACATTTTTAAAAAGCAACGTAGAACCAGACTCGATTTATTTTTACAATTATATTTTAAACAAGAAACTGTAGGCTCGTCCAAATCTAGCTAATCTTTCTTAAGCAAACCAAATGAAAAGCTAGGACTGTTCAATTTTATTTTATTATATTCTTTTTGTTAATGTGTCCATTCGAGAGTTACCAGTGTAAAATTATTTCAAATAAATTACGAAAATATCATTTAAAAAATTAAACTAAAAAATATCTGAAAATGTTATTTTGTTATGAGTTATTTGTAGCGACTAAAAAAATTCGGTGTCACTTGAAAGAACCGATTTGATTTGAATATGTTTGAAAAACGATGTAGTCACCACCGGTTACTTGGTTTAGGTAGACCGGACACCGAAAACGTAACCAGAGAAAACTAGGGTTCAGAAGTCGGTTACGTGTGAGGAAGTGTTCGCACCCCGACCACAAGTGAAATCGGCACCTAGTCGATTACACGTTGTCTTAAAATTGGAACTTGCGAGTTCGAATAAAATTTAAATTTAATATCCGTTTACAAATGAGAATTTACTTTAAGGGACTTATTATTCGAAAAGTAAATAAAAATCACCATCAACTCTTTTGGCGCTAACCAAATTTACTCCAAAATAATGAGACACCACATTAACAATTAATATATCCGAATGCAATATAATATATTAATCAAGCATGACATATATAGAAAATAAAGACATTGTCCATTCAGGCTCTTATTCGGTTCCCCCTCGACCGCATGTGTCTTCGCTGGTACCGCGCGGAGCTGCTCATTGGTCACCTCCTGAGGCTGATTGGATTAAATTGAATACGTATAGTGCACGACATGTGGTTGGGGGATATACTTCGTGTGGAGGGGTTCTTCGTGATGGTTTTGGTGTTTGGTTGGTTGGTTTACCAAGTTTATTGGAGTTTTTCCGGTGGTCGATGCAGAGCTCTGGGTGTTTATATTGGTTTGCTATATGCTTGGGAGTTAGGCAACAGACGTTTTGTTCTTGAGATTGATGGTATGGATGCGCTTCGATTTCTTCATTCTGATTCTGATAGATGTGATAATTCTTCTCTATTCGTGCACCTCACTAGTCTACAGCATCGTGCATGGTCTGTGCGCATTCAACATGTTTGCAGGGCAGGTAACCATATTGCATATGGTTTAGCTAAATTATACTCTTCTGATAGTTTTTTGGTACGATATTTTACTAAGCCTTCTATTGAAATTGTGTCATTACTCCAACGGGATGCCATGTTGGATGTAACTTAGATTCTTTTTAGGCTCCTTTTAGTTGTCGAGTTTTATCTAGGTTGTTTTCTGTAAGTATTATCATATGTACTCTTTTCCTCTGATTAGGTTTAAAGAGGTTTTTTAATGAGGCACAAGATAATATTCTGAAAAAACATAAAACATAAGGATAAAGTACACAATGGTCACCGAACTTTTAGGGAGTGATTATTTTGGTCACCAAACTTTTAAAACTTTCATTGGGGTCACCCAACTTTTAGTCTGCTTTTATTTTGGTCCCTCCTGTTAACTTCCGTTAAAAAACACTAACATAGCACGTTAACTTTCTTCCTTCCTCTATTTTCTTCTTCTTTTCTTGCTCTGTTTTTTCTCCATAACTCAAACACTGTTTTTTTTTTTGTAATTTGGAGGGTAGTGGTGTGAATTTATAGTAAAAATAAATTGATGGTTCGTTCTGTATAAATGTTATCATTTAATGGGAGTTTCCAAGCTATTTTAATATTTGGTAAAAGAAAAGTTGTATTTTTAAAGCGCAAAATTTCCTCACTTTTTTTTTCTTAAATGCAAAGTTTTCATGTTTTAATTGGCTTATTTTTTATTAGATTTTTTTGTTGAAGCAAAAAGATATGGCAGAGAAAAGAAGCAGTAGAGAAGTGGTGATTATGTTCACAGTGAAGAGTATCTCAAAGGGCTAAAAGGATCAACTCCAAATGAAATAGAGGAATTGAACCCCGAGCAAAATGCTTAAGTTCCACCCATCGTGTCTATTCCAACAGCAGATAAGCCACCAAGGGTCCCAATTGAGAAAGATATGCTGCAGAACGTTCGTTTCTGGGGTTTGAAAACTTGGAAATGGTTTGTGCTTGTGATGGTTATATTCTATGGAATATCAGTTACTCCTTTATTCTAAGGAATAAAGTGTTGTGTTTCGTTCATGGTTTGAATAAGAGTGTTCAAGTGTTTATATGGGGGAAAGCATAGTTTCAGTTATGGAGAAAAAAATGAAGCAAGGAAAGAAGGAAAAATATAGAGGAAGAAAGAAAGTTAACGTTCAACGTCAACGTTTTTTTAACGGAAGTTCAGTGACCAAAATAAGCACTCCCTAAAAGTTCAGTGACCAAAATAAGCACTCCCTAAAAGTTCAGTGACCATTGGTGTACTTTATCCAAAACATAAATAAATGCAGAATTAAAGGTTAGTGAGTTAGGGTTAGTTAGTTAGCCAAGTTAAACGTGCCATGAATAATACGGATCATACCTTATTGCGGATCACCGTAAGACCGTAGGTGAATCGTGTTCGAACCAAAATTAAAAGCGTATAAATTAAATTAAAACTGGAATAGGGACCCATTTGAATAAAATAGAAATAAAAGGACAATAATGTAAAAAGGACATATAATATATATTAAACAGTAACATATAAAATACATTGATATATATATATATAAAGGAATAAAACGCATCGAATATGATAAATAGAATTAACATGGGAATAAATGCATGAAAAATAAAAGATGGAACTGAAATGAAAATTAACCAAAAAAAGAAAGCAAAATCATTTAAGGGAAAAAACACGACATTTTATATAGAGAAAACGAATACATCAAAGAAAACTCTTCATTTTTCATTTTCAAAAAAAATGATACATTTGAGAGTAAAAGTTCTCTGAAAACCAAAAACCCAAATCTCTAAGTCCGTTCATCGGCGGCCAGGTCTCGCACTGTTCTCGACGTCCGAAGACGCCCGTAGACGGTGACTCTTCCTTAAACGACAAGGATCACATATTGTAACCCCTTAGCCCGGCCTAGCTGAAACCGAACTAAAAGGATCACATTAGGTTACCTGAGCTAATAACCTAAATCGGTCCATTTTTCTTTCTTTTTATCTTGTCTAAATGCATCAATTAATGTCCTATGGTGAACGTGCTTAAGAGGAAACGTATCATTGAAATCAGATTTCAAAATAGGATTCATTGCTCAAATAAGTACATCGGAGACCAAAACGCAATTTCCATATTTTATAAGGACTTAATTAGAATTCAAGATTACCAATCCTTCATTAGTTCAATTTCATACTTCTATGTTAAATTCTAGCTCAAAACAATCATCCAAGCTCATTCAATTGCATACATAACACTCAGAGACTAATTTGCAAGATTTTCAAACTTCAGCAAACGATTATGCACAAAATCAACAAGGCGTACCGATACAGGCAAGCCCATACCGATACAGCTTAACGAACAAAATGGCTACTCGTACCGATACACGAACATCCGTATTGATACGATGTGTTGACCCACCCGTACTGATATGGCCTTGACCCCGTACCGATCCCTCTTTGGTTTATCAAAAACTCAGAATTCCAGTAACCAAAACGCGTACCGATACGGTACCCTACGTCTCGGTACGACTCTTTAAAAATAAAGGGATCATACCAGTACTCAAACCGGGGTGTATCGACATCGGTACAAAAATTTTCTTAAGGCGTACCGATACAGTGGCTAAGCGTATCGATACCCTTTGTTATTTTTCGATTATTTGAGCCCTCCATACCCCGCGTACCGATCTTTGGGTACCCGTACCAGTACGCAGAAGCCTGTAATGACCTATAGGTCCAACATATGACTCTTTGGCTCACTCCAATCAACTTTAACACATATCTAAACAACATAAAACATCAAAAGCATGCTTAACATCAACTACCAACATTTTAGGCAAACCTAACAAGTCTAACACAATCAATCACAAAGTCTATAGGCATGCTCCCTAGTCAACATCCAAAACATAAATCCATCCATATATAAAGCACTTTAAACCTCTTACAAGTCCAAACCAACAATTGAAACTTGCACAAACATGGAGTTCATCAAATAACCCCCCAAAACAACAATTAACATATTGCCCTTATTACTACTATACATCGTTCCAAACCATACTTTGCAAACAAGTCCTTGGATTCCTTCCTTGCTTCCTCGCTGCCCTTTTACCTTTAATTCTCTGTATTGATGGAACAAAGCGAGCGTAAGCACACAAGACTTAGTGAGGAATGCTAAAAAACCAACCACCATCAATGCATTTAAAACCATTTGATAATCTTTTTGAAAAACCATTTTCCAAAACACTTTGCAACATCATTTCAACATCATGCCTTATCAAAACCATGCACTTAACCTTTCCAAAATAACATATTAAACCATATGTAACATGTATCATGGATTCAACAGCAAAGTCCTATTTGCTACCCTCAATTTAAGCTTTCCCATGCTTACTACCAATACAAGGCTTAAAGAGTAAAACATGTTTAAACCAACATTAACAACATAATTCATCACATGATACATCATCAATTATATTGGCTTCCAAGTGATCATTAACCAAGTTCGACTTTTCAAAACATAACATCAGATATACGATTCTACAAGTTTTCCCAACACTTCATGCCATCACAACCGGAATTAAAGGTACATCTACAACCGGGTACATTCACAACCCCACACATCGGTTGGATGCATAACCCACTAACGAGAGTCTTTGGTACAAAGATCAAAACCCGTCGACCGTTAGGGTACTTGGATGAAGTTTATGGTACACCAGATCAAAACCCCTCAATATCCAATGTAACTTTTTATAGTGCACTATCAATCATATGACCGACCAACCATATCCGATAACATTTCCAAAACCTTTCCATACCATCACTTGCCAATATAATTCGTTTCATTAACATCAACTCACTATTTTCATATGCATCATCAAAATCATTTATTCAATGCATCATCCATGCATTAATCAATGTTTAAAAACATTATCAAAACACGCATTAACTCACAATGTATCACCACCATTATTTAACCAATTTCCAGCATTAAACCATGCTCAAAACATGCATATACAATGAGTAATCAATTCATTTGAACAAGTGCATAACAACCAATTGCCAAATTGAGTTCGGGAGAAAATTTATCCTTTACTTACTTTCGAGCTTAGACCAGCGTTTCAAGCTTGATCTAAACCCCTAAACACAACTTTAAAACCTTTGAAAAGCTGTAAAACTCGTTCTCACTCACTGACACACAAAGCCTCGCTTGCCGATACGGTAAACACGCCTCCAAAGCTTCCGAAATGATCATTCAAGCTTGAGGATAACTTCCCCTATTTTATCCTCACAAAAAAGAGGATTCAATGCATCAAAATGCATTCAATGGCCCAACAACATCAATTCACATAAAACCTCAACATACTCTACCTAATTTCACTCTACAATAACCGAAATCAACATCAAACATCTCCCAAACTTAACCTAGCCAAAACCTAATTTTTTAATCCATCAATTAACATCTAAAAACACAAAACATCATCCTTATACCTCCAACATTCATTAAACCTCCACAACATCTCAAAAACTCACAACTAACAACCTAGAAAATTAGAGATTCACATAGTTTCGGGATTCTAATGTTAAAGCCCACGTATTAACATTAATAAATATCAAAATCATGATTAAAATCAATCAAGAACTCAGGAAATTAGAGCTTATATGAAAATCCATCAATCCAACCAATTAAACCTTGATTTAACCAATTTCTATAATTAAATCATCAAATCAAGTTAGAAAACATATGTAAAGGATCAATAACTTGGGAATTTCAATAAAGAACCTTGTATTAGAGGAGAAGAACGAAGCTCACCTCTAAATTTAGCTTTCCTCTTAATTGGATAAATTTTCTTGCGAAAACAAGATCAAATCAAATAGGTTTTGTTAGGAAACCATTAAAGATTTATTTGATAACAAAAGTATATCAAAATCAAGTATTTACCTGAGAAAATATCTTTTAAATCTAATTATGAAATTAATCTCCCCAAACCTTTTTATTTCCTTTAAAACCTTTTTAAAATATCCAATTAAAAGAGAAAAGTTTGATATTAGACTTTGTCCAAATTGCTCCCTAAAGATTCAAAGTTTTCACCCTTTTACAAAACAGTCATTAAAAGTAGTTTTAAAACTTTACATTTTGGTCACTAACCAAAATGTACAATTTCAAGACCTCCATTTGTAAAGTTGATTTTACCAAAATTATTTGCATATTAAATATTGATTTTATGATATTTTCCATATTTTTATCTCACCCAAAAATATTTATTTCGAATTAAATCCTAAAGCTGACTCGAACCCTCTAATCCAACCCGTCGGACTGTCTAAACCACTTAGAAAACTCCTAGGCCCAAAATCGGGGAATTACAAACATGGGGTCTTGGTTGGGTTAAGTTAGGCCTCGTTGTTTAAGTCATGCATTTGGGCGAATGTAAATGACACTTAATTTTATGGACTGGTTTTTGGATTTTTGAGTATTTTTATTTAATTAGGCTAAAGCCCATATGACAGTTGGCTATTACAATTGCCCGTATTTGCTCATTGTTGTGAAGCAGGAATAGAGCAAAGATAAAAGATAATCATTTTCGTTTGATCAAGCTGGAACTCTTTTTCTCTAGGCACAACTGCTAGATTTAGGTGGTCCATCTTTTGTCTTTTTGGTAAAATCGAATTCATTTGTTGATCTGCTAGAACTCCGATGAAGAGACATGATATGGCCGACTCATCTACTTCACCTTTCTTCCGAAAAGATAAGATATATAAGAGTAAAGGCATTACATCAGAATAAGTTCCCACTTGCTTTATTTAAAACTGGAAAACTAAAAGGTTTAATTCAAAATATAGACTTGGGATTTGATTAATCCACTTTGTCGATCTTGGAGAAGTAGAATCTGTAAATTGGGGTGACTTGCCCCACCACTGACGGGGAGGCAAGATTTAGAGATGAGTTTGACCCGCTACGCCACCGACTACGAGACAAGATCTAGAAGTTAGTTTTGATCAAGCTACAACACTGACGAAGAGGCATGATCAGAGAGTTAATTTTGATCAAGCTACAACACTAACGAAGAGGCATGATCGGAGAGTTGGGTTGATCTATTACACCACCGACAGAGAGGTAAGAGCTGAAGAAAAGGTTGATCAAGCTACAACACTGATGAAGAGGCGTTATCTGAAGATAAAGGTTGATCTGCTACACCACTAATGGAGGGGCAAGATCTGAGAAAAAAATGTTGAAATATTGATCCGCTACACCAATGACAGAGAGACAAGATCTAAAAATAAATGTTGACTTGTTGATCCAATACACCACTGATGGAGATATACGATCTGAAGATAAAGTTGATCAAGTTACAACACTGACGAAGAGGTTTGATCGAAAGGAAAAGATTGATTCTTTACACCATTGATGGTGAGACAAGATCTGAGAAAAAAGGTTGATCCGGTACACCATTGAAGGAGAGACAAGATATAAAGATTAAGGTTGATCCGCTACACCACTGACAGAGAGGCAAGATCTGAGAAAAAGTTTTGATTCGCTACACCACTGACGAAGAAGCAAGATCTGAAAATGAAAGTAAACATTAGTTAGTAATTATTCATTCAAAATTTTGAATTTTGTAGTTGTTATCCTCTATCTTGAGGTTTCAACTCCTTTGTGGGTTCGAATTCCTTCATTCTTGAGGGCTCGCCATTTGGTGTTGGGTGTTGTTATCCTCCATCTTGAGGTTTCAACTATTTTTTTGATACGACTCCCTTTTATTACTGAAGGTTTTCCATTTTGTTGTTCTCCTTCATGATTGAGTCTCTTTATCTCTTCACTGAACTTGTATTTTCAATGTATGAGTAAAGTGAATGTATTTATGTTAGATGCATCTACCTTTATGATTAATGTATGCACTTAACCTAAATGCATCATGATTTCATGAATGTGACTCATTTGGTATCTATTTTGCCTTTCAAAGGGATGCCCCGACTTCTACTGGCCATATAGGTTGCTTGATCTTGTTTTTTTTCAAGTTCTATCTTGCAGAATGTTTCTTGCCATCTTGTATGCAATAATATCCCAACCTCTCATGGGTTTGATCATCTTCTTCTGAAATGTCACCACTCTGGGATAAGGTCAACTTTTGAGTGCTTTCTTTAGTCAAAATAATTTTTTCTTGTATAATTAGAGAGCACTTTTGCTTTTGGTCCTTGTACTTTTGAATTTCTTTGTGAAGTAATGCAGAGAAATCTTTTGTTTCACTACAAACCTTAGACTATATGTTCTCATTTCAATGTGAGATGCTTATTAGGGAAAACTTGATTTTTCTTTTCAGATTATGAATATATCAAGCTAGATTAGATGCTCTAAATATCAAGTGCAGGAGCGACACCAAAATGACTTACCGAGGATTGCCCCAAGCATATAATGTGTATAGGAGACCTCAAAAGCTGAGTCGATATCTAAAGAAGTAATGTACCTTCCGAGTTACTTTGGTTTTTAACCATTCGAACTACATTTGGTAGGTTTCACCTTAAATTATCATTTCTTTGTCTCATTTCTTTCTATTTTGAGGAATTGAACTCATCACATTCTTTTGGCTCGATATAAATGATTGAGCATACAATAAAACCCCGGGCTACTTGGCATTTTCATGACTTGGAAATATTATCATAACTTATGAAGCAAAAGTTTTTGATTTGGATGGTGCATTGCTACTATATTTGTCCTTTCGCTACAGCGGAGTGCCCCAAAGTTTACACACTCTTACCCGAAAATGTTTTTATACCAGGTTTCGAACATTGGAGTGCATTTTTGTTATGCCTTTTTTGATTGATTTTTTTATCTCGAGATTTCATCTCATTAGTTGTTTGAGTTTGTCAGGATTTGAAAATCACTCATGAAGTCAAGATATTAGAGTAGATGGAGCAAAGCTACCTTATAAGGTACTCAATCTTAGGGCTATAACAAAGTGCCCCAAGATTTCTTTTCTTATCTTGTTCCTTTTTTCGTGTGTGGAATATTTTCGTCGTTCTCCCAAACGCATTAGTTTCCCCTCACGATATGTGGTCGTTAATAATTGACTAAATTAAATTGGAATGTAAGTCACATATTCACCATCTTTGCAACTTTCAATTTCTGCCAGACACATGATGCTCGAAATCAATCTTCGGGATAAAATCAATGTCACTTGTGCAATTAATATACGAGTACCCAATAGACAAATATATACACAAAATGAAGAGAATTGAGACAAAATGTAATACCCCAAAATTTACAGTACTGTTTAAGGATCATTTAGTGCTAAGATAATTGCTTAAAAGCTTACTTAGTGACTAAAATGACAAAAATGCAAAAGTTAGGATTTTCTCAATTATGGACCGTAAAAAAGAAATTTCTGGGGTTTTAAGGTGTCATGTGATAGAGAACGAGTAAAATAGGATACTCAAAAAAATTGGTTAAAATCCAAGGAAAATTGGAATGAGAATTCAAGGTTAAAGTTTAGTGACCAAAATGATAAGTTTTCAAAACTTGTATGGTACAAGTCGAAATATAAAAAGTTGAAGGACCAAAGTTGTAATTTTCCAAAAGTTAGGTGTTTTATTTCATAAATATATAGAGCACCTATTGGTGTGGAACGAATGTGGAATTATTGGTTTGATCCGATATTTCGATTATTGGGAAATCACAGTCAAAGTTTAAGTGGAATTCGGATACCCGGATCGAACTGAAAAATTATGAAATTTTACCATATGATAGAGAAAGGTTATAAAAGTCATTTCCAAGTATTGGAAATATTTTAGTTCGATTCAGGATGAATCCTATGATTTATTTTGATTAAGGAATTTATTTTGTAACCGATAAAATTCTCGGCATTTATCGGTAAATCGGATCAAGCTAAAATTTCGGAGATGATTTCATAGACTTTGGAAGAGTTATAACATATTATTTTATGGATATTTGGAGAGTGAAATGTTTGGATTAAATTTATTTGACTGAAACTGCCTAGAATGGCAATTTTGTAAAAAAGTTGACTAGTAAAGGGTATTTTGGTCTTTTCATCCAAAAGGGACATGGAAGGAATTTTTATATTTCTTTAATGGATGAATAGTGGTTGGTTCGAATCCAAATAATTTTAGTTAGAATTTTACAAAATGGTAAACTAGTAAATATGAATTTAGTTGGGGGACATTTTGGTAAATTGATATAAAATGATTAAAAATTTATTTTTATTTATACAAGTGGCATAAACATTATATATGAAGATTTATCATCCAAAAATCCATTCCCAAACCATGGATAAAGAGGAGAAGGAAGGGGAAATCTTACAAGCTCGATTTAAGCCTCGAAACTCAGTTTTTAGGTAATCTTCCAAACTACAAAGTTTTTCTTCTCTTCAATCACTATCTATTGATGTAAATTATTCATTGATTTCATGCTTGATTGATGATATTTGATATGATAAAGGAATTAGGGTTTGTGTTCAAATTTGAGGGTTTTATGATTTTATGAATCTATGTTCAATTTTATGTTGAAATCAAGCAAGAATGATGTTGGATTCATGTTTTTGAAATAGGATTTAAACCCTAAAATTTTATTAGCCTTGAAGAAGATTATGGTTTAGGGATCCAACCTTGAATTAGGGTTTGTGGTGATGAGTTAGTAATCTAGCAAGCTTTATTTGTTGTTTGAAATCAAAACCTTAAATTTAAACCCTAGAGGACTAATTCAGTAAAGTGTTAAAGTTAGGGGTTCAATTCTGATTTTTGGAGTTTGAAATGTATTTTTGTTGTTGTTAGTGATGCTTGAGGCATGAAAATGAAGTTAGAATACTAACCGGTTATTATTCGAGCTAGTGACCATTTTGACAATTTGTCAAAAGTGATTAACCAATTCGGAAATGGTGTATAAGAAGAGGACAAATTTTGATTTTTATGATAAGTGATGATTATGATGTATAGTTGATGATTGGGGGCCTAATTGCAAAGTTTTAAAGCTAGAATCCTTGAATTGTAAATTGGTGACTATTTCGACAAATTAGAGAACAAAGGGTTGAAATATGACAATTAGGTATTTGAAGAGTACTACGTTGGAAAAATTTATTTGAGTGATATGGATGTTGATTTTGAAGTGAATAGAACCTTGTATTCACCTAGGGACCAAAACGGTAATTTGTAGAATATAAGGGACCAATTCAGTTATTAAGCAAAAGTAAAGGAAAAATAAGAAATGGATTAATTGGATCAAAAACATTCCTTTGGGGGACCAAGAAGACAAATCGGCTTGAGGTTTAGGGACCAAAAATGGAAGTTTTCAAAGTTTAGGTCCTAAAGTGTAAATGATGAAAAATGTAACGATCAAGGCTAAATTAACTATTTAAAGCTTGAAAAAGTCCTTAGGGACTAAAATAAGTATTTTATTAAAGGTTGAAAGCTTAAGGTAAAATGTGAGAAAAATGTGATTTGAATATAAGAAACTTTATCGGATCAATTATATATTTAATAGGTAGTTATTTTATTTACTTTCCATTATTATATTTAGAGTGAATATGATCTAACATATACTTAAAATGATATATGTTATTTTATAATATAGCTTCCGATACGAATTGGGACCGTACTAACAAAAATGGAAAGGAAAAGGTCGAGAGTGAGATCAAGTGATAAAGTCGACTTCATTACAAGGCCAAGGTGAGTGCATTTTTACTTATTTTATATATGTGATATGATGAAGACCTGCAAAAAATTGACCTTGATATTAATGAAAATGTATGTTGATCAAAGTTATGTAAATAACATGAGATATTAAATAGTATATGTGATACATTGATATGGCATAATGATTAATCTAAGATAAATCAAATTTTAGATTTTAGGTATGAACTGCCTAATATCGAACTATGAATAATAGTATTGATGGATTGGATATTGAATGTGAAAGTATTATATTATTATGCCCGAGTACTAGTGTTAGAGTCTTTGGTATAATTAGATATCCACAGAGTCATAGCAACTGCGTTCCAGCACTACGGTGTGTTCCAGACACTTCGGTGTTGACTTTAGACACTACGGTGTAAACTAGCACAAAAGGTGCGATAATGAGGAGCAAAGGGCTTCCTCTAGTACGTACTCACCATCAGACGCTAAGGTGTTGCAGACACTACGGTGTCGTTATAATGACTCGTATACCATAAGTTGACATAAAAATTGTACTTTGGGTTATAATTCATGAAATGCTTTTATGCAGGTGGATAGGCCAACAAGTTTTTCGTATTTCCTACTAATAAAGTAAGAACAATATTATGACTTTGGATATATATACATACAATTATGATTTGTATTGATGCTTTGAACATGGAATGTTGATTTTGCCCAAGTACTATTGTGAAGTCTTTGGTATAGTTGGATATCCATAGAGTCTTAGCAGTTGCGTCCTAGCACTACGGTGCGTTTCAGTCACTTCGGTGATGTTTAGACACTTCGGTGTCGACTTAGACGCTACGACGTTATTCAGATACTTCGGTGTTGTTAGCACAAAATGTACGATTATGAGGAGCAAAGAGCGTCCTTGAATACGTACTCATCTCAGTCGCTTTGGCAATGCAGACGTTACGGTGTCGTAAACACTACGGTGTCGTGATGACTCGCATACCATACCATAGCATCACATTATATTGTACTTCAGGCTATAATACATGAAATGTATTTATGCAAACAGTTAAGTTAAAAAGCTTAATGTATATTTGATTAATAAAATAAAGGTTTGATGATATGATATAAACTACTATTGGGATTTCTTTCCATTTTGCAGGAATTGTTTTTAATATTTCCCTTGGTAGTATAATATTAAGAATGATAGTATTGTGGTATACCATAATAGTCTAACAGTTATCTGGCACTTAATTGTGGCCATAGTTATTTGGCACTTAATTGTGTCCACTGTTTGCACCTAAGGGAATTGGCTAGTACTCTGGGATTACACGGCTCGTTTACTTGTCTCTTGATATTTACCTTGGGCCATAAGATTTTATAGTACAGTTACATGACTTTACAACACAGATTTATTACAATACAAGTTCATTACTTGAGTATCATGCTTTACAAAATATCATGCTTAATACAGCTATTTCATACTACAAATAATTTTATACCATATTTTACATGTAACATATTTCTATACCTCATTGAGATATACTCAACGTGTATTTATGTTATACACGTAGGTGATCGGGATTAGTAGATGACAGCTTTGCTCCATCATCATTTTGTATAGAAGATAATCGACAGGTATTTCGGTAATCATGACATCCGTTTTTTGTATGTTTAATAGTGGCATGTATTTAATAAATCTATCTATTTTGTTAAAGTAATTATCGGGGCCTATAATAGTGGCGTAAATTATTTTAAATTGATTGTTATATCTACAGTTTGGTGTTAAATAGTCTGATTTGATATATTTTATACGAATTAGATATCGAATAATTTTATTAGAAACCTTTTTGTAAAGTATATTATTTTAGTATGTTTGTATACTTTATGTAAAAAGTTTTATAATCGAATCTCGAATAAATATTTCATATCAGTATTAGTTAAAGTTAAGTGTGCTTGGGTTATAGAAATATTAAGATGGGTGACCATTGGGAAGTTTTTCCAAAACTTTTTAAATCACCCCAGATTTTAGTTAAAAGATCTGTTTTAAAAAGTTGTGACATTTTCGACTTGTGTCCGGTGTACGGTCATAGAAAAGGGGGTGTTACATTTTTTGGTATCAGAGCTACAGGTTTAGCCGGATCTGGAGTTAAACCGAGCTCGATAAAAGTGTTAAAGTGTGTATATGCCACTAGGATGTCATATTTACTGAAAAGAAATACTTGTATGATTGATGCAATTGTTTACTAATCAAAGGGGTTACTGTAGGAATGAATGTCTGAATGAGAATGAATACTGTTGGACAATTAAAAGTGGGAACATTATGAGTTCCCAAAAATGAGTGAGGAGGTTAACTAAGTCTAGTACCCGGTTTAAAAGGGGTAATAACAAATGGATTGACATAGTAATGAAAGCTGTTTAAAATGCAAGATACCTTTTTACAAATGGTAACTGCAGATAGGAATCGAATTTAGGGCTCCTATAGAAAAGGATTTATGAACTAATGGGTATATAAGAGACACAGATGATGATCTGATGTCAGCAGATTGATGGTTAAGTGATAATGGTTGGAGTAAAGCCCTAAAATAATGGTTAAAAAAATAGTAATATGCTGAAATCAGTGTTGTGAAGTCTATAAAGCCTTTACTGTGAAAAGTTGATAGAGTATTGGGCATAGATGAGTATTTTGCTCAAAATATTTCAATGAAGTGTCACTTAAAGTGATTGATTGAAAAGAAGCACGAGTGGTGTTTAGATCCTTTATCAAGTAAAAAGGATTTCAAAGTATTGGAATGTTGGCTTTGGTAATAAAATGAAAAGATTGTTAAAGTAAGGGTTGAAGAATTAGTTAGTCTTTGTAGTTAATACTAAGATGAATAGTGAGGACATAAGTACAATTTTGATAGCTCGAGATTGATGTAATTCCCGGTATTGAGCCAGTGTCTATGGCTTTATACAAAATGGCACCTACAGAACTGAGAGAGTTAAAGTCTCAGTTGCAGGAACTACTAGATAGATGATAGTGCTACAGATTAAAAAAACAAGTTATATGCAAAAATCTTGAAATATGAGTTTGGTTATCATAAGTAGCTTTCTTGGGTCACATTGTTTTAACCGAAGGGATCCACGTCGATCCTAAAAAGATACAATCCATTGTGGAAATGGAAGGTTTCCAATAATATTATCGTGGTTTGTAGTTTCTTGAGACTTGTTGGATATTATCGAAGGTTTGTGAACAAATTTTCGATGATAGCTGCTCCACTTACAAAGCTATTGAGAAAGAATATTCTTAAAGGTCTTCCCTTGGAAGAAAATAATACATCTCGGGCACAAAGGAAAACTAAGTCCTAGGTGTATTGGACCTTATGAAATTCTAAAGAAAGTTGGCCTTGTGGCGTATCAACTAGCTCTTCAACTGGAGATGAGTAAAATCCATGATGTTTTCTAGGTCTCGATGCTCTAAAGATACATATCAGATCCTTCACAGGTGATTATACCGTAGGAGATAGATTTGCAATCAGATTTAACTTACGAAGAGGAACCAGTAAAGATACTGGCTTATGGCGTCAAAGAATTAAGGAACAAGCAGATACCGTTGGTGAAGGTCCTTTGGCACAACCACAAAGTTGAAGAGGCAACATGGGAAGCTAAGGATACAATGGAAAAGCAGTACCCACAATTATTCAAAACAACTACATCTTGAAAATTCGAGGACAAATTTTCTTAAGGGGAAGAATTGTAATACCCCAAAATGTACAGTACTGTTTAAGGGTCATTTAGTGCTAAGATAATTTCTTAAAAGCTTACTTAGTGATTAAAATGACAAAAATGCAAAAGTTAGGATTTTCTCAATTATGCATCGTAGAAAAGAAATTTCTGAGGTTTTAAGGTGTCATGCGATAGAGAACGAGTAAAATAGGACACTCGCAAAATTTGGTTAAAATACAAGGAAAATTGGAATGGGAATTCAAGGTTAAAGTTTAGTGACCAAAATGATAAGTTTTCAAAACTTATATGGTACAAGTTGAAATATGAAAAGTTGAAGGACCAAAGTTGTAATTTTCCAAAAGTTAGGTGTTTTATTTCATAAATAGATAGAGCACCTATTGGTCTGGACCGAATGTGGAATTACTGGTTTGATCCGATATTTTGATTATTGGGAAATCACAGTCAAAGTTTAAGTAGAATTCGGATACTCGGGTCGAACTAAAAAATTATGAAATTTTACCATATGATAGAGAAATGTTATAAAAGTCATTTCCAAGTGTTGGAAATATTTTATTTTGATTCAGGATGAATCCTATGATTTATTTTGATTAAGGAATCTATTTTGTAATTGATAAAATTCTCGGCTTTTATCTGTAAATCGGATCAAGCTAAAATTTCGGAGAAGATTCCATAGACTTTGGAATAGTTATAACATATTATTTTATGGATATTTGGAGAGTTAAATGTTTGGATTAAATTTATTTGATTGAAATTTCCTAGAATGACAATTTTGTAAAAAGTTGATTGGTAAAGGGTATTTTGGTCTTTTCATCCAAAAAGGACATGGAAGGAATTTTGAAATTTCTTTAATCGATGAATATTGTTTGGTTGGAATCCAAATAAGTTTAGTTCGAATTTTACAAAATGGTAAACTAGTAAATATGAATTATGTTGGGGGATATTTTGGTAAATTGGAATAAAATGAAATAAAAATTTCTTTTTATTTATACAAGTGGCATAAATACATGATATATGAAGATTTGTCATCCAAAAATCCATTCCCAAATTGTGGAGAAAGAAGGGGAAATCTTACAAGCTCGATTTAAGCCTTGAAACTCGGTTTTTAGGTAATCTTCCGAACTACAAAGTTGTTCTTCTCTTAAATCTCTATCTATTGATGTAATTATTAATGGATTTCATGCTTGATTGATGAGATTTGATATGAGAAAGGAATTAGGGTTTATGTTTAAATTTGGGGGTTTTATGATTTTATGAATCTATGTTCGATTTTATGTTGAAATCAAGCAAGAATAATGTTGGATTCATGTTTTTGAATTAGGATTTAAACCCTAAACAATTTAGTAGCCTTGAAGAAGATTATGGTTTAGGGATCCAACTTTGAATTAGGGTTTTTGATGATGGGTTAGTAATCAAGCAAGCTTGATTTGTTGTTTGAAATCAAAACCCTAATTTTAAACCCTAAAGGACTAATTCAGCAAATTGTTAAATCTAGGGGCTTCAATTCTGATTTTTGGAGTTTGAATTGTTAGTGATGTTTGAGGCATGAAAATGAAGTTAGAATGCTAAACCGGTGATTATTCAAGCTAGTGACCATTTTGACAATTTGTCAAAAGTGGATAACTAGTTCGGCAATGGTGTATAAGAAGAGGAAAAATTCTGATTTTTATGTTAAGTGATGATTATGATGTATAGTTGATGATTGGGGGCCTAAATGCAAAGTTTTAAAGCTAGAATCCTTGAATTGTAAATTGATGTCTATTTCGACAAATTAGAGAACAAAGGGTTGAAATGTGACAATTAGGTATTTGAAGAGTACTATGTTGGAAAAATTTATTTGAGTGATATAGATGTTGATTTTGAAGTGAATCGAACCTTGTATTCACCTAGGGACCAAAACGGCAATTTGTAGAATACAAGGGACCAATTCGGTTATTAAGCAAAAGTAAAGGAAAAATTGTGGAAAAAATAAGAAATGGATTAATTGGATCAAAAACATTTCTTTGGGGACCAAGACAAATCGGCTTGAGGTTTAGGGACCAAAAATAGAACTTTTCAAAATTTAGGCCCTAAAGTGTAAAGGACGAAAAATGTAAGGATCAAGCCTAAATTGACTATTTAAAGCTTGAAAAAGTCCTTAGGGACTAAAATAAGTATTTTAGTAAAGGTTGAAGGCTTAAGGTAAAATGTGAGAAAAATGTGATTCGAATATAAGAAACTTTATCGGATCAATTATATATTTACTAGATAGTTATTTTATTTACTTTCCATTATTATATTTAGAGTGAATATGATCTAACATATACTTGAAATGGTATATGTTATTTTATAATACAGCTTCCGATACGAATTGGGACCGTACTAACAAAAAATGGAAAGGAAAAGGTCGGAAGTGAGATCAAGTGATAAAGTCGACTTTATTACAAGGCCAAGGTGAGTGCATTTTCACTTATATATGTGTGATATGAGTGAGTGCATTTTTACTTATTTTATATATGTGATATGAGGGAGACTTGCGAAAACTCGACCTTGATATTAATGAAAATGTATGTTGATCAAAGTTATGTAAATGATGTGAGATATTAAATGGCATATGTGATACATTGATATGGCATAATGATTTATCGAAGATAAATCGAATTTTAGATTTTGGGTATGAACTGCCCAATATCGAACTATGAATAATAGTATTGATGGATTGGATATTGAATGTGAAAGTATTATATTATTATGCTCGAGTACTAGTGTGAGAGTCTTTGGTATAATTGGATATCCACATAGTCATAGCAGCTGCGTTCCAGCACTACGGTGCGTTCCAAACACTTCGGTGTTGACTTCAGACACTACAGTGCTGTTTAGACACTTCGGTGTCAACTAGCATAAAAGGTGTGATAATGAGGAGCAAAGGGCGTCCTCGAGTATGTACTCACCATCAGACGCAACGACATTGCAGACACTACGGTGTCGTTATAATGACTCGTATACCATAAGTTCACATAAAAATTGTACTTTGGGCTATAATTCATGAAATGCTTTTATGCATGTGGATAGGCTAGTAAGTTTATCGTATTTCCTACTGATAAAGGAAGAACGATATTATGACTTTGGATATATATACATACAATTATGATTTATGTTGATGCTTTGAACATGGAATATTGATTTTTGCCCATGTACTATTGTGAAGTCTTTGGTATAGTTGGATATCCATACAGTCTTAATAGCTGCGTCCTAGCACTACAGTGCGTTTCAGTCACTTCGGTGATGTTTAGACACTTCAGTGTCGACTTAGACGTTACGGCGTTGTTCAAACATTTCGGTGTTGTTAGCACAAAATGTGCGATTATGAGGAGCAAAGAGCATCCTCGAGCACAAACTCATCTCAGTTGCTTCGGCGATGCAAACTTTACGGCATCGTAGACACTACAGTGTCGTGATGACTCGCATACCATAGCATCACATTATATTGTTCTTCGGGCTATAATACATGAAATGCATTTATGCAGGCAATTAAGTTAAAAATCTTAATGTATATTTGATTAATAAAATAAAGGTTTGATGATATGTTATAAACTGCTATTGGGATTCTTGCCATTTTGCAAGAATTGTTTTTAATGTTTGCCCTTGGTAGTATAATATTAATAATGATAGTATTGTGGTATACCATAATAGTCTAACAGTTATCTGGCACTTAATTGTGTCCATAGTTATTTGGCACTTAATTGTGTCCACTGTTTGCACTTAAGGAAATTGGCTAGTACTTTGGGAGTACACAACTCGTTTACTTGTCTCTTAATATTTACCTTGGGCCATAAGATTTTACAGTACAGTTACATGACTTTACAGCACAGATTTATTACAGTACATGTTCATTATATGAGTATCATGCTTTACAAAATATCATGCTTAATACAGCTATTGCATACTACAAATAATTTTATACCGTATTTTACATGTTACATATTTCTATGCCTCACTGAGATATACTCAGCGTGTATTTATGTTATACACGTAGGTGATAAGGATTAATAGATGACAACCTTTTCTTCGTCATCATTTTTATAGAAGATAATCGACAGGTATTTCAATAATCATGACATTCGTCTTTTGTATGTTTAATAGTGGCATGTATTTAATAAATCTGTCTATTTTGTTAAAGTAATTATCGGGGCCTATAATAGTGGCGTAAACTGTTTTAAATTGATTATTATATCTATAGTTTGATGTTAAATAGTCTGATTTAATATATTTTATACGAATTAGATATCGAATAGTTTTATTAGAAACCCTTTTATAAAGTATATTATTTTAGTATGTCTGTATACTTTTTGTAAATGTTTTATAATCAAAACTCGAATACATATTTTAAATCGGTATTAATTAAAGTTAAGTATGCTTGGGTTATAGAAATATTAAGATGGGTGACCACTGGAAAGTTTTTCCAAAACTTTTTAAATCACCCCGGATTTTGGTTAAAAGATCTGTTTTAAAAAGCTGTGACATTTTCGACTCGTGTCTAGTGTATGGTCATGAAAAAGGGGGTGTTACACACAAAATATAATACATCTTCATTGAAACTTAAAAACATGTAGTCTTAGGCCCTTACAAAAGATTCTCATTACCTTCGGGATTAAGTAAGTGAGATTGATTCATAAGCATTCCTTTGAAAGAAATTAAAAAGCTATAAGGAAACCTACTATAATCATAGTAGTTTAGCATCTAGCCTGACAGGTGTGGGTGAGGTTTTGATAGTTCCTCTTTGGTGCCATCCTCCAGTGGCATCAAGCTAATGCTCAGATTTTCCATGGCTTCTTCAATTATTGGCTCTTTGGCATCATTCCCATCCACCTTTCGGACAATATTTCCGAACAATATCTTAAACTGCTAGATCAGATAAATGACTCATCCTGACACGAAGGTCTCATATAGAAGGGGAAAAGTTATTGGTCCATACTCGACTCTCTTGCCATATTTTATTGCCCTGAATTCTTCTTGGCACTCTTTTACCTCTTCTTCCTTAGGTTTATAACCTAAACCAAAGTAGTCATTCTTAACAACAATGTTTGCCCCAAATTCAGATATTAGGGACTTTCTTTTGAGGTGCTAATCTCCTTCAGGATGTACAGATTCCAAGGGTTCAAGAGTCACTAGAGTAGATGCAGATTCGAACCCTAGGGCTAATTTTTTTAACTATTTCATTTTTGGATTCCTTGACTTTCTCAAAGAATTCAACCTCCTTGCTATCCATCAGAGCTTGAACTGTAGCCATGAACTCACAACAGTCTTGGATAGCGTGTCCATCTTTGGTATAAATCTCACAGTAGGGATAGTCGTGCCCCTCGGGTATCGTTGCTCCTTGGCTGATCAAACCCACATTGAATAGATTTTTGCAAACTCAACTGAGTAAGATATAACTTCTGATACATTTTTCTTAACCATTCGATTGTTCTTCTCAGAGATGGCATTCACCCCACCTATGTGATTCAGTAGGGGTTTTCGGTCGTAGCTAGCCCAACAGGGTTGTCAAAACCTACGATCTCTGGCTTGATAAACTTTTCCATGACCTTTTTGAAGCCTATACAATTCTCAATCAAGTGGCCCACTTGTTCACCATGGTACACACATTTCGCATTGGAATCATACCATTTTGGGAATGAAGGCTATAATGGTGCTTGGTACCACGTAAATATCAAACACCTATTTGTATAATTCTTCGTACGGGATTGGTATTAGAGTGAACTCAATCTTCTCATTATTCTTTTTCTAACCAAAATCTTGGTTTGGGGAGCTTTGGGCATTTGATGCGGCTTTAGGTTGTACAACCGTCACTGGCTTGGCGTAACTGATATTGTAAACATTAGAAGAGTTTACCTCATTGTTTTTCCTTCCCAACGATGACTTCTTGTGGAATAAAATTCTCCACTTCCAGTCTTACCATTCTTGATGGCATTCTCAATGAGCTCACCAGATAGTACTAGCTCGACAAAATTGGTAGTTGCATTACCTATAAGGCAATCCAAGATTGGAATCTCCAATGTTTGGATAAATATGAACACCATTTCTTTCTCACCAAGTGGGGGTTGAACTTGAGCAACTACGTCTCTCTAACGTTGTGCGAACTGCCTAAAGCTTTCATTAGACTTTTGCTTTATGTATTGTAAAGTCCAACGGTCTGGCACCATATCACTAACATGCTAGTATTGTACCAGAAAAAATTTGGCCAAGCCTTTTCATAACTTTATCTGATGTTGACTCAGTTGATTATACCATATCGTGGCAGATCCCGATAGACTATCTTAAAAATAGTGGATCAATAACTTGTCATCTTCACCGTATCTCGTCATGCTTCAGTAAAACATGGTAAGATTAGCACAAGGACAGGTCGTCCCATCATATTTCTAAAAATCTAGGACCTTGAACTTAAGGGTAGCACAAAGTCCAGGACAATGCTAAGTTCATTGGCATCAAATCCACTAAAGGTGTCCACTACCTCCATAGCTTCCATCTTTTCTTCGAGCCGCTTGCAATGGTCATCGATCTCTTTTGAAGTCTCAAATTTTGGTTTTTCAATTTTGATCAACTGATCCATCTCTGAGACAAAATTTTTAGCTTGATTTCCAATGGGCTTAACTTCCGATGTATAGGGTAAATTCATAGGGAAAGAGGCGTCTGCTTGTTGAAGTTGTGACTTCCCTTGAGAAAGTACCACTTGAGGGTCATGCTGAAACTTAGCATGAGTAGGAGTAAACCCTGAAGGATATATATGACCTTCGTTCCCATTAGTGGGATTTGGAATAGGATTTACAATAGAAGCCTCTTCTTGTTCGAGAAGCTTATATCCTAGCATTTGTGCTATTTGGCCTAGTATGTCTTGTTGATATTTTTTGATATGTTCCCTCATATCTTGTTGGACCTTAGCTAACTGATCCTCCATCTTTTTAGCCAAATCTTCTTGCATGTCTTTTTGAGTTTACTCAATTCGATCCAATTTGTCTTCATTCACCATTTTGGTCTTTTGTCGGGTTCCGTAAGGGTGCTGAATTGGTTGAATTTTTGTTCTATCCAGTATCATTGTCATGGAACATCCCAAAAAAAGCTCAATGTATCCAAAATGAATGCATGTAAATGCAAGGTAAATGCCCTAAATACAAAGATATTGATTTAGACATGGCATTCATAGAACAACACCCACAAGTATACGAGATTAATTTATAACCTTTGAATCTTGCATTTAATTGATATCTAGGTTACAGGATTTTTTTCTCGATTTGCGAATGCTTTCTACATTATCCATCATTCACGAGTAAATACCTCATGTGATGAAATACAAATAAAATTATAAAGATGCCATACAACTACAATGTGAATGAATATTATATGCTGATGTGATGCAAATGGAAGTTCTAAATGGTTATTAAGGACCAAAATGAGTTTTGGACAGTATAAGGAAAGAAAGAGGAATTTTTATATTCGAATGATTAGATTTGATAGCATGCTTGAGAAATTGTTAGATTTGAATCTAACAAATGTTGTTTACATTCAAGTGATTAATGAAGTTTAGATCCGAATCAAAAGAAGGTTCGAGGTACTATGAAAGAAAGGATCGAATAGAGCTTAGTGAGACAAGGTAATAAATGGCCCAAGTGAGTGTATTTTATTTATTTATTATATATTTGAGATAAATGAATGCATTTTTATCTATTTATATATATATGATGTGAAGAAACTTGCAATAAGTCAACTTTGATAATAATGAAAATGTATATTGATCAAAGAAATATTAAATGGCATATGTGATACATGGATATGGAATAATGATTTATCTAAGATAAATCGGATTTTAGATTTTGGGTATGAAATGCCCATTATTGAATTATGGTTGATAGTTTTGATGAATTGGATATTGCGGATGAAATATAGGATGTGAATTGCCCTATTATATGAACAACGATGATTGATCTATAAGGAAATAAATTGCCCAAGTACTAGTGTGAGAGTTTTTGGTATAATTGGATATCCAAAAAGAGTCTTAGCAGCTAGGCCATATCACTACGGTGTGAGATAGACTCTTCTGGGTCTAGATAGACTCTTCAGGGTAGAGATAGACTCTACGGAGTCGATTTCAAACACTATGGTGTTACATAGCACAAAAAGTGCGAGTATGAGGAGCAAAGGGCGTCCTCGAGTATGTACTCACCATCAGACACTACGGCGTTATAGACACTACGGTGTCGAGATAACTCGTATACCATAGGTTCACCTGAGAATATTTGGTATAGTTAGATATCCATAGAGTCCTAGTAGTTGCGTTATAGCACTATGGTGCGAGATAGACTCTTCGGAGTCGAGATAGACTCTACGGAGTTGAGTTCAAACACTACGGTGTTATATAGCACAAAATGTGCGAGTATAAGAAGCAAAGAACGTCCTTAAATATGAGGAGCAAAGAGCATCCTCGAGTACGTACTCATCTCTGTCGCTTCGGCGATGCAGACGGTAAGGCGTCGTAGACACTACGGTGTCGTGATGACTCGCGTACCGTGGCATCACATGATTTTGTACTTTGGGCTATGATAAAGGAAATGATATGTAAATGATTACAAAACGAAAGTATGACTATGATAAAGGAAATGATATGCAAATGATTGCTTGATGAAAATATGGCTATAATAAAGGCTAGGATATGCAAAGGATTGCATTATGAAGGTATGGCTATATTAAAGAATATGATATGCAAATGATTACGTGATAAAAGTATGACTACTTGATGATCTTGAACCATTGATAACATGATTTTATGACAAATTTGATAGATGATATGAATCATAATGAGATCATGTTTATGTTGAAGAAATATTTACGCATACGAACACTTGATGAACATAGAACAATGATAACATGATTTTTAAGATAGTCATGATACATGGTCAATTCTGCATATACAGATAGGTTGATTTAATACTTTGGCTATAATACTTGAAATGCAGTTATGCAAGTAGTTAAGCTAAAAAGCTTAATGTACACAAGACTGATAAAACATATCAACTGTTGTGATTGGAATATTATATTGGTCAAATGAACCGTACAAGTAAGGCAGTTCTATATATGATAAAATGTTAACAATTGCAAATGAAAATCATTTTCCATCTGGTAGAACTGTGTTATTATAATTATTGATTATATTATTATGATTATGTTTCACTAAGTTGTATTTAACGTGTTTTTGTATCACACGTAGATACTTCGGATTAGATAGCAAAATAGGAGATGCACATCGTTGGATCAAGTTTGCTTGTATTATTAGTAAGCATCACCATATCCTAGTCTAGAGGGGCATGAATCGAATTTAAATAAGTAGCTATTTTGTATGAACTAGAAACATGACTAAGTTTTGAGAAATTAAGAATATTAGAAAAGATACTTTAAACGAATTTAAACTTAGTTGGTTGTTTATTTCGTAGTGATAAAAAAATTACAAGTCTGAAAATCAGTGTAAATCAGTTAGTAACATCTTTAATGTGTATTCGAATATCGAATATACATTGAGGGTGTTACATTTAGTGGCATCAGAGCAAAGGTTTAGCCGATTCTGGAGGTTAAACTGAGTCCAATATGATTTTGTTAAAGTGTACATGCCCCTAGGATGTGATGCTGCTGATATATTGCTTGTATACCTTAGTGTAGCTCCTCAATAGTACGAGTGATACTCTAATGGTTATAAGAAAAGTAAGATGCTGTTAGATTTCATAAGTTGACGAATTCTTAAGGGTTAAGAAAAGATCCATAGTGGATACAACACAGTGAAATAAATATGATAGTTAACTTCTATTCAGAATGAATTATCTGTATAATAGAGAACTGGTACAGTAATTATAAGAAGATAGAGAATACTCTGATTGTAAGGAAATTTCCAAATGTGTTTTCAGATGAATTACTAGGATTACCTCCAGATTAAGAGGTACAATTCGATATTGACGTTTAATTCGAGAATGAAGCAGGTATTGATAGCACCTTATAGAAAGGCACCAACCCAGTTAGAGGAACTGAAAGCTCAACTGTAAGAGCAATTAGATTGGAGTTATATTCGATCGAGTGAGTTATTATGAAGTGCTTCACTATTATTCGTAAAGAAGAAAGATGATTCTTTACGATTAAGTATAGATCATCAACAGTTAAATAGGGTAACAATAAAGAATAAATAATCCGTTACTAAGGATTTGCGATTTGTTTGACTAGTACCGAGGTGTAGTTGGGTTTCCAAATAATCAACCTTTAATTGGGTTATTATCAGTTAAAAGTTAAAGAAGAAAATATACCAAAGACAGTACCCAGAACTCGTTAGGGATACTACGAATTCTTAATGATGCCGTTTGAACTTGCAAACGCTCTACCACATATAAGAATTTGATGAATAGGGTGTCTCAACCTTACTTGGACCAGTTCATGGTGAAAAGAAAAGAAAAGAAAAGAAAAGAAAAGAAAAGAAATTTTTAATAGAAAAATAGTTAGATTGAACTGTTCTGATCTTTAAAGATAAGATACGAGCCTAAATTATTGAGAACACATGATTGTGGGAAAGGAAGTTGAACTATAACCCGATATTTGATGTATAACGAAGAACCGGTGAACATCTTAGCCTATATAATTAAAAAGAATAAGGAATAAAAGATTCCATTGGTCAAAATCCTTTGGAGGAACTATAAAGTGGATGAGGCAACTTGGGAGACCAAGAAGAAAATGAGAGAATAGTACCCGAAACTATTTAAAACAGGTACGTTTTGAAAATTCGAGGACGAATTTTCTTAAGGGAGAGAGAATTGTAAAACCCCAAATTTTACAGTACTGTTTAAGGGTCATTTAGTACTAAGATAAGGGCTTAAAAGCTTACTTAGTGACTAAAATGACAAAAATGTAAAAGTTAGGATTTTCTCAATTATGAACTGTGGAAAAGAAATTTTGAGATTTTATGGTGTCATATGGGAGAGAACGAGTAAAATAGGATACTCGCAAAGTTTGGATAAAATCTAAGGAAAATGGAATAAGAATTCAAAGTTAAAGTTTAGTGACTAAAATGATAAGTTTTAAAACTTGGGGTGATAGAAGTGGAAATATAAAAAGTTGAAGGACCAAAGTTGTAATTTTCCAAAAGTTAGGTGTTTTACTTTATAAATAGATAGAGAACCTATATGTGTGGATCGAATGAGGAATTACTAGTTTGATCCGATATTTCGATTATTGGAAAAATCATAGTCAAAGTTTAAGTAGAATTTGGATATCGAGATCGAACTGAAAAATTATGAAGTTTTACCATATGATAGAAAAAGGTTATAAAAGTCATTTCCAAGTGTTGAAGAATTTATCAGTAATTATTTTATCCTGTACATGGATTAAACAGATCATGGAGAAAAATCTAATATAGATTACGAGAACAAAAATGTAGTATAAGATATTGAATTTAGATCGAACTGCAAAGTTAAGCGTGCTCAGGACATAGGATGGGTGACCTATTGTGAAGGTCTCATGTCATTAATTGAGACTAATAAAAAGAAATCAGCTCGAGTTAATAATATTCGTATGAATATCAGATAAAGGATTTTTAAGAGAATTTTATCCGATAAAGATTTCGGATGAATTATCAGTATATTGGACCGAGTCAAAATTTCAAGATTTTGATTTTACAAAATTATGGAATATTTTGTAGGTCAAAAATATTTATTTATTGGAGATTAGAGTTATGAGAATTTTAGATTTTACCCGATAGTTTGGAAAATGGAAAAATCGTAGTAAGTGATTATCCGGTAATCGGATCGAATTGGAATTTTAAAGGCGGTCCATAGGCCATGGAAAATTTATAAAATATTATTTTATGAATATTTTAATGTTTCTAGTTGGAATCTAACTAGACTTGATTCCATTTTTACAAAATGACAAAATTTTGTGATTTAAGTGACTAGTTTTGGTAATTTGGTCACAAGGGCGATTTTGAAATATTTTGGAAGTACCATGGGTAATGTGGTAATTTCCCATGTGAAATCATTACTCTATTTTGGTTAGAGTTGAATGGGATTTGGTTGGAATTTAACTAGAATGGCAACTAGTAAATATAAATTCAGTTGAGAGACATTTTGGTAAAATAAAATAAATTAAAAATTCATTTTTAATTTTACTTGTGACATAAAATAAGAAAAAGATGAACAAATTTGTTCATCTTCCTCCATGTATTTTGAAACTAACAAGGAAAAAGAGGAAAAAATACACAAAATTTTCAAGGCAATTTTGAAGGCTTTAAAGCAAGATTAAAGGTATGGTCCTTTAGAATAATTTGTTCTACATTCAGTTCTCTACATTTTGGTAGCAATATTGCATGGTGTTGTGAAGAACTACTTGAATTATTGATGAGAGAGAAAATATGGTTTTATATTCTATGTTGAGATTGAATTATGATTTAAGCAAATCAAGTGTTGTGGAGTTGAAATCAAGCTTAGATTTAGATTAGTTTCATGATTGAAGACATAAACCCTAACCTCGAATTTGATATTTTATTTAAGGTTTTGAAATTGATGATGAAAATGAAAGATTGATGATATTGGAAGTTTGATTTTGATGCTAGAATGAAAAATTCTTAACTAGTCTTCTAAGTGATTATTTTAGCATGCTTGGTAAATTAGGGAAAATATTGTGAAAATTATTTTAGTGATGGAGTTGAAGAGATTATGAATTTGGAAGCTTGATTATGGCATTTGGACTAAAATAAAGTCCTTGAGAAGTTTAGACACTCAAATTTGGCAAATAGGAATAAGTTGTGGATTTAAATGTTAATTCTTGGAAATGGAGAATATATGTTGGAAAATTTATTTAAGCATGTTAGAATGTTGTTTGGATGAAAAATGAGCCTAGAGAAGCCATGTGACCAATTCGGCCACATGGAAGAATAATGGGAAAATTTTATGAAAATTATGATTATGAAATTTTATGAATCGAATATGTTGTATAAAGTTAGAATTAAAATTTGAATACTTGGGGACCAATTCGGCAAGTTTTCGAGTTAAGGGACCAAATTTGTATTTTATGAAATTGGAGTATATTTATGTAATTAATGATGTTGGAGATGTGAAATTGATGTTAGAATGCTAAACCGATATTGAATCGAATTAGTGACCATTTTGACAATTTGTCAAAATCAAGTGACCAAATAGGAAATGAATTCATGGATGGGGATTAAATCTGAATTTTAGTTGTAATGATGGAATTAAGGTGGTAATGTTGAATTGAGGACTAATTTACAAAGTTAAGAAATTTGGATCTTTACCATTGCATTATTAGTGACCATTCGATAAAGAAGAAAAATTAGAGGGAACTTTTGTGGATAATTATTTGATGAAGAAGGTGATAAGTTGGTGGTTTAAAGCAAATAATGGGACTGAATTGACAAGTAGAGAAGTAAGGAGAAGTTAATTATGGAAGCTGTGTAGAAAACTGGATTATGGCAGTAAGTTTGAAAATTCGCCATAAATCGTACAAGTTAAATTTGGGCTATTAATTTATATGATTGGAAAGCTTATTGAATCTAGTTTCTTTCAAAATAAACGAAATCGAATTCTGAATTGTAGATTATTTTATAGAAATATTTCTTTGAAGGTAGTGCAATCTTTAAAAATGAGAATTGATACATTTTGTATTTATGGTTAATTAGTAAGCTTGAAAAGGGTGAATGGAAGTTCTAAATGGTTATTAAGGACCAAAATGAGTTTTGGACAGTATAAGGAAGGAAAGAGGAATTTTTATATTCGAATGATTAGATTTGATATCATGTTTGAGAAATTGTTAGATTTGAATCTAACAAATGTTGTTTACATTCAAGTGATTAATGAAGTTTGGATCCGAATCAAAAGAAGGTTAGAGGTACTATGAAAGAAAAGAATCGAATAGAGAATAGTGAGGCAAGCTAATAATTGGCCCAGGTGAGTGTATTTTATTTATTTATTATATATTTGAGATAAATGGATGCATTTTTATCTGTTTATATATATATATATGATGTGAAGAAACTTGCAATAAGTCAACTTTGATAATAATGAAAATGTATGTTGATGAAAGAAATATTAAATGGCATATGTGATACATGGATATGGAATAATGATTTATCTAAGATAAATCAATTTTAGATTTTGGGTATTAAATGCCCATTATTGAATTATGGTTGATAGTTTTGATGAATTGGATATTGCAGGTGAAATATAGGATGTGAATTGCCCTATTATATGAACAACGATGATTGATCTATAAGGAAATAAATTGCCCGAGTACTAGTGTGAGAGTTTTTGGTATAATTGGATATCCAAAAAGAGTCTTAGCTGAGGCCATAGCACTAGGTGTGAGATAGATTCTTCTAGGTCGAGATAGACTCTAGGTCGAGATAGGCTCTTGGGGTTGAGATAGACTCTATAGAGTCGAGTTCAAACAATATGGTGTTACATGGCACAAAAAAGTGTGGGTATGAGGAGCAAAGGGCGTCTTCGAGTACGCATTCACCATCAGACGCTACGGCGTTATAGACACTACGGTGTCGAGATGACTCGTATACCATAGGTTCACCCGAGAATCTTTGGTATAGTTGGAAATCCATAGAGTCCTAGTAGATGCGTCATATAGTGCGAGATAGACTTTTGGTGCGAGATAGACTCTTGGTCGAGATAGACTCTAAGGAGTTGAGTTCAAACACTACGGTGTTATATAGCACAAAATGTGCGAGTATAAGAAGCAAAGAACGTCCTTGAATATGAGGAGCAAAGAGCATCCTCAAGCACGTACTCATCTCTATCGCCCGGCGATGCAGATTTAAGGCGTCGTAGACACTACGATGTCGTGATGACTCGCGCACCATGGCATCACATGATTTTGTACTTTGGGCTATGATAAAGGAAATGATATGCAAATGATTACAAAACGAAAGTATGGCTATGATAAAGGAAATGATATGCAAATGATTGCATGATAAAAATATGGCTATAATAAATGCTAGGATATACAAAGGATTGCATTATGAAGGTATGGCTATATTAAAGAATATGATATGCAAATGATTACGTGATAAAAGTATGACTACTTGATGATCTTGAACCATTGATAACATGATTTTATGACAAATTTGATAGATGATATGAATCATAATGAAATCATGTTTATGTTGAAGAAATTTTTACGCATACGAACACTTGATGAACATAGAACAATGATGACATGATTTTTAAGATAGTCATGATACATGGTCAATTCTACATATACAGATAGGTTGATTTAATACTTTGGCTATAATACTTGAAATGCAATTATGCAAGTTGTTAAGCTAAAAAGCTTAATATACACAAGACTGATAAAACATATCAAATCTTGTGATTATAATATTATATTGGTCAAATGAACCATACAAGTAAGGAGTTCTATATATGATAAAATGTTAACAATTGCAAATGAAAATCATTTTCCATCCGTAGAACTGTGTTATTATAATTATTATTTATATTATTATGATTATGTTTCACTAAGTTGTATTTAACGTGTTTTTGTATCACACGTAGATACTTCGGATTAGATAGCAAAATAGGAGATGCACATCGTTGGATCAAGTTTGCTTGTATTATTAGTAAGCATCACCATATCCTAGTCTAGAGGGGCATGAATCGAATTTAAATAAGTAGCTATTTTGTATGAACTAGAAACATGACTAAGTTTTGAGAAATTAAGAATATTAGAAAAGATACTTTAAACGAATTTAAACTTAGTTGGTTGTTTATTTCGTAGTGATAAAAAAATTACAAGTCTGAAAATCAGTGTAAATCAGTTAGTAACATCTTTAATGTGTATTCGAATATCGAATATACATTGAGGGTGTTACATTTAGTGGCATCAGAGCAAAGGTTTAGCCGATTCTGGAGGTTAAACTGAGTCCAATATGATTTTGTTAAAGTGTACATGCCCCTAGGATGTGATGCTGCTGATATATTGCTTGTATACCTTAGTGTAGCTCCTCAATAGTACGAGTGATACTCTAATGGTTATAAGAAAAGTAAGATGCTGTTAGATTTCATAAGTTGACGAATTCTTAAGGGTTAAGAAAAGATCCATAGTGGATACAACACAGTGAAATAAATATGATAGTTAACTTCTATTCGAATGAATTATCGTATAATAGAGAACTGCATACAAGTAATTATAAGAAGATAGAGAATACTCGATTGTAAGGAAATTTCCAAATGTGTTTTCGGATGAATTACTAGGATTACCTCAGATTAAGAGGTACAATTCGATATTGACGTTTAATTCGAGAATGAAGCGGTATTGATAGCACCTTATAGAAAGGCACCAACCCAGTTAGAGGAACCAAAGCTCAACTGTAAGAGCAATTAGTTGGAGTTATATTCGATCGAGTGAGTTATTATGAAGTGCTTCACTATTATTCGTAAAGAAGAAAGATGATTCTTTACGATTAAGTATAGATCATCAACAGTTAAATAGGGTAACAATAAAGAATAAATAATCCGTTACTAAGGATTTGCGATTTGTTTGACTAGTACCGAGGTGTAGTTGGGTTTCCAAATAATCAACCTTTAATTGGGTTATTATCAGTTAAAAGTTAAAGAAGAAAATATACCAAAGACAGTACCCAGAACTCGTTAGGGATACTACGAATTCTTAATGATGCCGTTTGAACTTGCAAACGCTCTACCACATATAAGAATTTGATGAATAGGGTGTCTCAACCTTACTTGGACCAGTTCATGGTGAAAAGAAAAGAAAAGAAAAGAAAAGAAAAGAAAAGAAATTTTTAATAGAAAAATAGTTAGATTGAACTGTTCTGATCTTTAAAGATAAGATACGAGCCTAAATTATTGAGAACACATGATTGTGGGAAAGGAAGTTGAACTATAACCCGATATTTGATGTATAACGAAGAACCGGTGAACATCTTAGCCTATATAATTAAAAAGAATAAGGAATAAAAGATTCCATTGGTCAAAATCCTTTGGAGGAACTATAAAGTGGATGAGGCAACTTGGGAGACCAAGAAGAAAATGAGAGAATAGTACCCGAAACTATTTAAAACAGGTACGTTTTGAAAATTCGAGGACGAATTTTCTTAAGGGAGAGAGAATTGTAAAACCCCAAATTTTACAGTACTGTTTAAGGGTCATTTAGTACTAAGATAAGGGCTTAAAAGCTTACTTAGTGACTAAAATGACAAAAATGTAAAAGTTAGGATTTTCTCAATTATGAACCGTGGAAAAGAAATTTCTGAGATTTTATGGTGTCATATGGGAGAGAACGAGTAAAATAGGATACTCGCAAAGTTTGGATAAAATCTAAGGAAAATGGAATAAGAATTCAAAGTTAAAGTTTAGTGACTAAAATGATAAGTTTTAAAACTTGGGGTGATAGAAGTGGAAATATAAAAAGTTGAAGGACCAAAGTTGTAATTTTCCAAAAGTTAGGTGTTTTACTTTATAAATAGATAGAGAACCTATATGTGTGGATCGAATGAGGAATTACTAGTTTGATCCGATATTTCGATTATTGGAAAAATCATAGTCAAAGTTTAAGTAGAATTTGGATATCGAGATCGAACTGAAAAATTATGAAGTTTTACCATATGATAGAAAAAGGTTATAAAAGTCATTTCCAAGTGTTGAAGAATTTATCAGTAATTATTTTATCCTGTACATGGATTAAACAGATCATGGAGAAAAATCTAATATAGATTACGAGAACAAAAATGTAGTATAAGATATTGAATTTAGATCGAACTGCAAAGTTAAGCGTGCTCAGGACATAGGATGGGTGACCTATTGTGAAGGTCTCATGTCATTAATTGAGACTAATAAAAAGAAATCAGCTCGAGTTAATAATATTCGTATGAATATCAGATAAAGGATTTTTAAGAGAATTTTATCCGATAAAGATTTCGGATGAATTATCAATATATTGGACCGAAGTCAAAATTTCAAGATTTTGATTTTACAAAATTATGGAATATTTTGTAGGTCAAAAATATTTATTTATTGGAGATTAGAGTTATGAGAATTTTAGATTTTACCCGATAGTTTGGAAAATGGAAAAATCGTAGTAAGTGATTATCCGGTATGTAATCGGATCGAATTGGAATTTTAAAGGCGGTCCATAGGCCATGGAAAATTTATAAAATATTATTTTATGAATATTTTAATGTTTCTAGTTGGAATCTAACTAGACTTGATTCCATTTTTACAAAATGACAAAATTTTGTGATTTAAGTGACTAGTTTTGGTAATTTGGTCACAAGGGCGATTTTGAAATATTTTGGAAGTACCATGGGTAATGTGGTAATTTCCCATGTGAAATCATTACTCTATTTTGGTTAGAGTTGAATGGGATTTGGTTGGAATTTAACTAGAATGGCAACTAGTAAATATAAATTCAGTTGAGAGACATTTTGGTAAAATAAAATAAATTAAAAATTCATTTTTAATTTTACTTGTGACATAAAATAAGAAAAAGATGAACAAATTTGTTCATCTTCCTCCATGTATTTTGAAACTAACAAGGAAAAGAGGGGAAAAAATACACAAAATTTTCAAGGCAATTTTGAAGGCTTTAAAGCAAGATTAAAGGTATGGTCCTTTAGAATAATTTGTTCTACATTCAGTTCTCTACATTTTGGTAGCAATATTGCATGGTGTTGTGAAGAACTACTTGAATTATTGATGAGAGAGAAAATATGGTTTTATATTCTATGTTGAGATTGAATTATGATTTAAGCAAATCAAGTGTTGTGGAGTTGAAATCAAGCTTAGATTTAGATTAGTTTCATGATTGAAGACATAAACCCTAACCCTGGAATTTGATATTTTATTTAAGGTTTTGAAATTGATGATGAAAATGAAAGATTGATGATATTGGAAGTTTGATTTTGATGCTAGAATGAAAAATTCTTAACTAGTCTTCTAAGTGATTATTTTAGCATGCTTGGTAAATTAGGGAAAATATTGTGAAAATTATTTTAGTGATGGAGTTGAAGAGATTATGAATTTGGAAGCTTGATTATGGCATTTGGACTAAAATAAAGTCCTTGAGAAGTTTAGACACTCAAATTTGGCAAATAGGAATAAGTTGTGGATTTAAATGTTAATTCTTGGAAATGGAGAATATATGTTGGAAAATTTATTTAAGCATGTTAGAATGTTGTTTGGATGAAAAATGAGCCTAGAGAAGCCATGTGACCAATTCGGCCACATGGAAGAATAATGGGAAAATTTTATGAAAATTATGATTATGAAATTTTATGAATCGAATATGTTGTATAAAGTTAGAATTAAAATTTGAATACTTGGGGACCAATTCGGCAAGTTTTGAGTTAAGGGACCAAATTTGTATTTTATGAAATTGGAGTATATTTATGTAATTAATGATGTTGGAGATGTGAAATTGATGTTAGAATGCTAAACCGATATTGAATCGAATTAGTGACCATTTTGACAATTTGTCAAAATCAAGTGACCAAATAGGAAATGAATTCATGGATGGGGATTAAATCTGAATTTTAGTTGTAATGATGGAATTAAGGTGGTAATGTTGAATTGAGGACTAATTTACAAAGTTAAGAAATTTGGATCTTTACCATTGCATTATTAGTGACCATTCGATAAAGAAGAAAAATTAGAGGGAACTTTTGTGGATAATTATTTGATGAAGAAGGTGATAAGTTGGTGGTTTAAAGCAAATAATGGGACTGAATTGACAAGTAGAGAAGTAAGGAGAAGTTAATTATGGAAGCTGTGTAGAAAACTGGATTATGGCAGTAAGTTTGAAAATTCGCCATAAATCGTACAAGTTAAATTTGGGCTATTAATTTATATGATTGGAAAGCTTATTGAATCTAGTTTCTTTCAAAATAAACGAAATCGAATTCTGAATTGTAGATTATTTTATAGAAATATTTCTTTGAAGGTAGTGCAATCTGCCAGAAAATGAGAATTGATACATTTTGTATTTATGGTTAATTAGTAAGCTTGAAAAGGGTGAATGGAAGTTCTAAATGGTTATTAAGGACGAAAATGAGTTTTGGACAGTATAAGGAAGGAAAGAGGAATTTTTATATTCGAATGATTAGATCTGATATCATGTTTGAGAAATTGTTAGATTTGAATCTAACAAATGTTGTTTACATTCAAGTGATTAATGAAGTTTGGATCCGAATCAAAAGAAGGTTAGAGGTACTATGAAAGAAAGAATCGAATAGAGAATAGTGAGGCAAGCTAATAATTGGCCCAGGTGAGTGTATTTTATTTATTTATTATATATTTGAGATAAATGGATGCATTTTTATCTGTTTATATATATATATATGATGTGAAGAAACTTGCAATAAGTCAACTTTGATAATAATGAAAATGTATGTTGATGAAAGAAATATTAAATGGCATATGTGATACATGGATATGGAATAATGATTTATCTAAGATAAATCGAATTTCAGATTTTGGGTATTAAATGCCCATTATTGAATTATGGTTGATAGTTTTGATGAATTGGATATTGCAGGTGAAATATAGGATGTGAATTGCCCTATTATATGAACAACGATGATTGATCTATAAGGAAATAAATTGCCCGAGTACTAGTGTGAGAGTTTTTGGTATAATTGGATATCCAAAAAGAGTCTTAGCTGATGCGCCATAGCACTAGGTGCGAGATAGATTCTTCTAGGTCGAGATAGACTCTTCGGGGTCGAGATAGGCTCTTCGGGGTTGAGATAGACTCTATAGAGTCGAGTTCAAACAATATGGTGTTACATGGCACAAAAAAGTGTGGGTATGAGGAGCAAAGGGCGTCTTCGAGTACGCATTCACCATCAGACGCTACGGCGTTATAGACACTACGGTGTCGAGATGACTCGTATACCATAGGTTCACCTGAGAATCTTTGGTATAGTTGGAAATCCATAGAGTCCTAGTAGATGCGTCATAGCACAACGGTGCGAGATAGACTTTTCAGGGTCGAGATAGACTCTTCGGGGTCGAGATAGACTCTAAGGAGTCGAGTTCAAACACTACGGTGTTATATAGCACAAAATGTGCGAGTATAAGGAGCAAAGAACGTCCTTGAATATGAGGAGCAAAGAGCGTCCTCAAGTACGTACTCATCTCTATCGCTTCGGCGATGCAGACGCTAAGGCGTCGTAGACACTACGATGTCGTGACGACTCGCGTACCATGGCACCACATGATTTTGTACTTTGGGCTATGATAAAGGAAATGATATGCAAATGACTGCAAAACGAAAGTATGGCTATGATAAAGGAAATGATATGCAAATGATTGCATGATAAAAATATGGCTATAATAAATGCTAGGATATACAAAGGATTGCATTATGAAGGTATGGCTATATTAAAGAATATGACTGTAAATGATTACGTGATAAAAGTATGACTACTTGATGATCTTGAACCATTGATAACATGATTTTATGACAAATTTGATAGATGATATGAATCATAATGAAAGCATGTTTATGTTGAAGAAATTTTTACGCATACGAACACTTGATGAACATAGAACAAGGATGACATGATTTTTAAGATAGACATGATACATGGTCAATTCTACATATACAGATAGCTTGATTTAATACTTTGGCTATAATACTTGAAATGCAATTATGCAAGTTGTTAAGCTAAAAAGCTTAATATACACAAGACTGATAAAACAAATCAAATCTTGTGATTATAATATTATATTGGTCAAATGAACCATACAAGTAAGGCAGTTCTATATATGATAAAATGTTAACAATTGCAAATGAAAATCATTTTCCATCTGGCAGAACTGTGTTATTATAATTATTATTTATATTATTATGATTATGTTTCACTGAGTTGTATTTAACGTGTGTTTTGTATCACACGTAGATACTTCAGATTAGATAGCAAAGGAGGACCTGCACATCGTTGGATCAAGTTTGCTTGTATTATCAGTAAGCATCACCACATCCTGTCTAGAGGGGCATGAATCGAATTTAAATAAGTAGCTATTATGTATGAACTAGAAACATGACTAAGTTTTGAGAAATTAAGAATATTAGAAAAGATACTTTAAATGAATTTAAACTTAGTTGGTTGTTTATTTCGTAGTGATAACAAAATTACAAGTCTGAAAATCAGTGTAAATCAGTTAGTAACATCTTTAATGTGTATTCGAATATCGAATATACGTTGAGGGTGTTACATAGACACTGTTATCTCTAGCAAACTTTGACACCAAAAGTAGATACTTAGTTACTTGAGGCACAATCAAAAGATTACGTAAAACTAATGACCTTGAGTTAGTATCAAAGACTGTGACCACGTAACACCCTTAACGTATACTTGTAGACCGAATATACATTAAAGATGCTACGAAATCTTTTAAAGAAATCTTGACTTACATTTTTTTAAAACATTTTTAGTATTTATTAAAACAACAGTACAATTCAGGGTGAAAACTAGGTTAGTTGCCTAGACTCTTTCTTGATTTTAAAATTGTTGCACAATAATCGATAAATAAAATTTGAAACTGATTAAACATGTTCTATTAACAAATAAATAATTACATGCCCACTAGAGATCATCATAAACTAGAATGACTTACTGATGTTTTGTAGATTATAGCTTGATCAACATGCTTGACTCCTTTTCAAATATTCCAACTTAATCTACGTGTGGAATAAACACACGCTAAGTACGAACTTAGTGAGGCAATTAATCTCATTTATCTAAACATAAAATAATGCATTATAGTATATCATATAAAAAGTGCAGTACATGTTTTGTAAAATGGCAAGCATGTCCAAATATAATTTATATCATTAATCTACCTAACATAGAATCATACTATCATTATTCCATAATCATCAAGTATTCATGTGCATGTCATATTCTTTAACATAGTCATATTTTCAACATTCTATATTTATCAAGTAATCATATGCACAACATATTCTTTAACATAGACATGTTTTCAATCATATTTCATGTCATTTATCAGTTTTGTCACAGAAACATGCAATCAATATTTCATGATCATCAATTAGTCATTTACATAACGTAATCTTTATCATCATGCTTTCAACATTCTATTATTATCATGTAAGCATTTGCATAACATGTCTTTTAACATATTCTTGCTTTCATCGTGTAATCGTTTACATAACATATACCTTGACATAGTCATGCTTTTATCATGCAATCATTTGCATAATATATACTTTATCATGGCCCTGTTCTCATTATGCAATCATTTGCATATCATATACCTTAACATAGTCATACTTTCATTATGCCATCATTTGCATATCATGTACTTGAACATAATAATGCTTTCTTTATGCCATCATTTGCATATTATATTCTTGAACATAGCCCAAAGTATACTATATGAGATCGAGGTACGCGAGTAATCTTGAAATGATACCGTAGTGTCTAACGTGAACGTGAAGATGAGTACGTACTCGGGGACGCTCTTTGCTCCACAAAAACATAAAGAACCTCGACAGTGCACTCGGGCACAGTGGGCGTGGATCCCCAGGGTGCATGTGACACAATCATTTTGTCACAATATCTGTTTGATAGCATGAACATGAGGGTGCAGCTGCTAAAGACTCTATGGCATGCCAACTATACCATGGACTCCCATACACAATACTTGGACATTTCTTTCATCATCAACTCAACATCATAATTAATCATATAAATAGACATTTTATGTTTCATGCTTCATCATAAATAGTCATGGAAAACATAGATCATCATCATTTATGCAAAAAATAATTCGTACCTGGTATTCCATCAAGCTTCCCATGTCGGGCAATGTATCATATCATGTATTATAGAGAAATGCAATGCCATTTTTCAATATAATGCAAACATTTAAAAATGCACTCACCTGGGCTATTTAATTAACATGCCTCACTAAATTCTACTCGATCCTTTCATTCACAGTACCTCGAACCTCCTTTTTATTCGGATTTAACTGAAAATCGAGTTTTGGGGCCTGAATCGAACTTGGAAAATTTTTCTCCATTTTTCTTTCTTTCTCCCCCTAATATTTCGAAATTTTAGGATGAAGAATGGCCTTCATCTTTTGTTTTTCATCCAATTTGGCCACTTGTCTTGTATAAAAGAATTTTAAATTCATTTAGATAGTGAAATTACTAAAATGCCCTTTTATTTCAATGGTTGAGATTGATCTTATCATTAATCAATGGCCAAGATTTAATCTTCCATTTTCTTCTTCCAAAATTTTACTTGTAACTTTTTAAATATTTCAAAAATGCCATTGTGGGAAAATGACCAATTTGCCTTCCAACTAGTTTTTATTTACTAGTTTGCCATTCTTGTAAAAATTCAACTAAGTCTAGTTGGAATCCAACCAACTATAATAAAATATTCATAAAATAGTATTTTATGACTTTCTCATGACTTTTGGATCAGTTTTTGAAATTTTGATTCGATCTGATCTCCCGATATTCGTAAAATACTTCTACTGCGATTTTACCCTTTCCCAACTATCATATTTATTCCAAAAATTCCATATTTCCATATTCGGGAAATAAACTCTATTAGCCCATAAAAAATTCCTTTTCAAGGACTTAGACTAAATTTTCCTAACTTAGTCTATTATTCTGATAATTATCAAAAATCTTCATAGAATAAAATTTCTCTTAGAATTCCTTGATCGATAATCCATACGAATTTTCTCTACTCTTACCGAGTCCAAATTATCGATCAGAAACACTTTTATGGGACCTTCCCAGAGGTCACCCATCTTTGTATTTCTCTAGCCTGAGCACGCTTATCAATTTTATTCAATCCAAATTTGGTACCTTTTTCTGCATCTTAATTCTTAAAACTGATATCAAAGTACCCATTTCGATCCGATCCACTCTTATACTGAATAAAATTAGTTGTTGGAGAAATTTACACTTTAGTCCCCAAATTTTTCCAAAGTTTATACTTTAACCCCTAAATTTATAAAATTTACAATTTAGTCACTAGACAAAATTTAGGATATTACAGACCAACTTTAGAAATAAAAAGCCCCTTATCATCACCAACAACCAATTTACCTAGGCTAGTGTAATATGAGCATTGATGAGCAGCATTCGCATCAGGGAAGACATGATGCGTGGCTCTTGTGTCAATAAACCACGCCTCAAATTGGTTAGAGGAAGACACAGTAGCTAGATTACACTAAACACACCCAGTTGTCATTCCCGAGTATTACAAGTTAGAGAAATATTAGATGAGTCAACAGAACATGTATGCACAGACAAGGAACCATCATTGTTTTGAGGCCTATTAACAGTGTTCGTAACCCCTGCAAAACTCTTATCAAACCTACAATAGCAACGATCCACAAGGTGACCCAGCTTGCCATACAACTGGCACTAAAACCGATTGCGAGGCTGACCTCTCCCACTATTGTTCTGCTGAGATTGATTGGATCTCATGTCACTACCAGCCCTGTCTACTGAAATAGTAGAGAACTGGACATTATTGACAGTCATGGGAATGGGCAAGCCTTGATGATACATTGTCTGTTGAGCTTCGGCATCGACTAAAATGGCAGTAACATTATCAATGGTAAATGGATCTCGGCTCACCGTGATGACGTTAACGAACGGCCTATACTCGATCGGTAGCCCATTTAAAATGGATGAAATATGTTCGGTAGTTGAAATTGGACTGCCATAGGAAGCCAATGCATCACAGATTTCTTTGACCTTGGTGATGTATGTAACCCCCTTGACCCGACCTAGTCGTTAGACCAGAACCAAGAAGATCATATTGGGTTTACTGAAGTAAACCCGAAATGACTTACTCAAATTATGATCCATATTTTTTTCTTTTATCTTATCTAGATGTATCGTTAATACATACAATGTGCATTTAAGCAGCGGTTCGATTTTCATTCGAACCAAACATCGATAAGGCACTTAATTGCAAACATAAACATTTTAGGGACCAAAATGCAAATCTGAATAATTACAGGGAATTTACAAGTTTCAGGTTACCAATATTTAATTAATTATATTTCATGCTTGAATGTCGATTTCCAACTCAAATGGAACACAATTAGACATCCAATTGTACAAAATACATAATTAAGGACTAAATTGCAAAACCGCCAAAATACAGGGACTAACACAATTTGTAAAGCAAGATACTGTAATTAGATATATTATGAGCATACTTGTGAAATCTCAGGTCAATCGGACAACATTTACTTATTTAATTAAAGCATGAACATATGATCAATATGTAAAGAATCTAAACTTGATGAATCCCATTAATCGAATTAACTACCAAACCGTTAACCAAATTACATACAAACAACCTAGACATGCTCCTAAAATTATACCATCATAAATCATAAATACCCAATTGATTACATTCCATAAACCAACTCAAATAATAATCAACAAGTAATCTAGAGGCATGTTTCCCAACAATATAAAACATTATTCAATAAGCATCAAATGGTCAAGATCCCAAATATAGGCTATATATCAACTAGAAAAATAGAAGCACATGACCAAATTTATACTTATAATACAAGCGATCCATCCAACAATTATTTAAACTTTTTAAAACATTAAATCATAACCATCAAATGTACTTGGCACTAAAACATAATCAACATCATACACATTAAACAATGCCATCATCCAAATAATATAACCCTCAACCAAATAATCAAATATTATACAAAATAATATCACAATTATTAACCCACATTTCCTTATTACAAATATTAAAAACACCATAACATACTCTTTAATATGCTTGTCTTGGGATCCTTCCTTGCCTCGAATCATAACCCTGCACTTGCTTAATTCACTGCATTGACGGAAGAAAAGAGAGCGTAAGCATATAATGCCTAGTGAGTGTGCTAAAAAGGACAAAACGTCAATGCATTTTGAAACCAAAACCTGTTAGGATAGTCAATCGGATGTGGAAGGCCAAGAGGGGGTGAATTGGCAAATAAAATTTTAGTGGAAGCAATGTGAAAATTTGGAAAATTTTGGACACAAGAATTTATAGTGGTTCAACCTTCTAACAAGGTCTACATCCACTACCTCAACTTCCTACTAAGGATTTTAACAAATTCACTAAAGAATTTCTTCCCCTTTTCTAGGCTTAGGAGGAAGTCGTTACACAATCAAAGCATTCTACCCAAAGCTTTGATAGGCTCACTCTTTTACAAGAAAATGAATGGCAAGTAATAAAATCCTCTCAAAGGTAATAAATTTGCCCCAATACAAGTTCACTGTTACCTCCTCAAAAGTATTGGTTTTCATGCCTATTTTACAGTATCTTTGATTGTCTTTGAGCATACTTAGCTGCATTTAGTTGTTAATTACATGCATTTGCATAAGGTGTTTAGAATTGGACTATGCCAGTGTGAAGGGTTGTTTATTGGCAATATTGCAGGCATGACAGAGCAGATCAGCGCAGGAAAGGAATGATGCCAAGGAGGATGCCGAGTAGCTATTGGCAGCGAATGACCAAAAATTGTTGAAGCGCCAGTTGGTAGAGAAGAGGTGTTTGATGCCCGGTCGAGTGGACGGTGAACCATTGATGACATCAGCCTTAGGATTCAAACGATGGATAAGATGATCACATTCCTTATCCTTGAGCATTCAAATTCAAGGCTTATCCTATGTCATCCATGCATGCCTATTTAAAGAACTCAAGCAAGCACTTGAGGAGGACGATTGGAGAGAGAGCTTCATTGATCACAATCGGCTGCAACAAAGAGACGTGGTTCGACCAAACTTGACCGAGAGCCTGGACCAAGATGGGCTGCATCGATATATCCTCTTCTAGCCCATTCTCTTTGTCGATTTTATTTATATTTCTTTTAAATGATGATGTTGGTTAAAACGATGAAGGTTTTTGGTTTGATATCCTCACCATGAACTAATTTAATAGTTGGTGAAGGATGTTTGAGTTGAACGCTATTTTTATGTTTTGTCTTTAATAATTAAAATTCCTCGGCATTGTTTTCCCCATCTGACATGTTCTTTAATGTTTTATAATAACTATGCCAAACAAGAGCTGGTATTGTTGGCTTATTGAACCTTAATATCTTAATAGACTTAGAGGGCAATGATCTGTTGCCAGATACTAAGGTGAGATGCTTCGAGAGCAGATGTTCAAGTAGATGAACTTACTTCGGGAATGATTCTACCTCTTAGGAGCAATGATTGGAACTTAATCAAATTGATTTATGAAAAACTACACTATAGAGATATATAAGTTTTTACATGGTTAATTTAGGGCTTTGCCATCGAAAGAGGCAATGCCAACTTGAATATGCTTGGCAAACAATGCCAAGATAAACTTTATTAAAGGTTGGCATGGCATGAATATCATGAAAACCAAGCATCACTTTCCAAAGCTCATCACTCATTTGAAAACTCTCCTTACCAACACCATTTTTATTCTTTTAAACTACTTTCTAAACCTACTTCAAATCAAATAAACTTTTCCTTGACAAGTAAAACAAGTGAAGCAATTAAACTCTTGAACAATCCTTGTGGGATCGATAACTCAGCTTACTCTTGTATTACTTGTAGACCGTGTATACTTGCATGCAAAAGACTTAGTCTTGGTACTGTTTTCATACATTTCCAATACATTTTTCTATCCTTTTGCCAAGCACTCACACAGTCGCAACAAGTTTTTGGCACCGTTGCCGGGGATTGCAACAGAGTTTGTTGTTTTTAAACTTTTACTTGCCTTCTTTTTATTTTTGTTCTTGCTTTTATTTGTTTTGACCGATGTATGACCAGAAATTACCCTCGGTGGAAGATTGGCTATACGATCTGGAAATCGAAAGAACCATGCGAACGTTAATGAAAAAAATTTGAGAGATGGCTCAAAATGGAAATGAAGGAAATGGTGTGTTAAACAATGATCCACTCAATAACAATGGAATACCACCAGCTCCTGTTGCCCCAACTATTAATGTGGAGGAAGAGAGCCCTATTAGAGAACATTTGGCACCAAACATTGACAATTTAATGCCAGGCCTAATTGGTTCCGAGGTAAATACACCCAATTTTGAACTCAAGTCGGTAATGATACAAACACTTTTGAATGTATGCCAATTTAATGGAGCACTTACTGGAGACCCAAGGTAACACTTAAAGCAATTCATGGAGATTTGCTAGCTATTTTAGTAGCCCAGAGTATCAGAGGATACCGCGAAGCTAAAATTATTCACTTTTTCCTTGAGAGATGAGCAAAAACTTGGCTCAATTCTTTGCCACCTGGCTCAGTCACATCATAGAGGGACCTATGCCAAAATTTTCTGACGCGTTTCCAGTCGTCAACACTCACTGCCAAGCTGCGGGGAGAGATCATTGCATTTAGGCAGGCTGAAGATGAAACCTTATATGATACTTGGGAAAGATTTAAAGATCTGTTGAGAAGGTGTCCTATGCATGGATTCCCGAATTGGACCAAAATACAAACCTTCTAAAACGGATTAAATGCACAAACAAGGACTGTTGTTGATACTTCGGCAACCGGTTCATTGCTTGACAAAACTACACAGAGGTTGTTGGCATCCTTGAGAAGATTTCAATTAATGATTTTGAATATCTTGTTGCCAAACTTGGGACCAGAACCAAAACTAGTGGGAAATTAAAGGTTGATGAACTAACATCCATTCATGCCGAGATTTCCAACCTTACTAGCATGGTGAGAACTTCGCAAAGGAACAACGAGTCCCAAGAAGTTAAAGCACTATATCCATTATGCACCATTTGTGGAGAGAGCCACCATGTGGATGATTGCCCTGCCAACCCTGAGTCAGTAAATTATGTTGGCAATATAAATTGCAATTTTAATTCTAACGCAAATACTTATAATGCATGATAGAGGCAGCACCCAAATTTATCTTGGGGGAATCAAGGAAGCAACCAATATAATGCTCAACAGCAGAACAATAATGCCCAGCGTCAATACAATGCCCAGAGTCAGAACAATGCCATGTCAGGGGTCAACCAGAATGTCATGCCACAAAGGGCACAAAACAATTTTATGGAGGACAAATGAACAACCAGGGGACTTTGGCAGAATACATAGAAAGGAATGATACAACTGTCCAAGGTTTGGTATCATCTATGCGGAACTTGGAAATTCAGATTGGGCAGCTTGCCAGCGCAATTAACAATAAACCCCAGGGAACTTTGCCAAGCGATACATAAGATGCCCAGCAGAAAAACAATGAACAATGAAATGCTGTAACTCTTCGGAGTGGTAAACAATATAAGGCTGAGACAACCGTTAAACAGCCAGTTTATTGCCAAAAAGAAGATAAAGAACCAGTGGATGTACCAAAAGAATCAGAAAACAAAGAAACGAACAGTAGCATTACCAGCCATCAAATTGATGCCAGTGGGCAGACTGATGCTAGTGAGCAAATCGATGCCAGACAGCAGTTTGATGCCAGCAAACCGTTGGCAAGGCCAGCAAAACCAGTATATGTGTATCCACCTCCGCCATTTCCACAAAGGTTACTGAAGCATAAGCAGGATTAGCAATTTAAGTGTTTCTTGGAAGTTTTGAAGCAATTGCAGATCAATCTTCCATTAGTGGAAGCACTCGATCATATGCCTAATTACGTTAAATTCATGAAGGATATCTTGTCGAAGAAAAGAAAACTGGGTGATTTTGAGATATAGCTCTCATCAAAGGATACAGTGCTAGGATACTCAATCGGTTGCCAACGAAATTGAAAGATCCAGGAAGTTTTACTATCCTGTGCACTATTGGCAACAGATTCATGGGCATGGCACTGTGTGACTTGGGAGCTATTATTAACTTGATGCAAATGTTGGTGTTCAAGAAGCTTGGTGTTTAATCAAGGCCCAGTACCACGACACTTCAGTTGGCGGACTGATCATTTGCACATCCTAAGGGTAAGATTGAGGATGTGTTGGTAAAGGTAGAGAAATTCATATTCCCAGCCGACTTTATTATTTTAGATTATAAAGTTGATGTAAATGTCCCAATTATATTGGGAAGACATTTTCTTGCCACTGGTAGAGCTTTGATTGATGTACATAAAGAAGAATTAACAATGCACATGAATGATCAGCAGGTTACATTTAATGTGTTTCAAGCTTTGAAATGTATAGATGAATCAGAGGAATGCCAAACAGATGATAGAATGGAGTCTATTTTTAAGGTAGACGTAACACGGCTGTGCCAAAAAGCTGAAGATGATGCTAGTGAGACCGATAGTGAAGGAGAAGCAAGCAAGGACATTGAAGAAGTAAGCTATGTCGGACAACTAGAGCCATTGAAGTTGGTTGGCAGAAATATGGTGGCACCAAAACCATCCATTAAGGAGCCACCTAAATTGGAGCTCAAACCATTGCCAGACCACCTCAAATATGCATATTTAGGTAAACACTCGACCTTGCCAGTGATTATTTCTGCTGATCTAACCAATGATTAGGAGGGAAGATTATTGGAAATTTTAAGAAAGTACAAGCAAGCGTTGGGGTGGACCTTGGCAGACATCTGAGGCATTAGCCCAACTATATGCATGCACAAGATAATCCTGGAAGAATATCATGGCAAAACGATTGAAGGCCAGAGAAGATTGAACTCGAGCATGAAGAAAGTCGTAAAAAAAGAAATATCAAGTGGCTAGATGTCGAGATAATCTATCTTATATCTAATAGCTCGTGGGTTAGCCCAATACAATGCGTGCCAAAGAAAGGTGGCATGACTGTGGTTCAAAACAGCAAGGATGAGTTAATCCCTTCTAAAAATATTATCGGATGGAGAGTGAGCATGGACTACAGGAAGCTAAACAATGCCACCAACAATGACCACTTCCCGATGCCCTTCATTGATCAAATATTGGACAGATTGACAGGTAAAGCTTTGTATTGTTTTTAGATGGTTATTTGGGATATAACCAAATTGCCATAGCTTTGGAGGACCAGGAAAAGACCACATTCACATGTCTGTATGGGATGTTCTCATTTAGAAGGATGCCATTCGGACGGTGTAATGCACCGATAACATTTCAACAATGTATAATGTCCATCTTTTCAGACATGATTGAGCATAACCTATAGGTCTTTATGGATGACTTTTCGGTCTTTGGCAAGACATTTGATGAGTGTTTACAGAGTCTAGAGCTTGTTTTGAAGAGATGCATAGAGACTAACTTGGTCTTGAACTGGGAGAAGTGCCACTTCATGGTGAAGGAAGGCATAGTTCTCAGTCATAAAGTGACCAAGAAAGGCTTGGAAGTTGACAAGGCAAAAGTGGAGGTAATCAAACAGTTGCCACCTCCTTCAAGTGTAAAAGGTATAAGAAGTTTTTTAGGGCATGTGGGTTTTTACTGCCGTTTTATTAAAGACTTTTCTAAAATTTGTAAACCCTTATGCTTGCTATTAGAACAGAATGCCACTTTTGTGTTTGATGGTGGTTGTTTGAGAGCTTTTCAGGAACTTAAGAAGAGACTAATCAATGCCCCTATAGTCATGGCACCAGACTGGAGTAAGCCATTTGAACTCATGTGCGATGTCAACGATTATGGCGTCGGAGCAGTACTGGGACAACGACATGGCAAGGTTTTTCATGCCATATACTATGCCAGTCGAACTTTGAGTGAAGCACAACTCAACTACACCATAACAGAGAGAGAATTTCTAGTTGTTGTATTTGCTTTTGACAAATTTAGATCATATTTAGGTGGTAATAAAGTTGTTGTGTATACAGATCACTCGGCATTAAAGAATATCTTGGCAAAGAAGGATGCCAAGCCTAGATTGATCCGGTGGACACTTCTACTACAGGAATTTGACCCTGAGATCTGAGACAAAAAGGGCAGTGAGAATTTAGTAGCTGATCACTTATCACGCCTAGAACATCACTATAAAAATAGGAAGACCACTGCCATAAGAGATGAATTCTCAGACGAATCGTTGCTTGCAGTCCAAGCTGTGCCATGGTATGCTGACATAGTCAACTACCTGGTCAGCAATATTCTGCCACCAGATTTGGCGTATAATGCCAGGAAACGTTTTCTATAAGAAGTCAAGCATTACTATTGGGATGAGCAAATATTGTTCAAATAGTGTGTCGATCAGGTAATACGGTGATGTGTGCCAGAGGAAAAGTAGTGTAATATCCCAAAATTTTGGTTAGTGACCAAAATGTAAATTTTAAAGTTTAGGAGTTAAAGTGTAAACTTTGGAAATGTTCAGGGACCAAAGTGTAATTTTCAAAAGTTATATATTTTAACCCCATAAATGAATATTTTACCCCCAATAGTGACTTTTTGTGTTACCCGGATTTTTTGTACGGAGTTTGTATTATGTCTATAAAATGATAAAGTTTGGAAGAATATTCGGATAATCAGATTGAATCGAATATCTAGGATATTTTGAAGGATGATAAGACAAGGTTGATTATGTCATTTTACATGTCTAAGATATTTTCTTTATGTTGGAAGAATATGAACCCTTGGATTTAAGTTGATTTTCCATGCTAAATATGAGTCGTTGAATGAAAAATGGCAAGATCATAATTTTGAAAAATCATAAGGGAAAAGTTGGTAAACTACTAATTCTAGATTAAATTTAGGTCATTGGATGAAGGATGATGATATGAGGAATATTATAGAAATATAGAATTTTCAGAATAGATCTGATAGCTCGATAAAGGTAAAATCGTAGTAGAAGTATTTTGTGAATATCGGGAAATCGGATTGAATTGAAATTTCAGAGGCTATTCCATAATCCATGGAAAATCATAAAATGATATTTATGGAATAGTGTCCAGTTGAAGAGAAACTAATTTAGTCAGATTTTAATGGAATGACAATTTTGAAGCAAACTAGTAAATAAAGAATAGGAGGGCAAATTGGTCATTTGGCAAGGATGGCAATTTTGAAATATTTGAAATTACAAGGGCTATTTTTTGAAGAAGAAATTTTAAGTTTAAATGCTGGCCCTTGATTAATGATAAAATCAATCTCAATCGTTGGATAAAAGGCACTTTTGTAATTTCCCCATTTGAATGAATTTAAAATTCATTTATATATATTACAAGTGGCATAATTGAAGAGATTTAAAATTAAAAGGCAAAGGATGAAGCCTTCTTCATCTTTCATATTTTTGAAAAATATGAGCAAAAAAGGGAGAAAATTTCCAAGCTCGATTTAAGCCCCAAAACTCGATTTTCAGGTAACCTTTCGAACTGCAAAGTTGTTCTACTCTTCAAGCTCTATCTTTTGATGCATTTAATTCATGGAATACATGCTTGATTTATGAGAATTTTACATGAGAAGGAAATTAGGGTTTATGAACAAAATTGGGGCTTTTGAGATTTTATGATCCCATGGTTGAATTTAAGTCGGAATCAAGCTTATATGATGTTGAAATCATGTTATTGAGTTAGGATTTAAACCCTACATATTTTGGTTTCTATGGAGAAGATTAGGGTTTATGGATTTAAGTCTAACTTAGGGTTTGTGATGTTGGATTAATGATTTAGTAAGCTTGATTTGTTGTTTGGAAGCAAAACCCTAAGTTAAAACTTATAGGGACCAATTCGGCAAGCTTCAAAGTTAAGGGACTAAATCTGAATTTTTTTGAATTTGGAGTATATTTATGTAATTAATGATGTTGGAGATGTGAAATTGACGTTAGAATGCTAAACCGATGTTGAATTGAATTAGGGACCATTTTGACAAATTGTCAAAATTAAGTGACCAAATAGAAAATGAATTCTTGGATGGGGATTAAATTTGATTTTTAGTTAAAATAATTGAATTAAGGAAGTAGTGTTGATTTGAGGACTAAATTGCAAAGTTAAGAAGTTTAAATCCTTACCTTTGCATTTTAGTGACTATTTTGTGCAAATTGAAGCAAGTGATGTGACTAAATTGATAAGTAGAAAAATAAGAAGAAGTTAGTATAAATTAGAAGTTTATTATGGAAAGTTATGAAGAAGATTGAATTTTGGTAGTGACTTTGAAAATTCACCATAAACACTACAAAAATGGTTAGAAGATGAATTTTATATCGTTGTAAAGATTTGTTCGTTTAGTTTCGTTTCCAACAAACGAAATCTGATTTCGAGTTCCGAGTTAAAAGATATGAATTTTTAATCGAATAAAGGTTAGAAAATTTATAGAGCATATTCTGTAAGGACAGTACTGTGATGGGAGTTTGAAGAATTTTCATAATTTTTGTAGATTTTATTAATTTATGTGGCTTATACTATTAGAACCGTTATCTAATCTAGTTTTCCAGTATAAAGGAAATTAAAATCCGGTATGTATTTTGTCTGGTATAAGCAAATCTTTGAAGGTAGCGCAAGCTGTCAGAAAATGGAATTTGAAATATTTTGTATTTTAATGTGAGTTAGCAAGCTTGGAAGAATTATTGGAAGTTCAAATTGGTCACTAAGGACCATAATGAGTTTTTGAACAGTACAACGAAGAAAGGAAAAATATTTGGAAATTTTATATTCGAATGATTATGTTAGACAGTGTGTTAAGGTATTGTTAGATTTGAATCTAACAAATATTTTATCTTATTCATGTGATTAATGAAGTCAAGGCTGAATCGAAGAAGGTTCAAAGTTCTATAAAGGAAAGAACCGAGTAGAAATTAGTGAGGCATGCTAACAAATGGCCCAGGTGAGTGCATACATGTATTTAAATGAATGTTTGTTGACATACATTTTTATAGGGAGACTTGTGATAAGTCAACCTAAAAGGTAAATATTTTTATATAGCATAATATGTTTTGCATGATACATTATTTTACTGATTTAAAGATCATGGAATATCTTTATGCTTACAAATGGTTTATAGCATGATATATATGACAAGCTATTTATATAGTTTTAAATGGCATGCATAATGTGAATTGTATAGAACATATTGGAGTATGAACTACTCTAATATGATATGTTTTACATGATATAAATTGGATATGGGTTGCTTGCCATTTTGCAGGAATTGATTTTTAAAGTTGCCCTTGATAGTATAATATTGAGTTGGACAATATAGTGGTATACCATAAGAGTCACATTGTATCAGACACTTCATTGTGTCGACAGTATACGACGTTGAAAGTTTGCAACACTTCATTGTGTTGATATGGCAACACTTTATTGTGTGATATGATCGCAACATTTCATTGTGTTGATATGTTCCCAATACTTCATTGTGTCGATAGAAAGGATAGTACTAAAATGTACACGACTCGTATATTAGTCACTTGATATTTAGCTTGGGCTATATGATTACATAGTACAATTATATGATTTCATATACAGATATTCCTGCATTACAGATTATATCATTTAATGATTATCATGCTTTTGAAAGTATCATGCATTACAAAGTATTATTTATATATGTTCTCATCTTATGCCTCACTAAGTTCATACTTAGCGTGTGTTTGATTGTACACACGTAGGTAAATCAAGTTGAGAGTGAGAAGAGCATTGCATCATATATGGGAAAGCTCAACAGGTAATCACAGTAATGACATCCTAATTAAGGTTTGATTTTTATAGTGGCATGTATACTTGTTTAACCTATTTGAGTGTGATTGGCCTTTAAAGTTCGTTCTGGTTTCATGATAATTGGTATTTCTAGAAAGATTCAAAATTAAGAGTAAACTCAGGTGATGAGTTGCATGCTAAGATAATTGATTTATGATTGGAACTCGAACAAATAATTTAAGTCAATTTTAAATAAAGTTAAGCGTGCTTGGGCTAGAGAAATTTTAGGATGGGTGACCATCGGGAAGTTTTCTGAAAATGTTAAATTACCCTGATTTTTGGATTAAAGAAGTTGTAACATTTTTGACCTGTACCCGATGTACGGATACGGGAAAGGGGTGTTACAAGCAGCACAACATTTTGTATTCATGCCACGCCGCTCCCTATAGAGGTCACTTCGCCAGAATGAAGACTGCTGCCAAGGTGCTACAGTCTGAATTCTTTTGGCCCACACTATAAAAAGTGTAACACTCTTTACGTATACTCGTAAACCGAATATACGTTAAAGATGTTACTAAATCATTAGAAAAAAAATCTTGACTTGTAAAATTTTTTTATTCAAAATTCAGTTTGTAGTTTAACCCTTTCTCATTTTTAAAATTTAAAGTTATGTCGTCTAGATGCAGCTAGTTTTGACCCTGAATTGGTTTACAAAATTATAATTAAGTTATTGAAATAAAAATATAACTCAGGGTGAAAAATATGTACACTGCCTAGACCCTTTCTTGATTATAAATTTTTTACGCGATTCGGGTTAAACTATATTTTAACAGTACCAATGTCCATTGCTACGATTAGCAAACTATATTACTAAACTTTTTCATCATAAAATCATATGTTTAAGTTGTAGAGTTATACTTGGAAACAATTCAACTTTAAAATATTTACATGCCCACTAGATATCAAATTACTATAAGGATGCACTTACTGTGACTTACTGTGGTAACTTGATTTTCCAAAGGTTCAGCTCCTCCTCCTAGCCAAATTCGGAGAACCTACGTGTGACATAAGACACACGCTAAGTACGAACTTAGTGAGGCAATTAAACTTATTTATTTACACATGAAATGATGTTATATAATACTTCATATAAAAATGCATTTCATATTTCTCTACAACAAGGCAAGTATATCACAATGTACATGGGTCATGTATTATAACTATCATATAATTCATGCTAATATTGTATAACATATTCTCTGTCATGGACGTGCTTTCATCCTAAAACATTTCCATAATAGCATAACATAATGATCATGATTATCATGTATCGCATATTCCATAAATTTCATACATCATTTTCATAATTTTCATCATATATCATACTTTCTTAATATCATGTATCATCTCATGGTCATGCTTATATCATGTAATCATTTGTATAGCATGTAAACCAAGTATCATCAACATCATGTATACCATGTATTATCATTTCATATAATTCATGTAGCATCAATCATATAATCCTTGTATCATGTATCATATAGATCATGTATCATCAATACTAGCGTATCGAAACGAATACTAGCGTATCGAAATATCGTACCAATACGGCTTGTTCCCGTATCAGTACTCGATAGCCATTTGCGTAAAAACAATTTCTAGTAGCTAAGAACTATATCGATACAGGACATGGTGTATCGATATGCTTGGGCAAATTTTGACTATTTGAGTACAAAAACACTTAGAAAATATTTGGGATTTTAGTTTTTGACTAAGAAACACTTTTAAGTTCGAATCCTTATCATTCTGTGAGTATTTTTTAGTACTTAAAAATTTATCTTATTTTACGAAATGGTCCTTGAAAATACTTGTTATATCAAAATCAAATATTTGTTTTACAAGATTGTTGTTAGAAACCCATTTTAAAGTAATTCTAACACATCATTCCAAAGCATTTAAATAAAACATGCTTAATTAAGCCAAAGCAACATTCCAACACGTTTGTAAAACATGTCATGCATACTAAACTATATGCACAAAACCTTCATTTGAAATATGCATAATAGCCATATGCAAATATAGCTTTCAAATACCACGCATATTAAACCATGTGCAAAACATGTATCATGGATCTCATGCATAATCCCATATGCAAACCTCAATTCAAGCTTTTACATGCATATTCTTCCACTAGCAAAGTTTAAAGAGCCTAACATGTATAAATCACATTATACAAAACATAATTCATCCATCATGATACATTAGTTCATATATTGGAATTAAAGCGACCCAAAAGCAAAACTTTCCATTTGTAAAAACACATCGTATACATGGATTTCACAAGTGGTTCCATAGACCACTTAAACATACATCTAACTGGAGCAAACGGTACAATAAACCCCTCAACGGTTATGATGTATAATACCCACCAGCGGGAGAAAACGATACAATCACAACCCCTCGACACACATGAGGCGACTTATTATAGTGCACTTTAAACCCTATGGCATGCCAACTATATCCGATAATATTTAATAATTGTCACTTGACAATATATTCTATACTAAACATGCTACCTTACTGTTTTTCATATGCATCATTCAAACCAATTTCCAATGCAATAAACCATGCATTAAACAAAACCGTTCTCATATGCAAAAATCGCATTGCCAAAAGGCAACAACACATTCCTTCTTGAAACAAATCACAATGCTCAAAAGCATCTGTAAACTTGATATACATTGCATATTAATTCAAAAACGATACCGATATACAAAGGCAAAAATAAAGAAAACTTACTTCCGATCTTAGCTAAGCTCGCTAGGCTTTAACTAAACCCGCAAAGCTATAATTTAAACCTTTTTATAGTACCAAAACACATTTGCACTCACCAACTTGCTTTCATCTCAATGCCAACGCCTCGACGCCTAACCAAAAATCGTCTGAATACTTGCCTTCTTCCACAAGAAAATGCAAGAATCAATATAAATTAGACCACACCAAAATAACCACTTATTAAAATACCCATGCACACTTCACATATGAATAAACATCGCCCTACAATCCTTACACGCAACTGCCTGGGACAATTCCCCACCAATTCCACGGACTGTTTTTACCATTTCCAAAACAACTCCCCCTTTTTTTACCACAATGTGTACATATGAAATGGGATGCAGTGGCTGCCACGCCACTGCTCTGTTTAAGCCCTGCCTGAGCCCCTTTATTTCCCTTTTTTTTACTCCACCGAAGCCATCAGATGGCACGCAAAACGGCAGCAATACACCCCTGCCTATGTTCGCACACACCAGTGCACTACCGTCCCTTGCTCTTGCCGAAAAATTTCCCCCTTAATTCTTTACGAACATTTAATCGAACACTCTCAATACACACTAACATATGATTCAATAATTAAATCAACTATTCTTTTAATCACCCTTCAAGAATCTAAATCTAAACTCAACCAATTCAATTAATTCTTGTATCAATTTTATAAAATTAATGTTGGATTTCATCTTACCCATAAAATTAACTATCAATCCAATTAACACATATTGATTTCATCTATTAAATCACAATCATTATTTGCCATCCAAGAACCCAAATAAATCAAATTAAATTTGTTTTAATTATCCCAAAGCATGAAAAATCATAAATTAATAATCAAAATCATGTAGAAAATCATTAAAGAACATTTTCTCACCTTAGAAAAACCAACTTGAAGATGCACTACCCTTTTGATTTTTCAACAAGAAAAATAGTGAAAATGACGTAAAAATTAAAATCCTTAATCCACAATTGTTTAGAAATAAATGGAGAAAACATTAAAGTATAAATAATTAAGAAATCAAGAAATCCTTAAGTTTTGTTTAGAAGAAAATGAGAAATATTTAGAAATATTTTTTTTATCTTTTAAAAAATTATAACCGTCAACATTTTTTTGATAAAAATAAGAGAAAAGATATATTTAATCCTTAATTTAATAATTTCAATAAAAATACTACTTTAATCCCTTTTTATAAAATTATCATTATTAATATTTTACGAACTTTACAAAATAATCACTATTTAATTTAATATTAAATCTACCCATTTAAAATTACCTAAATTCAATTTCGTCCTCCAAAAAATCTATTAAAATATTTTCAAAAATATTAATCACAATAAACTTATCAAATATCAATTTAATCAACTCAAATTAATTTTTAAAATTAATTAATTAACTAAAGTCTAACAAAAAAATTCTAACCCAATTTCAATAATTTACCCTAATTTTTTAGGCTGTTTTCCGGGGTGTTACGATATAGGTCCGTATGCTCATGTCCCCTTTTCGAACCGATCGAAGCCTAAAATGCAGGCTCCAATAGGTGAGGGCTCATGGTTGACAATAACCAGGAGGCTAGAGCACTGTCCTGCACCATGAAAGTTTCATACTCATCATTCGGGACTGGAACTCCAGCAGCCGATCTGACCGTGGCCGACGGAGCAACGATCGTGCCATTGAGTTTTTTTTCGAGATGGTGGCTCCAAACCGTTAGAAGCACTTGTTGCTTCCAAACAAGAAAGTTGCTTTCATCTAGCAACACATTAATTCTCTGGTTTATAAAGGATCGACCACCGCCAGATTCGAAACTGGAATCATCATCGTCGCCAGAGACTTGCACGATAGGGCTCGGCATAGCGATCAGAAATAAAATCTCAAAAAATCCAGAACACAAGATACAAAAGTGACAAAGGAAACACCATATCAAAAAAAGAAATCACAAGAAAACTGAAATTGCATATCGAAAACGAACAAAGAAAATATGGATCGGTAATTGGGCGAATGATATCATATTAAAGTGTTACAGAGATATCAAGAAAGTGGAGTAAAAGAGGAAACAAATTTTGAGAAAGATGATAACTGTTATCCACTAGAGCAATGAAAGGTCTCATAAAAAATTAGAAAAATAAAAGAGTTGGAATGTAGGCCTTTACTGCTCTAAAATCAGTAAGGCCAAGGGTTATAGAACCCATTATTTATATAGCCCAAGAGAAGGGCGTAACAAAATTGATATATCAACCACCAATCTGTTAACCCAATAACGGGCCCAACCAACTAACAAACTCAACAACTTGGCAGGCTCAACAGCCTAACTAATCGAACCACCCATCTGCAGATAACAATCCTCGACACCAAATCTCAAAATCCAATCACAGTACATGCCCATCTTTTAAAATTTATTATTCAGTTTTTATTTTTATATTAATTCATTGCATTTTTTCTAATTGGTTATTGTAATGGTAATTCACAGGATTATGAGGTTAAGAAGAAGAAGAAGAAGAGTGAGTGAGTGAGTGTTATGCTGATATAGACAGGTGGGCACTTTCTGTTTTCTCCTTTAAGTTTGGGTTTCTTTTATTTTCACCTGTTTTTTCCCCTCAATTAAGCTTAAGTTTTTTTCTATTTGGAATGAAGCAAATGTGGGGTTGTTTATTATACTTTTGCTTGATGTGTGATTAAATCTTAGGTAGAGTTAGTTGTGTTGACTATTGTGGTGGAATTTATTTCATCTTTTGAACATTTTTCGTCTCCTTACTTTAGAGGGACTAGCATTGTTTTGGGTGAAGAAGATGAATGGATAAGGAAATTTTGAGTTTTGATGCTGAACAAGTTGTAATTAATGTGTATACATATATATTGCTTGGTGTGTTTATTATTGTATTTTATTCTTTTTGGTGATGAATTAGTGGACTGTGGGATGGGCACTGCAAGTCTTCATCAATAGCAAAGGAGAACTGTGCTTTGAAGTGCCTCTCTCCTGCTTGTTATGAGCTTATATATGAAAGTGATCCTGTATGTAAAATCCTTCCTTGTTGTGGTGCTCTACTGCATCTGTTTCTATTATCCGATTTGACAGTTTCTTCTGTTTGGATGTTTACGTTGTAGCTCGAAGAAGGAGAGAAATACTATATCAGGGGACAAGAATTCAAGTACTGTATGTACAAGTAAGTTGCACACGTTTTATGCATTCATCATGTCTTATCTGTTTGATATTGTGTAATAATCATGCTTTTATTTGACATATCTTAAAATGTGTGGGAATTTTGACTCCTGACCATGAAATCACGATGCATCACAACTTCTCTGATATTTTACTCTTACCCCGTATTTGGACTTTATCTTTTCATGGAGCAACATTGGGGGCTAGGTCTATAACAATTATAGCTTTTTGTCGATCTTAATCTCTTGGAATTGATATGCGGTGAAGGTGTTTGAACAAGATTGATGATTGTGGATTAAGAAAATAGAATTAATGATTGTTATATATATATATATATATGTTAGGATCCACTTACTCTGTGTAACTCAGTTACTTTTAACATTTTTTTGACCATTGGATGAGGGTAATAAATGGCTAAGATTATTTCCTTTATCTTTTTTTTTTTAGGATCATTTTCTATGTTAATCTCAACTATCCATTTACCTTCATTCAACGGTTCAAAAAAATGGTAAAACTTTCAAGTTTTACACTATTCTATCTCTCTCTATATATAAAGAGGTTGAATATTGATATATACGAGGATTTTTATGATTCTAAAGGAGAATTAGAGTATTAGTAATATGATGAGAATATAATGCAAGATCTTTACTTCTTAAGCTAAAAAACAATGGAGACTGTACATGGAAGGAAACTGCATGATCAAGGTATGCAGTGAGGTGAAAATAAACCCTGAAACATAGTAGTTCTTGACTATGTTTTCTTTAAGGTAGTATGGGTAGAACTTGTACAAATTGTTGGTTAGTGTCTTTGCTGTTCAATACTTTAGGCTATGATGAAAAGTCATTTTTGGGAACGTCTGTCAATTGCATCAAAGGTGCCTAACTTTTACTCTTGAGTTTTCCGCGTGTGTTCTGTTGATTTTGGGTTTTTTTGACGACCTTCGGGAATTCTTGTCTAGTTAGAAAGGAGTGTAAACAAGTTACATATTAATTTGCTTTCCTCATAGCTTATAAATGATTAATGATTAAAAGGCTTATTATCCATCCGGAGAATTCCAATTTTTCATTGCAGACTATATTCTTGTTGATGATACCTGAGGAACTTGTAAGTCGTCAGCCTGAACCGGTGGCTAGTTGTTGCTTGTTTTGCTTCTTATTTTCTTATTGTTGGTATCAAATACTATGATGAAAGACAAAACCGGGCTATTTACAGGTTAAGTTCTTCCCTGTGCCGCTGCTACATATTGGGTTTTAATTACATTGATTTCGAAGTGGTGCCGTCGTTGAGGGACTTCTCTTATCTGTTTGTTAACCTTTTTTTATCTGTACTTGGCATTCACATCCATATAGTTGTTTGAATGTGACATTGCAATGATCCTCCAAAAACATGTAAATAAACTCTTTTTTAAAAATGGAATGTGTCTAATCTTCGAGCAATCCTCGTGTTTTTGATCGTTTAGATATCAATCCACTTATGGATGCTCTCATTTTTCTCAATTTACTTTATGAAAAGTGCACACTGTTGGCTTTCAATTTTCATATTTTTTTAGTTTTATCATTAACAGGCTGGAGGGTCCCCAAGCCGAGTAATGTATTGGAACAACTTGTTGAATTGATAATTATTTATGCATCACTTTGCAGGTTATCGATAGGAGAGAGCCTTGAGTGTGTAAGAGGTTCCTTTGATTATTATCCCATGTAAGCTGGCAGCACCGACTATGTATCATTCTATATGAACAACTGTGTCTTTACATTCTTACACAGACAACAGTAACCAATGTTTAAGAAATCAACATCTTCTGTTATTATTTCAACTAGCCAGTTGTATTAGAAAATTAATAAACATGTGTTTTTCTTTTACTAAAGAGTATGATACCTAATCTTTGATGGCAAAAACATTTCATTCTCTTTCCACGCTCTTGTTTTAGTGCAGGCACTTAGGTGTTGTCTTTTTCACTGTTGGGTGTGGGTGGATTTGTCTGGTTGCCATATTCATTAACTCAAACACTGAGTTGTTGTATTCAAGCGTTTCTGCAGGGTGCTGCCACAGCTGGGTCCATCTCCACTGTATATCAGCGCATGATTTAATACAGCTTTTGTTCCAACTTCCAACAAATAAAAAAAAAAAAAATTGGTTAAGCTCTGGATAATAAATAAAAGGGTAAACTACAATAAATGATCTCCCGACTATGACTCAATTCTTTATTGAATCCTCTGATTATGAGAAGTTATAAATAGGTCTCCTACTATGACTCAATTCTTTATTGAATCCTCTGATTATGAGAAGTTATAAATAGGTCTCCTACTAATCGGGATTAACAAATTTGTCCAATTCTATTAAAAAATAAATGGTTGATGATGTAGCAGTTAATAAAATATGTATAATAACATATTTAACCCTCAACTTTTGCATTTTATTTAAATTTTGTCCTAAATTAAAATTTCATCTCTTAATATTTAATATTACAACAATTTAGTCTTTTGAATCCTAAACTTTATCTTCTTCCCTTCTAAAAAAACAAGCCTCCATTGATGTTAACGATAGCCATATGCAACCCCATTTGTATGAGCTGTGGAAAACCGTTGGAGAATCAAAACCCCATTAATGTTTATGGTAGCCATCCATGATGAGCTACACACAGCAGTAGATGCATACCTTTTGTTTTTAGAAGGGAAGAAGATAAAGTTTAAGATTTAAGGAACTAAAATGTTGTAATATTTAAATTTTGAGAGCTAAAATTTTAAAATTAGGACCAAATTAAAATAAAATGTAAAGGTTAAGGGTTAATTTGTTGTTATATAGATTTTATTAACTATAGCGCTATCAACCGTTTATTTTATAACAGAATTAGATCGAGTTATTAGTCGCGATTAGTTAGGAGACCTATTTGTAACTTCTCATAGTCAGGGGACTCAACAAGGAATTGGGTCATTGTTGGGGACCATTTAATTTAGTTAACCCTAAATAAAAACAATTCTAATAAACTTCGACATGTTCCATTTTGGTCCCTAAGCAAAGTAGATTAATTTTTAGCTTATAAGTTATAAGCTCCATTACAAAGCTCTTATCATCCCATGCTTTGAGTCTTTGTCAATTGTCATTAGGCCGAAAACTTTGGGTAAAGACAGGTCCTTTCATTGGTTTTACTTATCCCGGCAACAATAATTAATGTTAATAAAGTAAAAATACCTAATTTTTGACAGGTGTTTACATTGCTTACAGAACAATTAATAAACATTATCCCACTTAGTGGTTTGTAATCACTCAATTTGGAGAAATTATATTATAAATCATTCCCGCTACAATAAACTAATAAAAATTATCAATCTCATTATTTTTTATGTCATATTTTTATTAAATGAATCTTCATTTGGTAAAAAAATTAAAATTAATTTACATTAAATATGAGTAAAGATTTATTTGATAAAAATATGACATGAAAAAAATAATAAGATAGATAAATTTTATTAGTTAGTCCTATAGATGACGTGGCAAAAAATAACACATGATATAATTTCTCCTCAATTTACTTTTAACATTATCATTTATAATAAATCACGATTAGAATAAAATGCACGTGATAATTACAAAAAAAAAAACTTGTATAATTTGTTTCTTCAGCATCTTTTTAAAAGAGAAGGTTCAAAATTCAAAAGACTCCATTTTTCTCCATCCTTCTAGTTTCTTCTACTTAATGCTCTCAATCGTTACCTTTCTACCTTTTATAACAACTTTAAAGAAATATTAAAAGCTTCTGTCAAATTTCTTTATTTTTTATCATTCTATTCAAATAAAATCGTTAAGTATATGGTTTTAAATCTAAATAAATTTACATATATTTATAGATTAAATTATTCGAAATCAAAGAATTTTTTTACCCTTTTCTATGCCCAACACAAAAAAAATTAAATTTTAAGGCTTGAACTCCAACCCTAAATCTTAAAACCAACCCTAAAAATTAAATCCAACATCCTACACTCTAAACCATGAAACTCTAACACTAAATCTTAAACTCTATTTTTAATGTCGAGACATATATAGAGACAAAAATAAAAGATTTCTATTCGAAACACACCATTATTACCACTTTTTAAATTGGCAAGATAGTATATGTTCATATATAATTTTAACTATTTGATTATGCACGTACACATTACAGACAAAATAATTGAATTTGAGTCTCCTAAAATGAGCATCATTCGCTTATTCACTGAAATCACTTATTGGTTGCTACTAAATCTCTATTAATTCTCTATGGTTAAGAATTTCAGCATATATATTTATATATCTTGTTGTGTCATAGTATTTATATTCATATAAATTTTATTATATTAATAATTTGCATTATATAAATTAGTGCTCTATTGACTAAATAATTTGTAGGTCATCATGTCTCGACGTTGATATTAGTATCGAATGTAAATTTTGTAGAAAACCATTTTGCTCCTTTTAAATAGTATGTAATCATTTAGTTGGTTGATGATGTTTTTAAAAATTTACTAATGTGAATGTGTTATAATTTGATTTATTGATAGTGCATTAAAATATATTTTATATTTATACATATATAATTTTATGTATTATTAGTGAATTATCATAAAATTTTAAAATTAATTTTTAAATATTTATTTTTAATAATGATTCATCATTTAATTAATGGATGATGCAAAAAATTAACACTCAACCAATTTATTAGGAGTATAAGAAGCTTTTATGTTTGGTGCAGATTTACGCATTCTCTCCAGCATTCGTTTCACTTTTTCAATCTCTCCTGTATTTGTTGGTCTTAGTGGGAAGATAATATTGAAGCCATTTCTCTACGATGAACTCTTCCTCGCTTCCATATTGTTAGCTAGCTTCCTCACAGAGCATTGATGGAGTCCCAAAACCAAATCAAACAGAAACCCAATTCCGATCAAGTAGTCCTCTTCATGGACGAACCAAACTTGAAACCCAAAGAATCATCTCCTCAAGTAGACACTACCAACAATACCGATTCAGTCTCACAACAACAATCCCCTGCAAAGAACAAAACTCTTCGCCGTCTCAACTTCTCCAAACCCAAAGCTCGTTTTGCGGAAACTACATACCCTCTAACTCCCAAAACCATCCCGGAATCAGATCAAAACCAGCCCTTATACCCACAAGATGATGAGACCTCATCCACCGACTCCGATGACGAGTGGTACGAAGACCACGACGAAGATGACGATGAAGGAGTTAGCAAGGAAGCCAGGTATAAAAGAAGAAGGAGAAGAAGAAAGATCAACAAAAGAGCCTTGATTGAGTTCATTCTCTTTGTCATTATCATGACTTGTTTAGTCTCTTCTTTAACTGTAAAATCTTTGGAACACAGACTTATTTGGGGTATAGAGATATGGAAATGGTGTCTTATGATTCTGGTTTTGTTTTGTGGACGCTTGGTTTCGGCCTGGGTTGTTGGGTTCATGGTGTTCCTCATAGAACGAAACTTCATGCTTCGTGAGAAGGTTTTATACTTCGTTTACGGATTGAGGAAAAGCTTTCAGAATTGTGCTTGGTTAGGGTTAGTTCTTCTCTGTTGGATGATCATGTTCCCCGATAGTCACAAGCAGAACATCGCCGTTAAAAAGACGTTTCTCGCCTTGATCGCCGTTCTCACCGGCGCCACCATTTGGTTGCTGAAAATCGTTTTCGTCAAGGTTTTGGCTTCGTCGTTCCACGTCGCGACCTTCTTTGATCGGATGAAAGAGTGCGTTTTCCATCACTATATCCTGGATGCGCTCTCGGGGCCTCCTTTAGACGAGGCCGAGAGGGAACTGCCTCGTAAGCGGGGGCTACGGCATGCTAAAACCATGCCTGCGAGGCTGAGGGAAGGCGGTGGCGGAGCCGTGGCGAGGACGTTGTCGAAGAAAGGGTCGAGAAGGATCGACATGGAGAAGCTGAAGAAACTTAGCTTGGAAGGGAGAGCGAATGCGTGGAGCGTGAAGAGGCTGGTGAACTACGTAAAGTCGTCGGGATTGTCGACGATATCGAGGACGGTCGACGATTTTGGGGAGGGGGAATCGGGGATTAACAGTGAGTGGGAGGCTCGGACATGTGCTCAGAGGATCTTCAAGAATGTTGCCAAGCCCGGTGCCAAGTAAGTTTTTCTTCATCTTTCGACTCTTTTTTGGAATGTTATTTTGCTTATTTCCTCGTAATCATAGGACTAATTAATACATATGACACGATTAAAGTTAATGATTTATATTTGAGGCATTAAATCCAATTAACAATTTAGATTATTTTATTTTTTAAAAATAAAGTTCTTACAATCATCAGGCTTAAATAAGATGATAAGTGTTTTTTCTATAAAATTCGTGGCTAATGCTTACATGGAACGTTAACGTTTAATCATTGGTCTTCTTTCAGTAAATATTAGAAAACAAAAAAAATTACATATATTATGTTTTTATATAATAAGGAGTAAATTTGTTAGAGCATAGGGTGTTGATAACATGAAGTATTATAAAACTTTAAATATTCTTTAATTCTTCAAGAGCATCTACAATATCATATGCACCAACACAAAATCTAATTTCTTTTATGATCATCACTATTTGATTTATTGATTGATAAATTCATATTAAATGCTGTAAAAATCTATTATAAAAATGTTTTTTAATTACAACATTAAAATATAAACCTTTAATTTGTACCACTAAATTCTGAAATTGTAATTTGCAATTCCCCATTTCACAGGGTGTAAGGTTGGTAATAGGTGGTCCATAACAAAGCATATTCATCCAACGTGATGTGTTTGCAAAGCCGTCCCTGCTGGGTTTGAAACATGTTAGAAATGCATTTGGAGTCATCATCAAGACCTAGAACAAGTAATGCCTATGACCATACCCAACCAACCCCACTTTCCCACTCCCTACTGTTGGAAATAAAACAACACCACTCCCAAACATTCTTCCATTTTTTATTTGAATCACTCCCTTCTGTCTTAATCAACCTTTCTCTTTTTCTTTTTGAAATATGCAATAAACATAGACTTTAGTGACTGGCCAGTTATCAATTCAATCCGGCGCATACAAAGTGCGGATTATATATATTAAAATTATAGTGGAAATTGTACAGTGCTCATCATTTGTGATCACCATTAGTTTTTTCCAGACACTGCACCACAAAATTTCTCCACTACAGCTTTTTACACAGTTTTATGTATTTATGTCTTGTTTTATTACATTATAATTATATTTTGTTATAAATATACTTTATCATGTCATAATCGTTTTTAAAATAATATATATTTACAAACAATGTAAATGTTGATGGATATTGGAGCAATGACACTGGGATAGAATATTATGTGAATTGTGGAACCCCAAAAAATGGTCCTGAGGCTGAAATCACCCTTGTTTAGGTACTGCACGGATGTATATTTTATGTGATAATCGACCATTCACAGCATGCCTATGTTTTGTTGCTTATCTTTATGATTTAAGGACCCTATAGCCATAGGCCACCACTTGCATAACTTGTCTCTTTCAATGAAGAAAGATCTCACAAGTTGACATATACTTGATTTCTTTTTTCATATTGATGAAGATGTTTACGTTGCTTAGGGATAGGTGGGATGCAGGAAAGGTTTAAAGGTTTACTGGACATATACAATTTATTAAAATGAGATTCTTTAATTTATAATTACAAAAATGTATAGAATTTTTAAAAGATATTTTTATTTTAGTAAAAAAAATATAATGTGATACCCTCTTTAAAGCCATTTTTTACTTTTTTTTCTTGTAATTTATTAAATTAAAATCTTTTATTTCTCCTATAAACATTTAATTCAACCCATTTGGGACCCTCTTTTTTGGGAGTCCTGTGCGGTCGCTCATTTTGCACATGTCTAAAATCCTCACTGGTGGGATGGGTCGGGTTTAAATATATATATATATATATATTTAATTTTTTAAAGTATTTACTGTAACAAGCTGAATGATTAATCTTCCGTGTTATGTTGACTAATATAGGATTAAAACAATGTAAACTTTAATTGATTGGTAAAATAATTATCTGCTGTAACTTAAATTTTCATTTTGATTCTCCTTGAAATAATATACAGGTATATAGAAGAGGATGACCTATTGAAGTTCTTGAGTAATGAAGAAGTTCATACCATATTTCCTCTGTTTGAAGGAGCCCTTGAGACTGGAAAGATCTCCAAATCTTCCTTCAGAAATTGGGTGGTAAGCTTCAATTCTCTTCCATTTTACATGCTCTCAATCTAAATAACACCTTGATATTAACGGTAGGAATTGAATACTGTTGATGTTTTGAAGGTACATGCATATGTTGAGCGCAAAGCCTTGGCTCATTCCTTAAACGACACCAAAACAGCAGTCCAACAGCTGCACAGATTAGCAAGTGCAGTCGTTATTGTGATCATAATAGTAGTGTCCCTCCTCGTGATGGGTGTCGCCACGATCAAGGTTGTTTTCGTCGTCACATCTCAGCTGCTTATCGTCGGATTCATGTTCCAAAACACCTGCAAAACCATCTTCGAATCCATCATTTTCGTTTTCGTCATGCACCCTTTCGACGTCGGTGATCGTTGTGTCATCGATGGAGTTCAGGTAAGGACTATAGACCATAGTTAATGTGATTCCTTCACGAACAAGGCAGAGATATCGATCGATTAATATATATATATATATATATATATATATATATTACTGCAGATGATTGTGGAAGAAATGAACATACTGACAACAGTGTTCTTGAGATACGACATGGAGAAGATATATTATCCGAATTCTGTTCTTATTACAAAGCCTATTAGCAACTTCAGAAGAAGCCCCGACATGGGAGACACTGTTGATTTCACCATCGACGTCTCTACTCCTGTTGAAGACATCAATGCTCTCAAGAAAGCTATACAATTGTAACTACTCCACTTCAAACAATACATTTTGATTTAAAACAAAATCAATTAAAGATGAACCGATCACTTGAATATTAATGCAGGTATATTGAGAGCAAGCCAAAATATTGGAGTCCAAAACACACATTGATATTCAAGGAGATTGAGAACATGGATAAGATGAAGCTGGTCCTTTGTGTTCAGCACACGATGAACCACCAAAACTACGGCGAGAAGAGCGGTCGGCGATCGGAGCTGGTGTTTGAATTGAAAAAGATCTTTGAGGGTCTTGGTATTAAGTACCATCTTCTGCCTCAGGAGGTTCATCTGATCAACAACAACAACCAGGTTAACAACATTATGCCTAATGGCAATGCTAGAATGCCCATGTAATCAATATCTATATATCTATATATCTATATATATTCCCTCAGGTATCCATTTTGTCAAGACTTCTTTGAAAGCAAAAAACCATTTCTCTACACCTTGTAATGGCTTGAAAATGTTTGCTTGTTGCATCCTTTTCTCTCTTTTTTTTTCTTTGTAGATTACTTTTTAAGTAGACATTTATATGGACTGTATGGAATTCTAAAATATTTTTTTTAATTTGGCTTAATTACAAAATAAGTTCCCAAACTATGTCTCTTTTTTACAATAGGTGTCTAAGGTATTTTTTGGTTGAAATAGGTGCCTAAAGTTTTATTTTTTTGGCTTAAATAGGTGCCTAAAGTATTTTGTGTAAAGTTCATAAATGGCCACTAAACTTCACTAAATTATTCAATTTGGTAATCAAACTTTCAATTGCTTCAATGTTACCCTTAAACTTTAAGTTTTACTCTAATTTGGTCACTGAATGGTTAGCGGACCTTAAAAAGGTGACATCGCAGTTAATAAAACTTGTATAATAACACATTTAGCCCTCTACGTTTGCACATTCAAACAATTTAATCCTAATGCAAAAAAATAATAAATTTGACCCTCATTATTTACATATTAATTCAATTTGGCTCTATTGTTAATTAAAAATAATTTAACCTAAACCTTTAGACTCAAAACCCTAAACTCTAATCTTAAAACTCAAAACCCAAAACACGCAATACGAAACCTTAAACTCAAACTCAAACCCAAAACCCAAAACATTGATCTAAAACATCGAGTGGAATGAATGTCGAGTGAGTTGATCTCAACAATGAAAAGCGTCTTCGCGGCGGTCGGTGATTACATCTACTTCAAGTCCCAAGTCCCTCTTCACAAGATCCCCGAATTTTTTTATCCATATATAGTTATCTTTCTGATTTTTGTTGATTTTATAAGGTTTTGATCATGGGTTTTGTGATTCAACTCTGTTGTGATAGTGGGTTTGTTTTTGTTTTAGCTATGGTCTATTATTGGGTGGGTTTTTGTGAGAATTCTGATTGCAGAAGGGCATGTCGTTGCTCTGGGGTTAAATTTGCTTAATTCAATGATTTACTTTAGCATTTCATGATGGTGTGAATTTGTTTTGTTATAATTATCAGGACGACAGTGACGAACAAACAAACAATCGCAAAGAAACATAACACCAAAAATTTATATGAAAAATCCAAAAGGAAAAACCACTTGCAGAGGAGAAAGAAACTTTCACTATGTAAAAGGAGATTATAACTTGATAAATAAACCCTTAATCCCTTGTATCTATTTATAGGGATAAGAGACTTATTTCCAAAGGAAACCTGCATAGAAAGAAATTCTAATCAAACTGAGTTTCCAACTCTTCATCACATATCCAAGAGAGAAGTATAATCCTACAAGAATTTGAACAATCAAAACTAAAATTTGAGTCACAACTCTAACATGTTTCTCTATTTTAGCAAAATAGCTATCCTTATGAGCTTAAAATATTATTCAATCGGAAAAATTTTGTATCAGAATCGAATCTAATAACTGAAGGATTAGTTTGCACTTATTCTTATTATTGAATTCTTATATGTTGGCGTTTGCTAGTTGAATTTGTTATACCACTGATGTTTCTACGTTTGAAAGTTTATTAACCAGTTGGTTGTCGTCTGATTTTTCTCCGTGCTGGAGTTTCGTTATTTCTGAACTTCTATGCTTATGATTGTGAACTCCTTATCTTCAAATTCGTGGTTTGTAGAATCAGTTGTTACTTGAATTGTTATTCGTAAAATATTGTTCTTCATGAAGGTACATTTTAATTTCTAATAAGTTTTAGATCAATGTTTTGGATTTAAAGGTTTAGGGTTTTAGATTGTGCAATTAAGACTAAATTGTTTGAATGTGCAAACGTGGAGGACTAAATATGTTATTATGCAAAATATTTTAATTGCCATGTCACCCTTTTAACGGTTATTAACATGCCAGTGACCAAATTCGAGCAAAACTAAAAATTTAATGGTAACATTGAAGCAATTAGAAGTTTGATTACCAAAATGAATAATTGATCAAAGTTTAGTGACCATTTGTGAACTTTACCCAAGTATTTTTTTGCTGAAATAGGTGCCTAAAGTTTTATTTTTGGCTTGTTTTAAAGTCAACTTTGACACATACTTTGGCACATATTCTAGCCAAAAAATACTTCAAACACCCATTTCAGTCAAAAATGAAACTTTAAGCACATATTTCAACCAAAAAATACTTTAGGCAACTATTACAAAAAAGAGACAATAGTTTGGGCACTTATTTTATAGTTACGTTTTTTAATTTTCTTAGCAATTTGGGGTTGGACTCAATTGAGAAAAGATTTAAAAAAATGGTAATGTTTTTTGTTCTTTCATGCCTCTTACCCCAATACCACTAGGGATAGGCACGGGTCAGGTCGGGTTTTTGGCCCACCCGAACTCAATCCGAAAACAATTACTTTAAATCTGAATTCAACCCAGAAATAAATACTCTAAACCTGACCCAATCTATAGAAAAAAAATCAATTTTAGGGATCTAATTGTAAAAAAATAATTTTATGGGAGTTAATTGTAAAAAAATAATATTATTAAGGACTAAAATGTAAATAAAAATTTAATTTTAAGCACCTAATTATAAAAAAATATATAAAGAGGAAGTATTATTAAAAATGTCACTAAAAATTTAGGAGAAATTATACTATTAGTTCGGGCCAGGTCGGATTTTTTTCATCCTAAACCCAAATCCGACCTGACTTCACCCTCAATAAAAATCTGACCCGACCCGAACTTAATTTTTTTATTAAAAAATTCGACTAGATCGGGTCAGGTAAAATGCCCATCCCTAAATACCACCATGATATAACGGTTTGCAACAAGTCTCCCATTTAGCCAAGCCTCGTCTCTTAGGCTTTGCTTGATAGAGAGGAAAGAAAATGGGAATGATGAGAAATGGAAGTGATGAAAAAATGGAAGGATGAAAAATATATTTTTTTATCGGTGTGCTTGGTTGAGAGAACGAAAAATTAGAAGGAAAATAATTTTTTTTCTCTCTATTGCTTGGTATAATGGAAAAGTGAGAGGAAAGAAAATTAAGCTTTGAAAACTATAATTTATTTTTTATTTTTATGATTTAGTCTAATATTTTCAATATGATTATTTTTATTCAATTTAGTCCCTAAATTTTTTATTTAATCTAAAATTGACCCCTATTTGTTTCTAGGCATAAAGTCAAAAAATGCCCCCGACATTTGACTGAATAGTCACTTTGGCCCTATTCTTTTTTTGAGCAATTCAACTCTCAACGTTTCATTTTGGGTCAAAATAGACCCTCAACGGATGGAAAATGTTCGAAAACTGACGGTAAAACAATTTGAAATGACTTGACAGAATGATAAGTCGGTAGAAAAAATTATTTTATATTTTATATAATTTTATAAAATTATTTTTTGACTGATGTAATATTTTTTTTCAAGTCAACACATTTGTCTATATGATACTGCCATGTCAGTGTCCACTGCCATATGTGTTTGTCTCATCATTTCAAGCCATTTACCTCAATTAACTGACAGTTCATTCACAGAGGGGCCATTTTGACCCAAAATGAAACGTTGGGGATTGAATTGCTCCAAAAAAAGAGTATGGGCCAAAGTGACTATTCAACCAAATGTTTGGGGCATTTTTTGGCTTTATGCCTTGTTTCTAATTTTTATAATTTATTATAATATTTTCATATAGTTTTATTTTTGTTCAATTGAATCCCTAAAATTTTACTTTAATTCAAAATTGGCCCATATGTATTTCTATTTTGTATAATTGAGTCCAATATTTTTAATATAGTTTTATTTTTGTCCAGTTTAGTCCATAAAATTTTTATTTAATTCGGAATTAATCTCTATTTATTTCTAATTTTTATAATTTATTCTAATGTTTTTATAATTTATTCATGAGAGTTTAAATGTCAATGTAACACCTAATACCTGATCCAAACGAATCTAGCTCGGATATCGAATGCTACAAATGGCCCATTTGTGGCCCAATTTTAAAAAAAAAACAAGCATATTTGACTATATGAAAGTAAACAACCAACATGAAAGAAAGAGAAAACACATAACTAAAGTCACCCGAGAAAATAAACCTTTAAAAACTTTAGAAAAATAAACGATTTAACAAAAAGACATTTTGGTAATTTTATAAAATTTTAAATCCAAAAACATTCAAAACTTAAATACAAGTTTAATGTAAGTAGAAAGATCTTATACCTCTGTTTTGCTAAATAAATAAGGTCAAATCAAAGTAAATTTAACCAAATCGAGGTATAGGGACTAAATGTAAATAATTTATAAGTTGGATTTTAAGTTAAAAACTCAGTTTTAGGTCCATTTTAGACTCATTAATTCCAATTAGACTTAATGGTAAATTCGTGTTGAAATCAGATTTGAAATAGAGTGTTAATTACAAAAATAAGTAGTTTATGGGCCTTTTTAAAAACATTCATAAAATCTGGGGATTAGTTTTTCAAAAAGTAAAATGAAATCTTAATTTATGAAACCAATATCATAATTGACACATAGACCGAGTTTAATGTTAATCTGAGCTAAAATGAGTCCTTAATTGCAATTATGAAATTAGTGACTGAAACATAAAGTTTACAATTATAAGATATCTGACTAAATTATAAAATAGAAATAAATAGAGGTCAATTCCAAATTAAATAAAATTTGAGGGATTAAATTGAATAAAAATAAAACCACAATAAAATTATTAGATAAAATTATAAAAATTAGAAACAAATAGGGGTTAGTTTTAGATTAAATACTTTTTAGGGACTATTGTGAACAAAAGTATTATTATATTAAAAAACTGAATTTAATAATAATTTTTTGAAACAAATCAGGTTCAATTTTAAATTAAATAAAATTTTTAAGGACTAAATTGAACAAAAATAAAATTATAATAAAAATATAATTTAATAATTTTATTATTAAAGCTTTCACTTTTTTTTTTCCTAATTTTCACCCAATTTTGAAGAGAAAATTATTTGTATAGGAGCAAGAAAAATTACCTCCCTTCATGCTTTTTTTCTTTTCAATTTTCTACTATATCAAGCAACCCCTAGATTCATTTTCTTTCCAATTTTCTCTTCCCTCATTCTTTCCTTCCACTTTTCCGCCCAATCAAATAAAGCTTTTACTGTCATGCACGGTGCCCCAGATGAAATAATTAGGAAAGTAGGGCGGGTATTTGATCAAGTCATGTCAAAAATAAAATTACAAGTTAGTTGAATATACGAGTGATATTTTATCTTCGAAGTTTATTTTTTTAAGTCAAGTTGAGTTTATAAAATCTAAGTCAAGTAAAATTATTCGTATTTCTATACAAATTTACACAATTATTTTACTATTTTGAATGCCACATCTCACTCTAAAATCATCAACACCATAAATAAGTTTCCACTGAAAGTGCATCAAATAATTACCTATAAATAAAAATTACTTAATAAATATTTTTTTGAATAATGCCTACAACTTAGAGAGGGGAAATGTGAAATGCTCTTGGGTATTGAATTCACGACCTAGAGAGGCAAGGAGATGACAAAAAGGAGGTTTAACCGCTTGCTCTAACATTTGTTGACAATAAATAAAATTTTTAATGGTACTAGTAATTGTACTAAAGAATAATATTAATAATAGTCTTAAGTTTTTTTTATTGAAATAATAGTCTCAAGCTGAAAATAATAAAGAGACAATAATCATAATTTGACCTATAAATTACAATATTGATTGATTGGTAGACTAAATTGATTGAAAGAAATAATTTACATTGAGTTACGGTTGAGGGATTAAATTGAATAAAATAAAAGAATTTAAATAATATACAATGATTGCATAACATGAATTTTAAATCTGATTAAAATAAACTTAAAATAAAAGATAAATGAAAAATAAAAGAATTCACACATAAAATACATATTATAAAATGCAATTCTGCATCCCAGCCGTATTTCATTTCAAATTCACACAATTGTTTTTTAAAAAAGTTATTGTTATTAAATAATATTTATTTTAAAACAGAATTAATAAAAATTCATTTTTAAAGCTTTGTAAATATAAATCAAATCTATTAAACACAGAGGCGGATAAAAATGGTGTCAGATCCTTGCCCCAAAATTTTGAAATTGTATTATTTAATCTTTGATATTTTTAAAAATTTTAATTTGGCCCTTCAAAAATTTAAAATATTATTATCATGTTTTAAATTTTTTTTGAATATTTTTAATTAAAGACCTTTCTTAAAATTTTTAAAATTTCTCCTATAGTATTATTATTTTTGAAAATTTTAGTTAGACCCCATTTTTAAAAAAAAATAAATCCTTCAAAATATTTAAAAATTTTAATTTAAATGTTCAAATATTTTAAAAAAATTTAAATAATCCCCCCTCAAAATCCTATCTCAAGATCCGCCACTGATTAAACCGAACAATTAACTATAGACACGGCTTATAGTCTAAATTAAGAATGGAATATAAAATATTACACATTTCTTAAATTTTGTAAAGCATTATCCTAATTATAAAACATGTAAATACTATAATAACTATATTGAAATATAATATACAAAAGTATACTTCACAAAACACTAATTGTGCTGAAAATCATATAGCTTAACCCTAAACATCATACTGTTTTAAATTTAAAATCTCATTTAATCATCTTAAATTGGATTAAGCTGGATTTGAGCCTAAAGTTTTTTGTTCAGGGTTACCCATCCACGGGTCGGACTTAAGATTTTAATGTCATTATATTTGTATCCGAGATTCACTTTAATGGTTCTTATTCCTATCGACTCAAACAAACCCATGGCCATGGCGTCAGCTTCATCCTCCACTGCTCTTACGGACCCCAAGCTCGAATTAATCAAGCAGGTTTTTTTTTTCTTTTTTTTCTTCTCTTTCCTTTTTCTATCATTCATGCTTTTATATTCATGGATTTTTTTTCTTCTTTTGGGTGTTAGATAAGAACCCATGAAGTTGCCATTGCAGAGCTTGGCAGTCTATCTTCTTCGAGGGTACTTTCTAATGAAATTCAACAATGACCCAATTTTTGTTTTTAAGCTCTTTTTTTTCTCTGAACTTTGTTCTTGGTTCTTATATCAATCTGTAATTTCAAATTGTTAGAATGTTTGATTGCAATTAAGAATTCTCATGCTTTTACTTTATATTCTGAACTTAGCTAGATTAATTGAAGTTGGCTAAGCTGACTTTCTCATTTTAGCTTGTTGGTGGATAACTTAGTGAGTTTTGCTATTTATGTTTGTATCAGTTGTAAGATTGTGTTGATATAGGTAGCTAAGCTGATTTAGTTGTGTTTTTCTAAGTATTTATGTTATTTAGGGTTTTCCTTAGAGGTAGGGACTTGGTGGACTTATGTGCTATTTGTTGTGTTCTTGATTTTGCCCGTGTTTTATTATGATGCTATTGGTAACCATGAATAATTCTTTCTGAATGTGATCGTGATGAATGATGCTTGCATATAGATTCATATAGAATTTACTAAGCATCTCTAACTTTGAATGAAAACTGATTGCTACTTTGTCTACCATCTAGCATTACCTTTTATCGAACGCCCACTGCAGAATGGGATAGGCACACTCTTTTGTTAGGCAGTATTCGGATGGGAATTTTTTTTGCCCCCAATGAACTTTGCCCCACCAGCTTTCATCTTTTTCTTTTCCTTTTGCCTTATTCCTTGATTTCAAGCTTTTGAGTCAAAGCAACCCTCATCAATTTCAAACAAAAAACATTTTTTCATTTTCAAGAGAGATGATATTTGAAAGCATTTATTTCTCAATTCTCAAAACATGACAAGCTCACGAAAACATTTTTCAAAATCAAATGTGCCCTTCATGCTGGGCTCACAACTGAAACACTTCATAAAATATGAGTTCATTGAATCTCAAGTAAATCAATGATTCTTTTAATCTTTCAAAATTATAGTTCTTTGACATATTCAAGATTATTGGTGATTTTAAAGTGTGAGACGACTTGGGGAATGAGTGTGTTTTTAGAGATTGACTCTTTCTGAATGAGACATGATTTTTCAAATGTTCACTGGTTTTTTCAGAAATGATCAAGTGATCTCGACAACTTAGTTTGCGACACTTGGAATTGTCAGCAAACCTCAAATTCTTGCGAATGCTTTCAGGGTGAGTGAAACTTCATTAAACATTTGGGGGATCACTTCTCATGTGTCAGCCATGCAAAATTGATTTTCATATTCGAGTCGCCTTTTCAGATTTTCAGCTCGAATCGACTATTGGCCCCAAGACGCCCTTTGTGGGTTTTCATCTTGAACCCTCATTTTCTTTCTTTCATCTTTTTTATTATCCTATCATGCATGAGAGATTTAGAAATCTTCTATAAATAAAAGAATTAACACCAAGAGGTGATACAGATTCTAAAGATAAACTCTTTAACTCAAATATTCATGTATGATCAAAGATGAACTTTATAGGCACGTAACATAGGCTATGGTTCAGGGTTATGAAAGAAAAGATATATAGGCTCAAACGAGTGTTTAAGGGTGAATAAACCAAGGATCAATAATTTTTGACGAAATCTAATTCCCACTTTGCTCGATTTGAACTTGCTCTCACATGTTTTTTGTTTCTTTTTCTTGGATCACTCTAGACTGCCCATTTTTGGGTTTTCACCCTAGAGTTCATTTCTTTCATTTTACTTTCATCTTCGAGGATTCATGACCTATCCACGAATATTGGATCTAGAGCTTCGAACAATATTGTGTTACATATCTCAGCTAGACTCAAAAGAGTCTTTTTTGACGAGGGACTCCAAATGCGTGCTCCGCGTTTTATTCATTTCATGTTTTTTCCTCTTTCTTTTTTTTCAATTTTCAATTTTTTTTCTTTTTGACTTTTTTACCTTTTCTTTTTTTTTCATGAATGAATTCAAAACTTCTTTGATTTGAGCACAAGTCACCTCTTGTAGCTGAAACACGCCTTCTTGTTCTTTGCCCCTAGTTCATAAGACATCGTCCTCATCCTCGTGGTACAATCATAATTGACTCGTGTGAGCAAATTTTCTTCTCTTTTGTCCTCAATGTGGAGGGTGATCCTTGGTTAGGGTTTATTCTAAAAAAAATATATTAGGCTTAAAGGGTACATAAATGGATAATTTTCTTTATGAGAAAAGAGAATGTGAAGGAATTTCATTCATCATTTCATACATAGATATCTTCGTAAAAGAATTATCCTTAGAAGGATTGATTTTCAAAGTTAACCCATTTATTCACGGAGTCATCTAAACACAAATAATGCATAATAGTTCAATCTTTCTTTTCTTTTTTCTTCTTTTTTTCTCCTTTATTTTTTCATTTTTTCTCCTTACATGCCCCAACTGTTTAGGCTTACTCACAAAATCAACAAGGGGTGTCCCACCTTGTCTTATTTTTGGAAGATTTGCACACCAATGAACATCTCTGGATTTCATGTCTTTGAGGTGTATGTTGAAAAAAGATTAGTTTTGCGCTTGAGGAGGCGAAGGTGTGACTTAGAAGTTGTACCTACGAAAGGCTAGTTTTTGTGTCAAAGTTGACCTTTCAAGTCTGTCATGAATGAATTTCAAGTGAAAAGATCAAGAGATCCACGTTTTGATTCCAAATGGAAGAAGGTTTAAATCTTGTCATATGTTAAATTGTCTATAACCTTGATTCTCCAAAGAATATTCCATTTATTCAATTTTCAAATAACTTCAAAAATTTATAAATATGCTTCATTGCTCATAACCTAGAATTTGAAAGCTCAGTTCTGGATTATCCATCGATTTATGTGTTTCAAAAATATTGTTCTCTTTTATTCATTTTCTCAGAAAAGAAATTTGATAGATCAAAATTCTAAAAATGTCTCAAGATTATTTACAAAGAATAATTTCTCAAAGACAAGAGTCTTCTTCGCGTGGGCATCTAAAAATTTTTCCACTTAAATCTTCTCATTCTTTATGCCATCCCTGCTTGAATTTGGCCATGAATGCAGCTATAGATAATGAAATGTTGATGTCTAAATGCATGATGTATATGCAATGTGAGGAGAGAAAACAACAAAAATTGTTAGTGTTGCATAAAACATATAACAAAGGTATATCAAGTCATGAATAGATCATACCCATATATGTTGTTGACCCATTCTTTTCTGAGTAGCTTCTGATCATTTTCAAACATCAAAGTTCTTCTCTTCTATGCATTGAGAACTTTTGGCCATGGTGAAGGCCTTCTGTTTTTAAAGAAAAAACCAACACCTATCAGGGTAGGCTCTTATGGTTCACTATGTGTGGTTTCAATTCTAGACATGGACTCAAATTGTCCTCACTGATGCTTGCTAAGGCTAGTAAAGCCCCTCGTCCTCCTTTATTATAGGCTCTCAGGACCAAGTTTAATTCGAGGGGATGCACTTTCTTATGACCACACGGAGGTTAACCTCATAAAGCCATATATCATATGCAACCCGAAGGCAACTACTATCCCATACGGAGGTTAACCTCACGAAGAAGCAGCGTTTTGCCCCCACTTAAACGGGACAAATCTCGGGTAGAAAGCTCATGAAATGATGCAACACTAAAGACAATATGTACCCCTTTTATGCGGCTTGACTCTCTTGAATAGTCCCCAATGGAGTCGCCAAGCTGTCAGCGCCGTTTTCATTCGGGCCGAAATGGATTGGGTCTTCAGAGGCTCGTCATGGATTTGAGTCGCCATTGATCGTTTTGGGTTAGGCATGACCGAAAACCTGAAGAATGATCTATGTCAACACAGAGAACTGCATCAAGTTCAGGAGTCGGTTATATTTGAGGAAAGTTATAGCACCCCCACTACGCCCAAAAATTGGTACCTAAAAATTACATGTTGTCTCGAGAAAATAAAATACACAAATGAAATGGCAAATTTCTAGAAATATGACCACCAATTTTCCCCACAAAAATATGGTTAATACTTGTTTATTTCTAGAAATATGGTACTTTCTATAGTGAAAGTAAAGTCGGAGCCAAGAGAATTCGACTTTGAACAATGTTTTACACTGAAGTCAGAGCCTCATGGTGTCATCTTTTATTTTTTTTATTCGAATTATTCAAGCTACTGTTCAAAGTCAAAATCAGCTGAATCTGTCTTCTAAGTTACTGGGAAAAAATATTGACAATAATATTTAAGTAAAAATTCTCAAATAAAATAATAATAATAATAATAAGATAGTAGTATAAAATATACATAAATATATATATTAGTAGTAATAATAATAATTAAATTTACTATACGAATAATAAAAAATGTAAAATGGACACAACAAATTAAAGGCAAACGTTAAAAGAAAATACCAAGGGGCCCACGCAATATTAATGGCCTAAAATATTGGTCAAGCCAAATTTTAGGTTGGGCAGTTAATCATTGATATGCCGCCTAGATCCAGATGGCGTGGATCAGTCCCGGGTTAGCTCTTCTTGAGGCTCGGACCGCTTGTTGACCTTACTTTTAACCTTTTACCCTTTTTATTTCTGTTTCATATTCTTCAAAACAAACAAAGAAATCTCTTTCTCCTTCACGTGAACCCCCATGCGCTGACTTCTCACCATCGCAGCCACATCTCGTCATCGCCAACGTAGCTTCATCGATGAACCACGACCATCGCAGTATGGCTCTCCTCTTTATCATTTCTTTTCATCTCGTCAGATTCGTCTGAAACGGAAAGAAAACAAAAACAAACCGTCAACCCTTTTGTCATCGCCGTTGTCATGCCGATGACATTCTCCGATCAGTGACGATGTCAAGGTGGTTCTCGCCATCCTCTTTCCTTCTCTCAGCTCAGATTGAAAAACCAATGATGCTTTCTCTCTTTTCTCAGGTTTATGACTTGCTCCAATTTAGGGATTTGGTTGGGAGATATGGGAGCAGTCGAATGGTAGTTATAGTAGTGGAAATGAGGGTATCGGTGTAGAGTATGGATGCTCAGATGATATTGGGGCTGTGGGCAGGCTTTGGTTGTGCTCGAGTGATGAAGAAAAGGTGATGGAAAATGTTTATGGGTGGACGATAGCATAGGGCACCATGTCCGGTGGTACATGGGTGTTGGTTTCGGTGGTCATGCGAGTGATTGCGAGTGGAGGTTAAGGGTGATATATGCGTGCGATGGGTGCTTTGAGAGTGAGGGGTTTGTGCGTGGTTGTGGGGAGCACTTGTGATGCTCCAGTGACGGCAGCGATGGCCAAGGTTAGGGGCAAGACTCGGTAGTGGCAGGGGGCTTGAATTGCCCTCTTTCTTCCTTGTTTTTTCTCTGAGCACTGTAGCTAAACCATGACAAAGCTCCCCATTGTTAATTCGTGGCTCTTCTCTCTCTCAAAACCGTGGCCGAGTGGCCTCTCTCTTTTTGATTCCCCCCCTCTTGCTAACGTGATCACTCTTTTTGGTCACTCTTTCAGGTTTCTTCTTCGTTGCTCCAGTGCCCACCACGTTCCTAGATTTCTCTTCTGTTAACTGTGACCCCTTTTTTTTGTCACTTTTTCAGGTTTTTTCTTCGTTGCTCCAGTGACCACCCCTTTACTAATAAATTCATGCCAATTTATAGGGTCAATAAAGTAGTTGATAGTTGAGAGTTTTTAGGGATTAATTGGTGAAAAGAGTGCTGTGCAAGCTTGAGTGGTGTGCAAAAATGAAAGATCTAAAGGACTGTTTATTATTATTTTTAGGTATGTTCGCTTTTGGGTGTAATTGAATATGACCAAATGAATAGGCCCGAACAAAATTGATGCTTACAATGATTATGTCAAAGGGAAAGAAGAAAGAAGAGGACATTGAAAAAAATGAATGTAGCTCTTAAATCCTCTACAAGTCGACATGAAGTTTCAAGTGGAGAAGATAATGAAGATGAAGAGATGGCAAAGCTCTTCAAGAAGCTCAAATGATTCATGAAGTGCGAGAAAGAAGAAGGTAGACATGAATCAAGAATGAAGAGAAGGGATCTCATCATATGCTTTGAGTAAAAGAAGCCGGAGCACGTCAAATATGATTACCCTCGACACAAGTAGAAGGGATCAAGCCATAAAAAGAAGGCATTTGTGACTACATAGAGTGATGAAGATGACTCCAGTGATGATGAGGTAGGCAACCTTTGTCTCATGGCCATCGAAGAAGATTCAATGGTAACTTCTAATTCATCACCTTCAATTTCATATACATTTGATGAATTATAAGATGCCAACGATGATTTGGTTTTAGAATTCGAAAACCATATTTTGAAAAATAGGAAAATGATTTCAAAATTGAAAGTTGAAAATGATTTGATTTCTAAAACCATTTTTAAACTTGAAGCAGAGTTTAAGGACTTTGAGCAAAAGAATTTTGATTTACAAAATTTGCTTCAAAAAGTTCATGAAGATCATCAAAAAGAATTGGATGATCATAGAAAAGAAAAAGATTTAATTTAAAAATGGAGATTGCTTCAAAACAAATTTTTTAAAATTAAATTTTTATGCAAGAGAACCTAGTTTCCCTAGATTTTTTAAAGGAAAAATAATTTAAAATATTTGGATCTCTAAGGGACCTATTTCTTCACAAAAAAAAAAGAAAGACATTGAAAATGAATTCCAAAGATAACTAAAATTTTTGAGACTAATGTCAATGGATCCAAAGCAATCTGGATACTAAAAATTACTTGATTGCCAACTTGTAGGTGTGCTTGAGAATTGATGAGCAAAGTTGAACTTTTGGGGGCTCTTAACACATAAGGGAGAAGGACACTTGAAGAAGGAGAGACTTAACATCCTACCTTGTCTCAAGAGGAAAAATTTTGTTTCATGCAGTTACTTGATCATGTCTAAATTGTTTAATCTTGTTTATGATTCAAGCATGGTTGTGTGACTCCATGTGTTGCCTAATTGCATATAGTTAGGGGGAGTCACAATTGCATGAGTTATATATTTTTGGCCTTTTATGTTGATATTTATGTTTTTGGTCTTAAACTTATAATGTTTGGTTGAATCTTTGTGAAATCGTGCTTTCTATATTTTAAATGTGTTATTTTGATAAGCATGTTGTTATTTTGTATAAAAAAATGTTACTATTTGTAGCAAAAATGATCAACATGTATATATCTAGGATCTCCTAAAGCCTTTGTATGAACTTAAAACTAAGTTGTAAGGCCCCTTAAGTTGATTTTGCTGCATTTTTCATGAGTTCGTGCTCTTGGTATCAGTACAGCACATACCGTATTGATATGACATTCAACTATTATCGATACAGTCAATACCGTATCGGTACACACAATAAAAAAGAGATTATTTTGTCTTCTTTTTGCCATGCCTTGTATGCTTATTGATTTTATTTCAATTTTTTGGGATGTTTATTAAATTTCTTGTGTTTAATTTCATGTATTTATTTGAAATTTAATATTTCTCTCGAATGTTTGGACTAACATTCTTTTGTTGCTTCATTAAGGGGAGCCAATTTTTTTTAATTCTTTTATGTTCCATTTTTTTGTCTATTATCCATTGTTATTTTGTACCAATAAGTGATTTCAAAATTAGTTTTGAATTATTTTTGATATAACAAAAAGGGGAGAGATATGTCTGAAAAATTCAATTTCAAAAAAAATGGGAGAGCTTTATTATTTTTCTAAAATTATTTTTCTAGGGGGGAATTTCAAAAAGAATTTTTCAAGTGGTTTCGTTATATCAAAAAGAGAGAGATTGTTGAGATGTTGATTTTGATATAAATTAAAATGAAAAATGTTTTTGGACTTAAACTAATTTGTAAAAAAATTTCAAAATAGCCAAAGTGTCAAAAACAAGTTTTGAATACCGGTACGGTCTTCCTCGTACCGATACCCAAGAGCTTGGACCGGTACGGTTGCCCTTGTACCGATACGCCCTTTGTTTTCCAAGTTTTTAGATTTTCTAGTGGCTAACATCGTACCGATACTGCCTAGTCTATACCAATACGAGTGGTCCCGTATCGATATAGAAGTATCGCGTACCAGTACCCAGTGCACAAATGTTGTAACAACTCTTTCTACTTTAAGGCATATATCAATACCCGGAGTCGCGTACCGATACTAAAGGTAGTAGAACTGTATTTAATGCTAGAAATAAAGTCTCCAACGGCTCTGATCAACCCCCAACAGCTAGTAACGACCAATAACTTCTTAGAGGGTTTAAAAGCAAGCTTCAAGCAGCCATGGAACAACAAGAAACCAACTACCAACATTTAGTGTTTGAGAAATTATTCTAGTGCTTAATTTTGTCATTTTTCTTGTAGAACACACTTGTGAGCTTAATTGTTACATTTGCTGAAGTGTTAGATTTTGGGTGAGAACTTAAAATTGTAAATATATTTGCCTATGAGGTTTTTCTTTGTTTGCTAAGTTTGTATTCTCTTTGTGAGAGTGTTCACAAAGGTTTGGGGTATAAGCTTTGAGAATTGTAAAGGTTATCTCCTTGAGCATAGAAAAAGGAAAGACAAATTAGTGAATTTGCGGAAAATCCTTAGTGGGGAAGCTAAGGTAATAGAGGTAGACTTGGTTTAGAAGTAGGAACCACTATAAATCCTTGTGCATGTTTCTAATTTCCTATTACTTCCACCAACTCCACTCAAAGGCCATTTCACCCCTCCTCTTGGCGTATTCGGTTGATCGTACGAGTCCAACACGATACAATTATGATTTTATGGTGCTGTAAAAAGCAATTAACTGTTAGATTATCAAGTACTAAAGCTGAATACATGGCAGCAACATTAGCTACACAAGAATGTATTTGGTTAAAGTGTTTGATAGGATACATATTGTAAGATCAACTATGTAGTATCAATTGAGAGTGCAATCAGACTTTCTTCAAATTTGGTATTTCATGGGAGAACGAAACATGTTGAAATTCATCATTACTTTGCTCGAGAAAAGGTATTGAATCAAGAAATTGGGTTAAAGGGAATTCATACTAATAAACAAGTTGTTGACTTATTTACAAAGGCTTTAGCTAAGCCTAAGTTTGAAAGTTTCAGAACTGCACTTGGAGTTGTTGATAGTAAGTATGGACTAAGGGGGAGTCTTGAAAATTAGTGCATTTTACTTAGTCAAATGGTTGTCAATCAAATTAGTTTAGCATTTTGTGTAATGTGAATATATCAAGAAAACAAGAATCAAGTTATTCTCCAAACAATTCTTTTGTTATTTCTGTGTTAATAATATTCTTTTTTATTTCTTATAACACAATGCTATACATCACTAACACTATATACTATTAATTTTTAATGACTTTTAAATAAATATTAAAAATTTTAAGAACTCAACATACAATTAATCATATTTTAAAACAAATTTAAAATTTGAGTATTAAATTCTCCACCCTCCACAAACTTTAGATTTCCCATAAACCCATCTCTACCCGTTACCACCGCCACCGGAGATCACTGCCACCACAGCTGAAAATCTCGTATTATAATTAAAAACGAACGTGCAAACGAATCGGCTAGAAACGAGCATAGTGGAGCCTAATTGCTTCTGCTGCTGCTATCATCTTTACTTCATTCCTCAGTGCAATATACAACTATTTCGGCGTTCATAGTTTTCCAAATCTGTATTTGTCTAACTCTTTATTTTTTTTAAATACAAATATATACTCCAAAACGGGGAAAATTTAGGTAAAAATTTTGAATATACCCGACAATGTGAGGTCCCTAAAAGAATCTTTCGTTTCAATCCAAATGAAATGGTTGACGATGGTTGTGATCTCTGGCGGTGGTAGCGGTAACGGGAAGATAAGGAATACTAAATATGATTAATTATATATTAAGTCTGTGAAAATTTTTAATTTTTATTTAAAAGTCATTAAAATTTTAGTTATGTGTAATGATGTGTAGTGTTAGTGATGTATAATGGTGTGTTGTCCATTCTAGACTCATGTGATTTAAATAATGTGTTTAAGTGTGTTTAAATAAATGATATACTCCAATTTAATTTAATTAGTGGATAAACTACATCAGATGCCACTAAACTATTACCACTGACTCAAAAATGCCATCAAACTTAAAAAATGTTCAAGTCTAGCACTAAACTTTACTATATATCTCAACCACTGAACAAACATAAAATGTTATAATATTTAACCACAAATATTATATATCTCAACTACTTGAGATTAATTTAAATTATTTTATGAAATAATTAATACTATAAATAATATTAATATATAAATAAAATAAAGATATTCTTTATTATATATCAATATATATAAATAAAAATATATTATTTTTATATATTATTTATAATATAAATATATTATTTTTCAAAAATACTTAAAATATTCATAAAATAATATATTTACATTATAAATAATATATAAAATAGCCAAAACTCCAAACCTTAAACCCTAAACTCTAAAGTTTAGGTTTAGAGTTTGAGGTTGGGACTTATGGTTTGAGGCATAAAATTTAGGGTTTAAAGTTTTTTATATATCATTTATAATATAAAATTATTATTTTTATGATTATTTTGAGTTTTTTTAAAAATAATATATTAATATTATAAATAAAATTATAATATAAAAATAATATATGTTTATATATTGGTATATATATTGAATAATATATTTTATATTACTTATATCATTTGTATATTAATATTGTTTATATTATTATTTATTTCATAAAATAAATTGAATTAATCTCAAATATTTTGCGATATATAATATTTGTGGTAAATTATTATATAATTTATTTTCGTTTTGTGGTTAAAGCTTAGCCTTTGCATTTAAAGGCTTTAGGTTCAAACCTCTTGAAACGCATATTTTTATTATTTTTCTTCCAATAAAACGATGTCGTTTTTGGCTGAATTAGGCTTCTAAACAGTCGCACAAAAACGACGATGTTAACTCTTAGCGTCCCGTTAAGAGTTAACGGCAGAATGGCATAAACGAGTCGAAAAGTAAAGTTTGATACTGAATTTTAACATTTTTGAAGTTCAGTGGCATTTTCGAGTATGTGGTAATAATTTAGTGTTATGTGGTATAGTTTACCCTAATTCATTTAAGCTTTAAATTTGAAAATTGTATAAAAACAATATATTATATTTAACTTAATTTACGATTTGACTCATGAGTTACATCTATTTTTAGATTTTAGTACCTAATTTTTAATTCATAAAAATAGAATTTAAGATGGAATTATGAAAATATTTTGGATGATGCGTTGTGTACATCTACAAATTACTTATACATGCACTCGAGCAGCTATTCCTCTGAGAATTGCTTAAGCTACACAAAGATTTTAATTTACATTCTCAGGTTTAATACATTTGCTTGTGCTCAAATTCGAACTATATCCTTAATGCATTCCAATAATGTCTCCTCGTTTCTAGAGACATTTTTTAATTGCCTATGATTCATCTCCTCCCATATGTAGCATATGCAGTATACATATGGACTCCAAGCAACTTTTAAAGTGATAGTATGAGTTTAGGACACTCTAATATTACTATTACGTACTCGATTTTATTACAGAAAAAGAAATGACAAATAGAGAAAGAAAATGAAGAGTTAAAAGAGATTTAACGTGAAAAATAAGCTTCAGTAACGAAAATATGATGAACAATAAACGATACAAAAAAATTAAACCGTTTCAAATTTTAGACTAAGATAGTGTTACATGAACCACCTAGGTTCTCGATCTCGTAATTATTCGGCATTAATACTCAAACATTGCAGATAACAACGGTGTGGCTAATTCTTGGTGCAATCCATAGGCTTGAACGACACGGTCTGCTTTTCAGTATCATATCCGACCAAGAAATTCATCTGAGCCAAGTTCCCATAGATTGCGAAATCCGGAATCGAAGCGAATGTAAAGCAAGCGATTGTTTCGGAGACCATGGCGAAGGTGTTCAATGGCTGCAATTTGACATCTGTACCTGTGAAATGAACCGTAATATTTGGCACAGAAACCCCAGTTGTAGCATCGTAACATAAATTCAGACCCTCGGGACCTTTAACCTTGGTCGCATTGATCTTGCTAGAAACCGATGATTAGAGTTGGGAATAGAAACCGTCGGGGAAAAGTGTCAATGTCGTGCCGGAATCAATAATTATGTTACCTTCATCAGTTCCGAAAGGCGTATCCGTGAAGTTTATTCTGTTGGTTTCGACACTGATCGCTTCCAGGGTCAGGAAGTAGAAAGTTGGAGGGTCCATTTTGTCAATGGAGTCGAAACAGTTCCTCTTCCAGAAACAATGGCATCCGAACCAAAGTTCATCTTGCTTGAATTTTCGGCTTCAGTAAGAGGCAACAAGCAGTAGGAGAATTTTCCCGCAATGGTAGTTCCCAATTGGGAAATCAACGAGACATCGCCGCCTCCAAGGCCGATGATGCCGGAAGTATTCTCATCAAAAGTTCCATCATTATTGTGTCCGCATCCATTCACAACATTGGGAATGATGACAGGGGGACCTGAGGACGAACTTAGGGTGAGTGAATCAGTCGCAACATCACCATCTGAGAAAGATTTGCGGAAGCGTACCTGAATTCATCAATGGAGATTTTCCAGAGAGGGTTTGATCTTCCGAGATGATAGATTACCTCTTGGCACACAACTCTCAGACGGGGAGAAGAGATATGCAAGTTAATCTATATCTCGGGGACCACTACCCTTTATATAAACTGAATTAAAACAGTTTATTAATATTTACAACTCTGCCCCTCATTGAGTTATAAATCTAACTTATGGTATCTACACTTTTAATTCCATGACAATTTAGTACCTATAACACATGTAACATAATTGGTCACTTAATTACGTGTTAAACTTTATAATAGCAACGTACATTATACATATGTGCCCAATATTATTGAATTTTAATCCAACAATCTCCCACTTGGGCAACATATGTTTCCTAACAAATGTACGACCTTATGAGCTCAAAAATTTGCTATCATGTAATAGGTATTCTATAACAATCTCGTCCATCAATTATATCCATATAGGATCAAAGCGGCCTTCGTCATATCAATCATGACTGGACCCATCAATGGCCACGTATACAAACATAATCAAATGACATAGATTAATCATGGATGCGTAGCATGAAAATTACATGTAAATGTGAACCGAACATGCCTATTTCCAACTGGTCCTCTTTAAACATAAGTGAGGTCCTTATCCAAATAAGAAAAGAGTGAATAAACTGAATACTTCATTTCTGATCAGAAAATAACCAAATACATAAATGTCTGAAAATAAACATAAACATAAACATAAAGCGAACAAATAACAAACTCCCACTCAAACAATAATATCCTCAAATGATGTAACACCCATATCAGCAGTGTGCTCATGAAAGACCTTGGGTGATAAACCTTTTGTGAGCGGATCCGCTATCATAAAGTTTGTCCCAATGTGTTCTATGGATATTTGTCCAATTTGCACTTTTTCTTTCACAACTAGGAACTTTATGTCAATGTGCTTTGACTTAGACGAGCTCCTATTGTTGTTGGAATACAACACTGCTGATTTATTGTCACAAAATAATTTAAGTGATCTTTCTATATTTTCCAAAATACGCAGCCTAGTGACAAAATTTCGCAGCCATATTCCATGATTTGATACCTCGTAGCATGCTACAAATTCTGCTACCATAGTGGAGGAAGCTACAAGTGTTTGTTTGACACTTTTCCAGGATATAGCTCCACCAGCTAACAGATAAATATAGCCTGATGTAGATTTTCTGCTATCTTGGCACCCAGCAAAATCAGAATCCGTATACCCTCTGACCTCCAAATGATTTGATTTCCTGTACGTGAGCATATAATCATTTGTTCTATGAAGATACCTCATAACCATCTTGGTTGCTTTCCAATGGTCCATACCAGGGTTGCTTGAGTATCTGCCTAACATCCCAACAATGTACGCAATATCCGGAAGCGTACATACCTGAGCATACATTAGACCCCCAATAGCTGATGTATAAGGAATCTTATGCATTTCTTGAATTTCAAGATTACTTTTAGGGCATTGGGCAAGACAAAACTTGTCTCCTTTAGCGATGTGAGTGTCTATTGGTTTACTATTTTGCATGCCAAATCTTTTAAGTACTTTATCGATATAGTTCTTTTGTGACAATCCAAGAATACCCCGAGATCGATCTCGATGTATCTGAATTCCTAAAACAAAAGAAGCGTCCCCAAGATCTTTCATTTCAAAGTGATTAGATAGAAATCTCTTGGTTTCGTGCAGTAAGCTTATATCATTCGTGGCAAGCAAAATGTCATCGACATATAAAACCAAAAATATGTACTTACTCCCACTAAACTTGTAATACACGCAATTATCAAGAATATTCATCTCAAAACCGAACGAGACAATTACTTGATGAAATTTGTGATACCATTGACGAGAGGCTTGTTTGAGTCCATAGATGGATTTTGTTAATTTGCAAACTATATTCTTTGGGTCTCCCGACTCAAAGTTTTCTGGTTGCACCATATAAATTGTTTCTTCAATGTCTCCATTGAGAAACGCAGTCTTAACATCCATCTGATATAACTCAAGATCAAAATGAGCTACAAGTGCCATGGTTGTCCTAAATGAGTCTTTCGATGAAACTGGAGAGAAAGTCTCTGAAAAGTCAATGCCTTCTTTTTTAGTATAACCTTTAGCTACAAGACGTGCCTTATACCTCTCTACATTACCATTTGCATCCCTCTTGATTTTAAAAATCCATTTACAACCAATTGGTTTTGCACCTTCAGGTAATGAGACAAGTTTCCAAACTTTATTGTCTTGCATGGATTTATACTCTTCTTGCATGACATCAATCCACTTTCGAGAGTTAATACTTTGCATGGCCTGATGAAAGTTGATCGGATCATCTTTCATCATTCCATTACCATCCTCATTTTCTTGGAGAAATACAATAAAATCATCCGAAATAGCATTTCTCCTTTCTCTTGTGGATTTCCTTAATGGCACTTGTTCTTGAGGTTGTTGAGTTTGTTCTTCTGGAACAATTACCTCATCCTGAATAAGAGGGAGCTGTTCGACATTGTCTTGTTGAGGTTCCAGATTCACTTCTTGATTGCTGATCGGTATAGAAACTTGAACATCATCAAAAGTGATAGTAGGAATTGAGTTAAAACTCAATTCCTCCTCAAAAACAATGTCTCTTACCTTATTTCTCCCTCCAAACTCAACATCCTCAAAAAATATTGCAATTCCCTTCTCAAAAACATTCTTAATTATGGGATCATAAAATTTATAGCCCCTAGATCGCTCAGAATAACCAATAAAGTAGCTGCTTACTGTTTTGGAATCCAATTTCTTTTCAAGTGGCCTATAAGGCCTTGCCTCAACTAGACATCCCCAAATGTGAAAATGCTTTAGAGTGGGCTTTCTACCCACCCAAAGCTCGTAAGGTGTCTTTTCAGCTGCTTTAGTGGGCACTCTATTCAGAATGTACGCTGCTGTCTTTAATGCTTCTCCCCAGAGTGTCTCAGGTAAGGTAGAATGAGCAATCATACTTCTTACCATATCCTTAAGAGTCCTATTACGTCTCTCAGCAACACCATTCATACTAGGTGATCCTGGCATGGTGTACTGTGGGACAATACTACATTCCTCTAGGAACTTTGCAAATGGTCCTGAACGTTGTTCACCCGATCCATCATATCTACCGTAGTACTCACCACCACGATCAGATCGAACTTTTTTAATCCTTTTGTTGAGTTGATTCTCAACTTCAAATTTATAAGATTTGAACACGTCCAAAGACTGAGATTTTTCATGAATGAGATATATGTACTCATAACGTGAGTAATTGTCTATGAATGTTATGAAATATTGTTGACCATTCCAAGATGCCGTAGGGAATGGCCCACAAATATCAGTATGAATTAATTCTAAGACGTCTGTAGAACGATTGACACCTAATCTCTTAGTTTTGGTCTGCTTTCCCTTGATGCAATCAACACAAACATTAAAGTCTGTGAAGTCAAGGGACTCTAAAATACCATTAGACACAAGACACTCAATCCTACACTTTGATATATGACCTAAGCGTTTATGCCATAATGATGCTGAATTTTCTTTATTTAATTTTCACTTAGTACCACGTGATTCCACATGCAAGGTTTCATTATATGATGCAATTGTATCTAACAAATAAAGGTTGTCATAAGCATTTAAATAACCAGTTCCAACAATACTTGAATTTAAAGACAAAGTAAACTGATTGTTTCCAAATGAACAATAATAACCAAATTTGTCCAACAAAGAAACTGAAACTAAATTCCGCCTAAAAGACAGAACAACAAAAGTGTCTTTCAAATCCAAATAAAAACCAGATTCTAATAACAACCTAAAATGCCCAATTGCTTCCACTTCCACCAATTTCCATCGCCCACAAAGATGTTTCTTTCACCATCACTTGGCTTTCGGTAGCTCAGGCAACCCTACATAGAAACACTTATGTGAGTAGTAGCACCAAAATCTAACCACCAAGTGTTTCTAGGTACTAAAGCTAAATTAACCTCAGAACAGACCAAAGTAAGATCCATTCCTTTCTTTGTACGCCATGAGTGATATTTGGTACAATCTTTCTTCATGTGTCCAGGCTTGTCAGAAAAGAAACAATTATTTGGAACATTCTCTTGTTTCTTTTGAGTGGACCCTTAGCGCCTTCATTTCGATATTTCCTTTTCTTGCCCTTGTCTTTAGAGGCACTAGACAAATGAGCACTTTCAGTTTTCTCACGCTTCAACCTTTCTTCCTCTTGAACACAATGAGAAATGAGCTCATTTAGAGTCCACTTATCCCTTTGACAGTTATAACTAATTTTAAATTGGTTAAACTGTGCAGGAAGTGATACCAAAACCATAAGGACGAGTAAATCATCAGAAAACTCGATCTTAAGTGCCTTAAGTTTTGAAGCAATATGAGACATTTCCATAATGTACTCACTTATATTTCCTTGACCCTTGTACTTCATAGACATCAAAGAATTCAGAAGTGATGCCATCTCAACCTTATCGTTTTTAACAAAACGTTGCTCAATATTGTCAAGGAAATCCTTAGCCTGAATAATTTCCTCAGATTCTGCACCCCTAAAGGTTTCTGGAATGCTATGTTTCATGATCATCGACTCATGCGATTAGAACGTCCCACCTCTCAAAATCCCTTTTTGCATCGGGGTTGCTTGCCGCGATGAGAGAGGTGCATGTTGTTCTTCCCTTAACGCAAGGTTTATGTCCATACTGACCAAGCACTATCGCAGTAAGTGCCTTTTCCATTCCTTGAAATTCGTCTCATTAAGCATGGGTATAGAATTGACATTAGCAGATATTGTGCAGCAAGGAAGAACTAGCTGAATATAGAACAAAAGAATAATAAATAAATAAATATGCTCACACCAATAATTCATAAGTAAACAAATAAATTCAAAATAATGACTAATTCCCCTCAAGATACCAAACACAACATTAATATCAAGTCTTTGGACAGTAATATTAATTGTAAGCGGTACTCTTTTTGTAGCAATCAAACATTGACAATAAACTATGTCGAACAACAGGTTAATCTTTGGACTAACGTATTGCACACATAAATTACCTTATAATTGTCACACATTTATTACCCACAGTGTTATTTGAAATTGGCCAAATATTAATTTTCCTTTGGGCCAATTAATAAACGCGTGAATTACAAAAACACAAACATCTTAACATTTTAAATAAGTTAATCTACGCAGAAGCGGTCACTTTGGTGACAATGCGTTTCAACTAACCCACTAAAATATTAGACATAGCCAAAACATGAATTTATCCGTTTCTAAAGGTTTATCTTTATACCTAATGACCAAAACTGAAATTTATATCTAACCGAATTAAATATATATTTTAAAATAAAATGTATATTCCATAGATTAATAACAATATATACCTAAATTAATTTTCATTAACCTAGGTAAAAAGAAAACAATATATATATATATATATATAATTCCATGATTGTTACCGCCGCACAAGAAAAAGTAAACTAAACCCAAACTGTTAAAAACAATTGTTAATTCCATGGATTGACAAACACAAAACTAAACTATAATTTTATGATTTGAACAAATTCAATCCAATTTTAGAACATGTAATTGCACAACATGTAGTCGCACAACAACAAAGAAACCAAAAACGCATATGATGAATCAAAGAAAAAACATAATATGCAGACAATCAAAATTCCAGAACACAATTGAAAACCCAACTTTCAGTTGCCTATTAAAAACACAACCCATGACAAGACAAAATAGATTCACGATAGTCTAAAAACATGGGATTAGGGATATCACAAAATCAACAGCCAAATCATATATATAGAAAACGTTAATTTAAATCCCCATTATTAACGCAACAAAAAGTTAGCGCACAATAGAAAAAAAACTTCGAAATATCAAACCCTGAATTCATAATCGATTCTTAATGATTTGACATAACCTGTTTTTGATGCCACTTGTTGGAACCATAATATATTCAAAACGAATATAAACCCAAGATCTATATATATGTCAAATCATTAAGAACAAAACTAAAACTAGATTTGCGGAAGCGTACCTGAATTCATCAATGGAGATTTTCCAGAGAGGGTTTGATCTTCCGAGATGATAGATTACCTCTTGGCACACAACTCTCAGACGGGGAAAAGAGATATGCAAGTTAATCTATATCTCGGGGACCACTACCCTTTATATAAACTGAATTAAAACAGTTTATTAATATTTACAACTCTGCCCCTCATTGAGTTATAAATCTAACTTATGGTATCTACACTTTTAATTCCATGACAATTTAGTACCTATAACACATGTAACATAATTGGTCACTTAATTACGTGTTAAACTTTATAATAGCAACGTACATTATACATATGTGCCCAATATTATTGAATTTTAATTACTTCATTTTTGATCAGAAAATAACCAAATACATAAATGTCTGAAAATAAACATAAACATAAACATAAAGCGAACAAATAACAAACTCCCACTCAAACAATAATATCCTCAAATGATGTAACACCCATATCGGCCCGGTGTGCTCATGAAAGACCTTGGGTGATAAACCTTTTGTGAGCGGATCCGCTATCATAAAGTTTGTCCCAATGTGTTCTATGGATATTTGTCCAATTTGCACTTTTTCTTTCACAACTAGGAACTTTATGTCAATGTGCTTTGACTTAGACGAGCTCCTATTGTTGTTGGAATACAACACCGCTGATTTATTGTCACAAAATAATTTAAGTGATCTTTCTATATTTTCCAAAATACATGAGCCTAGTGACAAAATTTCGCAGCCATATTCCATGATTTGATACCTCGTAGCATGCTACAAATTCTGCTACCATAGTGGAGGAAGCTACAAGTGTTTGTTTGACACTTTTCCAGGATATAGCTCCACCAGCTAACAGATAAATATAGCCTGATGTAGATTTTCTGCTATCTTGGCACCCAGCAAAATCAGAATCCGTATACCCTCTGACCTCCAAATGATTTGATTTCCTGTACGTGAGCATATAATCATTTGTTCTATGAAGATACCTCATAACCATCTTGGTTGCTTTCCAATGGTCCATACCAGGGTTGCTTGAGTATCTGCCTAACATCCCAACAATGTACGCAATATCCGGAAGCGTACATACCTGAGCATACATTAGACCCCCAATAGCTGATGTATAAGGAATCTTATGCATTTCTTGAATTTCAAGATTACTTTTAGGGCATTGGGCAAGACAAAACTTGTCTCCTTTAGCGACAGGAGTGTCTATTGGTTTACTATTTTGCATGCCAAATCTTTTAAGTACTTTATCGATATAGTTCTTTTGTGACAATCCAAGAATACCCCGAGATCGATCTCGATGTATCTGAATTCCTAAAACAAAAGAAGCGTCCCCAAGATCTTTCATTTCAAAGTGATTAGATAGAAATCTCTTGGTTTCGTGCAGTAAGCTTATATCATTCGTGGCAAGCAAAATGTCATCGACATATAAAACCAAAAATATGTACTTACTCCCACTAAACTTGTAATACACGCAATTATCAAGAATATTCATCTCAAAACCGAACGAGACAATTACTTGATGAAATTTGTGATACCATTGACGAGAGGCTTGTTTGAGTCCATAGATGGATTTTGTTAATTTGCAAACTATATTCTTTGGGTCTCCCGACTCAAAGTTTTTCAGTTGCACCATATAAATTGTTTCTTCAATGTCTCCATTGAGAAACTTGATCTTAACATCCATCTGATATAACTCAAGATCAAAATGAGCTACAAGTGCCATGGTTGTCCTAAATGAGTCTTTCGATGAAAACCGAGAGAAAGTCTCTGAAAAGTCAATGCCTTCTTTTTAGTATAACCTTTAGCTACAAGACGTGCCTTATACCTCTCTACATTACCATTTGCATCCTCTTGATTTTAAAAATCCATTTACAACCAATTGGTTTTGCACCTTTGGTAATGAGACAAGTTTCCAAACTTTATTGTCTTGCATGGATTTATACTCTTCTTGCATGACATCAATCCACTTTCGAGAGTTAATACTTTGCATGGCCTGATGAAAGTTGATCGGATCATCTTTCATCATTCCATTACCATCCTCATTTTCTTGGAGAAATACAATAAAATCATCCGAAATAGCATTTCTCCTTTCTCTTGTGGATTTCCTTAATGGCACTTGTTCTTGAGGTTGTTGAGTTTGTTCTTTGGAACAATTACCTCATCTGAATAAGAGGGAGCTGTTCGACATTGTCTTGTTGAGGTTCAGATTCACTTCTTGATTGCTGATCGGTATAGAAACTTGAACATCATCAAAAGTGATAGTAGGAATTGAGTTAAAACTCAATTCCTCCTCAAAACAATGTCTCTTACCTTATTTCTCCCTCCAAACTCAACATCCTCAAAAAATATTGCAATTCCCTTCTCAAAAACATTCTTAATTATGGGATCATAAAATTTATAGCCCCTAGATCGCTCGAATAACCAATAAAGTAGTCGCCTTACTGTTTTGGAATCCAATTTCTTTTCAAGTGGCCTATAAGGCCTTGCCTCAACTAGACATCCCCAAATGTGAAAATGCTTTAGAGTGGGCTTTCTACCCACCCAAAGCTCGTAAGGTGTCTTTTCATTTTGCTTTAGTGGGCACTCTATTCAGAATGTACGCTCTTTGTCTTTAATGCTTCTCCCCAGTGTCTCGGGTAAGGTAGAATGAGCAATCATACTTCTTACCATATCCTTAAGAGTCCTATTACGTCTCTCGGCCAACACCATTCATACTAGGTGATCTGGCATGGTGTCTTGTGGGACAATACTACATTCCTCTAGGAACTTTGCAAATGGTCCTGAACGTTGTTCACCCGATCCATCATATCTACCGTAGTACTCACCACCACGATCAGATCGAACTTTTTTAATCCTTTTGTTGAGTTGATTCTCAACTTCAAATTTATAAGATTTGAACACGTCCAAAGACTGAGATTTTTCATGAATGAGATATATGTACTCATAACGTGAGTAATTGTCTATGAATGTTATGAAATATTGTTGACCATTCCAAGATGCCGTAGGGAATGGCCCACAAATATCAGTATGAATTAATTCTAAGACGTCTGTAGAACGATTGACACCTAATCTCTTAGTTTTGGTCTGCTTTCCCTTGATGCAATCAACACAAACATTAAAGTCTGTGAAGTCAAGGGACTCTAAAATACCATTAGACACAAGACACTCAATCCTACACTTTGATATATGACCTAAGCGTTTATGCCATAATGATGCTGAATTTTCTTTATTTAATTTTCACTTAGTACCACGTGATTCCACATGCAAGGTTTCATTATATGATGCAATTGTATCTAACAAATAAAGGTTGTCATAAGCATTTAAATAACCAGTTCCAACAATACTTGAATTTAAAGACAAAGTAAACTGATTGTTTCCAAATGAACAATAATAACCAAATTTGTCCAACAAAGAAATGAAACTAAATTCGCCTAAAAAGACAGAACAACAAAAGTGTCTTTCAAATCCAAATAAAAACCAGATTCTAATAACAACCTAAAATGCCCAATTGCTTCCACTTCCACCAATTTCCATCGCCCACAAAGATGTTTCTTTCACCATCACTTGGCTTTCGGTAGCTCAGGCAACCCTACATAGAAACACTTATGTGAGTAGTAGCACCAAAATCTAACCACCAAGTGTTTCTAGGTACTAAAGCTAAATTAACCTCAGAACAGACCAAAGTAAGATCCATTCCTTTCTTTGTACGCCATGAGTGATATTTGGTACAATCTTTCTTCATGTGTCCAGGCTTGTCAGAAAAGAAACAATTATTTGGAACATTCTCTTGTTTCTTTTGAGCTGGACCCTTAGCAGCTTCATTCTGATATTTCCTTTTCTTGCCCTTGTCTTTAGAGGCACTAGACAAATGAGCACTTTCAGTTTTCTCACGCTTCAACCTTTCTTCCTCTTGAACACAATGAGAAATGAGCTCATTTAGAGTCCACTTATCCCTTTGACAGTTATAACTAATTTTAAATTGGTTAAACTGTGCAGGAAGTGATACCAAAACCATAAGGACGAGTAAATCATCAGAAAACTCGATCTTAAGTGCCTTAAGTTTTGAAGCAATATGAGACATTTCCATAATGTACTCACTTATATTTCCTTGACCCTTGTACTTCATAGACATCAAAGAATTCAGAAGTGATGCCATCTCAACCTTATCGTTTTTAACAAAACGTTGCTCAATATTGTCAAGGAAATCCTTAGCCTGAATAATTTCCTCAGATTCTGCACCCCTAAAGGTTTCTGGAATGCTATGTTTCATGATCATCAGACTCATGCGATTAGAACGTTCCCACCTCTCAAAATCCCTTTTTGCATCAGGGTTGCTTGCCGCAGTGAGAGGTGCATGTTGTTCTTCCCTTAACGCAAGGTTTATGTCCATACAGCCAAGCACTATCAGTAAGTGCCTTTTCCATTCCTTGAAATTCGTCTCATTAAGCATGGGTATAGAATTGACATTAGCAGATATTGTGGCAGCAGAAGAACTAGCTGAATATAGAACAAAAGAATAATAAATAAATAAATATGCTCACACCAATAATTCATAAGTAAACAAATAAATTCAAAATAATGACTAATTCCCCTCAAGATACCAAACACAACATTAATATCAAGTCTTTGGACAGTAATATTAATTGTAAGCGGTACTCTTTTTGTAGCAATCAAACATTGACAATAAACTATGTCGAACAACAGGTTAATCTTTGGACTAACGTATTGCACACATAAATTACCTTATAATTGTCACACATTTATTACCACAGGTGTTATTTGAAATTCGGCCAAATATTAATTTTCCTTTGGGCCAATTAATAAACGCGTGAATTACAAAAACACAAACATCTTAACATTTTAAATAAGTTAATCTACGCAGAAGCGGTCACTTTGGTGACAATGCGTTTCAACTAACCCACTAAAATATTAGACATAGCCAAAACATGAATTTATCCGTTTCTAAAGGTTTATCTTTATACCTAATGACCAAAACTGAAATTTATATCTAACCGAATTAAATATATATTTTAAAATAAAATGTATATTCCATAGATTAATAACAATATATACCTAAATTAATTTTCATTAACCTAGGTAAAAAGAAAACAATATATATATATATATATATAATTCCATGATTGTTACCGCCGCACAAGAAAAAGTAAACTAAACCCAAACTGTTAAAAACAATTGTTAATTCCATGGATTGACAAACACAAAACTAAACTATAATTTTATGATTTGAACAAATTCAATCCAATTTTAGAACATGTAATTGCACAACATGTAGTCGCACAACAACAAAGAAACCAAAAACGCATATGATGAATCAAAGAAAAAACATAATATGCAGACAATCAAAATTCCAGAACACAATTGAAAACCCAACTTTCAGTTGCCTATTAAAAACACAACCCATGACAAGACAAAATAGATTCACGATAGTCTAAAAACATGGGATTAGGGATATCACAAAATCAACAGCCAAATCATATATATAGAAAACGTTAATTTAAATCCCCATTATTAACGCAACAAAAAGTTAGCGCACAATAGAAAAAAAACTTCGAAATATCAAACCCTGAATTCATAATCGATTCTTAATGATTTGACATAACCTGTTTTTGATGCCACTTGTTGGAACCATAATATATTCAAAACGAATATAAACCCAAGATCTATATATATGTCAAATCATTAAGAACAAAACTAAAACTAGATTTGCGGAAGCGTACCTGAATTCATCAATGGAGATTTTCCAGAGAGGGTTTGATCTTCCGAGATGATAGATTACCTCTTGGCACACAACTCTCAGACGGGGAAAAGAGATATGCAAGTTAATCTATATCTCGGGGACCACTACCCTTTATATAAACTGAATTAAAACAGTTTATTAATATTTACAGCTCTGCCCCTCATTGAGTTATAAATCTAACTTATGGTATCTACACTTTTAATTCCATGACAATTTAGTACCTATAACACGTGTAACATAATTGGTCACTTAATTACGTGTTAAACTTTATAATAGCAACGTACACATATGTGCCCACTATTATTGAATTTTAATCCAACAGCCGCGGGGTCGAAAAGAGGGGCTTTTTGTTGGAAACGCTGATTACAAGGCTTGCATTGAGTCCAAATAAGATCACTTCCGGTATCAGCAATGGCGACAATATCAAAAGCTGGAGTTCCTATCGATATATTCATCACGTATTCACCCGAATCCGCAATAATATCGGCTTGAATATCCATTGCAAACGCAGAAATTGGCTTGAGACGACGAACACGACTGAAGGAATGACGGACGGCATTGGTTATATGGTTATAAGTAGTATCTAAATGATTGTACAAGGGAGAGTTTGGGGAGTCGCGATGGATTAATTCAACGCTGAAACCTTCCCTTTGAGCTTGAATAAGGCAATGATTAGAGAGACCGACAATGACCAAAACGAAGGTGAACAGAGAGAAAATGGCTGCCATTGCTAGAAGAAGATGATGATTATGAGAGGAGTAATGGTTTGAGTGTTTAGAATTATGGTGAATTTATAGTGTTGAGGGGACAGATAATTGAGACAGAAACAAAAGATTAAAATTAGTGGTACAATTACAATTATTGTATACATAAACATTTGATTTGATTGTATTTGAAAATTTTAATTTAACTTAATTATATACATTTAACAAATAAGTAAATTCTTATATATTTTTTATATTGAGTAAATATAATTATGTAAGTAATTTATTTGTAAATTCAAAATGTTCTCATAATAGCAGTATTAATAGTTTGTAAAAATTGAACAAGAATCATTTTTTATTAAATAGATATATGACATTCATCTAAATCTATATAATATGGGATAAGATGAGCATCTTTAACTCCTAGATCAATTAATAGATCTCGACAAAAATTAAAATTTTAAAACAAAATATTTAAATTTCATGATTTAAAAGACTAAAGTTTCAAGTTCTTACATTACCCAGCTATCATATTTCAAATATAAATCCTATATATAATAGGATTTGTTAGCAGTATAAAATTAGTATTTAATTTTGGATGAGTCTACCACGTGCGTCGAACATCGCTGAACACCACTAACGCTGAACACTATTAAATTAATTAATAAAAATTAAAAGTTTAAAGGACTCAACATACAATTATAAATTATTTAAAATAAAATTATAATTAAATTATTTTTCATATATATTATATTTTTAATTTTTTCAAATAATTGAATTAAATACCAACCATAGTCAATCTCTAAATTAAAAAACTTAAATCTTTTTCCACAAATTAGAACCCTAAATTAAATGATTTGGATTACGTAAATAAAATTATGATTTCGCCTACATTCAAAGATTTGAGTGTGGTAAATTTCGCCTAAATGAAATCAATTCAATCACATAGGGTAAAAACACTCTTTTTTTAAGTTATTTACGTAAATAAAATTATAATTTTGCCTAAACTATTTAGGGGTTTAATTTGGGGTTTTAGGTTTAATTTGGGAATTAGGGTTCTAGTTTAGGGAAAAGATTTAGGGTTTTTTAATTTAGGGATTAACTATGGTTAGTATTTGATCCAATTATTTAAAAAAAATAATATATGAAAAATAATTTAATTGAATTTTTATTTTAAATATTTTATAATTATATGTTGAATCTTTGAGATTTTTAATCTTTATTAATTAATTTAATGATGCTCAGCGTTAGTAGTGTTCAGCGGTGTTCGACGCCCGTTCTAGAATTTTTCTTTAATTTTATACATTTTTAAGATCATTGGATGAGTCAAAATGAATGTTTGATATTAATAATATTTTTAAAAAATGGAATGTCGTCAATTCAAATATTTTAATCTCAATCGTTAAATTCAATTATTCTAATAATCTTAAATCAATGTAAAATTAAATCTTAACTCTCTTCATATATATTAAAAAAGGGGCTATATTTTTTATGTTAAATTAATTAAAATCGATTATATAATGATAAAAGGAACATATTTTTTTTTAAAAAAACTATGTATATATAATATTTGGAACAACCAAACAATATATTGATAAGTAGGTCAAGAGAAAACATAAGAAAAATGGCTTACAAAAGAGTAGAAATTCACAAGAATGCCGGCTTTTGACAATTTTGAAGATAAACATACGACGGAAAATCACACGAAACTAAGTCAGAATACAATCCGATGAAATCGAAGGCAGCAACAGCACCCATGGGGTGTGGTACTAGATCAATACGAGTCAAGTAAAAATTTATGCTTAAGCTTAAACTTAATTAGGTTTAATTTATTCCCTAAATCTATTTTTATTTAAATAATAAAACATTCAAAAACTCCTTTTATTTTAGTATGTATATACTTTTATAATTAAGTTTAAATAAAAATATATTATTTTTAAATTTAAATTTAATTTACTCAATTCACAATGACATGATTTGAATTCTTGAACCTTAACTAAAAATCTAACGTTTTACTAGTAGACTCAAACATATCACCTATATAAGTATATGCAAGTAATTTAGGTAGGAATCGATATATTTAGGCTTATTATAAAAATAAATGCCTAAACTATATCTCTTCTGAATGTTAGGTACTTATACTATTATTTTTGATAAAATTAGGTGCTTAAAGTTTCAATTGTTACAATTCTAGGTGTCTGGTAGTTAGTCACCGATAAAAAAATCTGTTAACCAATCAAAATATGACACATGACAGGTTTATTTTATTTTATTTTATTTTATTTCAAAATTAAAAACTTAAAACAAATTTTTTACCCAAAGTTTTCATTTTTTTCAAAAAATCCCAAAATTTCCCAAATTTTACAAAACAACCCCTAAATTCCTAAAATTTCCCAAACTCAAACCCCAAATCATCGCCGCTTCCACTGCTGGTGGCCGCCCCTGAGCCCACCACTTTGATCGCCGAATCTAGTTGGTCATTTCCCGAACATGATGTCGCCAAAAACGATGAACGGTGTGCGAGCCGAATGTAGATTTCACGTTTGTCGTTCGACGTTCGATTGGCACGTCGTTCGTCGTTTCCAGTAATTCCATATTAGGGGATATGACCAGCTAGGTCTGATGATCAAAGTGGTGGGCTCAAGGGTGGCCATCGACGGTGGAAGTGGTGGTGATTTGAGGGTTTGAGTTTGGGAAATTTTAGGGGTTTAGGGACGCTTTGTAAAATATGGGGATTTCAAGATTTTCTAAAAAATTAAAAGTTTTAGGTTTTTGTCCTTCGAAAAGTTCAAAAAAATAAAACTATTTTCACGTGTCAAGCATTGATTGAATAACACAGTTTTTTAACATCCCTTAACGACCAGACACCTAAAATTGTAACGGTTGAAACTTTAGGCCCCTATTTTGATAAAAAAAAATAGTTTATGCACCTAGAGTTTAGAAGTGGTATATTTTAGGCACTTATTTTTATAATAAGCCAAATATTTATCTATAGTTTTAAAAAGGAAAATTATTCAATACACATGTTGTGCTGTCTTTAGACTTTACAACCCTTTCTGGTTTGAACAAAAATTCTCTGCCCCCAACTATGTCTCATACTAAAAACACTAAAAAATTAAATTCTAAACCCTAACCCTAAATTCCACATCCTTAACCCTACACCCTAAAAAATACACCCTACCCCTAATTCCCTAAAACCTAACTTTAACCCTAAACCCACATTTTTTAAGTGAGACACCAAAAGGGACATAGTTAGGGGCAGACAATTCTCATCCTTTTGGTTTTAAGGATTGGAGTTTTAATTTAGAGTTCATAGAATATGGATTTAGTATGTAGGATTTAGAATTTTAGAATTATGATTTTATGATTACAGGCTTGGATTTTATTTTTTAAAATAATAAATGTGCATGTTTGTATAAATTTATTACCCAATACGTGTATAAAAAATATTCTTTAAAAATATGGGTAACTATATGATACAATGCCGGTGGAAAGATTTTTTTTCACAAGCGGGTTGTTAAAGCTATCATATGTCCTTTTTAAGGGTCATAGTCCTTAAATTATAAATCCAAAACTCTAAATTTTAAATTGTAAAATCTATTTCCTAACCTTAAAACCTAACCTCAAACACTAAAACCCTAACTTATAAACCATAAAAGCCAGACGGTTGTGGAAAACAAGTGTTCCACCGCCGATGCATAGAATATTTTACCTAAAAACACGTATACTTTGAATTGTTTAGATAATGCTTCCTAATTGTGTCATTTTACTAGATCAATTTTGTTATAGATTTAAATAAAAGTAAATATTGCTAAACGATATTGGTTCAAGTTGTAAGCAACTTGGTATCGCTTAAGTAGGACTTGAGTTCGATGCCTTGTGTATGTAAAAGAATTCACCGAGAGACTCACTCATCAAAAACAAGTATGCGATGTGAGTGTCCAATTTAATCAGGACAAAACCTGGAGAGGTGGGAGGACAACTAAAAAAAAGCAAATACTTGCCTTCCAAAATACTACAAACAAATGAGCATTTGAATTCAAGGTTCATGCTTTGTAAAATGGAAGTGTTGTGTGTTACGAGGCGTCTGCAATATGAATATCCATGTCTTCGTCCAAATCTGAGCACAAAAGCAGAATCCAAATCTGAAATCAAGCTCATGTCTCGAATAAAAAGACAATGTTGTGGTTATCTTAATGGAAAGAACATATGCGTTCTTTAACAAAGACATAAAAAATTGTGCATACTTTCCCACTGTCTATCATTATAAATTAACGACCATAATATTCTTCGAATTTCCTCCATTTGTTTCCAAGTCATTTTACCCTTTTTAAAATTATTTTCAGTGTTTCTTGAGCTGAGAAATCGAGTCGGGGCTTGGAGCTTTACCTAGTACCAGTGAAGAATTTGTAAAAAAATGAAAAGAGAAGGTTTTAAATTGGGGCCCGTTTGGAAACTTGGTTAAACATAACCGGTTAACGAATGATCTCGAATCCATTAAGCTCAATTGGGGCCTTACATGGGCTCAATGTTCTTAAAAGCTAGCCCAAATCAGTAGAGGTCACAATTTGATTACATATTATTATTTTTTTAACATTTTTAATATGGTCCTATTCAGTTTTAACTTTTAATGAAATTATTTTAAAATATAAATAAATGTTTTTATATATTTTTCCTAAACTATTTTTACTTGACCATGCGTTGATTTGAGCTTACTATTCATACATATATTACAAAATATAGAATATATATTAATATCTATAATTAAATATAAACATTTTATTGTTTAATAAGATTTCAGAATATATAATAAAAATTCAATTGAATATTCGATATGTATGAATTGAGGTTAGTATTCGATCCATGAATAATAAGGATATACCATAATCCCTTTGGAGCATATTCTGGTGTTGGATTTTATGGTTGAGGCAAGTGGGTCTAGCCTCCGAAGGGAGCAATCCAAGTCAATAGCTTGGCAGCGTAAATTCACGTCTTTCTTCTAACCAATTCATTCATCTATTTTAGTATTTAAAATATTTTATTTCAAAGAGTAAATTGCTCGAAATACCATTGAACTTTAACATGTGTATCAAAAATATCATTAAACTATAAAACGAAACTATTATACCATTGAAATTTGTTTTTTGCTTCAACCGAAGCACTCTGTCGTTAACCTGTAGCGGTCCGTCCGTTAAATGTAAAACGGTGTTGTTTTGGTATAGTTACTTTGATGTCTAAGATAGGCCAAAACGACGTCGTTTTGTTAAAGTAAAATTAAAAAACCTTGCATTTAAGTAGGCTCAAACCCAAAACCTCTTGGATAAAAGTTTAGAATCAAACCACCTAACCAACTTTAAAGACTTGATATAATTCCAAGGTAAATAATATATAAATAAAACAACAGTTGAACATAGTTTCATTTATCTAATGATATAATTTTATAATATTTATAATATAATTTTATAAATATATTAATTCTATAATAAATATTACTAATAATTTATATTATAAAAATAAAATATTATTTATAATATATATAACTAAACCTCAAATCCCTTATCTCAAACTCAAATCTTAAACTTTAAACCATATATACAACTAAACCTATAACACCCCCTTCTCGGTCTGGAAGAGAATCGGGTCGAAGATGCTATCGGGAACAATATCGATGTAGGAATTTAATAAACATAAATATAATTGATAAAATTTTGTTTCTTTTATTTGATAGGCCAAGTCAATAATTCCAATGCAATAATTAATGAGTTGTATTACTATTTTAGTGACTAAAATGTAATAATCACAAAGTTAGGAACCATTTCGATAAGCCATACGATACATGTCTCAATTCAGATTGCAATGTCATAAGTTCAAAACTTATTTCCTATAAAGCTTGTATGCCGAATTTCAACACATTTGAAATATAATAACCTTCTCAACTTAAGCCTACAATACTTGAGGACTAATCTGTAATTATCAGATTCTATATACATATATATCCATGGATCAAAACTGATGTATATTATGAAGTTCAATACACGATTACTATATTTACAAGTTCTCAGAATAGTCAAAGGTCAATAATAAACTCAATTAAGTCCCTTAACTCTTCGGGACCAAAATATAAATCTTTTTATTTATCAATTCTTATTCGGGCTTAATGTCATATTCATTAAATACAAGTCATATTATACATGTCTATAAATTTTTATGTTTATTCGAAATTTGTAACACTTTCAACAGACTCCTATAGTTTCAAAGACTTGCACTAGTCAAATAACAAAAACTTACACCAGTCAAATAACAAAGACTTACACCACTTAAATATCAAACACTTACACCAGTCAAATAACAAAGACTTACAACACTTAAATATCAAAGACTTACACCACTTAAATATCAAAGACTTATATCAGTCAAATGCAAAGCATACTTATACCATACTACATATATCACATAAACATCATTCCACCTTGTTTAACATATATAACATACAAAAATCAACATATAACATGTCCACAAACTCCATTACAATATTACTTACATCATCATCATAACAACCATATCAAATTCATGACAAAGCATGTAACATCATCAAAATACTATTTTAAGCTTAGTTCATATGCCACCATTCTAGGAGTTATAAGGTAGAGTATAAACATTACTCAAAACTTGAGAAGTGACTTGCAACCTCCAACCACGATTGACCCTTAACGAACTTATGACCTGAAAATGCATGTCAATGAAATGCATTAGGCTTACTTAGCCTAAGTGAGGTAGTAACCTTGCATAACTTCACATATATGAACAATTATGGATTTCAATCAATCAAACGTATATTGGCAACAATATAACACTGAAATCAAAGTACATGGTGACATCAATGTATACTTATTGTATCTTGAGTGTGTCTTATTTGAGTTCACAGTCATGTCTTGAGTATATCTTATAGGAGAATCATTGTCATATCTTGAGCATGTCTTTTAATAACGTTCGCCTTGGATCACATTTGGCCATGGATAACATTGGTTCGTGTTTGATTATATTGGTCCGTGTTACACATAGCACAAAGCACAAAGCAATAGCTAGTGTTTAAGCATATCAATGAATCTCCTTCTCTCCCATCATCTCCCCTAAACCCCACAACATTGTCATAATCATGTAAAATATACTATGTACCATGCCAAAATACCCAAGAACTTCTATCTCATAGGCAACATATACATTTTATGCTTTAGCATTAGGAAAGCATTCTTGTAACATGATTGAGCCTTAGCTTTCAACATTGTAACTTCATAGTATCTTATAGCATAAGTGAGTCATTAACTCCAATGATCTATGTACTTATCAATGATGAGCACAAAGCTCTAATGATATATATATATATATATATATATATATATATATACCAATGTTGGGCACAAAACTCCAATGATCCATATATATTCCAATGATGAGCACAAAGCTCCAAAGTATGGGAATTCATATCTTTTCATAGCATAGTTTCCTTATAACAAAATTATTATTCTTTCTCTTCATAATATCGTTTCATAACATATCAATGTCAATGCAACCATAATGCAAAACATAATCAAAAAAGCTTACCAAGCTTTCTTTGCCATAAATATAGCCACCAACTTGTTCTATGTGAGCCAATGCATAATGATTCATGAACAACAAACATCATATACATAGGAAACAAAGATAAGAATGACAACGTGTCATCTGAATGCATAACTACACTCATCTTGATCCAAGCTCAGAGATCTTTTCCTTATTCTCCCAATTGTGATTTTTACTTCCTCTAACTAAACATTAAGAAGAACATGTCATTTAATATACTAGACAGCTTGCACTATGTTTAAATAAATATTCCTATAAAATGTTCTATAACTCGGAACTCAATTCTGTTTATTTTAAATGAAAGTAGACCGAATAGTCTTTCTAGCCATATAAATTTCAGATTCTGAGTCTTCTCGTATGATCTTTAGTAAATTTTCAAAGTTGATGTTCATGCAGTTAACAAACTGCTGCCCTGTTTTCTTAACCTCCACTTACTCAAAAATTTATTTCTTTTGATATCTGAATCGAAATCTATCACCATTTGTTGCAAATATAGGGCTGTAAACGAACTGAACATTCAGCGAACCATTCATGAACTGTTCGGCAGAAGTTTATTTATGTTCATTTATTTATTAAACGAACGAACATGAACAAGATTTTTTGTTCGTTTAATTAAATGAACGAACACGAACAAAGGGCTTGTTCGTTCATTTATGTTTGTGAACGTTCGGTAATCCGTTTGTTTATGTTCGTTCCTTTATGTTCATTTAAATTTATTCACATATGTTTAGGGGTGTTCATTATTCGGTTGAACTGAACTAACCGACCGAACCAAAACAAAATTGGTTAATCTATTAGATAATTTAGGTTTCGGCTAATGATTAAGAGTTTTTTTAAATTTCAATTATCGATTAATTTGGTTTAAAATTGGTTAATTAACTGAATTAATCGAACTAACCCAAAATATTAAATATTTAACATATTATGTATGTTCGTTTGTGTTCGTTTATGTTTGTTTATGTTCATTTGTGTTCGTTTATGTTTGTTTATCATTTTAACGAACGAACATGAACGAACGCGAACAAGCTACATTCCTTAATGAATGAACACGAACAAGAATTTTTGTTTGTTTGTTTATGTTCGTGTTCGTTCGTTTGTTCGGTTAAAGTTAAACGAACGAACATGAACACACCCTTGTTCGTGTTCGTTCGGTTTGTTTACAGGCCTATGCAAATGAAACTAGATTCATACATGGTTCCATACATATAAGTTTTCGATCTTTATTCTTATAAATTACTATTTTATTATTACCATATTTTAGCCAATGGCCCTTGGTTTCAAAATTTTACAATTTAGTCATTAATCTTTATTCTTGCGATTTAAGCCTGAGACTTTCTAATTATTCAGATTAGTCATTCTTAACACTTTCACAAGAATTCACTTAATTTTCGGAATCGAATTTTCGATCATTAGAAATCGAATTTCGACTAAGCCAATTTTGAGGTTTTACAAAACCCCAAACTTTAAATTCAAAATCCCAAAACCTTATATATAATTAAATCCTAAACCTAAAACTAAAATATTTTATAATTTATATTACAAATCCTGATATATATTATAAATAATATTTTAGTTTTAAGATTTAGGGTTTAAGATTTAGGATTTGTGCTTTATGAGTTAGTTATATATATAGTTAGGGTTTGTAGTTTATGGTTGAGAGTTTAGGGTTTGTGGATTCAGATTTTGAATTTTGTGGTTTATTATTTAGTTATATATAGGGTTTGATTTTTAGGGTTTAAAGTTTATGGTTGATAATTTATGGTTTGAGATTTTAAATTTATGGTTTAGGGTTTAGTTATATATTGTAAATAATTTTTAGTTTTTTTAATATAAATTATGAGTAATATTTATTTATAAAGTTAATATATTTATAATATTATATTATAAATATTATAAAATTATATCATGAGATAAATGAAATTAAGTTCAACTGTAGTTTTATTTATATACTTTTTGCGTTGAATTTATATCAAGTTTTTAAGTTGGCTTGATAGTTAGGTTCCAACCTTTCATCCAAGAGGTTCCTAGTTCGAGTTTCCTTAAATGTAAGTTTTTTTTTCAAAATTTTTCTCTAGCAAAATGACGTCGTTTTAGCCTATCTTAGGCATCAAAGTAACTATACCAAAACGACATCGTTTTGCATTTAATGGACTGTTACAAGTTAATAGTAGAGTGCTTGGATTGGAACCAAAAACAAACTTCAATGGTATAATAGTATCGTAAAAGAAAGTTCAGTGGTATAATAATATCGTTTTATAGTTTAGTGGTATTTTCGATACACATGTTAAAGTTTAATGGTATTTCGTGTAGTTTACCATATATTTAAAGTTTGAAATAGGTAATTTAATATTGAGTAAGTATTTAATGCATTGTCAGTGTAATTTTTTTCTATACAATCATGTTTATTTAAACTCCACACTATAAAATTTAAATCTACAATCATAAATCCAAAATCCTAAACTTGTAAACCTTAAATTTAAAGCACTAAAAATTGAACTCTTAAACCCTCAATTAAACTCATTTCCACCGTTAACACATAATATGTTCTCTTTAATATTTATATAATTTTAATAAGTAATAGTTTATATTCATATATATTTTTATGTTGAGTATTATATTATTTTAAAATAGAAAAAGACATTTTTTTTCTCTCCATCATCTTTAACTTTTCTATCTTTCTTTTTCATCTTTACGTGGCCGACAATGGTATTAGTCTTATTTCTAGTTGCCAACCGTCGATAATCTTTTTTATTCTATTCTTTATTTTTTGATTTTTAAATTCAATAAGAATATTATAACACCCTCAACCCGAATGTCACATTTGGACCTTAAGCCCAACCCAATACCATAAATTTTTCGACCTAGTTTAGCCCAACACATCCATTTTTCATAAATCCATCAAGTTAAATATTTCAACATAGATAAGTATTTGAAAACGTTACATGGGAGCTCTACTTAAAATACATAATTAAAACATTCGTATCATGATTTAAAATACAAAATATAAGAGTTACAATACAACATAGGGTCCTACGAATACATGGCCCAACAATCTAAGTATTGTACTTGGACAACAAGTCGATGTTCAAGTTCTACTCCAATGGTGCTCCAATGATACACGTCATCCTACTAACCTACGAACGGAAACAATAATTTCGAACGGTGAGCTAACTAAGCTCAGGGGATACACTTCCACTCAACCATGCTTCATGTAAATCATAAATATGAGCAAGCAACTAACGATGATAATATGACAATAACATCATATAGATATGGTGCTACCTGTAACTGCCCAAACATATAGCAACAACAAGTAAACACATGCTTCACATAACATGTAGTATTATACCATAATATAAGAGTGATGCGCGCGACCACTAAGCATCAGGATCATACACTCTAGAGGTGAGGCCCGCGACCACTAAGCATCGGGATCATACATTCATGCTCGGAATCTCTCATCGAGCATTTTTGAATGAGGGCCGCTATCACTAAGTATCAAGATCCTACATTTAGGAGTCTTTAATCATGGTGTTACAACACACTCTTTCTCTTACTGGGTATCCGAATCCTAACAATCAAGTACCCACATGACACATAGCAACATCTCATAATTATACCACCATATGGTTTCTACCAACACATAAGTCACACAAGACTTTTACCAAGTTCTAACATTTTATGCTTGAGTATAGGTAGATTTCTCAGTTTCTTATTTTACAATTCATTAAACCATATTAGAAGCTCATTGAGCCATTGTTCTTGAATTATAGGCCCCTCGAACTCAAAACACATTTTTCGAGCAAATTGCCCAGTGGGTATCGGTACCCACCAATGTGTACCGATACGTCTCTCTAGGTATCAATACCCATCCAAAGCATATAGATACTTGGCTTTTCACAAAAAAATGTTAAACCAGCCACCCCGTATCAGTATATGAGGGCTATGTACCGATACCCTTTCGGTACCAATACGCTTCCAAGTGTATCGTTACACGTTTTTATTACTGGAATTTAGGTGAAATAGGGGGTACCGATACCCTTCTTAGGCGTATCGATACGTCCTTGAAGAAATGCTTGTTTTCATTAGTTAAGACATAGGGTACCGATGCGCGTTCAACCTGTATCGGTACTCGAACCCAGAATTCATTTTCTAGAGTTCAAAATTCACCTTACCAGCTCCCAAAACCAAAAATTAGATCCCAAAAATAACCTACAAGTTATTGGAAGTGATTTATGTGGTTTTAAAGCCATTTTAACATCAATGTTAGGATTAGCCATTAAAGGGTCTCAAGCATTCAAACAACTAATATTATCAACCAGGCAACAAGGCAAATCAAATTTATGATTTCCAGGAATACAAAGGAGCTAGTAGTGTACTAACCTTACTCCTACAGCTGAGAGAGAAGCTCTTAGCCCTTCAAGCCTTCCTCTTCCATTGTTCCTTGGAAAAGTTTCCAACTTATTTCACTATAAGAAAATATTGTAAATCAAATTAAAACATTGCTGGAAGCTTACGATATGCAAAAAAAAAGAATAATACAACAAGAAGTGGGGTCAAATCCCCAAATCATGTTCTTCCTCTACAACCCCCACCAAACACCTATTTTTCCAACCTCTACCAAAACAAACCATTTTTACCTTGTTAGATAGATCCTTGAATGTAGATTCCAACACTCTTAACTCATAATCCAAAAATACAACTCAAATGTACAAAGTTTCAACCTTTGCTTGGATGTAGAAGCTGGGAGATGGAGGATGGCTAAAGGAAGGAGATAAGAGGAAACAATAGTGATAGCACCATCCCCTTTCTGTAGAGGTAATTAAAAGCCTCCAATCTTTCCTTCAAAAATAAGGCAAATTACCTCTTTACCTATTCTTCCTCTTCCCAACTCAAGACCAAATCGAAGACCCAAGCCCAAGAACATAATACAAGCCCGCAAGGGCTCCCAAAAGCCCAAACTCACGGCTGAAACACAAAGCTCATGCTTCAGGTTAAACTGACCCTCAAATTTCAAAATATGGGTTGTTACAACTCTCTCCTCCTAAAAGAAAATATTTTCATCAAAATTTACCTAATGGAAACAAATGCGGATAAAGCAACTTCATATCTTCCTCAACTTCTCACTTAGCCTCCCCAACTCTGTACTTCCTTCATAACATCTTTATTGGAGGTATACACTTATTGTGTAACTCCTTGACTCTTTTATGCAAGACTCTTATTGGTTCTTATCCGTAGGTCAAGTCAATATTGATCTCAATCTCCTCAAGAGGGATAATATGTGATGGATCATAACGGTAGCGTTTCAACATAGACATATAAAACACATTGTGGATACGTGCCATATCCGTATACAAGGCTAACCGGTAAGCCACGGGTCTAAACCTCTCAAGGAATTTATATGATTCAATAAACCTTTGGCTCAACTTGCTATTCCGCCCAAAGCAGATTAATCTTTTCCATGGTGACACCTTAAGGAACACTTTGTCATCAACCTCATACTTGATGTGCTTATGCTTTCGGCCTGCATAAGCTTTTTGACGATCAAAGGCCGCTTGCAACCTTTCCTTGATTATCTAAGCCTTCTTTTCAGTTTGTGTAATCAAGTTTGAACCTACAATCTTTCTCTTATTAAGCTTGATCTAGCACAAGGGTGTCATACACTTACGTCCATACAAGGTCTCGAAAAGAGCCATCTTAATGCTCAATTAGAAACTGTTGTTGTAAGAAAACTCAACTAGTGGTAACTGTTCTTCCTAACTCCTCTCAAAATCAATGACACAACATCGAAGCATATCCTTTAAGATTTGGATAACTCGCTCAGACCGTCCATCGTTTGAGGGTAGAAAGTCATACTGAAGTGCAACTTGGTATTCAAAGCCTCATGTATCTTCTTCTACAACCTTGTTTGAACTAGGGATCTCTATCTGATATGATTGACGACGGTACTCCATGCAACCTCACAATCTCTTGAATGTACAACCGCCAAACCCCTCAAGTGTCAAATCTATTCTTACAGTAAGAAATGAGCAGACTTAGTTAACTGATCAACTATTACCCAAATAGCATCGTGTTTTCTTTGGGTTAAAGGCAAACTCGTCACAAAATCCATATTCACACGGTTCTACTTCTATTGTGAAATCTGAATGGGCTGAAGCAAGCCCGAAAAAACTTGGTGTCGGGCCTTAACTTGCTGACAAGATAAGCGTCTTGTCACAAACTCGAATACATCTCTTTTCATACTTGGCCACCAATAAAAAGAACGAAGGTCTTGGTACATCTTGTTACTACCATGATGCATAGCAAACAGACTTTGATGCGCCCTACGAAGGATACGGTCCTGCAAATCCTCCAAAACTATAACACACAACTGACCTTTGAAGTACAAGATCCCACCATCTCGCACTTCAAAATCGGACTACTCACTCATCTGAACCATCTCTATTTTTGCCACATACTCCTTACCTAACATTTGTGTCCTCCTGATCTCTTGCACTAAGGTAGGCTCCGCATAAAGCTCGGCTAACAAATTATCATCCTCAAAAAGGCAAACATCACCCTTAAGTCTGATATAGACTTCCTATTCAAAGCATCGACTGCCACATTAGCTTTATTGGGATAATAGTCCATGATGCAATCATAATCCTTTAACAGTTCAATCCATCATGTTTGCCTCAAATTCAACTCCTTTTGGGTGAGCGGATGCATTAAACTCTTATGGTCGGTATAGATGTAGCACTTTTCCTCATACAGATAATACCTCTAAATCTTCAATGCGAAGATAACTGCGGCAAATTCCAAATTGTGCGTAGAATAATTTCGTAGATAAGGCGTAAGTTATCTCGAGGCATAAGTAACCACCTTACCCTCTTACATAAGAACACAACCAAGTTTATTTAACGAAGCATCGCTAAACACCATATAATTCTTTCCCAGCTCGGGTTGCGTCAAGACAAGAGCCTCCGTAAGATAAGCCTTTAACTGTACAAAGCTTTATTGTCTTCTCTTTTTCCACTCAAATAAAAGTCCATTCTGTAACAACTTGGTCACAGGTACTGCTATGATAAAAAAGCCCTTGGCAAAATAGTGGTAATATTCGCTAAGCCCAAAAAAAACTATAGACTTTCACAATATTCCTAGGTGGTTTTCGCTCTACCACTGCTTGGATCTTTTGTGGATCAACTAGGATCCCATCTGCTACAACAACGTGGCACAAAAATGCCACCTCGGAGAGCCAAAATTCGCACTTATTGAATTTGGCAAAAAAATATCTTTCTCTCAAGGTTTGAAGGACAACACGAAGATGATAGTGGTGCTCCTTTTCTGAGCTCAAATAAACCAAGATATCATCGATGAAGACCACTACAAATTGATCTAGATAAAGCTGAAAGATTTGGTTCATTAGATCCATAAAAGCCGTTGGTGCATTGGTAAGCCAAAAAGGCATTACCAAGAACTCGTAATGTCCATATCGCGTCCTAAAAGTAGTTTTCTGAACATCATCTTCCACTACCTTCAACTAGTAGTAACCCGACCTCAAGTCAATCTTTAAGAGCACACATGCACCCCTCAATTGGTCAAATAGGTCATCTATTCAAGGTACGGGATAACATTTCTTCACTATTACTTTATTGAGTAGCGATAGTCAATGCACATCTTTATTGTACCATCTTTTTTCTTAACAAACAAGACTGGTGCACCTCAAGGTGAAATGCTCGGTTGGATAAAAAAAAATTCCATCAACTCTTGAATCTGATTCTTTAACTCCTTCAACTCTATTAGTGCCATGCGGTATAGTGTAATGGATACTAGCGTCGTGCCAAGTATCACATCTATCCGAAACTCTAGCTCGTGATCTGGAGGGAGTCTGGATAACTCTTCTGGAAATGCATCGACAAACTCTCTAACAGAATGAAGACTCTCAAGCATTAGGCTCTCAACACTTGTGTCAACCACACGAACCAAGAAAGCCTCTCAACCCTATTGGATCATCCTTTGTGCCATCAACGCTGACACTACATTAGAAAGGTAAGGGTTTCTATCACCCTTTACCACCAACTTGGCCCAATCCAAACCACGAAGCTTAAGGCTACAACCTAATCGCGTATCATACTCAAATAACCAATCCATCCTTGGGATATTGTCAAGCTCTTAAAACAGCAACACCATCATATTAGCCAAAAAGATCGAACCTTTAACCTTAATTGGACACCTTCGATACATCTTATCAACTAAAATATCGTGTTATAAAGAACTAGTCACACGAACTCTTATCTCAAGATCCTCGACAAGAATACCCCACTATCGAGATATTCTACTACAGATGTAGGAATGGGTAGATCCTGAATCTACAAGAGCAACTATAGGGACTGAAAATAAGGTAAACATACTTGAGATTACATTGGTAGCCTCACAGTCATCCTAAGCCTTGACTGCATACTACCTCGCTGGTACTCTCGTAGTAGACTGGATTGTATCCTCACTCTAATGTTCGGACATGTGGCTCGCCCCTCATCTAGCAAAGCCCTAACCCCCCCGAGTTGGATAAGATGTCCTCTAAGTTTGAACTAGAGAGGTGTCAGTAGCTGCCAGACAATCCCTCACATAATGGTCTGGTAATCCATAACCATAGCAAGCCTTAGCCATCCCTCAACACTTGCCTCTATGCTTACTCCATGTTGATCGTAAGCTGATACTCTTGCACTCTTTTGAGAGCTTTTTTAGCTCATCATGGATAAAGACGAAGGCCTCCTATGACCAGCTAACTCTGACCTATGGTATGACCTCGAACTCTAGTTTAAAGCCCATCTACCTTAGTTCCAACAGTTTTTGTTCCTTTCAGAATAAGAATGCAAGTTGTTAAAGAAGTTCTAAATCCTCTCACTCGAGCCTCCCTATCCACTAGATGGGTCATAGGTTAAAACTTGCACTTGATCAAGAGACTTGGCACTAGTAGTCAATTCTGAAAACTTTTGGTGGGGCAGCAGTCAAGTAGGTTTGAATTTCATTCCTCAAACCTTTTAAGAATTTCTTGCATCTTATCTTTTCAGTAGCGACCAACTCAGAGCATACCTACTCAACTACATGAACTCTTATTCATATTCAAAGACTGATTGGTTCCCCTAAACTAGGTGGTTGAACTGATCCCTCAAGCTGTTAATGTGAACTTCTTCCATATACTTCTTCTCGAAATCTTCTAAAGATTATCATATAAAAGGTCTGTTAGAGTACCAACCCAATTCTACAGTCTTCCACCATTCGCGGGCATTCTCTTTTAATAGAGAAATGACACATGTCAGCTTGTCCTCAAATCTCAAATGAATTTCTTGTATGATCCAATAGATATCTCTTAACCACTGATCTATCTCGACCAGATTGTTTTGTCCTATTCCGAGGAAATCCATAGCGATACACCCATGCTCGAAATCTCTCATCGAGCATCTTCGAATGAGGTCCGTGTCTACTAAGCATCAAGATCCTACATTCAAGAGTCTTCAGCCATAGTGTTGCAACACACTTTTTCTCTCACTAGGTATTCGGATCCCAACAATCAAGTGCCCATATGACACATAGCAGCATCTCATAATCATACCATCCTATGGTTTCTACCAACATATAAGTCATACAAGACTTTTACCAAGTTCTTACATTTTGTGATCGAGTATATGTAGATTTCTCAATTTCTCAGTTTACAATTCCTTATACCATATTAGAAGCTCATTGAGCCATTTTTCTTAAGTTATAGGCCCCTCGAACTCAAAACACATTTTTTGGGCAAATTGCCCAATGGGTATCGATACTCACCAATGTGTATCGATACGCCTCTCTAGGTACCAATTCCCATCCAAAGCGTATAGATACTTGGCTTCTCACACAAAAGGGTTAAACCAGTAACCCTGTATCGGTATAGAGGGGCTATGTATCGATACCCCTTCGGTACCAATATGCTCTCAAGAGTACCGATACATGTTTTCATTACTGGAACTTAGGTAAAATAAGGGTACTGATACCCCCTTAGGCATACCGATACGCCCTTAAATAAATGTTTGTTTTTATTAGTTAAGACATAAGGTACTGATGCGCGTTCAATCTATATCGATACTCGAACCCATAATTTATTTTATAGAGTTCAAAATTCTCCTTACTAGCTCACAAAACCAAAAATTAAGGTCCTAAAAAGAATCTACGAGTTATTGGAAGTGATTTAAGTGGTTTCCTACTATTTTTAAGCCATTTTAACATCAATGTTAGGATTAGCCATTAAAGAGTCTTAAACATTCAAACAGCCAATATTATCAATCAAGCAACAAGGCAAATCAAATTTATGATTTCCAGGAACACAAAGGAGTTAGTAGTGTACTAACCTTACTCCTACAGCTGAGAGAGAAGCTCCTAACCTAAGCTTTAAACCTTCATTTTCCATTGTTCCTTGGAAGAGTTTCCAACTTCTTTCATTACAAGAAAATATTGTAAATCAAATTACAACATTGCTGGAAACTTAAGATATGCAAAAGGAAGAATTCTACAACAAGAAGTGGGGTCAAATGCCCAAATCCCGTTCTTCCTTTTCAACCCCCACCAAACACCTATTTTCCAACCTCCACCAAAACCAACTATTCTTACCTTGTTAGATAGATCTTTGAATGTAGATTCCAACACTCTTGACTCACAATCTGAAAATATAACTCAAATGTATAAAGTTTCAACCTTTACTTGGATGTGGGAGTTGGGAGATGGAGGATAACTAAAGGAAGGAGACAAGGGGTAACAATGGTGATATCACCATCCCCTTTTCTGCAGAGGTAATTAAAAGCCTCACATCTTTCCTTCAAAAATAAGGTAAATTACCTCTTTTTCCCATTTAAGACCAAATCTAAGACCCAAGCTCAAGAACAAAATACATGCCGACAAGTGCTCCCGAGAGCATCCAAAAGCCTAAACTCACGACCTAAACACAAAGCCCATGCTTTTGGTTAAACTGGCCCTCAGATTTTGAAATCCGGTTCATTATAGATATCCTAGTGACACATTTTTTTCTACCTTTTGGTATGTTCTCTTTGCTTGTTTTTGCACTTTTTGTACTCTTAATCGGTAGTTTGACCATTTCTTTTTTCATTTGATTTTTTATAATAGTTGGATTTAACGTCGCCACGACTGATCAAACTGGTGCTCTTTTGATTATTCTGTTGATATTTATGTTTGAGACTGTTGAACTGGATTTGGATACGAGTTTACAATCATCGCTCTTGTTTGCGATTGAGTTATGGTAATGATCGTGTTGTCAACATGCGTTATTATTGTAATATGTATTTTTTAATGTTATTTGTTGTTGGTTTTTACCTTTTATTGCGCCAGCTTTGGTGATGTGCGTATCTATTTTTTAGCTTTTTTGAGTTAGGGTTTTTACCGTTTCTGTATATGGTCTTGTATATGATTTAGATACGTTAGTTTTTGTATTTTTTGTTTATAAGAATATGTCCGGATCAAGTTTATTTATCTAAGTTGTAAACTTTCATTGTATTTTTAAGGCTTAACCGTCATAAAGGTGCCCAACCTATACATTATTTCTAGTTTCGTGCCTAGTGTTTATTTTGGGCCACTTTGGTAATTTAAATCAGTTTTTTCCTTCAACGACCGTTAAAAAATACCGTCATCCAATTATAACATGACACGTGGCCTGATTTATTTATTTTTTGAATTTTTTTAAAAATATGAATTTATTAAAAAATTCTCAAACTTTTAATTTCTTTCAATCAAACCCTCAAATCACATCTCCTTCACCGCCTGGCATCCCCACACGTCGGTGGTTCACCGTTTACCACCCAAGCGTTGCCGACCACATCGTTTCACATCCTCATACTCTAGCCGTCAGTTAGAAGTCCAATTGGTCTCTTTTACTTCATTGTCAGTTATTCTTCGATGGAGCAATCGACGGTTCATTCGTTGAATTTTAACGACCGGATGATGGAGTTTTAGTCGCGGGTTCGACGAAGGCAAGGGTGGCCGGTGATGGTTGAATTAGTGGTGGAAGGGGAGGAATTTAGGGATTTAAGTTTTTAATTTGGGGGTTTTAGAGAAATTAAATATTTTAATTTTTTTATAAATACCAAAAATATGTCACGTGTCGTATTTTTATTGGATAACAAAAAAATTTTAGTATCTATCACGAAAAAAATCTAATTTAAATTACGAAATAAAACGTTAGACACTAGTTGCTTAGAATAAACATTGGGCACAAACTGGACTGCATCACCAGTTTAATATTTGTTTTTAGGTTCTGTTTGTTTATAGAATAATACTCATTTATTTCCTCGTATCTTGCAGATTGTTTTCTTTCTTTTAAATAAACACACAACCCAATACCAACGTTCAAAAATTGCCAACCCAAAACAGTGGAAGCTTAAAAGTTAAAGAAAAGGGAGCCTTTAAGATCCAAACCCAAGAGGCAGTCAGGCACTGCAAATATCTATCCTTTCTTCTTCTTCCTTCTTCCCCTCGCTTATTGCAGAAAATCCCTTTGAATTCAGATGTTTACTTTAAACCTCTTACCCTTCTCTCCCCTCACGCTCTCTAAATCTACTCATCAGTATTATCCCATAAAAAGGATCCGAAACCCCCTTAACTTTACTCACTCCCCCGTTTTTCTCAACAAATCCACCCCTCCCAGCTCCAAAGTCTGCAACTTCAACAAAATCCATGGCTTCCCTTTGGGCAAGATCCAAGCTTTAAACACCAAAACAGCTCATTTCGGAAATACCCTTGAAAACCTATCTAGGAAAACTGGATCCAATGTTCCCAAAGCAGCTGCATCATCTGAACCGAATCCAGAAGGAGAAGCTGAATCTGTTGAAGCCGCCGCAGCAGCTAAGTCAAAGGCTAAAACTTTACAGCTTGCGCTCGTGTTCGGTTTTTGGTACTTTCAGAACATTGTCTTCAACATTTACAATAAGAAAGCATTGAATGTCTTCCCATTCCCATGGCTGCTTGCTTCTTTTCAACTCTTTGCCGGTTCCATTTGGATGTTGGTTCTCTGGTCTTTAAAGTTGCAACCTTGTCCCAAAATCACAAAGCCTTTCATTATTGCACTTCTCGGACCCGCATTGTTTCACACAATAGGCCACATCTCAGCCTGCGTTTCGTTTTCCAAAGTTGCCGTTTCCTTCACTCATGTTATCAAATCATCAGAGCCTGTGTTTTCCGTTGTTTTCTCTTCGCTCCTCGGTGATACATACCCTTTAAAAGTCTGGCTTTCCATTGTCCCCATCGTTTTGGGATGTTCTCTAGCTGCCATAACCGAAGTTTCCTTTAATTTTCAAGGCTTATGGGGTGCTTTGATTAGCAATGTCGGGTTTGTGTTGAGAAACATTTATTCCAAGAAAAGTTTGCAGAACTTCAAAGAAGTGAACGGATTGAATCTTTATGGTTGGATCAGTATAATATCTCTGTTTTATCTGTTTCCGGTGGCTGTTCTTGTCGAAGGGTCCCAATGGGTTCCAGGGTACCAGAATGCAATCCAAACAGTGGGGAAAGCCTCCACATTTTACACATGGGTTTTGCTGTCTGGGATATTTTATCATCTGTACAATCAATCTTCTTACCAGGCACTTGATGAGATCAGCCCTTTGACATTTTCGGTGGGGAACACGATGAAGAGGATCGTGGTTATAGTTTCGACTGTGTTGGTGTTTAGGAATCCGGTTCGGCCTTTGAATGCACTTGGATCTGGGATTGCCATTCTTGGAACTTTCTTGTATTCTCAAGCTACAGCTAAGAAGAGCTCTGCTTGTGAAAAGAAAAGCTGAGGTTTCAGTAATTTCTTCAAAGTTATAATAATAAACTTTTTGGGGGGTCTTTCCTGTTGATCAAATGATATTTGCATTTTGTTCCATCACTTTTATAAATGTTAATAAATGACATTTTTTTGCTTTCTTAAATCTGCCCTTTTCCATTACTGCATGATTACTCTTTGTTTGATATTTTTCTATGTTCAAATCATAGTATTTTGAACGAAAGCTAATACTTCTTCTGTCTCATTTATTTTGTTTATTGTTGACTTTTCACAAGTTTTAGAAAGAAAAAATTTGTGTAAGAAAGATATATAAAATAATTAAAACGATAATTTTATCTTTAAAAAGTTGAATTTTATTTTGTTAGGAAGCTAAAAGAAAGTATAAAAAATAATATGTCTTATAAAAATTAATTTTTTTAATAAGACATTTTAAGTGAGATAATTTTAAAACACAAAATAATAGGATAGAAGGAGTAGCAAATTGTCAAACAAAAAAGAGAAGATTATAACATACAGAAAGAGTTGAGAAAAAGGAGGATTTCTTAACTAAAGATGGTGATAAGACTCCTATAATGGTTGGTAAACTCCCTCTCAATCCGAAGTTTGCCATAAGCTATCCTTACCAACCAGTTGTATAATAATAATAATAATAATAATAATAATAATAATAAACAACCTTGGATGGTTGGTGAAATCAATATTCTGATACTCTGCTGCTTTACCCTAAAAGCAAGTTCATCATCATTTCTAATTCCAATCTATGGTGGTGGTGGTTGCACCAACCCAGCCAAGAATGAAAAAATGTGGCCAACTATTAGTTTAGTTCAGGATTTGCATGTTTGAGATTAGGATTTTAGGTTATTGCTTATTTCAATAGGTTTGAAATCACAAATTTTTAGGATATTGCAAATTAAAACTTCGGTACATTTGTTACATTCTTGTATTTGATATGATAAAAATGTTTGATATTTACCAACTATAAGGTGGTGAGGTGCTAAGTCTTTAAAGTAAAGTTAGATATTTGAATTGTGATATTATGAATGGAGCAAATTAGATTAGCAGGGTTATCACATAAAGATGCATGATCCAAATTAGTCGGTTAATAGGTATGATATCGATGATTATACAAAACATATGCTTGATATTTTTATCAAACATAAGACTGAAACAGTGGTTAAACACTCACTTATTCAAATACACTTGAGGCTAAATTAGATGATTAAATTTACACAGTTAAAATAAAACTAGGACTAAATTGATAGAATGTGTAAATAAAGATGATCAAATGTGTAATTATACAAATTTGTTCAACTGTCATGTCAATATTTCATTAACTTTTAAGTGACTTGATTGATATATTTAAATAGTTAATTGATAAAATTAAAAAAAAACAATTGTCAAAATAAAAATTTTCCCATTTATAGAGTTAATAACTTCCTCCATCCAAGTTGCCAAGCCATAACTAAGCAATCGTATGCCCCCACAATTTTGCTTCTAACACTGAGCATCGACCGATATTGTATATGCGCGTAACCATACACCGTGGTGATCCCTAAGCACACGGCCTAAAAGGCTAATAGAAATGGAACTTAAAGAATATATTAAAGTCACAATGTTAATGAAAAGAAAACCAACAATCCAATTATTCATTTTTTCATATGAATAAGAACATGTTACAACGTAGATAAAGCACAGTACTTCAATTATTCAACGGCACCTTAAATATATGTTTACAACACACCAATATTACGAATAGCTATTATTCTAATCCGCCATGGACAGCAGTAACTTAACCAACCACTCGGCCCTGCAAAACACATACAAGCATATGTTGGTTCCCCTTTAAGCTTGAAGCAGTTACTGAACAAGAATGATTTACAGGTTCAATATGTCTGAAAAATGCTCGTCTACATAAAGCAATAAATCAAAATATGGAAGAGTTGAAAGAAACTCACTTCCTGCAACCAATCAGAGGAGACCATTCCCGGTGCGACAATAGTTACACGGAATCCATTTCCAGGTCCGTAACATGCTTGATCTTTGGACATTCTGTACCGCCCTGTTGGCATTGTTGTATAAGCAGGGGACAACCATGAATCTCCAAATGTTGGAGAGAGGAAGGTAGTCCATCCTCGGGAAAGGACTGAATCGAGGGACAATCCTCCAGATACAAGTCCTTGAGTGAGACAAGGTTCCTCAAGGTCTGTTTCGAACCTAGAGATTTCAGAATGTGACATGAGCCAATCACTATACAGTATACACTGCAGTGCTGCCGGTAACCCCTCATCAGGAAGTGATTCAAGCTTTGGACACCCTCGAATGGAGAGCAATTGAACAGATGACATTGACAAACTTTTCAATGACCCTTCTTCTTCATACAACGAAGAGAGGTCTTTGCAGTCACTAATATACAAACTGTTAAGCCCCGGAAGATGTGGCAATTTTGGGAAGGAGGTAAGGTTTGAGAGGTTTGAGATCACCAGGGAGTAGAGAGTGTTTGTACTTGGTATTTCCCTTACGAGTGTATCATTAGAGCACGATCCAAGAGCTAAATGCTGAAGACGTTGCGAGACTGGAAGGGTGGTCACGAGTACACATCCTTTTATTTCCAGCTTTTGGGGGAAAAACATCCGAGGAAGCGCTCTGATGTTGGGGCAGTTTTCCGGTTTCAATTCCAAAAGACCAATCAAAGAAGGCCTAGGCTCCTGCTCGGTTGCCTTGATCATCTATGGGAATGACAGCACCTTCTTGCCAATTCTCCAGAACAAGATTGTCAATAAGTATTAAAACATCAGAAAAGGAGCAAATGGAACAGCCTGGAGTGAATCACACTTTTTTATCTTCAGGGCTCTTAAATTTAGCATCAGTTCCGGTACTTTCCGTAGCTTGGGGCAGTTACTGATATGTAGTCTAGACAATGAATGACATTGCGCTTCTGGCCATTCTTCCAGTTCCAGCATCCCTTTGATGTAGAGCTCTCTAAGGCAAGGCAACTGACCAACAGAGATTGTAGTGCACTTAGTGCAATGACTCAAGGTAAGTTTTACTAAATTCGGAAGGAAACGCTGACCATCCGTCATCCACGAAGGAAAATTAGAGCCCTTAAAGTGATGAAGGGCCAGCTCTTTGAGATTCGAATGAGGCTGGAGGTCTTTGAGGTCCCTTTCCGCTCTGACTTCATCTTCTTGGTTGTTGAAGTGTTTGTCACTCCATTCTAACACCAGCTTCTCAAGTCTCCCCTTCTGGTTTAGCTTTGCCTCAGCTGCGTTCACTGCATTCTCCAGGTTGGATATATGCAGCTTTCCTGTAAGATCCGCCATGTCCTTCAGTTCTCCAATGCCATGTCCGGTTGTACCTTTGAGTACTTGAAATGCATGCAGATTCTGTCTTCTGGTTAAGTTTCACAATCCTAGTGGCAGCGACCTACTCTTGAACCAAAACATCTCATCTAGCTCAAGATAAATCAGGTTAACCATTTTACCAAGGTCCTTGGCAATTCAAAAAGCCAAAGGCACCCTAGAAGCTTAAGGGTCTGTAAATTCCAAAGGTTACATACAGAATCGGGAAGCCTTTTGATCTCGGTCCTGGAGAGATCCAGGGAGCGTAGTAGCTTCAATTCTTCAACAGAGCTTGGCAATTCCGAGAGCGAGGTTGAACTTAGATCCAAAACACGAATGTACTTTAGAGAACGGAACATCTCGTCCAGAGCCTTATTACTTAATTCCACAGTTACCTTGATAATTAATTAATTAATTTTAACTATAAAAAGGAAGTATCTATTAACTCGAATATTTGTGTCCTAAAATCTTGACTGAATAGATATTGACCAAATATTTGAATTAATTTATATTGTCTAAAAGTAAACTGTAATCACCCAAATCCGCCTGACGCTCTTTTTATTGGTTTTAATATTTCTTTTCTAATGTTATTTAATTTATTAAAAAAAACCCCTGTTTTGAGATTAAAAATGTGGAGTCGCCACTGATAATTTAAAAATGGTAGACCGGACATCGATAAAACCAGAGATAAAAATTTAGGGTCCGGGAGTCGGCTACGGATGGGGAAGGATGAGCACCCCCACACCGCCCAAAAATTGGTACCTAGCCGAATACTTAAAGTCTTAGTGTTGAAAATTTTAAATTCGAATAAAATTTGAAATATGATTCTTACATGCATGAGAATGTTCTAAATATTTAAAGAAATGTTCTGTTATTTAGAATAATCGAGAAGTTCACATCCCTTTACGCCCGAGAAATGATTTCTCGACTATTCTAAATAACAGAAAATTCCCTTAAATATTGTATCCTAAAATGATAAGGATATTCTTTTATTTAGGGATATCGAGAAGGTCGCATCCTTTTACGCCCGGGGCACGAGTTCTCGAACTCCCTAAATAAAAGAATATTACCTTTATTCCTAACATATAAAAATACTATTATGATGCAATAATATAATGTAGCATGTATATGTACTTATATACTTAAAAATATATTACTTATGGTAAAATATATTTAATAATTATATTTATCAAAAAATTTATATATATATATATATAAAGTTAGTAAATTTTATATATGTATATTTACAAAAACAAGTATTTATTTTTATTTTATGTACATACTTAAAATAGAATATTTATAGTAAAATATATACTTATTATTTATTAAAAATATAATTATATATATTAATTTACTAGTTTTTTTCTATATATACATATTTACAAAAATGAATATCTATTATTATATCTTATATATGTTGTAATTTAAAAATATTGTACTTCATTTTTATAAAAATATATATAAAGGCTTATATATAAAATATATAAATATTATACATGGAAATATAAACCATAGGTAAAAAACATATATATATATATATATATCTTATGTATATGATATTAATATATATTATAATATATGAAAATAATCTATTTAGTATAATAATAATAATAATAATAATAATAATAATAATAATAATAATAACAATGCATGATTTACACTAATATACATGAAACTAAAGATTAAAGACTAAAATGCAATAATATAAAATTATATGGCATGTATGTTAAACATCACTAGACTAAAATGAAAAAGGATGCAAAATATAAGAGCTAAAATGTAAATAACATGAAATAAAGTGCTAGAAATTAAATAATGAAATACAGGGACCAAATTACAACGAAACATGAATTAACAGCTGCTGAAATTAAATAAACCATAGCAAAAAGGATGAAATTAAAAGGGAGTTAAAAGCGAAAGGACCAAAGCACAATTTTCCCATTTTCATTAAATTTTCGCGGATCGGGTCGGGTCACCGATACTGGTTACAAGAGTAAAACAACGCCGTTTTGGGCTGTGTTATAGGCGCCTAAAACGACGGCGTTTTACACGAGTTATATGGGTATTTTACAAAAAAAATTCATTTTACCCTCATAATACACAAAAAATGTAGCCCTTTGTATTTTCTCTGAAAATTTTAGAACCCAAACCCTAGGGTTTCAAAGTTTCCCCGTCGCGCCGCCGTCATCGGAGCAAGATGACTCCTCCAGCGGCCAAAAGCTCGGGTAAAGAAACCAACAGTCGCTCTCTTCAAACTCGAACCAGAAAATGCAGGTACTTTTCTTTACTTTTTTTTATTCGAACTCCTTTTTTTTGTTCTTTCAAATCTCTCTGCTCACTCTTTTTTTTCTCTATTTACCCGTGTCTAATCTCTTTTCTTTTTGCTTGCAGATTGATTTATAGAGGATAAGAAGAGTCGGTTTGATGGTGATTTAAAATCCCAGATTTTGGGGCTTTTGTTGAAAGGTGATGGCTGAGTGGTTGGATAAGGGGTATGGGCATGGATTTGGGACAAAGGGGTAGGTTTAGAGTTAGGATTATTTTATTTTTAGGGTTTTAGGATTTAAACTAGATTTAGGGTTTGGATTTAATTTAGGGTTTATTTGGTTTGGAATAGTGACAGACAATAGCTTAGGAAGACGTCGGCCTTGATGGCAACAGCGGTGGTCGTGGAAGACGGCGGCGGCTAGGCTAGATTAGGGTTCTAAAAATTAGGGTTTCTTATTTCGGGTCAGGTTTTGGGTTACCAGGCTGGGTTGTGGGTTCATAAACGGGTTTGGGTATTTGGTTATGGTAATGGGTTTGATTGGTTTAGGTTTGGGTTCTTTAGTTAGGGCAATGGTTTGGTTAGGCCCAGACCAATTGGGTCTTTTACAGCTGCCCCTCTTTGCTCATTGTTGAGCAACGACAATGGAGCAAAGACTAGAAGAGAGCCAATTAGGTCTGGTCCGGCTGAGCTTTCCCCTCTTGGCATATGTCCTCTTTCTTTGGCAGATCTTCTATCTTCTCAATGTAGGTCTTCTTCCTTGATTGATCCACCCTATCACTTTTGGGGAAGAAAACTCTTCAAAATAGGTATTGGGGAAGTAAAATATGTTCATTTTTATCTTATGTTGAATGCATGACCCACTCTACTGGAAGTTCAAGAAGATAGGGTCCATTGTTGTAGTTGTGTCTATTCCACTGCAACCTCAGGGAGATGGACTGATGTAGCTTCAATCTTTCCACTGCAACTCAGGGAGATGATATTGATGCTAGATTTGTTCCACTGCAACTTTAGGGAGACGATGTTGATGTTGTGCCCATTCCACTGCAACCTTAGGGAGATGAACGGATGTAGCTTCAATTCTTCCACTGTAACTTCAGGGATATAAAATTGATGCTAAATTCGTTCCACTACCACTTCAGGGAGACGATGTTGGTGTTGTGCCCATTCCACTGCAACTTCAGGGAGATAAACGGCTGTAGCTTCAATCTTTCCATTGCAACTTCAAGGAAATAAAATTGATGTTGAGTTCATTCCACTGCCACTTTAGGGAGATGATGTTGGTTGTGCCCATTCCACTGTAACTTCAGGGAGATGAACGGTTGTAGCTTCAATCTTTCCACTGCAACTTCAGAGATATAAAAATGATGCTGAATTCGTTCCACTGCCACTTCAAGGAGACGATGTTAGTGTTGTGCCTATTCCACTGCAACTTTAGGGAGATGAACAGCTGTAGCTTCAATCTTTCCACTACAACTTCAGGGAGATAAAATTGATGTTGGATTCGTTCCACTGCCACTTCAGGGAGACAATGTTGATTGGGTTGATCTGTTACTCCATTTGTTGGAGAGACAGATCATGTAGAATTTGCTTTATAGACACACTTTTTTAGGATGCTATGATTAGTATGAATCAAATGCTCCTAACTTTAAGTATGTCAATTTTAATAATCATGAATGTATGAATGATGCAAATATGAATGCAACATGCCATTCATAAGATTTTTTTAGAGTTTCTGCAGCCGCTCTTGGATTAGCATCTCATTTCGGTGATTATGGCTCTGCTTAGTCCAACTATACAAGACATTATTCTCTCTTTGCTTCGGTTCGGTACCATATCACAAGGTAACCATCTGCCCCATATTCCTGTTACAGCCCCTTTTAAATGGACGACTGGTTGTAATTTCAGTGCAACAACTTCTTGTTCTCGAGCTTTTTTCCAATGAAAAGTTCTTTTCAATTGAAACTACTTATTGCCCATGTACTATTTAAGGATATTTCTGAAGCAATGTAAAGAATCCTTTTGCATTCAATAAAATTATTAGCTTACTGATCGCTATGACAATGCACAATGCTCATGTGAATAAATAAGGGTATGAAGTTGGATGAAAGTGAAATTTCATTAGAGGTATGACTCCCAATTTAGATGGAAAACATTGAAAGTACATAAAGCAGGAAAATTAAAATTAGGTGCCCCAGATATCAAGCGGATGAGTTCTTCTGAGCCAGCTTGCCAAAATTATCTCGAACCTGATGTGTGTTTAGGAGACCTCGAGTGCTTTGTTGATATCCCAAGGTGCAAAATCCCTCATGATTTCTAAGCTTTCAGAGGACAACTATCATCGATTTTAACCCTTGCCTAAAATTTGAGCCGCCCATTTCGGGTTTTCAAATTAAACCCTCATTTGGTTTCAAGATGCCCTTTGCAGGTTTTCATCTTGAGCCCTCCTCTTTCTTCTTCCTTTTTTATTTTTTTATTTTTTCATTTTTTTCTTTTTCTTTTTCTTTTTTGTTTATTTTTTCTTCTTCTTCTTTTTTCAAGAAAAATATTTCTTGACTATATCTGAATTCACAAGATTTGGCAAATCACTACCATCTATTTCAGCCAGAATTAACGCACCTCTTGAGAAAGCTTTCTTCATAACATAAGGGCCTTCCCGGTTTGGCTTCTATTTCCCTGGGAAATCATTCTGTATAGGTGGGATCTTTTTCAACACCATATCCCTACTTGGAATTTTCTAGGATGAACCTTTTTATCATAAGCTCTCATCATTCTCTTCTGGTACATCTGGCCATGCTGAATGACTTTCAATCTTTTTTCTTCAATTAAGTTTAGCTGGTCAGATCTGGCTTGGATCTATTCTACCTCATCTAGTTTTACTTCGGATAGCACTCGAAGAGAAGGAATTCCAGCCTCAATGGGTAGTACAGCTTCCATTCTGTAAACCAGCGAAAAAGGTGTTGCCCCAGTGGAAGTTCTAACTGACGTTCGATAAGCATACAGAGCAAACGATAGCTTCTCGTGCTAATCTTTATAAGTCTCTGCCATTTTCCCAACAATCTTCTTAATATTCTTGTTGGCTGTTTCCACCGCCCCGTTCATCTATGGCCGGTACGGTATTGAATTGTGATGGTTTATCTTGAACTGCTTGCATACTTCCTCTATGCTCTTATTGTTCATGTTCAATGCATTGTCAGATATGATCCTCTATGGCATCCCATATCGGCATATGATCTCCTTTTTTTAAGAATCTACCAACTGTTGATTTGGTGACATTAGCATAATAGGCCGCTTCTACCCATTTGGTAAAGTAATCAATGACCACGAAGATGAAACGATGCTCGTTAGAAGCTTTTGGTGATATTGGTCCTATGACGTCCATGCCCCATCTAGATAAAGGCCAGGGAGAAGTCATCACATGTAGTGGTAATGGTGGTACGTGAATATTTTCCCCGTAAATTTGAAACTTGTGGCATCTCTTAACATATCTAATGCAATCTCCTTCCATTGTGGACCAATAATACCCAAACTGCATTATCTTCCTTGCCATGGTGAATCCGTTAGCATATGTCCCACATATACCCTCGTGAACCTCTTCAAGAATCTTTCATGCTTCGACAGCATGCACACACCTAACAACACTTGATATTTTCTTCTTTTGTATAAGATATCTCCATCTAAGACATACCCACTTGCCAATCTTCGTAGGGTCCTCTTTTCATTCTCAGTTGCTTGCTCTGGGTACTCATAATTTTTCACATATCGCAAGATATCGTGATACCAAGGACGATCACCCTCTTCACCATCTTCAATATTATGGCAGTGGGTCGGGGACTCATATATACACATTTGGATATGCCTTAAATCAGACGGCTTAGTTATTTTAAATAAAGAAAATAGGGTAGCCAGAACATCTGCCATCTGATTTTCTTCTCGGGGGAGGTAGTGGAACGTGATCTCATCAAACTCTTTAATTAACTCCCGGACAATATCTCGATAATCTACCAACTTGGTATCTCTCGTTTCTCACTCTCCTCGGAGTTGATAAATCACGAGCATAGAATCCCCATATACCTTTAGCAGTTTAATTTTTCGTTCAATGGCCGCACAGATGCCCATGATGCATGCTTCATACTCTGTCATATTATTCGTGCAATCAAAACCAAGTTTATTGGCAAAAGGATAACGATCACCTTTAGAAGAGATCAGCACTACCCCAATTCCTTTGCCTACAGCATTTAGAGCACCATCAAAGTTCATTTTCCAATATTCTTCTTTCGAGTTATCTTCTTCGGTATTGGCAACACACATCAAATCTTCATTTGGAAAATCAAAATTTAAAGGTTCATAATCCTCCAAAGCTCAACTGGCCAAGAAATCTGGTATTGCACTTCCTTTTATAGCCTTTTGTTTTGCATAAATCAAATCGAATTCTGACAACAAAATCTGCCATCTAGCCATTCTCCCTGTCAATGCAGTCGACTCTATCAGATACTTAAGGGGATCTAGCTTTGAGATTAACCAAGCCGTGTGGTACAACATGTATCGCCTCAATCTTCGAGTAACCTAAACCAAGGCGCAACAAAGTTTCTCAAATGGCGAATACTTTGTTTCACCTTCCGTGAACTTCTTGTTGAGATAGTAAATTGCCTTTTCTTTCCGCCCTGACTCATCATGCTGACCGAGTACGCATCCCATAGAGTTCTCAAAAACTGTCAAGTATAGAATTAACGGCTTGTTTGGGATATGGGGTATCAGAACTAGAGTGTTCGACAAGTAATACTTGACTTTGTCGAAGGCTTTTTGACATTTGTCGTCCCATTCTCCAGGGTTGTTTTTATGAAGATGCGAAAGATATGATCACATTTTTCGGTTAGTTGTGAAATGAACCGAGCAATGTAATTCAATATTCCTAGAAAACCTTTCACTTCTTTTTGATTGCGCGGTGGTGGAAAGTCTTGGATAGCCTTAACTTTATTTGGTTCAACCTTGATCCCTTCTTCACCTAACAATAAAGCCCAATAACTTTCCTGAAGTAGCTCCAAAAGTGCATTTCGCAGGGTTTAGTTTCAACTGAAACTTTCGTAGTCTCAAGAACAATTTTCTCAGGATCTTCACATGTTCTTCTCCTGTTTAAGACTTAGCAATCATATCGTCGACATACACTTCGATTTCTCTATGCATCATATCGTGAAACAAAGTCACCATGGCTCTTTGATATATTGCTCATGCATTCTCCAATCCAAAAGGTATTAATTTATAGCAAAATGTTCCTCATAATGTTATGAACGTAGTTTTTTCCATGTCCTCAGGGTGTATTCTTATCTGGTTGTACCCTGAGAAACCATCCATGAAAGAGAATAATGAATGCCTTGCAGTATTATCCACCAGGGTATCAATATGAGGTGGTGGGAAATTATCTTTTGGGCTGGCTTTGTTTAGATCTCGATAGTCACGCACACGTGCACTTTCTCATCTTTCTTTGGAACGGGAACTATGTTAGCTACCCACTCCAGGTACTTGGCCACTTGTAGGAACCCGACATCAAACTATTTCTTTACCTCCTCTTTTATTTTCAGTAGCACATCAGGCATCATCCTTCGAAGCTTCTACTGGATTGGTTTGCATTCTTCCTTTATGGGAAGTTTATGTACCACCACATTTGTGTTCAAACCAGGCATGTCTTGATCCAAATCTTCAACATTTAATATTCGACTGTTGCCTTGTCAGTTTATTGGAATCACAAACTTTGAAAATCTGTTATAGCATACAAATACGCTTATATGCGTATCGATACGAGTTTTGATACTCAAGCAATAAGGATCCAGTGAGTAAACCCCGTACCAATACGGTACGGACCATTTAGGTACGCTCCTATTATTTGGACTTATCGTACTGATACGCCCTTCTCGCGTATCGATAGCCCATTGTACAACGGCTATTTCTGTGTATGTCAAGTACCGATACAGAAGCCCCGCATACCGATACCCAGGGTTGACAGACAACATTTATTGCTGGAAATTTGCTCTCTAACTGCTATATTCAATTCCTCAACTACCCAAACAGTTAGAAATCAATGAAGAGATATAAAATGGAGTCCCTATAGCTACAACAACAACTAATCATCTACTTTCAAGCCTTCAAGTAAAACTCCAACATATTGAGCCTATTAGAGTCAAATCCTTGTAACCCTCTTGAGTGAGCAAAATTTGTAATCTTTATTTTCAAGATTAGGTTGAGTGAACTTGTATTGGGCAAATTTATTACCTTTGAGAGGATTTTAGCATTTGCCAAACTTTCTTTGTAAAAGAGTGAGTTCATCAAAGCTTTGGGTAGAAAGCTTTGATTGTGTAACGGTTTCCTCCTAAGCCTAGAAAAGGGGACGAAATTCTTTAGTGAATTTGTGAAAATCCTTAGTAGGAAGCTAAGGTAGTGGATGTAAACCTTGTTAGAAGGTTGAACCGCTATAACTCATTGTGTCCAATTCTTTTTAATTTTCCAATTTGCTTCCAAAATTTTAATTGACAATTCACCCCTTCTTGGCCACTTTCTCCATTGATTGATCATCCCAACATGATTGTTTATACTTTCATTAGTTGCCAAATATAATGCTTAATATGAATAAGTTTCGCAAATCTTAACTGACATAAGATTAACACATTGAATCTGTAATGAAGGTTTAAATGAAATTTGACAGAGAGCATTTATTAGAGGCGTCCTCTATGCTGTGTTTGGAAATATGATTTTGAAATTTTGATTTCAGTAGCTATATAATTTATGGGAATGAAATGCATGCATTGTGTATGAATTAGTTAAAATCCAGTGTAATTATGTATTTGAACAGTATAAGAATATGGATTTCAATTGACAAACATGTATTTCAAATTCATCATTAGATAATTCTAACACGACCATGAATTTGAAAAATAGTCATGATGTTACATTTACACATGTTTTATTACACAACTTATTCTATTTTTTAATTCCAAAACTGACCTTCGAAATCCAAGTTCCAAATGAAATCCTAATCATTTGCTTAAATGTTTGTTCCTCAGTGACATATTAAATGTCTATGATCCAGACGGTTCTTATATGTTTGTATTGTATTTAATGTTTATGATCTAGATAGTTCTCTCTCTAATCAGTTAATTCTTCCATTACAAAGTGATGAAAGAGAACCTATATTGAAATTTTTTTATTGTTCAGTAAATTTTACATAAATGTTACGTTTCAAAACAATAAAATAGGGAATCTCTTGGTTGAGATAGTAAAGCCCCTAATTTATTTCAGTAACTAAACTTTTTTTTTATTAAAATATGTTACTTTTAGTTTTGATTGACTATGTACATGTAACAATTCTAAGCATGTGTATTTGATTTTGGTTAGGGAATCAGAATGGATCTGCCTTGCTGCATGAGCTATAGCAGCAAGAAAACGCAGTCCAACAATGCATTGAACAACTTGAAAATGGCTGCCTTGATTTTTCAACTCAAAGAAGCACTTCAAGAACAAGTATGCCTTCATTACTATCTTGTGTTTTTCAGTTGGCAATTATCATTTGGAATAGTTTGTCTTGGTTGAGCACTAATTAGTTTAAAGTTTTTCAGAAATCAAAGCTGGAGTTTATTCACAGTAAGCTGCAAGTAAGAATTCTTGTGTTGCTAATGAACTTCATGTTTGATATTTTGCGGCTAATAGATTTCATAAATTTGTAAATGTTTCCTGGTTAAATACCTCCTTCAAAACAGCAATGTTACATATTTGTTAATGTCGGAAGGAATTATAAAAATTGATTGGTGCCCTAGTAACAATTGCGAAACATTTTCTGTAGTAATTTAGGAATAAACTTCTTAGAGATCTATGGAGTTTGTGTCGAGGTATTTTTCCTAAACACACAAGTCACAACAATAGGTAAAAATGTTATCTTGAACAGAAAGTCCTAGATAATGAAAGATCTATCATCACTAAGGATTCTATCTCACGTGTAGAAAATTCAAATAGGAAAGTTTATCACTAATTTCTGCTTCCTCTTGAATCATATCAATCTCATTCCCATGTTATGATATTCTTTGGATCTTTTGGTGGACATTTTTGATACTATATGCAAATATATAGGAATTTATCTAAAATCAATTCGCAGTGAAATGTATGTTTCGGTCTTGAGCATTAGATAAGAGTGATTGCTTATTATATTCATATTGTCCTTATCATATATTATGCTTCGATCATTTGATTGTACTTTTCTGTGATATAGAATAAATTGTAAAGGATTTGCTACTTTTCCACGATGAAGTGCAATTGTCGATGCTTGTGCGGGTTGCTCGTGGTCATATTGAGAAATCAAGCAATGTAAGGAAGATACTAACTTTACCCCTGCCCCAAGCCATCTAATTGCTATATCTATCCCAATGGCAGAGGTTGTGGCCGTGAGTGAACAAAACATTCCTTCAGCTCAGCCAACCAGCAATCCTCATCAACCTCATCTTCTGCAATTTATGATTTCCTTTGCACCATCGAAAATGTAAGAAACGGTTAGTCCAAAACGATAAAATAAATAGAAATATGAAATTAATAAAGCATATCGAAAGGAAATTTTATAGAATTGAATTAAACCGTGAGAAACTTAGTTGAGGTCTGCACAAATGCAGTTTCCTTAAGACGGATTCGACCACTCCTGGTACTTGAGTTTGTCGGTCATCAGTCTCCTAGGATACAACAACATATGATCTTCTACAACAACACTTATGTAGAGATCACGAACAGAGCTCTCGCCTTTCACTATCACCAAAAAAACACTGATGCAATTTTGAAGAGGAGAAGTTTTGAAGATATGTTTAAAACTGAAGTGAAGCATCCTTTATATAGGGGAAAATTAGGTTAAACCGTAGGAATAAAAAATATTCCGAATTTAATGGTCATTAATACTTTCCTATTTAATTCAGAATAAAAATCAATATCATATTTTAATCGGATATTTTCCATGAATATCAAGCTATACCGTTTTAATATTCGTATTTAAGGAAATCGAATAAAATCCTTTAAATCCCAAAATACAAAAAGGATATGCGATTTTTAAGGAAAAAATTTATTCGAAGTGGGTAAAATATCCTCTGGTCCACGAAGGGCCCGACCGGTCCGGACATTTGCGTCGCCCAAGTCGTGCAGGTGCGCCCCAACCCGAATGGGATTGGATTCGTACCCCCCTGCTCGTGAGGCACAGTTTCCATTCAAGTCATTCAATGACCACAAAGTGGGTAAGTGTATATAAACACTTCCTATTCCATTTATCCCATAATGCGGGATAAAGGGGGTTACATTTTCCTTACTCAATTCACAACCACCTTACTTTGAGCATCAATTTCTAATTCATGACTCAACCATTTTGAGCATATGAGATACCGTTGTAAAGGTCTCATGGAGTAGAATTAGACCCAATAGAATCATTATTCGAATATCCACCTTTACCCTTTCGAATTATGGCTCAAAGTTGCCTATTCCTTACTGTTTTTTCCAACAATCCACACATGAATGAAATTGATGATATTTTATCAAAACATTTTGACTCGATGTGCTGATAGGTTCTACGATCGATAGCGGCATAGGATAGGTAGGTTTCCTGTTTTGAACTTTCCCTTGTGAAAGCATATTTACTTTATTGGCTAACTAGTAGACGTAATGTCCTTGAACTGTTCAGTCGTTTGTGTAAACGATGATATACTTCACACAGCTACCTCTCTGATAAGAGTATTTATTCTCATGGTCATGTCCATATGGCCGTGGACATCGCCTGGTTTTGCAAGAGTTTGAAAGAACTATGCCCAGTAATATCTTTAAAGCGGCCATACTTCACTCTTACATAGGTGACTTATGTTGCTCGGCTCACTGAAGCACACAATGGTCATTAAAAGCTTTTAGCTTAGCTTGTCTCACTTTGATCACTGTTTACATCATAGGAACAGACTTGGGGATAAGTGCCCCCACAGTGACCGAACAAGTTTATGAAATTAGGTTGTCCCTTTGAACCTAGATCTTGGGATCTCCAGTCAACTAGGTAGGGTTTTCCTTCACATAGCACATTTATTTTCCATGGGCTTTAGTCTCATTCCTTTATATGTTTTCTCAACTTGATCTCGGTTTAACCCTTTGGTTAGCGGATCCGCAATGCTATCATTTGATCTTACATAATCAATAAAGATAACTCCATTTGAGATCAGTTGTCTAACAGTATTATGTCAACGACGCATATATCTTGACTTACCGATGTACATGCAATTATGTGCTCTAACAATTGTTGTTTGATTGTCACAGTATATGCATACTGTGGGCACATGTTTTGGCCATTCAAGAATATCCTCAAGAAATTACATAAGCCATTCGGCTTCCTCTCCAAATTTGTCCGGAGCAACAAACTCATATTCCATTGTGGATCTGGTTATAATCGTTTATCTTGAGGATTTCTATGACACGGCTCCTCCTCCCAAAGTGAATACATATCCACTTGTGCCTTTGGTGTCTTGAATTTCAGATATCTAATTGGCATCGGAGTATCCTTCTAAGATATTGGGGTCTTTGGAATAATGTAATCCGTAGTCTCGAGTATATATGAGATATCTCAGTCTCCTAACAATTGCTTTCCAGGGTTTTTCCTTGGATTGCTTGTGAATCTGCTTAGACTGCTCACAGTATGCTGCCTATGACTCTTGCATATTCCACTTGATAAATGCTTTCCCCTTTGTTTTTGGATAAATATGAACAAGGGTCTAAAGGAGTTATGGCTATGCCAGAATTATCCTCGTTAAATTTCTAGAGAATCTTGTTCACATAGTGTGACTGAGTTAATATGAGACATTCCATTGACCTTTTGATTTGGATGCCCAAAATCGTATCGGCCAGTCCCATATCTTTCATGTCAAATCTTGAATTTAACATGTTCTTGGTACGTTTTACCATTTTATTGTTGCTTCCAACAATGAGTATGTCATCAACATACAGACATAGAATGATATATCCAATGTCTGTAACTTTGACACAAACACATTTGTCACTCGTTTATTCTGAAGTCGTTTATCATCATGACACTATCGAACTTCTCATGCCATCGCTTTGGTGCTTGTTTAAGTCCATATAGAGACTTCACCAATCTACATACTTTCCTTTCTTGACCTGAAACTACATGACCCTCAGGTTGTTCCATGTATATTTCTTTATCAAGTTCTCCATTTAGGAAAGTTGTTTTAACATCCATTTGATGTACTTCAAGATTTTGCAGTGCAGCAATTGCAAGTATCATCCTTATGGATGTTATTCTTGATACAGGGGAGAATGTATCAAAGTAATCAAGGCCTTTTTTGTCGGTATCCTTTTATTATCAATCTTGTCTTGTACTTATCAATTGTTCCATCTGCTTTCATTTTCCGTTCGAAAATCCATTTTGAATTTAGGGGTTTAATTCCAGGAGGAAGGTCCTCTAATTCCCATGTATGGTTTTGTATGATGGAATCAATTTCACTTTTAATGACTTCCTTCCATAAGGTGCCTTCAGTTGAGCGTATAGCGTCGCTATATGTTTGAGGTTCAGCCTCTAGCATAAAGCTAAGGAAATCTTATCCAAAGAATTTTTCCACCCTTGCTCATTTGCTCCTTCTTGGATCAATTTCAATTTCAGCCACTTGTTGATCATTTAGACTGATCTCGTCTAATTTTCATTTTATTGAACTTTGATCAAGCTCCCTAGATGTATAGGGAAATATATTTTCAAAGAATGATGCATTTTTTTATTCCATTATCGTGTTCTTGTGAATCTCGAGATTCTTTGATTCATACACAAGAAACCGATAAGCATTGCTATATTCTACATAGCCAATGAAAATACAGTCCACAGTTTTAGGACATATTTTCATTTGTTTTGGTAATGGGGCCATTACCTTGGCAAGACACACCCATATTTTCAAGTGTTGGTAGAAAGGTTTTCGACCTTTCCATAATTTATATGGTGTCTTATCCTTTTTTTCTTTCGGGGAACCTTATTTAAAAGGTAATTAGCTGAAAGGACAGTTTTCCCCACATGTTCTGTGGTAACCCAGAGCTTCCTAACAAAGCATTCATTATCTCTTTTAGAGTTTGATTTTTCAGATCAGCTACTCTATTAGATTGAGGAGAATACGTGGTGTTACTTCGTAAATAATACCATATTATGGGCAATATTCACCAAATGGATTAACATATCCCCCACCACAATCACTTCTCACCATCTTAATCTTTTTATTAAGTTGGTTTTCGACTTCCATCTTATAAAGTATAAATTTCTCTATAGCCTCGTCTTTGCTTTTAAGCAAATACAAATAGCAATATTTTGTGCTGTCATCGATGAAGGTAATAAAAAATTATTTACTCCTCTTGTTTGAACAAATTTCGAATCGCAAACATCACTATGAATTAGATCAAGTGGTTCCGTACTTCTTTCAATAGTTTGAAATGAAGACCTTGTTAATTTTGCTTCAACACATATTTCACATTTATTATTGTAATCAATATGAAACGAAGGGATGTGTTTCAAGTTAATTAATCTCCATAGAGTATCATAATTAACATGTCTGAGTCTACCATGCCATAAATTTAAAGACTCAAGCATATAAATGAAAGAAAAAGTGATATTCTTATTCATGCCTTTTGGAGTTACAGAGATAGCATTGAGTTTCCACATTCCATTCAATACATATCCCCTGCCCACAAACATCCCCCCTTTAGACAAAATTAATTTTTGGGATTCAAAAACTATCCTAAACCCATGGACACTTAGAAGTGTTCCAGATACAAGGTTTTTACGTATGTCAGGTACATACAACACATTCTGCAGCTTGAGTTCTTTCCCAAAATTCATCTTCAAGACCACAATTCTCTTTCCCTTGATCTTGGAAGTCGCAGCATTTCCCATGTAGAGCTTCTCCCTATCGTTGCTAGGTGTCAGCTCAGAAAAAGAATTCTTGTCACAGCAGATATAACGTGTGGCTCAAGTATCAAACCATCATTCCCTTGGGTTGGAGTCAACCAGGTTGACCTCAGAGATTATAGCACATAGATCTTGGTCCTCCACAGCATTTTCCTCATTGGTTTTCCTTGGATTTCTGCATTCAGATGATCTATGTCCCACCTTGCCACAGTTGTAGCATGTTCCCTTGAATTTTTCTTTCTTGGAAATCCCTCCAATAGTCCCCAACTTTGAACTGGCTTGGTATTGTTGGGGTTGTTTTCCCTTTCTAACTTCGACAACATTTGCCTTGGCCTCTTTGAAGGTTTCTTTATTGAGCTTTTGGGCATTGCCTCTATTGTCCTCTTCTATTCGAAGTCTGACAATTAATTCCTCCACTGTCATTTCCTTTCTTTTGTGCTTCAGGTAATTTTTGAATTCATTCTATCCGGGAGGTAGTTTTTTTGTGATGGCAGCGACTTGGAAAGATTCGCTTGTGACCATTCCTTCAGCAAGAATTCTATGAACAATAAGTTGGACTTCTTCCACTTGACTTACTACTGGTTTGGAGTCAACCATAGTAAAATTCAAGAATTTCGCGACTAAAAACTTTTTAGCCCCAGCATCTTCTGCTTTGTATTTGTGGTCCAGTGCCCTCCACAGCTCTTTAGCTGTTTTATAAACATCATACACCAGATACAAAGAGTCTTGTAATTCGTTGAGAATATAGTTTTGATACAGAAAGTTGACGTTCATCAAGCTTCAGTTATGCTGAAGGAGGTGAGATCATCCACCTCTCCTTCACCATCCCCTACTTTAACAATTGGGGATCTTCCTTCAAGTATTTTTCCAAGTTCAGCATGGTCAGATAGAACAACATCTTTTGTTGCCATGTCTTGAAATTCTGCCCACAGAATTTTACCGGCTTCTCATTGTAGCTCATTGCCACAACCGTTGTGTTTATATTCATAGGTTGATTCGGTTGTTTCAAAGTCTACCCTGGTTCCACCTTCTGTGCGGACGAGTTGAGTGAATCGATAAAATCTCTCATAGTCATTGTTTCTTTGCAAAAGAAATAGAAAACCCAGAATTAGTAATAATTCCAATAAAGTAAAAATTAATTTCATTTATTTTTTATTTTGATTTTTCACAAAATTTGCAACATCAGTTACTTCCAATGACAATTTATGAAGAACAAATTTGTCCCTTCTTTTGAGATTAAGACAACCCGTTTAAACGGCAGGATAAATCCTGAAAATGAATTTATTTGCTTTTTTTGTTCTCTTATATTTTTAATCACCTTGGACGTGGAGTCTGTCTTAAAATTGTAAGAAACAGTTAGTCCAAGACGATAAAATAAATAGAAATATGAAATTAATAAAACAGTTCGAAAGGAAATTTTACAGAATTAAATTAAACCGTGAGAAACTTTGTTGAGGCCTGCACACAGTTTCCTTAAGACAGATTCGACCACTCCTTGGTGCTTGAGTTTGTCGGTCGCCAGTCTCCCAGGATACAACAACAGATGATCTTCTACAACAGCACTTATGTAGAGATCATGAACAAAGCTCTCGCCTTTCACTATCATCGAAAAAACACCGATGCAATTTCGAAGAGGAGAAATTTTGAAGATGTGTTTGAAACTGAAGTGAAACATCCTTTATATAGGGAAAAATTAGATTAAACCGTAGGAATAAAAAATATTTTGAATTTAATGGTCATTGATAATTTCCTATTTAATTCAGAATAAAAATCAATACAATATTTTAATCGGATATTTTCCGTGAATATCAAGCTAAACCATTTTAATTTTCGTATTTAAGGAAAGCAAATAAAATCCTTTAAATCCTGAATATACAAAAAGAATATGTTATTTTTAAGGAAAAAATTTATTCGAAGTGAGTAAAATATCTACAGGTCCACGAAAAGCCTGACCGGTCTAGACATTCGCGTCGCCCATATCGTGCAAGTGCACCCTAACCCAAATAGGATTGGATTCGCACCCCCTGCATGCTAGGCACAATTTCCATTCAAGTCGTTCAATGACCACAAAGTGGGTAAGTGTATATAAACACTTCCCATTCCATTTATCCTATCAATGTGGGATAAAGGGGGTTACATTTTCCTTACTCAATTCATAACCACCTTACTTTGAGCATCAATTTCTCATTCATCACTCAACAATTTTGAGCATATGAGATACCGTTGTAAAGGTCTCATAGAGTAGAATAAGACCCAATAGAATCATTATTCGAATATCCACCTTTACCTTTTCAAATTATGGCTCAAAGTTGTCCATTTTTCACTATTTTTTCCAACAGAAAACAATTGAAGAAGATAGCAAGAAATAATTCGTTGATGCTGTTGTCGCTGAGCTTGCTGCTTCCACTACACCAAACTTGGTATATAGTGACACTTTTAGCGGCGTTTTTGGACTAATATTGCACAACTAGCGGCGTTTACCTAAAGAAACGCCACAGATGACAAAATTCATGGCATTTGTCTTAAAAACGCCACAATAGATATTACTTTTAGTGGCGTTTGTGAAAAAACACCGCGATTGTATGGTTTTTAGCGACTTTTGTACATAAAACGCCACAAATGTATAGTTTTAAGTGGCGTTTGAAGAAAGAAACGCCTGTAAACTCATGTTTTATTTTAGAGATATAAACTTCACTCTCAATCACTCTCCCTCACCCGATCCCAAAATTAAACCCACAAACCCTAGTTTTCCTCCATCGTCAACCTCAATTTCTCAACCAAATCAAACCCAAAATTCAAACCTAAGCGCCCTTTCTCGAATCGTCGACCATTCAAATTTCCTCACCCCTTTCTTTTGTCTCTTTCAAATTCAGGTATTGGAGTATAATTTAAATGTTTTAAGTTTTTAACCTCTATAAAATCCCACTCTTTTGTTCGTCCTCTCCCTCTCTCTTGTGGAAGCCAAAGTTTCGTAACCTCGGCGAAATGGACGGTGGTGGAGGTGGTGCTTTTCACGGTCAGGTTTTTCCGTTGGGATTGAGATTGGAGCAAGGCAAAGGCAGAATTTTTAAGCATGAGAAAGCTTCCAGTATCCGCAAGCACTTCTGAGATAGTCTTTGACAGCAGAGCTTCTTCTGTAAGAAATGTAAGAAAATAATGATAATTTATCATTTCACGCCTGTAAACTATTGCTTTGTTGTTTTAATTGGTTAGTATACACCGTCAGCTTATTGTTCTTGGTATTGTTGAGAGGAAAGATAAGAGAAAATATGATGTAGTTGTTAGTACCATCTGATTGTTTAAATTCGTATCATTACTGGTGTGACTTAAACAAGGTCAATTCCCTTTTTTGAACGTAAATGGGGTACTAATCTGGTAGGTGCTAATAAATTTCATGGTTCACAGTTTACCATGTCCTTAGTTCTTAACTGTTAAAGTTTGTATATGTCTTTAAAGATTTGGTTATGATGCAGATGATGCTTTGATTGCTTAATTGATTATCACTTTGAATTGATAACTCTTGTTTTATGGCATGATCTATTTTGTTATTTCATATTATTTTTTTAATCCTTTTCTCTTTGCCTTTATATTTGTTCTACACTTCTACTAATTATAGGCAGATTCATTGTGTGTTCATGGTGTTGCAATTCCAACCATTGTTGGAATTCATAACGTTATTAAGCATATTGGAGCCCAAAAGGATGGGTAGCAAGCATATGTTCTTTGGGTTATTCGTCAATTGATTTTAAGAGTTTATGAATTGCCTTATTTGCTTATTCTAAATTTATATATATTCTTTATGCTTAACAAGTTGTGTATACTAATGGACGTCCCTTTGTTTTACGTGATGTGGAAAGGCCCTTCTCCAACCTTGAATATACAATATGATTGCATTGTGAAGAGTTTTTAGTTTACTCGTATCCAAATTTTTAGGGAGAAACTGTGACGAAAATTACAGTATCTACTCATTGTGCACTGTGCAATTGTGTGTGCATGCTAAAGGCCTTCTGAAATATACCTTTTATGTTTATTGTATAGGGAATCAACATGGACAGAGTTAAGCAAATAAAAGCTCGATTAAAGGAAAATATTATGTTAGAATCTGCTAGGTATTTCCTTTGGTTGCATATTTTGTTTATTGTGACTTCTAAATGTTCATTTGTTGTCTTTACGAAGGTTTTCCCTTACTTTCATGATAGCAAACTTATGACATAGAAGATATGGAAATAAGATCCTTGTCACTGATGAACCGCCATATGTTCAGATGGTGGACCAGTGTGAATGAGTATCTTGTGATTTTGTGAAGACACCTTTAAAGGTATAAGCTCTGGAAAATAAGAAAATGTGACTGATCTGCCTATTCAAACTATATCAAACTCATTTTGGGTGTTCCGCTGGTGTAGGTGTATGAAGAATTGCAATTCGAATGATACTTGGTTGACTACGAGCGTGTGCCTATAACAGATGAAAAATCACCGAATAAGCTTGGATTTTGATATTCTGGTGAGTTCCATGTTATTGCCCTTATTTTGCATATTGCTTTGAATAATCAAGTTTTTGTTTTGTTAGAGTCATCCCACTTTGTTTTGTACTATTTTTTCTTCATATACTTAGGGTAATAAGGAAATCTCTATTACTAGAGATCTCTCTAGAGTTGACCATCAAGGGGTTTCAAACCTTAGCAAAGCACTTCAAGTTTTTCCCCATCTTTAATGTCCATATTAATGCACATTTGAACGTAATGGATTCTTTCTAGACTTTTTCTTTTGTGCGTGTGGATGTTCCATACCTCGTAATTGCTTAGGTAAACTGACATCTAACATTTTCTACAAGACTACAATAATAAACTGGCATAACTTCGGGCTGGAAAAAACAGCAAAAGTAAGCTTCTGGTTGCTAAGTTCAAATCTGAAGATTCATTGAATCCGCCATCTTAGTTTATTTTTTAGGTTCATGCTTTGTTTATTCTAGTGAACAGTGTTGAATTACGTTACAATTTAGTTTAATGTTTATAGACTTTGATTTATTTTTTATAAGTATTTCTACTTAATTTGTGCCGTAATTAAATTTCAAATTTTTTGTTATTAAAAAATGTTACAGGTTAATTTTAGGTAGTACACAGTAGAAAATTACATTTGCAAATCAGTCAATTTAGTGACGTTTGTAAAACAAAAGCCACTAAAAGTCAAGCACATTTTGTGGCATTTCAATTAGAAAACGCCAGTAAATATCACAAATATGCTTTCCATCCATCACTTTAGTGACGTTTGGAAAGAAAACGTTGCTATATATTGACTTTTAGTGGCGTTTGTATTTTAAAACGAAAGTCGTGGTTCTTAGTGACGTTTGGAAAATAAAATGCCACTATTTACTAACATTTAGTGGCGTTTGTTTTTTAAAACGCCGCTAAAAGTTATAGCTTTTAGTGGTGTTTGTCATCAGAAAACGCTGCTACTTTTCGCGACACTCGATTCAGCGGCATTTCTTGCTGCGTTTTCTTTAGCTAGGGGGTGTTTTTAGCGGCGCTTAAAAACGCCGCTAAAATCCTATTTTGTTGTAGTGTTCAACATCTTTTGCTCAGACGCTTACCTCTGTATTTTCATCCCTTGTTGCTGAAGAAGCCGCTAGGTCTAGTAGGTTCACATTGGGATTATCAATGTTTCCTCCAGAAAAGCGCCTCAAACTTGAGAAACCAATGTCTGTGTCTATTGCAAGTAATTTGAATATTTGGTAGTGCATCTTATTTTGGCTAAGACTGCTGCTTCAACATCTTCTGCTCAGACGCTAACCTTTGTACTTTCATCCCTTGTTGCTGAAGAAGCCGCTAGATCTAGTGGGTTCACATTGGGATTTGGGATTATCAATGTTTCCTCCATAAAAGCGCCCCAAACTAGAGAAACAAATGCATGTGTCTGATGCAAGTAATTCGAACATTTGACAGTGCATCTTATTTTGGCTCGCCACAACAGCAGCCAATCAACAATATGGCACTTGGATCATCGAATGACATGCAACTGATGTCCCAAGGCAACTAGATTCAAACTCTCATGGCTTCCGTACCTCTTTCCACTCCTCTTTCACCTCAATCTCCTGCAAATCTAGCAGCAAGTCAATACATGCAATTGTCACGGGACTAGAGTCTCGACCTAGCGAACCGTGCAGCCTTAGTCGATGTTCCTACGACAAACGATTAAGTTAGCTTCAAATTTCTCTTCGAAAGATCAAAATCTTCCAAGGCACTCAAACGAATAATCGTTTTAAGCGGAAGCAAACAAACGAAAATGCAAACAAGAACAATTGAAAGAACGCGAAGAACAAGAGAGAGCTTTCTTAGAGTAAATGTCTTGTATTACTCAATGAGTGGATGAATACAAACGAGGTGGGAGGCCTCTATTTATAGTTGAATCCCCTTACAATGAACGAACGAGATTTATTTACAACAACAACTCAGATCGAAAGCCACCTACCAAATCTAAGCTATCTAAGGAAACTACATCACCTTGTAATTCTTTTCTTAGGTTTATTCACATTGATGGATATTATGATCCTCTGAAATATTCCTTGGTAAGATGTTTATTAATTTACTAGGCTCAATGTGTTCGGACTTTGTTTCACACATGTCTCTATTGCTAACTCATGGACCATGACACATGACAAGTATCGTGAACTGTCAAATAAATATTCCTTAATCTCAAAATAAATAAATAAACAAAGACATAGTATAGAGAAGAAGGTGTCGGTCCACAGGGACTAAGGAGTTTCTGATATATGGTTGTTATGATTCTGACTGTTGCAAGGTAATTTAGTGAATGAGGGGTTTTGATCGAGAAAACTAGAGAATGAGTGTAAAATGACTGCGAGAATAGATTAAGTAAAAATAACTCGATTAAATTAATTAGCCTCAAGCTTTTGTTCCGCTTCAATTCAAAATGATCATTGAAAAAGAATTTTCACTCCAGATACATGCTTGTTACTGTCTACAAGGCCCAACCCTTGCAACTTGTTTTTCTCTTTAGTAAACCAATAATGTAAAATCAATTTTTAGATTCCAGTTTTCTAGTTAGACTAACCACGACTATCGCCGCTAGAATAAAATAGTTTTAAAACTTTGGAAAAACTCAACTCAGATTATGTTGTCTCAATGAGAATCGAATCCGTTCTCAATTTCCCTTAGCGAATCTGTCACTAAGTGTGTTCATAGGAAGTCAAAACCACGACTATCGTCGTTCCTTCCTCCCAACTGTAAATCCCAACAACAATCAAGTCAACGTGCACTTTTGAAATAAAAGTGAAAAGATTTTAATAGAAAAGCCGATTGCCGATCTAAGTTTTCAGAAAATTGAGAGTGTAAAACGAAGTTGTTGAGTGCTTTTAATTCTCACAAGGTGAATTGAAGCTTCGCTTTAAGCCCTTGGCTAATAGAAGAATTTAGCTAAGCATGATTATGGAAGAAATCATACTTAGCATTTAATAAACAAAATTTAAAAGAACAAAAATAAAAAGAGAAGAGAATTTTATAAAATATAGAAAGCTAGAACAAACTCAGAATGGAAGATGAGAGATGCCCTTCTAGCTTACCCCAAGGGTATTTATAATATTATAAAACCCTAAAATAACTCTAAAAGATAAATCCTAAAAATATCTAAATTAAATACAAAAAGATAATCCCAATTTTAAATGTTAAATCCGTCTAATAAGCTATCCAAAACGCGGCTGATAAGCCATCAAAGAGCTGACGTCATCTTCTAGAAGCGCTGACCGGACGCCACGTCATCCTTCATGCCCACTAGCCCGGACTTGATTCCAAAAAATAAAAAAAAACTGCAAAACATGCTCTTTTAGTGTTGTTTTTTGAAAACTGAGGTCCTGCGCAAAAACGAATAAAAACAACCCAAATTAGCAATATCAAATAATTAACAAGGAATAATTATCGATAAAATAATAATTAAATAAAACACTCGTCAACTCGATCGAGTGGTGTGATGGTAGGGGTAATGCCTTATGGTTACGGAACAAACGCACTGCCACGGCCACCTCTCTTCCCCCGGATATGGCAATGAATTTAGTTAAGCCTGTTTATCATCCTCTACAGTCGCCACAGCCACAATCTCAACTTAGCAGCTGCCACAATCTCAGCATCAGAAACAACCAACCACTGGAGGATTTTACTGGCCACCAGGTATCGGGTTTTACGGGCAAAACCCTCGGTCAACACCACATATACCTCGATAGTGAGCAACGTGGTGGCATCAGGTATTCGGTCCAACTGCAGACCCATCAACATTATATTTCCTTGAAAATTATGGAGGCTAAGATGATCATGTATAACGTAAATTAGTTAGAGAATTATTAGGCATCTGTTGTCTTAGACTTGAAATCAGCGCATGACCATGCATGCCTTCATTATCATCACTTAACCAGCCAGATTTTCTAAAATGTTTCAGGTGTCTCATCAACTTTCATTATACTCATTTTGTTTTTGTCACTTGTGTTTTAAAACTATCCTAGTTAAAATGTCACTTTAAAAAATTCAACAACTTTTATAAGAAATATTTACTTTTCTATTATTTTTTTAATTTTTCAACAAAAATAAAAGTTAACTTTTTAAGAATAAATTTGTCATTAAAATTATTTTACCCCACACATATTATATAAACTTTTTCTTTTTAAAACCCTGTGAAAAATCAACATGTGACACAAATAGTGAGACAAAAAGAGGATTATTTTTCATTCCAAGAATTCTCTCTACCTTTCAGTTTTAAAAATTTAAGCCAATTATTAATATCATTAAAATCCGTCAGCTAAATTTAGGTCTATTACATTTTTTAGATGAATAGGTCTATTACTTCCTCTCTCTTTTTTACTTTCAAGTTATTTTTTTCTTTAAAATGTCATCAATTTTTTTTAAAAAAAAATTAACTATGTTATTAATTGGACTTAAATTTTAAAATTTTAAAAATAAAAGTTAGATTCAATGTACAAAGAGTACAAGAACATATAGCACATTTCAACCTTAAATATATTTTATATTAGGCTTTTAAGTGTATTGAATTGGGCTGGCTTATAGACTATAAAGGGAGAGTGAGGTTTCAAATTAAGGTATTTTATTATAGAAATACAAGTGTTTTCTGGTTTTATGTTTGGTGGATTTTTTTTGGTAAATTACATGTCTATTTTATTGTCTATGTTTAGGATTCGTAGATTTTAATATGTTAATAATTCATATTAAATGAGGTTAAAGTATAGTAGAAGCCCTTGTACTATACCCAAAAATTCATTTTAGTCCCTGCATGATAAAATGAAACATCTTACTCCTTGTACTATAACTAAAAGTTCATTTTAGCCTTTCTACTATAAAAAAGAACATTTGAGTCCTTGTACATTAATAAAGTTAACATTTGGTCTTTGTATGTTTTAAAACGCTCAAGTTATTCTTAGTTGGCTTAAATATTTTGGTTTAAACACTTTTTAGGTCCCTCTCAGTTTTGAACTTGGGTAAATTAATCTATTGCAAAACATTTTTTGTGAAGTTTTACCTAAAATTTTTAAACACTTAAGAAATATAAATGTAAAATTAATTCATATTTTAACTCCAAACTTTTGTCTCCTCTTTCAATAATATTACAATTACAAGCCAAAAGATAAAAAAATTAAAACGTTTAATTGGAAAAATGTACATTAAATTTTTTAGAATTTTTAGATTTGTAGTCAGAGTAAGGGTTCAATCTAAAAATGATACAAAAAAATTAAAATTTTCAAAAAAAATATTAGAATTATGATTTTTTTAATAAAATTATATAGTTTTTGGTTTGTTTTATTTAGTTTTCAATCACAATGTGGTGTGATGTAATGCGAAAAATGTTAATACCGTCATAGATTGCTCTTATTTATTCATTTTTTTAAATGTTCATCTAATAAATTATTCTCATTTTTCAAGAGGGATCAATTTGCTTAATTAAAAAAATGAAAATGACTTAAAGGGTGTTTAAACCAAAATATTTAAGCCAACTAACTATAATTTTAAAATTTTAGACCAAAATATTCATTTTTCAAATATAAAATGTCTCTTTTTATAATAGGACTAAAATGAACTTTTAGTTATAGTACAAGGAGTAAGATGTTCTATTTTATAGTAGAGGGAAAAATATGACCTTTTAGTGTAGTATAAGGACTTCTACTAGACTTTAACCTATTAAATGAAATTGAAGATAATAGGTACATAAGCAACAAAGCATCATATCTGATGTGTTACGTATGCTGATAAGATTAAACTATTGCAAGACCAGCAAAAATTTTCCATGAAAATCATGATGCATTATGTAATGCGTACAGCAACACAGTTATAACCGTGGCGAAATCCCAGGATGGCCATTTAGAACTATCAATCCCTACCTTCTGGACTTTGCAAACAAAGCAGTAACATTCAATCCCAAAGATATGTGAACATAAGCAGATTTTCATTCGGCATTTTTGACACCGTTGAATCCCAAAATCAATCTAAATCAATGACTCCAAATGTAAAATATCCAAAAAAAAAAAAAAACAAGGAGATTCTCAGGCAACCACATCTTCAGTATTGTCCCCGTTCTCTTCTCTGGATTTAGGTACGAACCATTTATTAACTCGAGTTCGAGCTAAGACCACCTGCAGATTAATAATGCTCACGTGAGTTGGATATTTAAATGATAAAAAAAGAAAAGGATGGAACATTTTCATGGCAGATTACCTGTCTGTCCCAGTCAGTTTTGCAGGTGATGACAATGAGAACGACAGTTTGAAGCAATGTTCCTAGCAGCATGCCAACCCAAACACCCTGGACAACAAATAAACAATAAATGAATTTACAGCAGAAGAGGGAGAAAATAGTTCCCTTGGTTTTTATCTCAAATTTAAAGTCGAACATCATAATCAAGCTCAATTTTAACTCGAACAAATTTGAACGATATGATTTTTAACTCGAAAATGGCTTTTTATTTTTTTTTAAAAAAAACAACCTTGACATGCATATCCAAAACGTATCCAAGCACAACACCAATAGGAATGCCAACTAGATAATACGAGCCAATGTTAACCCATGCTACAGTGCTCTGCCATCCAGCTCCAACTGCAACCCCTGTTCATATATAAATTCAGTTAGATGTAATCTATACAGCCTTCACTCGTATCTCACATATGAACACGAGGATCTAACCTCTAAGAAGAGGGTGGAACATTACCTGAGAGCACAGGTTGAACACTGTTTAGAAGAATGGAACAAGCCAACAATGGAGATAAATCCGCAACCGCTTTGGCCACTTCTTCGCTGGTGGTGAAAATGTATGCTAAGCGTCCTCGAAGGCATAAGAATACCACGAACAGCACGCAGCCGATGGCAAGCGATGTAAGAGTTGTCAGTATAATTGAAAACTTGGCAGCTTTAGCACTGCCTCTTCCAAGCTCATTTGAGACCCTAACACTGCAAATTTTACAACAAAAGAAACAATGTTTAAGTTTCAAAGATTCCTCCAAATAGATGAAAAGCTTTGTAAAAACTGTACATACTCGGTTCAGACTTCAGACACATATTTCTTGTTAGACACTCGAAACGGAGACAAAAAAAACCATACCTCATAGCCTATCATACTCATATCCAACATTCAACTTCCGATCCGACACACACAACATAAAATTTCTCCAGGATTAAGTTTATAGTACCTTGCAGCAGCCAAGAAGCCAAGTGATATCATCATTTCCCATCCATTAATATTGAGGCTACAAAGGAGAAAGTATCTATACATATTAATGGGATGGAAACAACAAAAAGATCTTTGAAGCCGATCGGAAAACCAGAAAGACTTACCAAATGGCAAGAGCATCAATGGCGATCTGAGCATTTTTCAAGTTTCCGGTTAGAAGAACCAAGATTGTGTTGTACCAGAGTTCGAGACTGACCATGAAAACAAAATTTCTCAAATTAATATCTTACTTACTACTCAAAATTTACTCTATATTTTTATTTAAATAGTACTAATATACATATTTGGATATGGGTACAAGGATATGATCTTCTGAAAATCCTCAAGTTCGAGTAAGCACCTTTATCAAACACATACCCATATCCAATATACTTGAGTTCGAGTAAGCAATCTTGATCTGCAGGTTACATGTCAAGAGACTCAGGAATGGACAGAAAAAACTTACCAAAGCATAACACCAGATGACAAAGACAGCTTCACAACAGGGAAAAGATCCTTAAAAGCCAACATTGAGAAACCCTTCCAAGTCTCTTTGCACCCCCCACAAGTAACAAATAAAATTTGCCCTATATTCGGTATCCAATAGGCCAGGACGGTGGAAAACAAAGCTCCGGCGAGTCCGTACTTGTATTTCATAGTCAAAAGCCAAGAAAGAAAGATATGGATCCCGATGGAGAACGCTGCCAAGTATGCAATGATCATGTTCTTGCTCTGTGCTTGCAAGAACATTTGGCAAGTGAAGGAGATGATGAAAGAAAAGACGATGAAGATGAACCAATGGCTAATGTAACCGGACACATGGGCGATCTTTTCGTCTTGGCCTAAAGCTATGAAAAGTGGGGTGGTGAAGATGTATAAAGGGAGAAGACAACATGCAGTCAAGAACAAAACTAGCCATGATCTTTGAAGGTATATCCCCAGCATATGGTATTGTTTTGCTCCAAATGCTTGACCACATAGTGTTTCCAATGCACTTGCCATGCCCAACTGCACATTCGAAACATTCGACAAACATCAATAATATACCGTGTTTAGACAATATCTGCATTCGACACTGATCTGAGTCAAGGTAACATAGCTTAAAAGTAAAGAAGGGAACTAAGGAATTCAAAGTAGTTCTGATGTGGCTAAGGATGCTCTTATTGTCCCATCTTGTATGGATTTGAATCCCGGCATGAGAATGTAATATATCTCTATTTAATAAAAAAATGTTTCTCCAAATACCATAAAGATATTCAACCCCATGGCTAAATTAATGGAGTTTATTTTTAATCTTGATACTTTAGATGTTAAATGGAAATCAAATCGATTCTTAACATCTGATGTGAACTTATCAGCCATGGAACCAAAAACTGATCATGTCAGATTGATTTAAAGGTTTAAGTCATTTAGTCTAGTCTAGGCCCTCAAAAACCAAGCCTTCCTCTGAAACAAGCCAAAATAAGAGATTCTGGTAACGAAAGTAAGAAAAGAAAATAGCATAGAAAATCTCGAACTTTTTTTCACAAACAGAAGCCAGAAAGCTGATCTAAAAATAAAGTTGATGCTTGCTTGATACATGATCAAGAAAACCGTTAAATCTCATTTCATCAGGGAAAGAAACCCAAACAACAAAGGCCAAAACCCAATTCTTATTTAACTAAGAAAAGGTAAAAAACGCAACAATTTCAAGCAACTAGCCCCCGGAGATCAAGGAAAGGGTAAAAAAGCTAAAGAAAATTGTGATCGAATAAGAACATACCAAAACACCATTGCCGAACCTCATAAGGACGGTGAAACAAAGGGAATAAGCAGCAAGCTCAGTAGGACCGATATGACCAACGAAAGCTTGACTGATTACAGTGACACCAAAGGTTGAAAACCTGGTGAAGGTTGCAGGGGCGGCCACAACCCACATCTTCTTCGACTCTGTCCATATCTTCTCTCTAAGCGTTGGTTCTTCAACTTCGATCTTGTCGCCTCCATTAAGCAGCTTCTGGTTGATATCACCTTCCATTGTTGATCAACCAGTTTCAAATTCACCAAAGGCTAATGCTTTCTTCTCCTTTTCTCCAGCTGCTTTGTATCTTCTTTTATACTAGTGAAAAACGGAGACAGACCAACAGACAAATGGTAACGTGCATAACGTTGGGTGATTCAGATTGCCATTAATATGGCTAATGATATTTTTGACCCTTAACATTTCAATAAAAGTCATTTTAGGTTTAAACTTTTGCTTTTTGCCCTTAAATTTCTGTTTTCCTCGAATTGAATCAATTGAAAAAAGCGACAGATTTTAATATTTTCTAAAGATTTACATATTTTTTTAGTTTGTATAATTTATGCATTTTTAATAACTTAAATATATTTTATTTATTATAATATTTTATTTTTTAAAAAAAATTTATCTATTTTTAAATTTTTATGTGAAATAATAAAATAATTAAGGTAGACATTAATAAAAAATAAAATAATTAATATAAACTTAAATATCAAAAGAGACTAAAGGAATTTAAAAAAAAATTAGAAAAACTAAAGAATAAAAAATATCATTAGACCAACGATTATTATTCAAAAAGAAATGTTAATCACGACATGGATGAGTCTAGAACGGGCGACGTACACCGTTGAACACCACTAACGTAATACACCACTGAATACCACTAATTTTATAATAATTTTTAAATGGTTATTAAAAATATCAAAGGCTCGACATGCAATTAATCGTATTTTAAAATAAAATTAGAAAAAATTATGTCATGAACCATTCTCCCAGTCTCAACTATAGTCATACCCAATTAAATAAACATACATCATATTTATTTTCCACATAATATTTTCTTAAGAATTAAAATTTACAAATCGTCATCTTATTCCCCGTGCCTTATATATTTATTCTAATATGTTAAAAAAATAAAATGCTTAAAATAAAAAAAAAAACCCAAAAACTTACTCAAATCAAAAGAGACTTTGAGTAAGTTTTTGATTCCTGAATAAGTTTTTAAGTATTTTATAGATTAATTACATGTCAAGACTTTGAAATTTTTAATAATTATTTAAAAATCATTAAAAATTATTGGTGTTCAGTGGTATATTGAGTTAGTGATGTCGCGCACGTTCTCGAATTTTCCATCACGGCACACATGGAGGAGGACCATTTTTCTTTGATTTTCTATTCTTTTCTTGGTTACCTTAATTTATTCACTAATTACGCTGTATGATTAATACTTGATATTTTAATCAATATTTTTATTATTTTGGTCAAGACTTTATGTATATTTAATATTTATTTTTGACATAGGATGAATTTTTTAATTTAAATTTAATTATAAATATTAAATTTTAATATACGTTTAACATTTTAATATCATTTAAATTAATAAAATAAGATTATACGACGAGGGAAAGTTATTTACAACATAATATGTGTAAGTCCATACTTTTTTTAACACTTTGATAACGCATACCTTACAAATAAAGCTACTCAAGTTTAAATATTTTAAGATAAACATTATTCTTTTTTCAATTGAGATCATTCTTTGAGTTCGGATTTTAAATATTTTTAAAACAAAATGTGATGAATTAACAAAATAATTAAAATTTTATTTATAATGTGATAAAACAATTTACTTATAATAGTTTTTTGTTTATCAAGTACTTAATATAATTTACGTATAACAACAAGTGGGTTCTTACAAATGGAGAAAGTGAGCTGATATATAATTTAGAGTCTAGACTTCCAGATTTATATGAAAAACAGTGTCTCGTTGGGATAGGTAGCTTAAAAATTAAAATATTCATCTTACCTACCAATTCTTTTGTAGAAAAACTACAGGAGTGGTCACCAAACTATATCTGTTTTTTTTTTTGCCATTAAACTAAAATTTTTGTCAAAAATATCTATAATGTTTGTTAGAAAAATGGGTGCAGTAATAATCCAAATATAATATAATACCATAAAAATAAATAATAATAAATTAAAAATAGAACATGATATTGAACATAGTTAAATATCGGAATAAATTAGTTATGGTATGTATAAACAGTTTTCTTAAGACAGATTTGTCCTCTCCTCGGTGTTTGAGTAACATTGGACGTCTATCTCCCAAGATACAACAACAAACATCCACAACAGTAGCACAATTGCAGTGAACAATCAAACACAATCTTGCATTCTTCTATCACCGGAAACCAAAAGCATTTTTTCATGCATGTAGTTTTGGATATTGTAAATAATGTTTTCGTTGTTGTTTTTCAAAGTTCTTGTGAAAATGAGTCTCAACTATCCTTTACATAATGGATGAAAAAATTAAACCGTTTGATGAAAAGATTAAACTTTTTGATGGAAAGAATGTTAAAAAGTTAATAGATATGATTGAACAAATGCAACTTAAAATCAATAATTAATAAGTCTATTCATCAAGTGACATTACTTATTATTAGCATGTTTATTCATCAAATGATATGACTTATTATTAGCATCAATATTATTCAACTAATCATTAGTTTTTCCAATAATCCCCCACATGAATAAAATTGAAGGTTCAAAAACATTAACTCGATGTGGTGATAGATTCTACGTTCGATTTTTGCATAGGATAGGTAGACGTCTCCCTTTGAACCTAACCTTGTGAAAATATATTTACCCTATTGGTTGTCCAGTAGATGTGATGTCCTTGAATTGTCCTGCAATTTGTGTAAGCGATGACATACCTTATTGACAAGAATTTGGTTCTCATAGTTATGTCTATATAGCCTTGGACATCTCCTAGTTCTGCAAGAGCTTAGAAAAATATGCTCCAATAGTCTCCTTGAAGCGGTTCTATTTCACTCTCACATAGGTGAATTAATTTGTCTGATTTTTCGGAACACACAATGGTCATTAAAAGCATTGCTTACCTTTTTCACATTTTAGTCATTATTTACATCATAGGCATGGACTCCACAAGGTATATGCATGTAGGTCGTCCCATTGAACTTAGATCTTGGGATCTCAAATCAACTAGGATGAGTTTTCCTTCAAATAGCACCTTAAAATTTATGGGCTTTAGTCTCAATCCTTTCAATGTGTTATCAACTTGATCTTGATCTAACCTTTTGGTTAGCGGATCCATGGTGTTATCTTTTGATCTTACAAAATCAATAAAGATAACTTCAATAGAGATCAATTGTCAAACGGTATTAATTCGATGACGCATATGTCTCGACTTACCATTACGTTTTGTGCTCCAGCAAATTTTGCTTGTTTGTCACAGTATATACATATTGTGGGTACGGGCTTTGGCCATTTTGGAATATCGTCTAAGATATTTCGTAGTCATTCAGCCTTTAGCATATAGGTTAAAAAATCCGATCAAAAGGAAATTTCCACCCATACCCATCAACTTTTTGTTGAAAGTCTTGAAAATTGTCATCAGTAGTCTCTATAGTTCGTTTCGTTGAACTTGAACAACTTTCCTAGTCTTACAAAAAATAAGGTATTTTTTAAATTTCAATATCATATTCTTGTGAATTTCAAGATTCTTTAATTCATACACAAGAAACTGGAGGATGTCGATAAAGATGGAGGTCTAAAACAACAGACATCATAAATTGTTAGAGGACCCGAAGTCGGAAATATTATCCCACAATAAGATTACATAGTAGTATATGTATTTTACTTTTTAGTCTTTTTGAGAACATAGACCGTGCAGGCTACACTTCAAATTCGGATCACCTAAAAAAAACAATATCATTCTTTACCACTAGAACCACTCAATAAATTTATTTTTTTTCTTGTTCTTTATTCTATAAAACTGTTTTTTCCTTTTATTTTAATGGTATAAAAATGCTTGTTGAATCTTAAAAGACACAAGTATTTATATAGCAAAACATCTTTAATGATAATGTTTAATGCACATCTAAGTAAATTCGAATTCCAATATTATCTTAAGAGATGAACACAAAATATTATGTCAGAATATGAATTTTTAAAGAATTATATTAAAATTTTTATAAATATAAAATTATATTAAAAAAATATTTAAATTACATGAAAATTTAAAAATTAAGCAACAGCCTCAAAGGAATCCATTCTAAATTCCAGACGAGCAGGGGCAGTGAAATGGTTAAGCAGGAATATAAATGTTATTGTCAGAACCCAACTGTCGTTTAACACTTTAGCTGACACTGATACTGACACAGACACAGTCACTCTACCTTAACCTCATTATTACAACCAATCTTTTTATTATTATTAATATTATCAAAATTACAATTAATCTCCACTTAAATAAAACTATTTATGAAACACGTGGTCTCCATTTACTTAATTTCTTTTGAATAGTCTAGTATTTCATGTTCTGTATTAGATATGAAAAGATGTAAGTATTTCATGTTTTGTATTAGGTATGAACTCAGATTAGTAAATGTATTTTCAAAATAAAGTATTATTAATTAGATCACTTATAATAAAAACAGGCATTCTTAAATAATGAAGAACACCACCTGTTCTGATTGGTCCCATCGGAGTTTACATTAAAAAAAAGTATCTTGGAAAAATAAAAACATTAGATTTTGTCCAAATTCTAGGGCGACAAAGCTAAAGAGAATTTTATAGGTTATTTATTGTAAATGGTGTGAAATGTGAATTGCTATTGGTAGATGAGTAGATCTTTGCATGTGGTTCCCAATTTTCCAAGTATCGTCTCGGTTACCTTAATTAAGTTAAGAAATGGGTTAAAACTAAAATAAAAAAAAATAGACTAATTGTGTATGCTATAAATTATTTACTGAAATGATTAAATTTTATAGTGGCGGACAAAATCATCTACAGATGAAGTCGTCATTTACTAACCTTTAGAAAATTTGTGTGAAAATCCCTCATAATTGTGAGTGTCCTTTGTTTTTGGATAAAGTTCATATTTTTTATGAATACTAATGTCATTTCTGTCCAATTATCTTCACTCTTTCAAAACAAGTCGTTTTATCTTTTTTTCAATTTCACCCCAAACATCTTCAACCTTTCAAAACAGTCCACTATGGCGAAAGTGGCAGCCTCTCACACCGGGAAAGTCTTCGGCAATTATAGGCGACTTCCACACATTTTATTTAAAAGACCAGCAGATGACAATTTTGGACAAAGTTATATTAAGTTGTAGACGACTTTATTCAACACGGTTAGAATATGATATTTTGCTAAACAATTTTTGACATGCACTATTGCCTTATTTTTTTTATTTTTAGTTTTTTTCCCTAACTAACCCAAAATATTTTATATATTTTACTTCTTTTCTATGTAAAGCTGTCGAATTTGAATTTTTGTAGGTTTACTTTAATGCGACAATGGACAAGCAAATAGGGTTGGTGAGAAAAGGCCGACAGATTTTCAACATTTTATATGCGAAAAAGATCAATCACTGTGTTTATAGAACAACAGTTTCTAATTGCATCTAATTTTGCCAAAAAAATGGCATCATAAATTAATAATATATTTTAACCATTTATATTGAATTGCATTAAAGTTTTGATAAATTAATAGTTTATGTTAAGTTTAAATATATCATGTCTTTATACTATTTTAAAATTTAAAATTCAATCCTTATATTTTATGATTAGATTTAAATAAGGTTGACAAATGTAAAACAAATTAGTTAATGCACATAAAGCAGCTGCCAAGGTCCCATTGCCCTACATAAAAAAAGCCTTAATAATTATATTAAGATAAAAGGAAGAAAAAGTAAAGTTGGGGTTTTGATGGCCATACTTTACCCACATCATAATAGTCCCCCGTAGACTTTCATAAAGCCATGGGATGGATCCCAACCCAGCATAAAAAGATATGGTAAAGTTGTTGTAAACCAGAATAAATGAAATTTAGATCAGTTGACAAAAGAAAATCGAAAAATTCTAAATCGATCTGACTTATATGTTGAATATGTTTTTTTCTAAAAATAATTAATTATAATCTCTTTGTTTTTTTAAGTTAAAATTTGTTATTATTTTAATGAAACATGTTTTCTATTTCTGAGTTAGTGAGAAAAAATAATGGAAATTTTTGTTCATTAAGTAATTTCAAATTAAAATTATTGTCTCTCATTTTTAATTGCATCAATTTAACCCTCATAGTCTTTCTAAATCAGTAATGTTGTTTTTCCATTTTAATTTCATCAATTGGCCTTTGACTTCTGAATTGTATCAATCTTGTCCTTTAAGTGTCGTTGACTGGCAAAGCTGATAAATTATGTGCACGTAATTGTTATTTGCTTTTAGATCACTCGTTATCGTCACTTGTCTTGTCTTGTCAATGATAGGTAAGTTTTGATAATGTGGGAGTATGAATGAAGAGTTTTAGAATTATTTATTTTAAAATTATATATATTTTAAAAAATAACATCAACTATATTATCACATCATCAAAATTGACTCATCGTCATCATCATCATCTTATTGGAAGACATTAATTTATTAAAGAAAGTGAAATATGCGCATGTTAATTCAGGTGTTTATTATTTAACTACAAAGTGTTTAACACAAGAAAATGGTGGGTGAAAATAACGATTTTATTAGTTAACGACAATTTAAGAGCGAAATTAATGTAATTTAGGAGTTTGAGCGTTAAATTAATAAAATTAAAAGGGAGAGATCATACTGTTGATTTTAAAAAATTATAAAGATTACATTGATGTAATTAAAAATAAGAAGAAATATTATTGATTTAAAATTACTACACATACAAAATTACTCCTTTAAAAAAAAAAACTTACAAAATTAATAAAATGTGATTCGGACCCACTCTATTATTCATAACATTTGTTCTTATTTCATTTTGATATTTTAAAAGACTATAAAATTACACATTAACCTAAGAAAAAAGTTTAAAACTAAATAAAATCGAATTATTGCCGCCTTTAAATTTGTACAATATTTGTGTTATTCTTTTGAACTATAATTACATTTAAAATATTATAATAAATTTAAATAAATATATATTATTCTTCATACCATGGTTTAATTTAGTTTATTTATATCATATAATCTTTTAGGGATAAAATATATGCCACGAGATCCAACTACCACGGAGAGACAGTTCACATATTTTATTACACGCACATTAATGTCGGTAACACCTAATTCCCACCATATGTTATAATTGTTTTTTGTTTGTTAATTATTAAAAGATATTGACAAAGGACAATTGGATTTTAATGAATGGACTTCAATTGCCTTTTAAATTGGAAATTACGTACTATACAATTGAGCTTATTCACACACACAAAAAAAGGATCAAGCTAGTGGCCCCGTGGTCCAATTTCTTACATTAACCATGACTCTTACGACACGAGAAAAGAAATTTGGGAATCATATAATGTTAAATTAAGACGTCTTTAATTTTTTTGACAAATCTTAAATTTAACTTTATTTTTACTTAGAGGGGAGGGAAAAAAAGTACTCTAGGAGAAAGAATGAAAGTATTTTTAGTGAGTCTAAAACTCATTACTTAAGAGAATACGAAAGAACAAATATGAGCAGCTTGACCAACCGGCAAAATGTGCTTGCTCAAGACATTTTTAATTTTGAATTAATATAATAATACACTTTTTTTTATATGCATGTCATCTTATGGTTCATGTTCGGGATGCAAGGTTACCCTTCTCTATAATGTCATCTCAAAAGTTCGAACTCACATTCTCTTATTGAGAATGCAATATACCTTATCAATGTACCTTACACTTGTTGATTAATAATACACTTTCTTAAATCATATTAATAAGAATTTTAAATATTTATCTTAAAAGCTGAGTACAAGTGGGGATTATGTATATTTGATCACGTGGAACCAGAGGTATTTCTTGGGGGGAAACAATTATTAATAATTTGACCCAACTCACCTAACCTAGTCTAAAAAAGTTAATAAAATAAATTGATGGATCAACATACTCGAAATTTATAAGTTCGTATGGTGCAAGGTTTTAATAAAACCAGGTATTGATTTTGATTTTTGGTTTTTAATTTTTATCTATAGATATAATCACAATTACAGATTAAAATCAAAAGTAAATATGTATAATTTTCAAATTATAAATATATTTATATATTATATTTATACTATTTTAAAAAGGCTTAAATAAAAAAATAAGTACTCAAATTATATTTTTTAAAGCCTAAAGCATTTTTTGCTAAAAGTAGGAGCTTAAAGTTTATACCGTTACAATTGTAGATGCCGGGCATTTAATTATTGTTAAAATAATTCGTTAACCAATCAATACTTGACATGTGGTAATAATTTGAATTTTTTTAATTTTTGAAGATAAAAACCGTTTTTTTAATTTTTCAGAAAATCCTGAAAATTTACAATTTTACAAAATCCCTAAAATTTTCCAAACCCAGAGCCGTCGATCGCCACCACTTCTGCTGTAGATCGCTGCCCCTGAATATACCCCTTTGGTCGCCGAACTTAGTCGGTCATTTCTCTCAACACGACATCGCCAGAAATAACGAATGGCGTGCTAGCTGAACGTCGATTTCGCGTTCGACGTTCGATGTTCAGTTGGTACGTCGTTTCTGGCGACACCGTGTTGGGGGAAATGACCGGTTAGGTCCAGCGATCAAAGGGGTATGCTCAGGGGCGGCGGTTTAGGGATTTGGGTTTGAGAAATTTTAGGGATTTTTGGATTGTTCTGTAAAAATTGGAAATTTTTGAAAAATTAAAATTTGTGTAAAAATTGTTTTAAATTTTTTATTTAAAAAAATAAAATAAGCATGCCACGTGTCATGTTTTGATTTTAATGAATTTGTTTAAACGGTAGTTAACTACCAGACACCTAAAATTGTAACTGTGTAAACTTTAAGTACTTATTTTTAACAAAAAAATACTTTAGGCACAAAAAAAATCAAAAGAGGTATAGTATGAGCACTTATTTTTCATTTAAACCATTTAAGAATTTATAATTAAATTTAGTATCACAAATTAATTAAATATGAATATACTCAATAAAAAAACTCAATTTATAAAATAACAAATATATAATTACACGAGTTTTAATGTCTTCTAGTTTTTTTAGATTAAATATTTTCCCCTTAAAATTATTCATTTTTTAATGTTTTGTATCAACTTTTTTAATTAGCGTTAAATTTTTTCAAGAGTTATATATCTAAGCTTAATTACCCACTCTTTTATAAATCACTCATAATAAGAGAGATTAATACCGTATGGTATATCAATTTTGGAAGAAAAAAAATGAAAATCATACATAGCGACAGATAGATACTGATAAAATCATACGAACAAATAAATTAAAAAAATATGTATATGTCCAGTCGATTGGACAGTGACAACATGCAAACCTCTAAATTAAAATATTTATTAATTGATTTGGTTCCTAACATGATTTTAATATCACAATCTTTTACCTAATTTAATCTCATTCAATTATTTTAAGCTTCAAATAAACTTGCCTTACTTATTACCAACTTCTGCCTCTATTATTGCAATTCAGAGTCCAGATCCGGTTTTAGCTATTTTGATGATTTCTTTAATACCTACCATGATTTTTTTTACTTGAAATGCATACCACTTATTTTTCATTACTTCAAAAATTAATAAAAATAAAAATTGATTTAATTTGTGTAACTATGATTCTTAAACCTATATTCTATAAATGATCCAAAATTTTAGGTTCGATTCAACCCTAGTATCAAAAACCATTTGTCTCAATACTTTTTACTTTTTCCAATGACACTCTTTAGCTTGTACACATGGATAATGATTTTTTTATAAAGTATATGTCCATTTTATGGTTTATATTCGAGATTTAAAGTTTTTTCTCTTAATAATATCATTTTTAAGGCTCAAACCCAAGTTCTTTCTTTAAAAGAATAACGTGTCTTGTCATTGCACCCAACCTCTGTTGGAAAATATTTTTTTTAATATAACATGTTTCTTAAAAAATTGATATTGTGATCTTTTTACCTACTACTTATAAGTAGAGAAATTCACAAATTAAATCCTAACTAAAAAATTCTTAAATTTGTTTTGTATTCGAGTCAAGTTTGAATCAATTCAATAATTGATTTCACTATTATAATACTATACAATTTGAACAACAAGATGTGCATGCAAATTACAATGCATGAAATTAAGTGCTTCAATGGGATGTTTTTCCTACCAAGTTACAAAATGTCGATCATTCTCTTACTCTTTCTATATATAATCTAATATTTCAAATCAGGTGCTTCGAGGCATAAAGTTTCTTTTCTTTTTCCCATCAAATTTTTTTGGTTTAATCATCGGTATTCAATCTATTAGTTAATTAACCCAGATCGAGTATTGTAAAAGTTTATTATAAGAACGACTCTTCTCACTCAATTGATCCATTTATAATGTTAGAACTCGAATCCTTGACTTTGTTTAAAAGATTTAATGACCATCCCAATTCACCAATTTGTTGTTAGGGGAATGGAATTAACGTCAACTTGAATAAACAATTTTAAAAGTTGATCCATGTGGAAGACACTTGGGAAATGGAGTGGGCCAAAACATGGGAAAATACTAGCATCCTCTAATTGAGTGAGAAGCATGTTCCAAGTATCTATGTTTTATGAGGATGATTAATCTATATTAAAATAAAGGAACTTGTAAAAAATATAAACTATTAATAGCACTTTACACAAATAATAGTGAATATGTGAATTTAAACATATAAATATTTTCTAAATTAAAACATTATTATCCAGCATATAAATAAATAGGTTGTTTTCGGTGGCTGAACGTAATAGGAGCTTGTAGCAGTCATGATTTCTTAAAATTTTGAAAATTTATAATTTAATTTTTTTAATTTTAAAAGAATAATAATTTAGTCCACACAAAATTTTTAAAAATCGTATTAAGCTTCAAAATTATTGAATATTTTCAACTAAATCTCTCCTATAATTTTTAATTTTTTTTATTAAATCTCTTAAAATTTTAAAAACTTTAGTTAGACCCCGAATTTTTTTAAAAAATATAAATTAAACCGTTTAAAATTTTTAAAATTTCAGCTTAAATCTTTATTTTTAATAAAAAATAAATGGACCTCTCCGAACTCTATAATCAAGTTATGTCACTTGTTTTTTCAATTGACTCAAAAACTACCGAAATAATAATAATAATAATAATAATAATAATAATAATAATAATAATAATACGTAAACATATAAAAATAATCAAAACTAAAACGATTGATTGTAAAATAGAAAAAGGCAGTAGAAAAGGTGAGAACTCTTTGCAGAATATATGATGAGTGGCAGCGCCACCATGTGCTTGTATTTGATTAGATTAGACATGTGATGAAACATCAAAAGCATATTGTTTGGCATTGATTGTAATGAAAGTCGATGTCAAGCCAATCGGGGAAATTTTAAATCAATAAACCCTTTTTAATATTTAATTAGATAAAGTATTATTTCAAAAATAACCCTCATATCGTCCATGTATGGCGAACTCACTTTTTATAGAACGCGAATTTAAAATTCGCTTTTTACAGAACGCGAGTTTCGTGTTTAATAAGCTGATAAAAAAAATTAATTTATTATCGTTTTTAACATAAAACTCGCTTTCTATAGGACATTTGCTTTTTGTAAGACGCAAATTTACCTTACGTAAAATAACAGTTAGTCATTTTTTTAAATAATGTTTGTATAAATCATTCTTCTAATTAAATATTTAAAAATATCATTGATTTAAAAATATCGCCAAAAAAATCCATGTTTTATCAAATAATGACCTCAAGCCCTATTAGTAGAGTATTATTATTTGATTGTAAGAAGTCGATTTTGAGAATGTGATGTTTGGACTGTTGGATTAAAATTCAATAATAGTGGGCACATATGTATAATGTACGTTGCTATTATAAAGTTTAACACGTAATTAAGTGACCAATTATGTTACACGTGTTATAGGTACTAAATTGTCATGAAATTAAAAGTGTAGATACCATAAGTTAGATTTATAACTCAATGAGGGGCAGAGTTGTAAATATTAATAAACTGTTTTAATTCAGTTTATATAAAGGGTAGTGGTCCCCGAGATATAGGTTAACTTGCATATCTCTTTTCCCTGTCTGAGAGTTGTGTGCTAAGAGGTAATCTATCATCTTGGAAGATCAAACCCTCTAAAAAAATCTCCATCAATGGATTCAGGTACGCTTCCGCAAATCTAGTATTTATTCTTAATGATTTGACATACATATCGATTTAGGGTTTATATTCGTATTGAATATATTTTGGTTCTAATAAGTGGCATCGAGCCAGGTTGTTGGATCATTAAGAATCAATTATTTTCTATTATTTTTCTGAATTGATTTGTTTATAAGGTTTTAGGGTTTTGCGTCCATCATTCTTGTTTCGGTTTTAGGGTATACTGAATATATAATTGCAATCTTGATTTATGTGATGGTTAAATACGTGTATTTTGTTTTAATCGATATTCGATTAATTACTGCAAAAGGCTTATGTTTGTTTAGGTTAATAAAGTTTTTTTTTCTACACGTGCCTATCAATGCTATTCTGTTTAAAAGCATGGTTAAGTTTTATTTAGCTTTGCTAGTATATCCAACTAGCAGTGAAACCAAAATTCCGACTATGTTTTTGTTTCGAAATTCAATGCTTGCATGTTTTGTTTCGGTTTCGTGTTGGATTCGAACACGGTGGTTAGGTTTTTGCCGATCATATATTTGCCATTTAATTCATGTCGGGATGAAAGTTAATTAGATTTTGGTACAGATTAAGTTATGATATGTATTTGATTTAAAATATATATTCAATTTGATTGGATAAAAAAAATAGTTTTGATCATTAGGTATTAAGATAAATATTGGAAACAGATAAATTCATGTTTTGGCTATGTCTAATATTTTAGTCGGTTAATTGAAACACAATGTCACCAAAGTGACCGCTTCTGCGTAGATTAACTTATTTAAAATATCAAGATGTTTGTGTTTTTGTAATTCATGCGTTTATTAATTGGCCCAAAGGAAAATTAATATTTGGCCGAATTTCAAATAACACCTGTGGTGATAAATGTGTGACAATTATAAGGTAATTTATGTGTGCAATACGTTAGTCCAAAGATTAACCTGTTGTTCGACATAGTTTATTGTTAATGTTTGATTGCTACAACAAGAGTACCGCTTACAGTTAATATTATTGTCCAAAGACTTGATATTAATGTTGTGTTTGGTATCTTGAGGGGAATTAGTCATTATTTTGAATTTATTTGTTTACTTATGAAATATTGGTGTGAGCATATTTATTTATTTATTATTTTTTTGTTCTATATTCAGCTAGTTCTTCTGCTGCCACAATATCTGCTAATGTCAATTCCATACCCATGCTTAATGGGACGAATTTCAAGGAATGGAAAAGGCACTTACTGATAGTGCTTGGTTGTATGGACATAGACCTTGCGTTAAGGGAAGAACAACATGCACCTCTCACTACGGCAAGCACCCCTGATGCAAAAAGGAATTTTGAGAGGTGGGAACGTTCTAATCGCATGAGTCTGATGATCATGAAACATAGCATTCCGGAAACATTTAGGGGTGCAAAATCTGAGGAAATTATTCAGGTTAAGGATTTCCTTGATAATATTGAGCAACGTTTTGTCAAAAACGATAAGGTTGAGATGACATCACTTCTGAATTCCTTGATGTCTATGAAGTACAAGGGTCAAGGAAATATAAGGGAGTACATTATGGAAATGTCTCATATTGCTTCAAAACTTAAGGCACTTAAGATCGAGTTTTCTGATGATTTACTCGTCCTTATGGTTTTGGTATCGCTTCCTGCACAGTTTAACCAATTTAAAATTAGTTATAACTGTCAAAGGGAGAAGTGGACTCTAAATGAGCTCATTTCTCATTGTGTTCAAGAGGAAGAAAGGTTGAAGCGTGAGAAAACGAAAGTGCTCATTTGTCTAGTGCCTCTAAAGACAAGGGCAAGAAAAGGAAATATCGAATGAAGTTGCTAAGGGTCCAGCTAAAAGAAACAAGAAAATGTTCCAAATAATTGTTTCTTTTGTGACAAGCCTGGACACATGAAGAAAGATTGTACCAAATATCACATGCGTGTGTGAGAAAAAATATGAATCTTACTTTGGTCTGTTTTTTTGAGGTTAATTTAGCTTGAGTACCTAGAAACACTTGGTGGTTAGATTCTGGTGCTACTACTCACATAAGTGTTTCTATGCGGGGTTGCCCGAGCTCATCAAAGCCAAGTGATGGTGAAAGAAACATCTTTGTGGGCGATGGAAAATCGGTGGAAGTGGAAGCAATTGGGCATTTTAGGTTGTTATTAGGAACTGGTTTTTATTTGGATTTGAAAGACACTTTTGTTGTTCCGTCTTTTAGGCGGAACTTAGTTTGATTTCTTTGTTGGACAAATTTGGTTATTATTGTTCATTTGGAAACAATCAGTTTACTTTGTCTTTAAATTCAAGTATTGTTGGAACTGGTTATTTAAATGCTTATGACAACATTTATTTGTTAGATACAATTGCATCCTATAATGAAACCTTGCATGTGGAATCACGTGGTACTAAGCGAAAATTAAATAAAGAAAATTCAGCATCATTATGGCATAAACGCTTAGGTCATATATCAAAGTGTAGGATTGAGCGTCTTGTGTCTAATGGTATTTTAGAGTCCCTTGACTTCACAGACTTTAATGTTTGTGTTGATTGCATCAAGGGAAAACAGACCAAAACTAAGAGATTAGGTGCCAATCGTTCTACAGACGTCTTAGAATTAATTCATACTGATATTTGTGGGCCATTCCCTACGGCATCTTGGAATGGTCAACAATATTTCATAACATTCATAGACGATTACTCACGTTATGGGTACCTATATCTCATTTATGAAAAATCTCAGTCTTTGGACGTGTTCAAATCCTATAAAGCTGAAGTTGAGAATCAACTCAACAAAAGGATTAAAAAAGTTCGATCTGATCGTGGTAGTGAGTACTACGGTAGATATGATGGATCAGGTGAACAACATTCAAGACCATTTGCAAAGTTCCTAGAGGAATGTGGTATTGTCCCACAGTACACCATGCCAGGATCACCTAGTATGAATGGTGTTGCTGAGAGACGTAATAGGACTCTTAAGGATATGGTAAGAAGTATGATTGCTCATTCTACCTTTACGAGTCACTCTGGGAGAAGCATTAAAGACAGCAGCGTACATTCTGAATAGAGTACCCACTAAAGCAGCTGAAAAGATACCTTATGAGCTTTGGGTGGGTAGAAAGCCCACTCTAAAGCATTTTCACATTTGGGGATGTCCAGCTGAGGCAAGGCCTTATAGGCCACTTGAAAAGAAATTGGACTCTAAAACAGTAAGCAGCTACTTTATTGGTTATTCTGGGCGATCTAGGGGCTATAAATTTTATGATCCCATAATTAAGAATACTTTTGAGACGGAAATTGCAATATTTTTTGAGGATGTTGAGTTTGGAGGGAGAAATAAGGTAAGAGACATTGTTTTTGAGGAGGAATTGAGTTTTAACTTAGTTCCTATTATCACTTTTGATGATGTTCAAGTTTCTATACCGATAATCAATCAAGAAGTGAATCCAGAATCTCAACAAGACAATGTCGAACAGCTCCCTCTTATTCAGGATGAGGTAATTGTTCCAGAAGAACAAACTCAACAACCTCAAGAACAAGTTCCATTAAGGAGATCCACGAGAGAAAGGAGAAATGCTATTCCGGATGATTATATTGTATTTTTCCAAGAAAATGATAATGGAATGATGGAAGATGATCCGATCAACTTTCATCAGGCCATGCAAAGTATTAACTCTCAAAAGTGGAATGATGCCATACAAGAAGAGTATAAATCCATGCAAGACAATAAAGTTTGGAAACTTGTCCCATTACCTGAAGGTGCAAAACCAATTGGTTGTAAATGGATTTTTAAAACCAAGAGGGATGCAAATGGTAATGTGGAGAGGTATAAGGCACGTCTTGTAGCTAAAGGTTATACTCAAAAAGAATGCATTGACTTTTTAGAGACTTTCTCTCCAGTTTCATCGAAAGACTCATTTAGGACAATCATGGCACTTGTAGCTCATTTTGATCTTGAGTTACATCAAATGGATGTTAAGACTGCGTTTCTCAATGGAGAAATTGAAGAAACAATTTATATGGTGCAACCAGAAAACTTTGAGTCGGGAGACCCAAAGAATATAGTTTGCAAATTAACAAAATCCATCTATGGACTCAAACAAGCTTCTCGTCAATGGTATCACAAATTTCATCAAGTAATTGTCTCGTTCGGTTTTGAGATGAATATTGTTGATGATTGCGTGTATCACAAGTTTAATGGGAGTAAGTACATATTTTTGGTTTTATATGTCGATGACATTTTGCTTGCCACAAATGATATAGGCTTCTTCGCACGAAACCAAGAGATTTCTATCTAAGCATTTTGAATTGAAAGATCTTGGGGACGTTTCTTTTGTTTCAGGAATTCAGATACATCGAGATCGATCTCGGGGTATTCTTGGATTGTCACAAAAGAACTATATCGATAAAGTACTTAAAAGGTTTGGCATGCAAAATAGTAAACCAATAGACACCCCCGCCACTAAAGGAGACAAGTTTTGTCTTGCCCAATGCCCTAAAAGTAATCTTGAAATTCAAGAAATGCATAAGATTCCTTATACATCAGCTATTGGGAGTCTAATGTATGCTCGGTATGTACGCGTCCGGGATATTGCGTACATTGTTGGGATGTTAGGCGGATACTCAAGCAACCCTGGTATGGACCATTGGAAAGCAGCCAAGAGGGTTATGAGGTATCTTGAGAGAACAAAAGATTATATGCTCACATACAGAAATCATATCATTTGGAGGTCGTAGGGTATACGGATTTGATTTTTTTGGGTGCCAAGATAGCAAAAAAATCTACACAGGCTATATTTATCATTATTTGGTGGAGCTATATCTGAAAAGTGCCAAACAGACACTTGTAGCTTCTTCCACTATGGCAGCAGAGTTTGTAGCATGCTACGAGGCATCTAATCATGGAATATGGCTGCGAAATTTTATCACTGGGCTGCGTATTTTGGAGAATATAGAAAGACCACTTAAATTATTTTGTGACAATAAATCAGCAGTGTTGTATTCCAACAACAATAGGAGCTCGTCTAAGTTAAAGCACATTGACATAAAGTTCCTAGTTGTGAAAGAAAGAGTGCAAAGTGGACAAATATCCATAGAACACATTGGGACAAACTCTATGATAGCGGATCCGCTCACAAAAGGTTTACCACCCAAGGTCTTTCATGAGCACACTTTGCTCATATGGGTGTTACATCATTTAAGGATATTATTGTTTGAGTGGGAGTTTGTTATTTGTTCACTTTATGTTTATGTTTATTTTCAGACATTTATGTATTTGGTTATTTTACGATCGAAATAAAGTATTGATTAATTCACTCTTTTCTTATTTGGATAAGGACCTCACTTATGTTTAAAGAGGACCGATTGGAAATAGGCATGTTCGGTTCACATTTACATGTAATTTCTATGCTACGCATCCATGATTGATCTATGTCATTTGATTATGTTTGTATACGTGACCATTGATGGGTCCAGTCATGATTGATATGGCAAAGACCGCTTTGATCCTATATGGATATAATTGATGGACGAGATTGTTATAGAATACCTATTACATGATAGCAAATTTTTGAGCTCATAAGGTCGTACATTTGTCAGGTAACATATGTTGCCCAAGTGAGAGATTGTTGGATTAAAATTCAATAATAGTGGGCACATATGTATAATGTACGTTGCTATTATAAAGTTTAACACGTAATTAAGTGACCAATTATGTTACACGTGTTATAGGTACTAAATTGTCATGGAATTAAAAGTGTAGATACCATGAGTTAGATTTATAACTCAATGAGGGGCAGAGTTGTAAATATTAATAAACTGTTTTAATTCAGTTTATATAAAGGGTAGTGGTCCCCGAGATATAGGTTAACTTGCTTATCTCTTTTCCCCGTCTGAGAGTTGTGTGCTAAGAGGTAATCTATCATCTTGGAAGATCAAACCCTCTGAAAAATCTCCATCAATGGATTCAGGTACGCTTCCGCAAATCTAGTATTTATTCTTAATGATTTGACATATATATCGATTTAGGGTTTATATTCGTATTGAATATATTTTGGTTCTAATATGGACGGCCTTGGAATCTGATGTTTCTGATTTGTTTTTGTGTTTTTCTGCTTCCCACCCCTGTGGTCACGGCTCGGTCGTGGTTCCCCCTGATTTCTGTTTTGTCTGATGTTGTTTGGTCGTCTGGGGACCGATTTGTTTTTTCTGCTTTCCTATTTCGGTTTGATTGTATTGTCTTTCTGGCCTGCCCAGCTTGTTCTTCCGAGGCTTTAGGGTTCTGTTTCGTTTTGTTGTTGTTGAATTCCTTTAGCCTCTTTTTTTGTTTGTTCTTTTGGTTCTGTTGAATGAATTCTTTCTTATTTTTCAAAAAAAAAGGGTTAATTTTTTTTTTAAAAATAGGGTGGAATCTTTTTTAACTTTATAAGATGGTTAAAAAATCATTGCGTGTAATGTTAAAAAAATCATTTGTGTATTATTTGTAAAGGTTTAATGGTATCATTGGCTTTTGAAGTATACACTTTATACCAAGTTAATCCTTAAGGATTTTTTTGAAATTTTTTACCTCTTAAACTAAAAATCATAACCTTGAGCTCTTCTTTGTAATGTCTGTTATAAAAAATATAGATCAATTAGACAGTGCCACATGGCACTTCTTACCAAAAAAATAACCACTTAATAAAAAAGGATAAATATCATGTTGAGTTTCTCAAATTTTATATTTATTCAGTTCAGTCCCTAATTTTTTTTATTTAATCTAAAATTGACCCTATTTATTTTTAATTTTAGATTTAATCCAATATTATTTTATAATATTGTAATAATTAATATATTAATACCATCCAATAAGACGACGACAAATTTCATCATCTTATTGGTGAAAAAATGTGAAGAATAAAATTATGGCATCGATAAGATTTGAACTCTGGTCGGATGAAAAACCAAAGCCTTGCCATTGAACCAAATTTAGAATTTTCTCAATGGATTGCAAATTTTATAAATTGATGTATCCACAGATGCTGGTTTGATGAAAAAAATCGATATCGCTACAATTTTGATTGAATGAAGCACTGCCACCTCCATCACAACTCCCAATCAGTGCAAGACTCAAATTGCCATGTCTTGGAACTTCCATGGTTTCCTCAATGTTTGACTAATAAAATTCTATGTGCGTGTATGTATGTAAATCAACCTTTCAAGTTTTTTACGTCTATTTCTTACTATGGCAGTTTTCCATGGAAATGGAAATACCATTCATAAAAAAATAATAATATGTGGGAGAAAAGTTGAAGAAGACGAACAGTTCTTGTTTGTTTATGAATTCCAAATTAAATCAATGTTATTATTATTTGATTAGTAAGGAAGAATTAATAACCAAATCTTTAATTTGGTTCAGGGTCAAGGCTTTTGTTTTTCAAACCAAAGTCTATAGTTCGAATGCCATTGTTGCCAAAATTAAATTCTTCACGTTTTTTCACCAATAAAATGATGACACGTGTTGTCACCTTATTAGATGATATTGATATATTAATTATTAATAATATTATAAAATAGTATTTGACTAAAATTTAAAAATAAAAAGAACTCACCCATATTTTGCGGTATTCACCCAAAATTTAGGAACGAAACTGAATAAATATAAAATTTGAAAGGCTCGACATGCTACTTACCCCATTTTATTAAAGTCATTCAATTTTTTTTTGTCAAGAAGTGCCACGAGGTGCTGTCTGATTGATCTATATATTTTTTTGTAATGGACGTTATATAAAAAGACTAAGGTCACAATTTTTAAGTTGAGTGATAAAATATCCCCAAAATTTTTTTTCAGGGGCCAACTCAATATAAAATATATATTTTTATTGATCAATGATGCCATTAAGCCTATTTTTAGGACATCAATGAAGTTATGCAGCGACTAATTATTTTCGGGGGAGTTTGCAGAGGTTATGGTTCTCCTAAATGGTGATATTTTAACTATACTTAAAAAAAAATTAAAAGTATAAAGATAAAAAATGCTCTTAATGTTTAGTTGGATAGTTACTTTAGTCTTTAGTTTTTAAAATAATTTAATTTTTAACATTTTATTTTGAGTTAAAATGACTTCTCTGCGGATTAAAACTATTAGTTAACTCACGGTAAACGGCTTGAAATGACGTAGCAAAACTACATGACAATGCACACTGACATGATAATGTTATATAGACAAATGTGTTGACTTGAAAGAATGTCACATCAGTCAAAATATAATTTTATAAAATTATATAAAATATAAAATTATTTTCCTATTGACATGTCATTCTGTCAAGTTATTTATCGTTAGTTTATTAAACGTTTTCATACGCAGAAGGTCCATTTGACTCGAAATGAAAGGTTGAGAGTTAAATTGTTTAAAAAAAGAATATGAATTAAAGTGACTATTCAGTCAAACTTTAAATATATTTTTTTGACATTATGTTATTTTTAAAGTTATAACGTAAATGTAATGACAAATTTTATTTTGACTCTCCAAAATAATTGAATTTTTGTTTAGTCCCTTGAAAGATTATACAATTCTACGTCACAACAATGATCCAATTATATTTTGATATTTTGAAAAGTTATGATTTAATTTTAGCCTAAAAAATGATAAAATTTTGAATGTTGCATGTAACATATAGAATAAGCTATTTAGCCTACTAATTTTACGTCCTTGTTGAAATCTTATAAAAAATAGGAGCACAATGTCTAATGGTCTTATGGTGATTAAAAGAATGTCAAGATACCTCACTGACAACTTACATTTCTTGCATTCCCATTTCGACCTATGTGCAAGAGGATACTTATGTTCGGTGAGGTGATAGGTTATCATTATATACGCTTTGTAGTGATTAATTCCATCATATTCTAATTATATTTTAAGCTTAATTGTGAAAATTATGTTTGTTTTGATTTAGGAGGTGAAATATGGATGTAATGGTGAAATTTAACTCAAAAGCATGTTTTTAGCTTCCCAAGTGAAAATCAAGTCTTTGGGAAGAAAGTAGAACTAGGCAGAAGCTCATCTTCGATAAGGCGTGATCACACCTTGTGACTGATGTGAGACTGGTGTTTGACGTGAAGAATCCGACTTTTTGGAATCAAATCCGAGATGAAGCCCACCTTTATGGATATTTCCATTATTTTGGAAGTGTTGGACCAAGAATCAATCTCTTTTATTAATTAGAACTTTATTTATTTAGATTTCCCTTTATCTTATCTTTCCTTATTAGATTAGAACTCAATTAAAGGAGATTTACTTTTAGGTTTAGGATTTTTGCTCTCTATATAAAGAGCTCAATAGGTATCTTAGAGAGCATCTTAGAATCAATCTTTCGACGGCTCTTCTCTCTAGTATTCTTATTCTACCATGTGTGGTTAAGCTTTTATTTTCGATTCAAGGGTGAACCGATTCCGCTGTAATTTTATGAGGCTTGTATTAAACTATTATTTCTCCTCTAATCCAAGTAATCTTTATTTCTTGTTCTTATTTTATGAATGTTTGATATTGATTAAATTGACGCCTTAATTTGATATTGAATGTTCTATCGCTATCCATGGTGCAAGTAGCAAAAGGGTAAGGCTCATGTTTTGTGTTCGTTAAACTACACATCACGCATGATAGTCCTTAGGGAAATAAAGGTACAAAATTAATTTGATTGATTTTATTTTAGTCATTCTCATTAATCTTAATGCCATCATTGATTTTTTTAATGGTAAGTTTCGGTTTGAATGCTAGTTGTGGTGTTCCCTAAGTAGACTAATTTATTGGATACTGGAAATTCATCTTTAAACCTATGATCAAAGTTACGGTTGGATGAAAATCGCACCTTTGAATTGGAAGTTTGGTAAGATCGATCTTAGTTATTTTTATTTTCAGTTTTTAATTATTATCTTTAATTTTATCTTGATAAACTAAACCCCTCATTTTACTTTATTGTTTAAACTTTGAGATTCTAATTTCAACTCTTGGGATTCGACTTGATCTCACTATTACTACAAGTTATTTTAGTAAAACCAGTTTTTATTTTGCAGGACTTTGACAACCTGCCAAAATTGGCGCCATAGCCTAGGAGCTATTTTAGTTTCTCATAGTTTTATTTTATTTTTTTAGCCATGTTTTCTACAAGCGCATATGGATCCTTTAGCCAAGTTGATGAGGTAAGATTAAATTCTATTGAAAATCAATTTTTTGGCTTAACCGATTTGGTTCGTCAAATTGTTATAGGGCATGTATAAAAAGAAAACGCTTGTAGAATTTGTTCGTCTCAAGGTCATCCTACGAACATATGTCCAACATTGCACCATAATTCAGTGCAAGATGTTTATGCTTACGATGGATTTCTTGGTCAACCACAATGAAATTATGATCCCTTTGCTAATCATTATAATCTTGGATGGAGAAATTATGTAGATTTTAGCAATGGAAGTCAAGAAGGACAACATATATATCACCCTCAAAATTTTGCTCAAGTTTCTGTATAACAACAATCTTCACATCAGATCTATCTTTAGAAGATATCATTATGATCCTTGCTAACTCTACTTATAAATTTCAACGGGAATTAAGAGAATTACCACAAGCTCCAACACAACAACAATTTTCAAATTCTGGTATATCTTTGGAAGATATTGTTAAGGACATTGCTAACACCACTCTTCAAATGCAACATAAAAGAAAGAAATTTCAACAAAAAATGATGGCAAAAGCTCAAAATTCAAGCAACCAAATTACACAATTGATCACGATAATTAGTAAATTGGGAGCTCAAAGTCCTGAAGTTTTACCATCTCAACCAGAGGTCAAACCAGAAGAGAATAGTTGTAAGATCTCACTAATGAGCATAAAGGAATTTCCTTCAAAATCAACTCCACTTAAGCAAACTGAGCAGAGCAAGAGCGAAGATGAAATCAAAGTTCCATTTAAGTCATCACCATTGGTAACATTTAATTCTCCTTTACCTATTTCTTCTTATGCACCATTACCTCTTTTTCCTAGTAGGTTAACAAAACCAAAGGAAGATGAGCACAATGAGGCATTGAGCACATTTAGGAAGGTGGAGATTAATGTACCATTGTTGGATGCCATCAAGAAAATTCCTGACTATGCAATTCTTTTCAAAGAATTGTGTAAAAACATAAAGATGCTGAAAGGAGAAGTAGGTTCCAGGTGTTTATCCTGAAGAAAGCGTTGATAAAAAGTGGGAGCCAAAATTTGATTTAGTAGGAATTGGATGACCTAAACATTCAATGGTTGTGTCGAGTAAAACGACAATAAACAATTGCGCTATTGGGAGGCTACCCAAATGCTTTATTTATTTTTATTTTATTTTTATTTTTTTCATTTAGTTTATTTTTAGTTTTAGATGTTTTTAATGAAGAAGTTCATTTTTTTCTGGCAGGAGATTAATCTTTATAAGCCATGATCATGCTTGACTTCCAACAACACTCAGATTTTGTTGTTGCACATGCTTTTAAAAAAAATTGACTTATTCATTTTGAGATGTCTTGGTTCACAACTTTCGGCATAGGGGAGTTTTACCTATTTGTCCTCCATCATCGTAGACTATCTCAGTTCGACTTGCTCACACATTAGGAGAGTTCTCTTTCTCTTTTAATTTCTTTGTGAGCAATCTATTTTAATATACATTGAGGACAATGTAGAGTTTAGGTGTGGGGGAAATATTTCATACATGATTTCATTCTCTATATTCTTTTCATTTAAGTTTGTGAAAACATTTCATTTTTTTCGCTTTCTTTTAGAAAATTGTGTTTTTGTGCTTGGATTTTGGTGTACTTCAATTTGTATATGCTGATTTTTCCTTTGAAACCTTGAGTCTATGTTTAATATCTTGGAATACCTTGCAAGTTTTGATACATCTTGGTTTGAATTAATGCATGAAAGTGATGAGCATGACTAGTGTTTTCTTAAAATTTTAATGATGTTTCATTGGTTTGTTAGTTGAAAAATGCACAAAACTTGATGCAAATTACACACTTTGGTGAGACTTTGAGCCTAAGAGCAATTAATCATATCTTGCTCATTCTTTCTTTTTGAGTATGTCGAACTTAGCGTGTTCATTCTAGAACTTGCTTGTTAATGCATGTTGTGATCACATTTTTTGATTGATGCTTTAAGATGATAAGGACAATTAGGTTTAACTCATTTCTTAGACTTTCAAAAAGCCTACCCATGTGTTTTCCCCTTAGTTAGCCAATTTGAGCTTATTTTCCCTTTTCCTTGTTGTACCACATTTTAACCCAAAACCTTTTTGTTTATTGTCCTTTCTTTTTGCTACCCTTGTCAAGACAAGAGGAAAATAGTATTCCAAAAAAAAAAAAGAAAAAAAGAAAAATGTGAAAAAAAAGATTAAAGTTTGTTCCTTGAACGAAGAAAGATATTTGGAGATAGGTTTGTAAGAGCAATTAAGCGTTACTTCTCCAAAAATTTTTAGTGCTTAAATGAGATGTGGGAATAAATTTTCGAGAATGTTTATAGTATGTTCTATCTTACTATGTGGAATCAATAACTCTTGTCTTGACTCATAAACCTTTATTTTTTTTTGCCTTTTATCATACCCTTACCTAAGCCCCATTACAACACTTCTAAAGACCCTTTGATTTTTGCATAAATGCATATGTAGTGGTGGAGATTTGATTCATTTGCAAGCTTATGGTAATATCGTGCTATGTTTTGATCTTGAGAGTTAAATGCACCCTAAACACTTTGAGAGTATTGAGTAAAACCATGAGAGGGTGTTAAGTCTTGTTGCATTTGATATTGGTAGATTGATGAGAAGTTTGATTTTTGTAGCAAAATTAATCCTATGAATGCTCATTCTCTTAATTGTCATTACGATTCAAATTCTTGATGTCTATTAACTTTATTGGTATTGTGGGATATTATACGAGATGAAATGAGGTAGATGGAGAGTTGGTATGTTGAATTGAGGTATGCTTGAAGACAAGCATGGATTAGGTATTGGGGGAATTTGATAGGTTATAATTATATAGTTTTTGTAGTGATTAATTTCTTCATATTCTAATTATATTTTGAGCTTAATTGTGGAAATTATGTTTGTTTTGATTTAGGAGGTAAAATATGGATGCAATGGTGAAATTCAACTCAAAAGCATGTTTTTAGCTTCCCAAGTGAAAATAAGTCTTTTGGAAGAAGGTAGAACTGGGCAGAAGCTCATCTTTGATAAGGCGTGACCACGCCTTGTGACTGATGCGAGATTAGTGTTTGACGTGAAGAATCTGACTTTTTAGAATTAAATCCGAGATGAAGCCCACTTTTATGGATATTTCCATTAGTTTGGAAGTGTTGGACCAAGAATCAATCTCTTTTATTAATTGGAACTTTATTTATTTAGATTTTCCTTTATTTTATCTTTCCTTATTAGATTATAACTCAATTAAAGGAGATTTACTTTTAGGTTTAGGGTTTTTGCTCTCTATATAGAGAACTCAATAGGTCTCTTAGAGAGTATCTTAGAATTAATCTTTCGACGGCTCTTCTCTCTAGCATTCTTATTCCACCATGTGTGATTAAGCTTTTATTTCTGATTCAAGGGTGAACTGATTCCACTGTAATTTTGTGAGGCTTGTATTAAATTAGTATTTCTCCTTTAATCTAAGTAATCTTTATTTCTTATTCTTATTTTATGAATGTTTGATATTGATTAAATTGACGCCTTAATTCGATATTGAATGTTCTATCGCTATCCATGGTGCATGTAGCAAAGAGTAAGACACATGTTTTGTGTTCGTTACATCACGCATGATAGTCCTTAGGGAAATAAAGGTACAAAATAAATTTGATTGATTTTATTTTAGTCATTCTCATTAATCTTAATGCCATCATTGGTTTTTTTTTAATGGTAAGTTTCGGTTTGAATGCTTGTTGTGATGTTCCCCAAGTAGACTAATTTCTTGGATACGAGAAATTCATCTTTAAGCCTATGATCAAAGTTACGGTTGGATGAAGATTACACCTTTGAATTGGAAGTTTGGTAAGATTGATCTTAGTTATTTTTATTTCCAGTTTTTAACTATTATCTTTAATTTTTTTTCTTAATAAACCAAAACCCCCTATTTTACTTTATTGTTTAAACTTTGAGATTCTAATTTAAGCTCTCTTGGGATTCGACTTGATCTCACTATTACTACAAGTTAGTTTAGTAAAATCAGTTTTTATTTTGTAGGACTTCGACAACCTTGCCATAGGGAGATCACTCGGGCTCTTTTACCGTTAGGAGTGGATATAAGCTTCTCATTGAGAACTTGGAAATCAATCATACTCAAAGGCTTTGTTTCGTTATCTGTGGAAAGTGGACTGTCCTAAAAAGTTTAGAATCTAGGTATGGAAGTTCATTAAAAATTTTGTTCCTACGAGGCATAATCTTTTTAATCGTAGAATTTTGAATGATCCCTTATGTTTTTGGTGTCCTAATGTGGTCGAGGGTGGTGTTCATGTCATTGGGGATTGTGAAATGCTCGCTCAGTTTGGTCTCTACTGTGTTATAACTGGCCCTTTTTAGTGTATCAACTCCAGTTCTTGGATTGGTTGCTTTGGCTTTTCGAGCATTCTCCTGTTTGCAAGTATTCTGAAATTTTAATCACCATTTGAGCTTTATGGTATTCAAGAAACAAGAGAATTCATGAAAGAATTCAACAACGTAAAGAAGAGATTATAACCTTTATCAAATCTTATTGCTCTGATTATGCCTCTTCTTTAGCTCGATTGCAGTGCTCACCGAATGCAGGATTGGTTCACTGGAGCCCCCCTTTGGAGAATACGGTGAAGGTCAATTTTGATGCGAGCTACTCCTCAGAGTGTAATGAGTCGCGCTCTGGAGTTGTGGTCCAAGATTCACATGGCTTGGTCATGAGCGCTTGTTGTAGGAAGGTCACTCATGTCTCTTCTAGTTTAGCTGCGGTAGCTGTTGCAGCGGCACATGCGATAGAATTGACAAGGGACTTGGGTTTCTCAAAGGCTATTATTGAGGGAAATTCACTTTCAGTTATAAAAAAACTGAACTCCAAGGAGGTTGACCTCTCTGAAATCAGTGCTTTGATTTGAGAGGCAAAAATGAAATCTCAGCTCCTCCATTCATGTTCGTTTTTGTTCATTCCGAGGATGGGAAACTAAGTTGCACATGATCTTTTCAAAGAAGTGTATGCGAACATTGATGATTCTTTCTGGATCGATGAGGGCCCTCCTGCTATTGCTTCCTTAGTGGAAGCCGACCAACGTTGGTGCAATCCCCTTTGATTTAGGGGTTCTTGTTCTTTTACTGGAATTTCTGATCCATTTGCAATCTCTTGTTTATTTCCTCATCTATGCTTGAGAGATTGGTTAAGTTGCTTCATGTTCTGAAGTTATGCCGAGGAGATTATCGGACTGGATTTGTTCTTGCTCGAGAGGGCTTTGTTTTCTCGTTCCTTTTTCTCATTCATTGTTGTATTTTCTTTGTTCCTTTGCCTCTTGTTTTTTATTCCATTATTGCTTGTACTCTCTTTTCTCTCTTTTTAATAAAGTTTCCAGCCGGTTTAAATAAAAAAAAAAACAACTTACATTTCTTTCTTATAGCATCTTCGATTTTCAATCAAAACTGGTTCATCAACTTCAGATGAAAAAATCTTAGACTTAACGAAATTCAATTACAAACCTGAAAAAGCTATAAAACATCTTCATAACATCCTAAACACATGTAACATGATCAAAAGTCTCCTTGGTAAAAATCATCAAATCACGAGCAAAACAAAGATTGGTGAACTTTATCCTATGACATTTAGAAGGATAGCTAACATCACCATACTCAACTACCTTGTTTAATAGCCTTGAACATTCATTAATAAGACCGACAGATAAGGTGAAATGGGGTTTTTCCTGCTGTAATCACTTATTTTTGTCCGGATTGTATAATATTATAATAGTATTGTTAATTAATATAATAAAATATTATTAAATATATATATGTAAAAAGTAAAAGTAAAAAATATAAATAATTAAAAAAAGTAAAAAAACAAAAAAAGAAAAGCAAGTGGAGCATGTTGCTCCACGTAGCCTCCCACCCCCACACTTTTGGCTATAAATAGCCGGTGGGGGCAGCCATGAGAAGCAAGCAATTCGGAACCCAAAAAAAAGGGGAGCAAGGCTGGCCGGGGTCGAGGGTAGTGCCCTCGACTCTGGTTAGTTTGATTTAATATTTGATCGGAAGTTTTTTTATGGTCCGATCTAGTTAACTTTTAGGCCATGATCAGAGGGCATGAAGATCTTGGTGGGGACCAGTCGAAGTTTTTCATCCGAGCTTCTAGTGGGGTAAAAGTTTGATCTTTATCTCCGTATTTATTTTTATATTAGGGTAATATATAGTTTTGTATTTATTTAATATTGATATGTTTTTATGTTAAATATATTTTGTATGTCATGTTAGATTTAGCTTTTAGGGTCTCGGTATTTAATTAGGAGTGACATCTCGGTCTTAGGATGTCATATCTTTTAATACTGCAGCCCGTGAGTTTTTTTCACTTGAATTAATGTCATGTTCATGCATTTTATTTTGTTGCATATAGTATTATGCCTTTATCCCGGTATTTTAGTGGGAGTGTCATCCCGGTCTCCGGGTGTCATCTCCTTTGGTACCATGGATATAGAGGCAAATTTAATATTGTCATGCATACATGCATTTTTAGGAATTAAAATTAAATTAGATTGAATTTTTATTTTTCTTAATAAATACGATACAAACTCATTAGGTACCAATTTTGGGCGGTGTGAGGAACTAACCTTTCCTCATCCGTAACCGACTCCCGAACCCAAATTTTTAAAATCTTTGGTTTTATTTTCGGTGTCCAGTCTACCCTTTTTGAATAACCAGTGGTGACTCCAAATTTTTAAAAATACGAGTTTTTTTTTAAATTCTCCTTTTTAAATAACTTTTTGATAATATAATATAAAATTTTTTATTTCCTAAAAACTAGTCGCTACACTTGCCTCACACCTTTTGTCCATTAAAAAATCTCACTTGACCACCATTTAAGAAAATTGAGAACGATAACATACATATTTATCCATTTTATCGTCATTTCAGACATCTCCAAACCTTCCAAAACAGTTAAAATAAATCTCCAATCGACTGAATCAAAAGCATTATGCATATGCACTTCAAAGCACGTCTAGCAAAGAGGGATGTTCTATTATATCCACACACTAACTCCTAAGCCAATAATGTATTATCCATTATATTCTTTCCAGGAATAAAGGCACTTTGGCAGCTACAAATGATATCAAGGAGATATCTTTTAAACCTATTAAGTATTAACTGCAGTTCGAGTTAGGTGTTTATACACCACATTTTACAAAATATATACCTAAAATCTTTTATATGACTTGGAATCACAATTCTAATTGCTGATACTATATTAGTAGAATACAAAAATCATCTGCGCCTTTTTATTGCCTTTTTCTATGTCCCAATACTAAGAAATTAAAGTTTAAGCTTTAACTTTAAATCCTAAATCATAAACCCTAAAAAGTACACCTTACACCTAATTTACTAAACCCTAACCCTAAGTTCTAACCTTAAATATTAATCATAAATTTTAAATCTATTTTTTAGTGCGGGAGCATAAATAGTGTTACCGTAAAAGAGAGGAAGATTTGTATTCGTAGTAATAACATTTAAGAGTGATAAAAGAAATGGCTTACAGCATTTACCAAATCATCAATTACAGTTTTCTATCAACTTTAAAAAATATATGAAGTTTATCGATAGGGTCCTGATGCCTTTTCCGAATTTAACTGGAATATAATTTTTTATTCTCTCTAGTCACTCTTTATTGAAGTGTCCTCTTTACCTCATTCGAAAGTGAATAGAATAGTCCAAGAGTTCTTTAAGTAGATTCACGGAACAATAAAAAAATCCATTAATCTTTAACATCAAAAGAATTCTAATAAAATCTGGTTGTCTCAATTAAAATTTGGTCATAATTATCAAGAATCTACCCCTAGTCATCGTGACTTATGTTTTTATTTTTATTTTTATTTTTTACAACACTCTAAGAGATATATGTTACTCTCAACTTTACCTGTGCAACTAATAGTATTTCAAATAAATTAATAGCTTAATTTACAATAAAAAATGATCAACTTTGTCAAAAGCGAGTTGCCAAAATGTCACAGGCTGAGCTTTAATAGTAATATAATTTAACCTAGCCCAAACTTAACCTAATTGCTGGCAACGATGATTAATGCTAAAATTAAAGGTATGGTCTGTTTAGGAAATCACATTATTAGTGCCACCCAGTCTTATAATTTATACAATTTTAGACGCAGCATTACCGAATTCATATAAAACTATTTTATATACATTTACAATGCAACATATAGCTATCAAGAATGGCACCTATATCACAGTTCCTTGTAGTAGCCATGCCTTAACATCCGAACACTGATGTTTACAGTTTCTACACAATTGATTCAATTTCGTATGACCAAATATCATAAACAGGATAGGTTCTCGAAATATTGATAAGCATGAAAGCGTTCATAGTGTAAGTGATCATCTTCTCCTAGATACAGGGAACCGATTTTGATACCCGGCCCAAGATCGTAAAGCATTTTCCACGCCCCTTCCCTGAAATCAAAGCAAACTATTTTACCATCGGCCCAAACCACCACCCTCGGCTCATCTTCTTCCTCGGATCGAATCATACACACGCCGGAGAATCCAGGACCGTACTCCACACAACCTAGTTCTAGCTCCGGGAAAACTTTCACCGCATCGCCCAGATTCAGACGTTTCTTCCAAATCCATTGAGAATAATCTCTTGCCATCTCGAAGATGTCCAGCTCTAAACAAACCGGCATACAATAGGTCACCGCGAGATACAGAACTCCTCTAGACTCCCCGAAATATCGACATTCCTCCGGCGCATCCATTTGAACCGGTAGCGCCATCGCCATTGTTTCTAGACATTCATTTTCTACATCGAAAAACAATGACTCGTTTCCGTACCCGCACCAATGAATCCTTCCGTTGCAGAAAACCCCATGATTTAACTCTACAGGCTCGTCCTCGTCTATCTCAAAAGTGATTATGGATAAATCCCAGGAACCGGTCTTTGATGAATATAAATCCAGGTTAAACTTACAGTGTTCCCTGTAACTTTCCGATATACAAATAATCTTGTAATCCGGTGATTTTAGAGGGTCAAAAGCTAAACTAACACAGAATTTAGGAAGAAAATTATAACAGGAGTTACTAGGACAGTAAATCTTCCTGAAAGCTTTAGTGGTCGGATTGCAAATCAAGTAACTTCTTCTGTATGATTCACAGAGAAGCAATCCGTTGCAAGATTGGAGAATCTTGACATCGGAGTAGTTGATGTAATGAAAGAAAGGGACTTTACTGTAGTGCTTCAAAGGGACGATGGAGAATTCAGAGGGAGGGATGAAACGGTCACCTTTGAGGAGGAGAGCGGTGGGGGAGAGGAAACCGTGACGGTGGTGAAGGCGGGTGTGGGATAAACAGAAGTCGGGGTCCGAAATGACGAGCCGCCATAGCTTTGAAACGCACTTGAACTTGATGAGAGATTTCGTGGGTAATCTGAGGAGGATCAGAGCCAGAAGGTCTTGATTATGAGCAATTTTCTCAGCTGCCGAGACCGACCCGAACGCCATGGAAATCTTCATCTGCTTCAAGTTTTTGTTTGCATCAGTCCAAAAAAGGGATTTATAGAGAAGAAGGTGATTTGATATGGACCCGTGTTTCGAAAGGATAAGAAAGCCATTAAAAGGGGTGTTCGGGGTTTTGTCCGGCGTGATGCTGCCATGGAATCTAGTTTTCACTGTCGTGTAATCTTCATCTTATGTCAGCTATTTTGTCCTAAAAATATTTCACGTTTGGCCGTCATTATTTTGTTCTTCCATTCTTATCGACCAGTGGCACTGCTCTGTTCATTTTACTGCATTTAAGTCGATATTAGTATATGATTACAACGCATATCGACAAGTTAATGTTAATCCATCATCCGACTGAGTCAAACAAATTGTAATCCAAGCGGATGCCGACACCATATGTGTGGTTCACCCTAATTTTGTCTTCTTTTCACTTTAGAGTACTGTACTATGTTCAGACAAAAAGTTATGTACTCTTTTTCTTATGACAACTGTAATGATAAAATTAATGGTTAAACAAGATAGTTATTATTTTTAATTAAATAATTAATTAAAAAAATTGACAAAAAAATTTAAAATTAATTTTATAATGATATTAAATTATTGATTATTATTAATATAATAAAATTTTATACGATATACAAAATAAAATATATACGATATTATCAAGTATTACAAATATTAATTATACAAAATTAATTTTATCATGTTTCTTACATTAAATGTATATGCTGCTTATTAATGAAGTTGCATAAATTGTATTTTATACATCGAAAGGTATATTATCAAAGTACTCAATTATTTTACGTAATTACTCTTAATAAACAAAAATATTATATTGTACCAGCATGATACTTAAATTTTGATTGTATTACATGCAGGTAAATATAATTTGGTGCTTCACTCTAGAATTTATGTACAGTGTGGTATTCATTTTTTGTACAATTACGTATATCCTTTATATATTGTAAACAAAATTACTCGAAATCAGATTTTTTTAGTGACGGAACTTGGTGAGAATGTTTGGAGGGCCAACTTAAAATCTTAAGAAAATAAGAGGTTTAAACTCAAATTTTCAAAAATTTTGAAGGGGGTTAATTTACAATTTTTCAAAAAATGTGGGGTCTAACTAATTTTTAAAATTTTAAGAGGCTTAATGAGAACATTTAAAAATTATGGGAGGGATTTAATTAAAATTATTCAAAATTTGAACCTTAATATGAATTTATAAAAAACTTGTGGGGGCCAAAATAAATATTTTAAAAACTCTAAGGGACTAAATACTAATTTGTCAAATATAGGAGGGGTCATGGCCCCATAGACCATAAGTGTGTTCCCCCACTGGATTTTCTAAAAGAAATATCGTCTCATTTTCTCTATAAATTATTTTTAATGGTCTAAAGGTGATTACACGATAATATTTGTTTATACATATTCTTATCTCTTTGACAATGAACATTATCCGCTTTTCCATTGAGACCAATTGTTGAGTTCACATAAATTACTTCTTTAAGTTCTATCAAAATGTGGTGAGATGATTGTAGTATGATAAATTTTTGGTTTGGTCAGAGTTTATTATTGTTATACCCCCGCTCGGGCCTCCGAAATCAATAGCAACCGAAAAGGTACATCCATCTCCGGAGCACATAGCGTTCGTACTACGCCTCAACAAATAAAGCCTTGTGATTTGGACCGGAGTCTTCCTTCTCAGGACTACTCTACCACGTGAAGCCTTGTGACGTTTTGTAATTAGGGTGAAAAGTGAAAAGTTTAAGATGCTATTTACCCCTTTTTGAAAATAAAGGCTGGCCACCCCTTTACTTTGCTTTGTCTTCCTATGGGGAAGGGGGACAATATGATATCACCCTTTTCCGGTTTCTTTTTCTTCACCCTCTTCTTCCATCTTTCATCTCCAAAAATTCCATAGCCACCAAGCTTAAAGATTCAAGCTTTCTACCTCATTTCTATCATCCGAGATTCAAGAATTAAATATGTTGATCACCTCTCCAAGGAAAGTGTCTTATCTTCTCAACTAGGTGAGTTTACCATTTATAGGTTTTTAAGAGGTTTTAAGCTTTGGGGGTTCTATGGAGTTTTCTCTTGGTTTTAAGGTTGTAAATTCATGGTAGATTCTTCCAAAATTATTGGCCCATGTTTTAATTGGTTTTCCATGTTTCTATGGCAAGAGAGGTGTTTGGGGGTTTCTTTCAAGCTTGAGTCAAGAAGGAAGTTTGAAAGAGCTTAGGGTAAAGGTGCATTTCGAGATTTTTGGCTAAAGGTCAGTACATCTTTGACTCCTATATTCTCTTGAAGATCATAAAGTGATTGTCTTGCTTGCTTTATAGTTTTATGAGTGATGTTGGGTGGAGTTTGACTTTAAAAAATCAAGATAGTGTTTTTTATGTTAATAATGTTGTTAGGTGACTCTAATAAGCTCATAATTAACCTAATAAATTTTAGTAAACACTTAGGAAGGATTTGGGAGATTTAAAGATAAATTAGGAGAGTTTTACGAGCCTTAGGAAATCACTTCTGGGCTTGAGTACCAGTACTAAATGAATTCATACCGGTACGAGGTACTTCTATCTTGAACAAGGCAAAATTAAGCTTGCGTAACGGTACTGCATTCAAGCAGTACCGATACAGGATCCCGAGTAGCGGTACGGTCGATCTAGTACTTGTACTAGCTTATCTTCTTGAAATTCCAGTAAGCAAGTTTCGTACCGGTATGTGTGGGAGTGTATCTATACCAAAGGGCGAGTATCGATACCTGTTATCGTGTACCGATACGCACTGGGCATTTGATCAGCTGTAAAATGTCACAGTACTTGTGCAAAGCATACACGATCGATACAAGTATAGTAGACAGATGCAAATATGTCGGATATCAATCCCACGAGGACTGTTGTTCAGACGTCTACCAATATAAGTGCAATAAGTAAGAAAAATAAGGTAAATGCGATAGGTAATGTTGGAGCAATAAAATGTAAATATTATAGGTAGTGTCGAAGCAATGTGTTGAAATTAAAACAGAAACAATATAATGATGGTAGTGGGGTTCCCTCAGTGATTTATCAACAGATTACCAAGTGCTACAAGGCCATGACATTAGATGATTAATCAACAATGAATATCAAGCGTATTTTACTCACTTTCCTTCAAATCTCAACTAAAGACTTAAACATACAAATCTAACACATCTTCCAATGTTGGCAAATAATACATGCCCTCGAATGAGTGAACCAAATTCCTTTTCGTTGTCACCCAACTTTTGTTGTGATGTTTGTTAACCTGAACTATCACCATACTTTCCAGCATTGGCGGTTGCATTCAACACTTCCATGTAAAATAGCATTCAAACCCAATAGTCGAAACAAGAAAGATATATAAAATAAACTAAACTTTACAATTCAGAGGTACTTTCGTACTCAAAGGAAAGAAAATAATAAACTATCATTCATTTAAATACAAAAAACTAGTGAAATCAAATGGAAACCTCTATTCCTAGTTATCTCGTAATGATTCCACAAAGTTTCCCTTGCTATCGCACTTGTTGTGGCCACTTAATTCTACATTGGATTCACCTAAGTTGCCCCATGAAATCTTTATTCTTTCACTGTGGAAGGGGTTACCTTTGCGAGTAGTTTTTGATACTTCTTAAAGTCCATCCTCACCCTCTATCGAGTGACAATTTTTCCCAAAAAGAGTTGGGCCAATGTGATTGCAATTATTATCACTTGTGTTACTTTGGTGGAGGTGTTTTTCTTTCATGTTCCCTTGAAGTCCATGCGTACCCTTCACCGTGCTACCATTCTAGAAGAATTAAATTCAATGTGAGCAACATTTTCGAAATTCAACCATTTGATTACCTCATTCTCATTGAATTCCATCATAGTTGGATGTAACTTTCTTTGAGTGACATTTGTTGCTCCAGCTAATTGTCGTAGCAATCCTCTGTTAGAATTCTATGGAAATTACGTGAAAAACCTATTTTTTAAAGTTTTTCAAGCATCCAACCACCACTTTGTTTAGGCTTTTCAAACATCTCCATCAGTAAAGATTTTGGTGCAGCAATAATATCAAAGATAGAGTATATTAACCCAAATGTTCATACCCTTCTTTTGATGGCTTCAAATCTAACATCATTTGTTCCTTAAGAGATACTTGCAATGGATGAGGTTATTTTTTCAAGAATTCCAAAGATTCAACCATTATCTGCTCAGATTCTATTGACAAATTATTGCCATCTTGTTGATCCTGCACCTAGTCATGAACTTGTTGTGGCAAAGGCGGAGGTGATGACACTTTAGATTGCGTCGACAGTTCAAAATGAGTCGATATTTTAGATTGCCGCACATTTGGCATATGAATGACTATTCTTGGAACATGTTTTGCTAGTACATCAACAATCTCGTTAGATGCAATGTTTTCATTATGATTATCTTCTCCATTTTTTGAGTTGTTACATTTGATTCCTTATCACTTAGAAGTGTGCCTTGCGGTCTGGGATTCATTATAGAAGCAAGATGTCCCAGTTTTACTTCTAATGCACGGATCGATGAGGAATTTCCTTGAACAATTGCTTTCGTCCAAGTGAAATGCTCTCTTATCAAAGCTTTAAGAGTTGCGAAAGGATTAGATGTGAAAGCTGCGGTATACTTTTGCTACATAGGTGCTTGAGCATGCAGATGTGGCATCTAAACATATTGTGGCTGCACCTGATTTTGTTGCTGATGCATATGATATTATTGATTAAATTGTGACTGTAATATCCTAATTTTGGCCAGTGACCAAAATGAAAATTTTGAAAGTTTAGGGGTTAAAGTGTAAACTTTGGAAAAGTTTAGGGACCAAAGTGTAATTTTCAAAAGTTATGTAGTTGACCCCGTAAATGAATAGTTCACCCCAAGAGTGACCTTTTCGTGTTACTCGGATTTTTCGTACGGAGCTTGTATTTTTGGCTATAAAGCGATAAAGTTTGGAAGAATACTCGGCTAATCGGATCGAATCGAATATCCAGGATATTTTGAAGGATGATAAGCCAAGTTTGATTATGTCATTTTATATGTATAAGATATTATATTTGTGTTGGAAGAATATGAACCCTTATATTTAAGTTGATTTTTCCATGTTAAACATGAGCTGGTGGATGAAAAATGGCAAGATCGTAATTTTGGCAAAATTACAAGGGTAAAGTTGGTAACTACCAACTTATTGGTTTATTTTTGACCATTGGATGAATAAATTGACATGTGTCCGGTTGATAAGGAACTAAGTTAGTTAGATTTTAATGGAATGACAATTTTGAAACCAACTAGTAAATAAAGACTAGTTGGAGGGCAAGTTGGTCATTTGGCAGAGATGACATTTTTGAAATATTTGAAGTTACAAGTGTTATTTTTGGAAGAAGAAATTTGAAGATTAAATCTTGGCCCTTGATTGATGATAAAATCAATCTTAACCGTTGGATGAAAAGGGCAAAATTGTAATTTTACTATTAAATGAATTTAATATTCATTTAATAGATATATGTGTAAAGTAATGGTGAAAAGATAGCCCAAAAACATGAGAGCTAGGGAAAGAAAGAGAAAAATTTTCGAGCTTGATTCAAGCCCCGAAACTCTGTTTTCAGGTAATCTCTTCAACTACAAAGTTGTTTTACTCTTCAAGCTCTATCTTTTGATATCAATAATTCATGGAATCCATGCTTGATTGATGATAATTTAAATGAGAAAGAAATTAGGGTTTATGGATCAAATTGGGGCTTTTGAGATTTTATGATTCCATGATTGAATTGAAGTTGAAATCAAGCTAGTATGATGTTAAAATCATGATATTGAGTTGGGATTTAAGTTCTATATGTTTTGGTTATTATGAAGATGATTAGGGTTTATGGATTCAAGTTTAATTTAGGGTTTGTGATGTTGAATTAATGATCTAGTAAGCTTGAATTGTTGTTTGGAAGCAAAACCCTAAGTTAAATGTATAGGGACCAATTCAGCAAGCTTCAAAGTTAAGGGAACGAATCTGAATTTTATGAAATTGGGGTATATTTTTGTAATTAATGATGTTGGAGATGTGAAATTGATGTTAGAATGCTAAACCGATGTTGAATCGAATTAGTGACTATTTTGACAATTTGTCAAAATCAAGTGACCAAATAGGAAATAAATTATTGGATGGGGAGTAAATCTGATTTTTGGTTAAAATAATAGAATTAAGGTAGTAATGGTGATTAGAGGACTAAATTGCAAAGATAAGAAGTTTGAATCCCTTACCTTTGTATTTTAGTGACTATTTTGGCAAAGAAAGAAAATTAGAGGGAATTATTTTGAATAATTTTTTGATGAAGAAGATGATGAATTGGAGACTAAATTGACAAGTAGAAAAATAAGAAGAAGTTAGTATAAATTAGAAGTTTATTATGGAAAGCTATGGAGAGGATTGAATTTTGGCAGTGACTTTGAAAAATCTCCATAAATTCTAAAAAAATGGTTAGATGATAAATTTTATACCTTTTAAAGATTTATTCGTCTAGTTTCGTGTTCAATAAACGAAAACTGATTTCGAGTTATGTGTTAAAAGATATGAATTTTTAATCGAATAAAGGTCAGAAAATTTACAGAGCAGTTTTGGGTCAGGACAGTCTGTGACGGGAGTTTGAATAATTTTCATAATTTTTATAGATTTTATTAATTTATGTGGCTTATACCGTTAGAACCGTTATCGAATCTAGTTTTTCCCGTATAAAGGAAATTAAGATCCAGTATGTATTCTGACCGTTATAAGTAAATCTTTGAAGGTAGCGCAAGCAGTCTGAAAATGGAATTTAAAACATTTTGTGTTTAAATGTTAGTTAGCAAGCCCGAAAGAATTATTAGAAGTTCAAATTGGCCACTGGGGACCATAATGAGTTTCTGAACAGTACAAGGAAGAAAGGAAAAATATTTAGAAATTTTATATTCGAATGATTATATTAAGACAACATGTTTATGGTGATGTTAGGTTTGAATCTAACAAATTTTTTTATCTTATTCATGTGATTAATGAAGTCAAGTTCGAATCAAAGAAGGTTCGAGGTTCTATAAAGGAAATGATCGAGTAGAATTTAGTGTGGCAAGCTAATAAATGGCCCAGGTGAGTGCATACATGTTTTTTTAAATGTATGTTTTTTAACATACTATAGGGAGACTTGCGATAAGTCACCCAAACATGTAAAGAATTTTTATAAACAACATAATATATTTTTGGCATGGTACTTTATTTTACTGATTTATATTTTATAATCACAAATGTTTTTATAGAATGACATGTGATAGACAAGTTATTTAATACGATTTTTAAATGGCAGTATACCATGAATGTTATAAAACATATTGGAGTATGAACTGATCCAGTATGAAGATGTTTTACATGATATATGTATATATGTATGGAATTTGGTTTACTTGCCATTATTTGCAGGAATTGTTTTTCAAGTTTGCCTTTGGTAATAAAATGTCGAGTAGGATAATATTGTGGTATACCATTAAGAGTATTATAAAGTTATTAATACTTCAAGTATATTATAAAGTAACGGACACTTGAATGTTTATCATAAAGTTATAGGCACTTGATTGTGTCTTACAAGTATGTCAATGATAGTTATTTTCAAGTACGCTACTCGAATATTAGACACTTGATATTTACCTTGGGCTATATGATTTCACAGAATGATCACAGTATGCTTTCTAGCACAGATATTCCTGCATTACAGAATCATATGATTTAATGATTATCATGCTTTTGAAAGTATCATGCATTACAAAGTATTTTATATATGTTCTCATCTTATGCCTCACTAAGTTCATACTTAGCGTGTGTTGATTGTGCACACGTAGGTAAATTAAGATGAAAGTGAGAAGAGCATTGCATCAATATTGAAAAGCTCAACAGATAATTACAGTAATGACATCCTAATTAAGGTTTGATCTTTATAGTGACATGTATACTTGCTAAACCTACTTGAGTTGTGATTGGCCTTTAAAGTTTGTTATGGGTTCATGATAAATGGCGTTTCTGGAAAGATTCAAGGTTATGAATAACCTTAGGTGATGAGTTGCATGCTATGATAAGTGATTTATGAATTGAAGCTCGAATAAATCATTTATAGCAGTTTTAAATAAAGTTAAGCGTGCTTAGGCCAGAGAAATTTGAAGATGGGTGACCAACGGGAAGTTTTATGAAAATTTTAAATTACCCTGATTCTTTGAATAAAAGATGTCATAACATTTCTGACTCGTATCCAGTCTACGGATACGAGAAGGGGGTGTTACATTTATTGGTATCAGAGCTATAGGTTTAGCCGGTTTTGGAGTTAAACGAAGTATAGTAAAGGTCAAAAGTGTATACATGCCACTAGGATGTCAGAATTACTGATGATTTTACTTGTTGGAATGGATGCAATTGCTTACTTCATTATGGTAATAATGTTAAATTTCAATATGTGAGGGTAAAAGAATCAGGTCAGGTGCTAAGGCGAGTGAATCAATAAGAGATTCATGAGCATGATAAGGTTAATGATAATATTCTACCCTCAGTTTAGCATGGTGCAGAGGCACCAGGGTAACATAATGTGTATGTTCTGGATTAAGATTTTTATTCCAAACATTAGATGAGATCATGGATTAGCCTGCTTAGGCATAAATTGCAAAAAAATTGAGAGTTCTGACACAATAGATTTTCATAAAGATATTGATGGAGATTTTATGATTGTTGATCTATGGTTTAATGATATAAAGGTTAGGTTGAAGGAACTCTGTATTGATGATCAGAGAAGACTAAAAGTAAAGTAGTATTTCATCTGAAAGGATTAGATCCGTATTTGATAAAGTAATGTTACGGTATATACTCAAAAGTCTGTTAACTAGAAGTTATTTCTTTGAGTGTTCCGTAACAAAGTTTATTCTAGAGATGCAATAGAGTTTCTTGCATCCTAATTAGGGCAATTGGATTATTACGGATATGGGTGCAAGTTTAATAAACTTAGTTGCTTTACTTTTAAACTGCTTCCTACAGACAGAAATAGAGCATGTTATGACAGCTCATAGAGGGTTAGAGGTCAGGTACAAAGAAGTACTGACTGCCCTATGTATTTTAAAATTCCAGGAAGTAGTAAATTATGCTGAATGCAAGCAAAGGATTCAGAATGAGAAAATATCTAAACAGAGGTCACAGTTAGTAAAGAGGAATAGTGAATCATTATTTATTTCACCATTTCTAAAAAGTGGTGAGGATTCCCGACAAAGATATCAAGCTGAATTTATTATATAGTTTCGCTAAGAGACCGGGACAAGGAAAATCAAGAACTCTTTGACCTTTATATTTAATGATGGAAATTCAAGAAAATCACAAAACCAATCATGTGAGCGTTGTGATAATTGGCATGCATGAGCATGCAGAGTTTTTATTGGAATTTGTTACCAATGTGAAAATTATTTAATTTATGCTATGGATACTGAGCATTAAGGGTAAGCTGGGAGAGTATTCCTATTGTTTTTGAAATTTAAATAGGTTGCCCAAGAGGAGCTGTCAGACTTGATGCTTAATCAAGAGGCTATGTTTAGGACTGGATTTAATCCAATATTAGACCTTTATTGATTATGCTCTACAGAATAGCTCTTACTAGATTGAGAAAGCTAAAGATCTAGTTGCAAGGATCATTAGATTGAGGTTGTATACGACTCGGTATATTATGTTGGGAAGCTCCAGTGAGTTAGTCAAAGAAGCAGTAATATTCTTCTAAGGTTAAATTTCAATTATATTATTACCAGTAAAAGAGGATTTGATGGTAGCACTAATATTAGTGCAATATGAATATAATAAGGATTTTGAATATGATTTATTTCAGGAATACGAAGAATAAAGTAAGAATGGTTTGAAGCAATTTTGGATCTTTAGAATGATGGATATTATATACTGATCTTGAAAGAAAAGATATTAATATGAAGTTAAGAATAAAGTATTTCGTAAAAGTTTCGCCTTAAAGGAAGGTGTTATAGTTTGGACAAAAAGGGAAGCTGAGTCTGAGATCTTTTGGACCATATAAGATTGTGGAAAGAGTTGATCTGATGATTTATTAGCTAGTCTTGCCTCCGAAAATGGACAAGATGTACAATATATTTCTTGTATCGATGCTCAAGAAGTATCGACCATATCCCTTACATATCATTACCTCGGAGGGAAGAGAGATTTAGATGAATTTGAATCAAGAGGAAGAATTGGTAAAGATTATGGCATATGGATTCAAAGAACTAAGGAATAAGATAATTCTGCTTGTTAAAGTTCTTTGGCAAAATCATGAAGTCGAAAAAGTGATATGGGAAAGAGACAAAGATATGAGAAAACAGTTTCCTCATTTCTTGAATCAGGTTTGTGTTGAAAATTTGAGGACGAATTTTCTTAAAGGGGAGAATTGTGCCAGTGACCAAAATGAAAATTTTGAAGTTTAGTGGTTAAAGTGTAAACTTTGGAAAAGTTTAGGGACCAAAGTGTAATTTTCAAAAGTTGTGTAGTTGACCCCGTAAATGAATGTTCACCCCCAAGAGTGACCTTTCGTGTTACTCGTATTTTCGTATGGAGCTTGTATTTTTGTCTATAAAGCGATAAAGTTTGGAAGAATATTTAGCTAATCGGATCGAATCGAATATCCAAGATATTTTGAAGGATGATAAGCCAAGGTTGATTATGTCATTTTATATGTCTAAGATATTTTATTTGTGTTGGAAGAATATGAACCCTTGGATTTAAGTTGATTTTTTCATGTTAAACATTAGTCGTTGGATGAAAAATGGCAAGATCATAATTTTAGAAAAATTACAAGGGTAAAGTTGGTAACTACCAACTTATTGGTTTATTTTTGACCATTGGATGAATAAATTGACATGTTTCCGGTTGAGAAGGAACTAAGTTAGTTAGATTTTAATGTAATGACAATTTTGAAACCAACTAGTAAATAAAGGCTAGTTGGAGGGCAAATTAGTCATTTGGCAGGGATGCCATTTTTAAAATATTTGAAGTTACAAGGGTTATTTTTGGAAGAAGAAAATTGAAGATTAAATCTTGGCTCTTTATTGATGATAAAATCAATCTTAACAGTTGGATAAAAAGGGTAAAATTGTAATTTCACTATTAAATGAATTTAATATTCATTTAATAGATATATGAGAGCTAGGGAAAGAAAGAGAAAATTTTCCAAGCTCGATTCAATTCCCAAAACTCGGTTTTCAGGTAATCTCTTCAACTAGAAAGTTGTTCTACTCTTCAAGCTCTATCTTTTAATATCAATAATTCATGGAATCCATGCTTGATTGTTGAGAATTTAAATGAGAAAGAAAGTAGGGTTTATGGATCAAATTGGGGCTTTTGAGATTTTATGATTCCATGATTGAATTGAAGTTGAAATCAAGCTAGTATGATGTTAAAATCATGATATTGAGTTGGGATTTAAGTTCTACATGTTTTGATTATTATGAAGATGATTAGGGTTTATGGATTCAAGTTTAATTTAGGGTTTGTGATATTGAATTAATGATCTAGTAAGCTTGAATTGTTGTTTGGAAGCAAAACCCTAAGTTAAATGTATAGGGACCAATTCGGCAAGCTTCAAAGTTAAGGGATCGAATCTGAATTTTATGAAATTGGGGTGTATTTATGTAATTAATGATGTTGGAGATGTGAAATTGATGTTAGAATGCTAAACCAATGTTGAATCGAATTAGTGACCAAATAGGAAATAAATTCTTGGATGGGGAGTAAATCTGATTTTTGGTTAAAATAATAGAATTAAGGCAGTAGTGGTGATTAGAGGACTAAATTGCAAAGATAAGAAGTTTGAATCCTTACCTTTGCATTTTAGTGACTATTTTGGCAAAGAAAGAAAATTAGAGGGAATTATTTTGAATAATTATTTGATGAAGAAGATGATGAATTGGTGGTTTGAAGCAAGTGATGAGACTAAATTGACAAGTACAAAAATAAGAAGAAGTTAGTATAAATTATAAGTTTATTATGGAAAGCTATGAAGAGGATTGAATTTTGGCAGTGACTTTGAAAAACCACCATAAATTCTACAAAAATGGTTAGATGATGAATTTTATATCGTTTTAAAGATTTGTTCGTCTAGTTTCGTGTCCAACAAACAGAAACTGATTTCAAGTTAAAAGATGTGAATTTTTAATCGAATAAAGGTCAGAAAATTTACAGAGCAGTTTTGGGCCAGGACAGTCTGTGACGGTTGGGTCAGGATAGTCTGTGATGGGAGTTTGAAGAATTTTCATAATTTTTGTAGATTTTATTAATTTATGTGGCTTATACCGTTAGAACTGTTATTGAATCTAGTTTTTCCAGTATAAAGGAAATTAAGATCTAGTATGTATTCTACCCGGTATAAGTAAATCTTTGAAGGTAGCGCAAGCAGTCTAAAAATGGAATTTAAAACATTTTGTGTTTAAATGTTAGTTAGCAAGCCCGGAAGAATTATTGGAAGTTCAAATTGGTCACTAGGGACCATAATGAGTTTTTGAACAGTACAAGGAAGAAAGGAAAAATATTTAGAAATTTTATATTCGAATGATTATATTAAGACAACATGTTTATGGTGATGTTAGATTTGAATCTAACAAATATTTTTATCTTATTCATGTGATTAATGAAGTCAAGTTCGAATCAAAGAAGGTTCGAGGTTCTATAAAGGAAAGGATCGAGTAGAATTTAATGAGGCAACCTAATAAATGGCCCAGGTGAGTGCATACATGTTTTTTTAAATGTATGTTTATTAACATACTATAGGGAGACTTGCGATAAGTCACCCCAAAATGTAAAGAATTTTTATAAACAACATAATATATTTTTGGCATGGTACTTTTTTTACTGATTTATATTTTATGATCACATATGTTTTTATAGCATGACACATGTTGGACAAGTTATTTGATACGATTTTTAAATGGCAGTATACCATGAATGTTATAAAACATATTGGAGTATGAACTGATCCAGTATGAAGATGTTTTACATGATATATGTATATATGTATGGAATTTGGTTTACTTGCCATTATTTGCAGGAATTGTTTTTCAAGTTTGCCCTTGGTAATAAAATGTCGAGTAGGATAATATTGTGGTATACCATTAAGAGTATTATAAAGTTATTTACACTTCAAGTGTATTATAAAGTAATGGACACTTGAATGTGTATTATAAAGTTATTGGCACTTGATTGTGTCTTACAAGTATGTCAAGGATAGTACTTGTTAAGTACACGCCTCGAATATTAGACACTTGATATTTATCTTGGGCTACATGATTTCACATAATGATCACAGTATGTTTTCTAGCACAGATATTCCTTCATTACAGAATCATATGATTTAATGATTATCATGCTTTTGAAAGTATCATGCATTACAAAGTCTTTTATATATGTTCTCATTTTATGCCTCACTAAGTTCGTACTTAGCGTGTGTTGATTGTGCACACGTAGGTAAATCAAGATGAAAGTGAGAAGAGCATTGCATCAATATTGGAAAGCTCAACAGGTAATCACAGTAATGACATCCTAATTAAGGTTTGATCTTTATAGTGGCATGTATACTTGCTAAACCTACTTGAGTTGCGATTGGCCTTTAAAGTTTGTTATGGGTTCATGATAAATGGCGTTTCTGGAAAGATTCAAGGTTATGAATAACCTTAGGTGATGGGTTGCATGCTAAGATAAGTGATTTATGAATTGAAGCTCGAATAAATTATTTATAGCGGTTTTAAATAAAGTTAAGTGTGCTTGTGCTAGAGAAATTTGAGGATGGGTGACCAACGGGAAGTTTTATGAAAATTTTAAATTACCCTGATTCTTTGAATAAAAGAAGTCATAACGTTTCCGACTTGTATCCGATGTACGGATACGGGAAGTGGGTGTTACAGTGACTGCAATAGAGTGTAATTCCCTTGTCTTGGAGTATAAGTGCTATGGGACAAAGTATTCCCATATCCGAATGTCCTAGTAAATTGACCAAATTTTTGGTTTCCCCAATATTATTAATTGCAGAAGCATTATAAGAATTGCAATAAGAAGTGTTCCATAAGAGTTATGGATAGTCTTCATAAATGTGGTTGTCACTGCAAATCTCACAACTGAATGCAAGGACATCGACTCTTTGGGCTGCTCTAGGCATTTGTATAGATTTGATCGCGTTGTCCAATTTTGAAATTTCTGCTTAGAATGTTGAATACACATCATTTTTGGACATCATTCAATCTCGAATGGTTCGACGTCCACCCTTCATTATATTTTTTGCTCTTTCTTTGTAGCACACCTAAAAAATAACAAAATAAATTAAAATAAAGTTAGTAAAAACAAAAAATACAGTGACAAAAATAAACACCAAACATAAACTATTCCCAGAAACGGTACCAAAACTTGATTGCCTGTAAAACGTCACATCACTTATGCAAACGTACACGGTTGATGCAAGTATAATAGATAGATGCAAAACTGTTGGATATCGATCCGACGAGGACGATTGTTTAGACGTCTACCAATGTCAGTGCAATAAGTGAGAAAAATGAGGTATATACGATAGTTAATGTCAGAGCAATGAAAGGTAAATATTATAAGCAATGTATTGAAATTAGAACAGAAACAATACAATAATGGCAGTGGGGTTCCCTTGGTGATTCATCAACAGATTACCAAGTGCTAAAAGGCCATGGCATTAGATGATTAATCAACAATGAATATCAAGCATATTTTACCCACTTTCCTTCAAATCTCAACTAAAGACTTAAACATGAAAATCTACCACATCTTCCAATGCTGGCCAATAATACATGCCCACGAACGAGTGAATCAAATTCCTTTGTGTTCTTACCAAAATTCTGTTGTGATGCTCGTTAACCTGAACTGTCATCGTGCCTTCTAGCGTCAATGGCTACATTAACACTTCCGTGCAAAATAGCATTCAAACCCAATAATTGAAACAATAAAGAAAGATATATAAAATAAACTGATGTTCACAATTTAGAGGTACTTTCGTACTTAAATAAAAGAAAACAATAAACCATCATTCATTTAAAAACAAAAAACTAGTGAAATCAAATGAAATCTCTATTCCTAGCTATCCTAAAATGATTTTATGAAGTTTCCCTTGCTACCGTACTTGTTGTGGCCACTTAATTCTATATCAGATTCAACTCGGTTGCCCCATGGAAGCTTTAGGCTTCCTGATGATTGCAAAATAGATATGCATTTTAGAGCAAGTATAGTCATCGATCAAGTAATAAAGTGATAGAGTAGAATGTCGAACCTACATGGATTGGATCAATAAATACGAAGCGATTGTACTTAAGAGTTGGTGAGCAAGTATTGGGATGATGGCGATTATTAAAACTAAATGCAATAAAAGTAAAGATAGAAATGATAATGACAAGCAGATGTTGTAGCAAATCTTCAGATGATTATAGAAGTTGAGTTTATTGCCTAGGAATTATGCTGATTACTTATTTGAATTCTATAGCGGTTGGCAATACATGTCTGCGTAAACCAATTATATCTTTACCTATTCGACAAGGTTTTCTAACTAACTTTTGACTCTCTCGATGCCTAGAAGTTGATAACAATGTAATACATGTCTACGTGAACCCTAACAACTCTATTAACTATTCAAGTTTCCCTTATTAGTTGTTGAAATTCTAAACTTATTCCTAAGCCAGATTAGGACCAAGTTAACAGTTTAGCCCTACTGTTCATGTTTGTATAACCTAAATCTCTCGATATTAAGCCACAGATTAATGGTTTAAAGGCCTCTCTCGATAGCTCTTACAATAACTATGCATGAAGAACGATGAATAGAATAGATAAAGGAAAAAAAACTATAGCATTAACAAATAATCAAAACATGATATCCTAAAAAAAGAAACCCAAGCAAAAGTATTTAGCTTATGTTTGAGCCTAAAACATCTATAATAAAAACAATTAAATACATAACAGTTTATCAAGCAAAGGAAAAGAAAGAATCAAGCGTCAAAGTTCTAGAGGAGTCTCCACACAACGAAAGCCATCGGAGAGGCTAGAGGAGTGCAGGACCTGCAGCACAGTTAGAGAGCTTGGAGGAGAACATCGAGGATGCTTTTTTTGTGGCCCAAGTCTTATTTATATAGGTGAAAAGCTAGGGTTTGGAAACCCTAAAGAGCGAAGCCTCTTAAAAAAATCTTGTTTTCCGCTTCATTAAATGAGTTCTGTATAAGGTGAAAATCCACGTGTGCCAAAGTCTGATCCATCTTCAACTCTTATAGCCTTGTTACCTCCATACGAGAGAGATGCCATCTTTCTGCTCCAACGTTCCTCCAGCTCTAACAGTTCCTACACAAGCATAAAAAAACACACTACCTTCTCTATTAAAAGTACTAAAATGTATAACAATTAAGCACATACAATGTAACTCCCTAAGTACATACAAACTATATGCAAACTACTCCTAAATGCAACTATATGAGGCAAAACACATACAAAAGCTAAGCAAAAAGGGTATACAAAATAGGTTATCTACATAGTCACCACTTCTATAACCATCAAGAAAAAGCTCCAAAACCAATAAAGAAGATGATAAGATATGAGCCTCTCCCCCCTTTTAGGATAAGAATATATGGATATCTATCATTATCACTTTCCAATTAGGTGTTTACGAGTGTCTTTTATAGATTTTCATGATAAAATTTCATACAGGGCAACTGTACTAATGGATAACTCAAAATTATTTGATCTTATCCTGACAGTTGTCAATGCATCAACAATGACTGTTTTAGTGTGTCGACATCATGTTCGGACAAAAGTTGTTATAACTAACTAGCAGCTCATTGTCCTTTGATCTTATCTTTTTGCCAGCGTCATCTGATCTTATCTTTTTGACAGTTGCCAATACAACGACAGCCCTGGATATAATTTAAACAACACTTATGTAGCAACATCAATATTGTAGCGACATCCAAATGCGGCGACAGTCCTGGCTGCAATTTTGGAAGAACTCATTTAGCGACATTAATAGCAAAAATATGATAAATTCAAGGATAATTCAAGAAAAGTTACAGAGTTAAGAAAATGCAAATACAAAGATGAAAATGCTAAAATACATGCAAAGGTTAACTAAATATGGACAAATTAACCAATAAATAAGGTGAAAACACATGCTCTTTAGAGTACCATCAGCATTCTGCCAAAAAAAAGTTGATTTAGAGCTTGAAGGGATGGAAAATTATGGTATATGGTCCAATATACTTCTGAAGCCTTATCTATGCTCTTTAGGCTATATTTATCTTGCATGCTTATTTTATGATAATCATGGATTGTGGTAGAGTAGAAATATACCGTTGAGCTTTGTAAGCTCAACGTTCGGAGTCGTTGTTTTTATTTGTAGGTTAGTAGGATGATCGTAATCGAAGAGCTCATCGTTGAGGAATTTCTCAGCACCGCATCGCTTTAGAGTATAATATTTAGTTTTTAGTCTTGGGCTTATGTATTCATAGGACCTTACAAGTGTTGAGTCTGTGAACTCTATTTGCTTTATTATTTTGATGTACTCTGTTTTAAACTTGGGGCTCTTATTTTGTAAATTGATTTATATGGTTTGTTTTAACTATGAAAAAGTATGCATGTTTAATGTTTTAAAATGAAGGCTAAACTTATGGTTTCAATTTGGAAATTTGATAGGTCGAATTTTGGATGACCCGAATGTAGCATTTCTGATCCGGATTGGGATCAGGGTGTTACATATGACCTCTACTCCTTCTCTCTCATAATCCTCAGTGGCTCTCTGCCCACACCAGAATGGGAGAACCACCACCGATCGTCGTCAACCATTGCTTATTAAGATTAGACATTGGACCATTTGCTTAGATTAATTTTAGAACATTAAATTCAATTTCAAATCATTGAGAATTAAGGACCAAATTGAAACAAAAGCAAAATTGGTGGCAAAAGTGCAAAAGGCAAAGAATTCAATGGCCATGAGTGTATATAGACCCTTAATGGGAGAATCATCACCTAAGTGTCCTACACATTTTCCTCTAATTTTCATTATTAGGAATTATAGAAAATAGCCTTAAATGGCAATCTAATCCTCAATAACAAGGAAAAAAGAAAAGAAGATAAGATATCATCTTCTTCAACCCTTCCAAATATTCCATTGACGATGCTTGAAGAACCTTCAAGCTTAAATTTTATATTCTATTTGATATAGTCACCAATCTATGATTACAATCGCTTATTCAGTAAGCCCAATCCTTTGGCTATCTTGAAATATAGGTTTTGTTAAACTTTGAATCAAAGTGGTGATAAGAAACTAGATAGCTTACATTTTGATTTTTTAAATGTCTATAAGGAATATCGATTGAATTCTTAACTAACTATGATTTTCCCCTAAAATTTAGATTATGGGAATCTATAAACCCAAAGTCCTTAAAGTTTAGGATTTAACTATGTGATATAATTTTCAAGTCTTAAGCATTTTGAATATTAGATTGATGAATTCCATATTGATTTCTTTTTAGATCAATTTGATATTGAAGGAACATCGGATCTACAACGGAAAGTCAAATCTACTTTGAATGATTTATGAATTATGAACCTATAGAACTATATGTTCACCTTGAAAATGAACCATGAATTCTTGGATACAAGTTAAATCAGGATACAATTAGCATGTCATAGAATTCATTGAGCTCATATGTAGGGTGGTTACGACCCAATAGATTACAATCCTTATTAGTAACAGTAGGAGGGATATTGTATTTGGTCATTGGCGGCAGTTGGAGGGTTGGCCGTTCTTAATATTTGGCGACAATTGGTTGGAAATTCGCTTATCTAAATGTTATTTGTAATCCAAGGAAGATAATTGAAATTGATTTTAAACTATGCTTATGACATGAACTATGCTTATGTTATATACTATGGAGAAACATGATTATGTAGAATACCATGATATTTGATTTTGTCTGTGATCATTCAATATATGTCCGTTATATGTCAACTACCTCACTAAGCTATATAAGTTTACTTGTTATATTTTATGCATTTTAGGTTTAAGGATTCTACAATCGTGATCGTGCCAGAAGGTCGCAAGTCACCAGTGCATTTCGTGTATGTAATCACTTTTTTTAAACTCCTAAGTTGGTGGCATATGAACTAGGCATGAAATAGTATTTTGATGATGTTATATGCTTTGTCATGATTTTTATATGATTACTATGACGATGATGTAAATAATGTTGTGATGGAGTTTTGAACTTGTTATATCTTTGTGATTATATGTTATGCATGTTAAACAAGGTTGAATTAAGCTTATGTGATATATGTAGTAAGATTTAGTGAGGATGCTTTGTTATTTGACTGGTGTAAGTCTTTGTTATTTGACTGGTGTAAGTCTTTGGTATTTAAGTGGTGTAAGTCTTTTTTATTTGACTGGTGTAAGTCCTTGTTATTTGACTAGTGCAAGCTTTTAATACTCATTCCGTCTCACTAAATTTGTCCCTTTTGTGTTTTAAAATTGTCCTATTGAAAAAATCAACAACTTTTTCATGACACGTTTCTCTTTATATCCTTCTTTAGTTTTCGATCAAACAAAATTTAACTTTTTAAGGATAAAATTGTCATTTTAATTATTTTACATCACATCTCTTACAAAAAAAAATTATTCTTAAAACTACGTGAAAAGTCAACAAGGGACAAAAATTATGGAACGGAGGGATTATTTGACTGGTGTAATTCTTTGATCTTTGAGTGATGTAATTCTTTCAAATTTATCTGGTGTTAGTACTCTTTGGAATTTGATTGAAACTTCCCTAACAAGTCTTATATGGTTTAACTAGTATGAAATTAGTTTAAAGAAACCAAATCAATCCTTAAACTTTTCAAAAATTATACTTTAGTCCCTCAACTTTTGAAATTATGAGAATGAGTCCTCAATGTCTCAAATGAGGACTAAATAACCTGTGATCTCCTATTAAAGTTTGAATCTTCTCTTATTTATTTGTGATTTGTGCTGATTTGAATTCTTTGATCTTTTGTTTTCATTTCCGGTGACATCTCCAACTTGATTTTCTACCTAACCGGGTAGGGGTTGTTACAGTCTCCATCGCCTTATCTGGTGCCCAATTTCCTGGCATCAACAATTAGTTTGGTGAGCATGAAGATCTTCCCGACCAAAAAAACTAGTTGTGACCAACCTCCCATTTTGAGTTATCCTGATCACGAAAAAGATGGGCTATCAACACCTCACCACCAACATCCGGGGGCGACGCCGTAGAACCAACGAGATAATAATAACTCATCACGCATGTTGACAACGATAAGCTAGAAGCGGGTAGAGGTATGCAATCCAATGAAAGCTCAGTACCACCCGAAGAAAAGGGTGGAGCTAGCTTAAAAAGCTATACCTTTCATAGGACTCCACAAAGCAGACCCCTTGGCGCGGTTGCTGGCACGAACAAGCTGCGACATCTTGCATACAATTACCACCTTACCATACGTATGCAAGATGTAAAAGAGGAAAAGGGTGCCAGCCCCCAAGGCTCATGGAATATCCCTCATATACGAGGCCAAACAAGCATCAATAAAAGTCACAGCAACCAGCCGGGCGAGCATATGTGGGAAAATCCACCAACGAAAGACTCATCTTTTTCTGCCAATGAGTGTAGGAGACGCTGAGAGACCCAAAACGAAAAAGATAATAAAATCAACGCAATGCCAGTGTTCCCACCCTTTCTTCTCACCGCTACAAATATGTCCGCCTCAAATTTGTTCTCCTCCAAACTCTCAAGTATTAGGTAAAACCCCCACTTGCTTCGAACACCTTAGGAACCTGGTACAATCCCAGGAGTATACTCGAGTTGCTTATATATGTCTAGACAGATGGATGTATGCCTGAACCAATGGATAAATGTATTTTTAAGTAATGAGCGACAAATAATTGAATATATGAATAAATGTGAAATCGCCATTCTTCCTAGCAATATTACACCACTATACATGTAGAACAGTACTTTGCTACCCTAATACCTCTAATATATGTGAATACTTTCTCAAAGGGTGTTGAGACAATCCCCGTTCATATATTTAACTATTTCTCCAAGGGCATTGAGATAAGCTCCGCCTAGATATTTAACTATTTCTCCAAGCATGTCGAGACAAGCTCCACATATAACACAGTTATTCTCCATGAGTATGAGGTAAGCTCCACCCAAATTTATGTATGTTTTCTCCAAAGGTGTAAAAACAACCATGCCTAAAATCGTGACTTATTCGCCAAGGGTGTAGAGAAAAGCTCCACTCACAACATGTTTGATTGTTTAAGAGCATCGAGGTAACTCTACTCAATCAATGGCTAACAATGAGCTTCTTCCATCCACTCAATGGCATACATATTATGCTTCTCCAAGACATTGAGATGCCCACGTTTCCATGCCAATTATGGTATGTGGTTGCAACGGACACATAGATACCTCCAAGCTCCTCTCCCAATCGCCGCAGACCATTATAGACTTTCGAGGAAGGAAGATGCTTTTGTCCATTAAGTACTACTTGCATTAAGAATCTCCAAGGACATAGAGATGCTTGTGTTTTCATGCTAAAAGACATGTGTTGATAAGGACACACGGTTGCCTTCAACGATAAGATGCCTCTACATTACTCAATACCGCTGGTCTGAGAGCTCGGAGATGCCTCTACATTACTAAATACCGCTGGTCCGAGAGCACGGAGATGCCTCTACTCTCTTCGCGCTCGTTTCTTCAAAAGTGTCAAGAATAACTCAACTCCCTAGTGCTTACTTATCCATGAGTGAGAGTTGCTTCAACCCCATCTACAATCGTTCCTCCAAGGGTATGAGTTGCCTCCATACAGGAGATGCCGCTGCTCCATCCATACTTGTTCTTACAAGGAGCGTAAAAATTGTTGCACTCATAAGGTTGTCGAGATACTTTCACCCATGATTATGTTTAGCTCTCCAAAGGTGTCGAGATATCTCCACCCATAATCATACTCAACTCTCTAAGGGTGTCGAGATACCTCCACCCAGAATACGTTAACTCTCCAAAAGGCGTTGAGTGACCTCTACCCAAACTATCCTAACCCCTAAGAATAGCAATGAGATAACCTCCCAAAACTATACGGAGGATAGCCCCAAAATCATGACCCGAAGATTTGAATTTACTACAACACGTTCTTCCCCCAAGAGGAAGACGAACATACACAATAACACAATGGGGTAAGATAGCCCATTGAACCCACTCAAAGAGCAAAACTATGAGATACGAATAGCAAAAAGAAAAATTCATTGACATATCAGGGGTCACAAAATTACAAGGGTCTCATCATTTGAAAAGATTTGTGATCCTAAAATCTAAATCCTACACTCATTACTTGAGGTTTCCCCTAGCTTAGAACCCGTAACCACTCTTGCTGGGACTGAATGCTCACTAATCCCTTTCATGTGAATGTAAGGCAATAGATCTGCATGAGCATCCTCCCAAGCCCTACCCGAAGGGTTATAAATATCAAAACTTACCTCAGCTCATACTTTATCCCAGCAAAAGTAGAGGTCTAAGTTGCTTAGATTCAATGGTTCTGCAGCCACTTGCACAACACACACTAAGTTGCATTTACACTAGTTTGTATAGTCCTCAAATTTCACTAGTTTCCCCTTCAACATCAAGCCTTGCAGCTTCTTTCACACTGACCTCCTCTTTCAGCTATTGAATCCTCTACTCTATGACCTTTTTTTCACTCTGCATTTAGGCAATCTCCTCTATTTTATCATTCGCCTCCGTGATAGTTTCCATGGAAAGCCTTTTTTTCTTATGAGCAGCCTCATGACCAAGCACATACTTCCTCTGCTTACTAACAGCTATCGCTTCAGCTCCCTTAAGGCCATCTCAAACCTCGACCAGCTTCTGTCTCATGGCCACAACCTCTTGGGCCATATAACCAATCTTATTGTTGGCATCAAAAAGATATTTCTCCTTAGCAGCCAAAATTTTAGCCAAAGTGGAATGCATCTCCCCACTCGCATGACGGAACAAGACTTACAATCTACTCGATGCCAAACATACTCCGGCTAATAATTGTGTGGTCTCAACATGACAGGCTCTGAAAAGATCAGGAAAAAGAGTTGTATCATCCCTCATAGCCCCCGAGTTCAACACAGAAGCAACCCCTACCATGAGCAAAAAATGGGTTAATATGTACCAGGTAGGTAACAAGGAGCATCACCAAACATACATACCTAAAATGGGTTACAAATAACTAGACACCTCCGTACCACATACTTGGCTTGACAAACCCAAAGACACCATCGAAAAACCTCCAACCCAAACCAATGTTATTAGTCGACAATAAAACAAAATAAAAGACAAAACAAACATACCTGCTCCTATAGAACCAAGGGGCGCTGATACGAAAACCAAGATCCAAGAATTACCTCAAAATCTAGGAGCCCTCTAGATCGTAATTAATCTACCAAACTCATTAGTATGATCCGAGAAAACCTCAAACTCCAAGTTTAACAAACCGATAATAAATCATGATCTTAATGTAGAAAATGAGATATGATGAATATGACGGTGACTGCGTTGGATACATTTGTCCTTAGCATCCTACTAATCGCAATTGAATAAGCAAACACCTGCAAACGACACGAAGCTCTCTGATGAATCGATGATGACGAGATAGATGATGTAGGATATTTTGTCCACGGCACCCTCTTAGATGCGATTATCTAAGCAAGCAACCTCAAACAACTCTAACCCACTCTCCTAGATGCAATTACCTAGGCAAGAAAGATTGTGAAGATGATCTCCATCACAAGAAGTTGACGAACTTATGTTGAAGAAGACTTCTGATACAAAAAATAACAAGGTGAATCCATCTACCTTGAAAATAAAATGGCCCCTGGCCAAAGTTTTTTTTAACTCGAAAATTCATGTTGTTGTTGTTGTTGTTATTAATGAAGTAAATATGCCTTTAAATAGGCTACAAATGAAGAGTTCAACTTAAATTAGGAAAAGTAAAGATAATAATAAAATAAATAAACATATTTTATCTAATCTAAAAAACTAATATATAAATAAATAACAAATCTAATCCCAAATCATCTAAATATCTTCATAAAGAATCCTATATCAAATTTAAGTACAAATAATCAATAAAATTATTGAAAATTCATAAAAAAATAATATTTCCTGTAATAAATTTGTATAGAGATTTTTGCTCGCACAATCTTCACTAAAACGGACATAACTTGAGCTCCCGACATCAGATTGATGCGTTTCAAGATGTGTTAGAAAGCTAAGAGATAGACAAATATGTTTGAAGAAGACATGTAGACCTAGAAGTGCCTGTATCCTATCCGAAAATTTGATGCAAGTCGGCTGAAATTCTAGACTTATAAAACATCTTCAACTTTTTTGTTACAATGCATCGTTTTAGCCCTCCCATACATGTATCATTCTCCCATGTTGAAAACGATTCGTCCATAATCTTAAGAGTTGTTGATCACAACCTTCAAGTCTCTTGAGATGTCTCCAGGAATGAAATATTAAAACTAGGATCTATATAGAGATTTATATTTTTTTCTTTTTTCTCAACTACTAAAAAAATAGTAAAAGATAATTATTTTAAACACCTAAACCAAGGCTCTGATACCAATTGATACGGAAGCCAGGATCCAAGAATTACCTCAAAATCTAGGAACCCTCTAGATCACAATTAATCTAGCAAACTCACTAATATGATCCGAGAAAGCCTCAAACTCCAAGTTTAGCAAACCAATAATAAAGAATGATCTTGATGTAGAAAATGAGATAGAAACAATATAACAGTGGCAGTGTTGGATAGATTTGTCCTTGGCACCCTCCTAATCGCAATTGAATAGGCAAACACCTACAAATAACACGAATATTTCCGATGAATGGATGATGATGAGATAGATATAGTAGGATATTTTGTCCTTGACACCCTCTTGATGCGATTATCTAAGCAAGCAACCTCAAGCGACTCTAACCCACCCTCCTAGATGCAATTACCTAGGCAAGCAAGAGTGTGAAGATGATCTCCATCACAAGAAGTTGATGAACTTATGTTGAAGAAGACTTCCGATACAAAAAATAACAAGGTAAATCAATCTACATTGAAAATAAAATGGCCACTAGCCAAAGGTTTTTTTAACTAAAAAATTCTTGATGTTCTTGTTATTAATGAAGAAAATATGCCTTTAAATAGGCTACAAATAAAGATTTCAACTTAAATTAGGAAAAGTAAAGATAATAATAAAATAAATAAACATATTTTATCTAACCTAAAAAACTAATAAATAAATAAATAACAAATCTAATCTTAAATCATCTAAATATCTTCATAAAGAATCATAGACTAAATTTAAATAAAAATAATCAATAAAATTATTGAAAATTCGTAATAAATAATATTTCCCATAATAAATACGTATAGAGTTTTTTGCTCGCACAGTCTTCACTAAAACAAACATAACTTGAGCTCTCGACGTCGGATTGATGCCTTTCAAGATGAGTTGGAAAGTTAAGAGACATAAGAATATGTTTGAAGAAGACATGTAGACCCAGAAGTACTCGGATCCCATCTGAAAATCCGATGCAAGTTGGCTTAAATTTTAGACTTATAAAACAACTTCAACTCTTTGGCCACAATGCATCATTTTAGCCCTTCCATACATGTATCAGGTGCCACAACGGTTGAAAATCCAACGTCCACACCATGAGCGAAGGCCTCAACAGTTGCCCCTTTTCTACAGCAACCATTGTCGGGTTAATAAGCACCACTTTTGCACCCCCACCACAAGCGCAAGAACCTCCTCGGCCAACATGGCTCTCTTCTCTAAAGTAACCTTGTCTGCCAAAGCCCCCAATAGAGGCATTCTACTCTTCCTCTTATCTAATAAGACAACCATCGTATTCAATTGACCTTGACGCCTCTTCCCTATCAGATGATAACCCAATGGAACTGTTTCTAGGTATACATCTAACACCTTCGGGGTCACATCAGACTTGAAACATTTGACAAGCATCACATAAAAATGAGCAACACCCGCTAAACTCCCCTTATTCCAAGTATTCTTGTTAAACGTCAGATCACACCACAACTCGAACCCACCCGTACAAGCGCTTTCTTTCCTAAGGGGCACAACAGAACTTGAACCTATGTACCCTAACCCACTCGGAGCCTATGAAATGCTATGGCTTGCACCTACTATGCCAGCCCCAATAAACCAGACTGAGCCTTCCTCTAAATCATCCACTAGAGCTAAACTCCCACCGCCTTATACTCCACAAGGTACCGAGATTGATGACCATGTTCAGAGCAGCCAACAACCATAACTACTCAATTAGCCCCCCATCTTTGGCACTTTGCCAATAGGCACTTGAGCCAATTCCTCTTTCTCGTTGTAAGGCCACACAATTTTACTCGCTAAGATACCCGAAGAAGGAGTGTACCCCTCCGTCAATCATGAGGTCCTATAGTCATTGGGCTATGCCTATAGAGCCATACCTCAAAAACTCACTGAAGGGTAATATCCCTCTCCATATTAAGCCATTTCCTTTTCTTTCGCCTTTGACAACACATGAATCGACACCCTCGTACTCTCTTCAAGCACCCTTTATCTCAGAGGAAAACCAAAACCCCCACCCTACTTTTGCAACACCTTTATATACTTGGAGAGATCCAAAATCAGCTTATCGGAGCTACTTTATCCCTTGATTGGATCCCCAATAAAGTCATTCTTTCTATGTCACTTTACAAACCTTAGTAACCCAGAGAACTCACCAGAATCAGGCTAAGAGTAAATAACAAAGATGGTTTCTACCCCTCATTCGCACACTTAAGTAGGTAGCCAACGATGAACCACCAAGAAACTCCTGCTAGCTACCCTAGATCTACGTCGTAATCAGTCAATAGATCACAAACAGACCTATGCAGCGGTAAATGAAACCCAACCTCAAATGGAAATAATGGCAAGTAAAACCACTCTATGACCCTACCCCCTCGCTTGTCGTAGTCATTTAAATGAAAGACTCCCCTAGGAGCCTCAAACTCAAAGTTCGACCATTACAGCCCGTAACATTCTAGTAGCCTTCTCGCTTTGTGCTCAACATACTTCACTCATCCTTAGGTCGAGCCTGTAACGACCCAAATTTTTGAATCAATAGTTAGACGTTGACTTGGGTCATGGTCCTTTGTGTTAATTTGAGTAATTGGATCCCTTGAGCCTTATTTGGGCTTTATTAGATGAGTTTTGAGCTATTGGGCTTGGTGGGTGGCCATTTTGTAAAAGGTGAGGGACTTGAGGGATTTTTGTTATGATTTTACCCAATGTTAGAAATAAAGGCTGAATTCTTTTAATGCTTCTTGTTGGGACATGGGGTTTTAAGGGGACAAGACACTTTTTGGTGAGATCACCACCCAACACCTCTTTTTTTCATCTCTCTTATTCATCATTCCTCCAAGAAATATTCATGGCTATCAATGACTAAATTTCCAAACTTTCTTCATCATTTATTCCATGCAAGGTTCAAGAATAAAGCATATAGATCTCCCTTTCAAGGGCTTCAAAAAAGTGTATTTTTGGCGATAAAGATATAGGCTTCCATTGATGGGTTTTTGGGTTCAAAGCTTGACGGAGCTTTTCTTTGATGTTTAAGGTGTAAATTTGTAACTAAGCTTACACCTAGTTGTTATCTCAAGTCTTGATTCGTTTTTCATGCTGGTATGGCAAGAGGAGGTGATTGGGTATTTCTTCCAAGCTTGTGTCAAAGAGGAAGGTGTTGTATTGGTGATCTTGCCTTAGGGAAATCAAAGTGATGTTTATGATGATTAAAACTTGGATTTAATGTTAAACATGTGTAAAAATGGTAGTAAACCTCCCTAACAACTTTCATAAAATGTAGGATCAAAATATGAGGTTATATGGGATGTTTATAGAGGCTTTAGGGATGATTTTTGAGCCTAAGGAAGCCATTTTTGGGCTTCGATACCGGTACGCAGGGAGCCCATACTAGTACTCTGTGTTCTAATCTGACGAACACTGTGGAAACAAGATGATCTGAGAGAAGGGGCACATGTATGGTTTTCAATCTGTATCAGTACGCCATTTAAGATCGTATTAGTATGGGTCGACCCATACTTGTATGTAAAGGCTTGGAAAATTCTAGTAAGCCATTTTAGTATCGGTACGCAGGTGAGTACCAGTACCAACTGGGCATTCTGCCCAAAAATATTAAGTTTGAGTCAAATGGGCTAAAAATTATGAAATGTGGTCCAATGGACTTTTAATGAGATAATATGACCTATAAAATTGAGATGCAATATTTTATCCCTATATACGAGCAGAATGTGTAACAACTCGGTAAACTTAATTGGGTGACGTGTTTATGATAGTAACCATAGAGGTTGGTAACTATGATAATGTTGTGTGCCATCTGGGCACTTGCTTGGTTGTGTCATCAAAATTAATGGGATAATAAGGATTAATGGAGATAATTAATGAGAATGATCAATGTACTCCTCCATAATGTATTACCAACTCGGTAATGTAAAGTTAATGACGTGTTTATGATTAGAAACAATAGGGAAATCCTTGGGATCGTGTTGCTTGTATACCGAGAGGTATTTTCTTAGAAGAGTCGTTGATTGATGAGATCTAGATACCCAGAATGCATGTTTAAACACCATGGTTAGAGATGCTGAATGTACATTCCCGAGGCTGTGTGACACTAGGCCTCATTCGAAGATACTCAAGGAGAGATTCTGAGTATGGGTGTACGTTCCTGAGGTTGTGTGACACCGGGCCTCACCCAAATAGTGTATGTTCTCGAGGCTATGTGACATTGGGCCTCACTCAAAGTGTACTTTCCCGAGACTGTGTGACACCAGACCTCACTCTAGGTTTGTGCTTATGATTTTATGTGCTTTTACCTTGATGATCTAATGAGATCTCAGGTCTGGTTGGGCCTTGAAGGCCATGTATTGATAACTAGAGGATAGGTTAATTTAATGGGATTAGTGATCTCGAGTTTTACGAATTATTGTGGAACATGTAAGACTTCTTGTAGATTTGATGATGCCATGAGATAGGTGATCTAAGAATTCTATCTTATGTAGGCTAGATGGTGACCCATAGATAGTGAAGCCATATTTATGCTCTCTAGACTATATTTATCTCGAATGCTTATTTTATGATAACCATGAATTATGGCAGAGTAGAAATGTATCACTAGGTTTTGTAAGCTCGGCGTTCAGAATTGTTGTTTCCGTTCACAGATTAGTAGGTTGATCGTGATCGAGGAGCCCATCATAGAGGGATTTCCTAGCATTGTTCTGCTTCACAATACATTACTTAATGTTTAGTCTTGGGCTATTGTATTCTAGGACCTTAGAAATGTTGAGTCTGTAAACTCTATTTGAAATACTATTTTGATATACTGTGTATTAAAGTTTGAGCTCCTTTTTTGTAAACCGATTTTGTACTATTGATTAATTATATGAGATTATGAATGTTTTGAATGTTTTAGCGATGGCTAAACTTATAGTTTTCAAATTAAAATTTCTGGATCGGGTTAGAGGTAGCCCGAATGTAGTGTCTCGAAATTCGGTGGGATTGGGGTGTTACACAGCCACACCCATGACCCTGTTCGCTTTAACCCTACTTTCTCATGAGCATTTGCGCTCCTCACCATAATGGCAAAATTAAAAAAAATGAAAACTTCAATAAAGATCTTACTATTTAAAAAAATCATCAACAAGATTGTGGAGTTGAAAGTTCATTATTACCCCAATTTATAACTTAATTGGGGTGACGTTTCAAAAGCACACAACCTGCGACCTTTGCCTCAGACCACTCACGAAACACCAGGAGTATCAATTTTCAAAGCCGCCTACATTCACGCCAATGATAACCTATACTCTCGAAAAACGACCCTACCAAAAGTGCAAAATTAATACGGTAGTTACAGACATGACCTTTCATTTGTAGCTTTCACTCGTGCCACTTTATAACACTCCCTAGACTAAGGGGCAAGTGTTATACCCCCGCTCGGGCCTCGAAAATCAAAAGCAACCAAAAAGGTACATCGATACCTAGAGAACATAGCGTCTGCACTACGCCTCTGCAAACAAAGCCTTGTGACTTGGCCCAGAGTCTCCCTCCTCAAGACTGCCCTGTCATCGACATGATAACCATCGACTCCATCTGACCATCCAGATAAGCCTACTATCTGGCAACCAAAGAGTAGATTGAAAAGCCTACTGGCTGAAGACCAAGTGTCATCCCGACGACCCATCAATACTCGTCACTAGTCCTGACTCAGTCTCATCGAACAATGCCTCTCACCTATAAATACCCCTTGACCAGAGAAGAATGGGACAACACACAAAACATACTCAAGACCTCCGCTCCTTCTCTCTCATCATCCTCAATGGCTCTCCACCCACATCAAAATGGGTGAACCACCACCGATCGACGTCAACCACCACCTTCCTACCTATCTTTACCACCGTCTCCATCTCCCTGTTTGGTGCCCAATCTTCGTGCATCAACAATGATTATTTATCTTTAACTAAATTAAATTAATTAAGAGATAAACCAGGAAACTAAATTCTTTTAGAACTAAAATTATATTTCTAAGGATTATCTTATCTTTAATTAATTTAAATTTATATGAGATAAAAAAACTAATTATTGTAATTTTTTTTTATGGAGAAACCATATCCTACAAGAACTTTGTCATGTGCAGTGTAAAAACAGATCACCTCCGGCTCCAAGTCATTCAACCCAACTTACGTGTTTTAAGTTTTAATTTGCTCTCTGGGTTTTGGTTGATTGATTCCTTGATTGACCGACAAACAACTTCTACAACTATTTTTCATAACTCTTATATTATCACTAAACTAATTTCTATAGTTGTTTTTATGGAGTAATATTGTTGTTGAGTTTTTTATTTTAATGTTTGATGTAGTTTTATTTTTATTTTATGATCTATGATGATTTTTATTGCATCAATGAGGTAACTAATAAGTAATGTTGAATTGACGTCAAACGTCGACATGTAGTCTGGTCGACTTCCTCTTTATTTGCCTAAAATCAACATGTAGCCTAATTGATTTTTACTTTTACCGTAACAAATGCAATAGATTATAAAAATGGAAGTACAATAGATCATGTAATATTTTTTCAACAACAATATCCAAATAATTTAATCAATTTTTTTAAATATAAAAATTCTATCGAATCAAGTCAAGACAAGATTTGACCTCGAATTTAAGAACGGCAAAATTCTACAACCATTTGGATGAGTTGGAGCCGGATGAAAAGTATTTTTTTTTACAAATCTTAAATCTGATTCTAATTTTATTTAGAGGAAAAGAGAAGAAAATTTTTAGAAAAAAGAATGAGAGTGGTCGAATGGAAAGTGTTTCTAAATTGAAGTTAGAGCAACCAAAAATTTAACACGTCCCGCCATGCATCCATACCTAACCATGCCCCCCCAAAAAAGGAAAATAAAAAATAAAAACAAATGGGCAGTTGTTTTATTCTAAAGGCTACATGTCAACGGTATTTTAATGTATAATTATTTTAAAATATGTTATAGATAGACATGCATGGAAAAAATGGTAAAAGCTTTGAAATGCAAAGATCTAGGTTCTTAATTCTCAGTTGACAATTACAAGTATTTTTAATATAAAAAATTGTTAACAACTACACAATTTGTAGTTTCTAGAAGCAAAAGATGGATTTTATCAAAATAAATTAATAAGAGGAGTGATAATTAATTAAAAAAGAACTGTCTGTAAACATCAAACCCAATGGATTACTAGTTCTAACGTCGTGGGTTACATAATAATTGTTTAAAAGTTATAGATATTTCAGTATTTTGTCAAAAAAAAATTATAGATATTAGTTTGACGGTTTACATATAGACCGTATTATAATTAAGGTGAGTTGAATAATAAAATTTTCAAATTAATCGAGTCGATGAGTATTATTATATATTAATTTAAATTTACTTTGAATTTTTTGAGTTATTTTTATATAATTAGAGTCGATTTAAGTTGTTCGGAATTCTCTTCAAATTTAATTGTAAATATTTATAATACTATTATACTAATTAGTTTCAATTAAAACAACTTTTTATAATCATTCTATATATATGTATATATAATGATGCGATTAAATGGTAGTATATTTTCACTTTTTCTTAACCCTTTGAAAAGACACATACATCTTACACACACAAATGCTCGAACCCGATTTCTTAGGATGAATATTATTATCTTTCTCACTGGAGTCACTCGTTGGGTTCTACATATATATTTCTTGATATTTTTCATAGGTGATATACAAATATTATACAGAATTGAGGGACTCGACTTAAACCTGAAAATATATCCACTAATTATTAAATTTTTTGAATTATGCAATTCCAGTTTTATAACTTAAACTTTATTTGAAACTTTTTTGATTCAAATTTATAAAATTATGAGTCGAGTCGAGTCAAGTCAAATTGAGACAAAAAATTAACTTTTCGAATAAAGTTTTACTCCCCTAATTATAATCATTTTAAAAATATTTTTATATAATGTTTCTATTATAAAAATTTGAGACGTTTATATATTTAAAACATGTATTTACTATTAGAGTAAACTACAAGAAATACCACTGAATTTTATGGTTTGACTCGATTATACCAGTGAACTACAAAACGATACTAGTGTACCACTGAACTTTAGTAAAATGTTTAATTATACCTCTGAGCCATTACGACGTCGTTTTAGTATAATTGCTTTGATGCCTAAGATAAACCAAATTACATTGTTTTGTTGAAGGAAAAATTAAGAAAACAATTACTTAAAAGTCTAGAACCAAAGACTTTGGGGATAAAAGGTTAAAACCTAACCACTAGGCCAACTTAGAATCCTATTATAATTTCAATGCTAATAATATATATATATAACTATAATTGAGCTTAATTTTATTTATCTCATAATGTAATTTTATTTTATTTATAATATAAATTTAAATATATATTAACTTTATAAATAAATAATATATATAATTTATATTATAAAACTAAAAATATCATTTATAATATATATTATTTTGTATAAAAACTATTTATATTTTATTATATAAATACTATTTATGTCATTAATATATATATATTTAAATATATTAATTTTTAAATATTATTTATAATAATTATAAATACAGGTTTTATAAATGTATCTTTTTATATATTTACTTTATACATATTATTTATACTATAAAATTATATTAAGTCATAATTTATAAAATGATATTTATAAAATTAATAGATATAAATAATCTATAAAATTGATATTTAAAAATATTATAAAAATAATATATGAAAGATAATATGTTTATATTATAAATAATCTTTTATTTTTGTAACATAAATCATAAATAATATTTATAAAATTAATATTTTAAATATTTTTAAAATAATGTAAATAAATAATATTTTAGTTTTATAATATAAATTATAAATAATGTTTATTTAAAAAATTAATATATTTATAAAATTATATTATAAATATTGTAAAATTATATTATGAAATAATTGAAATTAAGCTCAACTAAAGGTATATATATATATGGATGCGTCTGGAGCGGGCAACGCACATCGCTGCACACCACTAATGCTACATATTGCTACACATTATTGTTTTTTTAATTTTGTATAACTACATATTTAGTCTTCATTATTTACACATTTTATTAATTTAATATTTATGCATTCTATCAATTTAATCTTCTTTATCTACACATTCAATCAATTTAATCCTTTTTATCTACACATTCAATCAATTCCGATATAATTCAACTAATTTAACCCTCAATATTTTCAAAAATCTATAAATTTAATATGTACGAATGATGTGTGGCGTTACTCATGGTGCAGGTACCTAAATTTTTGAAAATGTTATGCTCTGCCTCTGACTAAGAATATGCTATGATTCAATAAAAGGAAAAAGCAGACCTTAAGATTGATAGAGAATGAAAATCTGCTATACTTTATTTCTCATGTCAAAGGGATATATATACATATGAGAATGTAGTTCTACAATCAAACTAATTCCTGTATATCTGCAGTAAATCAGAATAGAAAATAATAACAAGAATTTAAAATACAAATGATTTAATTTTCAAATGTAAACAATCTTAACAACTCACCAGATTTGATAAGATTTCATAGAGTCTTCTGTTAGGCCCCCTCAAGATAAATCACGATAAGAGAGTCCAATCTTGTCCCGTAGAAGGAACAAGGGAGTTCGAGGAAGTTGTTTTGTTAAAATATCATCAAGCTGATCAACAGAAGAGACATGCGCAACCCGTATCGTACCATTTTACACTTGATCATGAATGAAATGAAAGTCAATAGCCACATGTTTCATTCGTGAATGAAAGACCGGATTAGAACACAATTGGTTTGCCCCAATATTATCACAATATATTATCGGGCATGTGGAAGATTGAAGACCAAGATCATTAATTATGGAGCAAATCCAATTTATTTCAACAGTAATCTAGCCACAGATCAATATTCAGCCTCGGTGGAGGAACGAACAATGGTTCGTTGCTTTTTGGAGCTCCAAGAAATGGGGTTGCGACCCAAATAGACAATGTAAACGCTAATTGAGGAGAAGTCATCAATGTTTCTAGCCCAATCAGCATCAGAAAAAGCATGCAATGAAGTAGGAGAGTGACGATAGAGTTCAAGACCATGGTTTGGAGTGCCACAAAGATATCTTAGTAATCATTTAACGAGAGCCCAATGTTCAATGGTTGTTTTGTTCATGAATTGATACAACTTATTAACAGCAAAGGCAATGTCAAGTCGCGTAAGCAAGAGATATTGGAGGCTACCCACTATTGCTCGAAATTATGTAGGATCAGATAAGGCAGTCACAGAGTGTTGTGATAGTGGGGAGCTTGTTGGTAGTGGCATTTGAACTGGTTTGACATCCAACATTTGTGCATGAGCAAGTATATTCAACAAGTAACGTCTTTGAGAAAGCAAAAAAATGCTTGTTTGGAAGAACTTCAATACCAAGTGCTATCACTCATTTTTATCTGTTTTTGTAAATATTATAATGTATTAGTGTAATGATTAATTAATATTATTATTGCATGTTTACATACATGTGTGTGTATATGTTATTAATATATATGAAATATATGTGTGTGATATGTGTGAGTGCATGTATATTATATATATATTATGTATGTGTATGTATTAGTAATTATCATGGTATATGTGTGTCATATGTATGTTTATATTTTATGTATGCATTGTTTGTATATGTACAATATGTGTGAACAAATATATATGCTTGTATGTTATGTGTTTAAACGTATGTGATATATAGGTTAATTTGCATGTATGCTTGTATGTACGTATATTATATGTGCATGTGTGTATGTATTATCGTTCTTATTATTATTATTATTATTATTATTGGTATCGGGCTCAATTAAAATGAAAATCCATAAATTATAAGACCCAAATAAATAATTAAGTGTCCAGTCCAGATTATTACAAGCCCCAAATTATGAAATTACAAGGCCCATCTCGGCCTGAGCCAGACCTAAACCTTAAAATTATCTAACCCTAATTGCTTCTGTTTCTGTGCGCAGCTAATCCTGGGCCGTTGGATCAGATCTTGATCCAACGGCCATGATTGAGAGAAGACACCCTTCATCTGTTGCGTGTGGTGCACGCTCAGAATGCTCGGTCTCCCATGCGCGCGTGACAACCACGAGTAGGACTCCTCGGTTCCCAAGGCACCACGTGGCACCATCTCGTGCGGTCCTTCCAGATTTCATATCACATCTGAGCCGTCCGATTTCCAAGCAATCTCGACTGTTGGATAAGATCTGATCCAACGGCCAAGGACGCTTCTGGTCAAACGGTCACCTCTACAATGCCGCCGTACCAACCACCATGCATGGTCGGGCATGCCAAAATCACAAAAAATAGAGATTATCAGTAACCAAATCTCAAAAAATGGATTTTTCCTTTTTTCTCCACCAAACCAAATCATAAACAAAGGGATATATGCAATGGGAATCTCTGTAAGAAAGGAGATTTTTTTGGGAAGTTTTTCCAGAATCAAATAAGCACAAAATTTCAAAGGTAGCGTCTTTATTCTTTTCTCATCTTTGCATGTATATTGGAAACACAAAAAAATAATAATAATAAAATGAGAGAAAATGAGGTATACCTAAACCGTTTGGTTCTTTCTCCGGTAACATGCCCTCATCGGGTGACTCGGAGTAGAACATCGGTTTCATGAAAGGGGGTGTCTCAGCTAAAAAAGAGAGATGAGAGTTTTGGTTTCGGTTTTTTTTAAGATCTAGGAAAGTATGTGTCTTTTTCTTAAAATCTAAGGTCAGTTTCGAGTTTGGGTTAAAGCGAGGGTTGTTTTGAGGGTGGTTTTAGGTTCGCCGACACCAACTCGCGACGACCGGCAGGGGAGGGGACGATGGAAGGTCACCGATTTTCTGGGTTTCACGGTCATTTCTAGAAGCATGATGAACATTCAAATGTTTTGTTTTTTTGGTTCGAAGGAAAATATAGGCAGAGGTGGGGGGTTATTTTAAAGAAATGAAAGCAAAATAGCTAAAGGGTTTAATTGAATCTGATGAGGTCCTTTTATAGATGATTTTCATTTTGAAAATGGGCAAATTGCATCATAAATCCCTCCGTCGCACTGATATTTTCATTTCGAGTCTGCCCCTTGGTCCAATTACAACACTAGTCCCTCTTCTTTTTTAAAATCTTTCAATTTAGCCCTGAAATTAACCGAAATCAGTTTTTAAATGGCAAAAATACCCTGTTAGTCCCTCCGCCCTTTTGATATTTTCTTTTCGAGACTGCTGCATGGGTTTATTACACAATTAGTCATTTTACGTTTCGTTCAGTTTGCAATCCCGTCCCTAAAATGTGTTTTTATTGTTTTTAATTTCTGTCATCCAGTTTTATTTTATTTCATTTTAGTCATTTTTTATGTTTTAAACATTTATGTCATTTGCTTTTTATTATGTTTTTTTAGCATGTTTACATTGCCCTTTTGTGTTTGTATATGTTTTTATATATTATGTTTATTTATGCTTTTTATAATATGTGTACTAATATGTGTTATATCATGCTTTTATGTTTTGATTTATTTGTTCATGTTGTATACATGTTTGTTTTATATGTTATGTTTTAGTTTAGTTTGCATATCATGTTTATATGTTTACACGAGTTTTATGATCATTTTTTGCATTTTAGGTTATATGTTAGTGTGGTGATTTAGTTATATATTGATGTCATGATGTTTTAGTATATGCATATAGATTGTGTCATATGATAAAGCTTTGGTGTAATATTGTGGTAATGTTGCTTTGTTAATTTAGTATCATATTATATATCATGTCATGCATATGTTGTTGTTTTGTAACTTTAATATGTTCAAGCATGTTATATGTGTGTTAGTTTAATTTTGAAGTATGTTATTTCCCTTTTATATTTTCATGTTTTAATTTGTTTTAGCTTTATGCTATTTATGTTTGTGTTTACGCTTATGTTTATGTTTATGACTTTGTGTTATAACATTCATGTTTTCATGCTTTTAATACCATGTCAATGTGAATGTATTTGTTACGATTGCATAACGGAATATTAATTGTCAATGCGGTGCCCTTTTAGCCAAGCGTAAACGTGGCCAGTATCAAGTGTAGTGATGGTGGTTTATCAGTTTATTCTCAGATAACGGGGCCCTTAAAATTGACACGCACTTATAACCAAATCTTAATTTAATCGTCACTTTAATCCAGAAAGTTCAATATTAATAAAGCGATAATTATTAAAGTACCAATTTTGGGCGGTGTGGGGGGTTCTAATCCTTCCCCATCCGTAACCGACTCCCGAATCCAACATTTTTAAAATCTCTGGTTTTATGGTGTCCGGCCTACCTTAGTGGCCGATGGCGACTCCATTTTTAAAATAAAATACGTTTTTCATAAAAACCCATGGAAGATATTTTTAAATACCCAAAGAGCCCCAAACACCTTGAAACTCTTTTTTTAGCAAAAACTCGTAAAAAAGGATCGCTATAGATGGCGACTCTGCTGGGGACATTTTTTGTTTTTCAAAAATAAAAGAGAGTCAAGCTTTTTAAATAATTACCGCTTTATTAATGTCGGAAGTTTCAGATTAAAGTGACTATTAAATTAACATTTGGTTATAATTACGCATTTATTTTAATGCATTCAAAAATTGGCATAAAAACCCATCCTTTTTAAGTGGTGGGAAAAAGCTAGTGCTTTCGTGAGGATATTGTTCCTCCGTATGGGCCTAGCAAAGCACCTTCGGGGTTCGAGTACCTTATGCTTTCATGAGGATATCGTTCCTTAGTATGGATATAAGCAAATGGGTCCCCCTAAATTGAACTCGGTTGAAAAATGCCTATAATGGGTGGTGATCGGGGGCCTTGCTACTCTTAGTAGGGGACAACAAGGATAATTCGGGTACTCCTAGCACCAACACTGCATGTAGAGAACATAAAAAACCACCCTTTGTAGAGCCATGCAGATAACTTAGGTGTTTTAGACATGATGTAAATAGGGTTGTTTTGTTGTTTATCTTATTTAATTTGCCCTCTATTTATGTATTTATTGATTTTAACCGGTACTAACTTGTTTTCTTTTTTGTTTTGCTTTTTGCATATATCATCTGCATTACATAAAGGTATTGAATCGAGTGGTTTTCCCGATCAAAAAATCTTTCATCATGGAAAAAATGTATCTTAAGAAGGACGACCTCAACTCAGAAGTCAATCAGAGGACCCAAGATAATAGTTTGCTGAATGAGCGCATAGTGCCAGGGTATACTTACGTGAGCCTCAAACAGAATGACCTATGGGAACTTAAAAGGATTTGGGAAGGATGGGACCGAAGACTACAAGACTTATTCTTCGATAGTTATGGCAACATAGCATAGTTGATGTATGTCCGAGTCAACCAGCCTTTACTCCGGGCCATCTTCCAGTTCTGGAACCCTACTTTTTTGCTGTTTCACCTTCAACGGGCAAGATATGATGCCCACGGTAGAGGAATATACATCCTTACTTAATCAGAAAAACGTCCAGAAAGATTGGATCTATGCGAAGCCACCAAGGAACCAGAATTACCTTTCGAAGCTCAGAACCTTTTCTTGGATGAGTGACGATTGGGTTAACGGCTTGAATAAAAATTGAGGAGACAACCTAGTCTTGGCATGGGAGAGTATTCGAGACATCATACCCGCGCACCCAGATAAGGGGATACAGATGGACCTATTCGCCTTAGGGATATTGGTTTGGTCATCTTTTCGACGGTTTTTGGAAACATCGATGTAGCCACCCTAGATCTATTCGAGCGTATGAAACGGAAGGTGAATCCAGTACCGGCAATCTTAAATGAAACTTTCATTTCTTTGAATACAAGTCGAAAGCATGAAAATGAACGTTTTAGAGGGTGTGAACAGTTACTACAGGTTTGGATTTAGAGCCATATGTGGAAGACATCACCGAGGGTTTTACTGGGAATATCATTTCGAGACTTTTCGCCTTTGCGAGAGTACTTAGCGAAGGAATGGCGAGAAGACTTGAACATGAAGAAATGGAGTCGGATCTTTAAGAACATTCAAGAAGAAGACATAGTGTGGAGAGTTCCTTGGCTCGGCAGGGTTAGTTACTTCATATACAGCTGCGGCGATTATGAATGGCTAATGATGTTAGGGATACATGGTAGAATTGCTTGTGCTCCGCTTTTGGTGTCCCGACAATTCGGATCGCGACAGTTTGTTTCCGCCACCGCCAGTTTAAGTCGAAGTGAATTTCCTTTCAAGGGCGGTTCAGGGCGAAGGTTCAAACCATCATAAGAGCTTGGGATCACTGTTATCGGGTAAGGGTAGAAGGAGATACCGAGTGCATGTTCACCCTGAATTACGATCTTTGGAGGCGTCTGAGGGTTAACGACAAGATTTTAGAACCCAACCAAGGACCAACCATGTCACATGAGGAACATATAAGGATAGTACCGTCCGAGGCCGACATTTTACGAAATGAACTCGATGAGGTTAAGAAGAAGATGAAGGCTTTACAGACTTTGCATATGAGTGATCTCTACAAGGCAAGTTTGGATGTCGACGAACGAGATGGGACCATTAGGCAATTGAAGAACCTGAACACAGATCTGAGTGAGAAATATACTCTTTATCAGAAAGATATTCTCCAGCTTCAACCAAAGGTGCAGAATGCCAGCCGAAGCCAGTTTCTAGCCGTGAAGAAAAAAAGGATGAACGATATGCGTTTAGTTGAAGAAGAATGAGAAAAAGGCAAGCAAGCAATAAAGAAGGATTCAGAAAGCTGCAAGTTAGCCGTTAAGAGTGAAAGACGTTCTTTTAGGGATGCCATTAACCAAGAGAAGGAAAGAGCTAGGCAAGAGATCGACAAAGGCAAGCAATCAATCATCTACAAAAGAGAGAACACTACCGTTTGGAAGAGAAAATCCATGGGGAGCAGGAATAGACTGCTAGAGATGCAAAACTTTTACAACGATACTGTTCAAAACCTGAATCAGAGCCAAGATCAGAACGCTGAGTTAAAAGTGATACGGACAGAGCTAGACCAGTCCTTTTAGACCTATCGTTGAAGGAATGACTTCATCGAGCTACAAGAAAGGGAGCGTGAGATTTGCATATTACGAGCCCACATTGAGTCACTCGAGGCAACCGTTCAAGATTACAGGGGGAGAATTAGGGTATTTGAAGAAGCTGCAGCAGGTGGGGACAATTATTGGCCGCGAAGACTTCATGATGCCTCCCAGATGATTCAAGACAGAGACCAGTATTACATGACCCTGATGGTGGAGATACAGCGAGTTGCGGGACATGTGAAGGATTTAGCTGCAGAAGCCGAAGTTCTTCGACCTTTTATAACCTCGGACATGAAAGAAGTGCCTAGGTTCATCAAGCTGCTCAAGGCTATCGAGAAGTTAGGAGCTAGAGCGAAGTCTTATGTGTAGAACTCAACTTTACTATTTTGTAATCTGGACCCTTTAATTCCCATGAAAGTAGTTCAAAAGGGTCATTACCAGCGGAATCGGTACCTTTATTTGCATACATTCTTGTATTGCATCATGGCATTTGCATCATTATACATGCATTCATCTTTCTTTGCAAAAATATTGATAGTGTAAATATTGTGGCAGTGAAACCAAAAGATAGGCTGCATCCACACTTTACTCGGTTCCAAAGCAAATTAATGGAGAACATAATAGTCAGTTTGGAAAAAAGGCAGAAGGATTTGGAAGCACGTTTCGATGAAGCTAGACAACGCCTCAGTGAGAAGATCGCTCAATCACAATCTGCAATCGTATCCGAGTTAACCGTAGTGCTAGAAAAAAGCTATGGGAAAGAAAAGGTTAAAGACGAGTCACCCAGGAGCCAGAAGGTATCGCATCTCACAGCAAGGTTCAATCAAAGACGCCGAGTTCGGCAAGAAAAATATACATTGACCCTGTCGGGATATCTGCTAGTCTTCAGGTAGGAGCATCTGAAAACCAACCCGTTGATACAGAGGCATTCTACGAAGAAGAGGTGCCAGATCTAAATTTGGTCAAGAAAATTAGAGCGGAAGTGGAAAAGAAATAGGAGGACAGGTTTCGTCTCATGGAAAAAATTTAGAGCACTGCAAGCCACAAATGAACCAGGGAATGAGGCTAGTGATCTGAGCCTGGTATCAGACCTTATTTTACCACCAAAATTCAAAACTCTGAAATTTGACAAGTATGATGGAACTTCATGCCCTTCTGCGCATGTGACCATGTATTGCCGAATGATGGCAGCCTTCATCAAGGATGAAAAGCTTTTAATCTATTATTTCCAGCATAGTCTAACCGGAGCAGTAACCCGGTGGTACACCCAACTAAGCTGGGTAAATATCAAGTCTTGGAAAGACCTTTCGAAAGCGTTCATTGAGCAGTACAAACATGTGCCATATATGACCCCAGTAGGATCATGTTGGAAAACATTAGACAAAAGTCTAATAAGAGTCTGCGACAATATGCCCAGAGGTGGCGAGAGGTGGCCGCTCAGATCCAACAATCAATTCCTGAGCATGAGATTACGCCCCTATTCATAAATACTCTGAAGGAAAACTATTTGATTGCCTTATCAATAATACAACTCAGAGCTTTGTTGATTTGATCAGGACTGGGGAGTCTCTCGAATTGGCAATTAAGAGTGGCATGATTGACAGCGGGGATAACTCTCGAAAGTACAACAAGAAGAGAGAGAATGAGGTAAATACTAGGAGTACTTACAATGCCCCAAAGAACTTTACGTTCTCTCAGCCGCAAGCATCAAAAGGGAAGGCTTAGAACCCAAACCAAAGAGAAGAGAGAGCTCCAAGAAAGGAACAAGAGAAAGTAGCCTTTACTCCGTTGCTAGTTTCGTACTCTAAGCTTTATTCTCAGTTGAACAAGGCTGACTTAGTCTGCCCATACTATGTTACTCCGTTCAAACCTCCATTTTCATCGTGGTATGATCCTAACGCACATTGCAATTATCATGGCGGTGCCCCTGGTCACTCCACAGAAAATTGCCTCGCATTCAAGAAACTTGTACAGAGTCTGATTAATTATGGGGTATTAAAGTTTGAGGAACCAAATATGGACGCTAACCCGTTGCCTAATTACGAGAACCGCAGAGTGAATGCTATCGACGAGTACTCTGCTAGGAAGGCTAAGGAATATGTGTCAGAAATTAAGTCTCCCTTACGGTGGGTGTTCCAACAATTATGCATGGCTCGTTTGATTGACAGAGGCATGATAGTGGTGCAGAAGGGATGTAGAGCTTATTGCGAGTTCCACCAGGACGGAGGGCACGACATCCAACAATATGAAGAATTCAGGAGATTTATTCAACAACTGATGGACAATAAAGAGATAGAGTTCTTTGAGGAGGTTGAAGGAAGGAAGGGGTTGGATGTATGCGCGTCAGATAGTCCCAACATCAAGTATGGAATAGACAGACCCTTTGTCGTCCCCTCTAGACCAAAAGAAGCAAGTTCATCTCAAGGAAAAGCTGTAAAGATGGCCTCCAAAATCACCATCTCAGCACCAACCCCATTTCCATTCAAAGACACACGATAGACCTCTTGGAATTATGCCGCCAATGTGACTATACCAGAGAAGTCGAAACCTCGTGAGGAGAAGGAACAAATGGTAAGAGAAGAGCCAATACAGAAAGATGAATAGGTAGAGGAAGGTGAAATTGTTAACAAAGTAGGCCACTTCATGAGGAGCGGTAGGTGTTACTCTTCGGAAGCTTTGAAATCTGCTGAAGCTACAAAAAATAAGGGAGAAGGTACATCAACTGGTCATACGAAGGTATTTGTAGAAGAGCCCTCTCCAAAGATCAATGAGCTGGTAACTGAGGCTCAGGCACAAGAATTTCTGAAGTTCCTGAGGCACAGTGAATACAATGTAGTGGAACAGCTGCGAAAACAACCAGCAAGGATTACGGTGTTGGAGTTGTTTTTGAGTTCAAAAAAGCATCGGGATGCACTGCTAAAGGTGCTGAACCAGACGTTTGTACCCAGCGGCATTTCTTTATCCAAGATGGATAGAATAGTAGGGCATATCTCCGCATACAAATACATTGCATTCAGCGATGACGAGATCTTGACAGGAGGTATAGGGTCCACCAAAGCTCTAAACATCACCACCCACTGCAAAATGCATATTTTGCCACGAGTACTGATTGATAATGGGTCGGTGTTAAATGTACTACCGATGATGACTCTGCAAAATCTACCGGTAGATGATTCCCACATGAAACCCTATCATAACTCCGTGAGAGCCTTCGACGGTACCCAAAGGGGAGTACTTGGAAAAATTGAGGTACCTTTGTTGATTGGGCCGACATCGTACACAATTGATTTCGTGGTAATGGACATAAAGCTGACCTACAGTTGCTTACTAGGAAGACCATGGATTCACTTTGTTGGAGTTGTTCCCTTATCTCTTCATCAGAAATTAAAATTTGTGATCGAAGGCAAGTTGGTCACTGTAGAGGTTGAGCAAGAGATCATCGCCTCGGTAACATCGGATGCCCCATACATCTAGAACGATGAAGATGCTGTGGAATGTTCTTTCCGAGCACTGAAGTTTGTAAATGCTACATTCGTTGCGGAAGGTAGTCGGATCCCCTGCCCAGGTTATCCAACTGCACCAAGATGATCGTTTCTGAAACTTTGGGCCGAGGAGCCAAAATAGGTAGAGGGCTAGAAAGGATATTACAAGGAAGCCTATGACCCAGAAGTGTCATCATCAAGAAAGATCATTTTGGGCTTGGCTACAAACTGAGTGTTCAGCAGAAGAGAGAGGAATATAGAAAGAAATGAGAACAAATGAGGGATAGACTCAAAGGAGAGGATATTCCATGGAGACCAATGTCTTTCCCTCATGTAAAGATATTTTTGTCTTTGAAGGAATTGACCATAGAGAATAGAAATTACAGAAAGCAAATCAAGATAATGACATACTTAACGAGAATGAGATGTTCAGTGAATCGCTTGAAGGGATGTTCATCAACATGATAGCTGAAGATGACAATGGCAGCAATGTGTGACCAGCATCCACCCCTGCCATCCCGGTGAAACTCTCAATAGCTGGAGCTACATTGATCTACATGTAGTCTTTAGGGCCAGATCAGAGTAATGCTCCGAACTAACCCTTTTGTTTTTGCCCATAGGCAATAGGGATCTTTTGTATGGGGCATCTATGTTAACTTTTTGTTTGCAATGAAAGAATGTCTTCCTCATTTTCTTAAATGGCAAACATTTCATTTACTTCATTCATTTATTTCTTACTCATATTCATTCACTTCATTTAAAATCATTATCTTTCCAATACATTCGTTCTCATTTCATGCAGGGTCCCCATGATTAACTCTATGAATGATTCTGAATCCAATCCCGAGGTAGATTTCGAGCACCCTGAGATCTCGGTAGAAATTTAAGAGGAGGACAATGAGGCAGAATGCGAGGTTCCTGAGGAGTTGGTGAGGATGATGGCCAATGAAGAAAGGCAAATCATGGCCCACCAAGAAGAAACAAAAATTGTGAACTTGGGAACTGATGAGGAGAGAAAAGAAGTGAAAATCAGGACTATATTTTCCTTAGAAACCAAGCGTGAACTGATAGCACTGCTCCAAGAGTTCAGGGACGTCTTTGCTTGGACTTATCAAGATATGTTGGGGTTGAATATAGACATAGTGGTGCACAAGTTGCCAACGAGGCCAGAATGCAAACCAATCCAGCAAAAGCTTAGAAGAATGAGGACTGATATGCTACTAAAGATTAGAGAAAAGGTAAAAAAGCAGTTGTTGATATCTTGCAATATATCAAATTTCAAACATATCCCGAAAGAGCAAACGAAAATGACCAAAAAACACTTAGAAAGATGGGAACATGATATGTTTTAGACGGGGAGATTCTGTACAAAAGTGGCCACGATCAAATGTTGTTGAGATGTGTAGATGCCCGGGAGGCGAAAGAAATTTTGGCAGAAGTGCATGATGGTTTGTGTGGAACACACGCCAATAGTCTGTCAATAGCTCGAAAAATCATAAGATATGGCTATTTCTAGTCGAATATGGAGGGAGACTACATCGATTATGCAGGAAATGTCATAAGTGTCAAATATATGCCGACAAGATCCATGCTCCTTCTTTACCTTTACACACCATGAACTCACCTTGGCCATTCGCAGCATGGGGCATGGATGTCATTGGACAGATTCATCCGAATGCTTTTAATGGATATCGTTTTATTTTTGGTTGCCATTGATTACTTCACTAAATGGGTGGAGGAAGCATCTTATGCCAATATCACAAGGACAACGGTGTGCAAGTTTCTGAAGAAGGAGATCATTTGTCAATATGGGTTGCCAAAAAGAATTATCACCGACAATGCTTCTAGCCTGAATAACAAATTGATGACTGAGGTGTGCAACCAGTTCAAAATAACACACTATAATTCCATGACCTACCATCCTAAGATGAATGAGGCAGTAGAAGCGGCAAACAAGAACATAAAGAAAATCATCGCGAAGACAACGGACACCTACAAAGATTGGCATGAGAAACTGCCATTTGCTCTGTTTGCCTATCGAACATTTTTTCGCAAATCAATAGGGGCAACACCCTATTTTCTAGTGTATGGTACAGAGGCGATACTACCCATTGAGGTTAAGATTTCGTCACTCCAGGTTCTGAATGAAGTAAAATTGGATGGATCAGAGTTGGTGCAAACCAGGCTTGACCAGTTAAATCTCATCGAAGAAAAAAGGTTGAAAGCCATATACCATGGTCAAATGTACCAGAAAAGAATGATGCGGGCATATGATAAGAAGGTACGCCCGAGAGAATTTCGAGAGGCCAGATATCGATAGCCACTTTTGGCGTGAATCCCAAAATTTGAAGAAAGATTTTGGCAGCCTTAGTAACGTGAGGCCAGATATCGGTAGCCACTTTTGGTGTGAATCCCTAAATTTGAAGAAAGATTTTGGCAGCCTTAGTAGCGTGAGGCCAGATTTCGGTAGCCACTTTCAGCGTGAATCCTCAAATTTAAAGAAAGATTTTGGCAGCCTTAGTAGAGTGAGTCTAGAAAGATCGGTAGCCATTTTCGGCGTGAATCCCCAAATTTGAAGAAAGATTTTGTCAGCCTTAGTAGCGTGAGTCCAGAAAGATTGGTAGCCATTTTGGCATGAATCCCAAATTCGAAGATAAAGGTTCTATATAGGAAGAGCCTATATTTTTGAGCCTTCACAATGAAAGGTTTCAGAGGCTAAAAGTTCTATATAGGAATGACATGCAACTCCAGGGTTTAAAGACTAGCAGTTCTATATAGGAGGAACTCCCAGTCGGAAGAATCCATTCGTGACGCAGAAGGTTTTATATAGGAAAAACTCGCAGATTTGAAGGCGAAGAGTTCTATATAGGAAGGACTCCAAGCTTTACCGTCTCGCAGTGAAAGGTTCCATATAGGAAGAACCCGTAACTCCGAGATTTCAGAAGCTAAAAGTTCTATATAGAAAGGACATACAGCTCCAGGGTTTAAAGACTAGCAGTTCTATATAGGAGGAACTCCCAGTCAGAAGGATCCATCTGTGACGCATAAGGTTTTATATAGGAAAAACCCGCAGCGTTGAAGGCGAAGAGTTCTATATAGGAAAGACTCCAAGCTTTACCGTCTTAAAGTTAAAAGTTCTATATAGGAGGGACTCATAACTCGAGGTTTCAGATTAAAAGGTTCTATATAGGAAGAACCCTAACTCCAAAATTTTAAGAAAGAACCTGTAGCTCCAAGATCAGAAGGTGAAGAAGTTATATATAGGAAGAACTTACGAACTTGAAGATTCAGCTAAGGAAGAGCGGAAAGTTCCAGAAGAACACGTGATTCCGAAGCTACAAACAGGGAAGTCAGATAAAAATGAGTGCTTATGATCTTTGTGTTGTTTCCGTTCCACAAGAACAAGCAAAGAGGGGCAACTGTAATCACTCATTTTTATCTGTTTTTGTAAAAATTTTAATGTATTAGTGTAATGATTAATTAATATTATTATTGCATGTTTACATACATATGTGTATATGTTATTAATATATATGAAATATATGTGTGTGATATGTGTACGTGCATGTATATTATATATATTATGTATGTGTACGTATTAGTAATTATCATGGTATATGTATGTTTATATTTTATGTATGCATTTTTGTATATGTACAATGTGTGTGAACAAATATATATGCTTGTATGTTATGTGTTTAAATGTATGTGATATATATGTTAATTTGCATGTATGCTTGTATGTACGTATATTATATGTGCATGTGTGTATGTATGTATGTATTATTATTATTACTATCGGTATTAGGCTAAATTAAATATGAAAATCCATAAATTATAAAACCCAAATAAATAATTAAGTGTCCAGTCTAGATTATTACAAGCCTAAAATTATGAAGTTACAAGGCCCATGTCGGCCTGACCCAGACCCAAACCCTAAAATTATCTAACCCTAATTGCTTATGTTTCTGTGTGCAGCCGATCTTGGGCCGTTGGATCAGATCTTGATCCAAAGGCCATGATTGAGAGAAGACGCCCCTTCATCTGCCGCGTGTGGTGCACACTCAGAACGCCCGGTTTCCCACGCGCGCGTGACGACCACGTATATGACTCATCGGTTCCCAAGGCACCACGTAGCACCATCTCGTGCGGTCCTTCCAGCTTCCATATCACATCTGAGTCGTCTAATTTCCAAGCAATCTCGGTCGTTGGATCAGATCTGATCCAACGACCAAGGACGCTTCTGGTCAAACGATCATCTCTACCATGCCGCCATACCAACCACCAAGCATGGAATCACAAAAAACAGAGATTATCAGCAACCAAATCTCAAAAAATAGATTTTTTCTTTTTTCTCTACCAAACCAAATCAGAAACAAAGGGATATATGTAATGGGAATCTCTGTAAGAAATGAGAGGTTTTTTGGGAAGTTTTTCTAGAATCATATAAACACAAAATTTCAAAGGTAGCATCTTTATTCTTTTCTCATCTTTGCATGTATATTGGAAACATAAAAAATAATAATAATAATAATAAAATGAGAGCAAATGAGGTATACCTAAACTGTTCGGTTCTTTCTCCGGTAACATGCCTTTATCGGGGTTACTCAGAGTAGAACATCGGTTTCATGAAAGGGGGTTTTAGGTTCGCCGGTGCTGATTCGCGGCGACTGACAGCAGAGGGGACGACGGAAGGTCACCAATTTTTTGGGTTTCACGGTCATTTTTGGAAAAATGATGACATTCAAATGTTTTGTTTTTTGGTTCAAAGGAAAATATAGGCAGAGGTGGGGGTTATTTTAAAGAAATGAAAGCAAAATGGCTAAAGGGTTTAATTGAATCTGATGAGGCCCTTTTATAGATGATTTTCGTTTTGAAAATGGGAAAATTGCATCATAAATCCCTCCGTCCCACTGATATTTTCATTAAAGTACCAATTTTGGGCGGTGTGGGAGTGCTAATCCTTCCCCACCCGTAACCGACTCCTGAACCCAATATTTTTAAAATCGCTGGTTTTATGGTGTCTGGCCTACCTTAGTGGCCGGTGGCGACTCCATTTTTAAAATAAAATATGATTTTTCATAAAAACCCACGGAATATATTTTTAAATACCTGAAAGACCCCCAAACACCTTGAAACCCCCCTTTTAGCGAAAACTCATAGAAAGGATCGCTACACCAAGGAAGTAAGAAAGCAAGCCAAAGTCCTTAAGTGATAATCGTCTTGCTAATAAATGAACAAACTAATTTACAGCTGCATCATTATATCTTGTGATAATTAAATTGTTAACATAAATAAGTAGATATAAGAAATGCCCATCAGACTTGAAGACGAACAAAGATGTATCAGCTTGTGAATTTTTGAAACCAGACTAAAGTAGAAAATTACATAGTTCTTGATACCAAGCTCGAGGTGCTTGTTTTAGACCATAGATAGCCTTCTAAAGTTTACACACATATGATGGAAAATCTAGATCAATGAACCCTAGTGGTTGAATCATATATACATGCTCACTTAGATGTCCTTGTAAAAAGGCGTTGTTGACATCTAGCTGATGAAGGGACTGTAACACCCCAAAATCGGGCGTAGTCAGAATTCAATTTTGGCAACCAGAAATTTTACACCAGAAAGTCAAATTATAGTATTGACCTTTGACCAAGTGGTCAATTATTGAATCCTAATTAAGTATTGATATTGATTAAGGATCCATTGTAAACATTGAAACTTGCTTTAGTGGACAAATTGAGAAAATTAAAAGTTAGGGGACAAAAGTACAATGAATGAGAAATTGAGGGACTAACCTTGCAATTAGCCCCTCCTCAAGCTTAATCACCACATACGTGGGATTAGGATAGTGAATTCCTTTATTGCAAGGAAAGCCTTGCAATTAAAAACTAAAGAAAAAATGGAAGAAAGAGGAAAAGTTTACGGGTTGTTTTCATCTATCATCTTCATCATCATCTTCCCATCTCTAACCTAAGCAAGCACCTCCATTGGAGCTCTAGTTGAGCTTTGTTTCTTTCAAGTTATCATTTTAAAATTATAGATATTGATCAGGTAAGCAAATCCCCTTAAACGAATCATCGATTCCATGGCTAAAACCATGTTTAATTCCATATTAAAAAAATCAAGGAACCCTAGAAATTCTCTATGGATATCATAGCTTATTCATTATTTTTTCATAGCTAATAAATTGCTATGAATCCAGTTATTGATATTGAAATCCTTGTAATTCCTATTTCCTTGTAGCTCAAGAGAATCAAAGTGAAGAATCACCAATTCCCTCTAATTCCAACATATTCAAGAACAAAGGAATTGTCATTTGAGAGCCTTGAAAGCCTCAGAAGCATTGGTGAGTGTAGTCAGAGTCTCGAGATTGGCTAGGTGTCTATCTCGATTTCATTGTATAGGTCTATTGCATTTCCATCATTGGAATTAAGGTATGGATACATGAAAACCTTGTTAAAGGCATCATCGGTAAACTTTGGTAAGCTTATTACATTGTCAAGTTGATTATTGAATAACTGCATTGTCATTGATATCATTGAAACATTGAGAAGAGTCATATTGATCATGGTATATTGTTAATGCTATATTGATATTGTCATGGCTACCATTATTTTTATTGTTATTGATATTGGCCTAAGTATTGAATCTTTTGATACGAATGGACATGGGATACAATTGGCATGCCATAGAATTCATGAGCTCATTGGTACGGAGTAGACTAAGGTCAAGGCTCTATTTGGCGATGTTGGCAGGATGTGATGGTATTGGTCTTATTGGCGATGTTGGAGGATATTGACCATTATTGTTGGCGATGTTGGTTGGGAATTCGCGTATCCACATTACATGTCGATCCAAGGAAATAAATTATTGCAAGTATTGTTAAAACATGATTTGAGATGCATTTATATTGATATACATGTTAATGGTATTATTGGAGTTCCTGTCATTATTGTTTACTACCTCACTAGGCTATATAGGCCTAATGCATCTCATTTCCATGCATTTTTAGGTTAAAAGTGCGTTGGATCAAGAATCAGAGCAAGAAGTATTTTGAAGCAAGTCACACAAGCTATATGTAATGTAAACTTAGGCTTTGAACTCCTAGCATGGTGGCATAGGGTCTAGACATGTTATTTTTGTCTCATTTTGTATGTATAAAAGGCTCACTATGTTGAAAGAATTAAAGTATGAAATATGGCTTGCTAGTGTTTTGATAAAAGTGGTAAAATAGCCTAAAATGCTCTCACGAGAGAAAACATAGTAAATGGATTCGAATCGACATAAATTTGGTGTGCATATAGGATTGATGTTTATAGACCTGCCTGCAAAATTTGGTAACAAATAAACAAGGTTAAGGTCCTTAATTTGAGTAAAAACCAAATAAAATCTATCATTGTAGGCCCTGTCGTACAAATATTGGTGATGGCGTATCAGTACGGCCTTACATATTTGGTCAATGTAACGTTAGGGTATCGATATGCTTTTAGGCATATTGGCACGAAGCTTAGTCTCTGGAAATTCTTTCGTAGCTAGGTATCGATACGTATCTAGGCGTATCAGTACGTGTCTAAATCACTGGAATGTTATTATCTCACCGTATCGAACCTTAAGGTTTACTATTTTGTTTTGACCACGCGTACCGATACCTAGCATCAGTACGGGCTTAAAGAAAATAATTGTTTTAACAGTCAAGGTAGGCGTACCGATACGACCCTAGGCGTTTCGGTACAGCTGGTCGATTCTAGAATCTAAAATCAGTATAGCGTACCGATAAGGATAAACTCATACCGGTTCAATCCCTGATGTTTATAACTGATTTAATAACCATGACATAGGCGTACCGATATGACCTTTTTGAGTATCGGTACAGAGGTAGGTAAGTTAAAAAGGGATTTAGGAAGTTTCTGAATGTTGTAATTTGGTCACTGAATTTTGTAAGACTTAATTGAAGGTATAAAAAGACTTTGATTGTTTTAATAATTTGCAAGTGAGATACTCATGCATTGAATTTCATATGGATAACCCTAATTGAAGATAAGTCCCTTTAGTTTTCTAAAATTATAATTTAGTCCCTAAATTTGTATAAGTTACCAAATAGTTTCTTAATCATAAATTGACTAAATTTATATTGATCATAGTCATCCATCGCATCAAATCAACGTTGTTAAATCACTATTTATAGTACAAGTCATCGAAATTAATGAGTTGCTCATCGTATTGATCATCGGTAATGCTTTCCGACCTGGATTCCTACCAGATCGGGAAGGGGTGTTACAGGGACTAACCACGACTTACTGCAAGACTGAGAACAAGACGGATGGTGGTTGGTTTGATTACTGGACTGAAGGTGTAGTGATAATCAACTCCTAGACATTGATGGAACCCTTTTTCAACCAAGCGTGCCTTATATCTATCAATAGAACCATTAGAATTATGTTTGATTCTAAAAATCCACTTACAACCCATTACATTTTGGCTAGGATCCGATGGCACCAGCTCCCAAATTCCATTCCAAAAAAGAGCATCATATTCGTCTGACATTGCACTATGCCATTTTGGTTCTTTCAAAGCTTGGGTTATGGTTGTGGGTTCAAGGGTAGGCGATTTGGATAATTGGGTGTGAAGGTTTAATTTTTGAATATGTTTGCGTATTTGTATTTTTCTCTGGTTTGCACTGGATGATTTGGTCGTGGTGGGTTTTGGATAGGTAGGGGAATAGGTGGTGAGGCGTTTGTAGTGGAAGTCAATGGGCTAGATTGGATTGGAGAGCTATTTATTGGAGTGGTGGGAGATGGTTGTTTGGTTTGTCACTGATAAAGTATGTATAGGAGCTTCGCATTGAGGTGGTTGGGTGCCAACTTCGGATGGTGATATACATGATGGCGGAATGTTGACATATATTAGTGGAGGAATCCAAGTGGATACAGTGCTAGAATCTGGATGAAGATCTTGAGTGAGTAATGATTTAAAAGGAAAGATCGACTCAATAAACTTCACATGTTTAGAAACATAGATTTTTGTTGTCGATGGATCATAACAGAAATAGGAACTTTGAGTAAGAGAGTACCCAAGAAAAATGCATGGTCTAGAACATGATTCAAGTTTGTGTGTTGTGTATGGGCGAAGCCAAGGATAACACAGACAACCAAAGACTTTGAATTTGGAATAATTAGGAGAAATATTAAATATTCTTTCATAAGGAAAAGAATATTGCAATGTCGGAGTTGCAAACACAACAATGGAAAAAGCAGAAGGCGAAAAAAGTTAATGGAATGGATGCATGAGAAAGTAAAGTGAGACTTATTTCCACAATATAAAGATGGTGTCGTTCTGAAAAACCATTATGCTCGGGAGTATGAGGTGGAGTAGTATAATGAGATATACCATTGGTAGCAAGGAAATTACCAAGACCAATATATTCACCACCATTATCTGAGTATATTGTTTTGGTTTTTTTATCAAAATGGTTTTCTACGATTGCTTTAAATCAGATGAAGATCTCTTTTACTTTTGATTTTTTTTTGAAGGGGTAAAACCAAATATACATATTAAAATAATCAATAAAAATAACATAATATTTAAGACCTGTTGGATTAAAATCCGTAATAGTGGGCACATATGTATAATGTATATTGCTATTTTAAAGTATGACACAAAATTAAGTGACCAATTATGTTAGGCGTGTCATGGGTATTAAAGTATCATGGAAATAAAAGTGTAGATACCATAAGATGTATTTATAATTCAATGAGGGGCAGAGTTATAAATACTTAATAGTTGATTATTAAATCAACTATATAAAGAGGTAGTGGTCCCCAAGAAATAGGTTAACTTGTTTTTCTCTCCTTCCCCGTCAGAGAGTTTTACGTCAAGAGAAAACCTATCTTCTTGGAAGATCAATACCAAAGATTTAGATTTCAACATTAAGATTCAAGGTTTTCAGTCTATCGATTAATTAAGGTACGCTTCCGCAATTCAGTTCATTCAGTTTATTGTTCTTGATGATTTGACATGATAGATCCTGGGTTTAGATTTCATATTTAGTTATGATTTAATTCTAACAAGTGGCATCAGTGCCTCGTCATGTTTGAATCATTGAGAATCAATTATGGATTTACTTTGAATTATTTATTATTAAATCTTCTAAAATCAAAACCCTAAGTTTGGCGATAAAATTCTTATGTTTCGCTGTTTCAATTATGTGATGGAGATTTTGTTTTGTTTTCCCATGCATTAAGGTGTGATATTTGATAACTTTTTGAATTCCAGATTACTATTATGTGCGGCAAACCTTAATTTGGTTAGTGTCAGTTTTAAGATTTACCTTATGGCTTGATAAATGTTGTGAATTGAGAAAGTAATTCACTCTGGATTCTGTTCTAAAGTGTGTTTTTTATTGATTTCTTTATGACCCAATCGAACAATCTGCTATTGAAAGTTTCTTGTTCTTTTACCTTCAATTAGAGTTATATTTTGGTTTCTGTATTTCGGTATTAATTGGTGGAATAATTTCTTGCTGTTGAGGTTGCTTATATATATGGCTCACACATATATGCTTTTAGTTGGCCTTACTTCATATGTTAACCTGGTTTAGCAACCATTTTTTTTTCTTATGTATGATTTTGGAATAATGAAGTTACATGTTGTTACATCGTTTTTATTTAAGGTTCAATTTATTAGGTTAAATGTTGTTTTGGTTTTGGAAAGCATGTCATTAATTTTATGAAATTCATATTCGATTCGGTTTGATCAAGAATTTCAATTTTGATCGTCAAGTTATTATGCATGTTAAAGTTTCTTGAGATCACCTTTTGAATTATCCATTTATATGATATATATATATAATTTAAGTTAAAGATTGATTATTTTGAATTCAAGTTTTATTTTGGTAAATGCATGTTTAAGGAATTTTTTGAGAAACAGTCAAAGATTTCGGTTTTTCGATTTTTGATAGCCCCATTTGGACAACCTTATTCTGGGTTATTTCGGAAACTTAAGTGTTATCAGAAATTTCAGTTTTGACTGTTACATAATTTTAAATTTGGATATCGGTACATTTATGTTATATATTTTAAGATAAATTAATTGAAGCATTAAGTCACCAAAGTGACTTCTATTGTAGAAATTATTTTATTTTAATATATAGAAGGTTTTGTGCATGTAAGTCGGATTATGTTAGTATTAATCGGCCCAAAGGAAGGTTAATAATTAACATTGTTATATGTGCAATCGTGGTAATAAACATGTGATAATTATTCAGTTTTATATGTGAGCAATAAATCGCCCAAAGGAAGATTTACATTTGACATGTTTTTATTATCAATGTTTGATTCTTGTACCAAGATATCACTTACAAGTTAATATTTTGTCCAAAGATGAAATATTAATGGAGTGTCGTATCTTGATATGAGGTTTACCTTTATTCAAATTTATTATTATTTTGGTTATCTTTTAATTTGATTGAAAGATAAAATTAAGACAAATATTTTGAAACAAATAAATTCATATTTTGGCTTGGATGTCTAATATTTTAATGGATTAATTGAAACATAATGTCACCAAAGTGACCGCTTTTATGTAGATTAGTTTATTTAAAATATTAAGATAATTATGGGTTTTTGTAATTCATGCGTTTATTAATTGGCCCAAAGGAAAGTTAATATTTGGCAGAATTACAACGACAATTGTAGCGATAAATGTGTGACAATTATAAGGTATTTTATGTAAGCAATACGTTACTCCAAAGATTAATCTATTGTTTGACATAGTCTATTGTCAATGTTTGATTGCTACAACAAGAGTATCGCTTCTGATTAATATTCTTGTCCAAAGACTTGATATTAATGTTGTGCTTGGTATCTTGAGGGGAACTAGCCATTATTTTGAATTTATTTGTTTACTTATGAATATTTATGTGGGCTTGTTTTTATATTATTTGCTTATTTTGTTCTATATTTAGGTAATTTATTTTTGCTGTTACAATATCTGTTAAATACATTCTACACTCATGTTTAGTGAAACTAGTTTCAAGGAATAGAAAAGACACTTACATAAAGTATTTGGTTGTATGAACATAGACCTTGCACTAAGGAAGAACAACTCGCACCTCTCATGGTGGTAAGCACCCATAAAAGGGATTTTGAGAGGTGAGTTCGTTCAAATTGCATGATTTTAATGATCATAAAGTACAACATTCTAGAATTCTTTAGGAGCACAAATCTAAAGATATTACTCATACTAAGGGTTTCCTTGATAAATTTGAGAAACATTTTATTAAAAAAAATGTTAAGGCTATGACATCACTTTTGACTTACTTGATGTCTATGAAGTATAAAGATCAAGGAAATGTGAGGGAGTATATTATGAAAATATTTAATATTGCTTCAAAACTTAAGGTACATAAGATCGAACTTTCTAACAATTGTTTGTTCTTATGATTTTGGTATCGCTTCCTATACAGTTTAACCAATTCAAAATTAGTTACAACCGTCAAAAGGAGAAATAGACTATAAATGAGCTTATTTCTCATTGTGTTAAAGAGGAAGAAAAGTTGAAGCGTTATAAGTGTAAAAGTACTCATTCGGTTAGTGCTCATTTAGTTAGTGTCTCTCAGAATAAGGGCAATAAAAAAAATATATTAGAATAAAGTTGCTAAAGGTCCTAATCAAAAGAAACAATAATAAGTTACAAACTATTGATTCTTTTGTAATAAGTTAGGACACATGTGAAGAAATTAAACTTCAAAATCAAGCAACTACTTCAGTTATTTTGAGTGATCCATGTGTTGTAAGTTTTATGATCCCACAATTAGGAATTATTTAAGGAGAGATCTATATTTTTTTTTAGGATGTTGAGTTTGGGGGAGAAATAAGGTTAGATACATTGATTTTGAGGAGGAATTGGATTATAATTTAATTCCTACTATCACTTTTGACGATGTTTAGGTTTTCAAACCTATCATTAATCAAGAAGTGAATCAAGTACCTCAGCAAAACAATGTTGAACAACTCTCATTCAAGATAAGGTAATTGTTTTCAGAAGAACAAACTCAACAACCTCAAAAACAAGTGTCATTAAAGATATCCAAGAGAGGAAGGAGAAATACTATTCTGGATTATTACTTTGTATTTCTTCAAGAAAATAAGGATAATAATGGAATGATAGAAAATGATTCATTCATTTTTTATCAAATCATAAAAGTTCTGACTCTCAAAAGTGAATTGATGTCATTCAAGAAGAGTATAATTTTATGCAATACAATAAAGTTTAAGAACTTGTCTCATTACATGAAGGTGCAAACCAATTGGTTGTAAATGAATATTTAAAACCAAGAGGGATGCAAATGATAATGCGGACAAGTATAAGGCATGTCTTGTATTTAAAGGATATACTCTAAAAGAAGACATTGATTTTGTGGAGACTTTCTCTCAAGTTTCATTGAAATACTCTTTCAAGATAATCATGACGCTTGTTTCTTATTTTAAACTTGAGCTACATAAGATGGATGTTAGGCTTGTGTTTTTCAATGACGACATTGAAGAAATGAATTATATGGTACAATCATAGATTTGTGTCTAATGATACAAAATCAATGATATGTAAATTAAATAAATTCATCTATGAGCTTAAGTAGGACTCTCATTAATGAAATTATAAATTTCATATTGATTATTTCATTCGGCTTTGAGATAAATTTGGTTGACAATTGTATATACTACAAGTTCAGTGGGAGTAAACCAAGTGATACTCAAATTGCTAAAGAAGACAAATTTAGTCTTACTCAATGCCCTAAAAGTAACCTTGAAATTTAGAAAATACAAAAGATTCCATATGCATAAGCTATTGAGATTCTAATTTATGCTCAAGTATGTATGCGTTTGGATATTGCGTACATTGTTGGAATGTTAGACAGATATTTAAGTAATCATATTATGGATCATTGAATAGCAGCCAATAGGGTTATGAAATATCTTTAGAGAACAAAAATTACATGCTCACATATCGGAGTTCTGGTAAGTTAGAGATCATCAAGTTTACAGACTTCGATTCTATTAGAATATTGATGCAAAAGAATTTTGTCACATGGGCTGCTAATTATAGATTGAATAGAAAGATCACTTCGGTTATTTTGTGACAATAAATATGCATTCATTTATTCTATAAACAATAGGAACACTTTAAATTTGAAGCACATAAAAATTAAGTTCCTAGTTGTTAAAGAAAATTTAGAGTGGTTGTGTGTCTATAGAGCATGCTGGTACAAACTCCATAATTGCGCGCTTATTAAGAAACTATCACCCTAGGTCTTTCATGAGCACACTACTCATGTGGGTGTAATGTTATATAAATATATTCAGTTTTAGTGGGAGTTTGTAATTTTGAAAAATGCTCATTTGGTTTAGGCACAATTTCGGTTATTTCAGTTTAAAGTTATTTTAAGATTATTTTCTGCAGAAATAAAGTTCTTTTGGTTTATGCACACTCTGAATTCAGTAAAGTTTGATCTCACTAAGGTTTAGAAGGACCAGTTGGAAATAGACATGTTTGGTTCACATTTCATGTAATTTTCCATGCTACGCATCCATGATTGATCTATGTCATTTGACTATATTTGTATACGTGACCATTGATGGATCTTGTCATGATTGATACGACAAAGGCTGCTTTGATCCTATATGGATATAGTTGATGGACGAGATTGTTACAGAATACCTATTATATAATAGCAAATTTTTGAGCTCATAAGGTTATACATTTGTCAGGAAACATATGTTGCCCAAGTGGGAGATTGTTGGATTAAAATCCGTAATAGTGGGCACATATGTATAATGTATATTGCTATTTTAAAGTATGACACAAAATTAAGTGACCAATTATGTTAGGCGTGTCATGGGTATTAAAATATCATGGAAATAAAAGTGTAGATACCATAAGATGTATTTATAATTCAATGAGGGGCAGAGTTATAAATACTTAATAGTTGATTATTAAATCAACTATATAAAGAGGTAGTGGTCCCCAAGAAATAGGTTAACTTGTTTTTCTCTCCTTCCCCGTCAGAGAGTTTTACGTCAAGAGAAAACCTATCTTCTTGGAAGATCAATACCAAAGATTTAGATTTCAACATCAAGATTCAAGGTTTTCAGTCTATCGATTAATTAAGGTACGCTTCCGCAATTCAGTTCATTCAGTTTATTGTTCTTGATGATTTGACATGATAGATCCTGGGTTTAGATTTCATATTTAGTTATGATTTAATTCTAACAAGACCATCATGAGAAATAACTAATGAAGTCCATACACCAGAAAAGATTATTTGAAAAGGTTGGTCGAAAGCTAATGTAGAGGTAGAGAATGAAAGTTTATGACTTTTATTACAATGACATACATTACAAGAAAAAGGCGAGACTAAGGAAGAAGATAAATCTAAGTTGAATATAGAGACAACATGTTTTAAGATAGGAAAAGCATGGTGTCCCAGTCGGTGATGCCACTCGGTCAAAGTGGTCTTAACACTAGAAAAAGCAAAAGTTAAGGAAGATGAGGAAGCGATTGGCTATTCATATACACCATCCTTAGTTTGACCCGTCAAAAGTGTTGCCCCCGTGCGAAGTTCCTTCACATGAAAAGAATGAGGTAAGAATTCAATGGAGACATTGTTAGAGATACAAAATTGAGAAATTTAAATTAAGTTCTTCTTCATATGTGGAACACAAAGAACATTTTTAAGGTAAATTGAGCATCAGGAGTTTGCAGAAACGTAGGACCAGTATGTGTGATCGGAAGGGTAGTTCCATCTGCAATCATAATGTCGTTGGAACCTAGGTATGGCGCATGAAGTAACAGATTGCTTAGGTCAAAAGTGACATGGTGAGACGCACCTGTCACGGGGCTAGAGTACCGTCTAGCGAACTACACGGCCTTAGTCGATGTTCCTGTGACAAACGACTAAGTCACCCTGAAATCCCTTTTCGGAAGATCAAACTCTTCCAAGGCACTGGAAAGAAGAATCGTTCTAAGCGAAAGTAAACTATGAGAAAGGCAACGAAGAACAATAGAAAGAACTCTCAAGAACAAAGAACACAAGAGAGGATTTAGAGTAAATGCCTTGTTACTCAGAGAATAAGATGAATTACAAATGAGGTGGGGAGCCTCTATTTATAGTTGAGCCCCCTTACATCCAACAGTTCCTACTGATTTACATGACGGCCTAGATCAAAACCTACCAACCACAATCAGTACAAAATCAACATGTTCCCTAGATTCTAATCTTTATCTAAGGAAAGTATCTTCTACGTTCAAATAGTTGTGGATGGATAAGTCTTCTAGAATTTCCCACGGATTGAGCCAGTTTGGTGGTTTTTCCAAGCCTAAAGTTTTCCTTCAAAACTCTTGTGCAGCGCGCTGTGCATGTGATTCAGACCCTAACTCACGGTCCATGACATTCTCCCCCACCAAACTCAGCGACGCCCTCGTTACGTCTCCATAATAAAGCTAAAAATGATCCTGGAAACATCTTAACACCTTGTCTTTCCCTCAACTTGAAATTGGGCTTGGTTGTCCCCCCATAAGGACCACTCTTCCCACAATGAGCACATAACTCGTGTTGGGTCGTCCACCCGTATGGATTGCTCGCTTCGGTAATTGCCACCATATAACATCACTCATCGTTCCACTTAATACATCTTGCCCGTAAGAACTCTTTTCCAAAAGTTTTTGATTTGTCATGATTCAGATCCTCCTAAGCCTTCAACAAAGGCTTATGCTCTAACGTCTTCATGCATAACACTATGTGATCTCTCAGAACTCTGAAAGGCCTCTTGCATCCCTACCAAGGCTTTGTAACTCCACCATCTGTTGGGTAAGGTTTTTCGCTCCCTACACCCAGCAAACTAGACAAATCAAACTCAAAAACACTATAGTTGTGTTCAAGATGTACCTTACTCAGTTTCCTTCGGTTGGCATTCACTCTAACTCGCATCAACCCATCTTTCTCCACAATGTTTGATGTTCCATCGCCTTCGGGCAAATCTTCACGCATCGGCCCTTCTTCTCCCTAGAAATCTGACGCCCTATCTTGCATTGCCACTTCTTTATTCACGAAGTTCAATACAACATCTACCTTGTTCATTGGTGGTAAGCCCTCTAGTAGCTCTTCGCTCATCGACATTTCTTTTACCTCAAAGTTCAATGTACCATCCACTTTCCTATTGGTGGCTCTTTGCACAACAAACTAAGATTCAAAGCCTCGCTCTCATCAGGTTTGTCCTCCTCCTTGGACTATTCGAATCTGTGCAGGCAACAAAAAAACTTGTGTGGCCCTCACATCGGTAACACACTAGTTGATCCCCATACTTTATGCGGTGTGCAGAAAAGGTGCTCTTCTCTGGACAGACAAACTCTGAGTGTGGCTTATCGCAAATATAACACTTTTGCGGCCTTTCAACTTGGCATTGTCTCTCCCATTTGTTGGCTTCTCCACACCATGCAAAACCTGCTTGATCTTAACCCTCCTATTCGACCACTCGGCCCCAAGTGCATTACTCCGTCCCTCTACTTTTTGATTATCTCGGTGCCTTTTACTCCCCTCTTCTGGTCTTTTATTGCCTCGAGGCTCTCCATCTCGTGGCTGATATCTCCCTCAACTTGGGTGGTTTCAAACCGCATTACCCTCCTCTGCAATGATAGAAATATGTATCTCGGACAAACACTCTTAGTCTTTTTACCATGGGCCTCTACACCTATCTTTGTTGTAATGGTCTTTCCTTCATATGCCATCTCGATTAGTGCCTTCACTTGAACCACTGGCTATGATACCACTTATCACAGGGCTAGAGTATCGTCTAGCAAACCGTCCGGCCTTAGTCGATATTCCTACGGCAAATGACTAAGTTAGCCTGAAATCCTTCTTTAAAAGGTCAAACTCTTCTAAGGCACTGGAATGAAGAATTGTTCTAAGCGGAAGCAAACTATGAGAAAGGTAACAAAGAACAATAGAAAGAACTCTCAAAAACAAAAAAGAGTACAAGAGAGGATTTAGAGTAAATGCCTTGTTACTCAGAGAATGAGATGAATTACAAATGAGGTGGGGAGCCTCTATTTATAGTTGAGTCCCCTTACATCTGACGATTCCTACTGATTTACATCAACGACCTAGATCAAAACCTGCCAACCACAGTCAGTACAAAATCAGCATATTCCCTAGATTTCAATCTTTATCTAAGGAAAATATCTCCTATTTTCACATAGTTGTGGATAGATAAGTGTTCTAGAATTTCCCATAGATTGGGCTAGTCTAGTGGTTTTTCCAAGCCCAGAGTCTTCCTCCAAACCTCTTGGGCAGCGTGCTTCGCATGTGATTTAGACCCCAACTTGCGATCCGTGACATTATGCTATCCAAAAGCCATGATGGTGTGACAGAAGTATTCGTAGCAAAATGGGCTCTTGGTTGCCATGGAGAGGTTGATGTTTGAGCATTGGAGTTGTTGGAAGTCTCAATTGGAACCAAACGGAAAGATGGGTAGCGTTAGGCAGTGTGTCCCTGTATTTGACAAATTTGACAATAACCAAGATAAGGACTCGAAGAGTAACGCTTTGTCCGTGGAGTGTTAGGCCCAGAGCGAGTATAAAAATTGGTTGATGGGCACGAACTCGTATTGGTAACGCCAGTTGTTGAAGGTAATCGTTAATTGTTGTTGATAGTACCAGAGGTTGAAAAATTACGACCTCTTGTTGTTGGTGTGATTTGTTGGATTAGCAGATGCAGGAAAGTATAATGGATCACTTTTGGTGCCTTGGAGAGAGGCTTCAAGTTTAGAAGTTTTTCATGTAATTCTTCAAACAAAATTGGATTATCTTTGGCTTGGACTGCACGAACCAACTCCTTGTAGTCATCACCAAGATTGTCTAAGGTCTTTTCGGTGAGGTCTTCATTGTCAACTGGTGCACCAAAAATGTCTAGTTCGTCTACTTTGGCCTTAACATTCTGAAGGAATTCTGTAATACTAAGAGAGTCCTTAGTGAGATTCTTGAAGTGAGTTTTCGCCTGCATGATTCATCCTCTGGATGGCTGCGCATAAGTGGTGGCTAGGATTGTCCATGCTTCTCTAGCAGTTGTGGCTCGTGCTACGAACGAAATTATTGTAGGAGATAAGGAGCCAATGATCGCATTCAAAATTAATTAATCTTGTCGAATGCATATTGTATAGGCCAAATTTGACGTAGTAGCTTGATTCTGGGTGATGGTGGCGTGTGGACAAGGTTTTAATCCATCGATATATCCTAAAAGATCATATCCGACAAACAATTTTTGAAACTGTAACTTCCAAGAAACATAATTGGTGGATGTGAGTTTTAATGGAGTTTGAGATGCAACATTGATAGTAATCAAGGTGTTGTGAGGTTCGTTTGTATTTTGGATAATGGGTGCAGAGTTGTTGTTCATGATGGGAGTGAGAAGGTAAAAAAGGAAAAAAAATGGGAGTTTAACGCACCGATACCATGATAGAGAATGAAAATCTGCTGTACTTTATTTGTCATGTCAAAGGGATATATATATACATATGAGAATGTAGTTCTACAACCAAACTGATTCCTGTATATCTGGAGTAAATCAGAATAGAAAATAATAACAATAATTTAAAATACAAATAATTTAATTTTCAAATGTAAACAATCTTAAAAACTCTCCAAATTTGATAAGATTCCATGGAGTTTTCTGTTAACGATATGCCTTTTGCAGAACCAATTGCGGTCGTCATTCTCTTTTGCCAATCTAATTAAACATCACGGCAAATTGGCCGTGCAGATGAGACAGCAGGCTAAGATTCGACATGTAATTGTAAACGATGAGCCGCTGATCAGTCCCGACACAGTAACCCCTTAGACCCAACATATTTTTGTGCCTGACCCTTCCAAGAACCTCAACTTCCATTGCAAACTCCGTCTCAGCCTTTTGAAGTCATGAATTTCAATTTCTTATAACAACCGTCTGCAAACATGATTTTCAAGAACCAAGACCTTTAGGCATGGTGTCAAAGAATAGAGAAATTAATGAGAAAACAAATCTTTCAAAGGAACGGATATAATCTAAATACATAACCCTGAGACCATCACTGGTTTTACCCAGTAAACACTGCCGAAGCCGCCTTCTCCGAGCTTGTTATCATCACGAGAATTTAATTCAAGGCTGACTAGTTTCTTCAAAAAAGAAACCATGACTAAAGTAACTTAATTTTCATCCTTTAAATTAAATGATGGTTTTGGAAGATTATTAAACATGATAAATTCTATTTCGTCAAATGAATTTGTTGGTGTCTTGGCAAAACAAATTCAGCATGTAATGTTTAAATATAAAAGAATTGATATGTAAGAGTTTCATTAAAACTATGACCAAATTAATAGATATTTTAAATATTTAGGGTTAAATTAATTGAATTATTTTGAATTAGGACAAAATCGATTGAATGCGTAAATAATGATGACTAAATTGATAGAATATGTAAATAATAAAGTTTAAATTGATGGAATATATAAATAATAAAGACAAAATATGGAATTATACAAAATTAAAGAAACAATGATGTGTAAAGGTGTGTATCGTTAGTGGTGTGAAGCGATATGTATTGTAACATCCCGAAAAACGGGCTAGAAGATTCGGGTGAAGTATTGGAACCGGGTTGGAGTTTTGGGTTAGGCTTTAGCTAATTAATTAATTATGGAAAATAAATTGGGTTGATTAAATTGGTTCACGATAAATTTATCATGGCAAACATTTTCGAAAATATATTTAATGGGTTTATTAAATGATGAAACTTGGTTTTGGGTAATTCTTAAATTGGTCGAATTTGTATTAAATTAAAAAGTGACTATTTTGCAATAGTTGTGAAATGTTAGGGATGGCAATAATGTAAAAAGAAATTAAAGTGATATTTTATTGAGATTATTAAACCAATTATTAAGATGACTTTTTCCTTTTTTTTTTTTAACAAAGGAAGATGACGGTTATTATTTTCTCAAAGATGAGAAAAACACATATAAGCTTTTCTCTCATTTTTCTCTCTAGAATTTGCCAAACACACTTTAAAGAAAACTAATTTTTTCCTTCTTGATTTTCATTTTTTATATATCCTAAATAATTTATAATCAACAATCTAGCAAGAGCTAGTAGTCTTCATCAAATCTTCTTGATAATCACGTTCCAATGGTGGATGATGTTTTCAACTTCCATTTTCCTATCAATTGGGTAAGCTTTTGATTTTTTAAAGGTTCTCTAATTGTTTTTGATTGGTTATCTATTATTTATATTGGAGTTTATACATTAAAATGAATCTAATTTGATTTATAATGTTTCTTGGATGATAAATGGTGATTGTGATTTGATAGATAAATTCAAGATGTTTTGTTTGGATTGATAGTCAATTTTACGGGTAAGATGAAATTTAATATCAATTTTATGAAATTGATTCCCGAATTAATCTAATTGGTTAAATTTAGATTTAGATTCTTGAATGGGGTGTTTGGTAGAATGATTAATTGAATTGTTTGATCACATATGAGAATGCTACATAGGTGTTCGATGAATTTCTTGTAAGGATGTTTCTAAAGCTGGAAAAAAAGAATTAAAGTGTTCGAATCGTGCGCGAAACAGGGGAGTGTTAGACTGAAGCAGGGGTTGGCTACCCTGCCTTTCGAAGGGAATACTGGCTGGGCGGTATTATTGCCGCTGCCTTTTTCCCCTTTGTGCGTAGGTGCATGGTAATAAAATGGGAAAAAAATAACAATTAAAAGGGTATTTGGCGCAGTGTTGCTGCCACCCTTCCTCTTTGTTGGTGATGTTACGTAAACTTGTTCGTAGAAAAATTTAGATGGAGATTTAATTGAGCATTGTGATGTCATAATAAAGTGGTTATTTTGGTATATTGACCCTTGCATTTTTTTCATGGAGATAGGCACGAGTTTGGACGATTTATAGATAGGCACCGAGGTGTTGACATCGAGACGGTAGCGATTTGGTGAGTGCAAATATATTTTGGTACTATAAAGAGGTTTGAATTATGGCTTTGGGGGTTTAGTTAAAGCCTAGCAAGCTTAGCTAAGCTCGGAAGTAAGTTTTCCCTATTCTTGCCTTTTGAATATCGGTTTGATATGAGATTTGAATTACATGTTTTGGTTTAAAAGCATGGATTAAGTTTACTTATTGTTTTATGCATCATTTAAAAGATATGCAATGATTTATCAAGTATGTGGATGCTTAAGTGCATTGAGAAATGGTTTTTAAATGGAATGTGGTTGTTGCCTTGGGCAATGTGATTTTTGCATATGAAAATATTTTGTTAAATGCATATTGGAAAACAGTAAGTAATTGTGTTTAAAAGTGTATATTTACTATGTAACAAATGAAAATAAAGTATCAGATATAGTTGGCATGCCATATGGTTTAAAGTGCACTATAATATGAAAAGTAGATCGCGCCACGGTCCTTGAGGAAAGTGGTTTAACTAGGCTACTCGAGTTGTTGGGTTTTCACTTGGGCTTGGGGTTTAACTAGGCAACCCATGTGATGGTGTATCTTGCGGTTTAACTAGGCAAGGTATGGTTGGTAGAGGTAAGCCTACCGGGAAATTCGTGTATTCGATGTGGTTTTATAAAGAAAAAATGGTTTATTGAGAGTCACATTAATTGACAATATATGTGAATCAAAGGGGAAAGCTATTTTGCATATGGTTGTTATGCATGTTATGTTTTCAAAAGAAGTAAGCAAATTGCGTTAGCTTTACACTCATATCTTATTTTACAATGAATGCATGGTTTATGCCGAAAGATATGATGCTTATAATTTGATCAAACATGTTTTATTTTAATGTCTTGAGAATGAAAAGATTGTTATGAAAGAATGAGGTATATGCTTCGAATAAGCATGTTTTATTTAAACGCTTTGGAAATGGCAAGTTTGACTTGCTTTAGTATGAGCTTTCTAATATCGGTTTTAATTTTGAAAATGCATTGATGTTTTATCCTTTTGAGCACATTCACTAAGCATTATATGCTTATGCTCTCTTTTCTCCCATCAATGTAGTGAATTAAGTAAGTGCAGGGTTGTGGTTCGAGGCAATGAGTGATCCCAAGACTAGAGTTCTAAAGAGTATGTTTTATGGTCTTATCATTATTTGTAATAAAACAATGTGGGTTAATCGTTGGGACGTTATTTTGTATATGACTTGATTATATGGTTGGAGTTTATATTATGTTGGATGGTGACATTATTTAATGTGTACGATGTTCATTTATTTAATGCCAAGTACATTTGATTGTTATGATCTAATGATTTAAAATAGTTTAAATAATGATTGAAGTGATTGCTTGTGTGCTAAGTGTACACATGGTCATGCGATTCTATTTCTTAGTTGGTCTATAGCCTATGTTTGAGGTCTTGACCATTTGGTGTTTATTGGGTAATGCTTTATATTGTTAGGAAGCATTTCTCTAGATTAGTTGTATGATTATGAATTGAGTTGAATAATTGGCATGTAATTATTTGAGCGTACTTCTGTAATGATGGTATAATATTATAAACATGTCAATGTTGTTTGTAAGTAAGTTGGATATGTTCGGTATGGGATTCGAATCCCTAAGATGCAATTCAGTGCAGCCTGTATCGGTACACTTAGTGTCGTTATCAGTACGAGGGTCATTTCAGTGACCAGTAATGATTGTGGGTACTGGTACGCGAGACCAAGTTTTGGTACGCGTAGCCGAGTAACGGTATGACCTAATGCGTATCAATTCCAATATTTGCTTCGATGTTTGCCTGTTCCAGTACCGTATACCATGTACCAGTACGACCGGTAGTTAATTCGCTTATAGGGCTTTACCAAGTTTAGGTTCTTCGCATTTTGATCACTATATGTTCATGCATCAATTGAATAAATAAATATCGTCCGTTCGACATGAGATTTTGCAAGCATGATTCTAATGTATCTAATTGTTGTAATATGCTTTTATAAATGTGTTAGTCCCTGAGTTTTGGCAGTTTTATGATTCAGTCTTTAGTTTTGTAATTTTGCTAAATTGAATGCTTTTCTGTTATCCATATGGGCTGAAATTTGACACACTAACGTGGAATATGATTAATTAAGTATTGGTAATTTGAAAATTGTATAAGTACTTGTAATTATTTGGATTTGCATTTTGGTCCTTAAATTACCTATATTTATAATTGAGTGCCTATTCGATGTCCGTATCGTATGAAATTGATCTGCTGCTAGTATGTAAACCTTAGGCTTTAATGATGCATCTAGATAAGATTAAAGAAAAAATTGGACCTAATTCGAGATATTTGGTTCATATTTGTTTCGGCAAACTCAATGTGATCTTCTTGGTTTAGGTCTGACGACTAGGCCGGGTCAAGGGGGTTACATTTGTTGGTATCAAAGCCAGGCTCACAACCTCGGACGAATAGGGTTTAATATGGTTATTTTGAGAAAATGGTAAATGTATTCGTATGTTCTTATGTTGTTAATTACTTATGTTGGGGATAATCGGGAACACATTGCCTATTACAAATGTTTTTGAAAAGGTTTTTTAGGTTTTTCTTGGATTACTTGCCGAGCCTACGCCCCAACTATCAGGCTTACACACCGTTAATGAATTTGATTTTAAATGGGAAGTGATTTATTCAGTAATTACTTTTGAGCTTATTAAGCATTGTTTGGGTTGTCGATAGTATAAGAAAAATGGTTTCTGATCTTTAGTTGATTTGTTCCTCGATCTAGAATAGTTAAAAATGGTATCCGAACTTGAGTGGCGTTATCCTCGTTTGTGAGTTTATAGGTGGCGTTGGTCCACTATTTTGAATATTAAAAGTGGTTATTACCATCGATGTTAATGATGTGGATTTTGAAGACAAGAAGTTGGTGAAGTGATGTAAATGGAAATGAGTACACTGTAAGGTGTCGTATGCTTGATCGTAATAGCAAGATTCGTAAAGTTTGCTCGAGAAAGCTTCAGCTGAGATTCTAATGAGGATTTTGGAATGTTTGAGTTGATAAGGTTATGATGTACGCATCAAGAAAGAAAGTTGATGTCCAGGATCGAAACCTGACCAGTGATGGTGATTGTTAAGGAGAATTTGATAGTGTCCCTAACATCGTTCTCCACTAGGATGATCAGGGTATGGAATAGCCATAAGGAATTGGATTGAAATTCATCTTTGGAAATCAAAGTGCGCAACAGAATCGTGGAATCTGTTTTTCTTGTTAAGGAAAGGTTGTGTAATATGCTTTTTATTCCCTATTGCATCGTCTTGTAGATTCTAGCTTCACAAAATTAAGCATATTAATTGAAGGTAGTTGTTTGAGTATATTGAAGTTTTGAAGATTGGAGTTGATTTTTACGATGGAGTTTATCCAAGGACAGACAAAATTATGTTTGATGAGTTTCGGCTTATGTGGTAATCCAAGGTTTAAGAATGTTCGTGTTCTGAATAAATGTGTTGTTTGGGGATACTTTCTTGAAATGCTTTTGAAGGAGTTTTTTCGTGTTGTCCTATCTTTGCAAAGTTGAGTTCGGTATTGAAACGTACCTTGGTTCAGCTCTCAAATACTTTTTGTCTCGTGTTGACGGGCATTAAGGAAGTGTATGAGTTGAGAACGTAATTGTGAAAATGTAACACCTCAAAACTGAGCCTAGTCGAAATTCAATTTTGGCAACCGGAAATTTTGCAACGGATGTAATACCCCTTTCTCATATTCATAGCTGAATAGGAGTCAGAGATATCACAAAACATTTGTAAAACCCTCTACATTTGTAACTCAGTAAAAATTTTGATTCTTCTAAAAATATTACAATATATTTAGTTTCTATTTACAAATGTAGTTAATCGCGTATAGTTTAAACATAATATTTTAATCTTCAAATCGAGTTTAATTTCAGGCAGCAACTTATTAATTTAATTTGACTTTATATAATTAATGAAACTGCCTGACTTAAAATTCATCCAGATACCACATAAAATACAAATTCTATCAGAGCAGGCATATCATTTTAATATACATGCCAACTAGTAAATATCAAACAGTGTCAAAAGATATCTTACTGATACTGATGTACCTGTTATTGATTGATGATGTTCGTTTATGCTTCTTACTCCAACCATTTCTTCTTTCCTACGTGTAAAACAGTTACACGCTAAGTATTTACTTAGTGGGGCAATAATTCGAATTCAAGTGCAATTGTCATAATATCAATATTAATGATTAACAATGCATATGATCACCTTAACATTATATGCTCGTTAACATAAATAAATGTGTATATCAAAGTGATAAGATTAGATCTTACCAATACCGTTGTCATTCCATCTGTAAGCTTTCAATGCTTACCAATACCTTTTTTCCCATTTCTATTTGCAAACTTTCAAGCTTATCTTCCTATTTCTTTTTTATTCCTTTTAATTTATTTAGCCCAAGGTATCGAATTAAGAGATTCTATGTACACGAGTCATCCCCTATATCCAACCTTTCTTGAGTATGTGTATTATTTGCACTCTATCGAGAGTGCTTAGCACCAAAGTGCTTCTGTATACTTGCCGGAGTATACAATATATCCCTCATTGAGTTTTTATGAAATTACACTGAAGTGTTTAGCACCCGTAGTAAGTCCGTATACTCAAACCATGCATGAGTATACTCCTCAATGAGTATTTATAATATTTGCACTTTACCTGAAGTGCTTAGAATATTTATACACCTGTTTATGACCCTATGGATATCCAACTATACCATCGAACCTCTATATCATACATTGGGCTTTATTTCATCATTTAAGTCATCAATGACAACATATATCAATATATCTCAACATTTAACAGTTCATAGCCGAAATAACATTCATATTATACCATCATCAATAACTAGTGATCAATGCATTTATTTTCAACCTTTGACATATTTAAAATATGTCAAATATATGATCAATGACATAAATATCATGATAATATATAAACCAGGTAGACTCATCGCAAGTCCTACTGGTGATGTATGAAACATCCATGTATAATGTTATGTTTGCATTGCACTCACCTGGGCCATTTATTAGTATGCCTCACTAAGTCCTCTTTGATCCTTTCCTTCATTGTACCTCGAAGCTCCCTTGATTCGAACTTAACTTCATAATTCAAATAAGTAAAATATTTGTTAGATCCCAATCTAACAATATCTTAGACATATTGTCCAAAATAATCATTCAAATACAAAATCTCCAAACGTTTTCCTTTCTTCCTTGTATTATTCAAAAATTCATTATGGTCCTTAGTGGCCACTTTGAACTTCCATTAACCCCTTTCAAGCTTACTAATCAACCTTAGATACAAAGTGTATCAATTCTCATTTTTCTGGCAGTTTGCAGTACCTTCGAAGAAATATTTCTATAAAATAATCTATAACTCAGAATTCAACTCCGTTTGTTCTGAAAGAAACTAGATTCGATAAGATTTTCAACCATATAAATTAATATCCCAAATTCAACTTGTATGATTTATGGCAAATTTTCAAAGTCAGTTACAGTGCTGAAATTCGGAACAGACTGGTGTTTTGTTTTCTGACCTTTTGTCACTTAAAAATTTATATCTTTTGACTCGGAACTCGAAATCAGATTCCGTTTGTTGGACACGAAACTAGAAGAACAAATCTTTACATCGGTATAAAATTCACTATCTAACCATTTTTGTAGAATTTGTGGTGAATTTTCAAAGTTACTGCCATAAACCAGTTTTTCTACACAGCTTCCATAAACAACTTCAACTTTTATACTAACTTCTCCTTACTTCTCTACTTTTCAATTTAGTCCAATTACTTGCTTTAACCCACCATCTTATGACCTTCTTCATCAAATAATTATTCACAATAATTCTCCTTAATTTTCCTTCTTTACCGAAATAGTCACTAAAATGCAAAGATAAGGATTCAAGCTTATTAACTTTGCAAATTAGTCCTCAATTCAACATTACTACCTTAATTCCATCATTACAACTAAAAATCAGATTTATTCCCCATATAAAACTTCAATTTCGATTTGGTCACTTAACTTTGACAAATTGTCAAAATGGTCACTAATTCAATTCAACATCAATTTAGCATTCTAACTTTATTTTCTTGTCTCTAACATCATTAATAACATGAATACACTCAAAATTCTAAAAATTCAGATTTGGTCCTTCAACTTTTCAATTTGCCAAAATGGTCCCTACACAATTTAACTTAGGGTTTTGCTTCCAAACAACAATTCAAGCTTACTAGATCATTATTTCAATATCACAAACCGTAAATTAAACTTGAATCCATAAACCCTAATCATCTTCATAAAAATCAAAACATGTAAAACTTAAATCCCAACTCAATATCATGATTTTAACATCATACTAGCTTAATTCTAACTTGAATTCAATCATGGAATCATAAAATCTCAAAAACCCTAATTTGATCCATAACCCTAATTTCTTTCTCATGAAAATTCTCATCAACCAAGCATATATTCCATGAATTATTGATATCAAAAGATAGAGCTTGAAGAGTATAGAACAACTTTGTAGTTGAAGATATTACTTGAAAGCTGAGTTTCGGGGCTTAAATCGAGCTTGGAAAAATTTCTTTTTTCCCCTCTTTCTCCACGTTTCAAGGCTTTTGTTCATCTTTTCACCATTATTTTAAACATATATCTATTAAATGAATATTAAATTCATTTAATAGTGAAATTATAATTTTGCCCTTTTTATCCAATGGTTGAGATTGATTTTATCATCAATTAAGGGCCAAGATTTAATCTTCCATTTCCTCTTTCCAAAATTTCCCTTATAACTTTTTTAAATATTTCAAAATTGCCATTGGGGCCAAATGACCAATTTGCCACCCAACTAGTCTTTATTTACTAGTTTGTTTCCAAATTGTCATTCCATTAAAATCTAACTAAATCTAGTTAGAATTAAACCAAGCATAATAAAATATTCATAAAATAACATTTTATGACTTTTCCATAGCATTTGGATCAGTCTCCAAAATTTCCATTCGATCCAATATATCGATAAATAATCATTTACTCAGAAATAAACTGTAGGATTCATCCTGAATCAAACTAAAAATATTTCCAACACTTGGAAATGACTTTTATAACCTTTCTGTATCATATGGAAAAATTTCAAAATTTTCCAGTTCGATCCAGGTATCTAAATTCCACTTAAACTTTAACTGTGATTTTCCCAATAATCGAAATATCAGATCGAACCAAAATCTTCACATTCGATCCACACCCTTAGGTGATCTATTTATTTATGAAATAAAAACCCTTAACTTTTAGTAAATTACAACTTTAGTCCCCAAACGTTTCCAAAGTTTATACTTTAGCCATAAAATTTTTAGAATTTACATTTTGGTCACTAACATTTTAAACTTCAATTCCCATTCCAATTTTCCTTGAAATTCAACCAAACTTTTAGAATACCTTATTCAATTCACTATCTATCACATGATACCTTTAAACCTTAGAAATTTCCTTTCCAAAACCCATAATTAAAGCAATCCTAACTTTTGCATTTTTGTCATTTTAGTCACTAAGTTAGCTTTTAAGCTATTATATTAGTACTAAATGACCCTTAATCAACTTATTAAATTTTAGGGTATTACACCGGAAAGTCAAATTATAGTAGCGATCATTGACCAAGTGGTCAATTGTTGGATTATTGAATCCTAGTTAAGTATTGATATTATTTAATGACCTCATTGTAAACTTTGAAACTAGTCTTAGTGAGTAAATTGAGAAAATTGAAAGTTTGAGGGTAAAAGTATAGAAAAGAGAGAGTTGAGGGACTAACCTTGCGATTAGCCCCTCCTCAAGCCTAATCACCACATATATGGGATGTTAAGCTTGGCTTCCTTCATAGGAAGGAAAGCTTTGGCCCATGTAAAATTAAAAAGAAAGAATTAAGGAAAGAAAGCTTACCCGATAAAACTTTAAGCAAGCACCTCACCTTCATCTTCATCTTCTCCCAAGCATACACCTCCATTAAAGCTTTAGTAAAGCTTTACTTTTCTTTAAGTTACCAATTCCAAGTTATAGATATTGATCGGGTAAGAAATATTCCTCAATTGATTTATCGATTCCATGGCTAAAACCTTGTTTAAATCCAAGTTTAAGAAATTAAGAACCCTAGAATTTTCTAGGGATATCAAGTTCGATCCTTATTGATTTTCATAGCTATTAAGTTGTTATGAATCTATTTTCATTATTAAAATCCTTGTAATTCCTATTTCCTTGTAGCTCAAGAGAATCAACGTGAAGAATCACCAAATCCCTCTAATTCCAACAAGCTCAAGAACAAGCGAATTGTCATTTGGGAGCCTTGAAAGCCTCAGAAGTATCGGTAAGTGTAGTCGGAGTCTAGGGGGATAGGCTAGGTACCTTTCCCAAATTCATTGATATTGATTTATTGCATCATCATTATTGATCAAGTTATGAATTTAGGAAAACCTTGTTAAAGGTAGCTTTGGTAAGCTTATTATATTGTAAAGTTAATTATTGAATCATTGTGTCGTTATTGATATCATTGAAACTTTGAGAAAGGCCATATTGATTATGCTATATTGTTATTATTTTCGCCACCGTTATTTTCATTATTATTGCAATGTTATTGATATTGGCCTAAGTATTGAATCTTTGGATACGAATGGACATGGGATACAATTGCCATGCCATAGAATTCATGAGCTCATTGGCACGGAGGGGGCTACGGTCCTTGAGCTAAGGCTCTAATTGGCGATGTTTGCGGGATATGTTAGTGTGGGTCTTATTGGCGATGTTGGAGGATATTGACCATTTATTGTTGGCGATGTTGGTTGGGAATTCGCGTATCCACATTTACATGATCCAAGGAATTAAGATATCAAAATAATTGTTAAAACCTGACTTGAGATGCATTTACATTGATATACATATTATTGATATTATTGACATTCATGTTATCGTTATTGACTACCTCACTAGGCTATGTAAGCCTAATGCATTTTCATGTTGAAAGATAGTCGGATCAAGGATTAGAGCAAGGTCATATTTGAAGCAAGTCACCAAGTTGCATGTAATGTAGAATTTGTCCTTAAACTCCTAGAAGGGTGACATAGGGTCTAGACATGTTAGTTTATGTAATATCCCAATTTTTGCTAAGTGACTAAAATATAATTTTTGAAAATTTGGGGTTAAAGTGTAAACTTTGGAAAAGTTTAGGGACCAAAGTGTAATTTTAAAATTTTATGTAATTTAACCCCATAAATGGATAGTTTACCCCAAGAGTGGTATTTCTGTGTTACCTAGATTTTTCATACGAGGGTTATATTATTCAAATTTTGATCAAATAAAAATTGTTAAGCGTGCACAGACCAGAGTAGAATAGGGATGGGTGACCTACTAGGAAGGTCCCATATTCTATATTTTGACTGATAAAAAAGGATTCAGTTTAAGTCAGTAATATTCGTAATGGATTGTCGAGATAAGATTTCTAAGAGGAAATATATCCGATAGAATTTTTGGTAATTATCTTTTTATCGGATCAAATTAAAATTTTAAAGACAGTTCCAAAGATTATGGGGAATTCATAAAATATTATTTTATGAATATTTTGTTAATGTTGGTGGGATCCTAACTAGATTTAGTTAGAATATGATGGAGTGGTTATAAAGCTCAAAGAAAGAAAATTTGGAAATCGTATTGAGTGAAATTCGAATAATAGGATCGAATAAATATTTTAAAGACAGTTTAAGGAGGCTTGTTAGAATGGAACCAATTTGGTTCAATTTTTATGGAATGGAAATTTTAAGTCATGTAAGTAAATAAAGTCTAGTTGGAGGGCAAATTGGTCATTTGCCATGGATGGCATTTTTGAAATAGTTTGGAACTTTGAGGGCAATTGTGAAAGGTGAATTACACATGGAATTAATCATGGCCATTGGATGAAAAGGGTAAATTGGTAATTTCACTAATTAAATAAATTAAAAATGCATTTAATTTTCAAAACATGGATAAAATAATTAAAAGATGAGAAAATCTTCTTCATCTTATTTTGAGCTGTTCGAGTACAAGAAGGAAAGGGGGAGAAAGGAAAATTTTCAATTTCAAAGCCAAAATTGGAGAATCAAGACAAGTTTCAAGCAAAATTAATTTAGGTAAATTGTTCTACAGTTGATTCTCTTCATTTTGATAGTAATATTGCATGATAAAAGTTAATTTTAGTTCATGTTATTGATGAAGATGATTATGGAAAGTAAAGCTTATGATGAAATTAGGGTTGTAGTTAGTTAAATTGATAATTTAAAACATGGAATCAAGTTGAATTTGGATTAATTCCATGATTGAGGTTATAAACCCTAACCCTAAAATTTGGGGGTTTTTGTTAAGAAGCTAAATTAAGGATGACATTGAATGGATTGTGATGTTGGAAGCTTAATTTTGATGTTAGATTAAATAATTTCCCCAATTGAAATTATAGGGACCAATTTAGAATTTTTAAGAAATTAAGGGAAATTATTAAAAATTTATTTTTGGCATTGGAATTGTTGAATTGTTATTGAAATAGCTTGAATTGATGATTAGGGACCAAAATGAAAAATTTTGAAAGTTGAAGGACTAATTTGGCAATTTAGGAAAAATAAGGGATTGGTCTTGAATTTATGGAAAATTGATGGAATTGGAGATTCAAGCATGTTATGAAAGTTAAGGGATTGATATGTCAAGAAAGGAAATATGAGGGACCTATTTCGAAATGAAAGTATAGTGAAGTACTAAATTGAATAAAGTTGAAAGTTGAAGGAAAATTTTCAAGAATGTTAGAAAATAGATAAATGGTTTATTTGTACATGAATTTATGTACAAAAGTGAAGTAGTGACTAAAATGTCACTTTTATAAAGTTTGAGAACTAAAAGGTATAGTCCAAAATTAGTAAATGACTATGGAAATTGTTCAAATTAGGCTTGAATAATTGTTTAAATGTTCAAAATTGTCACTAAGGACCTAGGGACCAATTCGGCAACTTTGAAGAATATTGGGAAAACTTTTAGAAAATTTTATATTCGAATAGTTATGTTTAAGAATCAAGTTAGCAACGTTAGATTTAAGTCGAATACAAGAATGGTAATGTATATGTTCGATTGGTCTTATATAGTTCCAAAAGAGATTGAAGGAGAACAAAATGATAAAAAAAAAGAAAGAAAATGAATCCCGTGTAAGCTTAGTGAGGCATACCATTACATGGCCTAGGTGAGTGCATTTATATGTTTTAAATCGTAATTAGGAAGACTAGCGAATAGTCGACCTTAATTTAAAAATAGTATTGCCTTATATATATATATATATATATATGTTGAGCTACTGCATGTTGCAATAAAGGGAGATTAAATGGAATATGAAGTATGGATTATTATTCTGAGAAATGATGATGATCTATATTTGCCATGACTATTTATGATGAAGCATGAAACATGAAATGTCTATTTATATGATTAAATATGATGTTGAGTTGATGATAAAAGAAATGTCCAAGTATTGTGCGTGAGAGTCCATGGTATAGTTGGCATGCCACAGAGTCTTTAGCAGCTACACCCTCATGTTCATGTTATCAAACAAATATTGTGACATAATTATTGTGTCACATGCACCCTGGGGATCCATGCCCACTGTGCCCGAGTGCACTGTCGAGGTGCTTCATGTTTATGGGGAACAAAGAGCGTTCCCGAGTACGTACTCATCTTCACGTTCACGTTAGACACTACGGAGTCATTTCAAGATGACTCGCCTACCTCGATCTCATATACCATACTTTGGGCAACGATAAAAGAATCATGTCACGTAAACAAATCATGTCATGTAAACGAATCATGTTACGTATATGAATCATGTCATGAATATAAAATATGTCATGTATATGAACCATGCCATGAATACGAAACATTCCATGTATATGAATTAAAGCACGAATATGAATCATGCCAGGTAAAAGAATCATGTCATGTAAATGAATCAAGTTATGTATATGAATCATGTCACGTATATGAATCATGACATGTATACGAATTATGTTATGTATATGAATTATGCCATGTACACGTATCATGTTGTGTATATAAATTAAGTCATGTACGTGAATGATGTCACGTATATGAATCATGCCACGTATATGAATTATGACACGTAAATGAATTATGTCATGTATATAAATCATGCCACATATATATAAATTATGCCATGTATATGAAGTATGCCATGTATGTGAATCATATTACATTATGTGAACTATGCCATGTATATGTATGCCATGTATATGATTTATTTGATGATGATAGAGTATTGGAAACATGATTATGTTAGGAATATGTGACATGCACATGAATACCTTTTGACTATGGAAATCTTGACAGTACAACTCTATCTTACGTAGAAAACATGCTATGTTATTATATGATACGTATTGTTTTATCTTATGTTTGATAAATGAAATTATATGCCTCACTAAGTTCAGTACTTAGCGTGTGTTATTTCACACGTAGGTTCTCCCAAGTAGAATGGCAAGAAGGAGCTATTAAATTGGAAAATCAAGTTACATTAGTAATCACGGTATGTACATCTTAAGTTGTAAGTTTGATGTCTAGTGGGCATGTACATATATGTAGTGGATTTAAAGAGACAAATTGTTTTGTAATCTTAAGTTTATAATGTGTTTATGCACTATTACAATGTATGAATTTAGAAATTGGTTTGCTATAAGTAGTTATATTTTTTTGATATAGTTAAGTATAGTTTAACCCTAATCGCATAGTAATTTTAAAATCATGAAAGGGTCTAGACACGGTACGTATTTTTCTCCCTGAATCATATTTTTATTTCAATAAAACATTTATAATTTTTATAAAACAATTCGGGGTTAAAACTAGCTGCTATAGACTGACGTAGTTTTTAATTTAAAACCGAAAAGGGTTAAACTACAAGATAAAGTTTGAAAAAAAATAATATTAAAGTCAAGTTTTTCTTAATAACTCTGTAACATCTTTAGTGTATATTCGGTCTACGAATATACGTTAAGGGTGTTACATTTATTGGTATTAGAGCTGCAGGTTTAGCCGATTTTGGCAGCTAAATCGAGTTTAATGTGATTTAATGTTAAGTACATGCCCCTAGGATGTCATGTTATTGATGTACTACTGTGTAACTTGATTATGCTCCCCAATAACATTAATAATTTTCAGTAGAAATAGATGATGTTAAGTATTGATGGACTGCGATAAATGTTCAATTATGGGAATCAAAAGAAGGAAGAAGAATGTTTAAAGACAAGTATGTTGGCAACTAGTTAAAAGAGAAATGTGCAGCAGTCATAAGTTTGGAACAAGGTACTTGTACTGTCTATGAGTATGAGTTAGATTTTAATAGACTGAGTCGGTACGCAGTTAAATTGATACCGATCGAAAGTCTCGATGTGAATGGTTTATAGAGAAGCTTCGTCCAAGGCCCAAGGAGATTCTATTAGGCATGAACTTATCAAATTTCCAAGAGGTTATGAACGGAACAAAGGCTATGGAAAGAACCTGTAATTGTTTTAATTGATTCGGGTTTGATTAATATATATATATATATATTGGTACTAAGATAATAGCCCAAAGAAAGACTTCTATGGAGAATATTTAGTAATGTGATTGTCAATAATTCTCTTGGATGCAATGCACAAATAATTAGAATATGCAAGAAAGGTTCATTAGAAATTCAAGGAATTAAGTTCCTGGCAGATTTAATGGAACTCCCATTCCATGAATTTGAAGTCATTATTGGAATGGATTGGTTATCTGCATATGATGCAGATATGAAGTGTAAGAAGAAAAGGTTGGTACTTCAAGGACCCGGTGGTTTTGAAGTAATCTTTGTGGGAGAAAGAACTGATTGTTTAGAGTTAGTAATCTCTGCAACGACGGCTTAAAGGCTGTTATGCAATGGATGTGAAGCATGTTTAATTTATGTGGTGGATACTCAAAAGTCACCTAAAAAGATTGAAGACATCCTGACTGTAAAAGAATTTCCTGATATAATTCCAGATGAGTTACAAGGGTTACCTCCGGATCGAGAAATACAGTTTGAGATTGATGTCTATCCTTGAACTGAACTGGTATCAATGGTACTATGTAGGATGACACCAACTGAGTTAAGGGAACTAAAAGCTCAATTACAAGAATTGCTAGACTGGGTTACAATTGAACAAGTGAATTACCATGGGGTGTCCTGGTATTATTTGTAAAGAAGAAAGATGGTTCCCTATGATCATGTATAGATTATCGACAATGGAATAAAGTAACCATTAAGAATAAGTATTCCCTACCAAGGATTGAGGATTTATTTGATCATCTTAGAAGTGTAGTAATGTTTTTAAAGATAGATCTTCGATCAGGGTTATTATCATCTCAAGGTTAAAGAAGAAGATGTACCAAAGACAATATTCAGAACTCGTTATGGACATCACGAGTTTCTGGTAATATCATTTGGATTTACAAATGCCCCTGTTGTATTCATGGATTTGATGAATAGGGTATTTCAACCTTATCTGGATTGTTGTGGTCTTCATAGATGATATTTTGGTTTATTCGAAGACCGAAGTTGAGCATGATTACCATCTTCGTGTAGTACTACAAACTTTAAGAGATTAGTAGCTTTATGCCAAGTTTTCTAAATGTGAGTTCTAGTTGTCAGGAAAGTTTTGAAAGATTAAAGAAAGTTCTGACTGAAACACCAGTTCTAATTCAACAAGAACCAGGAAAAGAATATACTTTGTACAATGATGTATCTCTTTATGGTTTAAGTTGCGTGTTGACGCAAGAAGGTCGAGTAATAGCTTATGCATCAAGGTAGCTCAAAACTCATGAAAGGCACTATTCAACACATGACTTGGAAATGAAAACTGTGATTTTCTTTAAAAATCTGGCGACATTATCTATATGGTAAAAGGTGTCATATTTATACGGATCATGAAAATTTAAGTATCTGATGACACAAAAAGATTTGAATATGCGACAATGAAGATGGATTGAATTTTAAAAAGGATTATGATGTGGTTATCGATGATCACCTGGGAAGGCTAATATAGTGACAGATACTTTTAGCCAAAAGATATTGTTTGTGGGACGAGATGGTTCCTTAACAGTAGAATGTTAGTTAAAGTCAACTTTATTGGATCAATTCAAAGATTTACAGTCTATAGATGAAAGATGTCTTGAAAAGAGGAGACAAGCTGAAACTGGGAAAGTACAGGACTATGAAATTAAGCCAAATGGTTGATTATATTACTGAGGTAAAGTATATGTTTCTGACAATGATAATCCGAAGAAAGAAGATATTAATAAAGGCCAATTATAGTTCATTAACTATGCAACCAAGGAGTAATGAGATGTATCAAGATTTAAAGACTCGAAACTATGACTAAATACCTTATGGATTACTTCAGTCTATTTTTATTCCCCAATGAAAGTAGGGACGAGTAACGATGGATTGTATAATGGAATTGTCAGCTACACCAAGTAAAACGAATTTAATATGGGCCATTATGAATCGTCTGACAAAGTTTGCTCACTTTATTCCGGTTTGAATGGATTATTCGCTGGATAAATATGCAGAACTTTATGTTCGAGAGATAGTAAGACTACATGGTGTCTCAGCATCGATAGTGTCAGACAGAGACCCAAGGTTTACTTCAAGGTATTGGGGTACGTTATTTGAAGCTTTAGGTACTAAACTAGATTTTAGTACAGCTTTTCATCCGCAAGCAGATGGGCATTTTGAAAGGATCATACGGATTCTATAAGACATGCTAAGAGCTTGTATAATTGAGTTTGCAAAATCATGAGAAAAATACTTGCCCTTAACCAAATTTGCTTATAAAAATAGTTATCAAGCAAGTATCAAGATGGCATATGGAAGAAAATGCCGAACTTCTTTTAATTAATCTGAGTTACAAGATCGAAATATGCAGAATAACTCAAACATTGTAGGGGTTGATTTAACACAAGACATGGAGGATAAAGATTATTCAGCAAAATTTCAAGGCCTCCGTGGATTGACAAAAGGCCTATGCAAATAAGAAGAAAAAGGATATTGAATATGAAGTTAGAAAAGTGTTTTTAAAGGTTTCACCTTTGGAAGATGGTGATTACGTTTTAATCGAAAAGGAAAAGCTTAGTCCCAGATTTATTAGGCCAAATGAAATTCTAAAAAGAGTAGGACCAATGGCTTACCAATTGCCTTTATCTTCAGATTTGAGCAAGATTCATGATGTGTTTCACGTATCCATGCTTCAGAGGCATCAATCGGATTCTTCACATGTAATTACTTCTGAGGAGATTGAACTGCAACCAGGTTTGACGTATAAAGAAGAAGTAGTGAAAATCCTAGCATACAAAGTTAAATAATTAAGGGATAAGAAAATTCTACTGGTTAAAGTCCTCTGGAGAAATCATAAAGTAGAGCAAGTCATTTGGGAATATGAAGAAAGAATGAATAAGCAAAATACGAAGTTGTTTGAAACAAGTAAACGTTGAAAATTCAAGGACGAATTTTCTTAAGGGGAGGAATTGAAATATCCCAATTTTTGCTTAGTGACTAAAATGTAATTTTTTAAAATTTAGGGGTTAAAGTATAAAGTTTGGAAAAGTTTAGGGACCAAATTGTAATTTTAAAAATGTTATGTAATTGAACCTCGTAAATAGATAGTTTACCCCCAAGAGTAGTATTTCCGTGTTACCCAGATTTTTTATACGAGGCTTATATTATTCAAATTTGGATCGAATAAAAATTGTTAGCGTGCACAAACAGTAGAATAGGGATGGGTGACCTACTGGTAAGGTCCTATATTCGATATTTTGAGTGATAAAAAAGATTCAGTTTAAGTTAGTAATATTCGTAATGGATTGTTGAGATAAGATTTCTAAGAGGAAATATATCCGATAAAATTTTGGTAATTATCTTATATCACATCAAATTAAAACAATTCCAATGATTATGGTAAATTCATAAAATATTATTTTATGAATATTTTATTAATGTTGGTGGGATCCTAACTAGATTTAGTTAGAATATAATGGAGTGGTTATAAAGCTCAAAGAAAGAAAATTTGGAAATCGTATTGAGTGAAATTCGAATAATTGGATCGAATAAATATCATAAATTAAAATTTATTATATTTTAGGAAGGAGGTTGTTATAATGGAACCAATTTGGTTCAATTTTTATGGAATGGAAATTTTAAGTCATGTAAGTAAATAAAGTCTAGTTGGAGGGTAAATTGGTCATTTGCCATAGATGGCATTATTGAAATATTTTGGAACTTTGAGGGCAATTGTGAAAGGTGAATTACACATGGAATTTAATCATGACCATTGATTTTTAATAAATTAAAAAGTTTTTTTCAAAACATGGATAAAATAATTAAAAATGGAAAATCTTTTCATCTAATTAAATAAATTAAAAGGAAAATTTAATTTTCAACCAACATGGAGAATCAAGAAATCAAGCAAAATTAAAAGATGATTCTCTTCATTTTGATAGTAAAATCTTCATGTTATTGATGAAGATGATTATTTTGATGAAATTAGGGTTGTAGTTAGTTAAATTGAAATAAAGGGGAAGAAAGTTGAAAATTTTCATGAAGGTTATAAACCCTAGCCAAAATTGGAGAATCAGGATGACAATTGTTTAATTTTGATGTTAGAAATTAATTTATTGAAATTATAGGGAAATTGTTTTAAGAAATTGATTATTAAAAATTTATTTTTCATTGGAATTTTGAATTGTTATTGAAATAGCTTGAATTGATGAAGGGTTAAAATGAAAAATTTTGAAAGTTGAAGGACTAATTTGGCAATTTAGGAAAAAATAGGATTGGTCTTGAATTTATGGAAAATTGATGGAATTGAAGATTCAAGCATGTTATGAAAGTTAAGGGATTGATATGTCAAGAAAGGAAATATGAGGGACCTATTTTGAAATGAAAGTATAGTGAAGGACTAAATTGAATAAAGTTGAAAGTTGAAGGAAAAATTTCAAGAATGTTAGAAAATAGATTAATGGTTTATTTGTACATAAATTTATGTACAAAAGTAAAGTAGTAACTAAAATGTCACTTTTATAAAGTTTGAGAACTAAAAGGTAATAGTCCAAAATTAGTAAATGATTATGGAAATTGTTCAAATTAGGTTTGAATAATTGTTTAAATGTTCAAAATGGTCACTAAGGACCTAGGGACCAATTCGGCAACTTTGAAGAATATTGGAAAAATTTTTAGAAAATTTTATATTCAAATAGTTATGTTTAAGAATCAAGTTAGCAATGTTAGATTTAAGTCGAATACAAGAATGGTAATGTATATGTTCGATTGGTCTTATATAGTTCCAAAAGAGATTGAAGGAGAACAAAATGATAAAAAAAAAAAGAAAATGAATGAACCGTGTAAGCTTAGTGAGGCATACCATTACATGGCCTAGGTGAGTGCATTTATATGTTTTAAATCGTAATTAGAAAGACTAGCAAATAGTCTAACCTTAATTTAAAAATAGTATTGCCTTATATATATATATATATATATATGTTGAGCTCTTGCATGTTGCAATAAAGGGAGATTAAATGAATATGAAGTATGGATTATTATTCGAGAAATGATGATGATCTATATTTGCCATGACTATTTATGATGAAGCATGAAACATGAAATGTCTATTTATATGATTAAATATGATGTTGAGTTGATGATAAAAGAAATGTCCAAGTATTGTGCGTGAGAGTCCATGGTATAGTTGGCATGCCACAGAGTCTTTAGCAGCTACACCCTCATGTTCATGTTATCAAACAAATATTGTGACATAATTATTGTGTCACATGCACCCTGGGGATCCATGCCCACTGTGCCCGAGTGCACTGTCGAGGTGCTTCATGTTTATGGGGAACAAAGAGCGTTCCCGAGTACGTACTCATCTTCACGTTCACGTTAGACACTACGGAGTCATTTCAAGATGACTCGCCTACCTCGATCTCATATACCATACTTTGGGCAACGATAAAAGAATCATGTCACGTAAACAAATCATGTCATGTAAACGAATCATGTTACGTATATGAATCATGTCATGAATATAAAATATGTCATGTATATGAACCATGCCATGAATACGAAACATTCCATGTATATGAATTAAAGCACGAATATGAATCATGCCAGGTAAAAGAATCATGTCATGTAAATGAATCAAGTTATGTATATGAATCATGTCACGTATATGAATCATGACATGTATACGAATTATGTTATGTATATGAATTATGCCATGTACACGTATCATGTTGTGTATATAAATTAAGTCATGTACGTGAATGATGTCACGTATATGAATCATGCCACGTATATGAATTATGACACGTAAATGAATTATGTCATGTATATAAATCATGCCACATATATATAAATTATGCCATGTATATGAAGTATGCCATGTATGTGAATCATATTACGTATGTGAACTATGCCATGTATATGTATGCCATGTATATGATTTATTTGATGATGATAGAGTATTGGAAACATGATTATGTTAGGAATATGTGACATGCACATGAATACCTTTTGACTATGGAAATCTTGACAGTACAACTCTATCTTACGTAGAAAACATGCTATGTTATTATATGATACGTATTGTTTTATCTTATGTTTGATAAATGAAATTATATGCCTCACTAAGTTCGTACTTAGCGTGTGTTATTTCACACGTAGGTTCTCCCAAGTAGAATGGCAAGAAGGAGCTATTAAATTGGAAAATCAAGTTACATTAGTAATCACGGTATGTACATCTTAAGTTGTAAGTTTGATGTCTAGTGGGCATGTACATATATGTAGTGGATTTAAAGAGACAAATTGTTTTGTAATCTTAAGTTTATAATGTGTTTATGCACTATTACAATGTATGAATTTAGAAATTGGTTTGCTATAAGTAGTTATATTTTTTTGATATAGTTAAGTATAGTTTAACCCTAATCGCATAGTAATTTTAAAATCATGAAAGGGTCTAGACACGGTACGTATTTTTCTCCCTGAATCATATTTTTATTTCAATAAAACATTTATAATTTTTATAAAACAATTCGGGGTTAAAACTAGCTGCTATAGACTGACGTAGTTTTTAATTTAAAACCGAAAAGGGTTAAACTACAAGATAAAGTTTGAAAAAAAATAATATTAAAGTCAAGTTTTTCTTAATAACTCTGTAACATCTTTAGTGTATATTCGGTCTACGAATATACGTTAAGGGTGTTACATTTATTGGTATTAGAGCTGCAGGTTTAGCCGATTTTGGCAGCTAAATCGAGTTTAATGTGATTTAATGTTAAGTACATGCCCTAGGATGTCATGTTATTGATGTACTCTTTGTGTAACTTGATTATGCTCCCCAATAACATTAATAATTTTCAGTAGAAATAGATGATGTTAAGTATTGATGGACTGCGATAAATGTTCAATTATGGGAATCAAAAGAAGGAAGAAGAATGTTTAAAGACAAGTATGTTGGCAACTAGTTAAAAGAGAAATGTGCAGCAGTCATAAGTTTGGAACAAGGTACTTGTTTGTCTATGAGTATGAGTTAGATTTTAATAGACTGAGTCGGTACGCTGTGATTAAATTGATACCGATCGAAAGTCTCGATGTGAATGGTTTATAGAGAAGCTTCGTCCAAGGCCCAAGGAGATTCTATTAGGCATGAACTTATCAAATTTCAAGAGGTTATGAACGGAACAAAGGCTATGGAAAGAAACATGTAATTGTTTTAATTGATTGGGTTTGATTAATATATATATATATATATTGGTACTAAGATAATAGCCCAAAGAAAGACTTCTATGGAGAATATTTAGTAATGTGATTGTCAATAATTCTCTTGGATGCAATGCACAAATAATTAGAATATGCAAGAAAGGTTCATTAGAAATTCAAGGAATTAAGTTCCTGGCAGATTTAATGGAACTCCCATTCCATGAATTTGAAGTCATTATTGGAATGGATTGGTTATCTGCATATGATGCAGATATGAAGTGTAAGAAGAAAAGGTTGGTACTTCAAGGACCCGGTGGTTTTGAAGTAATCTTTGTGGGAGAAAGAACTGATTGTTTAGAGTTAGTAATCTCTCTCTGCTTGACGGCTTAAAGGCTGTTATGCAATGGATGTGAAGCATGTTTAATTTATGTGGTGGATACTCAAAAGTCACCTAAAAAGATTGAAGACATCCTGACTGTAAAAGAATTTCCTGATATAATTCCAGATGAGTTACAAGGGTTACCTCCGGATCGAGAAATACAGTTTGAGATTGATGTCTATCCTTGAACTGAACTGGTATCAATGGTACTATGTAGGATGACACCAACTGAGTTAAGGAACTAAAAGCTCAATTACAAGAATTGCTAGATCGGGTTACAATTGAACAAGTGAATTACCATGGGGTGTCTGGTATTATTTGTAAAGAAGAAAGATGGTTCCCTATGATCATGTATAGATTATCGACAATGGAATAAAGTAACCATTAAGAATAAGTATTCCCTACCAAGGATTGAGGATTTATTTGATCATCTTAGAAGTGTAGTAATGTTTTTAAAGATAGATCTTCGATCAGGGTTATTATCATCTCAAGGTTAAAGAAGAAGATGTACCAAAGACAATATTCAGAACTCGTTATGGACATCACGAGTTTCTGGTAATATCATTTGGATTTACAAATGCCCCTGTTGTATTCATGGATTTGATGAATAGGGTATTTCAACCTTATCTGGATTGTTGTGGTCTTCATAGATGATATTTTGGTTTATTCGAAGACCGAAGTTGAGCATGATTACCATCTTCGTGTAGTACTACAAACTTTAAGAGATTAGTAGCTTTATGCCAAGTTTTCTAAATGTGAGTTCTAGTTGTCAGGAAAGTTTTGAAAGATTAAAGAAAGTTCTGACTGAAACACCAGTTCTAATTCAACAAGAACCAGGAAAAGAATATACTTTGTACAATGATGTATCTCTTTATGGTTTAAGTTGCGTGTTGCGTGTTAAGAAGGTCGAGTAATAGCTTATGCATCAAGGTAGCTCAAAACTCATGAAAGGCACTATTCAACACATGACTTGGAAATGAAAACTGTGATTTTCTTTAAAAATCTGGCGACATTATCTATATGGTAAAAGGTGTCATATTTATACGGATCATGAAAATTTAAGTATCTGATGACACAAAAAGATTTGAATATGCGACAATGAAGATGGATTGAATTTTAAAAAGGATTATGATGTGGTTATCGATGATCACCTGGGAAGGCTAATATAGTGACAGATACTTTTAGCCAAAAGATATTGTTTGTGGGACGAGATGGTTCCTTAACAGTAGAATGTTAGTTAAAGTCAACTTTATTGGATCAATTCAAAGATTTACAGTCTATAGATGAAAGATGTCTTGAAAAGAGAGAGACAAGCTGAAACTGGGAAAGTACAGGACTATGAAATTAAGCCAAATGGTTGATTATATTACTGAGGTAAAGTATATGTTTCTGACAATGATAATCCGAAGAAAGAAGATATTAATAAAGGCCAATTATAGTTCATTAACTATGCAACCAAGGAGTAATGAGATGTATCAAGATTTAAAGACTCGAAACTATGACTAAATACCTTATGGATTACTTGAGTCTATTTTTATTCCCCAATGAAAGTAGGACGAGTAACGATGGATTGTATAATGGAATTGTCAGCTACACCAAGTAAAACGAATTTAATATGGGCCATTATGAATCGTCGACAAAGTTTGCTCACTTTATTCGGTTTGAATGGATTATTCGCTGGATAAATATGCAGAACTTTATGTTCGAGAGATAGTAAGACTACATGGTGTCTCAAAGATCGATAGTGTCAGATGAGACCCAAGGTTTACTTCAAGGTATTGGGGTACGTTATTTGAAGCTTTAGGTACTAAACTAGATTTTAGTATGACTTTTCATCCCATAGCGAGATGGGCATTTTGAAAGGATCATACGGATTCTATAAGACATGCTAAGAGCTTGTATAATTGAGTTTGCAAAATCATGAGAAAAATACTTGCCCTTAACCAAATTTGCTTATAAAAATAGTTATCAAGCAAGTATCAAGATGGCATATGGAAGAAAATGCCGAACTTCTTTTAATTAATCTGAGTTACAAGATCGAAATATGCAGAATAACTCAAACATTGTAGGGGTTGATTTAACACAAGACATGGAGGATAAAGATTATTCAGCAAAATTTCAAGGCCTCCGTGGATTGACAAAAGGCCTATGCAAATAAGAAGAAAAAGGATATTGAATATGAAGTTAGAGAAAAAGTGTTTTTTAAAGGTTTCACCTTTGGAAGATGGTGATTACGTTTTAATCGAAAAGGAAAAGCTTAGTCCCAGATTTATTAGGCCAAATGAAATTCTAAAAAGAGTAGGACCAATGGCTTACCAATTGCCTTTATCTTCAGATTTGAGCAAGATTCATGATGTGTTTCACGTATCCATGCTTCAGAGGCATCAATCGGATTCTTCACATGTAATTACTTCTGAGGAGATTGAACTGCAACCAGGTTTGACGTATAAAGAAGAAGTAGTGAAAATCCTAGCATACAAAGTTAAATAATTAAGGGATAAGAAAATTCTACTGGTTAAAGTCCTCTGGAGAAATCATAAAGTAGAGCAAGTCATTTGGGAATATGAAGAAAGAATGAATAAGCAAAATACGAAGTTGTTTGAAACAAGTAAACGTTGAAAATTCAAGGACGAATTTTCTTAAGGGGAGGAATTGAAATATCCCAATTTTTGCTTAGTGACTAAAATGTAATTTTTTAAAATTTAGGGGTTAAAGTATAAAGTTTGGAAAAGTTTAGGGACCAAATTGTAATTTTAAAAATGTTATGTAATTGAACCTCGTAAATAGATAGTTTACCCCCAAGAGTAGTATTTCCGTGTTACCCAGATTTTTTATACGAGGCTTATATTATTCAAATTTGGATCGAATAAAAATTGTTAAGCGTGCACAAACCAGAGTAGCACAGGGATGGGTGACCTACTGGTAAGGTCCTATATTCGATATTTTGACTGATAAAAAAGATTCAGTTTAAGTTAGTAATATTCGTAATGGATTGTTGAGATAAGATTTCTAAGAGGAAATATATCCGATAAAATTTTCGGGAATTATCGGTATATCACATCGAAGACAATTCCAATGATTATGGTAAATTCATAAAATATTATTTTATGAATATTTTATTAATGTTGGTGGGATCCTAACTAGATTTAGTTAGAATATAATGGAGTGGTTATAAAGCTCAAAGAAAGAAAATTTGGAAATCGTATTGAGTGAAATTCGTATAATTGGATCGAATAAATATCATAAATTAAAATTTATTATATTTTAGGAAGGAGGTTGGTTATAATTGGAACCAATTTGGTTCAATTTTTATGGAATGGAAATTTTAAGTCATGTAAGTAAATAAAGTCTAGTTGGAGGGTAAATTGGTCATTTGCCATAGATGGCATTATTGAAATATTTTGGAACTTTGAGGGCAATTGTGAAAGGTGAATTACACCTGGAATTAATCATGACCATTGATTTTTGATAAGATTAAGTCTTGGCCATTGGAGGAAAAGGGTAAATGGATAATTTCACTAATTAAATAAATTAAAAATTCATTTAATTTTCAACACATGGATAAAATAATTAAAAGATGAGAAAAATCTTCCTCATCTTATTTTGAGCTATTCGAGTACAAGAAATAAAGGGGGAGAAAGGAAAATTTTCAATTTCAAAGCCAAAATTGGAGAATCAAGACAAGTTTCAAGCAAAATTAATTTAGGTAAATTGTTTTACACTTGATTCTCTTCATTTTGATAGTAATATCGCATGATAAAAGTTAAAATTTTGGAAGTTGAAGGACCAATTCGGCAATTTAGGAAAAATTAGGGATTGGTCTTGAATTTATGGAAAATTGATTGAATTGAAGATTCAAGCATGTTATGAAAGTTAAGGGATTGATATGTCAAGAAAGGAAATATGAGGGACCTATTTTGAAATGAAAGCATAGTGAAGGACTAAATTGAATAAAGTTGAAAGTTGAAGGAAAAATTTCAAGAATGTTATAAAATAGATTAATGGTTTATTTGTACATAAATTTATGTACAAAAGTAAAGTAGTAACTAAAATGTCACTTTTATAAAGTTTGAGGACTAAAACGTAATAGTCTAGAATTAGTAAATGATTATGGAAATTGTTCAAATTAGGTTTGAACAATTGTTTAAATATTCAAAATGGTCACTAAGGACCTAGGGACCAATTCGGCAACTTTGAAGAATATTGGGGAAATTTTCAGAAAATTTTATATTCAAATAGTTATGTTTAAGAATCAAGTTAGCAATGTTAGATTTAAGTCGAATACGAGAATGGTAATGTATATGTTCGATTGGTCTTATACAGTTCCAAAAGAGATTGAAGGAGAACCAAATGATAAAGAAAAGGAAACTCGTGTAAGCTTAGTGAGGCATACCATTACATGACCCAGGTGAGTGCATTTATATGTTTTAAATCGCAATTAGAAAGACTAGCAAATAGTCGACCTTAATTTAAAAATAGTATTGCCTTATATATATGTTGAGCTACTACAAGTTACAATAAAGGTAGATTAAATGAATATGAACTATTATTCTGAGAACTGATGATGATCTATGTTTGCCATGACTATTTATGATGAAGCATGAAACATGAAATGTCTATTTATATGATTAATTATGGTGTTGAGTTGATGATGAAAGAAATGCCCAAGTACTGTGTATAAGAGTCCATGGTATAGTTGGCATGCCATAGAGTATTTAGCAGCTGCACCCTCATGTTCATGTTACCAAATAGATTTTGTTACAAAATGATTGTGTCACATGCTCCTTGGGGATCCACGCCCACTGTGCCTGTAACACCCCGATTTTTGCCCCAAATTTAAAACCTAATTTTGAAATCCATAATTCAAAACCCCAGAAATTGGGAATTTAAAAATGAAACCCTAATTAATAAATTTGGGAATTAACTGAATTTTAAACAATTTCATGACCTTTTTATAAAAAATGATATTTGGTGCCTACTTTGTGAACCCTAGAAAAGAACAAGGACTTGCCTTGTAATTTATCCAAAGATTTGGTTATAAATAAGCCATAATTAGACTTATTTTCCCTGCATTCGCCGCTGCAGTCTTCCCCTCTCCCTCTCTCGATTTATATTCGAAACACATATTTTTTTTTCTTTTTTCTTTTATTTATTTAATTCGATCAAATCCCACTGAGTGTCCGGCACCTCTCAATTCAACTATGTCTTCGATTGATTTGAAGATCAACTATTCGAATCAGATAAGTATTCATTAAATTTTGTTAGATTAGTATTTAAGAATAATTCTTTGATCATAGTGATAATAGTAATAGTGTTATCGTACGATTATTCTCATAGGTACCAATACAGCTAAACTAGTGCTTCTGATCGCTGGAAACACATTATTCAGTAGGTTGAGTTTGCTGAGGCTAAGGAGTGTTTTCTTCTGGTGCTATAAATAAATTATTTTTATATGGTTTTGTACCTTGCCTGATTATGATCTGCATTATGGCTTGTATGGTTGACATCACATGCATACTATTTTAGAATGTGTTTTTAATTATGATTTATGAAATGTTTGATTTATGAAACATCAGAATTTACGAAAACCATGATTTATGGATTATGATTTATGGATTTATGACATATGTTTATGGAATATCGGATTTATAGAATTGTGTTTATGAAATTTGAGTTTTAAACATCATATATGTATGAACATGGGTTGCGATTTGTACGGAGGAAGTTCAGTGGTTTCACCCTTTAGGCTGAATTCCACTTTAGATTGGCGGACCTAGCGAGGAGGTTATGGGAACCTTCCTCATCTTTGGCGGACGTAGTTGGGTGCATTTCATTTCGCTTGTGATGTTGTACCATTTGTTTTATGTTCTAAATAATTTTAAGAAAATATTATTATGTTTTAAGATTATGGCTTTTCTTGCACTTTAGAGACACACTAAGCTTTTTAGCTTACTCCCCTTTAGTTATTCTTTCAGATACGCAGAACCTAGGTGTTACGGTACTTTGAGTATCTCACATTTTATCCGATTATTTTATTATTCGGTACGAAACTATTTTTAGTTATTCAGATTATTATTTTGAGACATTGATATAATTTCATACTTTGAGATTAATTATGTTTTGGGATTATTTTTGACATTCATTTATTGTGGTTTTATTTTAGAGATTTTATTTAAATATTAGAATATTGATTATGACATTTGCCAAATTATTTATTATAAGATATTTATTAATTTATTATTAAATGTATTCTTTTAAAATTAAAGTATAATCTTTAAAATTTGTTTTCTTGAGGGGTTAAATTTTCAAACGTGACTTCCCAGATTCGGCCCATTTCTTCTGGGCCAGGTTTAGGGGGTTACAGTGCCCGAGTGCACTGTCGAGGCACTTCATGTTTATGGGGAGCAAAGAGCATCCCCGAGTACGTACTCATCTTCACGTTCACGTTAGACACTACGATGTCATTTCAAGATGACTCGCGTACCTCGATCTCATATAGTGTACTTTGGGCAATGATAAAAGAATCATGTCACATAAATGAATCATGTCATGTAAATGAATCATGTTACGTATATGAATCATGTCATGAATATGAACCATGCCATGTATATGAAATATGTCATGTATATGAACCATGCCATGAATACGAAACATGCCATGTATGTGAATTAAACCACATATATGAATCATGTCATGTAAAAGAATCATGTCATGTAAATGAATCAAGTTATGTATATGAATCATGTCACATATATGAATCATGACATGTATACGAATTACGTTACATATATGAATTATGCCATGTACACGTATCATGTTATGTTTATGAATTAAGTCATGTATGTGAATGATGTCACGTATATGAATCATGCCATGTATATGAATTATGACACGTATATGAATTATGTCATGTATATAAATCATGCCACATATATATAAATTATGACATGTATATGAAGTATGTCATGTATGTGAATCATATTACGTATGTGAACTATGCCATGTATATGATTTACTTGATGATGATAGAGTATTGGAAACATGATTATGTTAGGAATATGTGACATGCACATGAATACCTTTTGACTATGGAAATCTTGATAGTACAACTCTTTCTAGGTAGAAAACATGCTATGTTATTATATGATACGTATTGTTTTATCTTATGTTTGATAAATGAAATTATATGCCTCACTAATTTCGTACTTAGCGCGTGTTATTTCACACGTAGGTTCTCCCAGTTAGAATGACAAGAAGGAGCTATTAAATTGGAAAATCAAGTTACATTAGTAATCATGGTATATACATCTTAAGTTGTAAGTTTGATGTCTAGTGGGCATGTACATATATGTAGTGGATTTAAAGAGATAAATTGTTTTGTAATCTTAAGTTTATAATGTGTTTATGCACTATTACAATGTATGAATTTAGAAATTGGTTTGCTATAAGTACTTATTATTTTCGATATAGTTAAGTATAGTTTAACCATAATCGCGTAGTAATTTTAAAATCAAGAAAGGGTCTAGGCAAGGTTCATAGTTTTCTCCCCGAATTATATTTTTATTTTAATAACACATTTATAAATTTTATAAAACAATTTAGGGTTAAAACTAGCTGCTATAGACTGGCATAGTTTTTAGTTAAAACAGAAAAGGGTTAAACTACAAGATAAAGTTTGAAAATAATAATAATAATACTCAAGTCAAGTTTTTCTTAATAACTCTGTAACATCTTTAGTGTATATTTGGTTTACGAATATACGTTAAGGGTGTTACAGTTTAGCCCCATTTTGTGTGTATATAATGCTCACCATATTAAGAAAGTTTAAGCAAAAAGTGTGGCATGTTGAATATTGATAAAATTACTAAAAGTGGACTGTAATGGACTAATATGTGAAAACATGGTAAATGGATTCGAAATGGCATGAAATTTGACATGTGTATAGATTAAGTGGATAGAAACTTACCTATAAAATTTGGTAACAATTAGACAAGGTTAAGGCTCTTAATTTGATTAAAAACCAGATAAAATTTGTCATTACAGGCCTTGTCGTACCGATACGGGTGGTGGCGTATCGGTACGGACTTGCATTTTTTGTTGGTTTACCCTTTGCATATTGATACACATTTAGACGTATTGGTACGAGTCTTAGCCTCTGGAAAAATTATTGCCTCACCGTATCGACACCGTATCGATACAGATAGTTGACTTTTGAGCATTGACCAAGCATACCGATACCCAGTATTGGTACATGCTTAATAAAAATAACAATTTTAATGGTCAGAACAGACGTACAAATATGACACTAGGTGTTTTGGTACGACTAGTCGGTTCTGGAATCTGATTTTACTTAAGACATTATAGCGTACCGATACAGGTAGATCCGTATTGGTATGACCCATAAAGTTGTAAGCATTATTAAAGTCAGTAGCAAAGGCATACTGATACGGCCTCTTCGAGTATCGGTACAGAGGTAGGTAATTTGGTTAAAAGATGTTTTAAAAGGTTTCAACATGTTATAATTTAGTCACTAAATCTCTCAAGACTTAATTGATGTCATAAACGAACTCTGATTAGGCTGTAAATTTGTATATGAGATATTTATGCAATGAATTTTACATTGGTAATCCAATCTTTAGACAAGACCTTGTAATTTATTGAATTTACAATTTAGTCCCTAAACTTTAATAACTTTCAATTTGGCCCCAAATTAGAAATTGAGTAAATCCTAACGATTAATAATGATTATCCTTTTGTACTATAAATAAATTACACATGATTTATTGCATACGTATTGTAATCATTGGTCCGATCACCATAAAGTTCTCCGGTAACGCTTTCTGACCCAGTTTCCTACTAGACCGAGAAGGGGGTGTTACATTTGTGGTATCAGGGCTAGAGTTTAGTCGATTCTAGGAATAAATTGAAGTCTATTGTATTGTTATTACATTGCATATGCCACCTAGAAGTTTTTTATTATGTATATTTTGACTTGTGATTAATCTGATCCTTTTTCCTTTTATAGTATATGATGTATGACTCCGAGAAAGCTTACAAAAAAGTTGATCATACCATCAACTCCTCAACAAATGGCGAGGAGAAAAGGGGGAAGACCCCCAAATTCACAAATTTCTCCACAAGAACCATCGAATCCTGAACACGTACTGTAGATTGCTCAATTCAAATGTTACACAAACATGACTGAGATGTTCAAGCAGTTCATGGCTACCCTTAAGTTCGAGCAGTCTGCACAATCTTTCGTAGCTGCTAGTTCTACGTCCCAGGCCCCTATTGATAAATTAGCTCAACATTGAGCCACTACCTTTATAGGTAAGGCTGGTGATGATCCTAAAGCAGCGAAATATTGGTTGGATAACATGATAAGAATTTTAACTAAGCAGTTGTAGTGTTCGGATGAGCACAAGCTCGAGTGTGCCTTAGCCTTGTTAGCAGACGAGACTTTGCATTGGTGGGAAACCACTTTACTTACTACTCCCGAGGAAGTTGTAACCTGAGAGTTCTTCCTGCAGGAGTTCAAGAAAAAGTATATCAGCGAATACTATTTGGCAGAAAGGCAAGATATCTTCCTGCATCTTAAGTAAGGCAGGAGGTCGGTGGAACAGTACATCCATGACTTCTGCAAGTATTGCAAGTACAGAACTGAGTACTTCAAGAAACAATAAGAGAATTGTAAAATGTTTGTAGCTAGGTTAAGTGATGAACTTTGACCCTTGTTCACTACCTTGGGAATCACAGATTTCCAGGAGCTTGTAAATCGAGTGATCTCTACTGAAGCTGCTTAGAGGTCACAGAGGTTTAGTGGGCTGACACGATTTGAGAAGAGGCCTCGAGATGATTCTCGCCCACCTTTACCATATAAGAATGGGCAAAAAATAAGGATTTAAGCAACATTATCACCAACAATCCTTTCGATCAGGCAATTTTGCTAAGCTGCAAACTATGTCTCAATCTGCTGCAAGGACAACCTCCATCGAGAGTACTAAAGGTTCAGGTTGAGAGTTTCAACATCCTATCTATAATTTCTATCAGAGGAGGCATCCTACGGGACAATGTCACAGACAGTTGGGCGCTTGTTTCTTTTGTGGTGAGCAAGGCCACTACATCAAAGATTGTCAATAAACACATCCAAGTCTGTAGCACTGGTAGGTACAATATCCCCTGCTCAATCCTTTAAGGGCAAGGGATAGAAGCAAGTTGCATTAGGAGCTAAAGACTTGACCAAAGCTTTAGCTCAAGTCTATCACGTTAGGAGCAGGGAAGAGGATAAGGTCCAGACATTATTGCAGGTACTATTGAATTGTAAAATCACCCTGTTTATGCATTAATTGATCCTGGATCCACGCATTCCTTTATTAGTACTGTATTGATTAAAAGATTTAAGTTGACCTCCGAGCCTATAGTCTCCAAAATCATAGTAACAATCTATTAAGGGATAGTGTTGTAGTTGGGTTAGTATGTAAGAATTGTCCCCTCATGATACAAGGGATACCTTTTTTGTCCAACCTTGTGGCCCTCCGTATTCATGAGTTTGATGTAATATTAGGGCTTGATTGGATCATAGAGCATCAAGCTTGGGTGGATTGTTCTAAGAAGAAATTGTACCTTAGAGGTCTTGGCACGGAGAGTGTAACTCTTATGGACTATAGAGTAAGAAATCATTGCTATATGCTGCTACAAGCAAGGAAGAACCTCAGTTGCAAGATATAGATACCGTCCAAGAGTTTTCTGATGTGTTTCTCGATAAGCTTCCGGGTTTACCACCCACTCGTGAAGTTGAATTTGGGATTGAAGTGCAACTTGGAACTACTCCGATTTCCATTGCACCTTATAGAATGACACCAATTAAACTCACGGAGCTTAAGGTATAGATTCAAGACCTGTTAGACAAAGGCTTTAATCGACCAAGTTCTTTACCTTGGGGAGCTTCGATTCTTTTTGTCAAGAAGAAGGACGGATCAATGCGCCTCTGCATTGATTACCGCCAATTAAAAAAGTTCACCATTAAGAATAAATATCCCCTACCGAGAATTGACGACTTGTTTGATCAATTTAAAGATACAACTATCTTTTATAAGATTGACATAAGGTCTGGGTAATATCAAATGAGATTTAAAGAATTTAATGTGCCCAAAACAGCTTTTCGTACAAGGTATGGCCACTATGAATTCTTGGTTATGCCCTCCGGGTTAACCAATGCACCGACTGCTTTTATGGATTTTATAAACCTAGTTTTTAAGCCCTATCTTGACAAGTTTGTAGTAGTGTTCATAGATGATATATTGATCTATTCCAAGAATCAAGCTGAACATCGTGACCATCTTCACATTGTACTCCAAACTCTTCAGGAGAAGCAATTGTATGCCAAGTTTAGTAAGTGTGAGTTCTGGCTCACCCAAGTTTCGTTTCTGGATCGTGTAGTTTCTGTTGAAGGTATTTAAGTAGATCCAAAGAAGATTCAAGCCATAGTGGAGTGGAGACAACCGAAGAATGTTGGTGAAATTTGTAGTTTTCTCGGTCTTGCTTGTTATTATAGAAGATTCGTTAAAGGATTTTCTATAATAGCAGCACCGTTAACCAAACTTCTATTGAAAGACATTCCTTTTGAGTGGACCGAGAAAAGAACAACGCAATTTTGATTAGCTTAAGCAAGTGTTGACTCCTGCACCGGTCCTGACCCAACCTATGTCTGGAAAAGACTACACCGTGTATAGTGATGCATTGCATCAAGGGTTGGGATGTGTTTTGATGCAATAAGGCAAGGTTGTTGCATATGCATCGAGAAAACTTAAGTCACGTGAAATGAATTACAGTACTCATGATCTTGAGTTGGTTGCGGTTGTCTTTGCCTTAAAAACCAGGAGGCATTATCTCTACGGAAAAAAATGCTACCTATATACCGATCACAAAAGCCTTAAATATTTGTTGACCCAAAAAGAGCTTAACTTTCGTCAAAGAAGATGGATAGAACTTCTCAAAGATTACGATCTTGTAATTGATTATCATCCGGGCAAGGCCAACATTGTAGCTAATGTACTAAGCTGCAAACCTTCACCTGGTAAGTATCAATATTGAATATTAAACCTCAAGTATTGACAATTGTAGTAGAATTACAATATCGTTATTGCATTGTAGCTCCTCGAGCTATCAACGCTCATTTCAAGTTATTGAAACACCAACCACTAGTAGCTAAACTCCAAGTTCAGTCTACCATTGTGATGAGGATCAAGTCATTGCAAGATCACGACCTTGAATTGCAAGCTATGGTTTCCAAATTTCAGAGTAATCCTGATCTTGATTTCAAAGTTAATCCTGAAGGACTCTTGTGCTTCTGTGATAGAATTTGTATACTAAGTGATGAATCCCTTCATGATGAAATTCTTAAGGAAGTTAGTGTAACCCTTTCTCAGTTCACCCAGGGTCGGTGAAGATGTATAATGTAACACCTCATTCCCCGTATTCGATTAACGAATATGAGTCAGAGATGTCACAGAACAATAACATGATTTTTTTATTCAAAAATTTTGAAAATTTAAAACCTTTAAAAAAATTTAAAATTAACTTGTACACAAAATCGGAGCTCCTTTACTTTACGAAAAATAAATTAACTGTTTGATAAATAACAAACTCTGAACCAAAATAGACAAATTTATCTTATTTATACATGCCACTAAAATTAATTAAAAAACTCAAGTAGGATGTCATTACTGAAGTAACTTGATGAAAATTTTCTAAACTTGATGCAACGCCTTACTTACACCTAATTTCTCGAACCACCTACGTGTGCACAGGTAAAACACACGCTAAGTAAGAACTTAGAGAGGCATTATAAAGTAATCATAAAATTAAATAAATATCAGACTTTAAGTATAACATAATACAAAAAATTCCCTTATAAAACTATTTCAAATCAATATTGCTTTAAAGCAAAGATGAAATATTTATAAAAATCATTATGTCAAAGTTCTTTTATACCAATAGCCCAAGAAGTACATAAAGAGAGAAACTAAGTATATGAGATCGTGTACTCCCAGAGTACTAGCCATTTCCCCTAAGGAGAAAGGCAAACATTACATTAATACGAGCTCGTTGTGCTCCTAGAACACTAGTCACCAAAGTGACGGCAGTCCCAGACTATTAGATCCGAAGATCAATGCATTCCTAGAATGCTAGCCACCATGTGGCAAGTGTAGCTACAATGCAGTCCCAGACTGCTAGTCTCTTATGGCATGCCAGTATACTGTAACTCTCATGGTAATCTTGGGCAATAAAACAATACCATTACCTTTGCAATATATCATTTTATACATGGTAAAAATCTCATCACCGATAAATTAAAATAATAGAGAAGTTCTTACTCCATTATACCATAATTCATTCTATAAAAATCATCAATATATGATAATAAAATTATCGTAAAAAACTATAATAAGGCAGTTCATACCATATCATGTACAAAACCATCTCTTTTTTCTTTTGAAAATATTATAATTCACACATAAAAATCAATATTAATTATACCATAAATCACTCCAGTAACATAATTATCAATATATGATAATAAAAACTATCATAAGCAAAACACAATAGGGCAGTTTATACCCCATCATGTTCCAAACATTTACTTTATGCCTGTGAAAATATCACATTTCATATGAAAACCAATATTACTAATTCGATAAAATCATATACGTTGACTTGTCGCAAGTCTTCCTAAATACGTTTTAAAACAGATAAATGCACTCACCTTGACACTTCTTATCCCAAACTAAAATGCGTGTATTAAGAGAACTTCAAGCTTGGTCATTGATTTATCTACTGAATTTCTGATTTCTCGTGTTTACTTGTATGCTTCACATTCATCCCTTACATGCACAAATTAATAACACCAATAAGGTACTCATTTTATAATATGTCGGTCTGTGCTACCTTCAAAGAAATATTTATATAAAATAATCTATAACTCGGAATTCAATTTTGTTTGTTCTGAAAGAAACTAGATTTGATAAGTTTTTCAACCATATAAACTAATAGCCCAAATTCAACTCATACGATTTATGACAAATTTTCAAATTCGAATTATAGTGCTGAATTTCGGAGCTGACTGGTACTCTATTTTCTGACCTTTCATCACTTAAAAATTCATATATTTTGATATACAAATCAAAATCAGTCACTGTTTGTTTTAAACAAAACTAGACTGAACCAGGAATGCAATTATATTTGTCTCACTTTCTAATCACTTTTGAGAAATTTTTGGTGAATTTCCAAATTCACTGCCAAAGACTAAAATTTTGGGCAGATTTCATAAATCAAATCTGTAACTTCCTTTAACCATTCCAACACCTTAAATTAACCTTTAATTGAATTATTCCAACATTTTTCCTTTCATTTCAAACCCAAATTAAACTTGAATCCAATAACCCTAAATTAACCCTAACTTGCCAAAATTAGGGGTTTTAATTTACACATGAAATCAAGCTTAGAAAAGCTAATTAAACACTTAATCCTCCAAAATCAAACTACAAATAAATTTATATCCATAAACCTTAAACTTTAATCCTTCAATTTCATGAGCATAGCTTAACCAATCCATGAAATTTTTATACCAAATGATAGAGAATTCAAAGAGGATCAACTTTGCATTTCATAACCAAAACCCAAATCCAAGCCATTTAGGGAGAAAATCAAAATTTAGCATTCTTACCTTAGTTTTTTCAAAACTCACGTTGGAGAGAAAATGAAGAGAAGTCTTTAATTTTCTTTTTTTTATTTTCATGCCAAATGGCATTATTTAATTATATTTAATAAAAAAATCTCCTTAATAGTCAAATAAATATTTACCCTTGATATACAATGCTCCAAAGCTTACCACTTGTAAAAATATTCGTCCAATGGTCAAAAATAAACTAATAAGTTAGTAGTTACCAATTTTGCCCTTATAATCTTGCCACCATTCATCTAACGGCTCATATTTAACATGGAAAAAAAACTTAAATCCAATGGTCCATGTTAAATCCTTCCAAATTAAGGCATGGAAAAGATATTATTATTATTTCCTTATCATCTAACAAAATATCTCAAATATTTGATTCGATCTGATTATTCGAATTTTTCTCAAACTTGACCCTTTTATAGCTTTTAACACAAATTTTGTACGAAACATTTGAGTAACACGGAAACGTCATTTTTGGGGGTAAACTATTCATTTACGAGACTAAAATATATAACTTTCAAAAATTACAATTTAGTCTCTAAACTTTTCCTAAGTTTATACTTTATCCACCAAACTTTCATTTTATTCATTTTGGTCACTAGCCAAAATTTTGAGGTATTACATATAGACTTGTGGGAATTGTACTGGTGGCCTGGCATGAAGAAGGCTATTACAGAGTTTGTATCAAGATGTCTTATGTGTCAGCGAGTGAAGGCTGAGCATCGTGTTCCCACGAGATTATTACAACTAATTGAACTTCCTCAATGGAAGTGAGAAAGAATAACCATGGACTTTGTCAGTGGTCTACCGTTGAATCCAGCTAAACATGATACCATTTGGGTCATTGTAGATCGTTTTACCAAGTCAACTCATTTCTTACCTGTCAAAATGGACTACGATCTTCCTAAGTTAGCTGACTTGTACATCAAGGAAGTGATTAGACTCCACGGAGTACCTAAGTCAATCATCTAGGACCGAGATCCTTGTTTTGCTTCATGATTCTGAAAAGCACTACAAGGAGCTCTAGGCTCCTGAGTCAATCTAAGTTTAGCCTTTCACCTTCAGTCTGATGGCCAATAAGATAGGGTAATTCAAGTCTTGGAGGATATGCTTCGTGCATGTGTTATTGACTTTGAAGGAACTTGGGAGAGGTCCTTACCTCTCATCGAGTTTGCTTGCAATAATAGTCATGAATCATCTATCGGAATGGCACCGTATGAAGCATTGTATGGAAGAAAGTGTAAAACACCATTGTGCTGGTCCGAACTTGGTAAAGGCAAGATGTTGGGCCCTAATTTACTTCGGGAAACTGAAGAACGAGTTACCATCATTTATGGCTGTCTAAAAGCTTGTGGGAATTGTACTGGTGGCCTGGCATGAAGAGGCTATTATAGAGTTTGTATCAAGATGTCTTATGTGTCAGCGAGTCAAGGCTGAGCATCGTGTTCCCACGAGATTATTACAACTAATTGAACTTCCTCAATGGAAGTGAGAAAGAATAACCATGGACTTTGTCAGTGGTCTACCGTTGAATCCAGCAAAACATGATACCATTTGGGTCATTGTAGATCGTTTTACCAAGTCAACTCATTTCTTACCTGTCAAAATGGACTACGATCTTCCTAAGTTAGCTGACTTGTACATCAAGGAAGTGATTAGACTCCACGGAGTACCTAAGTCAATCATCTCGGACCGAGATCCTTGTTTTGCTTCATGATTCTAAAAAGCACTACAAGGAGCTCTAGGCTCCTGAGTCAATCTAAGTTTAGCCTTTCACCTTCAGTCTGATGGCCAATAAGATAGGGTAATTCAAGTCTTGGAGGATATGCTTCGTGCATGTGTTATTGACTTTGAAGGAACTTGGGAGAGTTCCTTACCTCTCATCGAGTTTGCTTGCAACAATAGTCATGAATCATCTATCGGAATGGCACCGTATGAAGCATTGTATGGAAGAAAGTGTAAAACACCATTGTGCTAGTCTGAACTTGGTAAAGGCAAGATGTTGGGCCCTAATTTACTTCGGGAAACTGAAGAACGGGTTACCATCATTTATGGCTGTCTAAAGGCTTGTGGGAATTGTACTGGTGGCCTGGCATGAAGAAGGCTATTACAGAGTTTGTATCAAGATGTCTTATGTGTCAGCGAGTCAAGGCTGAGCATCGTGTTCCCACGAGATTATTACAACTAATTGAACTTCCTCAATGGAAGTGAGAAAGAATAACCATGGACTTTGTCAGTGGTCTACCGGTGAATCCAGCTAAACATGATACCATTTGGGTCATTGTAGATCATTTTACCAAGTCAACTCATTTCTTACCTGTCAAAATGGACTACGATCTTCCTAAGTTAGCTGACTTGTACATCAAGGAAGTGATTAGACTCCACGGAGTACCTAAGTCAATCATCTCGGACCGAGATCCTTGTTCTGCTTCATGATTCTGAAAAGCACTACAAGGAGCTCTAGGCTCCTGAGTCAATCTAAGTTTAGCCTTTCACCTTCAGTCTGATGGCCAATAAGATAGGGTAATTCAAGTCTTGGAGGATATGCTTCATGCATGTGTTATTGACTTTGAAGGAACTTGGGAGAGGTCCTTACCTCTCATCGAGTTTGCTTGCAATAATAGTCATGAATCATCTATCGGAATGGCACCATATGAAGCATTGTATGGAAGAAAGTGTAAAACACCATTGTGCTGGTCTGAACTTGGTAAAGGCAATATGTTGGGCCCTAATTTACTTTGGGAAACTGAAGAACGGGTTACCATCATTTACGACTGTCTAAAGGCTTGTGGGAATTGTACTGGTGACCTGGCATGAAGAAGGCTATTACAGAGTTTGTATCAAGATGTCTTATGTGTCAGCGAGTGAAGGCTGAGCATCGTGTTCCCACGAGATTATTACAACTAATTAAACTTCCTCAATGGAAGTGAGAAAGAATAACCATGGACTTTGTCAGTGGTCTACCATTGAATCCAGCTAAACATGATACCATTTGGGTCATTGTAGATCGTTTTACCAAGTCAACTCATTTCTTACCTGTTAAAATGGACTACGATCTTCCTAAGTTAGCTGACTTGTACATCAAGGAAGTGATTAGACTCCACGGAGTACCTAAGTCAATCATCTCGGACCGAGATCCTTGTTCTGCTTCATGATTCTGAAAAGCACTACAAGGAGCTCTAGGCTCCTGAGTCAATCTAAGTTTAGCCTTTCACCTTCAGTCTGATGGCCAATAAGATAGGGTAATTCAAGTCTTAGAGGATATGCTTCGTGCATGTGTTATTGACTTTGAAGGAACTTGGGAGAGGTCATTACCTTTCATCGAGTTTGCTTGCAATAATAGTCGTGAATCATCTATCGGAATGGCACCGTATGAAGCATTGTATGGCAGAAAGTGTAAAACACCATTGTGCTGGTCTGAACTTGGTAAAGGCAAGATGTTGGGCCCTAATTTACTTCGGGAAACTGAAGAACGGGTTACCATCATTTATGACTGTCTAAAGGCTGCTTTGATCAACAGAAGGCCTATGCTAATCTTAAGATGAGAGATATACAGTTGATTGGAGAGAAAGTATTTTTGAAAGTCTCTTCATGGAAGAAGATTCTCTGATTTGGTAAAAAAGGGAAGTAAAGTCCTCGATTCATTGGACCTTTTCAGGTGATTGAAAGCGTTGGTCCTATGGCTTACCGACTAGCTCTGCCTCAGGAGTTGAGTAAGATTCATGATGTATTCCATGTATCAATGCTCTGCACAGATCCGATCCATCTCATGTTATTGAGCCTGAATCAATAAAACTCCAACCCAACCTCACGTATGAGGAGAAACCAGTACAAGTATTGGAAAGAGAAGTTAAGAGACTTCGAAACAAGAACGTCCCTCTAGTTAAGGTGCTTTGGAGAAGCCACAAGATCGAAGAAGCTAAATGGGAATCGGAAGATACCATGAGGAATCAATACCCACATCTCTTCGATTCAGGTAAAATTTAAGGACGAATTTTTCTTAAGGGGGAGAGTTGTAACACCCTCAAAACAAGCCTAGTTAGAATTCAATTCTGGCAACCAGAAATTTTGCATGGGAAGTTAAATTATAGTATTGACCATTTACCAAGTGGTCAATTATTGGATTATTGAATCCTAATTAAGTATTGATATTGTTTAAGGACCTCGTTGTAAACTTTGAAACTTGTTTTAGTGACTAAATTGAGAAAATTGAAAGTTTAAGGGCAAAAGTATAGAAAATAAAGAGTTGAGGGAATAACCTTGCGATTAGCCCCTCGTCAAGCCTAATCACCACATACGTGGGATTTTAAGCTTGGCTTCCTTCATAGTAAGGAAAGCTTTGGCCCTTGAAAAATTAAAAAGAAAGAATTAAGGAAAGAAAGCTTACCCGGTAAAACATTAAGCAAGCACCTCACCTTCATCTTCATCTTCTCCCAAGCACACACCTCCATTAAAGCTTTAGTAAAGCTTTACTTTTCTTCAAGTTACCAATTCCAAGTTATAGATATTGATAGGCTAAGCAATATTCTTCAATTGATTTATCGATTCCATGGCTAAAACCTTGTTTAAATCCATGTTTAAGAAATTAAGAACCCTAGAATTTTCTAGGGTTATCAAGTTCGATCCTTATTGCTTTTCATAGCTATTAAGTGGCTATGAATCTATTATTGATATTAAAATCCCTGTAAATCCTATTTTCTTGTAGCTCAAGAGAATCAAGGTGAAGAATCACCAAATCCCTCTAATTTCAACAAGCTCAAGAATAAGGGAATTATCATCCGGGAACCTTGAAAGCCTCGAAAGTATCAGTGAGTGTAGTCAGCGTCTAGGGATTGGCTAGGTGCCTTTCCCGAATTCATTGATATTGATTTATTGCATCATTATCATTGATCAAGGTACGAATATAAGAAAACCTTGTTAGAGGTAGCTTTGGTAAGCTTATTATATTGTCAAGTTAATTGTTGAATCATTGCATCGTTATTGATATATTTGAAACATTGAGAAATGCCATATTGATTATGCTATATTGTTATTGTTATTGCCACCGTTATTGCCATTGTTATTGATAATGTTATTGATATTGGCCTAAGTATTGAACCCTTGGATACAAATGGACATGGGATACAATTGACATGCCATAGAATTCATGAACTCATTGGTACGGAGTGCACTACGGTCCTTGAGCTAAGGCTCTAATTGGCGATGTTGGTAGGATGTGTTAGTATGGGTCTTATTGGCGATGTTGGAGGATATTGACCATTTATTGTTGGGAATTCATGTATCCACATTTACATGTCGATCCAAGGAATTAAGATATGGAAATTATTGTTAAAACTTGACTTGATATGCATTTACATTGATATACATATTATTGATATTATTAACATTCATGTTATTGTTATTGGCTACCTCACTAGGCTATGTAAGCCTAATGCATCTCATTTCCATACATTTTCAGTTTGAAAGATAGTCAGATCAAGGATTGGAGCAAGGACGTTTTTGAAACAAGTCACCAGGTTGCATGTAATGTTAACTTTGTCCTTAAACTCCTAGAAGGGTGGCATAGGGTCTAGACATGTTAGTTTAGCCCCGTTTTTTGTGTATATAATGCTCACCTATTAAGAAAGTTTAAGCAAAAAGTGTGGCATGTTGAATATTGATAAAATTACTAAAAGTGGGCTATAATGCACCAATATTTGAAAACATGGTAAATGGATTCGAAATGGCATGAAATTTGACATGTGTATAGATTAAGTGGCTAAAAACTTACCTATAAAATTTGGTAACAATTAGACAAGGTTAAGGCTCTTAATTTGATTAAAAACCAGATAAAATTTGTCATTACAGGCCTTGTCATACCGATACAGGTAGTGGCATATCAGTACGGCCTTGCATTTTTTGTCGGTTTAGCCTTGGCGTATCGATACGCAATTAGGTGTATCGGTATGGGTCTTAGCCACTGGAAAAATTATTGCCTCACCGTATCGACACCATATTGATAAAGATAGTTGACTTTTGAGCATTGACCATGCGTACCGATACCCAATATCGGTATGGGCTTAAGAAAAAGAACCATTTTAATGGTCAGAACAGCCGTACCAATACGACCCTAGGTGTTTCGGAAGGTCTTGTCGGTTCTAGAATCTGATTTTACTTAAGACATTATAGCTTACCGATACAGGTAGATCTGTATCGGTACGACCCCTAAAGTCATAAGAATTATTAAAGTCAGTAAGAAAGGCATATTGATACGACCTCTTCGAGTATCGATACGAAGGTAGGTAATTTGGTTAAAAGATGTTTAAAAGGTTTCAGCATGTTATAATTTAGTCATTGAATCTCTCAAGACTTAATTGATGTCATAAATGAACTCTGATTAGGCTGTAAATTTGTATATGAGATATTTATGCATTGAATTTCACATTGGTAATCCAATCTTTATACAAGACTTTGTAATTTATCAAATTTACAATTTAGTCCCTAAACTTTAATAAGTTTCAGTTTGGCCCTAAATCAGAAATTGAGTAAATCCTAACGATTAATAATGATTATCCTTTTGTACTAGAGATAAATTACACATGATTTATTGCATACGCTATTGTAATAATTGATTTGGTCACTATAAAGTTCTCTGATAACGCTTTTCGACCCATTTTCCTTCTAGACCGGGAAAGGGGTGTTACAGAAAATGGCTAGTTTGTTGATATGCTTGGCTGAAAGTTCTATTTTCTGAAGCATCAACGTGATTGTTAACGATAAAAGTGTTTAAGAGCATTTGGTGGTTATGAGTTTATAGTTTTGTCATGTAGGTGGCGAATGCTCTATTGATATTCGAGGTTGGGATGAGTTGAATATTCTGTGAATACTTGATTTCGTGAGTAGCAAGAGTAGTGGTACTCTCATGTATAATGGTACTGAGAAGGATCTTGATTGACAACCAAGAGTTGTTTGGTAGGATTTTGTAGCAAAGCGAGTGTTTGTTCCTTATTTGGGTAAGTGCGAGTTTATGCATGTTGAAATGAGGATTGGTTCTGAGAATGTTATTGGTAAGTGTGAATAATTGAACATGCACAGTGCATAGACACTTATATGCATATATATTTAAATATGTCAGTACATGCATACATTTGGGCATGTCATTAGAGGTTTGCATACATATACATAGACATCTATGAGGGCATATAAGTAATCATGCATACATATGTTCACACTTACGGATGACTTTTTAGAGGCCAATGAGGGAATGATGTAAGTAGCTTTAGCGATGAGGTTCTTTAAGGTCTCATAGATTATAGAAGGTATTAAAGATTGTTTCTTGGAAGTTAAAGTTATTCTAGATTTGAAGCAACCAAGGTTGGTGTTGGAAGTACGTGATTTTTTTGGGTCCAGTTGATTGTTACAGGGGTTCGTTGAGGAATCTTCTGAGATTTTTGCATCGTTAGAATTGGATGATTTGCTATGTTTTATTTGGTATCGTAGCTTGAGTTTAGTTCGTTAATTAATTTCGGGTTAATAATCGAACGTGATTTCAAAGGAATATGACAAGTTGGACTTGGCTAATGTTTTGGAAGGTTATTTAATTGGTTTATCAAATAACAAGAATTATGTTTTTGATGACTTTAAAAAATAGACAATTTGTTTTTAAAGTGTTTTTGCGAATTAAATAGAAATGGGACACGGGTTAAGAATCTTTAGGGAGCAATTTCACCATTTGTATTTTAATAACTCGTTTTTCTTCGTTTTGCTTTAAAAAATATACTGATGGTTAACATTTGTCTCTAAAACATGGGTTCTCTAAATTTTCTCTCAACTAAAAGCCATTGTTAAAATATTTTCTACTTTCCTAAAATGTATTTCAATAATCAGTTGATTTTCTGGTCTCGTTTCTAATCTATTTTTCATCCAAACGATTTTTATGTTGGAATACAAGGGGAAGTTCATTTTGGTTGTACTCTTATTAAGCAAGGAGAGCTATGGTTTCTTATTGACATTCCATATGCTTTGTGTCATTAATCTATTATTTCTATTGATATTTGTTATTACAATGAATCTAATTGGGTTTAATTGATTTGTAATGGTATTAAGAACAAATTATGGTTAGGTTGTTCAAACCAAATAATTTCTTTTGGGTACCAATGATTTCCCGTTGGTTGATAATAATCTAAAATTGATTTTAAAAGTTTGAACCTGAAATTAGTTTAATTACCTAATTGAGATAGTTTTCTCTATGGATTATGGTTGATGCATGGTTAAGAGGAACTTTTGTTGTTAGCTACTATTGTTGGGGGTTATTTGATGATTGTTGCAATGGTTTAAGTTGAGATTCGGTTAAGAAGAACTTATTTGAATTTAAAAAGGATTGGTGCCTGTTAAAAGTGGTTTTCTGTAGATTGGTGTTGTTTTGAGGTTGGAAATTAGAAAGTTTTAAATGAATTGAGACGACGAGAAACTCGATATCATATGGGTGGTTGAGTGTTTCTCAGTGTTTCTCTGTGAATGAAGGCTGTAGAGAATAGATCGTGATGGTATGTTGAATCAAGTCTTAATAGACGATAGGTAGATAAGTGGGAAGACTGGTTTTGTGACGTGTTGTGTCAAGATGGTTTAAGCTCAAACGTGTAATTGATGATTTGCCTACGTTTATGTGGCGAGGTTTGATTGACCCTTTGCTTGTCCCCGTAAAGAGAAAGTTGAGAATTGTTGGATTTACCATTGGTAAGGAAACTTTCTGATTAAGTCTCTAGCAACTAAATGTTGTTCATCGAGACGATTGAATTTGTGAAAGTTATGCAGCGTAAGTGTAATCGAGGAAGTTGTTGAATAAATGAAGGTTTGTATTTGTTTTGTTCTCTTTACATAAATTTCGGGGACGGGATTTCTTTTAGTGGGGGGGGAGTTTTAACATCCCAAAAAATGGGCTAGAAGATCCGGGTGAAGTATTGGAATTAGGTTGAGTTTTGGGTTAGGCTTTAGCTAATTAATTAATTCTAGAAAATAAATTGGGTTGATTAAATTGGTTCCTGATAAATTTATCATGGCAAATATTTATGAAAGTATATTTAATGGGTTTATTAAATGATGAAATTTGGTTTTGGGTAATTCTTAAATTGGGTCGAATTTGTATTACATTAAAAAGTGACTATTTTGCAATAGTTGTAAAATGTTAGTGATGGCAATATTGTAAAAAGAAATTAAAGTGATATTTTATTGAGATTATTAAATCAATTACTAGTATATCTTTTCCCTCTCTTTCTTTTAACAAAGGAAGATGACGGTTATTATTTTCCCAAAGATGAAAAAAAATACATCTACGCTTTTTTCGCATTTTCTCTCTAGAATTTGCCAAACACACTTTAATGAAAATTGATTTTTCCTTCTTGATTTTCATTTTTTTCATATCCTAAATGATTTCTAATCAACAATCTAGCAAGAGCTAGTAGTCTTCATCAAATCTTATTGGTAATCACGTTCTAATGGTGGGTGATGTTTCCAGCTTCCATTTTCCTATCAATTGGGTAAGCCTTTGTTTTTTAAAGGTTCTCTAATTGTTTTTGATTGATTGTCTATCCTTTATATTGGAGTTATACATTAAAATGAATTTAATTTGATTTATAAGGTTTCTTGGATGATAAATGGTGATTGTGATTTGATAAATAAAATCAAGATGTTTTGTTTGGATTGATAGTCAATTTTATGGGTAAGATGAAATTTAATATCAATTTTATGAAATTGATTCCCGAATTAATCTAATTGGTTAAATTTAGATTTAGATTCTTGAATGGGTGTTTGGTAGAATGGTTGATTGAATTATTTGATCACATATGAGAATGCACCATAGGTGTTTGATGAATTTCTTGTAAGGATGTTTCTAAAGCTAAAAAAAGAATTGAAGTGTTCGAACCGTGTGCGAAACAGGGGAGTACTAGACTGAAGCATGGGCTGGCTGCCCTGCCTTTCGAAGGGAATACTGGCTGGGCGGTATTACTGCCGCTACCCTTTTCCCCTTTGTGCGCAGGTGCATGGTAATAAAAGGGGTAAATAATAATTAAAAGGGGATTTGGCGCACAGTGTTGCTGCCACCCTTCCTCTTTGTTGGTGATGTTACGTAAAATTGTTCGTAGGAAAATTTAGATGGGGATTTAATTGAGCATTGTGATGCCATAGTAAAGTGGTTACTTTGGTATATTGACCCTTGCATTTTCTCATGGAGGTTGGCACGTGGTTGGTCGATTTACAGTTAGGCACCGAGGTGTTGGCATCAAGACAATAGCGAGTTGGTGAGTGCAAATACGTTTTGGTACTATAAAGAGGTTTGAATTATGGCATTGGGGGTTTAGTTAAAGCTTAGCTAAGCTTGAAAGTAAGTTTTTCTTATTTTCGCCTTTTGAATATCGGTTTGATATGAGACTTGAATTACATGTTTTGGTTTAAAAGCATGGATTAAGTTTACTTACTGTTTTATGCATCATTTAAAAGATATGCAATGATTTATCAAGTATGTGGATGCTTAAGTGCATTGAGAAATGGTTCCTAAATGGAATGTGGTTGTTGCCTTGGGCTATGTGATTTTTGCATATGGAAATATTTTGTTAAATGCATATGGAAAGCAGTAAGTAAATGTGTTTAAAAGTGTATATTGACTATGTGACAAATGGAAATAAAGAATCAGATATAATTGGCATGCCATAGGGTTTAAAGTGCACTATAATATGCAAAGTCGATTGCACCACGATCCTTGAGGAAAACGGTTTAACTAGGCTACTCGGGCTTTTGGATTTTCACTTGGGCTTGTGGTTTAACTAGGCAACCCATGTGATGGTGTATCTTGCGGTTTAACTAGGCAAGGTATGGTTGGTAGAGGTAAGACTATCGGGAAATCCGTATATCCGATGTGGTTTTATAAAGGAACAATGGTTTATTGAGAGTCACACTAATTGCCAATATATGTGAATCAAAGTGGAAAGCTATTTTGCTTATGGTTGTTATGCATGTTATGTTTTCACAAGAAGTAAGCAAATTGTGTTGGCTTTACACTCATATCTTATTTTACAATGAATGCATGGTTTATGCCAGAGGATATAATACTTATGATTTGATCAAAAAATTTATTTTAATGTCTTGAGAATGAAAAGATTGTTATGAAAGAATGAGGTATACGCTTCGAATAAGCATGTTTTATTTAAACGCTTTGGAAATGGTGAGTTTGACTTGCTTTAATATGGGCTTTTTAATATCGGTTTTGATTTTGGAAATGCATTGATGTTTTATCCTTTTGAGCACATTCACTAAGCATTATATGCTTACGCTCTCTTTCCCCCGTCAATGCAGTGAATTAAGCAAGTGCGGGGTTGTGGATCGAGGCAAGGAGTGATCCTAATACAAACGTTCTAAAGAGTATGTTTTATGGTGTTATCATTATTTGTAATAAGGCAATGTGGGTTAATCGTTGGGACGTTATTTTGTATATGACTTGATTATATGGTTGGAATTTATATTATGTTGGATGATGACATTATTTAATGTGTACGATGTTCGTTTCTTTAATGCCAAGTACATTTGATGGTTATGATCTAATGATTTAAAATGGTTTAAATAATGATTGGACTGATTGCTTGTGTGCTAAGTGTACACATGGTCATGGTATTCTATTTCTTAGTTGATAGCCTATGTTTGTGGTCTTGACCATTTGGTGCTTATTGGGTAATGCTTTATATTGTTAGGAAGCATGCCTCTAGATTACTTGTATGATTATGAATTGAGTTGAATAATTGGCATGTAATTATTTGAGCGTACTTGTGTAATGATGGTATAATATTAGAAACATGTCAATGTTGTTCGTAAGTAAGTTGGATATGTTCGGTATGGGACTCGAATCCTTAAGATGCAATTCAATGCAGCCTGTATCGATGCACTTGGTGCCGGTATCGGTACGCGGGGTCATTTTAGTGACCAGTCATGATTGTGGGTATCGGTACGCGGGATCAGGTTTCGATACGCGTAGCCGAGTACCGGTACGCCCTGTTGTGTATCAATTCTAATATTTTCTTCGATGTTTTCCAATTCCGATTCTGTATCTCATGTACCGGTACGACCGATAGTTAATTCAGTTATAGGGCTTTACCAAGTTTAGGTTATTTGCATTTTGATCACTATATGTCCATGCATCAATTGAATAAGTAAATATTGTCCGTTCGACATGAGATTTTGCAAGCATGATTCTAATGTATATGATTACTGTAAGATGCTTTTATAAATGTGTTAGTCCCTGGATTTTGGCAGTTTTATGATTCAGTCATTAGTTTCATATTTTACTAAATTGGATGCTTTTATGTTATCCGTTTGGGCTGAAATTTGACACGCTAGCATGAAATATAATTAATTAAGTATTGGTAATCTGAAACTTTTATAAGTCCCTATAATTATTTGGATTTGCATTTTGGTCCCTAGATTGCCTGTATGTGCAATTGGGTGCCTATTCGGTGTCCGTCTCGTATGAAAATTGATATGCTGCCAATATGTACACCCTAGGTTTTAATCATGCATCTAGATAAGATTAAAAAAATTGGACCTAATTCGAGATATTCGGTTCAAGTTTATTTTGGCAAACCCAATGTGATCTTCTTGGTTCGGGTCTAACACTAGGCCGAGTCAAGGTGGTTACATGTATCGCCCATTTTAAAATTTTCCTATATATATTATTTGTTTTGGAATTATAATAAAATTCTAAGTTGACTTGTTTGTTATGTGCCAATCTTTCATCCTAAAGGTAAGGAGCGGAACATAGGGAAAGGCTTTGGGGCATGAGCTCATCTCAATTTTTTTTCAATGTTAATAGAATAGTTTCTTTTAGAAAAAAATATAAAATTAGTTTTATAATCCCTTCAATTTTCTTAAACTTTTATTATGGCCCTCAAAATTTTAATCTCATTATGGTCCCTTTTGTACATTTCTAGTTCCGCCCATGCTAAGTCCTTGGTTCAAGCATCTTTGAGTGCAGTGGGGGTTCTGGACAGGCGCGATAGGAGCGACTGCACAGGGCCCCTGAGAGAGAGGGGCCCCAAAAATAGATAACTTAGTTAAATAGTTGTAAAAAATTATAAATTTGTATATATAATTATGTGTATATATATAACAATTATCTAAAACTTTAAACATGTAAAAAGAATGACACATTTTAAGTGAAAATGTTTAATTTTTTAGATGTTTATAAGTCAATTTTTTGTTGCTCAAGAGAATAATATAATAATATTTTTTCTATTAAGATAATTTTTTGGAAGAAAAAAATTTATAACTTTTACCGATTATAAATTAAGGGCCGCATTTTAAGAATTGCACAGGGCCCCCCAAAATCTTTGAACCGCCCCTGTTTGAGTGCAACATTTTCTTAAATTTTCTCTAACAAAACGACTTCGTTTTGACCTATCTTTAATATCAAAGTAACTATACCAAAACGACGTTGTTTTGGTTCAGTATACACGTGTTCATTTGTCATTAATTTGGTAACAACTCAATGGTATAATTGACCTTTTATTAGAGTTCAGTGGTACACTAATATCATTTTATACTTCAATAATATAATTGAGTCAAGACCCTAATATTCAATCATGTTTATCTTGAAGGTCTTATGTGCTCGTTTATCTTGCACATATCTAAAATTTCATTATGTTCAGCGATATTTCACGTAGTTTACTTTTAATATTACGTAAACATCGAGATCGAGAAAATCACTTTTGAAGGTCGTCTATCCCTTGGGGGTGGATGATTGACTCAACTGCATCTAGAAGATACATTAACAATTGCAGACAACTTCCCCTTTCTCCACGAAACTAAATGTTTGAAATTACTAATTAGGCCTTCGAATTTTGAATACAATCGAATTATAAATTACAAATATAAACACCACATAAAAAATAAGAATTAATATAAGCCATATAACGTTTTAATTATGATTATGACTTTAATACTATCAAAAATAAAAATAATGTAGAAACATATTGATATTCGATCTGAACAAAACAACAAAAAGTCAAGTTAAAGCTCCTATTAATATACAGTAATTTTTAATATTTCTAAGTTACTCTATTACAATTCTACTCGGTAATTCAAAGATGTATGACTTTTAAATAAAAATAAATCTAATAATACTCAAAATTTATAAAGTAGAATATTATATTATTTTTTCATGTATTTTATTACCGATTTAAAATTAATTTTTTATTTTATCATTAGAACAAAAAAATAGAATTCTTTTTTTCGAGACCCTGTAACTGTTTTTATTGCGACCGTCCAAAATCACCCTTGATTATGTAGTACAGACATTGCTACCATCGAATGATAATATATTATCTTAAATTACTAAAACCACAGTATGTACGTGGATCCTTCCCTGGATTTAATGATCTTCTATAAGTCCTATGATCCATTCTATTTCCTGTTTGAATCAAAACCAAAACTCCATCCTGAAATTCTCCAAAACCCAAGTTTTTCCCAACGGATTTTTATCCATTTCTCTGTGGATCCTTCATCACCAAGAAGAAGAAAAAGATGGTGAAGAAATCTGGTCTACCGGCCCTGTTTGTTCACCGAGAAAATCAAAAAGAAAAAAAGACACCAAGAATCCCTATTCCACACGGGGACTCGACCGCTTTTCTGCACTCTTAGCAGAACTCGAAGAGAAAAGGCAACAAATTTACTCACAAACGGGATCACAAAGCTTAGTTCGATTTGTTTACAAGAACTCAAGCGATTGTGTTCCGATTGTGGTGAACCTGAAAGACAAGAAGGAAGAGAAAACCAAACCAGAAAACACCAAAGAAAGGCATGTCTCTGAAGCCATTAACAAGCTTCAAACCCCATCGGAATCTGGTAAAAACATGGACATGAAAGTGAAGAACACGAAAACGAAGACGGAGAAGAAGAAATTGTCATGGAAGATTGTGGAGTTTCAGAATCTTAGAAAGCCATCTTATTACATCCCAGCAATTATAATCCTGGTTTTGTTGTTTTTGATGTTTGTTGGAAGATCAGTTGCAATATTGTGTACTTGTGTAGGATGGTATATAGTTCCTACAATCTACGGGGAAGGGTCGAATTTAAGAACGTCAATGAAGAAGAAAGATAATGTGAGAAGAGAGAGTGGGAAAGTATCTTCTCATAAATCCTCACCACCGCATCACTGGAATGGCTGAATCTGTTTTTTTAGTGTACTTTTTGTATTTTGCTTTCATTTTACTAATGATTTGTTTTTTTTTTTTTTTGAGTAAATTAACTAGAGTTTGTAATATATGATTATTGAGTTTATTCTTACATTGCATGGATATAACCTTTTTGCTAATGATTCAATTAAAGTTTTGGAGAAGTGATAGTTAAGGACTTCTATAGTTTTCTTATCTAAATCTGTTATGAGCTCATTATTAATTAGGATGAACTACACCAATAGTTTTTTAATATTTGGGTCGCTTTTAATATGGTCATCTAACTTTTAAATCTTTCAATACAACTATTAAATTTTTAATTTGTTTTTATTACGGTGACTATCGTTAAAAAATAGCTGACATAATACGATAAGTTAAAAAATAAACATTTTTTCACCCAATATTCTCGCCTCTTATTTTCTTTTATTTTCCTTCCATCCAAACATATCTTTCTTTTTCTTTTATTTTTAATATCCCCATTTCTTTCATTTCCCCACTAATAGTAATCTATTCTCTGAAGCTAACTTTACAAAAAAAAAAGCATGTTGCTGCATAGAAATACTTAATAATCCCCGTGGTCACGCTAGCTGTTTTAAAAACTTGAGGGAGACTTTCACTGGTCCAATATTCGTGGACGAAACTAAGATTTGAGAAAGGGGACAAAACATAAATATTAAAAGATAAAAAGATAAATACATAATTAATTTATTTTTTCAAAAAGTTATATATAAAATAAAGGTATTTTTCCGTACGTGGGGGTGGGGGTGGGGGCAAGAGCCCCTCCCAATATTAACGTGGTTTCATCCCTGCCAATATTCCTGAACAATTAGCTTACTTTAATTTGCTGCAGAGGTGGGTGAGACTATAAGTGGGCATTTGTGAAAAGAAGATTAGAGGGAAAATAATAAATAAACAAAAAGAATATAGAGACTAAATGAGAGAGAAGGAAGAAAAGGGAAGAAAGAAAACGGAAGAGAGATGTGTTAGGATGGAAAAAGGTAAAAAAAATGAAAAAAAATTAGAAGAGGAAAAAATAGGGTGAGAAATGTTTATTTTTTAAAATTAAGGTTTCATGTCATCTATTTTTAACGGTAGTTAACGGCATGGACCGAAATAAAAGCGAAATAAAAGTTTAGTGATTGTATTGAAAATTTTAAAAATTTGGTGATCATATTGAAAGCACCCTAAAAGTTTAAAGATTATCAGTGTAATTTATTTTATTAATTATGATAATAGCATATTGATTTTTTATATTTATATTTTATTATCGAATAATAATTTGAATCAAATGGAATGGTTAGCTTGGTCAAGATATTTTTAATTCAAATCGACCCAAATGACTATTTAATAATTAAAATTCACTTTTATTTAAATATAAGTAAACATAAAACTAAAAATATTAAGAAGTTAAATGTGAGTTAAGTGATCGACTTAATTACCTATTTAACTTAAATATTATTTTTGTCAATAACATAATGAGTTATCATTCTAGTGTAGTGTAGTGTAGTGTAGTGTAGTAGTTGGGTTTTGAACTTGATCTTGGTTCAAATCCTCTCATTTGTATTTCATTGTTTTTACTTTGTCATCGATAAGACATATTTTATGTTGGAAAAAATGATATTTTTAGAGTTTTAAATGAGAAATTGATCGAAACGTTGTTGAAGAAAACCGTGGAACAATTTGTTGGCCCGTAAATGTGCAGACATACACAACTTGAGTAACAGGAATGTCCGGGCCAGTCGGGCCCTTCATGAGCTTGCGGATATTTCAACCCAAATATTTTCCTCAAATAGAGCATATCTTTTCTAAATTATATTTTGGAATTAAAATGATAAGTATTAAAAGTTTCCTTTAATATAGACAATAATTTTGGAAATTGCTCATAATTAATTCTCAAATCATAAATGCTCTATTAGGTCAAAATTTCTAATAGCTCGCTATGTGGACCCTTATAAATACTATGTAAACCTATTAGGTTTTACACATCTTAAAAACACAGAGAATTTTCTATTGTTTTAAAAACACATCTTAAAAGTTTCCTACTAGTTTTTGGTGATAGAAGAAGGCGATGTTACTGTTCGCTGATCACTGCAGATATGCTACTGTTGTGTTCATTCCGTTGTTGTATCTTGGAAAATAGACGTCCAATGTTTCTCAAGCACCATAGGAGCGAACGAATCTATCTTAAGGAAACTGTATTTTCATAGGCCTCAACGATTTTGCTCATCCGAATTGCTATATGAATACAAGTAAACGGTTTCAATTTACTACTTTTAATATTCGATTTATGTTACAAATATTCTTGCACTTAAATTTATGATCTGTTTGATTTATTAATAATAATTTCAGTATTTTGTTTTTACTGTTTATTATTTTTTGAATTATTATCGCTATTTTCTAACAATCTCAAAACAGATTCAAGTTTTAATCCAATACGAATAGATTACCGTGTCTAAGGCAGTAGTTCATACGACAACAAATTTTTTTCTTGCGTATGAAAAATAGTAGAAAAAGGGAAACCTGATTTTGCTATATGTATTTTACGTGCGTTAATTTCATTATATGAAAAGCATGCTAAAATTTTGTTGTTACTCAACACATGATTTCATGTTTGCTTTTGTTCACCTTTCGTGTGTACTATTTTATAGCCTTTACATGGCTTTAAATCAAAGTGGAAATTAAAGGGAAAATGAGGAGATGAGATTCAACATTAACGGCTGCCCCACACTTCTATCTGATGTCTGATTGTTGCGTTTGAAGCTTTGATTGCTACAAGGTGTTAAGAGGTAATATGTTAAATTATGGTATTACTTTGATATTTTTTATGATATTATTATCATGGTATTATTACCTAATAATTGTGCCATAAATATGGAATAATTTCATATGTACTTTAAAATGTTGTCTTTTCCGGTTAATAAGAATCAATGTGATTCTTTTTAAATTATGGTATTATCAATACCTTAAATCATGGTATTAAAGAAATTTTTAATATTCCTTAAAAAGATTTATTGGCCTTTTAATATGGAATATTATATATGACATGAATAATGAATATCTTTGGCATTTATGATTATTATTAAATGTGATAATAATAATAATTATTCCGTGTGGTTTGAAAATACTGTGGATTTTATTTTTGTACTAATAATTTCCTTTGAATTTTTTTTATAGAGACGAACAGAATATCCAGACGAAAGCATGATTTTTGGAAATTGAGATTTAGTAAATAAATTCTTTTTCAAGAATTTAATTCCTGCAGTCTTAACGGGTTTACTTGATCTCTTTTCCAAAACGAAAATCAACGAAATTAATATCAAAAGATTATTTCCTTTTGATTTCTGTTTGTTAAATAGAATCGGGTTGCCTTGATATCTCTATTTCGGGTTTTAGTGCTACTAATCACTTCGTTTAACATAAGATATAACATGGAATAAGGGAGATAATCATTGAATTTATTTATCCGTTAGAATCTTGCGTTGATTTTAACTTTGTAGGGAAAATAAGTCGTTGACTTTATTTTCTTGGGAATCTTGTATGATTCTATTTTGGAAAAGGAAATAAATCATTGAATTTATTTCATTAGAAAATAAATCGTTGAATTTATTTATTGATGATCTTGTTTGCAAATTGAGATCTTGTAAATATATTTGTTTTCAAGAATTTAATTCCTGCCGTTTTAACGGGTTTTTTTGATCTCCTTTCAATCAACGTGGACAAATCTGTTTTAACAGAAATTATCATTGAAAGTAACATTAGTTACTATTCTATTCAACAAAATCTAGATTGTTGATTTCGACCGAGGTCTTGAATCGCAACATGGAAGAACATTGTTTTCTATGTCAAAATTAAATTCTCAAAGCCTAGTCTGATGGATGTTATGAAGTGTATATTGTTTAAAAATGGCTAAAGAATTATGAGGGTCGTTGGACCATAAATACAAAATGAAAAATGTCGATGCTAAGAAATTTTTAGTTACCAAATTCTTAATTTTGTGATGATTGATTCTAAATTGTTGTGAATCAAAGGCAGTGAATTTAATTGATCACTCATGGTACTCTAACAAAAAGAATGGTTATAAGCGAATCCGTTCAGGCGTTAGTCATTTGAAAAGTTAACCCATATTTGGAACGACATCAAGAACTTCCTTAAGCATAAGAGAATTAGATCCATAAACGGATGATTGAAAAACAATATGAAAATGCATGTCTAGGATTGGTTTTTTTGAAAGACCTGGTATTTAAGCGTGCCTAGTGCACCACATCTCTTTTCATAAGTTACCTACCTGGTGCATTGTTCATTATTACATTTAATAGATTCATGATCTATGTTTTTGGTTTGTGACTATGAGCCACAATAAAAAAATCAATGAAATTTATTGGAGAGAATTTCAAAACTAAGCAACTGAGGTTGTTGTTCTATTCTACCATGAGAAATTTGGTAAAAAATCTGAAGGATGATCCCCCTATTGCTAGAGAGGATAAGGTAAATGTTGTTACCATCTTCAAATATTTCTAATGCAAATATTGATAAGACAAATATTGCTAGGGCAAACGTAGTGGAAGTCAAAAAGGACTTCAAACCGCAAATTAGGCGGTGTGTTCAAGAAGCAAAATTTCATAGGAAATGCTTCAATTGCCATAAGATGGGGAACAAGTCTTCGGACTGTAGACTTCCAAACGAGATCAATGTTATGAAAAAGTATTGGCGTAACAATTGCCATGGCAAACTATTGTTTGAAGGAATAAATTTATTTCCTTCATTAATGATAGAACAAACTAGTTCTATGTGTATTTGCTTAAAAGAAAAGATGAAGCTATAGAGAAATTATTCTCTATAAGCATACTTAATAAAAAGGATTAAGATGGGAGAAACTTGGTATGAGTAATGTTGGTAGTGTGATTTTGAAGATGATTTTGGAAAAGAACTAAAACTTCGAAAATGTGTCTGACATGTAGGGGATGTTGTTCTATCAACTAATTACCTTTTATAAAAGGTACCTCACAATAAAAGAGACAAGACACCATATAAGTTATGGAAGGAAATAAAACCCTCCAACTACTACTTGAAAATGTGGGGGTGTCTTGCAAAGGTAATGACCTCATTACCAAAATAAATGGAAAATAAGTTTCAAAATGGTGGTTTGTATTTTCGTTGGCTATGCAGATCATAGCAACGTATATCAGTTTCTTGTGTACGGATCAAAAAAATTATGAGATTCGCAAGAATATGATAATGGAATTAAAGAATGCCTCATTTTTTGAAAATATACTTCCTTATATAACTAGGAAAGTTTATCCAAGTTCAACAAAAACAAACTTTAGAGACTATCAATGAACATAGTCCAGACGTTCAACAAAAGGTTGAAACTAAGATATTGTCATGATGACAAATAAGTGAGACCGACATTAGGATATATGATCCTATGCTGATGACATACTCATTGTTATAGGCAACAATGAAATGGTAAAACGTATCAATGGCATGTTAAATTCAAGATTTGACATGAAAGATATGAGACTAGATGATGTGGTTTTGGGCATCCAAATCAAACGGTCACCTGAAGGTCTCGTATTGACTTAGTCACACTATGTGGACAAACTCTTGAGAAATTTGGCAATGATGATTTTGGTATAGAACTCCAATAGACACGAGCCAAGATCTGTCCAAGAATAAAGGTCAAAATGTTGACCAAGTGGAATATGCAAGGGTCGTAGACAGTCTAATGTACCTTATGAGCTTTACTAGACCAAATATTGCTTTTACTGTGAGCAGTTTAAGTAGATTCACAAGCAATCTAGATGGAAATCACTAGAAAGCGATTGTGAGGGTATTGAGATTTCTTAGATATACTCGACATTATGGATTGCATTATTCCAAAGATCCTACTGTTTAGAAGGATACTCCGATGCCAGTTAGATATTTGATATTCAAGATATCAAAGGCACAAGTGGATGGCCTATATTGTGACGACCAAGCAAAAATTGGTAGAGCACAAAGCTTTATGTATAATGGTAAGTCAAGACATATGCGTCGTCAATATAATACCATTAAACAACTAATCTCAAATGGAGTTATCTCTTTTGATTTTGTAAAATCAAAGGATAACATTGCGGATCCACTAACCAAAGGGTTAAATTGAGATCAAGTTGAGAAAACATCATAAGGAATGAGAGTGAAGCCTCGAAAAGTTTAAGGCGCTATGTGAAGGAAAGCCCTACCTAATTGACAGGAGATCTCAAGATCTAGGTTCAAAGGGACAACCTAATTGCATAGACCTTGTGTGGTCACTATAGGGGTTCTTCTCCCAAGTCTGTTCTTATGATGTAAACAGTGATAAAAAATGGCATAGGCTAAGCAAGGCATTTAATGACCATTGTGTGTTTCGGTGAGCCAAGTAACATAAGTCATCTATGTGAGAGTGAAGTGGGGTCACTTCAAGGAGACTATTAGGGCATAGTTCTCTCAAACTCTTACAGAACTAAGGAGATGTTCACGGCCATATGAACATAACCATGAGAACTAAAAATCTCGTCAGGGAGGTAGTTGTGTGAAGTATGTCATCCTTTACAAAAACGACAGAATAGTTCAAGGACATCATGTCTACTGGTCAGCTAGTAAAGTAAATATACTTTCACAAGGAAAGGTTCAAGGGTGGACACCTACATATCCTATGCAACTATCGATCGTAGAATCTATCACCACATCGAGTCAAAATGTTTTTGATTAAATGATCAATTTCATTCATGTGGGAGATTGTTGGAAAAAAATCAATATTTTTGGAGCTTTGAATGAGAAATTGATCCAAACGTTATTGAGGAAAACCATGAAACAATTTGTTGGTTCGTAAATGTGCAGACGTGCACGATGTGGGTAACGGAAATGTTCAGACCGGTCGGGCCCTCCGTGGGCTTACAGATATTTTAACCCAAATATTTTCCTCAAATAGAGCACATCTTTTCCAAATTATGCTTTGGAATTAAAAGGATAAATATTAAAAGTTTCCTTTAATTCAGACAGTAATTTTAGAAATTGCTCATAATTAATTCTCAAATCATAAATGCTCAATTAGGTTAAAATTTCCAATAGGTCACTATGTGAACCCCTATAAATACCATGTAAACATACTAGGTTTTACACATCTTAGAAACATAGAGAATTTTCTATTGTTTTACTCTGTGATTTTCAAAACTAGTTTTTGGTGATAGAAGAAGGCGAGGGTATGGTTCGTTGATCACTACAGATGTGCTACTACTGTGTTCATTCCGTTGTTGTATCTTGAGACATAGATGTCCAATGTTTCTCAAGCACCATAGGAGCAAACAAATCTGTCTTAAGGAAACTGTGTTTTCACAGGCCTCAACGATTTTGCTCATCCGGATTGTTATCTAAATATAAGTAAACAGTTTCAATTTACTGCTTTTAATATTTGATTTATGTTACAAATATTCTTGTACTTAAATTTAAGATCTGTTCGATTTATCAATAATAATGTCAATATTTTGTTTTTACTGTTAGTTAATTTCTTGGATTATTAACGTTATTTTCTAACATTTTAATAGGTGATATTAATTTTATTAAACTATTATAATATTAGAATAATTATAAAATTTAAAAACAAATATGAGTCAAATAAGAATTAAAGAAAATTAAGAATAATGTAGAATAAAAAACAACCTGGAAAACATAATATATTATTTATCTTTTTTATATTAAACTCGTACACATTCTTTTAGTATGAACAAAACAAATAATCGTAAGCAGAGAAAAAAGGTGGTAAGAAAATTATAGATATAGTATAGTTCGATAGACATTGTCATTGACATAATATATAAGAGTATGTGGGATTAAACACGTTTAAACGCCCAATATCATCTATTTTTTATATGTGAAGAGAGGTCTAGATAGGTTGATGTGACATTAAAGTCCTATCCCAAAATGCTCAGTGATTTCCTGGATGACACCTGTCGACAAATTACCTACTGTAGAGTTGATCGAAAAATCAAAATTCGGTAGGAGTGAATTGGATAATTAAAAAGATTGGAAGAAAATTGCTAAAATAAAAAACTTTGCAAGAGAGATTTTAGAGTGATTCAATTTGTAACATTCCCTTTCCGTATCCGTACAACGAACACGAGTTAGGAATGTCATAACTTTACTATCCTTAAATATTAATGATATTTGAAACAGAATTCAAGTTTTGATAATTTTGAACCCAAATCTTAAGTACTGGTACACCCGTCCCAAAATGCATATTCATGCATTTTTATATTTCTAATTCAGCCTAATTCAATTCCCAAATGTCTTCAAATGTTATGTATGCTTATAGGGAACAATTGACTATCATAAAACATACATGCTCTTAATTATCTTAGCATGCAACTCATCACCTAAGATTACTCTTAACTTTGAATCTTTCCAGAAACGCCAATTATCATGAAACCATAATGAACTTTAAAGGCCAATCACAACTCAAATTGGTTTAGCAAGTATACATGCCACTATAACATTCACGCCTAAATTAGGATGTCATTACTGTGATTACCTGTTGAGCTTTCCAATATTGATGCAATGCTCTTTTCACTCTCATCTTGATTTACCTACGTGTGCACAATCAAACACACGCTAAGTATAACTTAGTGAGGCCATAAACGAAGTTAATAACAATAATTTAAACTTATTAAACTTCATGGCTACATTTATATAACATGATATATGCCAGTGCATCAACTTTTACATTACATTGGTAATGATCTACTACATGCTAATGTCATAAGACTCCCATGCTTGTCCATTTTTCATAATATGTCATCTATGCATCAATATATATATACCATGATACAAGCTAATGAATATGCTTGTTCAATTCCTTTAACACCATATCAATACTTACCATTAATGTTAAGCTTTCAAGCTTAACTTACTTACCATTTTTATGCATGTTAACATAAGTAACATCACATGTACTAACATATATCAAATTAGTAAGTTTAACTCTTACCAATACCGTTGCCATTTATATCAGCAAGCTCTCAAGCTTACCATTTTGTTTTTCAATTTATTTAGCCCAAAGTATTGAAATAAGAGAATCTAAGTACACGAGTCATCCCTGTATACCCAACCTTCCTTGAGTATACATATACCCAACCTTCCTTGAGTATATATGAATTTTGCACCGAAGTGTTTTAATATGTACCGAAGTACTTCCGTATACCCAACCCTCCTTGAGTATACATATACCCGACATTCCTTGAGTATATATGAATATTGCACTGTAGTGCTTAGAATATTTATACAACTGTTTATGAGTCTATGGCTAGCCAACTATACCTTTGAATCTCTATATCATACTTGGGTTTTATATCATCAAATATTTCATCCATGGCAATGTATATCAATATATATCAACATTGGGCAGTTCATACCCGAAATAACATTTCAAACTTACCTATGTAAGTAATCAAATGATCAATGCATTTATATTCCAAATCTTGACATATTTATATTATGTCAATTATATGCTCAATGACATAAATATAATGACAAGAAACATTCAGGTAAGCTCATCGCAAGCCAGCCCAATAATGTATAAAAATCAATGTATTATGATATGTATGCAATTGCACTCACCTTGACACTTCGTATCCAAAACTAAATTGAATAACTTAAAATAAATTCAAGCTTGATCCTTTGCCTTAACTACTAAATTTTTGATTTCTCGCGTTTACTTGAGTGCTTCACATTCATCCCTTGCATGCACAATTAATAAAACCAATAAGACACTCATTTATAATCTGTCAGCCCGCGCTACCTTCAAAGAAATATTTCTGTAAAATAATCTACAACTCGGAATTCAATACCGTTTGTTGTGACAGAAACTAGATTTGATAAGCTTTTCAACCATATAAACTAATAGCCCAAATTCAACTCGTACAATTTATGATGAATTTTTAAAGTCAAATTCCAGTGCTGAATTTCGGAGCAGACTGCTACTTGGTTTTCTGACCTTTCATCACTTAAAAATTTATATCTTTTGATATACAAATCGAAATCAGTCCCCGTTTGTTCCAAATGAAACTAGACTGAACCACGAATACAATGATATAAGGATCACATTCTAATCATTTTTGTAGAATTTATAGTGAATTTTCGAACTCACAACCTGGAATTCTGGGCAGATTTTAAGAATTCACATCTTTAGCATTCTTTAACCATTCCAACACCTCAAATTAACCTTCAAATTTGTTATTCCAATATCAAATTCCAGCATTCATCCTCACTTAATCATCATCACCAATATCATATTGAAATTTGAACATCAAATCCTTAGATTTCTTAAAGTGGTCGAAATGGTCACTTAAGGATACAAGCTTTCAACTCTTAAATTTAAGAAATTAAGCATGCTATTCATCAATTCAATCCAAGTACATATCATTTCCAATCATAACAGATCAGCCCTCAACTTTACTTAATTTTTTGTTTTGGTCACTTAATGAAATTCAACATAATTCTTCATTCCAGTCACTAAATCAACATGTACAAGCATTAATCTTTCATAAACATCCTTAATTTCACAATTGAATCCCTAAACTCTAACCCTAGCTCGGTGACCAATTTGGGGTTTTGAGATTAGAGTAGGATTCAAGCTTAATTCAAGCCAATTTACAACTTAATAGCATGTAATTCATCAAAATCAAACTTAATCCCAACTTAATTCTGCAAACCCTATTTTCTCTCTCTTCAAGAACATGAACACTTCTTCATAACCATATGTAAAATTGCCATCAAAATATAGAGAATTGAACATAGATCAATTTTCCTTAAATAACCATACCTTGATTCTTACTTTAAACCTTCCAAAAATGCCTTGAAAATTTTTGTTTTCCTTTTCTTCTTTCTCTTGGAAGCTCACGGTTGCACAAGGAAAGATGAACAATTTTTTTTTCCTTCAATTTTGAATTTTAATTTTGCTTTATGGCTAAACTTGCCACTTTTCAAATATGGTTTTTTCCATTTATTTTATTAAATCTAACTTTTTTAATCCAATGGCCATAATTCATCTTATCATGATTCAAGGACTAGGATTTAATCTTGACTTGAGAAATTACTAAAATGCCCATGTCACTTTCAAAATATTTCAAAATTGTCATTGAAGGAAATGACCAATTCCCCTCAACTATTCACAAATTCATCTAGTTTACCATTCTGTAAAAATTCTAACTAAATCTAGTTAGAATCCAACCAACTATAATAAAATATTATTAAAATAATATTTTATGAATTTTTCATGGCTTTTGGATCAGTCTCTAAAATTTTCCATTCGATTCGATTATCCGAATATTTTTCCCAACTTTATCGTCTCCGTACGAAAAATCTGAATAACACAGAAACATCATTCTTGGGGGTAAACTATTCATTTACGGGGTTAAAATGCATAACTTTTGAAAATTACACTTTGGTCCCTAAACTTTTCCAAATTTTATACTTTAGCCATAAAACTTTCAAAATTTACATTTTGGTCACTAGCCAAAAATTGGGATATTACACAATATGTTCAATGGAGTTTACATTCATTACCTTAGCTACCACTCTAAAGGTTTCACAAAATCACTAAAATTTTCTTTCCTTTGTTAACAAGGAGTAACCTTACAACACTCACCAAGAATTATACCCCAAAATCTTGTGAGACTCTTTCCCAAAATAAGAAAAAATAAACAAACTTAAGAAACCTCACTAGGTAGTTGTTTGCAATAATTAAAGTCTCTCTTACGCTATAAACACTTGACAATGAATTAATACAATAAGAACACTCAAGAGTTTTACAAGAAAATATGGAAATAAAGCTCTTGAGTCTTTGGATTTGGATTGAATGCTTTGGAATGGTTGTCCTTTTGTTGAAGAAGCTTTGGAGACTTGTTTTTATATCCTCTCATTAATTTCTAACCGTTTGGGTTATTGGAGACTTGAATATAGCCGTTGGGGGTTGATTTTTCCGCAATAAATGTTGTTTGGTAACTGTCGATATCGGTACACGAAGCCCCATATTGGTACCTGCTTAAAGAAGAAATGATCGTTATCTAAAATGGGTGTACCAGTACACAAGGTCACATATCGGTAGTAAGCGGTACTGATACAAAAATTTTGTACCAGTACTGAAATTGCTAACTAGAATCTTTGAGAAAGCTTGGGCATCGGTATGCTAAGTATCGTACTGGTACTCACTGTACAATTTCAAAAGATGGCTTTAGGGTGAATCGGTACACTAAGTACCGTACCACTACTGCCTAGCCATTCGAAGTAATAATTTCAAAAGCTCATATCGGTATGCAAAGGGTTGTATCCTTACTCCTTAATCATTCTTTTAAAATAGTTTCAAAAATTCGTACCGGTACGCAAAGTGTCGTACCGGTACTCCCTGACTAGAATGGTCTATTTTGCAAAAACTTATAAAAATGTTTGAACACATTTGTTTTGACTTAGAACGAATTTGGCTTGTTAAAACTAGTCAATTTTACATTAAAGGTTTTGTCAACTTAAATGTACGATTAATTTCAATTCTCTTAAAAATTTATTTAAAAGATTTTTTTTGAAGAGATCAGATTCTTATTAATATATCAAATTGCAGACGGACAACGAAAATGAGCTTCATTGAAAAATCTCCCAACAACCTAGATGGAGGAAAAAGATTGCATCGATTACGTGTCGAAAGATTGCAAAAACAAGTGTTCTCACGAACATACCACAAGCAGTACCACAGGACAGCAACACCTTGAACCAAAAACCTGGGAGTAATACTTACACAGCTACTCACAAGTGGCATTGCCAAATAGAATCATATCGGATGTTCTCGCAATTCCCCTTTTAGCTAATGCATCAGCAACGCTGTTAAATTCTCTTGAAACATGTTGAATGCACCAATTAAAATTACCACATAGCACTATGATTTCTTCGACCAAGGATTTAAAGACAAAGGGAACAGCCCATGGTTGAAAGATCTATTCAACAACGATTTTGCTATCGCTTTCAAGGATGAGTTTGAACGAGCGAGACCTACGAGACGAGCGTAATAGCTAGCACGCCTCTTTAATCGCTAACAATTCGTCAGTCATAGCATCAACGAATCCCATAGACTTGCAAAAACATATAAGAGACTTACTTCGATAGTTGCGAAGAATGCCTCCTATTCCAGCTTCGCCATAGCTTCCCTTAACCGCTCCATCAACATTAAATTTTAACATACTCATAGGAGGAGGGAACCAACCGCTAGATGCGTGAGAACAACAACTAGTGTCAATGCAGCTAAGTAGACTAGGGTCGTGAATAAAATCATTAGAACACGAAACAACAGCAGACGAATTAGCTTTACACCTCCAGATCAATCGAGTAATGCATAGATCAAATAACTAGCTAGCATCGACCATAGACCTGGCAAACTTGACCTGAGACCCAAAAAATAAATCAATTTACATGAACCGAGATCCGAAATCGACCCGAACATGATTACCCGAAATTTGATCCGAAACCGAAACAAACTAAACTGATCCGAATTTTAGTTGAACCGAAATGGACTCGAACCGATTTTCAACTAAACCGAATGGACCCGAACCGAATAGACCTGAACCAAAGACAACCTGATATAGAAAAGATATTAATAGCAATAAATAAAGATAGGATATGAACAACCGCACAACTCACCAAAAAGTTAAATATATTTACTTTATAAATATAGGGTGTAAAAAACTGACCGGCTTAAAAACTCGATTAAAACCGACCGATCTCTCATTAACCTGAAATTGAGCCGAACCCAAAATAACCGAACCGAAAATCAACAGACCCGAATCACAATAGACCGAACTAAAACCGAACCGAACTAAAATTGAATTTGAACCGAATAATATCAGACCCAAAATAACTCGAACCAAATGACCCGAACCGAAACCAAACCAAATGACCCGTTTGCCACCTCTAATCGACCACCTTATTATTGAAGACCACCTCATTTCTGAAGAGCCATATTGTCCAATAAATACCGAAAAACATAACAGCCAAACTTTGTTATATTCGGATGCCACACATATAGGGACCTCAGAGACTTTCATTAGAATAGGGCCCAAGATGATTAGGAGGCCCACAAGGATCCAAAATAAAGGCATCATGACCTAAAGGCACAGCATTCTGATTCATCAAGGGAGACTGAGGCAAACTCTCTTTACTTTTTGTGGGACAAGGAAACTGCAAAAAGTCATTAGATTCCCTAGACACTTTGGAATGTACTTCAGCCGCCTTAACAATTGGGCTACGTTCAGAAGCAACCGCAAGGCTTCTAGAATCTGCACCGTCTAGACTCTTCAGTTCCTCTTGATCAATCCAGCGCCGATCATCCTCGTATTCAGAGATAAAAACACTAACATGAAAAGTTCTCCGTTGAGAGAAAAGGAAAAGGAAGAATGAACGTCGGAGATTTGGCTAACTCCGATCAAAACTCGAGCAACATTGAACCGATTTCTCTTAGACGTATCATCATCAAGCTTAAACACAGAATCCCATTTTCTGGTCAATTCCGAGAATATAGAAACAAGCGAGGAAGATAAGGGAAAGCCCTCAAAATTAACCAATACTCTTAACTTTTTCTTAGCCATGAATTTGGCTACCGAGTCAAAATCAGAAAACCAAGAATCCAAAAGAGAGTCCTTAAGATCCATAAGATTTGGATTTGTTCCACTTCCTCGAAATGGATAATAACATAGAACCCAGACCAAACACCAACCCTAACATTAAAACCATTAGACATGAGAGCTTGTTGAATGAACTCTGCATCATACATGCCATTTATTTTTGCAACTAAACATGGGTTTAGCCACTCCATATCAGTACTAGGGTAACATACTAAATTGCCTCAACCCTATCTAAACTTCTACCATCGAGAGCTCCACTTGACAAACAATATCACTGAGAACAAAAACCAACCTTGGGAGGGCACAACCTATTTAACAGAGCATCCTTAAAAGATCTCCCTTCCACCACCTTGGAGAAATTTTTCCTAGAGGCCTCTGCATTCTTGATGCCCTTCTTAGACCGGTTTAGAATCACCTTTTGTAGGGAATACTTGAATGGTAAAATCATCCATGTGCATATTAATCCCAAGCTGGACCGCCTTGCTAGCTTCCTCCTTGGATTAAAATCTAACAAAAGCGAATGTACTCCTCGTATTAAGCCTGCCATGATTGTTGTATGCTATGTAGACATCGACGATATGCCCATAAACCGTGAAAGCTTCTTTAAGTGTTGACGGCTGGATTCGCTTGCTGACAAAGTTGACAAAAATAGGGAAGCTAATACGCCGGTGGTTATGATTGTTTACACTGCTACTCTGACGATGAAGAAAACGCTGCTGCCAAAACTCCAAGAAACTGCGACTGCTCCTTTCGCTCCTCTTGATGCTCTCCATTTTTGAAATACTTATCAAATTTAATTGTCTATTAATTTAAAACCTTTGTTATATCAAAATCAAAACTATTGATTTAACAATCTCTCCCTATTTGATATAAAAACCAAATGATTTTTTTAAGTCTCCCGGCCCAATGAGTTTGAAAATTTTGTAACACCCACTTCTCCCCCATTTTATTATATCAAAATCAATATGTGCAATTGGAAATAAACAAGATACAAAGCTCCAAAATAAACTTCAAAAACATAACATAATATCCAAAATCATAGCCAAAGAATCCAAAGTGGCATAGCCACACATAGTCATAGGAAACAAACCATAAAAGGTGCAAACCATAAATCCAAAATAAAATAGGCAATAAGTCCAAAACCAAATATAATCAATATGTCTAGAAGCATGATATGCATGCAAATGCAAAGAGAAGCTAGAGGGCTGAAGAAGCATCCTCATCATCAACACCATCTTCATCACCATCACCATGTGCATGAGTCCTCCACTCATGATGGAAATCGATGAGGGAGTTCTCAACACTAGAGATCCGAATTTCGAGCATAGTTTACAAAGAAGTGATCCTAGCATCGAACTGTTTCTCAAGAGAAACTTCTCATCAAGATAGGTGATCAAGGCATCATGGGAAGGAAGAGCAAAGAGAGGTGTGGGAGATGGCACAACACAAGCAGCCAGAGTAACATTGCCATCATCATCATCTCCATTAGCGACATTAGGATCTCTCACTCATTCTCCGTTGATATAATGGAATTTACTCTTACAAAGGGATTTGTCATTGATGGGGTCGGTAAGAGAAGACTGAAGATCAAATGAGCAATCAATATTTTTATTTTCAAAAAATATGACTTAAAACACAACCATTAGAAAAAGATTTGACGAGATTAGTGTGAAAGTGATTAAGGGTGTGTACAATGTTGGGGAAAATGATTTGGGCAAGGTTGATTCTGTTTCTCTCACGAAAACAATAGAGCCAAAAATCATCAACCATACAAATAGAAGGCCATTTGCCACATGATGGTCGAAATCACCAAGTGACTAGAAGGTGAAAGAAACGCTCATGGGGATCAAGAACTTTCACCGAGGAACCCGAAGAATGGAATGATGGAAATTTGATTTCATCATCTAAACCCTCATTCTCAAGTCCTAGGTGATTGACAATAATTTAGGCATGAAGAATAATTTTCTTACCCATGAGGTAAGACTCAACAGCTCTAGTTTTAGTTTTGTCGTCATTGTGGAGACACCTAACATTATAATAGAAAATTTGGACAAGGGTTTTATAAACAATGGCTGGAATTTGAAGCATATCAAGAAATTTCCATTCCATAAGCAAGTTAAGTTAATAGAATTTAAAAGCATCGGAACTCATATAAGCAAAGTCCACAACTCGCTCATGATGAATACTTAAATTTGGATAATATTGAAAGTTTACGAGTTGGTTTTGACGATGAGGATCATTAAAACTTTAGTTATACTTGGTCTAAAAATTCAATTGAGGGTTGTTACCAGAGGAATTAGATGGATCGGTCCTAAGACGTTTGGTTCGGGGAGGCATTTTGAAAAAATGAGATTAGAGATAAAGCACCTAAATTGGCTCTAGACACTACTAGGAATTTAACCTCCTACAAAAATAAGCTAACCACAATGTATGCAGTCATCAATATCAATCCAATATGATCAATGAAAGTTCAAGGTATAAAAAATTGTATAAATATATATGTAAAGAATTCTTAAAAAATATGATATATGAGCATAAAAATCATTACTAAAATGTTTCTAAATGCATGGATATGATATATGAGCATAAAAATCATTGGCAATCATGGATAGACATACAAACTCCCCCTAACTTATGGAGTGCAAGCATCAAGAAATCACTCGAAGCATGGATTTCAAATAAATTCAAGAAAGCTTAAAAAATTAAAATATAACACCCCTTACCTGGTTCAGTAGAAGACCAAATTGGAGATATCATCGAAAAAGGAAAATAGAGAATCAAAGAGCATCTATATTTAAATCATAACAAATCATTAAGATAATTTCTTATTAATCAATTATAAATAAAATTAATGCTTTCTTAAGTCTTTAGAACTATATTGTAAAATTTCAAAAGCTAGGGCCAAATTGTAAATTTCTAAAAGTTTTGAGGACCTTTCAAAAATATTCACTTCATTGTCTAAATATAATCCTAAACATATGTTTTTCCATAATTATGAATTTCAAAAGAAATAAAGGTCAATTCTGATGTTACTTGGCCAAGATACAACTTAAGGACAAAATTACAAACTTTTCAAATTTAAAGGGATCAATCGTTTATAAGGGGATCGATCTTTTATTCTAAATTCCTAAGAGATCATTTTTAGCTACTGGAATTCAAGGGAGCATTACGTGACATAAATGAACCAAATTTATTCTTAAACAACATATTTACTAACTTAAAACAGAATTCATTACCAAGAATAAGCACTAAACATGCATATTTACATTTCAAGCATGAATTCGAGTAAAATGATCAAATGTAACCATCTATCTTGTCATGTACAACCACATTAAATAACTACATTCATCACAAAAACATAATTTCACCTTATTTGACATGTAAAACATATAAACATAAACTTATGATAGTTTTATATTGCCTTACTATATCTTTACTTATACTACTACCAAGCAAGCATATTAACTAGTAATAAAACACATCGCATTCGTTAAAATACAAAATCCTTGCCTAAACCATATGCCACCAACTAGGAGTATATCAAAAGTAGGTGCATTACACAAAATGCGTTGGTGACTTGTGACTTTTCGGCACAATCAACGATTACAGAGTCCTTTCACTTGAAATGCATGAAATACAAAAAGTAAGCTTATATAGCATAGTGAGGTAGTTGACTTATAATGAGTATATGATGAATAATCATAGGCATAAAAGAGATATCATATCATAATTCATAATCATGGCATGGCATAATTCGTATCATGAGTATAATATCATAGCAAAGTTCATAAAAAAAGTTCATAAACATAAATCACAACTTATTCAATGTCATTTAGTAGCAATCTTAATTAATTTCCTTGGATTACAATTAACATTTGGATACATGAATTACCAACCAACTGTCGGCAAATACTAAGAATGGCCAACCCTCCAACTGTCGCCAATGACCAAATACAACATCCCTCCTACTTTCGCCAATAAGGATCGTAATCCATTGGGTAATAACCCACCCTACACATGAGCTCAATAAATTCTATAACATGCCAATTGTATCCCTATTTAACTTGTATTCAAGGATTCATAGTTTATTTTCAAAGTAAACATATAGTTCCATAGATTCATAAATTGTAACTGAAATCATAGTTGAGCTTCAAGATCCATGTTGTTCCGTATACCAAAGAATGTCATAGTCCATATAATCACAAAAATTTTCCTAGCATCAAAGTTCAATTCCCTAACATATCATTATGCTTAATAACGTAGACATAATATAAGCTTACCAATCTTACCATACATGATTTTCCTCAAGCTTGCTCTATTTGAGCTTTCAAAACATATAATGAGCATAAATCACAAAGACATAACAAATGCAATCGGGATGGTACCAAGCCAATCCCGAGAGTCAAACTACACTCATCGTAACTTTAAGAATTAGGGTTGCTCCTAAATCACAATCCATTGGTTAGGGGATTTAGCTTTTCCTTGTAGGTTTGATGTCCTTTCATTATCCGGTTGATCTAACCAAAAAGATGACATCAAATTCATCAAGTTCATAATCAAGGTACTTAAAATTCTAAGATACATAAATATGGATATCTCTAATCCCAAAGATTTAGGTTTTGCTTTTCCCTTGATCCAAAATCATAGGAAATCATACAAATTTTAGGATTTGACCCACTTCCATATAACCTTTAATATATCAAAATCCTAATCCATGAGAAATTGTTTACAACCACTTAATTCAATACTTGCTAGGAATTATACCAATAGAAAGGTTGAGTTAAATGCTTACCCAAAATAAAATCGAATCCAAGGATTGATACTTAATTTACTAGAAATTTGAATTTTGCAAGTTAGGGTTCTTTCAAGGATTTAACAATGGTGTCGGGTGAGTTTAGGGAAGATGAACATGGGTTATCTTTTTTTTTCTTGGTTGTCGAAAGGAAATAGCCTATAATGGCTAATTCCCTTTATTTTCTTAACTAAAAAAAGATTTTAAAGAAAAAAAAGGAAACAATGCCACATATATAGGTGACTCATCACATATTAAAAAAAGGTTTAATTACAACATTAGCCATTGAACTTCCCACCTCTTGCACTAGTCACATGTCTTCATTTCTTTTCAATTTGGTCCTTAATTCTTAGCACTTAAAAAATTAAACACATATTCCAAATGAATTTAATCAAATAGTTTAACTATTAATCTTAGTTATCGGAAATTAAATTTCATTCACCAAAGATACGGTTAACTACTAAACCGGTTTTTGGGGTGTTATAAAAGAGCATCAAGGGTCAAGAAAGGTTGGTAAGACCTATCTCTCTCCTAAGAGTCCGAAAACATTCCTTATCTAAAGGCTTTTTAAAGATACCCGCTACTTGATTCAATGTATCTACAAATTCAAGAACTACATCTTCTTTTAAGACACGATCTCTAATGAAATGATGTCTTATTTTTATATACTTGCTTCTAGAATGTTGGATGAGATTCTTAGTGAGACAAATGGCACTGGGGTTGTCACACTTAATGGGAATGATACCTACATCGATTCCATAGTCTACAAGTTTTTATTTTATACATAAAACTTGAGCACAACAACTACCGCCTGAAATATATTATGCATTATTGGTTGCTAATGCTACACTATTTTTATTTTTAGAAAATCATGAAATAAACATGTTTCCTATGAATTGAAAAGTACCGAAGATACTCTTTCTATCTATCTTACAACCTCTATAATCCGCATCCAAGTAAGATTGCAAACTAAAGGATGAGTCTCTAGGATACCAAAGGCCTAACCTAGGAGTGTCTCTTAGGTATCTAAAGATTCTCTTAATAGCATATAAATGTGATTCCTTAGGACAAGCTTGAAATATAGCACATATATCTAGTCTACTTACGGTAAGATAAAACAATAAACCTATCATAGATACATAAAGTTTAAGATCAATACATTTACCTAATTTGTAATATCCCAATTTTTGGAAGTTGGAGGACCAATTCGACAATTTAAGAAAATTTAGGGATTGGTCTTGAATTTATGGAAAATTGATAGAATTGAAGATTTAGGCATGTTATGGAAGATAAAGGATTGAAATGACAAGAAAGGAAAAATTTAAGGACCTTTTCAAAATGAAGGTATAGTGAAGGACTAAATTGAATAAAGTTTAAAAGTTAAAGGAAAATTTATAAGGATGTTGGAAATAAATAAATGGATTATTTGTACATGAATTTATGTACAAAAGTAAAGTAGTGACTAAAATGTCACTTTTATGAAGTTGAAGGACTAAAAAGGAAATAGTCCAAAATGAGTAATTAATTATGGGAATTGTTCAAATTAGGTTTGAACAATTGTTTAATGTTCAAAATGGTCACTAAAGACCTGGGGACCATTTCGGCAATAATGTAAAATATTGGGAATTTTTTTAGAAAAATTTTATATTCGAATAATATAAGCCCCGTATGAAAAATCCGGTAGCACAGAAATACCATTCTAGGGGGGGTGAACTATCCATTTATGGGGTTAACTTACATAACTTTTCAAAATTACACTTTGGTCCCTAAACTTTAAAATTTAACCCCTAAACTTTAAAAAACTACATTTTAGTCACTAGTCCAAAATTGGGATTTTAGTGTAATATCGCAATTTTTGGACTAGTGACTAAAATGTAATTTTTGAAAGTTTAGGGGTTAAATTCTAAACTTTGGAAAAGTTTAGGGACCAAAGTGTAATTTTGAAATGGTCAAATACACATGGATTTAATCATGGCCATTGATTTTTGATAAGATTAAATCATGGTCATTGGATGAAAAGGGTGAAATGGTAATTTCACTAGTTAAATGAATTTAATATTCATTTAATATGACACTTGGATTAAATAGATTGAAGATGATAAGAAAATCATCTATATTTTTCAGCAAGCTGTTCGAAATGTACAAGAAAGAAAAGGGAAATAGGGTTTTTAATTTTCAAGTCCAAAAATTGAAGAATCAAGACAAGTTTCAAGCAAAATTAATTTAGTTCTAAAAGAGATCGAAGGAGAACCGGTGATAAAAAGAAAAGATAAGAACTTTGAGTAAGCTTAGTGAGGCATACTATTCATTGCCCAGGGGAGTGCATTTATATGTTTTAAATTGCAATTAGGAAGACTAGCGAACAGTCGACCTTAATTTAAAAATAGTATTGTCTTATATATATATTGAGCTTCTACATGTTGCAATAAAGGTAGATTAAATAGAATATGAAGTATGAATTATTATTATGAGAAATGATGATGATTTATGTTTGCCATGACCAATTATGTTGAAGTATGATTTATGAAATGTTTATTTATATGATGATCTATGATTACCATGAACATTTATGATGAAGCATGAAACATGAAATATCTATTTATATGATTAATTATGATGATTTATGATTATCATGAACAATTACGATGAAATATGAATATGAATTTCCTATATATATAATTGATGATAATTGACTAGTAATGAAAGAAATGCCCAAGTATTGAGTATAAGAGTCCATGGTATAGTTGGCATGCCATAGAGTCCTTAACAGCTTCACCCTTATGTTTATGTTATCAAACAAATATTGTGACAAAACGATTGTGTCACATATACCTTGGGGACCTACGCCCTTGGTGTGCACCCTGGGGATCTACGCCCACTGTGCCCGAGTGCACTATCGAGGTGTTTTATGTTTATAGGGAGCAAAGAGCGTCCCCGAGTACGTACTCATCTTTACGTTTATGTTTGATACTACGGTGTCATTTCAAGATGACTCGCGTACCTTAATCTCATATAGCGTACTTTGGGCAATGATAATGAATTATGTCATGTAAATAAATTATGTTACGTATATGAAACATGTCATGAAGTATGAATCATGATATGTATATGAAATATGTTAAATATACGAATCATGCCACGTATATGAATCATGACATGTACATGAATTATGCCATGCATAGGAAGTATGCCACATATATAAGAAATACGCTATGCATATGAACCATGCCATGTATACAACTTATTTTACTTTATATGAATTATGCCATGTATATGAATTATGCCATGCACACGTATCATGTTATGTATATGAATGAAAACATATATACGAATCATGCCATGTATGGAAATCATGTCATGCAAAACAAATATGCCATGTATGAAAATCATGTTATATAAATGAATCATGCTATGAATATGAATCACAATACATAAATGAACCATGTCATGTATATGAACTGTGTTTTACATAGTCAAGCATGTGAACCATATTGCTTATGTGAATTATATCATGTATGTGAATTATGCTATGTATACGAAACAAATCATGTATATATGACTTACTTGATGATGACAGAACATTAGAACCATGAGCAAGTTAGGAACTTATAACATGCACATTAATATCTAGTGACCATGGAAACTTTGATAGTACTATTCTATCTTAGGTAGAGAACTTGATATATAATCATATGATAAGTATTACTTTACTCTATGTTTATTAAGTGAAATTATTGCCTCACTAAGTTCGTACTTAGCGTGTGTTATTTCACACGTAGGTTCTCTCGAGTAGAGTGACAAGAAGGAGCTATTAAATTGGAAAATCAAGTTACATTAGTAATCACGGTACATACATCTTAAATTATAAGTTTGATGTCTAGTGGGCATGTACATATATGTAGTGGATTTAAATAGACAAACTGTTTTGTAATCTCTAGATTATATTATGTTTATGCACTATTATAGACGTATGGATATAGAAAATGATTTACTATAAGTAGTTATATTTTTTGATATAGTTAAGAATAGTTTACCCTAATTGTGTAGAATTTTTAAAATCAAGGAAGGGTCTAGGCAGGGTACATAGTTTTCTCCCTGAATTATATTTTTATGTCAATAACACATTTATAAATTTTATAAAACAATTCAGGGTTAAAACTAGCTGCTATAGACTAACGTAGTTTTTAATTCAAAACCGAGAAAGGGTTAAACTATAAAATAAAGTTAGTATAAAAAAATTCAAGTCAAGTTTTTCTTAACAACTCTGTAACATCTTTAGTGTATATTCGGTCTACGAGTATACGTTAAGGGGGTTACATTTATAGTATTTTTGCATGATTCTCTTCATTTTGATAGTATTTTTGAATGATAAAGTCAAGTATAAGTTATGTTATGGATGAAGTTGTTTATGGAAATTGAAGTTTATGATGGAATTAGATTTATAGATAGTTAAATTGATGATTTAAACATGGAATTAAGATTGAATTCAGATAAATTCCATGTTAGAGATTATAAACCCCAACCCTAAAATTTAAGGGTTTTGCTTAGTAAGTTAAATTAAGGATGGAATTGAATGAATTATGAAGTTATGGGTCCTATTTTGATAATATGTTGAATAATTTACCAAGTTGTAAATTTAGGGACCATTTTGAAATTTTTAAGAGCTTAGGGGAAATTATTGAAAATTTTATTTTAGCCTTGGAATTGTTGAATTATGGTGAAATTAGCTTGAATTGGTGATTAGGGACCAAAATGAAAAATTTTGGAAGTTGGAGGACCAATTCAGCAATTTAAGAAAATTTAGGGATTGGTCTTGAATTTATGGAAAATTGATAGAATTGAAGATTTAGGCATGTTATGGAAGATAAAGGATTGAAATGACAAGAAAGGAAAAATTTAAGGACCTTTTCGAAATGAAGGTATAGTGAAGGACTAAATTGAATAAAGTTTAAAAGTTGAAGGAAAATTTCTAAGGATGTTGGAAATAAATAAATGGATTATTTGTACATGAATTTATGTACAAAAGTAAAGTAGTGACTAAAATGTCACTTTTATGGAGTTGAAGGACTAAAAAGGAAATAGTCCAAAATGAGTAATTAATTATGGAAATTGTTCAAATTAGGTTTGAACAATTGTTTAATGTTCAAAATGGTCACTAAAGACCTAGGGACCATTTCGGCAATAATGTAAAATATTGGGAAATTGTTTTAAGAAAAAAATTATATTCGAATAATATAAGCCCCGTATGAAAATCCGGTAGCACAAAAATACCATTCTAGGGGGTGAACTATCCATTTACCGGGTTAAATTACATAACTTTTCAAAATTACACTTTGGTTCCAGAACTTTTCCAAAGTTTACAATTTAACCCCTAAACTTTCAAAAATTACATTTTAGTCACTAGTCCAAAATTAGGATATTACAATTCCTTCCCCCTTAAGAAAATTCGTCCTCGAATTTTCAACGTATACTCTTTTCAAACAATTTCGTATTTTGCTTATTCATTCTCTCTTCAGTTTCCCAAATTATTTTCTCTACTTTATGATTTCTCCAGAGGACTTTAACCAGTAGAATTTTCTCATTCTTTAATTCTTTGATTCCATATGCTAGGATTTTCACTGGTTATTCTTCATACACCAACCCTGGTTGCAGTTCAACCTCCTCAGAGGTAATTATATGTAAAGAATCCGATCAATACCTCCGAAACATGAATACATGAAACATATAATGAGTCTTGTTCCTATATGGAGGTAAAGCCAATTGGTAAGCCATTGGCCCCTTTCTTTTTAGAATCTCATATGGCTCAATAAATCTGGGACTAAGCTTTCCTTTTCAATCAAAACGTAATACCTTTTTCCAAGGTGAAACCTTTAAAACTCTTTTTCTCTAACTTTATATTCAATATCCTTTTTCTTCTTATTTGCATAGACCTTTTATCGATCCATGATGGCCTTGAGATTTTGTTAAATAATCTTCACTTTATCCTTCATATCTTGTATTAATTCAACTCCTTTAACGTTTGAGTTATACTGAACATTGAACATGTCTATCTTGTAACCCAAACCGATTTAGAGAAGTTTGGTATTTTCTTCCATATGCCATCTTGACAGTTGCTTGATAACTATTGTCGTAAGTAAATTCAGCTAAAGGCAAGTTCTTTTCCCATGATCCCACAAACTCAATTACATAAGCTCGTAACATATCCTTCAGAATCTATATGATCCGCTCGGACTGCCCATCTGTTTGCGGATGAAAAACTGTACTAAAATTTAATTTTGCACCTAAAACTCCAAATAACGTACCCCAATACCTTGAAGAAAACCTTGGGTCTCTGTTAATATCTTCTTTCTTCAGATTATCATTGTTATAAACATATACTTAACATCATCTATTTCTACTGAATCTTATTCATGTTATTGAGGAGCATAATCAAGTTACACAGTAGTACATCAGTAACATGACATCCTATGGGCATGTACTTAACTTTAAATCATATTAAACTCAATTTAGCCTCCCGAATCGGCTAAACTTGTAGCTCCGATACCAATAAATGTAACCCCCTTAACGTATACTCGTAGACCGAATATACACTAAAGATGTTACATAGTTGTTAAGAAAAACTTGACTTGAATTTTTATACTAACTTTATTTTACAATTTAACCCCTAAACTTTCAAAAATTACATTTTAGTCACTAGTCCAAAAATTGGGATATTACATCATTCATCTTTGTGAAGCTTTGTAGAATTGCTCATTGGAGTGACTTGAGGTTTGACATTCTCTAATACAAACTTCTCGAGCATATCCTTTACGTACTTTGCTTTATTGATGAAGATGCCATCTTTCCTTTATTTGATTTGGAGTCCCAAAAAGAATGAGAGCCTCCCATCATGATCATCTCAAATTTACCTTCCATTAGCTTAGCAAACTCTTGAAAAAGAAATTCACTGGTAGAACCAAAAATAATATCATCAACATAAGTTTGAATTACTAAGATATCTTTGCCTTTCTTTTTTATAAAAACTGTTGTATCAACATTCCCTTTACTAAAACCTTTTTCAATTAGAAAAGTAGATAATCTTTCATACCAAGCTTTGGGAGATTGTTTCAACCCATATAAAGCTTTTGAAAGTTTAAACACATGGTTTGGAGTTTTTGGATCTTCAAAACTAGAGGTTGCTCAATATAAACATCATTTATAAAGCCATTTAGAAAAATACTTTTAACATCCATTTGAAAAAGTTTGAATTCATGAAAGCATGAAAAAACAAGTAACATCCTAATAGCTTCAATTCTAGTTACGAATACATAAGTTTTATCAAAATCAATTCTTTCTTCTTGAGTGTAACTTTGAGCAACAAGTCTAGCATTGTTTCTCACTATGTTATCACTTTTATCTAGTTTGTTTCTAAAAACCCATTTAGTACCTATAATAGATTTATTACTAGGCCTATCAACTAATGTCCAAACATTACTTCTCTCAAGCTGATTTAACTCTTCTTGCATTGCCAAAATCCAATAATCATCATTTAATGCTTCTTTGATATTTTGGCTCTACGCATGAGATAAATGCAACATAATTACATTTATTTCTAAGAGAAGAACGAGTGGTTACCCCTTTGGATGGATTACCCAAAATCGCACCACTTTTGTCATAGTTGAATTCCCTTGGGTAGGTGATCTCCCTTTCCTATAGAGATAGCTCCTTTAGAGCTTTTTGAGGTGGATCTTGTGGTTAAACCTTTGATGTTTCTTCTTCTACCTTTGATGGTTTTCCTTCACCATCATTAGCATATAAATTTCCTATATCATCATCACAAGAATCCTTCCTCGGAAGGGGGTTATCATAAAAAACATGTATTGACTCTGCAACTACTAAAATTCTTTTTATTAAATACACAATAAGCTTTAGAGTTTAAAGAATAACCAAGAAAAAAAATACCTTCATCACTTTTAGCATCAAATTTGCCAAGATTGTCTTTTTTATTATTTTAAACAAAACACTTACATCCAAAAGGATGAAAATAACTAATGTTATGTTTTTATTTTTGAAAATCTCGTAAGGTGTTTTCTTTAAAAGAAGCCTAATCATTATATGATTAACAATATAACATGCAGTATTTGTGGCTTCTGTCCAAAAATATTTTGCCAAATTATTTTCACAAAGCATGGTTCTAGCCATTTCTTCTAAAGTTATATTTTCTCTCTCAAAAAACCCATTTGTTGAGGGGCGTGAGGTGTCAAAAAATTATGGCTAATCCTACTAGAGTTACAAAACTCATCAAAACCAAGATTTTGAAATTTAGTTCCATAGTCACTCCTAACATGTGAAATAGAGTAATCTACATCATTTTGGTTTGCTTTTGGAAATGTGATGAATTTTCTAAAGCTTCATATTTTGTACTTAAGAATAGAACTCAAGTAAATCTAGAGTAATCATCAACTAAAACAAATTCATATTGTTTTCCACCCAAGCTCATAGTCCTAATAGGGCCAACAAGATTTATATGGATAAATTGTAAAATTCTACTAGTAGACACATCATTAATGGATTTAAAAAAAAACTCTTTTGTGTTTGCCTTTTACACATGCATCAAAAACTTTATCTAAATCAAAACTGATCTTAGGCAAATTTTAACTCCTCAAAAGTATTGATTTTATGCTTATTTCACAATGCTTTTTCTTGCCTTTAAGTAGATATGTTTGCATTTAGTTGTTAAAATTCATGCATTTGCATTAGGAGTTAGGAGCTATTTTGTTGCCAATGTGAAAAGTTGTTTTGCTGGTTTTGATGTAGGACACAAGTAGGCAGGCATGGCAGAGAGGTGCTGGCAGAGATCTCAGGAAAAGAAGCAAGAGAATTGTCGAGTAGCAGTTGGCATAGATAGACCAAACAATGCTAAGCTCAGCTGGCAAATGATTGATGTTCGATGACCGGTCAAAGTAGCCGTTTGACACTGTACTCGTCATCCCTAAGATTCAAATTGAGATAAGAGGATATTGCATCTTATCCATTATCGCTTTCAAAATTCAAACTCCAATGCTTATCCTAGGGTTTCCATGCAAGCCTATTTAAAGGAGTTGAAGCCACTATGTGAGGGGGACCAGAAGAGAGGTTGCACCATGGTGAGCCGAGAGGTGACGTGGTCTGACCAGCTAAGACTGAGAGCTCTGGAGCAATCGAAGGGTTGTATCGACAAATCTCCTTCTTGCCCATTTTCTTAGTTTTAATTTTATTTGAATGGTGATGTTAAGATATGATAGTATTTTGTGGATGGACCCATCAACCATGAACTAAGCTTTTACAGTTGGTTGGGGGATGTTTGTGATGAACGCTAATTTTATGTTTGGTTGATAATAATTTAAAATGCCTTGGCATTATTTTCTATATGCTAGTACTTAATTTTCTCAAATCCTTTGCCATACGACAGCTGGCATAGTGTGCTTATTGCACCTTAATATCTTAATATACTTAAGGGGCAACGATCAATTGCTAAATACTAAGGTGAGAAGCTTCGACAGAATATGTTCAAGTAGATGAACTTACTTTGGAAGTGAGTCTACCCCTTAGGAGTAAAGATTGAAACTTAATCGAGTTAATTACTGAGAAGCTTCACTATAGACATATAGGGGTTTTATCATGGTTAACTTAGGGTTTTGCCATCGACAGAGGCAATACTACCTTGAATCTGCTCGTCAATAAAACCAAGGCATGATATTATTAAAAGCTGGCATAAGTAGCGTGAAATCCAGGCATCCCTTGCCAACACTCATCATTCAATTGAACACTTTCGTTGCCAGACTGTTTTCATTTTTCACAACTTCGTTTTTGCTATCTTTCAATCAAAAGACCTAATCATTTCAAACATTTTTTTTACAAAACTAGTAAACATAAGCAAATAAGTTATTGTTCAATCCCTGTGGATTCGATACTCAGCTTATTCTTGTATTACTTGTTGACCGTGTATACTTGCATACACAAGACTCACCTTGACATTATTTTCTTACACTTTTAATCTAAATATTGAATCGTTTGCCAAGTGTTAGAAAAAGTTAACAAGTTTTTGGCGCCGTTGCCGGGGATTGCGATGAAATTTATTGTTTTGGTTTTAGTTGTTTTGATTCTTATATTATTTCACTTTATTTACTTATTTTAACTAGTGTATAACCTGAAATCACCCTTTGGTGGAAGATTGGCCATACAACCCAGAAATTGAAAGTACCTTACGGAGGTTAAAAAAAGCTCGAGAGATGGAACATTGAGGAAATGAAAGAGCCGGTGGTAACCCAAACAATCAGGGAAATCCACCAAACCATAATGGGATACCGGCCATGCCCAGAGACCTATCCGAGAACACTCGGTGCCGAACATAGACAATTTGATGCCAGGACTGATTGGTCCAAAGGTAAATACACCAAATTTTGAACTTAAACCGGTAATGATACAAATGCTTTTGAATGTAGGACAATTTGATGGAGCACCTACTAGAGACCCGAGGCAACACTTGAAGCAATTCATGGAAGTTTGCCAGCTATTTCAGTAGCCTGGATTGTAGCAGGATACAGTAAAGCTAAAATTATTTACATTTTCACTGAGAGATAGAGCAAAAACGTGGCTTAGTTCTTTGCCACCTGGTTCTGTTACCTCATGGGGAGATCTATGCCAGAAATTTTTGCTACGATTCCAGCAACCTAAACTCACTGCCAAGCTGAGGAGGGAGACAATTACGTTTAGGTAGGCTAATGATGAGACCCTATATGATGCATGAGAGAGATTCAAGGACCTGTTGAGAATGTGTCCCATGCAGGGATTCCCAAATTGGACTCAGATAGAGACCTTCTACAATGGACTCAATACTCATACTAGAACTATTGTTGATGCTTCGGAAAATGGTTCGCTACTATATACAGAGGTAGTTGGCATCTTTGAAAGGATCTCAATTAATGATTTTTAGTATCCAACTGCCAGACTAGGGACCGTAACTAAAACTGGAGGAAATTAGTACTAGATGAATTAACATCCATCCACACCGAGATTTCCAATCTTACTAGCATAGTGAGAACTTTGCAAAAGAGTAAACAATATCAAGAGATTAAGGCGTTAAACCTATTCTACACAATATGTTGAGAGGACCATTACATGGAAGATTACCCTGCCAACCCTGAGTTGGTAAATTTTGTTGGCAATTTCAATCGTAATTATAATGCAAAATCCAATACTTACAATGCATGATGGAGGCAAGACCCAAATTTAGTTTGTAGAAATCAATGAGGTAATTAATACAATGCCCAACGTCAGAACAATGCCAGCATCAGAATAACAATGTCCAGCAAGGATTCAATCAGAATGCTATGCCAAATAGGGTGCAAAGCAATTTTTATGATGGAAAAAAAACAACCAGGGGACTTGGACAGAATATATGGAGAGGAATGACACAACTGTTCAGAGTTTGGCAGCATCTATGCTGAACTTGGAGATTTATATTGGACAGATTGCCAATGCACTTAGCAATCAACCCAAGGGAGCATTGCCAAGTGATACAGAAGATGCTTGGCAGAGAGGCAATGAACAGTGCAAAGTTTTAACTCTTTGGAGTGGCAAACAATGAAAGGCTGAGATACCTATCAAGCAGTCAGCCAATTGCCAAGAGAAAGGACCAGTAGATAAACCAAAAAAAATAGAGAAGAATGAAGCAGACATAAGCGATGCCAAGCAGTTGTTCGATGCCAGACCTCAGTTGGATGCCAGCAAACCTTTGGCAAAGCTGGCAGAGTCAGTATTTGCTTACCCACCTTCTTCGTTTTCATAAAGACTGCAAAAGCACAAACAAGATCAGTAATTTTAGCTCTTCATGGAAGTTCTTAAGTAGTTGTAGATCAACATACCATTAGTAGAAGCTCTTGAGCAAATGCCCAATTATGTTAAATTCGTGAAGGACATTTTGTCCAAAAAGAGGAAATTGGGTGATTTTGAGACTGTAGCTGTTACTAAGGGATGCAACGCAATGATACTCAATCAATTGCCACCTAAGCTGAAAGATCCATGAAGTTTTACTATTCCTTGTACCATTGGCAAGAGATTCATGGGTAAGGCACTGTTTGATTTGGGAGCCAGCATTAATTTGATGCCAATGTTTGTTTTCAAAAAGCTCAACATCGAAGTAAGGCCTACCACCATAACACTTTAGTTGGCAGACTGATATTTTGTGCATCCTATGGGTAAGATTAAGGATGTGCCAATAAAGGTTGATAAATTTATATTTCCATCTGATTTTATCATTTTAGATGTTCATAAAGGTGAACTTACTATGCGTATGAATAACCAACATGTTACGTTTAATGTATTTCAAGCTCTTAAATGTGCAGATGAACCGCCAGCTGGTGAGATGATAGAGTCCATTTTCACTATAGACGTGGCACAGCTGTGCCAAGACACAGATGATGGTGCTAGAGATCTGGATGATGCTATTAAGACGAATGAAGACACTGAAGGACCAAATTTGGAGAATGAAGTTGCTAATTACTTTAGACAGCCAGGGCCATTAGAGCTGGTGGGAAGAGAAATCAAGGCACCTAAACCATCCATCGAGGAGCCACCAGAATTGGAGCTGAAACTATTGCCAGACCACCTCAAGTATGCCTACTTAGGTAAACACTCTACTCTGCCAGTGATCATTGTTACTGATATGTCTAATGATCAAGAGGAAAGATTGTTGGAAATTTTAAGCAAATATAAGCAAGCTTTGTGATGGACCTTGGCTGATATAGGAGGAATAAGCCCCACTATTTGCATGCACAAAATAATCTTGGAGGAATATCATGGAAAAACAATTGAGGGCTAGAGAAGACTGAACTTGAGCATGAAAGAGGTAGTTAAGAAAGAAATTATCAAGTGGCTAGATACTGGGATAATCTATCCCATTTCTGACAGCTCGTGGGTTAGTCCAGTGCAATGCGTGCCAAAGAAAGATGCATGACCGTAGTTCAAAATAGCAAGGATGAGTTGATTCCTTCCAGAACTATTATCGAGTAGAGATTGTGCATGGACTATAGGAAGCCGAATAATGCCACCAAGAAAGACCACTTCGCACTGCCCTTCATCGATCAAATGTTGGACGGACTGGTAGGTAAGGCATTCTATTACTTCCTAGACAGTTGTTCAGGTTATAATCAGGAGAAAACCACATTCACTTGTCCATATGGGACATTCGCCTTTAGGAGAATGCCCTCTGGACTATGTAATGATCTAGCAACATTCCAACGATGTATGATGTCTATTTTCTCTGACATGGTTGAGAACAACCTAGAAGTTTTCATGGATGACTTCTTAGTGTTTGGCAAAACGTTCGAGGAATGCCTTCAGAGTGTAGAACTTGTTTTGAAGAGATGTACTGAGACTAACCTGGTCTTTAGGAAAAATGTCATTTCATGGTGAAGGAAGACATAGTTCTCGGTCATAGAGTAACCAAGAGAGGCTTGGAAATAGGCAAGGCAAAGTTGGAGGTAATCAAACAGTTACCACCTTCTATAAGTGTAAAAGGTATCAAAAGTTTTTTAGGACATGTAGGTTTTTATCATCAATTCATTAAAGATTTCTAAAAAATTTCTAAACCTTTATGCTTGCTTTTAGAATAAATGCCACTTTGCGTTTGATGATTCTTGTTTAAAAGTATTTTAGGAACTTAAGGACAAATTGATTAATGCCCCCAGATCTTGGCACCGGACTGAAATGAGCCTTTCGAGCTCATGCGTGATGCCAGCGATTATGAAGTTGGAGCTGTGTTGGGACAAAGGCGTGGCAAGATTTTCTATACCATTTACTATGTCAGCCGAACATTGAATGAAGCCCAACTCAACTACACCACTACCGAGAAGGAATTTCTTACAATTATATTTGGATTTGATAAGTTCATATCTTACATAGTAGGTAACAAAGTTGTGGTGTATACAGATCACTTGGCATTAAAATACCTCTTGGCAAAAAAGGATGCCAAGCCTAAACTAATCAGATGGACGCTTCTGCTGCAAGAATTTAATCTCGAGATTCAAGATAAGAAGGGGAGTGAAAACTTGGTAGCTGACCATTTATCACGATTATAGCATCACCTTGAGGAAGGAAGAGCCACTACTATTAGAGATGAATTCCTCGATGCATACTTGCAGTCGATTCCATGGCATGGTACGCTGACATAGTCAATTACCTGGTAAGTAATATTTTGCCACCGTATTTGACGAGTAATGCCAGGAAACGTTTTTTGCGAGATGTTCAGTAATATTATTGGGATGGGCTGATTTTTTCAAAAAAAATGTACTGACCAATTGATATGCCGATGTGTGCCAGAAGAAGAGAAGCACGACATTTTGCAATTATGCCATGCAACACCATATAGAGGACATTTTGCTGCCATGAAGACCGCTGCCAAGGTGTCGCAATCAAGATTCTTTTGGCCTACGCTATTTAAAGATGCTCATTACTTTGCCAAGACATACGACCAATGCCAACGGACGAGTAACATCTCTAGTAGACATCAATTGCCACTTTAGAATATTATGCCAGTGGAGCTGTTTGATGTATGGGGAATAAATTTCATGTGTTCCTTTCCCTCATCATTTGGCAACTTATATATTCTCATGGCCGTCGATTATGTTTCAAAATGGGTTAAGGCTGTCGCGCTACCAAAGAATGATGCGAAGACTGTTGCCAAGTTCCTACATAAGAACATATTCACTAGATTCGGTGCCCTTAGAGCTATCATTCATGATTAGGGTACACATTTTAAGTGTAATTTAATCTCTAGAGCTTCGTGTAGGTACGGAATCCAGCAACGTATTGCCACAACTTACCATCCCCAAACAAACAGAGAAGTATATATCAAGGATTTGAAAACGGGAACAATTTTCAAAGTAAACGGCCAAAGATTGAAACACTATTTGGAAGGCACTCAAAATGATGCCAAGGAGGTTACTCTCTTGGCAGAGGTTCCGTGAACGTCATCGCCATGGTTTGGTTTTTGTCTATATTAGGTTAGAAGTTTTTATTTTAGTTATTTTTTATTTATTTTCCTTTCCTTTAGTTTTTATCTTCCTTTTGCTGCGTTGAAAGGTTTTTGTTGAGTGGATACAGAAATTTGTTGCCAGATAGAATACCAAGGAATAGGACTGGAATGGGGCGATAAGATAAATTTGGAGAGGAGATTTATCTTAGCTGCCCAAGGCTTGATGAAGCTCAGCCCAAGAGAGAATGAAAGTTTTTTTTCTAAGTATTGAATTTGACCCTAGCCGCCCAAGGTGAAAAGTTAAAATTCAATTTTTAACCTAATCACCTTATCTTCCCCGCGCTGTCTTATCATTTTACCGTTTCACATCACTATTTATCTTTCCCAAACACGCTAAACCCTTATCATTATCCCTACTCAGCCAGCCAAATTAAAAATCCCATTTAAAATACTCAATAGTTTTACCCCTTCATCTACTTAAACCATAAACAATTCTTAGCTAAATTTTTTTTCACTCTTCCTTCTATTGTCTTTGTCAAGAAAGAAAAGCAAGATTTACAAAGAAAGATTTACTTCCCTTTCTTCAAAAGAACCATCAAAATTTTCAAAAGTTTTCATGAAGTCTTCTTCAACACCCTTCAAGATCTTTTTCAACGAAGAGATCAGCAAAAAGTATGAGGAGAATTTCGCATCAAGAACCTTCTACTATGAGAAGGGTTTCAAGTTTAAGAAAGAATCCAACTTGGGCTATTCCCTAGATTTTTCAAGGTGATATAGACACATAAGTGGGAGAAATTCTACCAACCACCAGGGGAAGTCTATGCCAACATCGTTCGAGAATTCTATGCTCATCTTACGACCAAAGACTCACCTTTCTTAATGGTGCGAGGTAAGTGTGTTTGTTTTGATGAAGGTTATATAAATGATATGTTTTCTTTGGATGGAACAGAGGACGAACACACAAGTTTGCGAAACCTTTGGACGATGTTAATTTTTATGTTTATTTCACAATGTTTTTGCTTGCCTTTAATTTGATATGTTTGCATTTAGTTGTTAAAATTCATGCATTTGCATAAGGAGTTAGGAGCTACTTTGTTGCCATTGAGAATGGTTGTTTTGTTGGTTTTGATACAGGACACGGGCAAGCAGGCATGGTAGAGAGGTGCTGGCAGAGATCGCATGAAAAGAAGAAAGAGAATTGCTGAGTAGCAATTGGCATAAATAGACCAAATAATGCCAAGCTCGGATGGCAAAGGATTAATGTTCTATGACCGGTCAAAGTAGCCGTTGGACCCTATACACATTAGCCCTAGGATTCAAATTGGGATAAGAGGATACCGCATCTTATCCCTTCTTGCATTCAAAATTCAAAACTCCAAAGCTTATCCCAGGGTTTCCACGCAAGCCTATTTAAAAGAGTTCAATCCACCACATGAGGGGGATCGAAAGAGAGGCTGCACTGTGGTGAACCGAGAGGCGACGTAGTCTGACCAGATAAGACCGAGAGCTCTGGAGCAATCGAAGGGTTGCATCGATAGATCTCCTTCTTGTCTATTCTCTTAGTTTTAATTTTATTTGAATGGTGATGTTAAGATATGATAGTATTTTGTGGATGGACCCCCCAACCATGAACTAATCTTTTATAGTTGGTTGAGGGATGTTTGCGATGAATACTAATTTTATGTTTGGTTTTTAATAATTTAAAATGCCTTGGTATTATTTTCTATCTACTAGTACTTAATTTTCTCAAATCCTTTGCCATACGACAATTGGCATGGTGTGCTTATTGCACCTTAATATCTTAACAGAATTAAAGGGCAACGATCAGTTGCTAGATAATAAGGCGAGATGTTTTCACAAAAGATGTTAAGTAGATGAACTTACTTCTGAAGTGTGTCTACTCCTTATGAGTAAAGATTCAAACTTAATTGAGTTATTTACTGAAAAGCTTCACTATAGACATATAGGGGTTTTATCGTGGTTAACTTAGGGTTTTGCCATCGACAGAGGCAATACTACCTTGAATCTGCTCGACAATAAAACCAAGGTAGGATATTATTAAAAGCTGGCATAAGTAGCGTGAAATCCAGACGTCCTTTGCCAACACCCATCATTCAATAGAAAGCTTTTGTTGCCAGACTGTTTTCATTTTTCACTACTTTGTTTTTGCTATCTTTCAATAAAAGGTCCCAAACATTTCAAACACTTTTTACAAAATAAGTAAACATAAGCAAATAAGTTCTTGGTCAATCCCTATGGATTCAATACTCAACTTACTGTTGTATTACTTGCTGACCGTGCATACTTGCACGCATAAGACTCACCTTGGCATTATTTTCTTACACTTTTACTCTAAATATTCAATCGTTTGCCAAGTGTTAGCAAAAGTCGACAGCAAACCTCTTACTAGATTACTAGAAATTAATTTTTGTAAAACACCCATGCTAGCATGTCTTAGTTTTCTATGCCACAACCAAGAGTCATGCTCATATTTAGAAACAAAGCATAGATTTGAAATATGAATGCCACCTAAATGCACCATATAAATGTTTCATATTCTATGACCTATAAGCATAATCAAATTAGATGCAATGTCAACAATTTTACAGCTATTAGATTGAAATATAACATTGTATCCTTTATCAAAAAGTTGAATTATGCTTTAAACCGTTGACATATAAAACATTTTCAATGAGTATAGAAGAATTATTACCTATAGAGCCAATTCTTTCAATATGTCGTTTGGAGTTGTCACCACATGTCACCACTCCTCCACTTTTTGGCTTTAGCTCCATCAAACAATTCTTGTCACCGGTCATGTGTCTTGAGCATCCATTATCAAGGTACCATGAATTTGAACTTGCAATTCTGGCCTTGTAGCATTGTTCCCCCTACAAACATAGAGCCAACTCTTGATTTTTGTTACCCAAATTCTTTTGGGCCCATGTGCATTAACTCCCAAAATATATGTCCCCTTAGGGGGTCCATTTAGCAATAAGATCATTATTTTTAGTAGCTATGAGTTCCTTAAGAACCCAAACACTCCAACTACCTTTGAATTAGAGGTTCTATGAGGACCTTTATGTTTGCGACCATTAAAGCTTATTTTCACATAGTTGGGCTTTGAATTTTCTCTTTTTTCAAAATGTTTTGCACCAACTTTGTTCAAGGAAGCTTTATGATCACCAACCTCCTTTTGATGATCATCATGGACTCTTGAAAGTAATCTATGCAAGTCTCGATTTTTCTTCTCAAAATCATTATTTTTGTTGAGATATTTATTTTGATATAACTTAATGAAAAATGTTTTTAGACTTGAACAAATTTGCAAAAATTATTCAAAGTCCATTTAACTTGAAAATTATGTTTGAAACTATTTTAAAGTGTTTTTGACTTGAACAAATATTTTTAAAGGCATTTAAATTCAAAAATAGTCTTTTGGTATCGGTATAGTCATCCTTGTATAGATACGAAGCTGCCTGTACTAGTATGGCTTTACCTTGTACCAATATGCTTTTGGTTTAAGTTTTCAAGTGAGCACTTCATGTACTGATATGGTAGCCTCCGTACCAATACCCAAAGTATCGTACCGATACAGATGTATCGTGTACCGGTACGCTTTGCATTCATGTGCAATAACTTTTTCATGTTTTGGCAGATATCGATATCCACTTTCAAGTATTGATACCCTAGGTTGCAGAAATACATTTATGGCTGGAAATTAAGTCCCTAAAGGCTCCAAACCATCCTCAACGGTCATAAACGACTAATAGCTCATCCCATACTATAAAAGAAGGCTTAGGACACTTGAAGAACAAGAGGATGGACATCCAAGCTTAAAGGCAAAGAGAGTAGAGTTGTAATGTGTTTATTTCTTTAATCTCTTGTAATTAGGTCCAATCCTAGTGAGCCAAAATGTGTAAACACCTACCTAGAGAAGTAATTAGTTTATATTGTCAAGACCTTATTGTAGAGGGATAGGTTCTAGTTTATCCTTATAAAAACTAGGGAGAGAATTCTATCTTAGCCTGGAAAAGATAGGTTGTAAGGGTTATCTCTTTGTCCTGGAAAAAGAAAGAATTCATGGTAATAAATTGGGAAATCCTTAGTGTGGATGCTAAGGTAGTGGATGTAAACCTTGGTTGAGAAGGTGAATCACTCTAAAATCTATCGTGTCAAAATTGTCATTTTTGTTGGTTTTTGCTTCCCAACTTCATAAGAGATCTTTACACCTTTCATCGGTGATATACAGTTGAAGTACATCGATCCTATCAATTTTGACATGCTTTTCATTAACTCTACTTTCAAGTTCCATCTTGGTTTTGGAAAGATAGTCATTTTCATTTTTCAAAATTGAAATAAGTTTTTTTTAAGTAAACTTTTTGTTTTTCAAACTTGACTCTTTGAATTCCAAAACTAACTCATCATACACATCTTGTAACTCATCATATGCTTCTTGTAGTTCATCAAATGTAAAATTGAATAAAGTTGATGAATTAGAGGTTACCTCGGGATTCTCCTCAAGTGTCATGAGACATAGGTTAAATACCTCTTGTTCTTCCTCATTGGACGAGTCTTCATTTATTTTGTTTTACACTCATAGAAAATGATTTGATTAGGCCTGTAAACGATTCGAACGAACACGAACGAGGGTGTGTTCATGTTCGTTCGTTTAACTTTAACCAAACAAATGAACGAACACGTACATAAATGAACCTAAAATTTCTTGTTCGCTTTCGTTCGTTAAGGAATCTAGCTTGTTCGTGTTCGTTCATGTTCATTCGTTAAAATGATAAATGGACATAAACGAAGACAAATGAACATAAACGAAGTCAAATGAACATAAACGAACATAAATAACATATATAATATGTTAAATATTTAATATTTTGGGTTAGTTTAATTAATCCAGCTCATTAATTTATTTTAAACCGAATTAATCGATAATTGAAATTTGAAAGAAAAAATCTTAATCATTAGTTGAAACCTAAAATTATCTAACAGACTAACCAATTTTGTTTTGGTTTGGCCAGTTAGTTTGATTTAACCGAATAATGAACACCCCTAGCTGATAAGAAGGAAGTTTTTAACGAGTCATAAAATAGGACTTGTCAACTTGAATAACTCAATTTTTTTTGAATCAACTCGACTCGATCTAATGCTCACTCCTAGACATATGTGAATAAATTTAAACAAACATAAACAAATGAATTACTGAATGTTCATGAACATAAATGAACAAACGAGCCCTTTGTTCGTGTTTGTTCATTTAATTAAATGAACAAAAAATCTTGTTCATGTTCGTTCATTTCATAAATAAACGAACATAAATGAACTTTTCTCTGATTGATTCATGAACGGTTCGTTGAACTTTCGGTTTGTTTACAGCCCTAGATTTGATCATTCTCCTTCGCTTTAGGTTCTTTCTTGAACCTGCTTTTGTTTGGAATCTTCTTCCTCTATATTGGATTTAAGAGTGGTTCCAACTTTCTTCTTCTCGATCTCCTTCTCTTATTCTTTCTTCTTCTCCTCATCTCTTCTTCATTGTTTCATCAACTCATGAGTGAGAGAGGACCTGATAAGCTCATCAAGCTTGAGGACTTTGAGATATTTTGGCTTCAACGTTGGTCGTCTTCTTTGATTCTCGTGATTTGGGAAGAAAGTAGATCAATTTTTTACAAGTTTATTTTCTGGGATCACTTCTCTATAACTCTCCAATCAATTTACAATAATAAAGAATTGATCAGACATAGATTTGGTGTCTTCATCTTGATCCTCTTGAAGTTTTCATAGCTAAGAATAAGGAGGCAAATTTTGGTCTCCTTTACTTCGTTTATTCCCTCGTGAGTCACTTCTAACTTATCTTGTAACCCCCTTAACCCGATCTAGTCGCACGACCGAACTGAGCTAGCTACATTAGAGTTTGCCGAGATAAACCCCGAATAATAACAATTGTAACGGTCCATTTTTTTTCCTTTTATCGTATCTAAATGCATCTTTAGGACCTAAGGTGATCATACAAGTTGTGGTTAAAGGTACAACTCAATCGGGTGTCAATTTGACATTCAATTGCTCGAATTCGCTTCATAGGGACAAAAACATAATTCCCAATATTTATAAAGACTTTTACCAAATTAAAGTTACCAATCCTCAATTAGTCATATTTCATGCCTTCATGTTAAAACTCATTTCAAAATAGCCATTCAAACTCATTTAATTGCACATTTACGAAACAGAACCAAAATGAAAGGAATTCAAATATCAGAAAGCATCTCAACAGAATTAATGGTCAGCGTATCGGTACAGGTGTCTACCGTATCAAAACGACACTAAAAGAAAAAGGCACACTGATACGGTCCTCAAGCGTATCGGTATGGTATTGTGTGTTTTGAAAATTTAGATTCTAGTAGCCATTAACCGTATCGAAACAATAGCCTATGTACCGACACCTTCACTATTTCCCAACTATACGTACTGATACGGTTACCAGAAATATCGGTACGCCTAGGCTATTTTGAGCAATTTGAGCCAGAATAGATCCCCGCGTACCGAAACCCTATGGGTGCGTACCGGTACGGAGAGACCTGTAATGACCTCTAGGTCCAACATATGACACTTTGTCTCGTTCCAAATCACCTTAACTCTAAGCTGAACATCATAAAACATCAACCAACCTAGCTTATCTAGCATACTCATACACCAAATATCGAGGCATGCTTCCTAGTCCACGTTCAAAGAATTAAACAATCACAACTCAACCACTTTAAAACTTATTAAAAGTCCAAAATAGCAATCAAAGCTTGCAACAACAGGGAGTTCATCAAAACCTCTCCCAAAATCTCCAAACGACACATTGCCATTATTACTACTTATCAACGTTCCATATCATACTTTGAAAATTAAGTCTTGGGAATTCCTTTCCTTGCTGCCTCAAACCTTAATTCTCTGCATTGATGGAAAAAAGAGCGTAAGCACACTAGGCTTAGTGAGGGATGCTCAAACAACAACCATCATCAATGCAAGATAAACCATTTTACATATCTTTCAAAACCACTTTACAAAACTCTTTGGAAATATCATCATAGCATCATGCCTTATCAAAACATGCACTTTACATTTCCAGAACCATATTTTAAACCATATGCTACATGTATCATGGATTCTATAGCAAAGTACCATTTGCTACCCTCAATTTAAGCTTTCCCATGCATACTACCAATGCAAGGTTTAAAGAGTAAAACATGTTTAAATCTCATTAAACCACATAATAAACATGTTTAAATCTCATTAAACCACATAATCCATCTCATGATACATAAACAATTATATTGGCTTCCAAGTTATCATTTACCAAGTTTCCACTTTATAAAACATAACATCGGATACACGGATTCAACAAGTGTTCTCTCAACACTTAACAAACAATCTACCGGTAACACGAGGCTCACACACGGAAGTATTAGATACACATAAACCCCTCTACCATTGTGACACCCATGGTGGAGTATTTGGTACACATAAACCCCTCAACACCACTCATCGGTACGAGGTTTAGCCCACTAACGGGAGTCTTCAGTACATATAAACCCCTCGACCATTAGGGTACTTAGACGGAGTATTCGGTACACCATATAAACCCCTCGACATCCAAGGTGCCTTTTTATTGTGCACTATCAATCCTATGGCCGACAAACAAAATCATTTAACCAATGCAATAAACCTTGCATTAACCAATGTTCATAAACATTAACAAATCATGTATTACTTCCAAATGCAACAACATCATTTTGTAACAAATTTCCAGCATTAAACAATGTTCAAAACATGCATATACAGTGAGTAATTGTACCATGTAAAGCAAGTGCATCAAACTAGTAGCCAAATCGAGTTCGAGAGAGAATTCATCCTTTACTTACTTTCGAGCTTAGACCAGCGTTTCAAGCTCGATCTAAACTTCTAAACATAACTTTCAAGCCTTTGCAAAGTTGAAAACACGTTTCCACTCACCGACTCACAAAGCCTCGCTTGCCGATGCAACAACCATGCCTTCAAAGCTTCCAAAACCAACGTTTAAGCTTGAGGACCAACTTCCCCTTCTTTTATCCACAAAAAATAGAGGTGCATTGCATCAAAATGCAATCAACATCATAGCGACACTAAACCTCAACATCTTTTATCCAAATTCCCTCCACAACACCCAAAACTAACAACAAACCCCTTCCAAACTTCACCCAGCCACAATCTAACATTTCAACACATCAATTAACATCAATCAGCATCTAAAAACACAACTCTGACATCCTTATATATCCAGCAAACAATTAACCACCACACCTCCTCAAAAACCCATAACTAGCAACCTAGAAAATTAGAGATTCACATAGTTTCAGGATTCCAATTTTAAAACCCATCTATTAACATTATTCAACATCAAAATTATGATTAAAATCAATTAAGAACCCAGCAAAACAGAATCCATACGAAAATCCTTCAATTAAATACATTAAACCTCAATTTAATCAATTTTCCATAATTAAATCATCCAATCAAGTTAGAGATCATGTGCAAAGGATCAATAACTTGGGAATTTCAATAAAGAACCTTGTATTAGAGGAGAAGAACGAACCTCACCTCTAATGGCTGTTTTCCCCTCAATTAGTTGATTTTCCAAAGCCAAAACATTGAGAAATCAATTTTATTTTGTTCGGTAACTATTGTAAACTCAATTGAAATGAAAAGATTGATTAAAAGTGAATTTTACCTGGAGATTTTGAACAGAGAAAAGGTGTTTGGCTGGAGAAAATTGGAGAGAAAATATTTTTGCCAAAAGTTTGTTACGTAAAATTTGTTTTAGATATTTTTAATTCTCCAATTCTTTTCCCAAGCCTTTAATTATATTTTAAAATCATTTAAAATAATTAATTAAGGGAAAAAGTAAGATATTATACCCTTGGGTAAATTGCTCCTTAAAGATTCTAAGTTTTGACCCTTTTACAAAACAGTCACTAAAAAGTTTTGAAACTTTGCATTTTGGTCACTACCCAAAATGTCCATCTTCGAGACCCTTTTTTGTAAAATTGATTACACCAAAGTCATTTCCATATTAAATAATGATTTTAGATAATTTTCCCATATTTTTAATCATTCTAAAAATATTTAATCAAATTTAAATCCCGAAACTGACTCGAATCCTCTAACCCAATCCCTCAGACCGTCTAAACCACTAGGAAAACTCCTAAGCCCAAAACTGGGGTGTTACAACTCTCCCCCTTAAGAAAATTCTTCCTCAAAATTTACCTGATGGAAATAGATGCGAAAACTAAGCAACCATGTCCGACTTACTCTCTCACGTGGCCTCCTCAACACCGCGATGTCGCCATAACACCTTAACAAGTTCTATCTTTTTGCCACAAAGAACTTTACTACTGGAGTCAAGGACCTTCACTGGTTCTTCCCTATAAGATAAATACAGTCACAACTCAACATCCTCTACTGGCATAACATGCGATGGATCCGAGCGATACCTCCGCAACATGGACACATGAAACACATCATGAATTTTCTCCAACTTAGGAGGCAATCTCAACCGACAAGCTACAGGACCAATACGTTCTAGAACCTCATACGGTCCAATAAATCTCGGGCTCAGCTTCCCTTTATGCCCAAAAAGCATCATCTTCTTCCAAGGTGAACCTTTCAATAAAACTTTCTCACTAACAACGTACTCAATCTCTTTACGCTTCAAACCCGCATAGGATTTTTGCCTATTTGAGGCCTTTTTTAACCGATCACAAATAAGCTTTACCTTCTCATCTTTTTCTTTCAACACATCAGACATGGAAATATACTTTTCCCCAGCCTTAGCTCAACACAAAGGTGTACAACACTTCCTACCATACAAGGCTTCATACGGTGCCATCTATATACTTGCTTGATAGCTATTATTGTACGCGAGCTCAACCAAAGGCAACTGCCTTTCCCAGGTTCCTTGAAACTCAATAATAAAACATCTCAACATATCCTCTAAGATCTAAATCGCACGTTCAAACTGGTCATCCGTCTGAGAATGATACGATGTACTAAAATTCAAGCGAGTACCCAAAGCTTGATGCAAACATTTCTAAAACCTTGCTGTAATTCGTGGATCTCTATCTGAAACAATCGACTTAGGTACCCCGTGCAACCTCACAATTTTAGCAACATAAAAATCCGCTAATCTATCCAAGGAATACGTTGTATGCACTGGTAGAAAATGTGCACACTTCGTAAACCGATCAATAATCACCCAAATGGAATCTTTTTTAGTCGGTGTCAAAGGTAGCCCTGACACAAATCATGGTGATCCTCTCCTATTTCCACTCTAATATTTTCAACGGTTGCAACAACCTAAAAGAAAATTGATGCTCAACTTTCACACGCTAACATACAATACATCTTGCAATGAAATCAGCTACATCCTTTTTCAAACCCACCCAATAGTAATCCTTCGTCAACTCCTGATACATTTTAGTACTATCGGGGCATAGCAAATGGACTAGCATGTGCCTCAGACAAAATCATCCGTCTCAACTCCATGTCATAAGGCACCACTATCCGTTCCTTAAAAAACAACACCCCATCGTTACTAATGTGAAAATCTATAGGATTTCCATCCATGATATCTTTGACATGCGGCACGAATGTCTTTTCATATGGCTACTTCTCCTTAATTAGCTGTGCCAAAGAAGGTTTCACTTGTAACTCTGCCAAAAACCCTCCATCATGTGTCACAATCAACCTAGCAAACATGGTTCTCAACTCCACAACGGCCTTTCTACTCAAAACATCAGCCACAACATTGGCTTTGCCTGAATGGTACTCAATGGTCAAATTATAATCCTTCAACAACTCTAACCACCTACGTTGATGAAGATTCAACTCCTTCTGTGTCACCAAATATTTTAAACTCTTATGATCAGTGTATACAACACATTTTTCACCATAGAGGTAATGTCTCCAAATTTTCAATGCAAACACTACTGCGGCAAGCTCAAGATCATGCGCAGGGTAGTTACATTCATGCACCTTCAACTGCCTCGATGCATAAGCTACCACTTTCCCTTCCTGCACCAACACACACCCCAACCCAATGTAGTATGCATCACTATATACCACAAACTCCTTCACTGACTCAGGTTGAATCAAGATTAGAGCTTGTGTCAAATCTTCCTTCAACTTTTCAAGAGCCTGAAACCTAGCCTCTTTCCACTCAAACCGTACATCCTTCTGCAACAACTTGGTTAACGGACAGTAACCCTCGAAAACCCATCCATGAAGCGACGGTAATAACCCGTCAAACCCAAGAAACTATTGACTTCCAATACTGACTTTAGTTGCTTCTAACTCACAACTGCCTCAACCTTTTTAGGATCAACCCGGATACCTTCCACTGAAACCACATGACCTAGGAAAACAAATTCCCTAATTCAGAATTCAAACTTGCTTAACTTGGCATAAAGCTGATTATCCAACAAGGTCTGCAACACAATCTGCAAGTGTCGATCATGATCTACCTCGGTACAAGAGTACACAAGAATATCATCAATGAACACTACTATAAACTGGTTCAAAAATTCATGGAACACCTGATTTATCATATCCATGAATGTTGCAGGCGCACTCGTCAGCCCAAATAGTATCACCAAAAACTCGTAATGGCCATATCGCGTACGAAAAATAGTCTTCAACACATCTTTTTCCATAACCTTCAACTGGTAATATCCAGATCTCAAATCAATCTTGGAAAACACCATAGCACCTTGAAATTGGTCAAAAAATCATTAATTTGAGGCAAAGGATACTTGCTATTTATCGTCAACTTGTTCAGTTGCCGATAGTCAATACACATCCTCAAGGTACCATCATTTTTCTTTACAAACAACACCAATGCTCCCCACGGAGAAACACTAGGCCGAATAAAGCCACGATCCAACGGCTCTTGGAGTTGCGTCTTCAACTCTTTCAACTCATTGGGTGAGACGCGATATGGGTTTCCATGGCAATGAGCTAAATCAAAGATATAAGGTGATACAAAACTCCACCTTCCTATCCGGTGGAAAACCAAGATGACGTGGAGCAAAACAAACCCAAAAAGTTTGAGACAATGAAGAGGTTATCTTTAGTCCCCATTCTTTCAGATAGGAGGTTCAGGACATATAATTAAATAACGAATTATATTCTTTAAAAATCAAGCAACTTACGGGCTTCCATGGCCTAAACCATATTGGATAAGAACTTTACATTTTCACCCACAACTACTACCTCATAATCATCAGCGAGCTTCAATGAAACCCGCTTGGTCTCAAAATAAACCACAGCTTGATACTCGGACAACTAGTCCATACCCAAGATCGTGTCAAAACCATGGAACGACAGCTCCATCAGATCAATCGTAAACACATGTCCTTGAACCATTAGAGGACATCTTCGATACAATTTTCTCATAATGATCGTCTCACCAAAAGAACTCGTCATTTGCATTGGGGCATCAAGCATTTTTATTGATATAAAAACAAATGGATTTTGTTTAGGTAAAAAGATATGAACAAAATCTATCAAAGATAACAATGTTCTTATACTACATGGTAGTGAATTGGGAGAGGATCTCGTAACTTCATCTATTTATCTAATATCGCGATGAGCAAAGATCCAAGAAACTAATGATATGGTCTTTATTCAATCTATTGATGGGTATATGCCACGCTTAGGTTCTTTATCCCTCATTCCTCCATTGAAAAGATTGGTTGTTATTCACCCTTGATTCCCGCGGCGGATGTATTATCAAGGCATGCACAAGTAGCTAGAGTTTCTCTAGCAAGGAAAGGATAGAAACCATTGAAGAACCCATAACCCAACAAGAATTCATTGCCATAATAGTTGGAGCATGCCCTTCTCTCGATTGCCATCGTGCAGACAGTCTTGCCTCATATGATCCCTCGATCTACAAGCCCAATAATCATTCATTTACCAAGACGATCCAGTATTCTATCCATATGATCCCCCACGATAACCATCTCCACCTCTTTTGATTTCCATCAAATTCTTTTAGTTTATTGCTCTTGGATTTTACCACCATTAGAACCAACATATAATTGTGTTTTGACTTTTCACCAAACCATACCAAAAAAACAAAGTGGCACAAACCAATCGTGGAGACTAACTCAGGTGCACATCACTTTAGCCTCACGGCGTGCACCTCATACACTAACGTAGCACTTATTACGCCTGGACCACCCTCTCAGTAAACTCATGCTTCTTCTCATCCAGGTATCTCACTCCTAGATACTTCTTCTTGAAGGAAGCTTGAAAGAATTCCTACGTTACTTCCCCGGGTTTCATATTCAGAACCACTGTGGTCCACCACAATGTATCTCCTTGCAACATAGATATTTTGACCCTAGAATCCACACACTCATCATTATATCCCCCCATTTGATCCAGAATACGATGCCGTACTAGCCATCCTTATAATCGGATCCTCGGGTGTCAACCCTCTAAACTCAGCTCCTCTAAGATTGCATAAACGCTCCAACGAGTAGACAAATCCAAATTATGTTCTATATCCTTTGCTCGCAAAACCAGGACATCAAACTTTGTGTAGTCCGCAGCTAGCATGTACGTCTTCCCTCCGTAATCAACCCATAACAAAATTGATCAACCAAAGGCGTCATATCACCAAACACTAGACTAGGTGGTGCAGGTGGTACTTGTTCTACTTACTCAAAAAGGTTATGGTTTATTGCTCCAAAGCCAAAATTTCTCAAGGTGTACATATCATGTTCCCAAATACTTCTTGTCCTCCACAAAAGAATTCCCATGTAAGATTGCAAGTTCCAAACTCGCGGCATAGTCTAAATCATATCTAAGGCAAGATAATTACACAAAAACAATTAAGCCAGCTTAAAGCAAGGATCCACGACTTCCATTTTAAACCAAAATCATTTCATAAACATAGCAATATGGCAATGTGTCCCTAAAATACCCTGACATGGCATACATTTCAAACACCATACATGTATACTGTAATACCCCAAAATTTACTATATTGATTAAGGGTCATTTAGTACTAATATAAGGGCTTAAAAGCTTACTTAGTGACTAAAATGACAAAAATGCAAAAGTTCCCATTCTCTGAACTTACGATGTCATATCACCAAAAAAAGAAATTGCCAAGGTTTTAAGGTGACATGTGATAGAGAACGAGTAAAATAGGATACTCGTAAAATTGGTTAAAATCCAAGGAAAATTGGAATGTGAACTCAAGGTTAAAGTTTAGTGACCAAAATGATAAGTTTTTAAAACTTGGGTGGTACAAGTTGAAATATGAAAAGTTTGTTTAAAACCAAAGTTATTTAATTTCCCAAAATTTAGGTGTTTTATTTCATAAATAAAGATAGAGAACCCATTGGTGTGGATCGAATGACAAATTCAATGGTTTGATGTCGATATTTCGATTATTGGGAAATCGCCCAAAAAGTTTAAGTGAAATGGGAAGGGTCATTTAGTACTAAGAAAATTATAAAACTTTACCATATGATAAAAGAAAGGTTTCAAAAAAAGTCATTTCCAAGTGTTAAAAATGGGAAAGTTCGATTTAGGATGAATCTTTTAATTATTTTGATTAAGGAATTTAATTAGTAAAGTTAAAATTAAAATTATTTATAGGTAAATCGGATCAAACTAAAATTTTGGAGATGATTCCATAGACTTTGGAAGAGTTATAACATATTATTTTATGGATATTTGGAGAATTTATCAATAATTATTTTATCATGTACATGGATTAAACAGATCATGAAGAAAAATCTTATATAGATTTTGGGAATAAAAATGCAGTATAAGATATCGAATTTCGATTGAACTGCAAAGTTAAGCGTGCTCATGGCATAGGATGAGTGACCTATTAAGAAGGTCTTATGTCAGTACTTGAGACTTATAAAAAGGAATTAGTTCGAGTTAATATTATTTGTATGGATATCTGATAAAAGTATTATTAAAAGAATTTTATCCGATAAAGATTTCGGGTAAATTATCAGTATATTGGACCGAGTCAAAATTTTAAGTTTGACTTCATAAATATGGAATATTTATTTGATAATATTATTTATTTTTTAGATATAGAAATAAGGAATTTTTAGAATTTATTTGATAGCCCGATGAAGGGGAAATCGCAATAGAAGTAGTAAGTGAATATCGGAAAATCGGTTCGAATTGAAATTTCAGAGGTTGTTCCATAAGTCACGAAAAAATCATAAAATATTATTTTATGAATAAATTATTACTTGGTTGATTTTGATCTAACTAGAATAGTTGGATTTTTACAAAATGACAAAAATTTGTGATTTAAGTGACTAATTTTGGTAATTTGGTCACAATAGCAATTTTGATATATTTTGAAAGTACCATGGGCAATATGGTAATTTCCCATGTGAAAGCATTACTCTAGTTTGGTTAGAATTGAATGAAATTTGGTTGGAATTGAACTAGAATGTCAACTTGTAAATTATGATTCAGTTGGAGGTTAATTTTGAATAAGGGCTAAATTAAATAAAAATTCAATTTATTAAATACATGTGGCATAAATTAATAAAAGATGAACATTTTGTTCATCTTCTCTCCTCCATTTTCGAAAACAAGAGAAAAGAAAGGGGGAGAAATACACAAAATTTTTCCTAGGCATTTTGAAGGCTTCCGAACAAGATTCAAGGTATGTTTTGATAGAAAATTAATCTATGATTAATTTTTTCATCTGATAGTAATTTTATCAAGAGTTATGAAGATTGATTATGTTTTTGAAGAGAGAGAAAATAGGGTTTCATGTTCCATGCTTAGATTGAAGCTTGGTCTATGCAAATCTAGTGTTGTGGAGATGAAATCGAGCTTAGATTGTGATTAATTTCATGTTTAAGGATTAAAAACCCTAACCCTAGAATTTGGGATTTTATTTAGGGTTTTGAAATTGATGATGAAAATGAAAGATTGATGATATTAGAAGCTTGATTTTGATATTAGAATGAAAAATCATCAACTAGTCCTTTAAGTGACCATTTTGACATACATGGAGAAATATTGTGAAAAATATCCTAGTGATGGATTTGAAGAGATTATGAACTTAGAAGCTTGATTATGGCATTTGGACTAAAATAAAGTCCTTGAAAAGCTTAGGCACCCAATTTGGCATGTAGGAATAAATTGGGATTTTAAGTGTTAATTCTTGGAAATGAAGAATATATGTTGGAAAATTAATTTAAGCATGTTAGAATGTTGTTTGGATGAAAAATGAGCGTAGAGAAGCTAAGTGAACAATTCATCCACATGGAGGAATAATGGGAAAATTTTATGAAAATTTATGATTATGAGATTTTATGATTCAAATATGTTGTATGAAGTTAGAATTGAAATTAGAATCTAAGGGACTAAATTGACAAGAAAAGAAATTGCAAGGGACCATTTCAACAGCCCTGGTTAGTTCAAGGACCAATTCAGCTTTGGTCTAAAAGTAGGGGAAAATGTGAGAAAAATTATAGAAATTTTGGATTAATTATTCGATACAAGTTTGGAAGTTTATGTGTAAAATTAGTGACTAAAATGTCACTTTGGTAAAAGTTAGTGGATGAAGGGTATTGAATAAAAGTTAGTGAAAAATGATGGAACTATTGAATAATTGTGATTTGAGCTTGAATAAATTGCAAAATATGCAAAATGGTCACTAGGGACCATAATGAACAATTTGGCATTATTAAAGGAAAAGTGAAAAATTTTAGAAACATTTTATATTCGGATAATTATACTAGTATAGTATAGTTAAGTAATGTTAGATTAAAAATCTAACATGAATATTGTTATGTATGTTCAAATGGTACTGTATAGCTATTGACGAGGCTAAGGGTACCAGATCAAAGAAAAGCAAGGAAAAAGTATCGAAATAGCTTAGTGAGGCTAATATCATGCAAGGCCCAGGTGAGTTCATTTTTTTACTCATTTATTATATGTGATATGAGAGAGTAAATTTTTACCTATTGTATATATATATATATATATATATATGATACAAGGAAGACTTGCAATAAGTCAACCTTGATATTAATGAAAATATATGCTGATCAAATTTATGTAAATGGCATGAAATATTAAATGGCATATGTGATACATAGTTATGACATAATGATTTATCTAAGATAAATCGGACTTCAGATTTTGGGTATGAATTGCCCATTATCGAATTATTGATGATGGTATTGATGGATTGGATATCAAATAACGAATTATTACACTGTTATGCCCGAGTACTAGTGTGATAGTCTTTGGTATAATTGGATATCCAAAGAGTCATAGCAGCTGCAATCCAACACTACGGTGCGTTCTAGACACTTCGGTGTTGATATCAGACGCTACGGTGTTGCAGTCACTTCGGTGATGTTTAGACACTTCGGTGTCGATTAAGCACAAAAGGTGTGATAATGAGGAGCAAAGGGTGTCCTCGAGTACGTACTACCATCAGACGCTACGTCGTTGCAGACACTACGGTGTCGTTATGATGACTCGTATACCATAGGTTCACATGACATTGCATGAGAATCTTTGGTATAGTTGGATATCTATAGAGTCCTAGCAGCCGCGTCCTAGCACTACGATGCGTTTCAGTCACTTCGGTGATGTTTAGACACTTTGGTGTCGACTTAGACGCTACAGCATTGTTCAGACACTTCGGTGTTGTTAGCAAAAATTGTGCGATCATAAGGAGAAGAGAGCTTCCCTGATTATATGAAAAGCGAAGAGCACCCTCGAGTACGTACTCATCTCAGTCGCTTCAGCGATGCAGACGATACAACGTCATAGACACTACGGTGTCGTGATGACTCGCGTACAATAACATCACATGATTTTGTACTTTGGGCTATAATACATGAAATATATTATGCAGGCAATTAAGTTAAAAGCTTAACATATATTTGATTGATAAAATCAATGTTTAATGATATGATATAAATTGCAATTTGGACACGTTTGCCATTTTGCAGGAAATGTATTGTACTGTTATATGACAAATGAATGACTTGATATTTTCCTTGGGCCATAAGATTTTACAGTATAGTTACATGACTTTACAGTACAAAATTTTTGCAGTACAAATTTCTTACATGATTATTCTTGCATTACAGATGGCATGATTTTATACTTCGGCTATAATACTTGATTTGAATATTATATTGGTTAAATGAAATATTCTTGCAAGTAGTTAAGCTAAAAAGCTTAATGTACACATGACTGGTAAGACGGATAGAATCCTATGATTTGAATATTATATTGGTTAAATGAAATATACATGTAAGATAGTTCTATACATGATAAAGTGTTATCAACTACAATTGGAAACCGCTCACCATTTTGCAGAGTTGTGTTATTTATAATCATTGTTCTAATTGTTATGATTATGCCTCACTAAGTTATACTTAATGTGTGTTTCGTATCACACGTAGGTACTTCAGACTAGATAGCAGAGGAGGAGCTGCACATCATTGGATCAAGTTAGCATGTATTATCAGTAAGTATCACCACATCCTAGTCTAGTGGGGCATGTATAGATATTAAATAAGTAGCTATTTTGTATGTCTAAATTTTCGTACTCTACTTATAAGTTAATGTGGATGTATGATCTAGAAACATGACTTAGTTTGAGGAATTAAAAATATTAGAAAAGATGCTTCAAACGATTTTAAACTTAGTTGGTCGTTTATCGCGTAGCGATTTTAAAATCAAGAAATGCTCTAGGCAGCACACATAGTTTTCACCCTGAATCATATTTTTGTTTTAATAACTGCTTAAAGTATTTTATAAACCAATTCAGGGTCGAAACTAACTTCGGTTGCTAGACATAGTTTTTTTTGAAAACTGAGAAAGGGCCAACCACAAAACTACTTTGTTGAGGTAAAAAAATTACAAGTCTGAAAATTAGTGTAAATCAGTTAGTAACATCTTTAATGTGTATTCAAATATCAACTATACGTTGAGGGTGTTACATAAACAATCATTGTGACACCAACAACATCCCAATTTTCGCAAACCTTGCTCTAATACCACCAAATGTAACCCCTTTGACCCGGTATAGTCGCAAAACCGAATCGAGCGAGCTACATTAGGGTTTGCCAGACAAAACCCAAATAATTACAATTGAAATGATCCATTTTTTCCTTTTATCTTATCTAAATGAATCTTTAGGTCGTAAGGTGATCATACAAATTGTGGTTAAAGGTACAACTCAATCTGGCGTCAAATTGACATCCAATTGCTCGAACTCGCTTCATAGGGACTAAAACATAATTTCCAATATTCATAAAGAATTTTACCAAATTAAGGTTAACAATCCTCAATTAATCATATTTCATGCCTACATGTTAAAACTTATCTCAAAATAGCCATTCAAACTCATTTAATTGCATATTTACGAAAGAGATACCGAAATGCAAGGAATTCAAACATCAAAAAGCATCTCAATAGAATTAACGGCCAGCGTATCGGTACAAGTGTCTAACGTATCCAAACGAAACTAAAAGACAAAGACGTACCGAAACGGTCCTCAAGCGTATCGGTACGGTATTCTGTGTTTTGAAAATTCAGATTCCAGTAGCCATTAACCATATCAAAACAGTAGCCTATGTACTGACACCTTCACTATTTCCCAGCTATGCGTATAGATACAGTTACCAGGCGTATCGGTACACCTAGGCTATTTTGAGCAATTTGAGCTGGAACAAATCCCCGCGTACTAAAACCTTAAGGGTGCGTACTGATACGGGGAGACCTATAATGACCTTTAGGTCCAACATATGACACTTTGGCTCATTTCAAATCACTTTAACTCTAAGCTAAACATCATACAACATCAACAACATGCTTGAGCATCAACAAAACATCTATATAAACCAACCTAGCTTATCTAGCATACTCATACACCGAATCTAGAGGCATGCTTCCTAGTCCACGTTCAAAGCATTAAACCAATCACAACTCAACCACTTTAAAATTTATTATGAGTCTAAAACAGCAATCAAAGCTTGCAATAACAAGGAGTACATCAAAACCTCTCCCCAAAACCCTAAATGACACATTGCCATTATTACTACTTATCAATGTCCCAAACTGTATTTTGAAAATCAAGTCTTGGGAATTCCTTTCCTTGCCGCCTCAAACCTTAATTCTTTGCATTGATGGAAAAGAGAGCGTAAGCACACTAGTCTTAGTAAGGGTTGCTCAAACAACAACCATCATCAATGCAAGATAAACCATTTTACATATCTTTGAAAACCACTTTACAAAACTCTTTGGAAATATCATCATAACATCATGCCTTATCAAAACATGCACTTTACATTTCCAAACCAGCATATTAAACGATATACAACATGTATCATGGATTCTACAGCAAAGTACCATTTGCTACCCTCAATTTAAGCTTTCCCATGCATACTACCAATGCAAGGCTTAAAGAGTAAAACATGTTTAAATCCCATTAAACCACATAATCCATCTCATGATACATAAAAAATTATACTGGCTTCCAAGTGATCATTTACCAACTTTCCACTTTACAAAACATAACATCGGATACACAGATTCAACAATTGTTCTCTCAACACTTAACAAAGAATCTATCGGTAACACAAGGCTCACACACGGGAGTATTTGGTACACATAAACCCCTCCACTATTGTGACACTCATGGTAAAGGATTCGGTACACATAAACCCCTTAACACCACTCATCGGTACGATGTTTATCCCACTAACGTGAGTCTTCGGTACATATAAACCCCTCGACCGTTAGGGTACTTGGACAGAGTATTCGGTACACCATATAAACCCCTCGACATCTAAGGCACCTTTTTATAGTGCACTATCAATCCTATGGCCGGCCAACTATATCCGATTTCATCTACAAACCTTTTTCGTACCCTCACTTGCCAATATAAATCATTTTAACATCAACAACTCACTGTTTTCATATGCATCATCAAAATCATTTAACCAATGCAATAAATGTTGTATTAACCAATGTTCATAAACACTAACAAATCAAGTATTACTTCTAAATGAAACAACATCATTTTGTAACCAATTTCCAGCATTAAACCATGCTCAAAACATGCATATACAGTGAGTAATTGTACCATGTAAAACAAGTGCATCAAACTATTAGCCAAACCGAGTTTGAAAGAGAGAATTCATCCTTTACTTACTTTCAAGCTTAGACCAGCGTTTCAAGCTCGATCTAAACTCCCAAACACAACGTTTAAACCTTTGCAAAGTTGAAAACACGTTTCCACTCACTGACGCGCAAAGCCTCGCTTGCATATGCAACAACCACGCCTCTAAAGCTTTCCAAACCAACGTTCAAGCTTGAGGGCCAACTTCCCCTGGTTTTATCCACACAAAACAGAGGTACATTGCATCAAAATGCAATCAATATCACAACAACACCAAACCTCAACATCTTTTATCTAAATTCCCTCCACAACACCCAAAACTAACAACAAACCCTTCTAAACGTAACCCGGCCACAATCTAACGTTTAAACACATCAATCAACATCTAAAAACATAACTATAACATCCTTATATCTCTAGCAAACAATTAACCACCACACCTCCTAAAAAACACATAACTAGCAACCTAGAAAATTAGAGATTCACATAGTTTTGGGATTCCAATGTTAAAACCCATCTATTAAAATTATTCAACACCAAAATGATGTTTAAAATCAATTAAGAACCAGCAAAATAGAATCCATACGAAAATCCTTCAATTAAATACATTAAACCTCAATTTAATCAATTACCATAATTAAATCATCCAATCAAGTTAGAAATCACGTGTAAATGATCAACAACTTGGGAATTTTAATAAAGAACCTTGTATTAGAGGAGAAGAACGAACCGCACCTCTAATGGCTGTTCTTTCCCTCAATTAGTTGATTTTCCAAAGCCAAAACATTGAGAAATCAAGTTTGTTTTGTTAGGAAACTATTGTAAACTCAATTGAAATCAAAAGATTGATTAAAAGTGAATTTTACCCGGAGATTTGGAAAAGGGAAAAGGTGTTTGGCTGGAGAGAATTGGACAGAAAGTCTTTTTGCCAAAAGTTTGTTACGTAAAATTTGTTTTAGATATTTTTAATTCTCCAATTCTTTTACCAAGCCTTTAATTATATTTTAAAATCACTCAAAATAATTCATTAAGGGAAAATCAGATATTAGACCCTTGGGTAAATAGCTCCTTAAAGATTCTAAGTTTTTACCTTTTTACAAAACAGTCACTAAAAATAGTTTTGAAACTTTACATTTTGGTCACTACCCATAATGTCCATCTTCGAGACCCCTTTCTATAAAATTGATTCCACCAAAGTCATTTCCATTTTAAATAATGATTTTATATAATTTTCCATATTTTTAATCCTTCAAAAATATTTAATCCAATTTAAATCCCAAAACCGACTCGAATCCTCTAACCCGATCCCTCGGACCGTCTAAACCACTATGAAAACTCCTAGGCCCAAAACCAGGGCGTTACATATCCCAAATTTCTTTGGCGATAGAACAAGATAAAACTTTCCCGTATTCGTTCGGACCAAGTGCACAAAGCAATATGTGCATGGCTTAGCATTGGTTTGAAACCTCTTGTTTTCTTCTTCGTTCCAAGTGCTCATGCTACTAGTTGGAGTAGTGTAGCCTTCCATGATGTTCTTCCAAGATCCTAGATCAAAAGCTTGGATGAAAAGCTTCATTCTATTCTTCCAATAAGCATAATTTGCTACATTGAAGAAAAGAGGCTTGTTGGTGGGTTGAGAGTCACTCAAAGACTCAAAATTTAATGAGGAAGCCATAAATGAACCTAATGTTGATTCAACTCTTCTAGGATCTTCTCAATAGGTTGTAAGACCTTCGATTGAGTCTCTCTCTGATACCAATTATTGAATTGATCAAACAATCAAAATTGACCAAGAGGGAGTGAAATCGATAATTAAAAAGATTGGAAGGAAAATGCTAAAATAAAAGACTTTGTAAAATAGATTTTAGAGTGGTTTAACTTCCTAAATAAAGTCTACACCTACTACCTTAGCTATCACACTAAGGATTTCACAAATTCACTAAATTTGTCTTTCCTTTGAGGACAATGAGTAACCTTAAAACACTCACCAAGATTTATTTCCCAAAATCTTGTGAGACCCTTTCCCAAAATAAGAAACAAATAAGCAAACTTAAGAAACCTCACTAGATAGTTGTTTGCAATAATTAAGCTCTCTCTTACACCCCAAACACTTGACAATGAATTAATACAATAAGAACACTTAAATGTTTTACAAGAAAATATAGAAATAAAGCTCTTGAGTCTTTGGATTTGGATTGAATGCTTTGGAATAAATGTTTTTTTGTTGAAGAAGTTTTGAAGACTTGTTTTTATACCCACTCATTGTTTTCTAACCGTTTGAGTTATTGCGGACTTGAATATAGTATTTGTTTTTTTTCTTGCATTAAATGTTTCTTGGTAACTATCAATATCGATAAACGAAACCTCGTATTGGTACATGCTTGAAGAAGAAATGTCCATTATCTAATAAGGACGTACCAATAGGCAAGGTCGCATATCAGTATGGAGTAAGGGATATGGGTATTGAAAGTCTATACCGGTACTAAAATTGCTCACTGGAATTTTTTACAATATAATACCCCGAAAATTTGCCAAGTCAGACAAGGGTTTTTTAGCACTAAGATTATAGCATAAGGCTAACTTAGTGACTAAAAATGACAAAAAGGCAAAAGTTAAGATCTCTTAGTTAGAGGATTTTAAAAGTAATTTTTATGATTCGAAAGTGTCATGTGATAGAGAATAATTTGAAAAGGGTAAAGCCTAGCGACCAAAATGATACTTTAGTAAAAGTTTGTGGACTAAAGTGTAAAATATCGAGTAAGTGACTTTATTCAGTATAAGGATAAATCCAATAAGAATAAGAATTTTGATATCAGTATTGAGAATTAAGATGCAATAGAAGGCATCGGATTTGGATCAAATAAAATTGTTAAGCGTGCTCAGGCCAGGGAAATACTAGGATGAGTGACCGTTGGGAAGGTCCCATAAAAGTGTTTCTAATCGATATTTTGGACTCAGTAAGAGTAGAGAATATTCGTATGGATTTCCGATAATTATCGAAATAATAGACTGAGTTAGGAAAATTAAGTCTAAGTCCTTAGGAAATGAAGTTTTTATGGGATAATAGTATTTATTTTTCGAATATATAAATATAGAATTTTCAGAATAAATATGATAGCTCTGTAAAGGTAAAATCGCAACAGAAATATTTAATGAATATCGGGAAATCGGATCGAATTAAAATTTCAGAGGTTGTTCCATAATCCCTGAAAAATCATAAAATGATATTTATGGAATAGTGGCCGGTAGGGAAGGAATTAATTTAGTTAGATTGTAATGGAATGACAATTTTGAAAAAACTAGTAAATAAAGACTAGTTGGAGGGCAAATTGGTTATTTGGCAAGGATGGCAATTTTGAAATATTTTTTAAATGTTGGGGACGTTTTTGGAAGATGAAATATACATGGATTTAATCTTGGCCCTTGATTTTAGATGATATTAAATTAACCAATGGATTTAAAGTCTAAGTGCTAATTTCACTATTTAAATGAATTTAAAATTCATTTAATTATACATGTGGATAAATATGATAAAAGATGAACAAAATTTTGTTCATCTTTCTCCAACATTTCGTGAGCTAAGGAAGAATAAGGGGAGAATAATATATCAATTTCAAGCTTGATTTGGAAGGTTTAAAATTAAAATTAAGGTATGATGCTTTGGAAAAAATAACCTATGCTTAATTCTCTTCCTTTTGTAGTAGTTTTACATAGCAAAGTGAAGTATATGTTATGTTTTTTTGGAAGAAGAAGATTATGAGATTAAGAACACATGTTGAGTTTAAATTTTGATTTGAGTAGATTTGATGTTGTATACATGAAAACAAGCTTGATTTGGAATTAATTCTATGTTTAAGAACATAAACCCTAACCCTAAGTTTTGGGAATTTGGTTAGAGAATTGAATCAAGGTTGAAAATGAATGAATTATAAAACTAGAAGCCTTGTTTTGATGTTAAAGTGATTAAATTCTCTTTGTTATGTCAAGTGACCAATTCGGCTAGAGTGAAGAAATAAGGGGAATTATTGTAAAATTTATTCTAGCATTAGAATTGATGATATTATGATTAAATTAGCCTGATTTGGTATTTTAAGACCAAAATGAAAATGTTTGGCAAGAAGGGGATCACTTCGGTTTGAGGGAGAAATGAAGGCGATTGTTTTGAATTATTATTTTAGTTTGTTATTGATGAATATGAAGTTGGAATTATCAATTTAAGCATGAATAAATTGTTTAGTGTTCAAAATGGTTACTAAGGACCATAATAAACATTCGGTAAATACGTGGGAGAAAAGTAATAAAGGGAAGTTAGAGTGAAATAGAAGTTAATTATGGAAGTTGTGTTGGATTTGAATTATGGCGGTAAGTTTAATAATTTGCCATAACTTCTATAAAAATGACTAGATGACGAATCTTATACCGATGTTAAGATATGGTTGTCTAGTTTCGTTTCCAACAAACGAGAACTGATTCCGAGCTTTGTGTAAAAAGATATGAATTTTATTCGAAAGGTCAGAAAAATTATAAAGCAATTTTCTGCCTGGACTAGTCTGTGACGAGGATGTCAAGATTTTTCATAATTTTTGTAGATTTTATTAATTTATGTGGCTTATACCGTTGGATTTGTTATCGAATATAGTTTTTAACGGTGTAAAGAAAGACAAAATCCAGTGTATATTATGCTCTGTAGACATGCATTTTTGAATGTAGCGCAAGTTGCTAGGAATAGAATTTGATACAGTTTGTATCTAAATATTGGTTTGATAAACTCAAGGGAGTTGCTTGAAGATTAAGTTGGTTATTAGGGATCATAATAGGTTTTGGAAAATATATAAGGGAGAGAGGAAAAATATTTTGACATTTTATATTTAAATATATGTTACTTGATTTGTTCAAGTGGAAGTTTAATTGTTCAAGAAAGATACAAATAGGTACATTATTTGTATTTATGAAAATAAAGGTTAAATGAATTTCTGATGTGAATTTTACATGGCATTTTCTACATGGATGGAAAATGAAGTTTGAAAACAAGTATGAAACAAGTAACTGAGTCTCAAGAGTCAAGTCAATTATCTTCTCGGGATGATCCATCCGGTAATCCCGGGATAGATAATGATAGTAAAGAGGAAGCAAGCACTCTTACACAGACCAATACGAAAGCTCTCAAGGCTTTTCGGATGATATCGTGTCCTTTTCTTGATTTTTAAGAGACGAAAGGTTACAATTGTCTGGGATTACCCGCCAGGATGTGGATGGTCTGCTCCATCAGAAAAGAAAGTATAGAAATCCAAGCAGTTCCGCTAAGTAAGACAAAAGTGTCGAGATGAGTGCAACATTTATATGTATATTAATTATAAAAGGGAAGACTTGCGATAAGTCAACCCTGATCTGAATATGAAAATGCATTGTTTAAAAGTTATAAACTGATCAGAAATTATATATTATTTCTGCAAGTGGCAAGATATTGGAAATGATAAAATTATTAACATTATATGATAAAAATTACCTGATAACTATGTTGGTATCTTATTCTGAACATGATAGACCGTGCGTCATGTAAAGTACATAGTCACCACTATGATAACTATTTCAGTCATGTTACAGACTTTGATTATGATATACTAGAATAATCGATGTGATGCAGGATACAGTAATAGCAAGTACATATGAATAATTATGGTGATTGATTGATAATGAAATGAAGTGCCCAAGTATTTATTTATGAGAGTCCATGGTATAGTTGGCATGCCATAGAGTCTGTTGCAGCTGCATCACTCAAGTCATGATACAATTACATGTTTTTTTTACTACGATGGTGTCACATACACCTTGGGGACCCAAGCCCTTGGTGTGCACCTTGGGGATCCATGCCCATAGTGCTAATGGCACTAACGGGGTGCTTTTATGAGGAGCAAAGAGTGCCCTTGAGTACATACTCGTTTAATGTTCACATTAGACACTCTGGTGTCTTATTCATGTGACTCAAGTACCTTGATCTCATATTACATACCTTGGGCTATTTTTAAAGAATGTTATTTTATAATTGACTACCTGATGATTGATGAATACTGACAGCATGATATTTATATTTATTTTATGTTATGATATAAACTATACTGGTATCGCTTGCCATTTTACAGAGAATTGTATTGCATTGTCATAAGATAGAATGTAATGTATGATCACATGATTTGACTAAATAGTTTACTAATTGCCTCACTAAGTCGTTACTTAGAGTGTGTTTTATGTCACACATAGGTTTCTAAACTAGCTAGCAAGGAGAAGCCGTGTTTTGAAGAATCAAGTTATCGTTAGTAAGTTTCAGCATGTACATCTCTAATGTAGTTGACAACTAGAGGGCATGTAAATATTTTAAAAGGTGGATTGTTTGATATCGTCTAAGTTTAACTTAAATGTATGTTAGTATGAAGATATATATATATATTATGAAAACAAGGATTAATAATATCGGTAAAGTATTTTAAATAAATTTTAAATATAAATTAATGTATATCGTGTAACAATTTTGAAATCAAGAGAGGGTCTAGGCAGGACATATAGTTTGTACCCTGAATCATATTTTCATTTTTAACAACTGACTTTTATGTTTTACAAACTAAATCAGGTTCGAAACTAGCTGTGACTGGATGATCTAGTTTTAATTGAAAACCGAAAAAGGTTTAATTACCGAACTAGTTTTATTATATGATTTATGTTTTAAATAATAAAAAAATAATTTAAGTCTAGATTTCTGAAGTATAGTTTTGTGTCATGTTTAATGTATATTCGATCTACGAGTATATGTTAAGGGTGTCACATTTAGTGGTATCAGAGCTATGGTTTAGCCGATTTTGGATGTTAAACCTATCTTATACGAATTTGTTAAATTGTACATGCCCCTAGGATGTCCCATGCTGATATAATGCTTGAGTAACTTGATACCGCTCCTCGATAATATGATTTAGACCTTGTCTGTAATACGAACTGTTAAATGCTGCTGGATCTCGTCATGCAAAGGATTACAAGGGTTATAAAGATATTCGTAGCAGTAACAATGAAATAAAGTATGACCTTTTCTCGACTCCTGCCTTGGTTGAGTTATTGGTGTAGTAGGAATCTCAAGCACAAGAGCAAGAAATATTGTTTTAGACATTATAAGAAATACCTGAGAGGTTTTAATCTCCGGCATCTGTATATAATAAGGCATTGGCTGTTAAAAAGTTCAAGTTTTTGGGAGCCTTAAATGTTATGGTGAAAGAGAATTGATGATTGTTTATTTGAAGATGAAGGATGATAAAACTCCTATAGAAGATTTGAGATATATTAATACTGAAAGGTTAAAAGAAGTAATAATGATATAGAGGAGGTAGCTTGGAAGATTTCCTAGAAAAGTGTTAAAGATTGGATTTGGTAATTAGTTCATAAGGAAAATATTTCATTAATTTCTGAACTTTGATAAGGTACTCGCACTGTTTATGAGAAATAGTGTGAGATCAGTGGGTTAAGCCAGTATGTCAAGGGGATAATTCTGACTGGAGAGTTTTAGTATGACTACTAGTAAATGATTTGATTATAGCACAAGAATTACAAGAAATTATAAGAACTGCATGTTAGTAAAGCTGGGAACAAAGCTATCAATATGATAATTTAAGACCAATTTTAAGATAAATTGGCTATCTATATGTAATGCAGAAGTAAGATGTAAAAAGAAGTAATTGATATGACAAGAATATGATGATTATAGGGTGATGATAAGGAGAAAGGAATGATTGTTTAAGTTCAGATATATATGTCAAGATGGTACATAGAATGTTAACTGATAAATGTATCATAGTAGAAACCCCCGTGTTATTTGTAAAAGAAAATAATTTTATGACCCTGTGTTAATAATGGATAACTGAATAGAGAAGCTATAAAGTATAAGTACTTGTTGCCAAGAATCAAAGATCTTTAACCAGTTCAGGAGTGTAGCTGCTATTAAAAAAAGTTAATCTTTGGTCAAGATATTATCAGTTAAAAGAAGACACTCTGAAAATAGCAATTAAGATTGGATATGGATACTATAAGTTGTTAATGACACTGTTTGAGCTTATTGATGTTCGTTAACTTTATAGACCTGAAGAATGCAGTGATTGACGTCCCTGAGTTGTATTATGGATATTAAAGAACAAACAGCCCTATATGAAGTTTTTTAAATGTGAATGTTTATGCTATCAAAGAAAAGTTTATACTTTTGATAATAGAAATTTGAAGAGAAACATTTTTATGGAAGTTCATTAAAGTTTACGAGCTCTGTACTTTGAGAGTAATATGATGTATTAAGATATGAAAAATCTGGTATTGATGGATTACAATGGAAAAGAACTATATCAAAGTTTGTTACAGGACGTGCTAGTAAAGTGGAAAAGACTTGAATTGAGTCATTGAGGATCGTTGGAAAAGCTTGTACGCTTCATATCAGTGAATTGTTTGTTGAATGAGAATACAAAGATATATGTCAGAGAAATAATATGAGTGTGTGGTGTTAAGGTATCTATTACAAAAGATAGAGACCAAAAATTTACTTCAAAATTTTTGAGATGCTTTGCATGAAGTTTTAGGTACTAAATTAAATTTTAATAATATTTCTACTTTCAAACGAATGGATAAATAGAAAGAACTATCTAGAATCTGAAAGGTAAGCTTTGAGCTTGCATTCTTAAGTCTACAGGATCATGAGGAAGATAGCTGCGATTAATGATACTACATACAATGATAATTATCAGACAAGCATTAGGATAATATCATTAAGAGCGTTTTATAGATGAAAGTACAGAACTCTGTCGAAGTGAAATGAGTTACAAGACATAAAATATTATTGAAATCGATATGACTCAAAATAGAGAAGATAAAGTGAGAAATTATTCAAGATAATTCAAAAAGGACTGCTGATAAACAAAAGACTTATGTTAATCGGAAAAAGAAGAGAAAAAGAGGAAAAGTATCACTTTGAGAGAGAATGATTCGTATAAGTCAAAAAGGGAAACTTAGTTCCAGAACTGTTATATCTCAAAGAATCGTGAAAGAGTTGGACCAAGAGCATATTAATGGGCCTTATCTCCAAAAGTGAGAAAAATCCATGATGTATTCCATGTGCTTATGCTTTGGAGGCATTGATTGGATTATTTACATGTCATCACCCCTAAGGAAAATGAACTGCAATTAGATTTGACACATAGACAGGAATTAGTAGAAATATTGGCATATGGAGTTAAAGAATTAAGGAATAAGAAAATTCAATTGGTTGAAGCTTTGGGGATGAGTCACAAGGTTGAATAAGTCACTTTGAAAACTGAGTAGAAAATGGAGAGCAAAATTCACAAATTTTTATTAGGTACGTCTTAAAATTCGACGACGAATTTTCTTAAGGGGGAAGGAATTGTAATACCCCAAAAATTTGCCAAGTCAAACAAGGGTTATTTAGTACTACGATTATAGCATAAAGCTAACTTAGTGACTAAAATGACAAAAAGGCAAAAGTTAAGATCTCTTAGTTAGAGGATTATAAAAGTAGTTTTTATTATTCAAAAGTGTCATGTGATAGAGAATAATCTGAAAAAGGGTAAAGCCTAGTGACCAAAATGACACTTTAGTAAAAGTTTGGGGACTAAAGTGTAAAATATCCAGTAAGTGATTTTATTCAGTATAAGGATAAATCTGATCAAAATAAGAATTTTGATATTAGTTTTGAGAATTAAGATGCAGTAGAATGTATCAAATTTGGATCGAATAAAATTGTTAAGCGTGCTCAGGCCAGGGAAGCACTAGGATGAGTGACCTTCGGGAAGGTACCATGAAAGTGTTTATGATCGATATTTTGGACTCAGCAAGAGTAGAGAATATTCGTATGGATTTCCGATAAAGGATTTCTAATAGAAATTTTACTCTATGAGGATTTTAGATAATTATTAAAATAATAGACCGAGTTAGGAAAATTCAGTCTAAGTCCTTAGGAAAGTAAGTTTCTATGAGATAATAGTATTTATTTTCCGGATATGGAAATATAGAATTTTCAGAATAAATCTGATAGCTCGATAAAGGTAAAATCGTAGTAGAAATATTTAATGAATATTGGGAAATCGGGTCGAATTGAAATTTCAGAGGTTGTTCTATAAGCCATGGAAAATTTAATAAATCTATTTTTGATCAAACAATTAGGTGATAAGCAGATATTTGATTCAAATAAAAATGCAATATAAGATATCGAATTTCGATCGAACTACAAAGTTAAGCGTGCTCAGAGTGGGAAGGTCCCATGTCAGTACTTCAGGCTGATAAAAAGGAATCAGTTCGAGTTAATATTATTCATATGGATAACTGATAAAGGATTATTAAGAGAATTTTATCCGATAAAGATTTCGGGTAAATTATTAGTATATTAGACCGAGTCAAAATTTCAAGATTTTGATTTTTACAAAATTATGGAATATTTAGTATATCAATAATATATATTTAAGGAAATTAGAAATATGAGAATTTCAGATTTAAACCGATAGTTCGGAAAATGGAAAATCGTAGTAAGTGATTATCGGGTAATCGGATCAAATTAGAATTTTAAAGACAGATCTATAAGCCATGAAAAATTTATAAAATATTATTTTTATGAATATTTTAATATTTCTAGTTGGATTCTAACTAGATTTAGTTCAACTTTTACAAATGGCAAATTAGAAAATAAGACTTAGTTGGAGGGTTATTTGGAATTAAGTAATTAAATGAATTTAATATTCATTTAATTAAATACACATGGAATTAATAAGATAAGAGATGAACAAAATGTGTTCATCTTCTTCTCCCCCATTTCGAAAACATCAAGAGAGAGGGAAAAATACACAAAATTTTTCCTAGGCATTTTTAAGGCTTCCAAACAAGATTCAAGGTATGTTTTTGGTAGAAAATTAATCTATGTTCAATTTTCTTTCATTTGATAGTAATTTTAAAAAGAGTTATGAATATTTGTTCAGGTTATTGATGAGAGAAAATTAGGGTTTTATGTTCTATGTTGATATTGAAGCTTGATTTAAGCAAATCAAGTGTTGTGGAGTTGAAATCAAGCTTAGATTTAGATTAAGTTCATGTTTGAAGACATAAACCCTAACCCTAGAATTTGGGGTTTTATTTAGAGTTTTGAAATTAAGGATGAATATGGAAGATTTATGATTCTACAAGCTTGATTATGGCATTAGGACCAAAATAAAGTCCTTGAAAATCTTAGACACCCAATTCGGCATGTAGGAATAAATTGGGGTTTTAAGTGTTAATTCTTGGAAATGAAGAATACATGTTGGAAAAATTATTTTGAGCATATTAGAATGTTGTTTGAATGAAAAACAACCTTGGGAAGGTCTAGTGACCAATTCGGCCAAGGGCTAAAATAGAAGGAAAATTTTGAGAAAATTTGTAAAAATGTTAGATTGATTAATTAGTACAAGTTTGCAAACTTTTGTGTGAAATTAGTGAACAAAATGTCACTTTAACAAAGGTTAGTGGATTGAAGGGCATTGAATAAAAGTTAGTGAAAAGTGATAGATTTATGGAATAATTGTGATTCGAGCTTGAATAAATTGCAAAAAGGTGCAAAATGCTCACTAGGGACCAAAATGAACTATTAGGCTACTAAGGAAGAAAAAAAGGAAAATTTTTATATTCGAATAATTATACTAGTACTTTATAGTTAAGCAGTGTTAGATTAAAAAAAATCTAACATGTATGTTATTGTATATGTTCGATGGGTAAATTGCAGTATCCGAGCAGGACAAGGAAACATGAAATAAAAGAGGCAAGGAAAAGTAGTGAACTAGCTTAGTGAGGCTCAGTATTTTACACAGCCCAAATGAGTGCATTATGTGCATGTGTGGCATGTTACAAATAGGACGACTTGCGATAAGTCGACTTTGATATTAATTAAAATGCATGTTAATTAATAATTGTATGAATGTTATGAATTAATAATGTGACATTTATGATACATTGTCATAGTTTATAGATTTATCTAAGATAAATCAAACTTTTAGATTTTGGGTATGAACTGCCCATTATCGAATTATGGATGATAGTATTTGTGGATTGAATTTTGAATGTGAAAATATTATATTGTTATGCCCGAGTACTAGTGTGAGAGTCTTTGGTATAATTGGATATCCATAGAGTCTTAGCAACTGCATTCCAGCACTACAGTGCATTCCAAACACTTCGGTGTTGACTTCAGACACTACGGTGTTGTTTAGACACTTTAGTGTCAACTAGAACAAAAGGTGTGATAATGAGGAGCAAAGGGTGTCCTCGAGTACGTACTCATCATCAGAAGCTATGGCATTGTAGACACTACGGTGTTATTATGATGGCTCGTATACCATAGGTTCACATGAAATTGTACTTTGAGCTATAATTCATGAAATGCTTTTATGTAGGTGGATAGGCCAATAAGTCTATCGTATTTACTACTGATAAAGTAAGAATGATATTATGACTTTGGATATATACATACAATTATGATTCATTGAAATAAGTTAGTTTCTCATTTACTATGATAAATGATGAAATGTTATAAACTGCTCGGAGAATTACTTGCCATTTTTGCAGGGATTATGATATTTATGTTATTTGTTTATATTTTCATATTTATACCTCACTAAGTTATACTTAGCGTGTGTTTCGTATTACACATAGGTCGATCGGGCTAGTATTATCGAAGAAGGAGCTGCACTTTTGGAAATCGAGTTATCGCTTATAAGCAATAGTATGTACACTTACATCCTAGTCTAGTGGGAATGTACTCTTATTTTAAATTAGCAGTTGTTTTGTATTACTAAATTATAAGTTAGTTTACTTGTTTAAATGGGCTTGTAAACTAAGTATTATGGATGAATGGCATGGTTTTAAACTCTTAGCAATGGGATTTGATATAATTATTACATAGTTACTGTTAATCGCGTAGCGATTTTAAAAATCAAGAAAGGATCTAGGTAGCACACATAGTTTACACCCTGAAATATATTTTCATGTTAATAACTGTCTAAAATATTTATTTAACCAATTTAGGGTCGAAACTAGGTAACACTAGACAGGTTTGTAGTTTAATGAAAATCGAGGAAGAGTTACTTTACTAAACTAGTTTTGTAGCAAAAAAAATATTTTTTGTCAGGAAATCAGTTAAAAACTTTAGTAACATCTTCAATGTGTATTTAATCATCGAATATACGCTGAGGGCGTTACAATTTTTGAAATGTTGGGGACGTTTTTGGAAGATGAAATATACATGGATTTAATCTTGGCCCTTGATTTTAGATGAGATTAAATTAATCAATGGATTTAAAGGCTAAGTTGGTAATTTCACTATTTAAATAAATTTAAAATTCATTTAATTATACATGTGGATAAATATGATAAAAGATGAACAAAATTTTGTTCATCTTTCTCCACCATTTCGTGAGCTAGGGAAGAATACATCAATTTCAAGCTTGATTTGGAAGGTTTAAAATTAAAATTAAGGTATGATGCTTTGGAAAAAATAACCTAATCTTAATTCTCTTCCTTTTTGTAGTAGTTTTGCATAGCAAAGTGAAGTATAGGTTATGTTTTTTTGGAAGAAGAAGATTATGAGATTAAGAACACATGTTGATTTTAAAGTTTGATTTGAGTAGATTTGATGTTGTAGACATGAAAACAAGCTTGATTTGGAATTAATTCTATGTTTAAGAACATAAACCCTAACCCTAAGTTTTGTGAATTTGGTTAGGGAATTGAATCAAGGACGAAAATGAATGAACTATGAAACTAGAAGCCTTGTTTTGATGTTAGGGTGACTAAATTCTCTTTGTTATGTCAAATGACCAATTCGGCTAGAGTGAAGAAATAAGGGGAATTATTGTGAAATTTATTCTAGTTTTAGAATTGATGAGATTATGATTAAATTTGCCTGATTTAGTATTTTAGGACCAAAATGAAAATGTTTGGCAAGAAGGGATCACTTTGGTTTGAAGGAGAAATGAAGGGCATTGTTTTGAATTATTATTTTAGTATGTTATTGATGAATATGAAGTTTGAATTATCAATTTAAGTATGAATAAATTGTTTAAGGTTCAAAATGGTCACTAAGGACCATAATGAACATTCGGTAAATACATGGGAGAAAAGTAATAAAGGGAAGTTAGAGTAAAATAGAAGTTAATTACGGAAGTTGTTTTGGATTTGAATTATGACAATAAGTTTAATAAATTGCCATAACTTCTATAAAAATGACTAAATGACGAATCTTATACCGATGTCAAGATATGGTTGTCTAATTTCGTTTCCAAAAAACGAGAACTGATTCCGAGCTTTGTGTAAAAAGATATGAATTTTATTCGAAAGAAGGTCAGAAAAATTATAAAGCAGTTTTCTGCCTGGACTAGTCTATGACGAGGATGTCAAGATTTTTTATAATTTTTATAGATTTGATTAATTTATATGCCTTATATCGTTGGATTTGTTATCGAATCTAGTTTTTAACCGTGTAAAGAAAGTCAAAATCCAGTATATATTCTTCTTTGTAGACATGTTCTTTTGAAGGTAGCGCAAGTTGCTAGGAATAGAATTTGATACAGTTTGCATCTAAATATTGGTTTGATAAACTAAAGGGAGTTTCTTGAAGTTTAAGTTGGTCACTAGGGATCATAATAGGTTTTGGAAAATATAAGGAAGAGAGGAAAATATTTGGACATTTTATATTTGAATATATGTTACTTGAATTGTTCAAGTGTAAGTTTAATTGTTCAAGAAAGATACAAATAGGAACATTATTTGTATTTATGAAAATAAAGGTTGAATGAATTTCTGATGTGAATTTTACATGGTATTTGCTACATGGATGGAAAATGAAGTTTGAAAGCAAGTATGAAACAAGTAACTGAGTCTCAAGAGTCAAGTCAATTATCTTCTTGGGATGATCCATCCGATAATCCCGGGATAGATAATGACCGTAAAGAGGAAGCAAGCACTCTTACACAGACCAATATGAAAGCTCTCAAAGCCTTTTGAATGATATTGCATCCTTTTCTCAATTTTTAAGAGATGAAAAGTTACAGTTGTCTGTGATTACCCACCGGGATGTGGATGGTCTGCTCTATCAGAAAAGAAAGTCTGGAAACCCAAGCAGATTCGTTAAGACAAACGTGTCGAGGTGAGTGAAACATTTATATGTATGTTAATTATAAAAGGGAAGACTTGCGATAAGTCAACCCTGATCTGAATGTGAAAATGCATTGTTTAAAAGTTATAACTGATCAGAAATTATAAATTATTTCTGCAAGTGGCAAGATAATGGACATGATAAAATTATTAACATTGTATAATAAAAATTACCTTATAAGTATGTTGATATGTTATTATGAGCATGATAGACCGTGTGTCATGTAAAGTACATGGTCACCTCTATGATAACTATTTCAGTCATGTTATAGACTTTGATTGTGATATATTGGAATAATCGATGTGGTGCATAATACAATAATGGCAAGTACATATGAATAATTATGATGATGATTGATTGATAATGAAATAAAATGCTCAAGTATTTATTTATGAGAGTCCATGGTATAGTTGGCATGCCATAGAGTCCTTAGCAGCTGCATCACTCAAGTTATGATATGATTACATGTTTTTGTGACTACAATGGTGTCACATACACCTTATTGACCAAAGCCCCGGGTGTACACCCTGGGGATCCACGCCTATAGTGCTAATGGCACTAACGAGGTACTTTTATGAGGAGCAAAGAGCGTCCTTGAGTACGTACTCATTAACATGTTCACGTTAGACACTCTGGTGTCTTATTCATGTGACTCGAGTACCTTGATCTCATATTACATACTTTGGGCTACTTAAAGAATGTTATACTATAAATGACTACCTGATGATTGGTGAATCTGGCAGCATGATATTTATATTTGATCTATGTTATGATATAAACTATACTGGTATCGCTTGCCATTTTGTAGAGAATTGTATTGCATTATCATATGATATAATGTAATGTATGATCACATGATTTAACTAAATAGTTTACTAATTGTGTCACTAAGTCATTACTTAGAGTGTGTTTTATGTCACACGTAGGTTTCCAGACTAGACTAGCAAGGAGGAGCTGTGTTTTGAATAATCAAGTTATTGTTAGTAAGTTTCAGCATGTACATCTCTAATGTAGTTGACAACTGGAGGGCATGTAAATATTTTAAAAGGTGGACTCTTTGATATCGTCTAAGTTTAACTTAGATTATGTTAGTATGAAGATATATATATATATATTATGAAAACAAGGATTAATAATATCGGTAAAGTATTTTAAATGACTTTTGAATAGAAATTAATGTATATCGTGTAATAATTTTGAAATCAAGAAAGGGTCTAGGCAGCGTATCTAGTTTGTACCCTGAATCATGTTTTCATTTTTAATAACTGACTTTTAAGTTTTACAAACTAAATTAGGGTTGAAACTAGTTGTGACTGGATGATCTAATTTTAATTTAAAACCTAAAAAGGATTAATTACCGAACTAGTTTTATGAAACGGTTTATGTTTTAAATAATAAAAATAATACTTTAAGTCCAGATTTTTGAAGTACAATTTCGTGTCATCTTTAATGTATATTCGGCCTACGAGTATATTTTAAGGGTGTCACAGACAAAGCTTGTGTATGGATAAGTTGAGTACCGTACCAATGCTTATTGTATAGTTTCAAAAGATGGCTTTAGGGCGGGTCGGTACGCTAAGTATCGTACCAGTACTGCCTAGCCATTCGAAGTAATAAATTTAAAAACCCGTACCGGTACGCAAAGGGCTGTACCGATACTCCTTAACCATTCTTTTAAAAAGTTTCAAAAAATTGTACCGATACGCAAAGTGTCGTACTGGTACTCCCTGACCAAAATGGTCTATTTTGAGTACCGAAAATTTATAAAATTTTTTGAACACATTTGTTTTGACTTGGAACAATTTGGCTTGTTAAAACTAGTCAATTTTACATTAAAGGCTTTGTCAACTTAAAAGTATGAGTAATTTTAATTATCTTAAAATTTTATTTAAAAGATTTATTAACTTAGAACCTTTGTTATATCAAAATCAAAACCATTGCTTTAGCACCTACCAAAGCTCGACTTATTTCGTCTGGTTTGTCAATTAATGAAGATTAAGTATTGTGTTCGAATGTATTGGAGATGCACAATTAGAGGTGGAATACGAGTCATTCGGTTCGATTTTGGTTTGTTTTATTTCGGGTCTGAGTCCTTCTGTTTTAAGTTTGGTTCGGGTTGGGTCTGACTTCATTCGGTTTAAGTTTAGTTCTATGATAATTTAGGTCAGACTGGGTCAATATTGGGCATGTTCATTTTCGGGTCAAGAGGATATCAATCGCTTTTTTTTTTTGTTTAGGTCAACCTTTGGATCTTCGAGTTGAGTTAAGTATGAGTCAAATCAAAGTATATATAAAATATTGGTATATTTTTGTAAAAAAAAACACATCTTTTTGTTTGTCAATTATCATTTAGATTATTGTTTTGTTTTAAGAGGAAGACTTCGATTCTTAAATATGAATGATACACTACTAATGCAAAACTCGTTTCAACTTGAAAAATCAATTTTTTTCATTGTAACAATTTCATATATATTATTATAAATTTTCTAGAAATTTCATATATTATTATATATATATATATATATATCCAAAAACAAACTAGTAAAAATTTGTTTGGTCAAATCGGGTTTGGATAAAACAAATTCAGGTTATTTTTGGTTTCGATGAAATCAGTTCATGTTGCCTTCGGTTCGGTTGAAAATCAGTTCGGGTCCATATCGATTCAACTAAAATTAGGATCGGTTATGTTCCGTTTATTTTAGGTCTTAGATCATGTTTGGGTCAAAATCAGGTCTCGAATCGGGTGAATCAGTTTAGGTCTCTGTTCAAGTTTACCAGTTCTACGCGCAATCATCTATTTTTTTTTTAATGCCGCTACTCTAAGGCAGTATGAGCAGGTATCCTCCATGATTATAACATTAAAATTGTTTTGAAACTACTATATTGCACTAGTCTGGAGGAAGATGTAAATCTGGAGGCTCTGTGAATAGAGCTCTTTGTACAACATGACACCTTTTTCCATGAATGACATTCTGATTTTTTTGATTGAGAGATTATGTATAGTTGAGACTTTTGTATAGGTTGTTTGGGAGAAATTTTGGGGATAATACAATTCAAATTTAAAATTTCTATTTTTTTATATTAACTATTTTGACAAATTTTAAAAATAATAATAAAAAATGAGAAAACGCCACCTGCAGGTGACGTCTTCTTCCCAAATCGTCATATGCAAGTGGCGTTTTCTACTTTCACTGTAGATTTTGGCTTAATTTCCAAAATAAAACTTAAAGACTTTATTTTCCTAATTTTAATCTCTGAAAACCCCATATATCCAACGGAGACGGTTGTTTGTTTGTATAGCTTATAGTGTATTGTTTTCTACTGTTGGGAATGAAAGTACAAATTTAATAGAAATCATCTTTCTCTTTTGGTACCTTATTTATGCCCCGCACTAAAAATTAAGTTTAAGATTTGTGGTTTAGGGTTTAAAGTTAGGTTTATGGTGAGGGTTTAGGGAATTGGGGATATGATGTATTTTTAAGGTTTAGAATTTATGATTAGGACTTTGAATTTAATTTTTTTAGTGTTTGAGCATATAAAAAGGTACAGAAAGAGACAAAGAATTTTTATAAGTACAAATTCACCTTGAACTTTCACTCAATTGAATTGATTTTTTGAATTTTCAAATAATTTATTTTTATTTTTATTTAAATATTATTGAAGCAATTGATGAATTTATTAACAATTTGACATTGCTTTTGAAAAGTGCGATAAAAAAATACTTTTTAAAAATATTTTTTTGATTGTTTGGTTTAAAATAGAAGTGTTCGATATTGTTGTTAAAAGTGCTTTTAAATAAATAAAATGTCTATATTAGATATTTTTTTAAAAATATAAAAAAATTGGTGATATAAACAAAGATGTAAGAGTAATTTTATTTGGAAGTACTTTTAAAAAAATTAAAAATTAAAAAAATTAACTTTTAAAAAATATTTTCTAAATCAAACTAAAATCACTTTTAATTTGAAAAAGTGCGTATTCTATTTTATTTTTGGTCCAAAAATAATTTTGACTAAAACAACTAATTTGAAAAGCAACCAAGAACCAACCCTTAATCACCCACCCAAAATTTAGAATATTAAAAAAAGCAATATTTCTATAAAATCGCACAAACGATTATATATTTTCTACATGCGATAGAATTTTGGCAAAATAAATAAAATCCGGATCTTCTAGAAACAGTTATAGAAACTATCCAGATAAAACCGGATCTTTTCCACTGGAAAAAAATCAATTAGAAAATAAGGAAGAAAAATGAGTTCGAGGAACGAACTACCAGACGAGCTATGGAGAAAAATACTAGAAATTGGAATCAAAGCCTCGAGCTTTACATACAAAGATCTTTGTTGCGTTTCAATCAGCTGCAGACGCCTTCATCGTTTATCCGACGAACACTCACTATGGTCCCACTTGATCTCCGTTGATTTTCCCAATCAAACCACCTCAGTTCCGTCGTCATCTTCCTCCGCTAAATCCCTTTACAGCATCTGGTAAATTCTAAAGAAAATTGAAAATTTTCTCACTTCTCTTTTTTAAATTACCATTTACACTTTTGTATTTTGGATAGGTTTGAGAGGGAAAGAGAGAGGAAGCTGTGGGCTCATAAAAGGGCGGTGTTAAGGAAGGAGAGTCAGGTTTCCGAGCATTTAAGGAAACTGCGAGAAATTGAGGTTCGATTGCGAGAGGAAAGAAATAAATTGAACTCCGCTCTTTCGGAATTGTCTAATTTGCATAAAGTCAGGTAACAATTTCATTTTTTTTCAATGTTTTATTTCTGATTTTGGAGCTTCTGTTTTGGTGCTCAGAAGAAAAAGATTAAAGGAGAAATATCTGATGAATTGAAGTAGAAATGTTTGATTGAAGTCTGATGTGTTGTTTCTGATATAATTTTAAATTCTGTTTGAAGTTTTAATTTTTCAGTTTAAACCAAACTGAATATGTCTATGTTACTGGCATTTGTGATTAGAAGAATTTAAGAGGGAAGAATGTTTTATGTTACAACTACAATTGTCTAATAGAGTAATTTTCTTTTGTCATGAGAAGGAATCTAATTTTCGGTTGAAACCTTGGAGACACATAGATTGTTTGGCATTTTTTCCTCATTAAATGGATTTTGTGAATTTTACTTGTGAATCCTCATTGGGTCCAATCTTTGCGGCATTGGTTGCTTCAGTCAAGCGTCTGTGGCTTTGAATGTGTGGCAACCTGAGGTTGTGCGTGGTAGGCAGAAGCAACTGGTTGAGCAATGTGGTGTTCCGATCGAGTCTAGAGTTCGTGCACTGGATATGGAGGTTAAGCTTTGCAACCAACAGTTACAAGTGTTCGATAAGGCCTATGTGAGTATTGGTTTCTTATGGTGTACTAACATGTCTAATTAATGACTTTAAATAAAGAATGTTTGAGTGTTTTCGGTGTAGCAGAGAGACGAGAAACGAAGGCTTGATACAGCAAAGGAAGAGTTGGAATCCATGAAATATCACCCTTTACGAGATTACAAGCCGACAAGTAATGAAAGCCGTGAAAATCGGAGGAAGGGGAAAAAGTTGAAAAGCATACATCAAGTGTAAGATCCTGGTTTATTCTCACAGCTAATTAAGCATCCACTGGAATGGGGGGAAATCTTCATGTTAGGCATGTATTGTAATCTTTGGCATGTTGGAATTATTGATGACAAATTGAGAATGTGAGCTGCATGTTTCAAATATTTTAGGTTACTCTTCCTGCGTTTTAATATATGCTTATTAGCATAATCCATATGGCTTGCTCACCATTTAATCTAGAGTGAGAAGAGAAATGGAAATATAATGTTGCATGTATTTTGGGTTCTAGGATATGCATCCCTTCAAGACAGTTTCAATTAACAATATGTGATCACAATCAGCTTCAATTTCATGGATTGAGCTCCCATTCATAGCCCCAATAATATGACGACATTTGACGGTCTATAGTAATTCAAGGGTTTCATTTGTATCTGAAAATTCAAATTTTCAATAAGTGGCAGCTAAAATTTCAGCTTTGATTCTGTGAGGCCTTTGTTGATAACAAGTTCGGTTCCTTTGAGTTTATTATCTACATTTATCAATGATAGCAGTATTGATTACAAGATTCAAAGACTTAACAGCTTGTTTAAGTTCGAAATTCCAGAGAATTTGAATATTAATGTAGCAGTACTGATTACAAGGATTCAAAGATTCAACAGCTTGTTTAAGTTTGTAAGTTCCAGCCAAGGCAATACACATTGTGGGATGAACCATGTCACCAGGTACAACACGGATTAAGATGATGACATATATCTTTGTTTTCTATTTCTTAGACTTTTAAATCCATTTCAAGAGACACGTCATCTGCTTAGTGCTGCTTGTGAAATTCGAAAAATAGTCCGAATAAAGATGGCAGTTTGTTAGTAGCAGATTAAGTAAAAGATTAGCCTGTCTGGAAAACTGGATGTTTCCAATGAAAACAATCACATGAAAAATTTCCAGGTAAATTTAAGGATTAGACATTAAAAAATGACCAGTTGATTCATGAGAATTAAATTCCATGGTAGACTGAATCTCCCAGTGCAAATCTATGCTATCTTGCTTCCATTTGTTGCACCTCTTCATATATCGAACGAAAAAGGACCGTTGGAATATACCTCTCACCAAAGCTCGGAAATATAACCTACATCATTGCGAACTGTTGAAAGACATCTTAAAGAAGCAGTGCCCCAGTTATTTGTAGTTATATAAGAGACTGTGTTACGCTAGCAAACTGTTCAAGGTTTGAAGATGTATCTGTATGCCTCAATGCTAAATTTTTTCAAATACAGAAATGTGTTGGACACGAGAATGTTCAATTTTTTCACAGTTTTTCCAGAGGGTCCTTAGAGGGTCATATTCTCGTACCCTTGTCTAAATATATGTTGGACACGAGTACTTCAAGAAAACTGAAGACCCTAAGTAACAACATAATTATGGTCACTTGGACCAACTATTCTTTACTTATTGATCTACCCTCACATGGAATCAAGTAGGACGTTATTGTTGGAGTATACCCTAATACCAATCATAAGATGATTGTAAAAGACATTTTACATACTTATTTATCTTGTTTATTAATATAAAGTCATTATTATTATTATTTCAATCATTATTCTGCGCATATATAAATAAACTGAATTATAATAAAGTCCTTAGAATAATATGATTATTCTTAAGTGTCCTCAATCGAGTATGATTGTGGGCATGGACAACAGTAATACATTAAGACTAATGTGTGGTTGATTGATGACAAAGAATTGTCATTGACATGGAGATGTCAAAACCAATACATAAGTATGTGTTAGAGAACGACATATTAGACTGACCCGCTATGAGCATGTTTCTTGGATTATTATGTGACAGTTACAACATTGCTCATAGTGATAACTACATGTATGATCCTCAGACTTGAGATCATCATTATTTCAACATTGTGAGTGACATATTTTGATACAGTCAAATGTATGTCGTAACTGACTACACTATAAAGACTGATATTGGATATGTCATAATCTATGTAGTGGGATATGGTTGATCAAGATAGGATTTGTCCCTCCTACATAGTAGGAGTAATATCATAGGTCACTTGATTGAGTGAGACTAGAAATGCATGATCATGCTCGAATAAATTGATATGAGATATCATAGTTATTCGTTTATAATAGTCTACTCAAGATATTAAGAAATATTAGATGGATTATACAAGTGAGACTATTCCATGACTTGTGTCCAATATAGATATAAAGACAAAAGGATGTAATACATGAAAAGAGTTAATCACGAAGAGATTATGTCGAACCGCGACTTCCTATAACTGAAGTAGCAATGATGTATTGCTAGATGTCACTCATTGCTTGTAATATTAGAATTGTTCTAGATATTACTACTAACATTACCTGAACCTACAAGGGTCACACCCTATGATTGAAACGAACATATATCGACTAGATAGCATTTGTACAAACTTGTTGTACACAAATTAGTTAATATATATATATTTGATTTTACTTAAAATCAAAATTATTATAATTATTGTAATTATATAATTTCGTTTATATATATTTAATACTAGATAATTATTGAAATTATCAAACATTATTAAAATATGTATATATCCCTAAAGAAACATAATTGAAATTGAATTAGATTCAACATATTTAATTATATTTGGTTAAATATATTATATATTTAATAAATTTGAATTTAATTAGACTAGGGTTTTGAATGCTATATAAAGGCATAAGGTTTAGCAGCCAAATATATGCCTATTGCTAAAAACCTCTCTAACAGTTAGAGAAGTAAAATATTGTTTTTTTCATTCGGTGGACTGCATAGAGGTCGAAATGTTGTAGTGACGACTAAGATTCGACATCATGCTGAAAGAATTGGATTCTCGTACATCCCTACGATAATCAGATTTAATTAAGGTAACATTTCATCTTTTTCATCTCGGATTCGTTCTTCGTACATGGATCACTGGTGGAATTCGCCAGATAATTTTTTCGCTGCCCATTAGGTGTACCGGCGTTTCACTACCGTTATAATGGATCAGACAAGACCAATATCATGTGTCTAAATCATTCCATTCCTCGACCCACAACCAATGTTTGAAAAGTGAAGATATCAAGTATGCACCACAAACCTTTCCTAGTTTTGAAACAATCACCTTGTTTGAAAGTATGATGCTCTAAAAGTGTTAAAATCGCTGTGTGAGCTTCCCAAACCTTTTACTGGTTCACAATTCTCCAATACTTTTTGGACCAAGAGAAACTATTAAACTAATGCCTATGACACTCGAACTTGGGGGTGAGCCTCTAATTAGCATGGAACATTGGGGGTCAGATATGAATACTTTCCAAGAAAAATGAAGCGACAGAGAAACATAGATTAATGCAATGATCATTACCGTCTATTCTAAAGAGACCGCACATGTAAATGGTGAAATGAAGTGTTCCTGGTGATCTTTCAAATTCAGAATAATCTTTACCTAGCCTTCAAAGAGAAGTTTTCCTTTTTTTTTTATTCAACCAATTCTTTTAAGTTTGCAGCGCGATATATACACCAGGCTTAGAGTATCATGTGACAATAATGAGATGCCACCTGAATCACACAGTAAGTTTCCCCGCATTCTCAGGCCTCTTCGCCAAGCTAATTGCAGCTGCTGCAGCAGCTCCAGAAGAAATGCCAACCTAAAGGGAAAAATATCCCAAATAAATTAGTAAAACTGGCCGGTTTTGAAACACTGTATTAATGTAAATTATAAGATCATACTGTATTTCGTCTCCTTTCATATTTGACACACAGGTGAGAAAAGCATTTTGGTTGAAACTAAGTAAGACTGTCTCTACTTTGGTAGCGGAAAACTTTAAGCTAAATTACAAATAGACAACTTTCACAAGAGGCGGAAGCACAAAAGAATTGAGGAAACACAATTAAAAGGATCTACACCGAAATATAGTTGCATATTACCAGCAGCCCTTCCTCCAGTGCTAATCGCCTCGCCATATCGACAGCTTCATCATTGCTGACCTACATTTTTATGACGACAAAATCAATATCTAAAAGTTCATTAACGTATTAACTAAATTACATGACAAAGCCACATGCAAGAAACCCATAGGAACCAAACACAATGGATAAAATCAACATTATTGCCTTATACGAATATCTAAAATCCAGAAAACAATAATATTAGATAATCTAAAAAAGATGATGAGTGGAATATTTATGGACGAATACATCCAGATCATCTCAAAAAAAAAAAAAAATGCCTTACGCAGGATATGCCATTAAAAAAGTATAATTATAGCCAAGACAAAAACATATATTGCCTTCCGCAGAGAAAGGAAAAGTACGAGTATATATGTTGAGGTATTTATTTTGATATAACTCAATGAACAATATTTTTGGACTTAAACATAATTGCAAAAATAGTTCAAAGTCTCCAACTGCTAGTTTTTTATAACAACTAGTTTTTAGCGGCTACTATTCATCCCCAAAGGCTATAATTTTTCATTCCACACTATAAATACAAGCTAAGGACACTTGAAGAATAAGAAGATAGACATCCAAGCTTAAAGATCAAGAAAGTAGAGTTTTTATTGTCTTATTTTCTAATCTCTTGTAATTAAGTCAAATTCTAGTGAGCCAAAATGTATAAACATCCACCTAGAGAGGTATTTTGTTTATAAATGTCAAGATCTCATTGTTGAGGGATATGTTATAGTTGATCCTCATAAAAACTAGGGAGATGGTTCTATCTTAGCTCGTGAAAAGATAAGATTGTAAAGGTTACCCCTTGAGCCTGTAAAAAGGAAGAATACATTGTTAGTGAATTGAGAAATCCTTAGTGTGGATGCTAAGGTAGTGGATGTAGACCTTGGTTAGATGGTCGAACCATTTCAAAATCGATCGTGTCAAAATGTCCATCTTTTTCGGTTTTTGTTTTCCCAAATTCAAAGAAACCTCTACACTTTTATCGGAGCTAATTTCGGTTGAAAACATCGAGCCTTTCAATTAGTATCAAAGCGGGACTCAAATCGATGGTCTAACAACCATTGAGAAGATCTTAAGAGTGCTCAATCCATTTCTATATTCAATCGACCTTGAAGAGCAAATTTGTTCGACATCAAGTTCAAGGAATCAAGATGAACCATTTTCCTCTCAATTGCAAAGGTGACATGCTCACACATTAAAGATGGGCAACCTCTAAGCTTAATCCCTTTGATTATATGGTTACTTATTTTTAATGATTTTTTGAATGTTCATGCATATTTTATTGTTAAAAATTTTATAAAAGCATAACATCGAAAGAGGTTTTATGCATAAGTGTGTTTAACATACTTATTTCTATTTTTGCATAAACTCTAAAAAGACTTGGAGAAATTGAATTTTATGGATTTTTAAACTTGATCATTTTTATTGAAATTCAATAATTTTCTTAAATGTCAATATTTTGAGCTAAAATTTAAAATGAAATGCATATGTTAAGGGAGCTTTTGTTTTCAAAAAAGATGTCTTACTTTCCATTGTTATTTTGCACCAACAATTAGTATTTTCTATCAATTGGTTTCAAACTTTCAACATTTGGTGTCTTAAGCTTAAATGTTATTTCAAACTTTATTTGAAATTTTTTTTTATAAAACAAAAAGGGGGAGAGATGTGTTTGAAAAATTCAATTTCAAAAAGGAAAAAGGGGGAGCTTAAATATTTTTCCAAAATATTCTCTTTTTCAAAATTTATTTTTTTTCTAATGGGGAGTATTTTCAAAAACAATTTTTCAAGTGATTTCGTTATATCAAAAAGAGGAGATTGTTGAGATGTTTATTTTGGCATAACTCAATGAAAAATGTTTTTGGACTTAAACTAATTTGCAAAAATATTTCAAAAGTCCATCAACGTGAAAAATAAGTTTAAAAGGCTTTCAAAGGGTTTTTGACTTGTTTAAATGCTTTCAAAATAACTCAAAAGTCAAAAACTAACCATGTGCATCGATACACCTGTTAGTGTATCAATACCAGTCATTCATACCGATACGGCCAAGCCCATGCCAATACGACCATTTAATTTCCCAAAACTCCAAAATTCCAATAACCATTTACGTATCGATACACTTGTATCGTGTACTGATACCTAGTGTAAAAATGGCCAACGACTTTTTCTACTTTGAGCAGGTGTACTGATACCCCTGCACGCGTACTGTTGCGTGATTTAAGTGCAACACAAATGGTGCAAGTGAACACGTTGCAAGTAATAGTATAGATTAAGATCGTCTCCACATGGATTGATGAAACTTCGATTTCTAACTTCTCACACTAAAATAAAATAAAATTAATAGTGATAGATGGTGATAATAAATGAGTAAAAATAAACTAAGTCTATGAGAATGTAAATAAATGAAAGAGAAAACCAATTTGAGAGAGTAGGCCGGGTTATTGAGCGTAAAGGTGTAGTTGTCGGATGATTTTTCGTGGCAATTAATTGACCTATCGATGTTCAACATAGTGTTTTTTAATGTGTTCAAATTATTCATAACCGAATAACTGATGATTGTGCAAGCCTCAATGATACATCCATGCGTTAACCTTGGGTGGACATCATCGATCAATGCACTCTTCTTAGTTGCTGAAATTCACTCCTTACCCATAAGGCGAATTAGCTTCCACCAACGACTGTTTAAATGGAAACCGTATCCAATGGTTTCGTGAATCTAACTCTCCCGAGTATAGATAAATAGATTCATCTAAGTCTCTCTCTCGAGTTCACTTGGAATTAGATAACGAACCTAGAATGGATAAACAATGATTTATTGAATTAAAAAGCAAAAACTAAATCATCCGTTCACAAACACCAAAAACATAATAACCCAAGCCAATTTAATTTAGTTCATGGTTGGGTTGAAAGAAATCAACAAGGAATAAAACCCACACATCGGGTATTCAAAGATAGAAGAAATAAAAAAAAATATGGAGAAGAGATATTCCCTCTTCATGATCTCGCCCAAACTCCGATCTCTCTCTCTATCGTTGTATCTGCAATTAGCCTTTTATAGGAGGGGAGAGCTCAATTTGAATTTCAAAAGATGTGGTTTATCCACGTATCTAGAGGAGATAATGTGACACCCTTAACGTATACTCGTAGGCCGAATATACAATAAAGATGACACGAAGTCGTACTTTAGAAATCTGGACTTAATTTTTTTTAAAACATAACATAAATTATTTCACAAAACTAGTTCGGTAATTAATCCCTTTTCGGTTTTCAATTAAAACTAGGTCATCCAGTCGTAGCTAGTTTTGACCCTGAATTTATTTGTAAAACTTATAAGTTAGTTATTAAAATGAAAATACAATACAAGATGAAAACTATGTGTGTTACCTAGACCCTTTCTTCATTTTGAAACTGTTACACGATAAATAATAATTAAGGTACTTTTACTAGTTCTATTTATTTTACCAATATTATTAATCCATAATTTCAAGATAATACACCTATATTATCATACATCTAGATTAAAACTTAGTTATACAGAACATTTCGCTTTAAAAATATTTACATGCCCATTAGTTTATCAAACTACGATAAGGATGTACGTACTGTAACATACTGTAGTAACTTGACTTCAAAAGAATAGCTCCTCCTCGCTAGTAAAATTTGGAGAACCTACGTGTGAAATAGAAGACATGCTAAGTAACGACTTAGTGAGGCAATTAAACCTATTTAATTAAAAACATGCAATAATGCATTACAGTATATCATATGAAAGTGCAATACAGTTCCTGCAAAATGGAAAGCGATCCCAGTACAGTTTATAACATAACATATAATAAATATAAATATCATGCTATCAGTATTCATCAGTCATCAAGTAATCATTTACAGTATAACATTCTTTAAAGATAGCCCAAAGTATATAATATGAGATTAAGGTACTCGAGTCACATGAATAAGACATCAGAGTGTCTAACGTCTACAACATATAATTAATTTATTCATTTTCATCCTTGATTCAATTCTCTAACCAAATTCCCAAAACTTAGGGTTAGGGTTTAAGTTCTTAAACATATAATTAATTTCAAATCAAGCTTATTTTCATGTCTACAACATCAAATCTACTCAAATCAAACTTTAAATCCATCATCTATTCTTAATCTCATAATCTTCTTCTTCCAAAAACATAACTTATGCTTAGCTTTACCATGACAAACTATCATCAAAATGGAGAGAATTAAGCATAGATTAATTTACCTTAATTTATTTTACTTGAATCTAACTTGTAAACCTTCCAAGTAAGCTTAAAAATGGAGTTTTCTTCTTCTCCCTTTGTTCTTCTCTCTCACGGCATGGAGGAATTAGATGAACAAATTTTTGTTCATTTTATAGGTTAATATACTTGTTTAACTCTAATTTTGCCACTTGTATAATTAAAATGAATTTTAAATTCATTTTAATCCATCTTACTAAATTGTTCCTCAACCAAACTCATATTTACAAGTCTTCTTTAAAATTGTCACTCCATTAAATTTGATCCAATTTGGTTCCTTCATAACCGGCCACTTCCAAACAAATCATAAAATTTTATTTTATGATTTTTTTATTCGATCCAATTATCCGATAATCACCTAATACGATTTTCCATTAATCGAACTATCGATTCCAATCCAAAAATCTCATATTTTCTAAATTCCATAAATAAATAATATTTTCATAATAAATCTCCCATATTTATGGATTCAAACTCCGAAACTTGGACTAAATCCAAATAACGATGATTTCCTGAAATCTCTATCGGATAAAATTTTTCCTTAAAAATCCTTTGACAGATATTGATACGAATTATTCCTATTTTTGTCTGAGTCATTTATATCGATCAAAAACACGGATATGGGACCTTCCTAGAGGTCACCCATCCTAGTGCTACTCTGGTCTGAGCACGCTTAATATTTTTATTCGATCCAAATTCGATACTTTCTATTGCATCTCAATTTCCAATTCTGATATCAAAATTCTTATTTTGATCAGATTCACCATTATACTGAATAAAATCACTTACTTGATATTTTACACTTTAGTCCTCAAATTTTTACTAAAGTGTCATTTGGTTACTAGGCCTTATTCTTTTCAGATTCGGGTTAAACTTCATATGAACCCTTATCTAACTTGAAAAAAAAATTTGGGGTATTACAATTCTTCCCCCTAAAGGAAATCCGTCCTCGAATTTTAGAACATACTTGGGTTGAAAAGTTGCAGATACTGTTCCTTCATATTCTTTTCAGACTCCCAGGTGACTTCTTCGACCTTATGATTTCTCCACAATACTTTAACCAATGAGATCTTTTTGTTCCTTAATTCTTTGACTCCGTACGCTAAAATATTCATTGGTTCCTCTTCGTAGGTCAGATCTGGTTGCAGTTCAATTTTTTCAGGAGTGATGACATGCGAAGGATTTGATTGATACCTCCGAAGCATGGACGCATGAAATACGTCATGAATCTTGCTCAACTCTAGAGGTAACACCAATTGGTAAGCCACTGGTCCAACTCTTTTTAGAATCTCGTATGGCCCAATGAATCTAGGACTAACCTTTCCTTTCTGACCAAATCGTAGCACCTTCTTCCAAGGTGAAACTTTTAGGAATACTTTGTCCCCTACTTCATATTCAATATCTTTCCTCTTTTTGTATGCATAAGCTTTCTGTCTGTCTGCGGTGGCTTTAATATTATTTTGAATAATTCTTACTTTGTCCTCCATTTCTCGAGTTAAATCAATCCCACCTATTTTTGGATCATTCAAAACATTTCGGTCTTGCAACTCAAACCAATTAAGAGGAGTTCTACACTTACTCCCATAAAGTGCTTCAAAAAGTGCCATCTTGATACTTTCTTGATAACTATTATTGTAAGCAAATTTAGTTAGAGGCAAGTACTTTCCCATGATCCTGTAAACTCAATTATACAAGCTCGAAGCATGTCTTCCAGAATTTGTATTATTTGCTATGATTGCCCATTTGTTTGCGGGTGAAATGTTGTACTAAAATTTAATTTAGTACCTAGAGCTTCATGTAATGCACCCCAAAACTGAGAGGTAAATCTTGGGTCTCGATCTAATACAATTGATACCGAAATACTATATAGTCGTACTATTTCTCTGACATACAATTTTGTGTACTTATCTAATGAATAGTCCATACGAACTGGTATAAAATGTGCAGAATTTGTCAGGCGATCCACGATGACCCATATTGCATCTTTTTTACTCGATATAACTGGCAACCCTGAGACAAAGTCCATTGTCACTCTTTCTCATTTACATTGAGAAATAGAGATTGGCTAAAGTAGTCCAGAAGGCACTTGATGTTTTGCTTTAACTTGCTGACATGTTAAGCACTTGGTCACAAACTCCGATACTGCTATTTTTATTCCTAGCCACCAATAACTAGTCTTCAGATCTTGATACATCTTATTACTTTCTAGGTGCATGGTTAACAGACTATGATGGGCCTTTGACAGAATCTCTTTCTTCATATTGCCATCGTCAGGAATATACACTTTACCTTGATAATACAAACAACCATCATACTTGATCTCATAGTCTTGCATTTCTCCAGATTCAGCTTGTCTTCTCTTTTCAAGACTTTCTTCATCTGAAAGCTGTAAGTCTTTGATCTGATCCAGAAAAGTTGGCTTAAGTTGAAACTCTACTGCTAATGAACCATCTTGATCCAAAGATAGTTGTGCATTCATTGCGCGTAAAACAGAAAATGTCTTCCGGCTAAGAGCATCTACTACTACGTTAGCCTTTCCAGGGTGACAATCAATAACCACGTCATAATCCCTTAAAAACTCGACCCATCTTCGTTGTCACAGGTTCAAATCTCTTTGTGTCATTAGGTACTTCAAACTTTTGTGGTTCGTGTAAATATGTCACTTTTCACCATACAGATAATGTCACCAAATTTCAAAGCAAAAATCACAGCTGCCATTTCTAGGTCATATGTTGGGTAGTTCTTTTCATGAGTCTTGAGCTGTCGCGATGCATAAGCTACAACACGACCCTCTTGCATCAATACGTAACCCAACCCATAATGGGACGCATCACTATACAAAGTATACTCCTTTTCTTGTTCTTGTTGTATTAGGATCGGTGCTTCAGTCAAAAATTTCTTTAATCTCTTGAAACTTTCCTGACACTTCTCTTTCCATACAAATGGAACACATTTTCGTAGCAGATGGGTAAGTGGCATAGCAATAATGGAATTTTTTTTTACATATTATCTGTAATATCCAACTAATCCCAAGAAACTTTGAACTTCAAAGACATTTTTCGGTGCCTCACATTCGAGAATAGCTTGCGCTTTCTTGGGATCAACTCTTATTCCTTTTGCTGATACCACATGTCCAAGGAATGTAACTTCTGACAACCAAAATTCACATTTGGAGAACTTAGCATAAAGTTGCTTATCCCCCAGTGTTTGTAATACCACTCGAAGATGGTAATCATGCTCAGCTTCTGTCTTTGAGTATACCAGAATATCGTCTATGAAGACTACTACAAACTGGTCTAAGTAGGGTTGAAATACCCTATTCATCAGATCCATGAATGCAGCGGGGGCATTCGTAAGTCCAAATGGCATTACCAAAAACTCGTAATGTCCATAACGAGTCTTGAACTCTGTCTTTGGTATATCTTCTTCTTTAACCCTGAGTAGATAATATCCTGATCGAAGATCTATTTTGAGAACACAGCTGCTCCTCAAAGTTGATCAAATAGATTTTCAATCCTTGGTAGCGGATACTTGTTCTTAATAGTTACTTTATTCAATTGTCGATAATCTATAAACAGTCGTAAAGAACCATCCTTTTTCTTTACAAATAACACCGAAACACCCCTTGGTGATACACTCGGTCGAATGTAACCCTGGTCAAATAACTCTTGTAATTGAGCTTTCAGCACTCTTAATTCAGCTGATGCCATTCTATATGGTGCCATTGATATCGGTTCAGTTCCAGGATAAATATCAATCCCAAACTGCACCTCCCTATCTAGGGGTAATCCTAGCAACTCATTCAGAAACACATCTGGAAATTCTCATACAGTGGGAATATCCTTAAACTTTTTATCTGCTAGCTGCGTATCTATCACATGGGCTAAATACACTTCACATCCATTACGCAACATCCTCTAAACTAACGCTGCAGAGATTACTAAGCTAAGATAATCATTTCCTTCTCCAACCACGACTACTTCTGAACCATCTGGTCCTAGTAATACTAATTGTTTCTCTTTACACTTCACCTCTGCATCGTATGCAAATAACCAATCCATTCCAAGAATAACTTCAAATTCACGGAATAGAAGTTCCATTAAATATGCCGGGAACTTAATCCCTTGAATTACTAGTGGACATTTCTTACATATTCTAGTCACTCGTTTACTATGTCCAAGTGGGTTACTAGCATCCCATCACTAGCTATATTCTTCATAAGAATCTTTTTTTGTCCCACTATCTTAGCACTAATATATGAGTGAGTCGATATAGGATCAATTGAAGTAAATATAGGCTCACCCAAAAGTTGAAATGTACCTGCTATAATGTTCGAATTGTCATTCTCTTTATTAGTACGAATGTTGTACACTCGAGCTGGGGTTCTAAATTCCCTATTGGATGCAGCTTCGGAAGCTCCCTGTGTCAATGTCCTAGGTTGTCCTCCAGTTCGACCTCTAGATGATCCAACTACAGATCTTTCGGATTGAGTAGGCTTCCTAGCCTGCTCCTCCGTGCAGTCTCTAATAAAGTGCTCGGTGCTACCGCATCTGTAACAAGCTCCTGTACCTACTCGGCATACTCCAAGGTGTTGCTTTCTGCAAATCTCGTACTCTGGAACCAAAGGCTTGCTCAATCTAGTAGCTGATGACTGAGCATTCTAAGATTTCCTTGCAGAAGGATTCCTTCACGCAAAAACAGATTCAACCCTACTCTATGATCGGTAACCTCTACCCCGTTTAGACTGTGTCGGGGTAGGGGGTCTCGCTAGGCCTCTTTGATGATCGAGAAGACTGAGCTCTAACTCGCTCCAAATAGGCTCTGTTCACCGCGTCCTGGTATACTGATAAATTCATGCCCAATAGAATTTCATTTGGCCTTGGGTGAAGCCCCTCTATGAACCACTCACATCGGGCCTTTTCAGTCGGCATCAAATCAGCTGCATACCAACTCAATCTATTGAACTCTAACTCGTACTCATGGACAGTATGAGTACCTTGCTTAAGGTTCATAAACTGTTGCAGGATCTCTCTCTTGAACTGATCCCCAACATACTTGGCCTTGAATGTTTCTTGGAAAAACTTCCAAGTTACCTTAGCACCCGGTACTAATTCTATGGCATTAGACCACCAAATAGGAGCATGTTCCCTCAATAAGGATACAACCCCTTCTAACTTTTCAGCATTTGTACAACTTAACTCTTCCATAAGGCTTTAACATCGTTCAGCCACAAGTCAGCAGCCATCGGACCACCATCTCCATGAAATTTTGGAGCTCCCAACTTTTTAAGTTCATTTACAATCGACGCTCTAACTGGTATGGGTGACGGGGCTGGTGCGGGCGCTGAAGGCTAAAGCCTATTAACCATAGCTTCTAAGGTTTGTACTAACGCTCCGTATTCTTGGGCTTGAGCTCTCTGCTGCGCAGGAGGCTCAGCTAGGTCAGGAGTTGAAGGTGGAGCATGATGTACCTCATTGCTTCCACTTTGGACCTCCTCTTGGTCCCCATGATCTATCGCCTAATGCGATCCAGCAGTATTCGACATTATCTATTACCACATTAACCTATTCATATTAGTGAGGAGCAAAATCAAGTAACACATATAGTACATCAGTAACATGATATCCTAGGAGCATGTACTTAATAACAAATCATATTAGACTCGATTTAACATCCAGAATAAGCTAAACTTGTAGCTCCAATAACTCTAAATGTGAAACCCTTAACGTATACTCGTAGGCCGAATATACAATAAAGATGACACGAAGTCGTACTTTAGAAATCTGGACTTAACTTTTTTAAAAAATATAACATAAATAGTTTCACAAAACTAGTTCAGTAATTAATCCCTTTTCGGTTTTCAATTAAAACTAGGTCATCTAGTCGCAGTTAGTTTCAACCCTAAATTAATTTATAAAACTTATAGGTCAGTTATTAAAATGAAAATACAATTCAAGATAAAAACTATGTGTGTTACCTAGACCCGTTCTTCAGTTTGAAACCGTTACATGACAAATAATAATAAAGTTACTTTTAATAGTTCTATTTATTTTACCAATATCCTTAATCCATAATTTCAAGATAATATATCTATATTATCATACATCTAGATTAAAACTTAGTGACACGGAAAAGTTCACTTTAAAAATATTTACATGCCCACTATTTTATCAAACTACGATAAGGATGTACGTACAGTAACTTACTGTAGTAACTTGACTTCAAAAGAATAGCTCCTCCTCGCTAGTAAAATTCGGAGAACCTACGTATGAAATAGAACACATGATAAGTAACGACTTAGTGAGGCAATTAAACCTATTTAATTAAAAACATGCAATAATGCATTACAGTATATGATATGGAAGTACAATACAGTTCCTGAAAAATGGCAAGTGATCCTAGTACAGTTTATAACATAACATATAATAAATATAAATATCATGCTATCAGTATTCATCAGTCATCAGATAATCATTTACAGTATAACATTTTTTAAAGATAGCCCAAAGTGTATAATATGAGATCAAGGTAGTCGAGTCACATGAATATGACACCAGAATGTCTAACGTGAACACGTAAATAAGTAGCTACTCGATGACGCTCTTTGCTCCTCATAAAATCACCTCTTTAGTGCCATTAACACTATGGGCGTGGATCCCCAGCGTGTATACCAAGGGCTTGAGTCCCCAAGGTGTATGTGATACCATCGTAGTCACAAAAATATGTAATCATATCATAACTTGAGTGATGCTGCTACTAAGGACTCTATGGATATCCAACTATACCATGGACTCTCATAACATAATACTTGGGCATTTCAATTCATCAATAATCAAAGTGGGCAATTCATACCCTAACTTCCTTCATATATAAAACATATGTCACTTGCCTTTGCTATTTTTATGCATCAAATCAATATGCTTCAAAACATTGTAAATCATTTCCATATTAGGGTCGACTTATCACAAGTCTTGCCTTTTTCAAAAATTCCATATACATAAATAACACACTCACCTATAGCGATGCAAAAGTAGCCTCACTAAGCTTATTCGGTAACCTTTTCTTTTCCTCTAATACTTTGTCTCCCTCACTCTCCGTCAGAACTGTAGAAGACCAATCGAATACATACATTACCATACTTTTGTTAGACTCAAATCTAACATTGCTAACTTAATTTACAAAACATAATTATTCGAATATAAAATATTTTCAAAATTTTCCCCCAATTTCCATGTGATTGCCGATTTGGTCCTAAGGTCCTTAGTGACCATTTTGGACATCAAACAATTGTTCAAGCTCAAATTAGAACAATTCCATTACTACTTGTTCACTTTGGGTTAATATCCTTTTAGACTTTAAACTTTGTTAAAGTGACATTTTAGTCACTACTTCCACATTTGTACTTGAATTCATGTACAAATCAACTAATTATTCATTTATAACATTTCTATGAATTTTCCTTCCGAGCTTTGGCCGAATTAGTCTCTTACCAAAAAAATCTCATTTTTGAAATTGTCCTTCACCATTTCTTTTATTGTCATTTCAATCCTTTTAACTCTCTATCATGCTTGAATCACTAATTCTATCAAATATTCATCAATAGCATATTAATTTATCAATTCAAGAATCATCCCCTTCATTTGTTCATCAAGCCAAAATGGTCTCTCTCTTTCCAAACATTTTGTTTTTGGTCCTAAATTACCAAATCAAGCTAATTTAATCATAATCTCATCAATTCTAATACTAGAATAAATTTCATAATAATTCCCATATATTTCCAATTCTAGCCGAATTGCTCCCTTGGAATCTAATAGAGAATTTCTTTATTCAGACTTCAAAATAAAGCTTACAAAATCATAATTTATTCATTTTCATCCTTGATTCATTTCCCTAACCAAATTCCCAAAACTTATGGTTAGGGTTTATGTTCTTAAACATAGAATTAATTCCAAATCCAGCTTGTTTTTATGTCTACAACATCAAATATACTCAAATCAAACTTTAATTCCATCATGTATTCTTAATCTCATAATCTTCTTCTTCCAAAAACATAACTTATGCTTAGCTTTACCATGCAAAACTATCATCAGAATGGAGAGAATTAAGCATAGATTAATTTACCTTAATTTATTTTACTTGAATCTAACTTGTAAACCTTCCAAGTAAGCTTGAAAATGGAGTTTTCTTCTTCTCCCTTTTTTATTCTCTCTCATGGCATGAAGGAATTAGATGAATAAATTTTTATTCATTTTATAGGTTAATATACGTGTTTAACTCTAATTTTGTCAGTTGTATAATTAAAATGAATTTTAAATTTATTTTAATCCATCTTACTAAATTGTTCCTCAACCAAACTCATATTTACAAGTCTTCTTTAAAATTGCAACTACATTAAATTTGAACCAATTTGGTTCCTTCATAACCGACCAATTCCAAAGAAATCAAAAAATTTTATTTTATGATTTTTATTCGATCCAATTATCCGGTAATCACCTAATACGATTTTCCATTAATCAAACTATCGAATCTAATCCAAAAGTCTTATATTTCTATTCCATAAATAAATAATATTGTCATAATAAATCTCCCATATTTATGGAGTCAAACTCTGAAACTTTGACTCAATCTAAAATACCGATGATTACCTGAAATATCTATCGGATAAAATTTTTCCTTAAAAATCCTTTAACAGATATTCATACGAATTATTCCTAATTTTTTCCGAGTTTTTTATATCAATAAAAAAACGGATATAGGACCTTCCCAAAGGTCACCGATCTTAGTGCTACTCTGGTCTGGGCACACTTAACAATTTTATTCAATCCAAATTCGATACCTTCTACTGCATCTCAATTTCCAAATTTGATATCAAAATTCTTATTTTGATCAGATTCACCCTTATACTGAATAAAATCACTTACTTGATATTTTACACTTTAGCCCCAAAACTTTTACTAAAGTGTCATTTGGTCACTAGGCCTTATTCTTTTTAGATTCGGGTCAAACTTCATTTAAACCCTTATCTAACTTGAAAAAAATATTTTCGGGGTATTACAGATAATTTAGGCTTTATTTCTTTATCTAAAGATATGAATATAATTCAGGATTTATTTCATTATCTAAAGATAAGGAAATAATTCAAACTTTATTTCCTATGTTTATTTGCGCATCACCCTTTTAAGAGGAGATAATTCAGGATTAATTCAAAATATTTTCTCATATTCATCTTCAATAGCTCTTAATTCAAATAGGGTAATTATCCGAAGTGATCAAGATAAGGCTGGGAGATAATGATAAGTCTTGAAAAATCAGCATTTATCTTCGACTTGCCCTGGAAACACTCTGTAATGGCTCCGCAATTCGTCGCTGCACAAAAGAGAGCAAAAAATCAACGATTTCTCCACAAAAATAGCAAAACGCAAGGCCAAGCCCAATAAACGAAAAAACTACAAATTTATGCATAAATAACTACAAATGCAACTAAATGAGCCTAAGCCTAAACAATAATCTAAGTAAAAAAGTATAAAATATAGTATTTTTTTCACACTTAACTCACCCCCAAACTCGAACTATTGATTGTCCTCAAGTAATGCAAAAACTAACAAGTACCTTCCAAGACATTTACCACAAAACATGCTTCAACCTTACTTCAATCCCTTGAACCGCGACAACAAAGAATCAATTACCTTTCGACCTTTGAATATCACAAAAAGTTACTCAAAAATAAAATACAACTCTGGTAGAAATGTGTGTGTAGAGTTGTGTACAAGTCGATCAACAAGATTCCAAGCAAACCTCATTTTTGATTAGATTGCCGAGGCAATTTATTCAGCTAGAGCTAGTTAGGCACCTTTAGCAAATTCTTTTGTCTTTCTTTTTCGGCTAGAGCAAGATGAGCACCTCTAGAAATTTTCAATATTTTAAAACTAGAGCCAATTGGGCACCTCTAGTAATCAATTATCATTATTCATTTTTATTAATTTTTTGACTAGAGCCAAATGGACACCTCTAGCACATTTTGTCCATATTTTAATAATCTAACATTTACTGGGTCTCCTTAGATCAACAAGTCACAACAGTGTAAATATAAATAGCATCATAGCAAATTTTCAAGTTAATTCAATGCCAATCCTAAAATCTAAGGTTTTCTCATCTAAATATTATGGCAATTTACTCATCATAGGATACGACAATAAGTTTTGGCAGTTTAACTGGCAATTGTCATGGCAAGTAACATATGCAAACTAACATGAGACAGAAAAATAAACACAAGACAAACCCCCAAACTCGAGAGAAGCATTTTCCTCAATGCATGCAATAATAAACAAATGAAAAAGAAAAATGAAATGCAAATGAGTTAATCGGAGAGGTCGTCACCTCGAATTCGTCGAGTCCCTTTTGGCCATTTGCTTGAGGTGTTTACTGCCTCACCTTGGATTCTATTGTGAAGCTGGTGCAATGTCATGAACCTCAGTTTCCTTAACCTCCTCAACGGGCTCACTCTCATTCTTGGTTTCCTCTTGTGGTGAAGCTTTACGCTTTAAAGCTTTTTTATGGCACATCCGAAGGTGGGGGCTTCAACGGTGCAAAGGTGGTGTTGTCGAAATCTAAAAAATCATGACAAGATTCAGTATGCTTTGGTTCTCGAACTGGCTCCTTACCTTTGCGTGGTGTAGTGGTTACTGCGGCAATGTCATTAGCAACATGCTCAGTATCAGATGCTGTCGACTATTTCTAACGCTTGGCAAATGATTGAATATTTATTTTAAAAGTGCAAGAAAATAATGTCAAGGTGAGTCTTAAGCGTGCAAGTATACATGGTCAGCAAGTAATACAATAGTAAGCTAGTACCGAATCCACAGGGATTGACCAAGAACTTATTTGCTTAATGTTTACTTGTTTGTAACAAAAAATAAAAGTTTTTGAAATGATTTGGATTTTTGATTGAAAAGATAGCGAAAACAAAGTAGCGAAAATGAAAGCAGTCTGGCAACGAAAGTGTATTCGAATGAATGTTGAGGGTTGGCAAGAGATGCCTGGATTTCACGCTACTTATACCAGCCTTTAATAATATATTGCCTTGGTTTTATTGCCAAGTAGATTAAAGGTAGTATTGCCTCTATCGATGGCAATACCCTAAGTTAACCATGATAAAACCCCTATATGTCTATAGTGAAGCTTTTCATTAATTAACTGATTAAGTGTCAACCTTTACTCCTAAGGGGTAGACTCACTTCCGAAGTAAGTTCATCTACTTGAACATCTTTTATCGAAGCTTCTCGCCTTAGTATCTGGTAACTAATCGTTGCTTCTTAAGTCTATTAAGATATTAAGGTGCAATAAGCACACTATGCCAACTGTCGTATGGCAAAGGATTTGAGAAAATTAAGTACTAGTAGATAGAAAATAATGTCAAGGCATTTAGATTATTAAAAACCAAACATAAAACCATCGTTAAATGCAAACATCCCCCAACCAATAGTAAAATCTTAGTTTATGGTTCGGGGGTCCATCCACAAAACATCATCATTTCTCATCATCATTTCAAAATAAAGACAAATAAGACTAAGAGAATGGGCAAGAAAGAGATCCATTGATGCGGCCCTTTGAATGCTCTAGAGCTCTCGATCTTAGCTGGTTGAACCACATCGCCTCTTGGTTCACCATGGTACAACCTCTCTTCAATCCTTCCTCAAGTGGTGGCTTGAGCTCCTTTAAATAGGCTTGTGTGGAAACCCTAGGATAAGCTTTTGAGTTTGAATTTTGAATGCGCAAAGGGATAAGATGTGTTATCCTCTTATCTAGATTTGAATCCTAGGGCTGACATGTATAAGGTCCAACGACTACCTTGACATATCATCAGACGTCAATCCTTTGACAGTTGAGCTTGGCATTGTTTGGTCAATCTATGCAACTGCTACTCGACAATTCTCTTGCTTCCTTTCCTACATTCTCCACCAGCGCCTCACTGCCATGCCTGCCTACCTGTGTCCTACATCAAAACTAGAAAAATAACCCTTCACACCGGCAACAAAATAGCTCCTAACTCATTATGCAAATACATGAATTTAACAACTAAATGCAAACATATCTACTTAAAGGCTAGCAAAAGCATTATGAAATAGCATAAAAAATTATTACTTTTGGGGAGGTAACGTACCACCAAACCTAGCTCATTGCTTGTCCTCAATTAATGCAACTAAAAATCTATAAAAATAGGAAAAGTACCTCGGCAAAAATTGTCATGGTTTCCATCACCTACCAGATAGCAAAATATTATCCTAGGTCTTTCCTCGGATATTCAGTGTATCAATGCTAAGAAAATAAGCAAATTCAAGTGCAGCAATATAGTTCTAGTCTAAGGTCATCAAGTGTGCATGAAATGGGGGCAATATGAATCAAATTTACTCAACTACCTTAGTCAACTTTACTGATCAAACTCAAAATCTTTTTATATAATTTTTTCTTTTTTTCTTTATTTTCCAATGGTGTTTTTATGCTGGCATTTGATTATGGTCACGTCATGTACTATTTAACGTGAGACATAAGAGGGAGCAAACTACGAATACCAACGTTAATCCAAATTACGTCACTAAGCTAACCCATTACACTCATACCCTAAAGTTATGTTGGCTTGAGAACTAAGAGGGAGCAAACCATGAAGACCCAAGTTAATCATTTTCCCTAAGGGAGAGGAGTGTTCTCAAGTTTTTTCAGCTTTTGGCAAAACATTGTTACCTTATTCTTTCTTTCTACCCTGACATTGTTTTTTTATTAGTTCAGTTTCAAGCGAACCTAAGTTTGTTTCGTAGACTGGATGCTTACCTCGTGTAGAGTGAAACTAAAGTTCCCTAAACTAGAGTTTAATTGCCAATCTACTTGGCAATGCTAACCTGCTGGCATAGAAGTTCTAAACTCTAGTTTCTTCATCTGACAGATAATCTAACACAAATTCTCCTAAACTAGCAGTGTTGGCAAAAATTATAAGTACAAAATTAACCGATGCAAATTTTTTTAGTGGTTTGGTATGCAAATTTTAATTTTACATGGCAAACCAATCTACGTGGCAACTGAAATTTAAACATGAATGGCATGGCAAACTTAATGTGAGGATGCACACCTCCAAACCAAAGGTGTACATTGTCATCAATGTATGCAAACAACATATATAAAAAATAGCAAAATGCATGATCATGTGAAATGCAATAAAATGAAATGTAAAAGAGTTTAGGAAGAGGAAGACTCCCTTTTGGAGTTTTTTTGACCTTGATACAGGATTTATTCTTTTGATAAAGCTCCCTCAGCTGGGAGCCATATGTTTCTTCCGCTTCAGGTTCGGTTTTAATGCGGCTAGAGAAGCTTCAAGGTCATGGAAAACTTCCTCAACAATTTCACTAGCTCAAAAGCAGTCAGGACTTTAGTGGCAGCAGATGAGGCAGGTGCTGCAGGTGTGGCAGCAACCTTGGCTTGGCTTTAGATTCCTTCATCTTCATATTCACGTGGTGCGTCAGTTCTGGAATATTCAACTTGTATTGGAGAGACTAAGACGGTGGCATCCGTTTGTTTAGGAGTGTGGATAGAATGAGGACTAGCTGGCATGTTATCCTTCAGAAAGAGGTCGGCAAGGAACTCAGGTAACGCTGGGAATATATGTGCAGACATGCCTTCAAGTGTTTTTTTCATGGCACAGTCTCTAGAATGAACATACTGCCAGAACATAGAGTTTTGATCCTTGGCTTTCTCCATCTTTTAGAGGATGATCTTCTAGGTTGGTAGATCTGGAAAAGCATTTCCACTGATCTAGCTGGTATCGGAGCCACAGGTTCTACCCTTGGCACCTTGGCCTTTGGCACAACCTCAACAGTATTTTGCTTGCCCTTCTCCTTTGCCTTTGTGGCAATCAACTGCCTTTATAGGGTAGGAGTTATGGTGGTCCTCTTACTCTTTTAAATGCTATCTAAATCAAGCTGTAGCACGCCGTGCTGCAAACAAATAGTAGAAATCAAAGAAGGAAAAAGTAAACTTTCATTGGTCTTACTAGCACACTTAAATGTCTCTTAGATGATGAGCCATCCAATATTAATCCTGTGGCCAATCATAATAAATTGCAGTAGTGCCAATCTTTCCTCCAAAACTGTCTCATTGTGGGTGGTCGGCATAATGTTTGCCTTCAAGAAGTGATTCCAACCCCGTGGCTAAGACTTTAGTGCCAACTATTTCACAGTCCGATGGCCTTTTGATAACACGTTTCATTTAGTGCCAGCCTCACACAGTTTCTTCAACATCGTCTTCCTCTTAGCATCGTTCAAGGATTCTGCAAACTTGGTGTGTTCTTCCTTTGTTCCATCCAAAGAAAACATATCATTTGTATAACCTTCATCAAAACAAGCGCACTTACCTCATACCAGAAAGAAGGGCGAGTCTTTGATCGTAAGATGAGCATACACTTAGCAAAAATTTTCATTCTCTCTTGGTCCGAGCTCCATCAAGCCTTGGGTGGCTATGGTAAATATACTTCTCAATTTTTTTATCTCCCCATGCCAGTCTTCTGCCTTGGCAGAAGCCTGGAAACAAAATCCTATATTCACTCAATAAAAACCTTTCAACGTGGTAAAAGAAAGATAACAATGAAAGAAAGATAAATAAATGAAAAATACTAAAAATAAAAAATATAACTTTCTATATGCACCAATCAAGCAATGCTAATGATGATCACGAAACTTCGGCAGGAGGATAATCTCCTTGGCATGCTTTTGAGTGCCTTTCAAATAGTGTTTTCATCTTTGGCCATTTACTTTAAAAATTGTTCCCGTCTTCAAATCCTTGATATCCACAGCTCCATGAGCATATCGTTTCACAACTTCAAAGGGTCCTAACCATTTAGACTTAAGCTTCCCTAGAAACAACTTTAGCCTCGAGTTAAATAGCAAAACATGTTGGCCTACCTCAAATTACCTTGGCAATATCCTGTTGTCATGCCATCTTTTTGTTCTTTCCTTGTAGAGTCTGGCATTCTCATAAGCTTGTGTTCTGAACTCCTCTAGTTCGTTTATGTCTAATAAGCGTTTCATACTAGCAGCTTTCCACTCCATATTGAGCTTTTTGATTGCCTAATAAGCTCTATGTTCCAATTTCACTGGCAAGTGGCATGGTTTCCGAAAATCGAGCCTATAAGGAGAAGTTCCCAATGGAGTCTTAAAGGCTGTTATGTAAGCCCACAAGGAATCATCTAGTCTCAAAGACCAGTCCTTCCTCGTTGGATTCATAGTTTTTTCTAGAATATTCTTGATTTTTTTGTTTGAGATCTCCACTTAGTCATTTGTTTGAGGATGGTAAGTTGTAGCAATACGTTGCTGGATTTTGTACCTGCACAAAGCACTAGAGATTAAATTGCACTTAAAATGTGTACCTTCATCATGAATGATGGCTCTAGGGGCACCGAATCTAGTGAAAATATTCTTATGCAGGAACTTGGCAACAGTCTTGGCATCATTTGTTGGTAGCGTAATAGCCTCAACCCACTTAGAAACATAATCAACGGTCACGAGAATAAATAGGTTTCCAAATGATAAGGGAAAGGGACCCATGAAGTCTATTCCCTATACGTCAAATAGCTCTACTGACATAATATTCTAAAGTGGCAATTGATGTCTGGTAGAGATGTTACTTGTCCGCTGACGTCGGTTACATGCCTTGGCAAAGTAATGAGCATCTTTAAACTACATAGTCCAAAAGAATCTTGATTGTAATACCTTGGCAGTGGTCTTTATTCCAGCAAAGTGTCCTCCATACGGTACTACATTGCACAACTACAAAATGTTGTGTTGCTCATCCTCTAGCATACATTGGTAGATCACTTGGTTGGCATATTGTTTGAAAAAAATCGGCTCATGCCAATAATATTGCAAAACATCTCGTAGAAAATGTCTCATGGCATTACTCGCCAAATATGGTGGCAAAATATTACTTAGCAGGTAATTAACTATGTCAGTGTACCATGGCATAGAATCAAATGCAAGTATGTATTCAATATCTAGCTGGCATAGTAAATGGTATGAAGAATCTTGCCATGCCTTTATCCCAACACAGCTCTAATGGCATAATCACTGGCATCACACATAAGCTCTAAGGGCTCACTCCAATTCGGTGCCACGACTATAGGGGCATTAATCATTCTATACTTAAGTTTCTAAAATTATTTTAAACAATAGTCATCAAACGCAAATATGGCATTTTTTTTTCTAAAAGCAAGCATAAAGGTTCAAATTTTTTAGATATCTTTAATAAAACGACGATAAAAACTTGCATGTCCCAACAATCTTCTAATACCTTTTACACTTGTAGGAGGTGGCAACTATTTGATTACCTCCACTTTCACCTTGTCTACTTCCAGGCCTCTCTTGGTTACTTTATGACCGAGAACTATGCCTTATTTCACCATAAAGTGGCATTTTTCCCAGTTCAAGACCAATTTATTCTCAATACATCTCCTCAAAACAAGCTCTAAAATCTAAAGGCATTCCTCAAATGTCTTGCCAAACACCGAGAAGTTATCCATGAAAACTTCTAAGTTGTTCTCAATCATGTCCAAAAAATATATACATCATGCAACGTTGAAACATTGCCAAAGCATTACACAGTCCAAAGGGCATTCTTCTAAACGCAAATGTTCCATATGGACAAGTGAATGCGGTCTTCTCCTGATCCTCCAGAGCTATGGCAAACTAATTATATCCCGATAGACGTCTAGGAAGCAATAGAATGCCTTACCTACCAATCTATCCAACATCTGATCGATAAAGGGCAGTAGGAAATGGTTTTCCTGGTGGCATTATCTAGCTTCCTATAGTCCATGCACACCCTCCAACCAGTAATAGTTATGGAAGAAATCAACTCATCTTTGCTATTTTGAACCACGATCATACCACCTTTCTTTGGCACACATTGTACCGGGCTAACCCACAAGCTATCAATAATGGGATAAATTATCCCATCATCCAGCTACTAGATAATTTCTTTTTTAACTACCTTTTTCATGCTCGGGTTCAATCTTCTTTGGCCCTTAATTGTTTTTTCCTTGATATTCCTCCATGATTATTTTATGCATGTTAAATAGTTAGGCTTATTCCTCGGATATCAGCCAAGGTCCATCCCAGAGCTTGCTTATAATTGCTTAAACTTTCCAACAATCTTTCCTCCTGATCATTAGATATATCAGCAGAAATGATCACTGGCAAAGTAGAGTGTTTACCTAAATAAGCATACTTGAGGAGGTTTGGCAACGGTTTCAGTTCCAATTCTGGTGGCTCCTCAATGGATGGTTTAGGTGCCTTGATTTCTCTGCTAGCCAACTCCAATGGTTGTGGCTGTCTAAAGTAATTAACAAATCCATTCTCCAAGGTTGGTCCTTTAGTGTCTTCACTCGTCTCAATTTCATCATCCAGTTCTCTAGCATCATTATCTACTTTTTGGCACAACTATGCCACGTCCGTATCGAAAATGGACTCCACTATCTCATCAGCTTGGCATTCCTCAGGTTCATTTATGTATTTAAGAGCTTGAAACACATTAAATGTAACATGTTGGTCATTCATGTGCATAGTAAGTTCACCTTTATGGACATCAATTAAGGCTCTACCTGTGGCAAGGAACGGCCTGCCCAATATAATTGGGATATTTATGTCTGCCTCATAATCTAAAATGATAAAATTAGCTAGAAATATAAATTTATCTACCTTTACCAACATATCCTCAATCTTACCCCTAAAGTTTGCAAAAGATCGGTCTATCAACAGATGTGTTAAAGTGGTAGGCCTTGCTTCGATGCTGAGCTTTTCGAAAATAGACATTAGCATCAAATTGATGCTGGCTCCCAGGTCACACAGTGTCTTACCCATGAATCTATTTCCAATGGTATAGGGAATACTAAAACTTTCTAGATCTTACAGATTCAGTGACAATCGATTGAGTATCATTGCACTACATCCCTCAATGAGAGCTATAGTCTCGAAATTATCCAATTTCCTCTTTTTGGACAAAATGTCCTTAATAAATTTAACATAGTTGGGCATTTGCTCAAGAGCTTCTACTAACGATATGTTGATCTGCAACTGCTTAAGAACTTCCAAGAAGCGTTTAAATTGATGATCTTACTTGTGCTTCTGTAATCTTTGTGGAAATGGTAGAGGTGGGTAAGCAAATGCTGACTATGTTGGCTTTGCCAAGGGTTTGTTGGCATTAGATTGAGGTCTGGCATCGCTTATGTTCACTTCTTTCTTCTCTGCTTCTTTTGGTTCATCTACTTGTCCCTTCTCTTTCTCCTGGCAATTAACTGGCTGCTTGACAAGTATCTCAGCCTCGCATTGTTTGCTACTCCGAAGAGTTACAACTTTACACTGTTTGTTGCCTCTATTCCGAACATCTTCTGTATCACTTGGCATAGCTCTATGAGGTCAATTTCTGAGTGTACTGGCAATTTTTTCGATCTGAATCTCCAAGTTCCGCATAGATGCTGCCAAACTCTGGACAGTTGCATCATTCATCTCCATATCCTTTGGTTGTTCCTTTTTCTTGCATAAAAATTGCTTTGTACCCTCTGTGGCATGGTATTCTGGTTGAAACCTTGCTGAGCATTGTTATTATGATGTTAGGCATTATTTTAACGCTAGGCATTGCTGTTCTACTGCTGAGCATTATATTGATTACCTTCTTGATTTCCCCAAGCTAAATTTAAGTGTTGCCTCCATCCTGCATTGTAAGTATTGGAATTTGCATTATAATTATGATTTCAATTGCCAACAAAATTTACTGACTCAGGGTTGGTAGGGCAACCTTCCATGTAATAGTCCTCCCCATATACTGTGCAGAATGGAGTCCATTGTATAAGCATTGAGTCCATTTTAGAAGGTCTCTATATGGGTCCAATTTGGGAATCCATGCATGAGACGCCTCCTCAACAGGTCATTGAACCTCTCCCAGGTATCGTATAGGGTCTCATCATCAGCCATCCTAAACGTAATGATCTTACTCCTCAGCTTGGCAGTGAGTTTATGTGGCTGGAATCACAGCAAAAATTTCTGGCATAAATCTCCCCATGAGGTGATAGAACCAGGTGGCAAAGAACTAAGACACGTTTTTGCTCTATCTCTTAGGGAAAATGTGAACAATTTTAGCTTCACTGTATCTTCCGATACTCCAGGCTGCTAAAATAGTTGGTAAACTTCCATGAATTGCTTCAAGTGTTGCCTCAGGTCTCTAGTAGGTGCTCTATCAAATTGTCCTACATTCAAAAGTGTTTGTATCATCACCAGTTTAAGTTTAAAATTCGGTGTATTTACCTCTAGACCAACCAGTCCTGGCATCAAATTGTCTATGTTCAGTGCCGTGTGTTCTCAGATAGGTCACTCTTTCTCTATATTAACAGTTGGGGTAGTAGGTGCGGCCGGTATCCCATTGTGGATTGGTGGATTTACGTGATTGTTTAGGTTACCATCGGCTCCTCCATTGCTGTGATGTGCCATCTCTCGAGCTTTTCATTTTAACCTGCGTAGAGTTCTTTCAATTTCTGGGTTGTATGGCCAATCTTCCACCAAAGGACAGTTTTTGGTCATACACCAGTTAAAACAAATAAATGAAATGAAATAATAATAATAAAAGAAATGAAACAAGTAAAAATCAAAACAATAAATTTTGTCACAATCCCCAGCAATGGCACCAAAAACTTGTCGACTATTGCTAATGCTTGGAAAACGATTGAATATTTTGGTGTAAAATTGTAAGAAAATAACGCCAATGTGAATCTTAAGCATGCAAGTATACACGGTCAACAAGTAATACAACGATAAGTTGAGTATCGAATCCACAGGGATTGACCAAGAACTTATTTGCTTAATGTGTACTTGTTTGTAAGAAAATAAAAGTGTTTGAAATGATTTGGATTTTTGATTGAAAAGATAGCAAAAACAAAGTACTGAAAATGGAAGCAACCTGGCAACAAAAGTGTATTCAAATGAATGTTGAGCGTTGGCAAGGGATGCCTGGATTTCACGCTACTTATGCCAGTCTTTAATAATATTCTGCCTTGGTTTTATTGCCGAGCAGATAAAAGGTAGTATTGCCTCTGTCGATGGAAATACCCTAAGTTAACCATGATAAAAATCCCTATTTGTATATAGTGAAGCTTTTCATTAATTAACTCGATTATGTGTCAACCTTTACTCCTAAGGGGTAGACTCACTTTCGAAGTAAGTTCATCTACTTGAACATCTTCTATCGAAGCTTCTCGCCTTAGTATTTGGCAACTGATCATTGTCCCTTAAGTTTGTTAAGATATTAAAGTGCAATAAGCACACTATGCCAACTGTTGTATGGCAAAGGATTTGAGAAAATTAAGTACTAGTAGATAGAAAATAATACGAAGGCATTTATATTATTAAAAACCAAACATAAAACCAGCGTTAATCACAAACATCCCCAACCAACTGTAAAAGCTTAGTTCATGGTTGGGGGGGTCCATCCACGAAACATCATCATTTTTCATCATCATTACGGAATAAAGACAAATAAGGCTAAGAGAATGGGCAAAAAGGATATCCATCAATGCAGCCCTTCAAATGCTCTATAGCTCTCGATCTTAGCTGGTCGAACCATGTCACCTCTCAGTTCACCACGGTACAGCCTCTCTTCAATCCCCATCAAGCGGTGGCTTAAGCTACTTTAAATAGGCTTGTGTGGAAACCCTAGGATAATATTTTAAGTTTAAATTTTGAATGCACAAAGGGATAAGAAGCATTATCCCCTTATCCCGATTTGAATCCTAGGGTTGACGTGTACAAGGTCCAACTACTACCTTGACTGATCATCAAACGTTAATCATTTTCCAGTCGAGCTTAGCATTTTTTGGTCCATCTATGCCAACTGCTACTCGATAATTCTCTTGCTTCCTTTCCTATATTCTCTACCAGTACCTCTCTTCCATGCCTGCCTGCCTGTGTCCTGCATCAAAACCAGCAAAATAACCCTTCACACTGGCAACAAAATAGCTCTTAAATCCTCATGCAAATACAGGAATTTAACAACTAAATGCAAACATATCTACTTAAAAGCAAGCAAAAACATTGTGAAATAGCATAAAAATCAGTGCTTTTGGGGAGTTAACAGATGCCAGGGCAAGTAACTCAGCAGGAAAAACTAAAAAGGGCACGTTAGTCATTGGATTGATCTCTTAAAAAAATAAACAGATAAATATCAAATTAAAATATAAAATAAAATAAAGAAAAATATAGAGACTAAATTAAATAAAAAAGAAATAAAATAAAAGACTAAAAAAATTGAAAATAAAAAAACTAAAAAAAACAAAAACAAAAAAATAAATGCTTAGGAGTAAAATTTTCATGCATCTCCTAAGGATACTTCTCTTTTATTATGCTCGATGCGTGCACCAACATGTTGCTTCAATCTCTGTCCATTGAATTTAAACTCTCATTCATCCGTAGTTGATTTGATCATGTCAGCCCCATGGGAGTAGGGTTTAACTACTTCGAATTGCTCAAACCATCTTAACTTCAATTTACCCGAAAAAAGTTTAAGTCTGAAATTGTAAGAAGCACCAGTTGTCCTGGCAAGAATTTTAGTGGGAATAGCTTCTTGTCATGCCATCGTTTAGTCTTCTCTATATAGAGCTTGGCATTGTCATAAGTTGCTGCACGAAATTCTCCCATCTCATTTAAGTCTAACAAATGTTTTTGTCCTGCTTGTTCCCTGTCCATGTTCATTTTCTTAATTGCCCAATAAGCCTTGTGCTCGATCTCTACCGGAAGGTGGCAAGTCTTGCTGTAAACAATCTATAAGGAAACATGCCTAGGGGTATCTTAAATGCTATTCAATAGGCCCAAAGTGTGTCATCAATTCTCGCAGACCAATCTTTCTATGAAGGATTGACAATCTTCTCGAGGATGATCTTCAACTCATGGTTAGAAATCTCAGCTTGCTCGTTCGTCTTCGGGTGATATGCTGTGGCAATTTTGTGAGTCACTCCAAAGTGTAACAACATATTGGCAATAAGCTTATTGTCAAAATATTTGCCCTCATCACTGATAATTGCCCTTGGCATTTTGAACCGTGTGAATATATTTTTCTACAAGAATCGCTACATAGTCTTTGAATTATTTATGGGAACTGTAGCTACCTTAACCCATTTGGAAACATAGTCCACAACAAGTAAGATATATAAATTGCCGAATGACATTGGGAAGGTCCCCGTGAAATTGATGCCTCACACGTCGAACAGTTCTACCTCAAGGATGTTCTGCAATGGTATCTCATGTCACCTTGAGATATTCCTATTTCACTGACATCGATCACAACTCTTACATAATTCATGGGGGTCTTTGTAAAGAGTTAACCAGTGAAAGCCTGACTGTAAGACTTTGGCCATTGTGTGGGTACCTCCAAAATAGCCTTCATAAGTAGATGCATGACGTTGTAGAAGCACATTTTGTTGTTCCTCCTTGGAAACACATCGGCGTATGACATGATCTACACATTGTTTAAACAAAAGAGGCTCATCACAACAATAATGCTTAGCATCATGTAGGAACCGGTTCTTTCCCTGATAAGTAAGGTCATAAGGTAAAATATCGCTCACAAGAAAATTTACTATATTGGTATACCATAGAGTTGTCGTGGAAACTAACAACTGCTCATCCTAGAATACATCATGGATTTCCATGTAATCTCCTTCAAGCCTCATTTGGTGATTAGCAACTTGGTTCTCCGTTCTTTTCCTGTCCTTAATTTCGATGCCAAACTCTTGTAAAAGTAATATCCATCGAATTAAATGAGGTTTGACATCCTTTTTAGTAATTAAATACTTAATTGTTGAATGGTCGGTGTGAACAATTACCTTAGTACCAATCAAGTAAGGACGAAACTTGTCAAATGTGAAAAATACTGCTAGCAACTTCTTTTCAGTCGTGGTGTAATTCAATTGAGCATCATTAAGTATTTTGCTAACATAGTATATCACATGGAAAATTTTACCTTTTTGTTAGCCTAAGACTGCTCCTACCACAAATTCGCTCGCATCGCACATGAGCTCGAAAGGTAGGGACCAATCAGGGGAACGACAATAGGTGTCATAGCAAGCTTCTTCTTCAGATCGTCAAATATCGTGGCATATAAATCATCAAAATTGAAGACTTTGTCTTGTTTAAGAAAATTACACAAAGGTTTAGAAATCTTAGAAAAATTATGAATAATCCTTCTGTATAAACCTACATGTTCGAGAAAACTTTGAATCCCTTTGATTGAATTTGGTGGCGGCAATTTCTCAATCACGTCCACCTTGGCCTTGTCTACATCGATTCCATTGGATGAAATTTTATGTCCTAACACGATACCTTCATCCACCATGAAGTGACATTTCTCCCAGTTTAAGAGTAGGTCAGATTCTTCACAACGTGCTAAAACCTTTTTCAAATTTGCCGAGGTAATTGTCAAAATTGTCTTCAAATACTGAGAAGTTGTCCATTAAGATTTCAAGGATATCTTTGACCATATTAGAGAAAATTGCCATCATACACCTTTGAAAGTTTACCGGAGCATTGCACTATCCAAACGACATTCTCTTAAATGCATAAGTACCAAAAGGGCGCATGGAGGTAGTCTTTTCTTGATCTTCTAGTGCTATGGCAATTTGGTTATAACCTGAGTATCCATCAAGAATAAAATAAAAAGATTTTCCTGCAAGACGATCAAGCATTTGATAAATAAAGGGCAAAGGAAAATGATCTTTCTAGTAGCCTTATTCAATTTTTGGTAGTCCATGTACACTCTCTAATCGGTAACAGTTCTATTTGGAATGTGTTCTTTGTTTTCATTACTTACCACAGTCATATCTCCCTTTTTTGGTACACATTGTACTGGACTTACCCATGAGCTATCGGAGATTGGGTATATAATACTGACATCAAGCCACTTGATGATTTCTTTCATCACGACTTACTTCCTGACAGGGTTAAGTCTCTTTTGAGCCTCAATGGAATTGTTGTGGCCTTCCTCTAGTAGGATCTTTTGCATGCACACTGTTGTATTAATTCCCTTCAGATCTGCAATTGTCTAACCTGTTGCCTTTTTATGCAGCGCCAACATGTCAATCAATTTCTTTTCCTGTTCAGGCTACAACTTAGAAGAAATTATCACGTGATAGGTGTTATCCTTTCCCAAATAAACAGATTTCAATTGCTTTGGCAAGCGTGTTAATTCTAAGACAGGGGGTGGTCAATAGAAGGTTTGTCAAGTTTACATTCCTTACTTGAATAATTAAGAGATTCAAAACTTTTACCCAGCTGACTTACAATCCAATTTGCTTCCTATTATGCCTCATTGTCCAACTCTGGCTCCTCCAGTTCTTCAGTCTCGACGTACCTATGTGATGACCTGAATAGCTTGACATTCTTCTTAATCATCGGCGTACTTGAGGGTTTTAAAAAGGTTGAGCGTGACGTGCTGATTATTCACTTGCATAGTGAGCTTACCTCTCTCAATATCAATCAAGGTCCTTTCCTTGCTGAGAACGATCTTCCCAGAATAATAGGGAAAACTTATCCAATTTACAATCCAAAATAATAAAATCAATGGGAAAAATAAATTTATCCTCTCTTACCAAAATATCTTAAAATTTTCCCTCTAGATGAACATAAGATTTGTCCGCAAGTTGAAGCATAATTGTGGTGCATCTCGCCTTTTCTATGCCTAATCATTGGAAAACAAATTTTGGCATAAGGTTTATGCTTGCTCCAAGGTTGCATAGTGCTTTCTCGATATTGCTGATGGTACATGGTATTGTGAAACTGCCTAGATCTTTTAGTTTGGGTGGCAATTGGTTATGCAACATTGCCATACACCCTTATTTCAAGGCAACTATCTCAAACTCTCTCAGCCTTGTTTGATTAGCGACAATATCTTTAAGGAATTTAACATAATTAGGCATCTGCTCTATTTCCTCAACCAATGGCAAGTTGATGTGAACTTGCTTTAGAATGTCAAAAATTTATTAAACTGGTACTTATGCTTCTGCCTCTTCAGCCTCTATGGGAATGTTGGTGGTAGTCTGATCTCATTGCTATTACTCGTTTCATCTAGCTTGACATCGTTAGATGAACTTACCGCGACATGTGGACTTGCCGTGGCAATTAACTGAAAGCTCGCCATCTACGATTGTCATGGCATTGTCGTAAGGTATATCTTTCTTAACAAAAGAATGCTCTACTAGTTGACTACTATCCTCGGGTAGATAGGTTTATCTTTCGCCTTTGGTCCACTTCGGATGGTGATCACTTTACACTATTTATGGCATGATCCTCGTACAACCTCAATGTCGTTGGGCGATCGCCTTGTGGCCTTGAGCTTAAGATTTGGGCAAATTGCCCAACCTATGTCTCCAAGGATTTCAACATTGTTCCTGGCTCTACAGTGTCATCTCGGTCTTGTTAATGAAAGAGTAAGTCTTTTCTATGAAATTAATAGTTTCAGCCATAAAAGAGTCAGTTTTAAGCATGAAGGCATTTAAAGTGGTTTCCAAAGAACTAGCTAGTGATGACTGTTGTTGCGACAACTATTGTCGTGACATGATCTGTTAGAATCCTGATGCTTCTAGATTCTTGTAGGTTTAATTGCTAGATTTGTTTTGATTACTCCACGAGAAATAAAAGTGTTGCTGCCATAATGGATTGTATGTGTTGGAATATAGATTTTTGTTCTGGTTATAGTTTCTAACATAAAAACTATACTCTAGGTTTTGTGAACACTCATAAGAATCATGGTTATCATTAAAAGAATCACAGTATGAATCTACTACCTTGACCTCTTGTGTGCTACTCGATCGCTGCAAATTCTTAACCATGTTGGTTAATGCAGCTAGTTGTACTGAGATAGCATCTAATGAGTCAAGCTCAATTGTTGTGGCCTTTCGCCTCACTGCTCCCCTCTTGGTGGTTGGGAACTGGTCATCATTTTTGGCAAGTTCATCCAGAATCTCCAAGGCTTCCGTTAGGTGATTTGTCTAAGAGCGTGCCATTTGCCAAGGCATCTAGCATCATCCTGGTCAGTGCGTTAACTCCATTGTATAACATTGCTACTTGTGTCCAATCTTTAAGTTCTTGCATGGGGCATTTGTGTAAAAGCTATTTGTATCGATCTCAAGCTTTGTACATGGATTCTTCATCTGCTTGATGAAAAGATGTAATGACATTATGCAATTTATCAGTCATATTTGTAAAATTAAACCTGACAAGGAAACTCAGGCATATATCTGTCCAAGATTCTAAAAATCCGGATGATATACTGTTCAACCATGTTCTCGCCCTATCCCTCAGTGAATAGGGGAACAATTTTATTCTTAGGACATCCTCATGGACTCCTTGTTGTTTGAATGAATCGCAAACTTCTAGGAACAATTTAAGATGTTGTCGGCATCTTCAATTGCTGAGCCGTTAAACTAGCCAATTGAATTAAGCATATTAAACATCACCAACTTTAATTCAAAGTGTGCAGCTTGAATCTCAGGAGTAACATTTCCTGGATTGAGATCACTAAGGTATGAAAGTAAGTGATCTCTGATGGATCTATTCCATACACGAATAGGTTGCTATGCTAGAACTGCGTCACCCCCTGCCGTGACATTCTAGTTGTCGAAGGCATTTTGATTGCCGTTGGCATTCAAATTGCCAACTGGAACAACATGATTTGCCATTGCTGCTCTTAGCACTCTTCTTCTATAAAAAAATCGTTCAGTCTCAGGTTAAAGTGGGTAGTCTTGTGTTGTTGTTCTCGCTCGGGTCATACAAAAACGTAAAACAAAAAATGTTAACCCCTTGAAACCAACAAAATAAAATAAATAAATGAAAAGAAAGAGATGCAAGAAATTAAAAATAATGTTGCTATTGCCACCCCCGATAATGGTGCCAAAAACTTGTTGCGTGATTTAAGTTAAAAACAAATGGTGCAAGTGAACTCGTCACTATTGCATAGATTAAGATCATCTTCATTGGGATTGGTGAAACTTCAATTTTTAAATTCTCACACTGAAAAAGAATAAAATTGATAATGATAGATGATGATAATAAATGAGTAAAAATAAACTAAGCCTACAAGAATGTAAATAAATGTTAGAGAAAACAGATTTGAGAGAGTAGGCTGGATTATTGAGTGTAAAGGAAGAGTTTTTAGATGATTTGGTGTGGAAATTAATTGTTATGTCGATGTTCAACATACTGTTCTTCAATAACTTTGAATTATTCATAACCAAAGAACTGATGATTGTGTATGCCTCGGTGATACATCCCTGCGTTAACCTTGGATGGACATATTAATGCACTCTTCTTAGTCGTTGAATTCACTCCTTATATGGAGAAGATGAACTCCTCCACAATCCTATCTTCCTTGTAATACCCCAGTTTTGGGCCTAGGTGTTTTCAAGATCGATTAGACGGTCCGGTGGACCAGATTAGAGGATTCGAGTCAGTTTCGGGATTAATTTGAAATAAATATTTTTGAGTGAGGGAAAATATGGAAAATATCCTAAAATTATTATTTAATATGTAGATGATTTTCGTAAAATCAATTTTGGAAAATGGAATTTCGAAATTTGACATTTTGGCTAATGACCAAAATGTGAATAATGGAAAACTAATTTTAGTGACTGTTCTGTAAAAGGGTCAAAACCTAGAATCTTTAAGGAGCTATTTTGCCAAAGTCTAATATAAAACTTTTCTCCTTAATTTGCTATTTTAAAAAGTTTTAAAGGGGTACAAATAGGCTTGGAGAATTAATTTTATAATTAATTTCTAAAAAAAACTTTATGTAACTAACTTTTCTCTAAAAGATTTTCTCTCAAATTCTCTCCAGCCGAACGCTCTTTTCTTCTTCAAAATCCTTAGGTAACTTCTTGACTTCTTCAATCTTTTGATTTCTAATGAGTTTCCTATGATTTCCTATCAAAACCTTATTGTTTTAATCTTGTTTTCTCAAGTAAATCCATCCAATTAAGGGGAAAGTCAGCATTAGAGGTGAGATTCGCTCTTTTCCTCTAATGAATGGTTCTTTACTAAAATTCTCAAGTTATTGATCCTTTATAAATGTTTTCTAATGAGTTTTAATGATTTAATTTTGGAAAATTAGTTAAATCAAGGTTTAATTGATGAGATTGATTGATTTTCGTATTAGATCTATTTTGTTGTACTCTTGATTAGATTAGAACATGATTTTGATGTTTTATAATATTAATAAGTTGATTTTAACATTGGAATCCTGAAACTAGGTGAATCTCTAATTTTCTAGGTTGTTAGTTATGAGTTTTTGAGGAGATTTGGATGTTTAATGAATGCTGGAGGTATAAGGATGATGTAAATGTGTTTTTGGATGTTAATTGATGATAATTGTTGGATTAAACCATTAGGTTTTGGCTTGGTTAAGTTTGGAAGGTGTTTGATGTTGTTTTTGGTTGTTGTGGAGGGAAATTGGTTATAATTTGATGTGGATTTGTTTGAATTGATGTTGCTAGTCTATTGAATGCATTTTGGTGCATTGAATCCTCTATTTTTATGTGGTTAAACAGGGGAGGTTGATCCTCAAGCTTGAGGTGAGGTTTCAGAAGCCTTGGAGGCTTGGATTCGCATCGGCGATCAAAGTTTTGCATAGTCGGTGAGTGAGAACGTGGTTTACAGCCTTTCAAAGGTTTGAAAGTTGTGTTTGGGAGTTTAGATTAAGATTGAAATGCTCGTATAAGCTTGAAAGTAAGTAAAGGATGATTTCTCCCTCGTTCTCGGTTTGGCAATTGGTTTTGATGCACTTGTTTTGATGATTTGATTTCTCATTGTTATATGCATGATTCGAGCATGGTTTAATGCTGGAAAATAGTTATATAATGATGATGATGATGCATTTGGAAGTAATGCATGTTTTGATAATGTTTTTGAACATTGGTTAATGCATGGATGAATTCATTGGGAATTGGTAAAATGATGCATTTTAAAACAATGAGTTAATGTTAATGAAATGAATTATATTGGCATGTGATGTGGTTTAAAATGTTATCGGATATAGTTGGTCAGCCATAGGATTGAGAGTGCACTATAAAATGTCGCATTGGATGTTGAAGAGTTTATGTGTACCGAAAACTTCATCCAAGTACCTTAACAGTTGAGGGGTTATATGGTATTGAAAACTCCCGTTTATGGATTATACATCTAGCCAATGAGTGGTATTGAGGGGTTTATGTGTACCGAAAACTCCACCACGAGTACTGTTAAATGTTGAAAAGTATTATTTTTCTTACCCTTTAGACTTGTATTATTGGTAGACTTGAGCATATTTCTAGGTACATTGTTAGTCATTCATGAATTTTTCATAGTTTCTTATCCCAATGGGCTTGGCCATGCATTTTATTATTTTTTGTAGGAAAAATGTTGCTCTTTTGTGGTGCAGGACGATTTGGTGAGCTAATTGCTGAAGCCTGCCGTGGCAAGTAAGGGATCAAAGCGGTTAGGCAAAGATTCAAATTCCCAACCGCTTAGCTTCAATTCAAATTCAAACGTAGACGATAATCTTCCCATTTAAATTCAAATTTAGCAAGATTATCTCCCACATTTGAAATTCAAATAGAAACCTATTCTCCATCAAAGTCACACGCAACAAACCCTACTCCTCCTCTATGTAAAGAAATCGAAGCCATAAAGGATAGTCATATTTTGGGGAACGAATTGTGGGAGAGAGATCAATTTAGGGGAAAGCAGGTCGTGGGGAGTGATTGGATTGAGGAGTCTATCTCCTCTTTTATTTCTTATCTTGTAATCGCATATCACCCACCATGTTTGGGGAAGTTTCCTTTTTATTTTCTTTCTACCCAACCATGAACTAAACTTAGATGGTTTGGGTTATTAAATTTTGAGAGTTCTTATTATGGATGATTTTATTTTTGGTTTAAGTTTAATGCACAATGTTGATTCAATTCTTATTCTTGCAAATCAAGTAGTTTATAGATAAACACTTGAGGGGAGAATCATTCATCAAAACTTAAATCTCCAATCGGTGACATCAAAGGGAGAGCGAGATCAATGGAGATTTGTAAGAATGATTTACTCTAATGAAGTGAAAGACATTGGAGGTTCCTCAACCGAGTTGATTTCCAAACATTATGAGAGTTGATGGAGATTAATGGAGTGAAAAGAATCTGGGTTTCCTAATATTGCGAGAGTTGAAGGTAATCAATTCCCTCTTGAACAAGTTTCCTTTGTATTTTGACAAAGTGAAGGAAGCTTGGAGAATGAGTGAATTTCAAGCGGCTAATAAGAGTTTGAGGAAAGACGATGTCCACTCTTGGTAAAGTAACGTGTGGCAGATGTATCACCAAGGTTTGCACAAGCGTCAGCCCTTTAAGTTAGAAATAATGTGAAGGCATTGAAGAGCACTCTGCCAAGCATTAGAGACACAATTGACTTGCCACGGCATCGTACTTGCCGAGAAGAGTCCTAATCTGACTCAACCACTTTCTATTGCATTTCACTAGTCACGGAGAGTCCTACTTCCAACAAACTACTTGCCTGGGCAATTACTTGCCACGATAATCTACTTGCCTCAGCATCTCACTTGCCTCTTGAATTCAACTTGCAAAAGCAACTCATCTGGCATACTCTCAATCTTAATAAGCCAGTCTACTCCCTCAATTCGGTTTCCTCCTTCCTTTATTTTAATTCTCTTAGTCTTAGTTTATTTTACTTTAATTCATCACTATTATTTAACTCTTTAAACTATTGCAGTAACTTAAGCAAAGTGGCCCAGTCCGATCCCTTTGGAGACTATACTCAATATTCATCACTTTATTACTTGCGACGTGTTCACTTACACCATTTGTGTAGCACTCAAAACATGCAACAAGTTTTTGGCGTCGTTTTCAGGGATTGGAAATTGGTGTTAGTTGTTTTTGTTTTTGCATTTTTCTTATTATTTTTACTAACATTTCTTTTTGTTTGTTTTGTTTCAAAAAAAATTAGGTATGCTACCAAGTGAAAGAACATCAAACGTCGATCTATTCGAGATTTGATGTGGGAAGATAGAAATCAACATATTCGAGAGTGTCGTACATCCACTGATGACTGCCAATACCAATCCACTAGAGCTTCCTAAGGAAGACAAGTGGATGATTTCGTCAACAAGGATGCTTTCACATCAACCTCGGCACAACTTGCGGAATTTTCCAACCTGATCGCATCTATGCAACAAGTTTATGCTATGGAAATTTCTTGTGCTTATTGTGGAGAACATCATTCCTTTGGAAATTGCCTATACAATCTTGATGCATGTGGCCACATGGAGGACCGTAGTTGGAACCAGCAGCAAAATCCTTCATGGTATGATCAAAATGCTCAAAAAAATTTTACTATAACAGTTTTGCTGCTGCAACAGATATGCCATAGCAATACAGTCCTCTTCTAGAGCAATCAAATTCCCTGGAGGAAACGTTTCAATCTTTCATGATTAAACCTGATAGATCAATCGAGGAGATTCAAGAGCTATCAAAGTCCATGGATGCAAGGATTGTAAGATCCCCTTCCCGGCCTGGTAGGAAACTGGGTCGGAATATGTTATCAGAAGTCAATACGATAATTGATACAATATTTTATTCGAAAATCAGTAATTTGGTGATCGATGCGATACAATGATCTATACATTAAGTCTGGTAGTTTGATACGATACAAAAATTATCCATTTTGGACTAATTTTAAACGTTTACAAGTTTTAGGGACTAATCTATAATTTCAATAAATTAAGGGTCCATTTTAGAAATTAAGTCTACCATAAAAATTCCAAACTATAAACAGTACGTCTGTAAATTTTCAAATAAATCGGAGATCATTTTTACCAGCTCAATTAAGCATATATAAATCCAGTGATAGTTATGCAAGATTTCAGATTTTATTTTTAAACTTCTAACAGTTTAATGGTATGCGTATAGGTACGTGTAGGGCCGTACCGGTATGCCTAGGCTGAGTTTGGTATTTCAGTTATTCAATAAAGAGGTCGTACCGATACAGGGGTATCGGTACGCCAAGGCCGTTAAAATGGTTTTGACACCATTCACTTGTACTAATACGGGATATCAACACGCGAAGCATGTCTTCAATAATTTCGTTCAAAGTGTCAAAAAAGAGTACCAGTATGCCTAAAGTTGTACTAGTACAGGGCTATCAATATAAATAGAGGTTGGTGCGCCTGTAACTATACCGAAACTGGCTACTAATTCAGATTCTAGATTTATTTCCTCATACCGGTACAACTGAGCCGTAGCACTACGCCCTTTTACCCATGCCAACTTATGCAAGCCTGTACCGATACGCCATCACCCGTATCAGTACGGCAGGGTATGTAGTGCCAGTTTTTATATGGTTTATTAGCAAAGTACCCAACCAAACTATGTCCAAATTCAATGAAACTTTACCAGCAAGTTTATTTAGCCTAAATCTATCAGCAAGTCAAATTTATGGCAATGAGTCCATTTACCTTGTTTCCCCCAAATTAGGCCAAATATGTTTTTTTGTCCATTTTACCACTTTTCAAAAGTCTTATTTAGTCAAATGAAGCATACCAAAAACACACAAAGCATAAATGCATCCAAAGGACCAAAAGTGACTTATACAACCATTATGCCACCGTTCTAGGAGTTTGTAGGAATATCATACTTTACTTAGTAGCTTCATGACTTGCCAAAAACCTTCAATACCTCGATCTCCAACTCAAAACCTTACTAACCTGAAATGCATGGAAAATAAATGCATTAGGCATACTTTGCCTAGTGAGGTAGTCATAAACGATATTAATGGCAACAAATGCATTTATAACATGCTTCAATAACAAAAATGGAAATACTATGGCAATATGCCCAATGTCTATATTCAATGCAGTGGCAATGATCAATGCAATTACAATATTTAGGCAATAACAATAATCAACATCAATAGGTTTCCTTGGATCGATGTAAGGGGCTGCCTCACCTTTATGACCAAAACACCACATACCTCAACCTCACCACAATAAATTTCGTAGCCACCCATACCAATGAGCTCATGAATTCTATGGCCTGCCAATTGTATCCAATGTCCACTCGAATCCAAGGTTCAGTAACAATAGTTCAATAATTAACAATATTTCGATAGTAATAATTTGGTACCATGATCCGGTAATAATATTTCAGTAACAATGGATCAATAGCTATAGTTTATTAACAATGAATCAATATCAATAGTTTAATGCCAATATTCAATAGCAATACTTCAATGACAATAAGCAATAACAATGATTCGGTAACAATATTTCAGTAACAGTGATTCAGTAGCAATGTTCCGGTACCAATGGGTCGATAACAATAATTCGATAGAAATGTTTTGAGACAATGATTCAATAACAATATTTCAATATCAAGAACTCAATAACAATAAATCAATACCAATACTTCAATTGCGATATACAATGATCAATGATTCAATAAGTCAATGCTTCATTGATGTAGATGACATTAACAATGATACTACGGACAATGTTTCGATACAATACTTACCAGTACTCACCAATATGGCCACCAATGATGTTCTATGCAATTTTCCTTATGCACAAGGTTATCTATGGAATGATCTATATCGATGATTCAATAACGATATCCAATGATCAATATAACCTTAAACAATATTTCATCGATGTCTATAACTATACAATGTTTCAATAGTCAATATACCGATCCAATGGACTTACCCAAGTTCACCAATAGTACCCACTACGAGGTTTCAATGCAACAATACCTTGAGACAATGTTAGCAATACAATGGAAAATAACAATGAATTCAGGAAAGGCTCCTAGCCAATCTCGAGACTTTAACTACACTCACCTTATCTTCTAAAGCTTTCAATGCTCTCGGATTACAATCCCTTTGTCCCTAGCCTTCGAAGGAAATGATGGACCTTCCTTATCCAACACTTAAGCTAGATAAAACGTTAAAGAGGTGTTAGAAATCAATACGTTGTCTCAAATCAATATCTAGGTTTTAAATGGCCAATAGCTATTAGGACTTCCATGGATTTTAAACGTGAGGACATGGGTCTAGCTTAGAAGCTCAATAGCTTCAACTTGAAATTAATCAATAATTATCCATAGAGCTAACAAATTGTTTAAGGGCTTTTACTTGCCAAATCAATACCTATCCAAGGTTGTTTAGAAATCGAAGGAAGCCTTAATATTTAGGGGACTAGCAATGGAGGTGCTAGCTTAAGAGGATGATGAAGACAACAATGGTGGTGTGAGCTTGTGTGGAAAAAGATGATACACGAAAAATGGGAGCTTTAGTGGGTAGAAAAATGATTCTTGGGAAAGTGTCATGTGCACTTTAACCCTTCTTATCCAATTAACCGAGGCTTACCCTCCTTGGGAGGAAACCTCTTAAAAATTTATTTTATTCTTTTTCCATCTTTCCTATGCTTAATAATAGTTACCAACCCAAGTTGTCATCTTTAACACCTTTCTATGCCAAAACACGTGAAGGTGTTGTAAGCTAGTAGGTGACTCACCTTCCAAGTCAGATAATTACGAAAGTGGCCCCTCAACCTTCCAAACTTTACACTTTTGCCCTAAACTTTCAATTTACACAATTTAGTCATTAAATTGTTTTCAAAGAGTTCAATTAGGTCCAAGTTCTATAAAGTGACTCAATTAGAGCCCAATACAGTATAATTGAATACAAAATATATGTCAATACAATATTTGGAACTTTTCAGTATAGAATTTCTGATCGCGGAAACCTTATTCTAACTAGATCGAGTTTTGGGGTGTTACAACTATTCCCCTTAAGAAAAATTCATCCTCGAATTTTACCTGAACCAAAGAGATGAGGATATTGTTGCTTCATCGTCTCTTCCGGTTCCCAAGTAGCTTCTTTAGCGGTATGGCTTCTTCAGAGGAATTTAACTAACGATACAGATTTGTTGTGAAGCCTCTAAATTTCCTTTACAAGAATTTGAACTGGTTCTTCCTCATAGGTCAAATCTGGTTGAACTTGCATAGATTCTGGTTCAATAATGTGCGAAGGGTCAGAACGTTATCTTTGAAGCATCAATACATAGAACACATCATGAATCTTGCTTAATTCAGAGCGTAAAGGTATGCCACAGGGCCAACTTTCTTGATAATTTCAAAGAGGTCAATGAATCGGGAACTTAATTTCCCTTTTTTACCGAACCTTAGAATCTTCTTCCACGGTGAGATTTTGAGGAAGCCTTTTTCACCAACCTCATACTGTATATCCCTTCTTCTAAGAGCAGCATAGGACTTTTGACGGTCGAAGGCGACCTTCAAACGGTTGTAGATGATGGTAACACGTTCTTTAGTTTCTCGAAGTAAGTTAGGGCCAAATATTTTGCCTTCACCGAGTTTAGACCAATACAAAGGAGTTCTGCATCGTCTGCCATACAATGCCTCATACGGGTCATTTTGATAGAGGCCTAATAGTTGTTGTTATAGAAAAACTCAATAAGAGGTAGGGATTTCTCCCAAGATCCTCCAAAATCGATAACACATGCACGTAGCATGTCTTCCAAAATCTGAATTACCCATTCTGATTGGCCGTCAGATTGAGGGTAGAAAGCAGTACTAAGATTATTTCTAGTTCCCAATGCTACTTGCTATGTTTTCCAGAATTAAGACACAAACTGAGGGTCTCGATCAGAGATGATAGATTTTGGTGCTCTATGGAGTCGAACAACCTCTTTGATATACGAGTCAACTAATTTAGGCAGACCACTAACAAAATCCATAGTAATTCTCTCCTACTTTCATTGCGGTAAACCAATAGGTTGCAATAATCTGGTAGGGGGCACGATGCTCAGCTTTAACACATTGGCACGTGAGGTATTTAGACACGAAGTTAACTATGGCTTGCTTCATGCCTGGCCACCAATACAATTCCCAGAGATCCTTAAACATCTTCATAGAACATGGGTGTATAGAGAATGGACTTGAATGAGCTTCTTTTAGAATGTTGATATGAAGGGTTTCATCATTAGGTACACAGACCCAGTCACGGAAATACAATAATCCATTGGGATTAACCCTAAAGTCAAAATTCTCATCATCATATAATCTGGGCACAATAGCTTGAAGCTCAAGATCTTGACTCTACAATGTCTTAATTCTTGATACGATGGTAGACTGAACCTGAAGTTAAGGTATAGAACAATGATGTTTCCTTAAACAAAAGTGAGCATTAATGGTCGAGGGGCTTCAATAAAAAGGTTTTACATTGAGCTTGAAACAATAACAATGTTCAGAATTCAATAGTCAATAACGATACTTACCAGCAAAGGTTTGCGGCTGAGTGCATCATCTACAACGTTGGCCTTGCCCGGATGGTAGTTAATGCCCGGATGGTACTTAATGCTTTTGTGATCGGTAAAGAGGTGACATTTTTTTCGTAGAGATAATGCCTCCAGATTTTTAGTGCAAAGATAGATCCTAACTCGAGATACGAAGCACCACTGTAAACTATGTAGTCTTTTCTAAACTCGGGTTAGGTTAGGATCGACGCGTGGGTCAAGATTTGCATTAACTGATCAAAACTTCTTTGTTGGTCTTCACTCTAGATAAATGGAGCTTTTTTCTCAATAATTTAGTTAATTGTTCTGCTATCATAGAGAATCCCTTAACGAATCTCATATAATAGCTAGCTAGACCAAGGAAACTTCTGACCTCACCAGCATTTCTCGGTGACTTCTAATCAATGATAGCTTGAATTTTCTCCGGTCTACCTGAATTCCTAAAGTTGAGACAATATTCCCAAGGAAGGCAACTTCAGAGAGCCTGAATTCACATTTGGAAAACTTGGCGTACAATTGCTTCTCTCAAAGGGTTTGAAACACAATACGGAGGTGGTTATGGTGTTTAGCAACATTCTTAGAATAGATCAATATTTCATCAATAAATACCACTACGAACTTATCCAGGTAGGGTTTAAAACCCAATTCATTAAGTCCATAAAGATTGTCGGTGCGTTGGTTAGCCCAAAGGGCATTACCAAAATTCGTAGTGGTCGTATCTTGTACGAAAGCCAGTTTCGGGTACATCGCACTCTTTAACTTTCATTTGATAGTACCCCGACCTTAACTAGATTTTGGAAAACACAGAGGAATCCTTAAGTTGATTGAATAGGTCATCAATTCTTGGTAATAGATATTTATTTTTTATGGTTATCCTGTTTAACTGGTGGTAGTCGATACACAGCCTCATGGAACCATATTTTTCCTTTACAAAGAGGACCAAAGCTCCCCAAGGTGAGGAACTTGGTCGAATGAAGCCTTTATCTAACAACTCTTGAATTTGAGCTTTTAGCTCCTGAAGCTCAACTGCTACCATACGGTAGGGTGTAATAGAAACTAGGGTTGTTCCAGGTTTCATTTCGATGCCAAACTCCACTTCATGGGTGGGAAGTACACTCGAAAGTTTGTCAAGAAAAACATCATGGAATTCACATACGGTGTCAATCTTTTGTAATTGTGGTTCACCTTTGACTTCTAATGATAATTCATACAATGAAGGATTTCTTAACTTCATCAGGGTGAAGCTCTCCTTACCAAGGCCTCAGAGATTTAATTTCTTCTTGCTGCAATCAACCTAGGTTTGATGTTCACTGAGGCCAATCCAAACGCAGTATAACATCAAATTCAAGGATCGATAATGCTAGCAAATTAGCCAAAAATGAAATCTCTTAAATTGTTAAGGGACAAAGCTTACATATAAGGTTTATGGTGACACAATCATCCAAAGGATTGGTTACGTTAATCTTTGATGCAATAGGTTCACAATAACTTAATGGCTTGATCGATACATACCCTAAAAAGGTATAACTATATTAAGGATTTATCAAAGCTTAACAAGATGGGAACAAAATTCAATGATATTTACAACAATGTTTAGATCATACTTTCCTTGTAGATAAGTATGTGAACCCAAGACTGATATACCAATCGATAAAGGTTAAAGATGTTGAAACTATAGCCCCAAAGGGTTGTACAACCTTTTCGAGCTTCAGAGAAGTCAAGGATCGTTCATATCTTTTAGCTGAATTTCTAATAATTTTTTAGACTAAGTGCCCTACCTTAACAGTTTAAGACCTTAGGGTTTCATACCCAAAGGGGTCTCTCCCCTTTGTCTCCGCACCAAGAGTCGAGGAGTCAAACTTAAGTTTAACACTTCTGTGAGCTTTAACTAATTTACATACTACTTTACTATAAGAAGAAAAGAGATCGGGTTGTCGAAAAGTCATAGTATACAATAATAACTCCTATGTGACATAATGCAATGCAATGACAGTACAATAAACTTTAGTTTAGGCCTAGAATCGACTAAACTCTAGCTCTGATACCACAAACGTAACATCCTCTTCCCGGCCTGGTAGGAAACCGGACAGAATATGTTATCAGAAGTCAATACAATAATTGATACAATATTTTATTCAAAAATTAGTAATTTGGTGATTGATGCGATACAATGATCAATACACTAAGCCGGGTAGTTCGATACGATACCGTAACATCTATTTTGGACTAATTTTAAACTTTTACAAATTTTAAGGACTAATATGTAATTTCAATGAATTAAAGGTCCATTTCAAAAATTAATCCTACCATAACAAATTTCAAACTATAAACAGTATGTTTGTAAATTCTCAAGTCAATCGAAGATCATTTACCAGCTCAGTTAAGCCTATATAAATCCAATGACCGTTATGCAATATTTCAGATTTTATTTTTGAACTTCTAACAATTTTAACAGTATGTGTATCGGTATGCGCAGGGCTATACCGGTACGCCAAGGCTGAGTTCAGTATTTTAGTTTTCAATAAAGAGGTTGTACCGATACTGGGTATCGGTACTCCAAGACCGTTAAAACAGTTTTGACATCATTCATCCGTACCGATCGGGGTATCGGTACACGAAGCATGTCTTCAATAGTTTCTTTTACAGTGTCAAAAAGGAATACCGGTACGCCTAAAGTTGTACGGTACGGGGCTATCAATATCAATAGGGGATCGGTACGCTTATAGCCGTACCAATACTGGGCTACTAATTTAAATTCCAGATTCATTTCCTCGTACCGATACAGCTGAGACGTATCGGTACGCCCTTTTACCCAGGCCAAATTATACAAGCTTGTCCAAATTCAATGACACTTTACCAATCTATTAGCATATCAAATTTTAGGGTCAAATGAATCTATTTACCTTGTTTTCCCCAAATTAGGCCAAGTATGCTTTTTTGTCCATTTTTATCACTTTTCAAAAGTCTCATTTAGTCAAAGAAGCATACCAAAAACACACAAAGCATACATGCATCCAAAGAACCAAAAGTGACTTGTACAACCATTATGCTACCCTTCTAGGAGTTTGTAGGAATATCATACTTTACTTTAGTAGCTTCATGACTTGCCAAAAACCTTCAATACCTCGATCTCCAACTCAAAACCTTGCTAACCTAAAATGCATGGAAAATGAATGCATTAGGCATACTTTGCCTAGTGAGGTAGTTGAAAACGATATTAATGGGAACAAATGCATTTATACCATGCTTCAATAACAACAATGGCAATACTACGGCAATATGCCCAATCTCTATATTCAATGCAATATCAATGATCAATGCAATAACAATATTTAGGCAATAAAAATAATCAGTATCAATTGGTCTCCTTGGATCGATGTAAGAAGTGTGAATACGTGAATTCCTACGCCTCACCAAACAATAGTGGTCTTGTCCCTCTGCCTCACCTTTATGACCAAAACACCACATACCTCTGCCTCACCAAAATAAAGGCCGTAGCCACCCATACCAATGAGCTCATGAATTCTATGGCATGCCAATTGTATCCAAAGTCCACTCGAATCCAAGGTTCAGTAACAATAGTCCAATAAGTAACAATGTTTCAATAACAATAATTCGGTACCATGATCTGGTAATAATATTTCAGTAACAATGAATCAATAGCTATAGTTCATTAACAATGAATCAATATCAATAGTTCAATGCCAATATTCAATAGCAGCACTTCAATGACAATAAGCAATAACAATGATTTGGTAACAATATTTCAGTAACAGTGATTCAGTAGCAATGTTTCGGTACCAATGGGTCGATAACAATAATTCGATATTAAAGTTTTGAGACAATGATTCAATAGCAATATTTCAATATCAAGAACTCAATAACAATAAATCAATACCAATACTTCAATGGCGATATACAATGACCAATGATCAATGATTCAAAAAGTTAATGCTTTATTGATTTCGATGACATTAACAATGATACTACGGACAATGTTTTGATACAATACTTACCAGTACTCACCAATATGGCCACCAACGATGTTCTATGCAATTTTCCTTATGCACAAGGTTATCTATGCAATGATCTATATCGATGACTCAATAACGATATCCAATTATCAATATGACCTTAAACAATATTTCATCGATGTCTATAACTATACAATGTTTCAATAGTCAATATATAGGTCCAATGGACTTACCCAAATTCACCAATAGTACCCCCTACGAGGTTTCAATGCAACAATACCTTGAGACAATGTTAGCAATGCAATGGAAAATAACAATGATTTCAGCAAAGGTTCTTAGCCAATCCTGAGACTCTAATTACACCCACCTTATCTTCTGAAGCTTTCAATGCTCTCAGATTACAATCCCTTTGTCTCTAGCCTTCGAAGGAGATGATGGGCCTTCCTTATCCAACACTTGAGCTAGATAAAACTTTAGGAAGGTGTTAGAAATCAATATTGTAGTCTCAAATCAATATCTACATTTTAAATGGCCAATAGCTATTAGGACTTCCATGGATTTTAAACTTGAGGACATGGGTCTAGCTTAGAAGCTCAATAGCTTCAACTAGAAATTAATCAATAACTATCCATAGAATCAACAAATCGTTTGAGGGCTTTTACTTACCAAATCACTAGCTATTCAAGGCTGTTTAAAAATTGAAGGAAGCCCTAATATTTAGAGGACTAGTAATGGAGGTGCTAGCTTAAGAGAATGATGAAGACAACAATGATGGTGTGAGCTTGTGTGGGAAAAGATGATACATGATAAAGAGGAGCTTCGGTGGGTAGCAAAATGATTCTTGCGAAAGTGTCATGAGCATTTTAACCCTCCTTATCCAATTAACCGAGGTTTACCCTCCTTGGGAGGAAACCTCTTAAAATTTTATTTTATTCTTTTTCCATCTTTTCTATGCTTAATAATAATTACCCACCCAAGTTGTCATCTTTAACACCTTTCTATGCCAAAACACGTGAAGGTGTTCTAAGCTAGTAGGTAACTCACCTTCCACATAGGATAAATACGATGGTGGTTCCTCAACCTTCCAAACTTTATACTTTTGCCCTCAAACTTTCAATTTACACAATTTAGTCACTAAATTGTTTTTAAAGAGTTCAATTAGGTATGTTCTATAAAGTGACTCAATTACACAATATATGTCAATACAATATTTGGACCTTTTCGGTATATAATTTTTTATATTCAAAACCCTATTCTGACTAGACTAATTTTTGGGGTGTTACAAGGATAGCTAGGATGGATTCACTCGTGAGAGATTCAAAAGATCAATCGAGGAGATTCACACATGCCATGGATAACATGCTTCAACAATTAATTCTGAGAGATGCCAAAATCCCAATGTAGGAGGATAAAGAGCAATACGAAGATAGCTTCTTGAAGTATAGGGAATAACTAGAACCTCCGAATTGAGAGCATGCCAATGAGAAAGACTGTCCAACACTTGATGAGCCTAAGCAACCAATTTCCACGGAAAAGAACAAAGCGATGCTACGACAACATTTAGTAAGGCTGGGAGAGTAATGCTACAGAAAATTTTGAAGAGTCTGATTCCCAGAATTTTACAACAATGTTGATGCTGAAGTAGAAATCTGTGGGTTACTCTTATCCACCGTTGCCATGACAATTGTACGACCACATTCAGGACCGGCAAGATCGTAATACTCTACTATTGAAATATGAGTAGGGGGTGATTGAACCTTTTGAATTCTTTAAACAATCATCTCATCTATTGCAAGTATTTCTTGAGGAACCAATGCTTTTAGATGTGAAGCCATTAAAAGTAGCATATGATCGCTTGGGAGATGAAACTTTTAGTGATGCATCAACATCTCTATTGATGGAGATGTTTGAAAAGCATAAAGGAAGCATTGGTTGGATGCCTAGATATTTTTAGAAAATTGGTCCTTCTTTTGACTTACACCAAATTTTGGCAGAAGATTGCCACGGCAATTGGCTGGAGCAGCAATTGCCACGACAAAGAAGGCTATATTTGACCATGATAAAAGTCAATGAGAATAAGATAATCAAATGATTGAGTGTTGGTATAATTTTTCCTATTAATATATTCATGCCTTCAGGAATAGTAACAAGGTGGAGAGTATGCATGGACTACAAAGGAACAAAAAAGAGACACCTCCACCAAGGTAGCACTAGTGGGAGTGGTTGCTATCATAATGGCCCAACTTTTTTTGGGCAATATTGTCACTCGATGGAAGGTGCGAATAGACTATAACAAGTATCAACAATGACCCTCATAAAGTTTTATTTACGGCAACCCTATTCCCTTTAATTTTTTTCTTTTATGTTTTTAGTTTTTGTTTTGTTTTTCATTCTAATAAGACCAGGGTGTTGAAAAAGCCCAAACAATCAGACTAGTCACGACAAGGAACATGCCACGGAAACTACCCCGATCCCAAAAGAACTCTTTAGCTCACTGATGAATCGATTAGAGCATATTGAGGTAGAGTATCAACTCTTGTGGCACTACATCAACACCTATTGAGCATGTTATACTGGAGAATGATCTGAATTGCAGTATACCTTCTCCAAGGTTCCCTACTGAGTTACTTGCCCTAACATCTGAAGCTGGCAATTTTGGACCAAATGTGAATGATTCCTGAGACACCACTTATGCACTGTTAAAATTTCCACCTCCGGATGTGCCAATAAAGTAATCACTGAAGCATAAAGCTTCGATCCAAGAAGAAACCACGAAGGAGGGTGAGCCAGAGGAAGAGGTAGAGGAAATGGAAGCTCCAGTCCTTGTCCGACTAGCAAGAAAGCAACCATCGCGCACTGGAAAGTGTATTAAACACATGGCCACTAAGAAACTTTTATTCATAGGTGACGACCTCTCGTGTTAGCATTTTTATTTTTATTTTTATTTACATGTATTGAGGATAATGCTTTGCTCGAGTTTGGGGGGGATTGTCATTGTTTGTTTCATGATTAGTTGCATTTGCTTTCACTTGTTTTTCATCTTATGTTTTCTATGTTAGCATGCATTTCTCATGATAGTTTGCATCACGTGCCATTACAATTTGCCTAACTGAACTTGTAATTAATAACCTACTGCGATATCTGATGATGATTTAATTGCCATGACATTAGGTTAATGAACTTTTGACTTTAGGCTTAGCATGGAAATTTACTTAGGATTTTGTTATGATACTACTTTAATAAACACTGTTGTGACTTGTTAATCTAGGAGAACCTAGTGAACCTTAGGTAAGAAATATTAGAACAACGCTAGAGGTGCCCAACTAGCTCTAGCCAAAAAATGAATGATGAATGAACCTTTGCTAGAGGTGCCCAAAACTGGCTCTAGTCTTAAGGATCTTAAAAATGCTAGAGGTGCCTATTTGGCTCTAGTAATAATAATAATAATAATAATAATAATAATATAATAATAATTGCTAGAGGTTCCCAAAACTAGCTGTAGTTAGATCGCTTGCCTCGGCAAGTTAATAAAACTAAGGTTTTGCTATGAACTCCTATGATTGACTTGTACATGACTACGCACATACTTCACTTGCATCATACTGAATTTTGAGTAATTTTTGTGCTTTGCCTAAAGTCACAGAGGTAATTAAATCTAGTTGCCACAGTTCTGAGGATTGAAGTCAGGTATGCAACTTGTTCATGTTTGGTAAATGCCTTGGCAGGTGCTTGCTAGTTTTGTATTGCTTGAGGATAAGTAATAGTTCGGGTTTGGGGGGTGTGATAAGTGTGCAAAAGTATTATTTTTCTTACCCTTTTTACTCATATTATTGTTAGAATTAGGCCCATTTTAGTTGCATTTGTAGCCATTCATGCATAATTTCGTAGTTTTTCTGTTGGAGGGCTTGATCTTGTGTTTTGCTATTTTTTGCAAGAATGAATTGCCGAGACAATTGTCGATTCCTGCCCTGGCAAGTCGGGATAAATCACATTATCTTCAAAAATTAATTCAAAATTGCAATGGATAAAGACTAGGATTTAAATAGGAATTTACTGTAGATAAAGACCGAAGGTAAAGAGAGATAAAATGGGATAATTATTCTATTTTACAATTAAATAGAATTTATCTTTCTTTTCCCAAGAATTATCTCTTATTCTTATAACATAGGATAATTGTCCAGATTTAAATTCAAATGTTGAGATGGATAGAGATAATTTCCCCATGGATTTCAATTGCATTCAAACTCTTCCTTTTTATCTATAAAAGGAGATCTCATTAACAAACAAAGAGGAGTCAAATTTAGAGAGAGATCGAGCTAAAGGGATTCATGCACAAAGGGGTTTTCTTCTCCATTTGTTTTCTATTTTGTAATCCCCCCATGTCTAGGTTATTTCTTTTGTTTTTTTCCTTTTTACCCAGCCATGAACTAAACTTACATGGTTTGGGTTATTAGGTTTTGAGAGTTTTGTATGTATGATTTTATTTTAGTTTAAGTTTAATGCACAATATTGATTCAATTCTTATTCTTGCAAACCGAGTAGTTTAGACATAAACACTTGAGGGGAGAATCATTCATTGAAACTCAAATCCCTAATCGGTGACAGCAAAGGAAGAGCGAGATCAATGTAAATTCGTAAGAAGGATTTACTCTAATAAAGTGACAGCCATTGGAGGTTCTTAAACCGAGTTGATTTCTAAACATTACGAGGGTTGATGGAGATCAACAAACTAAATTGAATGCGGGTTTCCTAATATTGCAAGAGTTGAAGGGAATCAATTCCCTCTTGAACCAAGTTTCTGGAAAGTGACAAAGTGAAGGAAGCTTGGACAAGGAGTGAATTTCAAGTGGCTAACAAGGGTTCGTGGAAAGACGGTGTCCACTCTTGGTAAAGTAACGTAGGACAGACATATCACCAAGGTTTGCACAATTCAAGTTAGAAATAACGTGAAGGCATTGAAGAACACTCTACCGAGCATTGGAGACAATTGACTTGCCACGGCATTGCACTTGCTGCAACAATTAACTTGCCAGGACAACCACTTGCCGAGAAGAGTCATACTCTGACTCAAACACTTGCTATTGCATTTCACTGGTCACAGAGAGTCCTACTTCTAGCAAACTACTTGCCTGAGCAATTACTTGCCATGGCAATCTACTTGCCTCAGCATCTCACTTGCCTCTTACAATCAACTTGCCAAAGTAACTCATCCGGCATACTCTCAATCCTAATAAGCCAGCCTACTCTCTCAATTCGGTTTCCTCTTTTCTTTATTTTAATTCTTGTAGTCTTACTTTATTTTACTTTAATTCATCAATATTATTTAACTCTTTAAACATTTGCAGTAACTTAAGCAAAGTGGCACAAACCAATCCTTGTGGATATGACACTCTATATTCATCACTTTATTACTTGCGATGTGTTCACTTGCACCATTTGCGTAGCACTCAAAACACGCAACAAGGATCACTTCGGCAATGTGGAGCAACAATTGGAATTGGTGATAACGAAAATTGATGAATTTGATGTAATCTGAGGAACTGATAATTATGAAGTGGCTAATGAGGTGGAATGTCGAAAGCTTGTATCCAAAATATGGATAATGACGAGACTTAAAAAATTTCTTTGGTGATAAAAATCAACAGCTCTATGGTTCAAAGGCGTCGTAATACGAGTTTTTTCATCGCACGAAAAAATTAAGAGCAATGCAAAACAATATTGCAGGTCTACGTGATTAATGGAAATTGGATTACTCAGCCTGAAATCCTTAAACATTGTTTTTTCAAGAGTTTAGAGATCATTTCTCAGCCCCAGATACCTCGGGTTTTATAGATATAGTAGTGACTTTCCATAGGTTATCAGCCGAACAAAGCAATATGCTTAAGGCTGTTTTTTCTAAAGAAGAGGTAAAATCATCTATTTGGAATTGTGATGGGGCGAAAGCACGAGGTCCGAATAGGTTTAATTTCTCTTTCTTTAAGAAAGGTTGGTCATTTTTGAAATTCAATATCATGAACATGATGGGTAAAATTTACAGTGATGGAAGTCTTCCAAGAGGAGTTAATTCAACTTTTGTATCTCTAATCCTGAAGAAAGATGAACCATTGGTGATCAGCAACTATCATCCTATTTGTCTCCTCAATTCGGTTTATAAGATTCTATCTAGAGTTTTGGCAGCAAGGTTACAAAGGGTTATTGATGATATTGTTAGCGATACTCAATCGGCATTTATTCAGGGTAGGTAGATTATGGATGGGATACTGCTGACAAATGAGGTGATTCATTCTATGGGGCATTCACATTTTGGAGATGATTGTATCCATTGGGATTTTTTAGATCAAATTATGGAGAAAATGAATTTTGGAGCGAAATGGCGAGGCTGAATTCATGAATGTTTAAGTATTGTTCGCTTATTAGTGTTGATTAATGATAGCACTATAAAGTAATTTCCAATGAAGCATAGACTTTGCCAAGGCGACCCGATGTCTCCGTTATTGTTTGTTATTGTGGCTGAAGCCCTCCATCAATTTATTCTAGAAGCTGAATTGAAATATTTGTTTTGTGGTGTGCTTGTTGCAGAGGAAGTTCAGGTTTCTCATTTAAGTTCGCCGATGACACTATTATTTTTAAAAGGCGAGGTGGTTTATGCTTAAAATTTGATGAAGTTACTAACCTATTTTCAATACGGATCGGGTCTCAAGATTAATTTCTCTAAATCGTGCCTTTATGCAATATGAGTAGAGGATGATCGTGTGATGGAAATGGCCAATGTTTTGGGTTGTAATAATGGTATGCTACCTTTTAATTACTTGGGGTTACCGGTTGGTGTTAATCCTTGGGGCATGAATATTTGGGTGCCTTTGATTCAACATTTTCGTACTCACTTGGCAGGGTGGAAAAGCATGTCTCTCTCATTTGCAGCAAGTTTAGTATTGGTTAATTCTGTGTTATCCGCTTTGCCTTTATATTTCATGGGTTTTTTCTTGATGCCTAAAGGTGTAATAGTAAAGATTGACAAAATTCGAAGACAATTCTTATGGGGTCGTTCGGACGCAACGCAGAAAATAAGTCGTGTCAATTAGAAGATGGTATGTCACCCACGCCATTTAGAGGATTAGGTGTTATTGATTTATGTTCATGGAATTTGTGTTTACTAGCGAAGTGATCTTGGAGATATGCAACTAATGAATGTTCTTTGTGGCGTTCTATCATTATCACAAAATATGGTGAGCAAGTATTGCGTTGGAGGCCTAATTCAATTCAGAAATATAATATGTCGAGGGTATGGCGTCAAATTGTAGAGGTGGTTGATGACGATTATATCCGCCAGTATATGAGCAAGGGCAGCTTCAATTGGATAGTTGGGATGGTTCAAAAATTCTATTTTAGTATGGTAGGTGGTGCCTTGATGAATCGTTGCTGAATGTGTATCCATGTCTCTTTCGAATTTGATATAACAAGCTTCTGTTAGTAAGTTCAGTTTTGGAATTGATTCATCAAGGTATCGAGAGATGAGCCTTACTCTTTGGTCGCCCTCTTCATGGATTTGACTTGTAGCAGCTTGAAGAATTACGTGCTTTGGTTTGTTCCATGTCCATATCTATTTCATGTGCAGATAGATTAGCTTAGAAACATAGCAATTCTGGTAATTTTACAATTAAAGATTTAATGCCTTTTATGACATCATTTGATATTAAAGGTGGAAGTTTTGAGCATTCTATGATTTGGAGAATTGAGGTTCCCCCTAAGATCAAATGTTTTAATGGTTCACTGTTATTGACTGGCTGCCAACTATGTCATTCTTGCATGATAGGGGTGTCCATTCAATTCGATGGCAATGAATTATGCTTGATGCGATGTAGGTGTGGATGAGATGAATCATATTTTATACTCTTGTCCGAGGATGTATTTACTTTGGTCTCGTTTTCTCATTTGGTGGAGATTGGACCTAGTCCGGCCTCCTTTATAGGTGGATTTTCATGCTTCATGTTTCCATAGTCAATTTTAGGTATTACTAGGCAGTGGTGGTTGGTAGCTTCTGCTGCCATTTTATGGACTATATGGCTTGGGTGCAATGAATTCGTGTTTAATCAAATGGAATTATCGATAGATGAGTTGTTGTTTCTTGTCAAATTAAGATCTATGTATTGGCTTAAAGCTTCTAAGTCGTCAAATGAGATTGTAGAGGCATAATGGTGGTCATGTCCATGGATTCGAGTGCCGAATGCTACTAGTTTAGTGCACCGAGTTGGCGTTTTTTGGGTGGCACCCTTGTCGGATGTTGTAAAATTCAATGTGGATGGTTCGGCAAAAGGGAAACCAGGTCTGGCAGGCTGTGGGGGTGTATCGTGGGACTTGTTGGGGAAAGTTCAGCATTATTTTTGTGACCATTGGGTGTTACTAAATCGAATAAGGTTGAGTTGCATGCGATTTGAGCTGCCTTGGTATTCCTTGTTTTGTCGAGGTGGCTTATGCATTCAATAGTAATCAAATCCGACTCCATAGTTGCAGTGGCTTGGGTTCTACATAGTGAAAAACGATCGTGGAGGTATTGGCAATGTTTTGGTAGTATTGATTTCGCATTATCTCAGTTGCCTCGGGTATGTTTTCATAATGTTCTGCACGAAGCTAATTCTATAGCTTATGCCTTAGCTAAAGGAGGCGTCGATCATCTTTTGTGCCGGGAGGTGGTGTATTAAAGTTATTAGATTGTTTTGTCATCGATCAGGTTATTATGGTGGAGTGTTGCGGTTCTATTCGTGGTAGAGTCTAATTGTATGCTGCATTTTCATGGAAAATGGCTATTATCTCATGAGTTTTGGTGATTGAATGGTTTTTGTGTTGATTGGTGGTATTTGGCTTTCCTTTCCTAGTTGGGAGTTGTATGCTTGCTAAATTGGTTGTGTTTAATTCCCACGCATATCTTGTTTTAGTTGCCATTTGGTTATTCTTTGACTTTCAATGTATTTTCCTTTTCGATGTATGCGGTATTGGATTCATTACCATAAATACTATTTTCTTCCATTTAGGTTTAGAGAGGTTTTTAACGAGGCTTATGGTGATGTGGGCTTGTATGATTGTCTTCTTAATAAAATCATACTTTTGTTGATAAAAAAAATCTAATTTAACTAATTAAATCTCGTTTTAAATAAAAAAAGGCATTAAAAATAATATATTAGAGAGACAAAACATGTGAAATTTCAATAAGAAATCTTAGCTTACCTTGGTAGATTGAAAAATGCAATCAACGATTAGCTTCCCTTGTGTTGGTAACGTGAAAATTGATGTAGGAATGAAAAGAACCAAAATCAATTGGTTTGGTTGAGTTTAGAAACCGTTGGAGAAGAAATCCAAGTAGAAAAGATTAGAAATCAAAGTTTTTCTTAAAATTTGTTTAAGAGAAAATATTGAGAAAATGTTTTTTCAATTAGAGAAAAATAATTGTCATTATTTTTGTAAAATAAGATGGAAATTAGAAATAAACTACAAAAGGGTTGATTGTTCCTTAAGGATTCTTAGCTTCTGCCTGTTTCTATTTTAATCACCAAAGTCCCTTATAGAACATTTATTAAATAGTCATATTTCTAATAAAATCCCAATTGAATTTATTAAAAAGTCTTTCCATTAAATTCTCTTTATTTAACAAAATTGTCAAATAACCTAAATTATTTTCATATCGATTTATCCAATTAAATTCTTTGAAAATCCAATACATTGACCCAGAATTAATCAATTAGTTAAATTCCACCATTAATTTCTTAACCGGTTCGATTCAATTACCCAAAATTCCTAACCCAAATTTTGGGATGTTACAACTCTTCCCCTCTAAAAAGAAATTTCTTCCTCCAAATTACATGGGGAAAACATATGTGGATACTACAATGCCATCTCATCCTTGGCCTTCCAAGTTTCTTCCTCTAAACCATGGTTACTCCAAAAAACCTTCACCAACTCAATAGTTTTGACATGCAACTCCTTAGTGCTCGTATCTAGGATTGCAATCAGCTCCTCATCATAGGACAAATTTGGGTGAATTTCGATCTCATCTAACGGCACAACATGAGAGGGATCTGATCGGTACTTTCATAGCATGGACACATGAAATACGTCAAGTATGCGCTCGAGCTCAATCGGTACCTTGAGTCGATACGCAACTAGTCCAATTCTCTCAATAACCTCGTATAGTCCTATGAATCTCGGACTAAGCTTGCCTTTCTGACCAAACCTTAAAAATTTCTTCCACGATGAAACCTTGAGGAAAACCTTATCCCCAACCTCATATTCAATCTAATGGCGTTTCAAGTCCGCATACGACTGTGCCTATCTGAAGCCACCTTTAACCGATCACAAATGAGTTTAACTTTCTTTTTCGTCTCTTGCAACAATTTCGGACCAACCACTACATGTTTCTCACCTGTTTCGGCCTAACAAAGCGGTATTCTACGTCTTCGTCCATAAAGAGATTCAAAATGAGCCATTTGAATACTCGATTGGAAACTATTATTGTACGCAAACTCTACCTATGACAAATGCTTCTCCCATGATCCTTCATATTCCATAATACAACTATGTAACATATCCTCGAGTACTTGTATCACCCGCTTCGATTGGCCATCGATCTGGGGATGATACGTTGTACTGAAATTAAGCATCATTTCCAAAGCCTTATGCAAACTTTCCCAGAACCTACCCATGAAACATGTATCTCTATCTGAAATAATTGACTTCGGAACCCCATACAATCTTACAATTTTAGCTATATACAACTCCGCCAACTTTTGCATGGTAAAATTAGTATGCACGGGCAAGAAATGCGCACTTTTGGTCAATCGATCAACAATTACCCTAATGGAATCCTTCTGCGATGGTGTCAAAGGTAATCCATAAACAAAATCCAACGGAATTCTCTCCCATTTCCATTTCGGAATTCGAACAAGTTGCAACATACCAAAAGGAAATTTATGCTCAGCTTTTACTCGCTGGCAAATAATACATTTAGCCACAAACTCTGAAATATCCTTCTTTAACCCAAGCCAATGGTAAATCTCATGAAGATCCTTATACATCTTTTTACCACCCAGATGCATAAAAAATGGGCTCGAGTGTGATTCTATCAATATAGTACATCTCAACTGCAAATCGTCGAGTACGCAAATACGTCTCTTAAAACACAAAGCTCCGTCTTCATTAAAATCATACTCAGACGGCACTCCCCTGCAATTTTCTCAACATGTGGCACAAACGATTCATCGAACAATTGTGTTTATTTAATCATTTGAGAAAATGTCGGTTTCACTTGCAACTCGGCCAACAACGCTGCATCATTAGCAATTCTAAGCTTAGAAAACATTTCTCGAAGTTCAATCGTGGTCTTTCTATTCAAAGCATCTGCAACCACGTTAACCTTACCAGGATGATACTCAATCGTCAAGTTGTAACAATTCAACCCAACGCCTTTGTCTCAAGTTCAACTCATTTTGCAAGAGAAGATACGTAAGATTTTTATGGTCCATATAAATAACACACTTTTCAAAAATGACGCCAAATCTTCAAAGCAAACACTACCGCTACTAACTCAAGATCATGGGCCGGATAGTTGTGCTCATGCATCTTCAACTGTCTCAATGCATAAGCCACAACTTTCCCTTCTTGCATCAACACACAACCAAACCCAGAATGGGACACATCACTATAAAACCATATATTCTTTTTCCATAATCAAGTTGGATCAAAATAGGGGTTTGCATCAAAACCTCCTTCAATCTCTCAAAACTCTTTTGGCGATCTTCAGTCCATTCAAACGGAACATTCTTCTACAATAACTTCGTCAAAGGTGTGGCAATTTTAGAGAATCCCTGATGTGAGCACGGTTACGAGCCTTGCAAATTTCTCGACAACTTTTACGAGACCATTTGATTGAGGAAAGTTGTTGGCTTTCAAGAAGCCTCAAGAATAGGTTTTATGGCTTAGAATTTAGGGTTTAGGCTTACAATTTAATGTTTTAAGTTTAGAATTTAGGGTTTAGAGTTTAGGATTTTAGATTTTAGGATTTAGGCTTAAAATAAGTAAAATTTACATTGTTTCGTGTATACATATATAAATAAAAATATTTTGATATAGAAGGTAACCTTTAGTTTACCCAAACCTACCAATTTTAAGGTTTATGACTTTATGTTGTAGGGTTTATAACATATGGATTATGGTTTAACAATTTAGTTTGTAGTATTTATGGTTTAACAATTTTGTTTGTAGTATTTATACTTTAAAATAGACGTGTAAATTCTACACAAGCCTATGCATAAAAAAACTCATATTTAAAGTGGGGATTGATTGAGGGGTGGCTAGGGGAGCTGTCGACCCCTTAGAAATTTGAAATTCGTTTATGATTTAAAAAATTTCTATGTATTTTCTATTGAAAATCGATTTTCTCCCCTTCTAAACTTTTATAAGTTCGCCTCCTTAGAATTTTATAGGTTCCCCCTAACATAAAATCTTTCGTATGTCCTTGTTTAAAAGGTTTATTATTTGATACACAAGTCGTGTAAAAATATTTTACACAACCCTTTCTATATGAACTATAAAAATCTAAAATTTAAATCCCTATCCCTAAACCATTGATCTTAAACTCTAAATCCTAAAACTTAAACTCATAGTCCATAAGCTAAAACCTTAAAATAGATAGGCTTCTCTAAACTTTTGTAGGATAATTTTTCTATCTATTTTAACTCTAAAAATCTAAATATATAACCCTAAAATCCTAAATCTTAATCCCTAACCCCTTAGCTAAACATATAGACCATAAATTATAAACTTTAAAACATAATCTCCTAAACCTTAAACTAACCCCTAAATACTAAAATAAACAAGCTTACTGTAAAATAATTTTCCTCTAAAAACTCTTTCAAAATAAAACAAGAGAATAATACGATATTTTAGTATAGTAAACTTGACTGGCTAGTTTACTTATTTAAGTCATTAAATTTATTATTTTAAAAAATAAATTGTGACAATTTAATATTTTTATATAATTTTTAGAATATCTTAGAACTTTAGATAATTTTTATAAAATTTTGAAATAAAAAATACTCCTATATTTTTTGGGTTTTTGAGATTGTTTTGAATTTTTGTAATTTTTTTATTAATAGTGACAAATTTGCATATTTTTAAAATTGATAGGGTCTCAAAAAATATTTACATCAATATGTTATTTGGTTTATTAAACTTATAACAATTCAAATTGACTTGAACTCAAAAAATAAATAATCTAACTAACTTATTTCAAATAACTCTAATAACTTGATTCTATTAATTCGAAAAAAAATCTCTTTTTTTAACAAAGAACTCGAAAAAATGTTCAGTTGTTTCAAATCAAGCTTTGCATAAATATAGAATGGCAAGTGAGGAACTTCATGACAGCCACAAAATCATGGAAGACAATATCATTGGCTTGATTGATTGAATCTATAAGAGTGTTTTTTTTTTTTTTGGAAGCAATGTAACCTTTTGTCGAAGATAATTACAATTCAAATGTAGAGTCTCATGTAATTTATTAAAATGAGATCTTTATTTTAGAAGAGGTTAAATTATGTAAATGATCATTGAATTTTATTTTCAAACCTAGTTTGGTTAATGAAGTTTAAAAATGTTAAATTTACTCACAGAAATTTAGACATTAAATGCTTTTTCTCACTTCTCCGTTAATTTTTTGATAGCGTTATGGCATAGACGTCATTTACCGTCAACGATCATAGATCATGGACGGATGTATGTAGAAAGTTTAGGGTACAAATCACCCAACTAATCTAATTAAAATGTCTTTTGAACTCATTATAAAATATGAAAAAATAAAAATTTTCATAGAAAATATAGGAATTGACCTCACTTGATTATTTGGGATATGGGGTCAATAATACTTATTGTAGTGCTATAAAAATTCCCCAAATCTCATACCCCGCTATATGTGAATCCTAGCTCTGCCACTGTCATAGATGATGGTGTTCCATCCCAAATTTCACCAATCATTTTGTCCTGTCCCCTTGAGTTTGAATCTCACCTCCATTTCGTCAAAAAGTACCTCAAAGTCCACGAATCAGGTAAAAACCTTTTTATTTTTCTCTTGCTGATCTCCCTCCTTCGTCGTCGGATGAAGCTTTTTTTTCAATATATTGCTTCCCCGTGCCGATGAAGCTTTTCACCATTCAGATCTTGGAGGAGTTCCTTCGTTCGCTGGTAAATGGATGCTGCCCAAATGTTAACGGAAGAGTGACAAAAAAAAATGTTCAATGTCTAAACTTCAGTGAGTAAATTGAATGTTTTGAAACGTCAGTGACCAAAATAGGTTTGAGAATAAAGTTTAATGAAGATTTACATTATTTACCCTTTAAAAATTATTTTTTTTCTTACTGTGATAGACTGATTTTTAAATAAAAATGAGTTTAACATGACTACACCCTATGAAGTACAACATTTTATTTTCTTCCTAAACTTTACCATTATCCAGAATTAATCTTTTGCTTTTAAAGTCAAGTATTTAACTTAACTCATTTTGAGTCTATTATTTTCGTAATTTCTATACGATTATTTATATTGTTCTTGTCCAAAACCATCACCGTGGAAGAGGTCTATAAAATCTGATTTGAAAGAGGCATTACACATTAGTGGAAAAGACCACTCATTACATTGCAATGTCTGAACTTCCTGAACCCAAAGACATGGCGTTGTCTTTGCTTCTGCCTCTAACTTGAACAGGCATTCGAGATCGAGAACTGCTATCTGAGCTGCTCGTATTTCGTAGGTTTGGTTCCATGCCGGATCATAGACAGAAAAAAGTATATAACAAATGTAAACATTCCTTGGAACCTTCAATTATGTCAGTGCAATATCTCATGACCTTACATTTCAGAATCGTTAATATTTACATTACAAATATATGGGTAATTACAGGTTATAAATCTGGTAGTTCTCACATCTCAAGTCCCCCGTGGATTAGGAATACATTCACAAGGCAATGAGAGCAATGTTTGCAGTGACATTGAATTGTTTCAGTTGCCTATACAGTTGTTATGTTGTGAGTTGACGACATTATAGTACAGAGAAGATGTCTTTCCGTCAAATGTAGATGCCAATTGATGTACGGATAATCCACAGTAACGCTTTCTCAGACGTGCAATGCAGATATCAATCACTTTCTTGAACATACAATCTTGTTGAATCAATGGTTGCTCCACAAACTCAACTAACGGCATCCACTGCAATAATATCCAACTTAATACAATGAACAGAAGTTATCTGGTTCATAGAAGTACACATCTCTTTCCGGATACGTAGATCGAGCAAGCATAGTATAGAATGAGAAAGAGACACGTAGGAAGGCACTTACTTTGGCTGCTTCAATTTCATGATCATCAACCATGATCTGAGTAGATAGAGGCTTTAGCATACAGATGAAGAACAGATCAGACTTTTCAAAGGCTACATTGTGCACATGCCTGGCAAATATCGAGAACCGGATACCAGAAGTTTATTACATGGATTAGTATGCAAAAATCTTTCGACCGATTCAATGAAATAAAGAATATCAGCAGTAATCTGTTACCTGAATGCTACTACTTCCACAAATTCAGTGTCAATCTGCAATGTCAAACAAGTGCAATGCGTTAGCCTAATCAGACTCTTTAAGCACTTTGAACTGAGATTATCTTTATCAAGTAGAAAATACTTACCCCAGTTTCTTCCTTGACTTCCCTTACAGATCCTGTAAATATCTCCTCCGACTGCCAAACCGAAAGTAAAAGTTCATTAATAGAAGAATCTTTGCTTTGATTTTAGTTCTACTTTTCTTCTTTGGTTTAAGATTTTAAACCTATTCAATCAACTTCGAACCAAATAACTATATACCTCAACAATGAAACCTGTTGGTAGTTTCCAGAGTCCAGAAAATGGTGGAGCACAGTATTTCTCTTGTACCACAAGAACCTGTAATTGATCATAATTCAACTTTATGGCAGATAACTTGTAACAATAGTGCTTCTCTTCCTGCAGTGTCGACTCGAGCTCAAGTGATTACCTCATTGTTGTCGTTGATGACGAATCCTCCAACGCCTACTTGATGTGAAGCATTAGCAGGAAGCATGCTGGGTCCTTCAGGTAGCCAGTAAGTTAACATCACATATCCTCTCTCCGCGTGGTGATATTCAAATCCTTCCTGCATCAAGAATTATTCAAAGAGTGAATATGGGGTATGATCTTCCAAAAAAGATTCGAAAATATTTAAGTACACCCAGGGCAGACACAGGCCAATATCTGACACTAATCTCGAATCTAGGTAACATTGACTTAGTGAAGCCAGTGAAATATATATACATATATATCTGTACACATATATGTGTTTAATGTATGGAACTGGAAGATACCTTGACAGCAACCGGAACAAGATCTGATTTTTCCACTGGCAACTTGAGCCAAATTCCCTTCTTTTCCTGCAGGTTGATGGCTTAATATCAGTAATATCCTAAATTTTACTCTTCTATTATGCTATAAAGATTTACTTTGATTTATTGGTTACCTTTGTTTTCCAGTGAGAAACTGAGAACCTAAGCATGGAAGCAAAGACATTCGGATTAGCCGGTAATCTTTCTGAATCAACAATGACTCCACCATATTCATCATCAAAAGCATCCAGCATCCTCAAATTCCTCGAGAACAAACTCGAGTTCGTTCCATTAACCTGATACAATAAATTCCCTGCTCCAAGTTCTTCTTCATCAACTGAACTCAGAGCTTTCTTTGGCAAATAAGTGTTGTTGGGAGTAGTTGAATGAGATGCCTTTGCAGACATGCCTGAAAATAGAATCAAGATATCAAATTTGATTTTTGACCATGAAAAAATCAGGGCAGATAACCCTCAACTTTATGTTGTGTTTTTACATCAGGAATCTAACAAGGAAATAACAAAAATTGAATTGACTAGGCATAATCTGTTTAATTACCTCTGTAAGAACAGAACTGTGGGGTTGATTTAACTTCAAACAATGGCCTGAAACTGGAAAACTGGCTCGAATATGTCCTTTCACTACGTGCAATCTCGGACATTGTCATACACTTTGAACTAAAAAACCTGCACTCCATTTTATGACAGTATCTGAAAACTCTGGATGACTTTGGAAGACTAACCCTGACCAAAAAACCCCCACTGGTTTAAGGATATGTAAAACAATTATAAAATGATGTGGATTCCAGAAAACAAGAAAGATTTATAGAATTGAACGTCGGTTAAGACAACGGATTGACCAAAGAGATTAAAACATCAAGTTGAAAACGAAGTGAGGGGATAAAACAAAGACATGAAGCTTGATGAATGGAATCCTTGAATAAGGTTTAATGGTGGAGACAAGCCATAGCCTATAAATCTCTTCCTAAATTATGCAAACAAGAGAAATAAAGTTAAAAATAATTAAGACTGATATGTTGGTGAAGATGCGGTGAGAAATGGGTGTTGAGTGATGGATGACAAACAAAAGGAAGAAGCCAAACTTTATATGAAGATCTGCAAATTGATTCACAGCTAAATATGAAATAAAAAGAGGGAAGTGCATGTTTAAAACAATTAATAAAATATTAAGATTGATTGTTTTTTTGTTTGGCCGTACACACGCCTTAGGAGGAAAGCGTGGAAGTCATGCCGTTTTCTATTTGGGTAAAATACATAGCAAGTCACTTAATTATACGTTTGGTAACAAATATGTCGTTTTTCTTCTAAAACTATAGGTTTAGTCACTCGATCAATTTTTTGTTACAAACATGTCACTATGCAGTTAAAAATGAAACGAATGGCTTGGTTAAATAATAATTTTAGTCCCCAAAACTTGTATATTTTATTAATTTGACCGCAATGCAAAATAATTCGATAGATTTAATCCTTTCTATTTAAACTTTCATTAATGAAGTGATTGTGTCTACTAGCAGGCAGCGCTAAGGTCATAATGGGTATGTTCCATTAGTTTGTCAGTTGTCCAATAGTGATGTGATTGTGATTGTCAAGCTATCACATATGTCGGTTATCGAGCTGGTGGACTGTAACATGGAGTGCGACAAGTGGTTGGAGGGTGTGTCGAGAGGGTGCAATGTCGACATTTTAAAATATGGATGGTTGAATTTATTGAATTAGGAAAAAATGATAGAATGTATAAGTTTGTATGACATAAAACTATTATTATACAGAGCCATTCGTTTCAATTGTAGCGATATAGTGATATGTTTGCAACAAAATTTTAATTAAATGACTAAATTATTACTTTTAGAAGAAAAGTGACATGTTCACTGCCGAACTTGAAATTAAATGACCTATGGTGTATTTTACCTTTTTATTTTTTGAGGAAAGCAGCATACTCGTATCTCCTTGCTCGACTTAATCACACGATTAAAAAGATAAAATTTTGTCACAACAATAAATTGTGATTGCTCTTTTATTTTTATGATAGAAATTCACAATTAAAAATGTCATTTTTTAATTTTTATTAAAAAATAAATTCACAATTAAACTTTTAATTTTTATTAAATTTTACCATTATTTTTTAATTGAGATTTATCATTCAATATTAGTTTCGGGTGATTTGAAATTTAAAATTATTTTAACATTCTATTAATAATTTAAAAAACAAATTAATAAATAAACATAAACTTGGTGAAAGAAAACACATGCAAAATTTAAAGATTATGAAAAAGAAAACAAGATTTGTTATGAATATTTATTTATTTATTTGGATGTTAATATTTTTTAACATAAAGATTATTAGGATTTTAATATTTTTTAACATAAGAGTTTAATGTTCTTTAAGATTATAGTTGTATATGATATTTTACTTTTTATGCCTATAAATATAGAGATTGAAATAGATATTTTGCATATTATATATTGAGATTACAATACATAATTCTCTTTTTTATCTCTATTGTTCTTATTATTCTTTTACTTTATTTATAAAAAATTGATCTTATATTATAATAAATTATTGTTAACTAATCAATATAATAAAGAAAATATTGTTTTATTATTTCTTATTAAAAATTGAAAAATAAAATTGGTCATTCAAAAAAATCAAACAAAAGTAAATAACAAAATTTAATCTATAGCTGTAAATTTATTGTAATTTTAATTAAGAGATATGATTGTATGATAAATGTTTATGGCATCCTTTAATCATGAGTATCCATTCCTAATGGAAGTCAAATTAAGGTGGTGTTATATAACCGCGTGGTACGCACACCTTTCTCATGCATGGGAGAGTGGCTTTCTCTTTCCTTTTTTATTTTTTAATTATTTTTTTCTATTGGTGGGTAAAAAATGCGTGGATAGCATTTCCGCACGTGAGTTTCTGATGTCTGGCTGAAGCTTTCGAGAGAATTGCTGGACTCGGTATGTAACTATTAAAGAAGTTTTGATCACATACTGCTGGAAACATTCTATTATAATGTTACACTTTCTATTTCGCCATCCCCTATTGTGATGAAAAGATTCTGCATCGTCCGATCAGCAAATCATGGCCCTATGATTAACAAATCTCATTAAAATTCTGATACCTAACGTAACAGTGCTAGAAATTTTTTTAGGAATTTAATTTAAAAATGAAATCATGACAAATATAAATCAACTTCTCAAAAATAATTATTCAGCCACTAAAAGTTTAGGTATGACAATAATTTGTTAAATTATGAAATAATTGAAGCAATGGGGGAACTATATAAAACTTTGGATAATGTAGTTTGTTGAAGTCCACATGTAATCAATGATGGTGACATATAAATAAGTCCCATAACAACAAAATTTCTGTAGAGTTGTTTCACCTTTTACAGAAAAATTATTAGATGGGTTCGGCTCACCACGTCATCTGTGGTTTCTGTCAATAAAGTTCATCCATATTTTTTTACCTATGGTGAATCTTTACCTCTTTCTTACATGTAGAAAAAGAATTGGTGGTTATTTAGAAGTTTTTTTTTTTACATAAATTGACCTTATTGGCTGAGACCACGGATGAAGTGGTGAATCGGGTCCATCTAATAATTTTTCCCTTTTAATATATTCATTTACTAACATTTTAAAATTATTTAGGGTAAACTACACCAGTAGTCACCGTACTATTGTTTCTTTCTTGTTTTGGTCACCGAACTAATTTTTTGACAAAATCGTTACTAACGTTATATTTTTTTGAGCACCGGTTGTTAAAACCTAATAGCGATTTTGACATGGATTTACTTTTTGCTAATTTTCTCTCTTCTCTAAGTATTAATTTGTTTTAAATTTATTCGACCTGTCACCGCCTCATTTGACAAAGAAAATAAATATGTCAAAACTCAAATGTGTGTTTGGCAGGATTTGATCCCTAGACACCTTGCATAAGCATCCAAGAATGCTTGTGATATTTTCAACAAAACCTATATTTAATTTATACTAAGTTACCAACACAAAAATAAAGTGAGTTTAACGCAGGGAATTGGATTCGAACCCTGGGAATTGGATTCGAACCCTGCCCTCGTGTGAGTGGTTTAAATAATTAGCCATTGAGGTAAATTATAATGTTGATATAATTTTAACAAAATAACTTTTTCACTTTAACTGCGATTAAATTTTAAAATTAAACTAAAACTATTTTTCTCACTTTGTTTCGGAATAAAAATTATTTATTTATTTTTCAAAATTATTATTAAATTATAAAAATTAAATTTATAATATTATTTATTAGGTTATAAATTTAAATTATTTATTTATATTTAAAAATTAAAATAATAAATTAAAATAAGTAATTTAAATCTATAATCGCATAAATAAATCTTATTTTCATTTAATATTTAATATTTAATATTTATAATATTATAAATTATAAAAAGTTATGATTTTAATTTTATTAAATATAAATAAATATTATAAATTTAATTTTTATAATTTAATAATAAATTTTAATTATTTTTAAAATTTAATCGCAGATTATGTTAAAATTTTGTTTTGTTAAAATTATATTAAAATTAAAAAATAAAAAGTAAATCAACGTCAACATTGCCGTTAGCTTTTAATGGCCGACAATTAAAATAGAAAAAAAACATTGTAACACCCTAAACCCGAATGTCACATTTAGTTCTTAAGCCTAACTCGTTTTTATAAAATTTCTCAACTTGGTTTAGCCCAATAAGATATTTTCCGAAAACATTTAAAGTCAACAGTTTAAAACATGGATAAACAGTCAAAATGTTACAAAAGAGCTCCAATTAAAATATTTGAACATACAATTTGATTAATACAATTTCAAAAAAATAAGAATTACAGACTCCGACACGTAAGGTCCTATGAATACATAGCCCACTAAACACAAGTATCATACTTTGGAAAATCACCACATGCTGGAATCTCGTACTGATAGTTCTTCACGATCTGATGATCAACCTGCGCACGGAAACAACGATTTTGAGCGCTGAGCTTACAAAGCCTAATTGTACATATCTACTATACTATACATCATGCTAATCATAAACAAAAGCATGCAAGCTAGTACGGGCAATAAAGAGAGATATAAACATGTGGCGCTACCACAAGTCGCCTAAACACGTGCTCTCGTCAAAACAATCATCATATATGGCACACAAGGCCCAACCATACTCATTACATGGCAATATAGCATCATATAAATGTGGCGCTAACTCCAGCCACCTAAATATATAACAACAACAAGTAAACAAAGCTTATCATAGCATAAGGCTTTAATCACAATATATATATATATAAGAGTGACGCCCGCTTTCACAAAGCATCAAGATCGTACACTCCAAGTAAGGCCCGCGACCACTAAGTATCGGGATCATACACTTGTAAGGGTGAGGCCTGCGTCCACAAAGCATCAGGGTCCTACACCCATGCTCGGGATCTCTCATCAAACATCTTCGAAAAAGGCCTACGCCCATAAAAGCATCGGGATCCTACATCTAAAGATCTTCAACCATGGTGCTGCAACACACTCTTTCTCTCACTGGGTATCCCAAATAATAGTAACTCAACCATCTAGATGTCCATATCAGCACATAGCAAGGATACATCTACCACACATCACATAACATCACATGATCTACCAAAGATCCCTACTTTGCTATTACCATTAAGTCACCCAAGACTTTACCAAGTTAATATATTATGAAAGAGTACATTAATCATCCTCATTAATTAATTCCATTAATTCATACTATCTTTTCAATATCACATGTCATTTTCTATATTTATATTAGCATTATAAATTATTCTGTTCAACGGCTACTGATACTCAAACACGATTATCGATACAGTACCCCTAGATATCGGTACTCACAAACATATCAATACTAATACAACTTACTAGAAATCTTTAATTTCCACAATTACCGCTACGGGTCGACCCATATCGATACGGTCCTTAATCGCGTACCGGTACGACCAAAGCTCGTACCGATACCCTACTCACGAGTTTGTATCATTTCCTTGAATTTCAAGTTTACAATACCTTATTTGATCCACAAACCTTACGAAAGTCATTAGAGTTTGTTTACTAACATATTTATTTAATTAATATTAATTATCGACTTCATAGTCTATTATTAGAATATTACCATTATTTATCCCTTACACGCAATTTTCATTGAATACATCAATATCCATTCGAACACACATACAACTCATCACAATTATCAATCAATCAAGCAGTCATCAAGTAATTATACAAGTATCTCAAACGACCTATCCTACACGGTCTCTAAAGCCTCTGCGAGTCTCATCATATTCGTAACATCATCATGCATCTCATAGATATATCAAGTCTCACGATACTGGTCTCAAAACATGCTTATTCATCGTCCACCTATCTTGCGAACACTAACAATCAAGGAAATCACATTTATGATGCTCATGAAGCAATGGGAGTTCGAAGTATACTAACCTTAAACTAAAGCAATAATCCTCATGCAAGCTTCTCCAAACATCTCTTTGATTCCAATATTCGAGTCCGCCAAAACCTTGGATAAAAAAATATGACTACATATGCCACACACTATCGAACTACTTTAGGGGATAAAACACATAAAAATAGCTTACCAAGTTCAAATTTGGCAAAACAGACTACGCCAACGGACTCAAAACGTCAAGAAACCCTCAGGTAGTGTCTCTCAGAAAAATTTACCGGCCAGTCAATGAAGGTCAACGGCTTGGTTAATAGTCTGAGGATCTGGTACGGCGTAGGCGCATGGCAGGATAGTGCACCTGCAGGGCGCACTCTAGTGTGGGTGAGTGTATGTGCACCCGGGTGTACTTGATTCGGTGTGGCGCATGTGCATGAGAGAATTGTGCACCCGACTACTGTTGCATACGCCCACCCTCGGTGACGGTGTATAGGGGCACGTGAGCTGCTCTCTAGAGGTCGAACAGTGGTGGCAACCTCCAGCCTTTCTGTCCCAGCGCTGATGAGTACTCCAGTGACCTCAGATTCCAATTTTAGCTACAAGAACAACCCTAATTCAACTTCCCAAAACTTTTTCCCCTCGCCCCGGTGAACAGTAGCGACGACGCCGATATGTTGACCACTGACCGTCTCATCTCGGCGAGCTCTTTCCAATAGTGCTGGCGGTATCACAAACGGAGACTTGAATGACGGTAGATCGAGATTTAAAGCTCTATCACCTTCTTTTTCTCTCATGCCTTTCTATTTTTTTCTCTCTCTCTATGAAATCATCTTCTTTTTTCCCACCTACCACCCACTTTATCTCTTTCCTCCCATCATTTAAATTTCAAACTCTCATCTCCTTAAATAAAAGATGATAACCATTTTAATAAAAGCCCAACACCACATTCTTCCCTTTTGCCACTAGGCCCAAACTAATTATTCTTAATTTAGACTCTCAACAAAAGGCCCAAATACCCGAGTCTGAGACCCTATTCGCTAACCCAAAATTTGGTTCATTACAACTCTCCCCATCTTAAAAGAAATTTCATCCTTGAAATTTATTTTGATAAACCAGAGAAGATTCTAAAACTCTTATAACTCTCTAACGTTCTCAACATATCCCGCTACGCTACTCTAAACTCCCACAACTCTTATTAACTATAACCCTTGTCTTCTAATGATACAAATATAACCTCAACTTATTCTTCTCTTATAAGAAATCCATCCTCTCTCGGCACATTACAGACAACTACCAAAACCCAACAGTGCCCTGACAAAATTGTCAAACAAATACGTCATCAAAGAAACTTAACTTATGCCATAGAACCTAAAAGATTGTTACACAACAAAATTTTTCTACAACTTCGAATGATCTAAAAGAATATGAGGTTAAATAGTCATTGCATCCAAAATGAAATGATTCCTCTCATGGTGACTCTCTAAAGGAGACTCTAATTCTGATGGCATCCCTTATTAATATCATTTCTTGCTCGATGCAAGACTTCTAAAAATAAACGGCGTCTCAACTCGCCTCAAGAACATACCTTAAACTCGGCATGATAACTCATATCGGCAACTAAAGCAGCTCCCATTAACTTGGTTCATGCAAGAATCTTACAGCCCAAACTATAACATGTCTGGAAAACACATTATATGTACCCTTACTTGGATCTATCATCACATGAAATCCGACCAAGGGATAGGGTTCCATCACAAACCTCAAATCTTGTGTCAAAAAAGTAACACGTACACATCTCAGTATCATACAACCCAAACCACAATTAACCTAATAAGATTTTCTATATAGATCTCGCCTTTACTGAAAATAACAAATGATACCTACCAAGAAATATATTATTACTCAACAAAATCTAATCAAAATTGTGCACTCACAATCCTTTACAAGATTCATGATCATCTATTTAATTTCCACCGATGAATGTCGAAGCATCACAACAACTCTGAGGAACTCAATGTTTGACTTCTAACTGATAGCAAGTCAAACACTTATCACTATCTCAAGCACACGACTCCTCACTGTCTCCCAAAACATGTGGTGAAAGTTGGTACAAACTGTCGCTCTCAGAATTCACCATGTACTAACCACTGTACTACATCGGAGAAACCTTCTGCCTCGATACATTATTCCCTAACGTACACTTAAGAAGATCTCAAGGTCATCAAAAGCCATCGCACTTACATACAATCATAACACTATACCCATTAAAAATAATTAGATGTTTTTTTCTTGCGGTTCTCAAGGCAAATCAATTCTTAACTCAAAACTTTACTAATGAAACACATGAGTACCGGTACCGCATAGAGCTAGTATTAATACTCTCTTACATGACCATCACTCGTGATCCTTGATCGCCCTATGTGGGCAGGATGATACTCTAACTCGAACTAACTCTATACAATCCATCACTTATCAAGTTCACTTTACTTAGATGGTGATTGATCACATGACCAACAGTTTTTAATTTCTTCGACTCGCGTTGTTGTCCCACTCTTGATTTCCTTGGTGAACAAGCACTCAAAGTTTCACACTGTTGGGGTAGACACACCCTTCCCTCTTCTTGCACAAAAATTTAATCCTGGCAAAACAATAAAACATCCTCAAAGATCCTTAAATCTTTACTCGAGTTTAATCTTGTTAGCACTACAGTCACGATAAAACAGTCTCACGCAACTTAGATATCCACCAAAGTTCCCTGGATCACCCTAAGGATCTGTGATACAAAACAAAAGTATTTACGAAGTCTTAAACCCTTACTTCCTTAATTGATTGCACGATAACTAACCTTTCTTACCCACAAGGTCATTATCTCGTCAACGCTCATACTTTCATATTCTTTAAACATTTACGCGTGTCACGTAAAGCATCAACTTATATTCGAGAGACTACATGGTGGCCCTTACCCTATCATTGTTGAAACATCTCAACCATCACTGTATACATCAAACGTTACCACTACATACCCTAAAAAGAGAAATCCTCATTCAAAATTTCATTTTGAAACTACTAGCCTCTAATATTTTAACTGTAGCCATCTCATTCTCAAACAAATCTTGAAAAAATACACGAGTACTTCACAATCGGTTAAACGAGTTATCTACCTTATAAGACAAGTAACGGTCTTTCACGGTCACTTAACCAGTTATCAACGGTTTAAGCATCACCTCAATGGACCAACTTCTGACTAGCAGACAAGCCAGATTCTTCCTTGGGTGAAATACTCAAATAAAAAAAACCTCGTTCGAGTTGCACCTTCATAACTGAATCTCTAACTCTCTCAACTGGGTGCGTCCTTTGACAAAGGCGACGGGCATCAACATCTTACTCAGCCTTACCTCAACATCCACTCACATCTTTGATAGGGAGGGAGTCATGATGACTCTTTCAAGAAGCATAAACAAACACTCTGACAGTCTAAAGGCTCCCAAGCATCAAACTATACACATTGGCGTATATTAAATGGTTAAACATGTCTCACAACCCCGTTGTGTCATTCTTAAATGACCACTACAAAAATTATGGTAGAAGGGCAACGGTTCAACAATCTCATTACCAAAGGTTGGGTTCCCTCAAGGTCTCAAAGCCTCGAGCACCACTCTCGACATTATAGGCTAGCTTCACACTTGATCAACCAAATCAATTTTTAAGGTGCAACAACTCACAAGAAGGTAGCTTTATCGAACCTATAAACTGTCTAACTCCGATCACACTCTAACGAACTAGTGGATCTCGAATCCACTATCTCCAGGAAATGCCCTTAAAAAGGCGATGATACTTCTCAACTTTCAACGAGACTCCTTTTAAGCAAACAAAGATTCCTCCAACCAACGTGCATCCTTTGATCGATTTTGAAAGCGGGTTATCCATACCCTCAAAACAACCGTTATTCATGCATAACGATGAAAATTCCTTGCCACAACTTGTACAACATATCCAAAGGCTTCGGAAAAACTACAAAATGCAACGAGAAGCCATTCAAGTGGTGGAAGGGGGACACATCCTTAACTCTGATATCATTCAACTAACTCACATCTTAACAATTTGGGGAAACCTTACCCCCAGAATCATTCCCATGAGTGGTTCAACACTTAACTCGGTTAACACAACCACGATCGTAACTATCTTAGTGTCACAACATTGAACGTACAATCATGATTCCAGTTTTAAGGAGTACGAACTTAATTTAAGGGCTTGTATTCACAAGACACCTTACTAAAACACCTATACCACCCTGAGGTTTTCTAGAATTGGCTAAACCTAAGCTCTTATACCACTAAATGTAACACCCTAAACCCGATGTCACATTTGGTTCTTAAGCCTTACTCGTTTTCATAAAATTTCTCGACTTGGTTTAGCCCAATAAGGTATTTTCTGAAAACATTTAAAGCCAACAGTTTAAAACATGGAAAAATAGTCAAAACGTTACAAATGAGCTCCAATTAAAATATTTGTACATCTAATTTGATTAATACAATTTTAAAAAAATAATAATTACAGACTCCATCACGCAAGGTCCCATGAATACATAACTCACTAAACACAAGTACCGTACTCTGAAAATCACCACATGTTGGAATATCGTACTAATAGTGCTCCTTGATCCCACGATCCGACAATCAACCCACGCACAGAAACAACAATTCCGAGCATTGAGCTTACAAAGCCCAATGGTACACATCTACTCTACTATACTTTATACTAATCATAAACATAAGAACGCAAGCTAGTACGAGCAATAAGTAGATATAAATAAGCATGTGGTGCTACCAAAAGTCGCCTAAATACATGTTCTCATCAAAGCAATCATCATACATGGCACACAAGGCCCAACAATGCTCATAACATGGCAATATAACATTATATGAATTTGGTGCTACCTTTAGCCTCCTAAACATATAACAACAACAAGTAAACATGGCTTCTTATAGCATAAGCCTTTAATCACAATATATATAAGAGTGGCGCCTGCTTCTAAAAAGCATCAGGATCATACACTCCGAGTAAGGCCCGCGACCACTAAGCATCAAGATCATACACTCGTAGAGGCGAGGCTTGCTTCCACAAAGCATCGGGATCCTACACCCAAGCTTAAGATCTCTCATCAAGCATCTTTGAATGAGGCTCGCATCTACAAAGCATTGAGATCCTACATCTGAATATCTTCAACCATGGTGTTGCAACACACTCTTTCTCTCACTGGGTATCCAGATCCCACCAAACAATAGTAACTCAACCATCTAGATGTCCATATCAGCATATACTAATGACACATCCACCACACAGTACACAACATCACACGATCCATCAAGGATCTTTGCGGTTGCTATTACCATCAAGTCACCCAAGACATTACCAAGTTAATACATTATGAAAGAGTACATTAAGCATCCTCATTAATTATTTCCATTAATCCATATTATCACTTTAATATCCCATGTCATTTTCCTTATTTATATTAGCATTATAGATTTTTCTGTTTAACGGGTACCGATACTAGAACACGAGTATCGATAAGATATCATTGGGTACTGGTACTCACACGCGTACCAATACTAATACAACTTGTAGGAAATCCTTAAATTCCATAAGTACTTGTATCTGTCGATCCGTACCGATACGGTCCCCAATCGCGTATCAGTATGTCCAAAGCTCGTACCGATACCCTACTCACGGGTTCGTACCATTTCCTTGAATTTCAAGTTTACAATACTTTATTCATTCCCTAAAGCTTATTGAAGTCATTAGAGTTTGTTTACTAACTCATTTATTCAATTAATATTAATTATCGGCTTCATAATTAATTATTCAAATATTACCATTATTTATCCCTTACACACAATTTCCATTGAATACATCACAATCTCTAAAGCCTACACAGTCTTTATCCATTCGAACACAAAAACAACGCATCACAATTATCAATCAATCAAACAATCATCAAGTAATTATACAAGCATCTCAAATAACCCTACACAGTCTCTAAAGCCTCCTCGAGTCTCATCATATTCATAATATTATCATGCATCTCATAGATATATCAAGTCTCATGATACTAGTCTCACAACATGCTTATTCATCGTCTTCCTATCTTGCGAACGCTAACAAGAAAGCAATCACATTTATGACGCTCATGGAGCAATAAGAGTTCTAAGAGTACTAACCTTAAGTCAAACCGATAAATCCCTTTCCAAGCTCCTCCAAACATCTCTTTGATTCCAAACCTCGAATAAAACAAATACAAATACATAAGCTATTACACACTATCAAACTACTTTAGGGGATAAAATGTGTAAAAATAACTTACCGGGTTTGAATTTGGCAAAATAAACTATTCCAACAGACTCAGAATGTCAAGAAACCCCTAAGTAGGGTCTCCTAAAAAAGTCAATAGCTGGTTAATACCGGTTAATGGCCTGGTCAACAGCCGAGAGATTCGGTACGGCGTAGGCGCATGGCATGATGGTGTACCTACGGGGCATGCTTCAGTACGGGCGAGTGCATGTGCACCCGGGTGTACCTAATTCAGTGTGGCGTGGGTGCATGGGATAACTGTGCACCTGGTTACTGTTGTGCACGCCCACCTCGCGACATCACGTAGGGGCATGTGGGTTGCCCTTCAGCGGTTGGACGGCGATGACGACCTCTAGTCCTACTATCCCGACACTGATGAGTATGCTAGTGGCCTCAAATTCTGATTTTGGCCACCAGAATAACCCTGATTCAACTTCCCAAAACTTTTCTTCCCTCACCCCAACGAACAGTAGCGACGACGTCGATGTGGTGACTGCCGACCGACTCATCTCGGTAAGCTCTTTCCAACGGTGCCACCGATATCACGAATGAAGACTTGAACAACGGTAGATCAAAATTTAAAGTTCTCTCACCTTGTTTTTTTCTCCTACCTTTCTATTTTTCTTTCTCCATCAAATCATCTTCCCTTTTCCCCACGTACCGCCCATTTTATCCTTTTCCTCCCATCATTTAAATTTTAAACTCTCATCTCCTCAAATAAAAGATGATGACCATTTTAATAAAAGCCCAACACCACATTCTTCCTTTTTGCCACTAGGCCCAAATTAATTATTCTTAATTTAGACTCTCAACAAAAAGGCCCAATACCTGGGTCTGAGAGCTGATTCGTTTACCCAAAATTTGGGTCGTTATAAACATAATGTTATTGACGATTTTGCCCCAAAAATAGTTCAGTGACCAAAACTAAAAAGAAACAATAGTCGGTGACTAATGGTGTAGTTTAACCAATTATTTATCAAAAACACTTTTTTAAGGATAAATTAATGCCTTTATACACTTGATTTTAGGGGTGAGCATTCGATCCCAAGTTAAAATTTTTTGAGTTAGCCGAGCTGACAAGTACTATTTTATAACTCAAACATTAATTAAAAAAATCAAGTTGAATCATTTTTTTAATTTTTGTTAAAATTTAATTATAAATATTTATAATATTATGGTAATAATCAGTTCCAATTTAAATGGTTTTCTATAATCATATACGATATACTATATATTTCTTCATATTTGTTGATATGTGATGTACATATATATGAAGTTCGAATTTGAAAACTAATCAACTAATTACTAAAAATTCGAGTTATTTGAAGTTCCATTTTATAACTCAAACTTTATTTGATTTTTCTAAGTCGATTCGAGTTTATAAAATTACGATTCGATTTGAAAATTTTGATTTTTTAGTCGAGTTTTGTTTACCTCCAACTCATTCAGTACTTTTCTGAAGGCTTAATCGTCAAATAAGTCTCCAAACTATACCATTTTTCCAATTAGGTGCCTGAACTATTTTTTGGTAGGTGTTGCACGTTTCATTCTGTAACTCAAATAAGGTTTTTCCGTCAACCATCGTTAACTTTTTCTTGTTATCCAATTATATACAGCCACGTGGCATTTTTTAATTTTATTTTTAAAAATCATAAAATGTTTTCATTTTCTTAAAAAACAAACAAAATTTCTAAAATCCCAAAATCTCTAACCCTAAATCCCCAAATCTCCCCCTTCGACCGTCGATCAATCACCACTGGCCACCCATCCGTTCGTTAGACCCCCAAAATAGTGGATTGGTAATGGTGGTCAATAATGACGAGGGATTTGAGATTATGGATTTAAGATTTGGGTTACTGAGAATTTGGGGAATATAGGGATTTAGGACGATGACAAGGGGTTGGTGGGTGGCGATCGACGGTGGCCGAACATTGGGAGTTGAGATTTTGGGAATTAGAAAATTGGGGATATTTTTGAAGAATATTAAAGTTTTGAGGGGATTATAAAAATTAATGATTTTTTCATTTTTTAAATAAAAATTAACTGAAAAGTAATACATATGTAATGTGTTTCATTTTCGTTGGATAACGAAATTTTTTTACGGTTGTAACGGAAAAAACTTTATTTGAATTAGAAATGAAACATTAGACACTTATTTAACCAAAATATAGTTTAGACACCTAACTTATAAAATAATATACTTTAAGTATTTATTTGACTGTTAAACCTTTTCTAAAAAGGAATGCCTGCTTCCAAATGTATATAATTTGGTTATGATGACGAATTTAAGATAAACTTCATGCAATAACCAAAATCTGAAAGTGATCATTGAAGGGGTATTGCGTATAGCTGGCATGGATCTGACAAGAGACGACAAAGAATTCGACTTCTATGAGCATCCAAGTTATTGAAAGCAATTTTGTTTGTAGCCTCCTGCAAATCCTCAATCATTTTAGCATTTTACAGATAAACCAAAAACTCCACGCCATTAATATCTCGTTGTTAGAGAAGTGGTTAAATCTTGTAAGTGTTTTGTTTTGGCATTTTAATCATGGTAATGTTATTGAAGTTGTTGTAAGATTAAAAATGTTAGTATGAGTTCGTATATGTTATAAAATGGCTTTGTTATGTATTGTTTTAGTATACGATGTTAGATGATTAAGGTTGTGGATCAGCTGTAGTGTGGATATTTTTGAACAATGGCATCTAAATTTTATTAAACACCATAAAAGATATTATAAATACAATGCATCAAAAAAAAGGACTAGTCCACTAAAAATCTCATACAAATGTGCAAAGAAAAGCAAACACTTTCATGGAGATTAGCATTCCATCAAAACCCCAAAACCTTCATGAATCTACTTGTTTCTAGTCAAATGAGACGCTTTATGGGATGAAAAAGGAGTGGTGAGCGAACCAAACTATCAGACAGATTGCTCCGCTACACAGTTCTGATTACATCAGCTAACAAACCATTAAACGAGTGGGGATCAATCTTTTCTATGACCACCGACAGAATCAAATCAGAAAATTAGCACCGTGAGAATCTCTATACGAGCACCAAATAACCGCTAAGGTATGCTGAAATCCTGCCAAATGATAGATGAAATGAACCACAAAAGCCAATGAAAAATGTGCCACAAAGGCAGAGAAAACGCGCGGCACAAGAGCAGAGATTCTTATTATAATTGATAAAACAAAACATGAAAGAACAAAAAAATAATGAAAATCGGTGAGCGACAACCAGTACTAAGACCGGTTGTCGACCGTTGGCCAAAAAATCAAAAGAAGAGAAAGATGCGGCGTGAGAATTTTTAGAGGGGAGAAAACTAGTTGTAATGAGGATTTTGAACAGTTTGGGATAAACTTAAAATTTTTAAAAACATTTTAAGGTTTAATTAAAAAAATAATTTAAAGTGTAATTAAGATTTTAAAAATAACTTAATGAGAACTTTTAAAAGTTTCAATATAAATCTTAATAAAAAAATATTTAAAAACTTTATAAACTTAATAAGATTTGCTTTTTTGAAATTCGAATGGCCAAATTAAAAAACTTTCATTTTTTAGGGATTAAATGCTGATTTTCAAAAATTGAGGGACACATGTCACCGTCCGTCACTAATCGTTCCATTACGTTGGTTACTAAATAATTGTTGAATATTTTTTGATTAAATCTAGAGGTATTACATTCACATGTTGTGATTTGAACCCATAGAAGATGAGATTATATGAGCATCTTTAGCCGATAGATAAATTAGTGGATCTCAATATTTATTTAATATATTATATGCGACGTATGTTATTTTGTCATTCTCGTTAAATAACAATCTATGTTATAATTTTTGCTTATATCACAAATAAGTGTTTAAAGTGTATAAACTTTTCATTTAAGTACATAAAGTATTTTTTGGTCAAAATAATTATCTAAAATATACTTTTTTGGGTAAAATAGGTATATAAAGTATTTTTTTCGTTAAAGTAGGTACCTAAAGTATATTTTTTTCTTTCAAAATAGGTACTTAATGTATTTTTTTAATCAATGTCACATGTCAACTCCTAGGAACCTAGATGAAAAAAAATATACTCCAGGTACCTATTTTTGACCAAAAAGTACACTTTAGATACTTATTTTGATCAAAAAAATACTTTATGTACCTAATTGAAAAGTTGGTATACTTTAGGTACTTATTTTTAATATAAGCATATAATTTTTGAGCCAGGGACGGAGCCAAGATTTGGGGTTGGGGGCAAACTATAAATGTTTGAAAGTGGGAGGGGCAAATTTATAAATAAACTAATTTTTAAAAAAACTTAAATAGGGGGACAAAGGTGAAAAAAAATTCTTCGGGGACCCCATATAAATCCGTCCCTGTTTTGAACATTCAACATACAATATTTATACTACCCAAACTTCTCTCCAACGACCATATTAATTAAAACTATACCCAATCGACTCAATTTATGTTATAATTTTTTTTTTGACAAATCCTAATTCTAATCCTAGTCCTACCTAGAGTAGAGGGGAAGAAAGACTCTAGGAGAAGGAAGAGATGTTCCTAGTGGATTTAGAACCCATGACCTAATGAGGGAACAAAGATTGGCTAACTGGCCAAATTTGCATGGTCAATTTATGTTATAATTTCTTTTGAAACACAATTTATGTTATAATTAATTTAGCAATGCTATTAGATTTTGTATTTATTTTGTCATAGTCATGAAAAATGAAACGTAATCATGTCGCATAATTATGTTACGTTATTAGTTTCTAATAAATTGTTGAATGTATGGAATGTTTTTTTTAACAATGACATCCAGATTTTTAGTAAACACCATAAAAGATCTTATAAATAAAATATATCAAAAAGAGAGAAAAAGGACTAGACCACTAAAAATATCATACAAATATGCAAAGAAAAGCAAACAATTCCATGGATATTAGCATACCATCAAAATCCAGAAACCTTTGCGAATTTCCTTATCTCTTTCCAATCAAGATGCTTATGGGATGAAAAAGGAGTGATGATCGAAATAAACTATCCGACAGATTACTCCGCTACATAGTCCTGATTACATCGGCTAACAAACCATCAAACGTGTGGGGATCAATCTTTTCTATGACCACCGATAAAATCAAATTATAAACTAGGACCGTGAAGATCTTTATACGAGCACGAAACGACCGCTAAGGTATGCTGAAGTCGTGTCAAACGACAGATGAAACGAACCACAAAAGCCAATGAAAAGCATGCCACAAAGGCAGAGGAAACGTGTACCACAAGAGCAGAGATTCTTATTAAAAATTAAAAAACTCCCAAAAATAGATTATGGAAATGTAACACCCCGATCCTAATTCAGATCCGAAGTATTAAAATTAAGTTTACAAAATAGGAGCTCAAAGTTTCCAATTTAAAACCATAAGTTTGACCATCAATTAAAAACATTAAACGTTCATAAATCCATGACGTTAAAGAAGTATTAAAATTAAGTTTACAAAATATGAGCTCCAAGTTTAAAACACCGTATACCCAAAATAATATTTCAAATGGAGTTACAGACTCAACAGTGGTAAGGTCCTATGAATACATTAGCCCAAACTAGAATAACAAGTATTTTGAACCTCTGAACTAGATGCAGAAACTGATCTCTCATCTCATCCATGTGAACCTCACTGATGTACTTCTTCCTGAACTCATCCAAGAAGACATCTCATGTCGGGAGTGCAAGCTGTAGCCCCAAATCAACAGTCTCCCACCACTCATGTGCATTGCCCTTAAGAAGGGAGACAATGCAATCGCAGTCATCCTCTGAACTCTCTCTCATCCGTCTCAAAATCCTCTGAGTGTCTCTTAACCACTAGTCAGCCTTGATCGGGTAATCTTTACCTAGTCCTTCAAAATCTTTTGGCCCAAAAAGGTGAAGCCTCTCAACAGGGGTCTTGCGAGGCGTCTCAGATTACCTCGGGATAGCTTGCACTACTTGCAAGAGATCAGAGGTAAAATCATGTCGGTGGCTCATCCCACCACTTTCGGTACCTCCTGGAAGGCTTGTGTCCTCAACCTCCAGGATAAACTCCTTACCGGATTCTTCCGCTTAGGAGACATGGGTCTCCTTACGACTTTTTTTGGTCGCGTTTGGCATCACCAATCATCAATCTTTTCTAAAACACAAGGAAACAAGGCAGTATCACCAGGATTCCCAGTCTTGGAAGAGTTCAACTTAACTTTAGGGGCTTGTATTCACTAGACACCTTACCACGACCTCTATACCACCATGGGATTTCCTAGAACCGGCTAAAACTAAGCTCTAGTACCATTATTGTAACACTTCAATCCTGATCCGAATTTGAAGTACTATATTCGGGTTACCCAAAATCGACCCATCAATTTTCCAATTTAAAACCATAATTTAGCCATCAATTAAAATCATTTAACATTTATAAATCCATGAAGGTAAATAAGTATTAAAATTAAGTTTACAAAATAGTAGCTCAAAGTTTAAAACATTGTATACCAAAAATAATATTTCAAATGGAGTTACAGACTCAATAGTGGTAAGGTCCTATGAATACATTAGCCCAAACTAAAATAAAAAGTATTGTACTCTAAAGCGAATGCGGTGCTGGGAAATTTTTGCCGATGTCCTCCTCCAAAGGGGTGACCTGTCAACCTACGCACAGAAAAACCACACATCTGCACGCTGAGCTAACAAAGCTTAGTGGTATATTTCTACTCTACCATAATTCTTTAATATCATAAAATAAGCATGCAAGATGAATATAGTCATGAAAGCATAGATAAGGCTTTGCTATCTATGAGTTATCATCTAGCCTACACTAGCTAGAGTTCTTAGGTCACCTATCTCAAGGTATCATTAAGCTTACAACAAGTCTTGCATGATTTCTACAAGTTTTGCCATACTCGAGCTCACACAACCTATCGAGTTAATACATGCCATACCTGGATCACTTAGCTATCGAGTTCATAAGCTATCATCTATAACATCCACACAACATACATATGCACATTCATACATCATCTACATAATGGCCAACGAAACCCTACTTTATCCGTACACACATAGCCATCGGGTTACCAATGTTTACATAGCCGTCGGGTTAGATGGACTATATCCGGATCACCATAGCCACAGACACGTCCTAGATGTACTTGGATCACATTAGCCACAAGTAGTCTTTACCTGAGGTTACTCCGCCTATTAGGTTACTCGAGCTCACTCAGCCTATCGAGTTAATACCTTATCCGAATCACCATAGCCACAAATAGGTTTTTAACTACACCCAGATAACTCAGCCCGTGGGTACGTTAGATGTACTTGATCAAACAGCCTAAAGTACACATCCCATTATGGAAGTACCATAGTACTGACTCTAGGACATTCAAATTCCTTTATGACAAACATAAGATAATACATGCTCCCCGAACATTCATACACCTCACTAAGAGGTAAGTGGCACCAAGCCAAGCCAAGCCATCAACATATGCCCCAAGGCATGACACTAACCATCACAGTTATATTGATGCATCATTTACTAAGCTATTCACGTTACTCTCATACATGAGGATTAAAACTCGATTTCTCAATTTTACTATTCATATTATCACATTGGAATCCCAATAGGCCTTAGTCCTTGAATTATAAGCTCCTTAAACTGAAAACGTAATTTCTAAGCAGATTGCCCATCAGGTATTGATACCCGATTATGGATACCGATACGGGTCTTTAGGTACCGATACCCAAATTGAGTGTACTAATACTCGATCTTTACAGGGAAGGGTTAACCATTGACCCTGTACCAGTACACAGTCCCCGCGTATCGATACTTGGGTTATGCAAAAAGTAGTTAAACTAACACTCTATACCGATATACGCGGCTGTGTACCGATACCCATTCGGTACCGATACGACCCCAAGTGTACTGGTATACAATTTAGCTACTGGAATTTATGAAGAATAGGGGGTACCGATACCCACTTAGGGCGTACCGATATGCCCTTTTAGTTTTGCTTGTTTTCATCGATAAGAACATAGAATATCGGTACGAGCTCTCTGCTTACCGATCTCAAAGCCTAGAAATGGCTTCCAAGGCTCAAGAAATCACTTCCCAAGCTTCCAAAACAAAATCCTTAACCCATTAACTCAATCCTACATCTTATGGGAGTTAATTAGAGTGGTTTGCTACCATTTTTACATATTATTAACGGTTTTTACACCAAAACTACATCTCCTTTAAAGGCTTTAAGCTACTTTAACACCAAAAACTAGCAACCTTAACCACAATATCAAGCAAGGCAATTACTTTAGGATATTCAAGAATCAAGGAGTCAGAGATGTATTAAACTTTAAGCAAAATCCTGAATCAAGCTCCCTAGCAAAGCCCTTCAACTTCTCTTTTGATCCAAGCATGATGAAACCCCCGAAAACATATTCTCATGCCATAACAACAAGAAAAATGAATCAAGACTTGAGGTAAACACTACGGATAAGCTTAGCTTCAAACTTTTAACCATAAACCTCAAGAAAAGCTTAAATCAAGCTTAAACCCCAAAAACCCATCAAGGGAAACTTACCTCTTTATCACCAAAATTATACTTTTCTTGAAGCTCTTGATGAGGAGAGCAACATACTCAAATCTTGGACCTTCAGTGGAAGAAATTATGCATAAAGGTGGGATCTTTAGTCTTTTAGAATGGTGTTTGGGTAGAGAGAAAATGGGAGTGTGTGTCAGAAAGAAGAAGAAGAAGATGAAAGAAAATGATATCATCTTGTCCCTTCCCCTTCTAATCCCACGTGATTCACCAAAATCCCAAGGGAAAAGTCGGCCATTATTTAAAAAGTGTAAAACCACATCATAAAACCTCCTATATTTACTCTTATTACAAAACGGTCACCACCCAAGCCTATAAATCCATTTCCTCATCCAAAAATCCTAAACTTGGCCCAATGGATCCAATTACTCCTGCCAACACAAAGGTTCATAACCTGGGTCAACGCCCAATTGTTAACTCAGAAATACGAGTCATTACAACTCTCTCAGCTTAAAAAAATTTGTCCTCGAAATTAAATGAAGGGAGAAGATACAACTAACTTAGATCCAACCATTTCCCAACAAAAAAACAACACTTACTTCGAACCTTAAAGCAGATCAACCAAGGATAACCTCAACAATGCTGTTAGACATCAACCTAACAAACTCACTTCAGATGAGTTTTATCTTGGTTAACAATACTCTCTACCATCACCCACCCTTCCAAAACCCTTGAACTAAAACCTCATCTGTGCCCTGAATGCGACACCTCTTTATAGGTATATTGCTAAGAACACTTCTTTGTCTAACACTCCCACCATGACCAAATGTTTTCAAGAATAAGCAAAACTCCAACAACCGAACTCTACCACCAATTTATCTTGAATTAACAACCTTTCTCTCCCGACTTGGCCAACTAAGATAGAACTTAGCACCTCACTTCACTAGAACTCACCCTAACTCGAACAAAAGCTAACTCATGACCATACGATTTCACCACTCGAGCCCCTTGATTATAAACAAAAACTATTATCGCTTATGAACTCTTACTAGAGATCAAAACTCACCCAACTATCCTTGAAGGTCTGAACATTATCATCCAATCCAACCACTTAATTCTAACGAATAGTTGTACTGAACCTCTATCAATCCCTCAAGGATTTTCTAATGGGTCATCTAACTAGATCTATTACAACAAAAGAATCCCGGTTACATGTAACAATAATCGATAACCCATGTTTTCGCTGCGTTACTCTAACAAAATTTACACTATTTACTATACATGACGATAGCCCGTCTCAAAGTTCGATAGAGCAACACTCAAATCATTGAACTCAAGATTATACAGACGCACTCATAAACCCAACCATTTCACGACTTATCTTAAGAGTACAAACATCACCTCAAATACAATCTTTATTACAATTTCTTATTAACCTTCAACATACGATACTTAAATTTTGAACGATCATACAAAAACCTTAAAACCATTCACCAAATACAAGATCATTAACCACGAGAAACGGGTAATGATGCTTCACCATCACTCATCCGTTCATGACACTAATGCCACCACTCTTCGCCATACCAACACAGGCATGTCCCAAAGTGAACTGCTTAGTGGTGACACCCGTACACACTCATCTTTACAAATGATTCCTCACTCCAAAATTTCAATCAATGCCACACCACAAGGTGATGGACACTAACACCGAACTCGACGTTACCTATATCATGGGTTCTAATCCACAATTAAGAGATAAGTTTATTTACTCCTCGAAGAGCATTCTCACATCCTCTTAAACATTCGTGACTCTAAAGCCTCGAACTCTCAATCCACGTATCTACTACGTGGGCTAAGAACATTTTTCAACTTACAAGGGCTCTCTTTGAGCTAACATTACAGGAGCACGACACTCCCGCTAGAGAGGTAATGGTTTCTCATATCCATTACCAACAACCTAATCCATTTTGAACACCAAAACTTTGAGACTCTTGCTCGAAAACCAAGGCATACATCAAACTCACACGATTAACCTACACCAAGGGTAATATATACCAACTAAGAAGAGTGTAAATCTAGAAAGTCTATGAGGACTATTACTCTCAATCCCCACTAACCACCCACGCCAAGAATATTACCTACAAGAATGTACAAACTGACGAACTAATCAATCCAACATCAACCTCTAGATCTTGCAACAACAATTATCCAACAAGAACAAAAACCATAATATGAACGAGAGATCAAATTTCCATCATTGTAATGATTAAAACCAAAACAAACACATGTACCTGACATATCATCGATGGTAAAGTAATTATTTCTAGCCTAAACAGTAGACTATATAACAATGGCTCGAGCGTCGACTCTAATGGTAGATCTCTCAAGACCTCTACCTTGATACCCAGACGATGCTCTAGCACCACTTTTCACATAACCCTGACTATGAAGGGAAAAAGTCAACCTCTAAGACTAAACTTGTGTATCGTCATCCATCACTGGGTAGTTGTCGACTTTTGCTAATACTTGGCAAATGATTGAATATTTAGAGTAAAAGTGTAAGAAAATAATGCCAAAGTGAGCCTTATGCATGCAAGTATACACGGTCAGCAAGTAATACAACAATAAGCTGAGTATCGGATCCATAGGGATTGACCAAGAACTTATTTGCTTATGTTTACATGTTTTGTAAAAAGTGTTTGAAATGATTGGGACTTTTGATTGAAAGATAGCAAAAACAAAGTAGTGAAAAATGAAAATAGTCTGGCAATGAATGTAACACCCTTACTAGTATTCCATATCCATTACTAATCAGAGTGTCACATAATGAATTGCTAACATTTCATATTAGTTATTTATTAGAAAATTTATAATTAATCAATTTTATCACTTATCGCGCAGTGTCAGTTTTCAAATTTATAATCAATTGAATTAATTCCAATTTCATGCAGCAACATAGCAGTTCATATCTATGATCTATAAAGAATATAGCTGCCTAAATTAAAAATCTAATTTAATACTCTATTTATTCTTTTCTATTAATTACCCGATTTTATACTAGTAATCCATTTAACCCTTTTAGTTTAAAATAACTACTCACCACTCATTATAAACATAAACTAGTTTATAAGCTATTACAAACTTTAACTAAACTAGTTTAATACCAGTTAATTTTAACATATACATGCCATCTAGTAATATCAAAATAGATAAAAAGATGTCATTACTGATATCGTGATTATACTCTTGTCTAGTAGGATGCCAGCTGCTCCTTACTTCGATTTCTGCTTTCTACCTACGTGTGAAAACCATCACACGCTAAGTATGCACTTAGTGAGGCAATAATAATATGCAATGCAATACAACATGACTATAATTAATATCATGTAACAATATTCATGCATCATGATCACTAGATATGTATCACCATCATGTTAATCATATATTAACATAATATAAACCATATATAAATTTCTTACCAATATACTTGCCATTTACATTGAGAGTTCATAAACACTTTCAATTGTTTATCAATTATTTACCAATAAACCATAGCCCAAATATAAACCTATGAGGACCCTGGGTACACGAGTCAAATATGCACCGAAGTGCTAATACACATAAGGTCGTGCCCACCATAATACACATAAAGTCGTGCCCACCATATACACTAAGTGTCTTTTATATACACTATAGTGCTAAACCGAATATGCAGCGTGCTGCTGGACTCTATGGCATGCTAACTATACCCTGTCCCTCAATGACATACTTGGGCATATATTCCATATTTATTTCATCCATGGCAATTTATATCAACATAATTTAACATCGGGCAGTTCATGCCCGGAATAACATTCATAATATAACATCATTTATAACTAGTGATTCATGCATTTATATTTAACTTTTGACATATTTAAAATATGTCAATCATATGCTCCATGACATAAATATAATAATAGTAAAATTTGGGTAGGCTCATCGCAAGCCATCCCAATGATGTATAAAACATCAATGTGTCATGATATGTATGCAGCTGCACCCACCTGATGCCTCACTAGTAAACCTTACTATCAATTTTAGCTTTACTCTTGAACTTTTTCCTTATCTTTAAGCTTGCTTATATTGCGATCTCGATCATGATCATGATCTACAAAAACATCATTTACTAACACATACAATTCAAATTATATGTTAGTATCATTATAACATAGGCGTATATTAGGAATAAAATTCTTAAAAATCTTTTCGATACTAATTCTAATTCACAACATCAATGTTAGCCTTAATACTTCAAAATAATACTTCAAACCCTTTACTATTCATATCCATCAATAATTCACAAAACATTTTCAAATCTTACAATTTAACGATGAAATGAACTCTTTAAGAATTCATCTCAATCTTTCCAAATTATTCGAAATGGTCCCCTTCCATTTAACTTCAAATTCAATCACTTAATAACATATTCAAGTATTCCAACAATACATTCAAGCTTAACACACTAACTTCTAGTCAATTTCCATTTCAATCCCATATTTCCTTTAATATGCTATTTGGTCCTCAACACTTTGTAAACTTCCAAAATGATCCAAATAACACTTCTAAATCTTGTAGAATCATTGCTACATCATTTATAGCCTTAGGGAATTTTTTTATAATTTTCCCAAATTCTTCCCTATAGGCCGAATATGAAGGGTCACCATATTCAATATTTCCAACTTGATTCAAGCATGAATTCCATTTCTAAGCATCATTTCCAAACTTCTACAATAATTCCCATATCAAAATCAATCCAAATTCAACTTCATATCAAAACTCTCACTTTGGTCAAATTGAAATTTAGCTACTTTCAAGTGTTTTCAATCATCATACAAGCATGGACATGATTCTATAAATCAACTACATCAAAATCCCATCTTAAATCATCATAATTAAATATCCCCTTCATCTATCCTATTCATGAAACTAAGGTTTTAAACAAGGAAAGTATGAATAATTAGTACCAAATGATAGAGAATTTCATGTATATCAATTTCATGTTTCATGCTTTCATCCAAAATCCTAATAATTTGGCTTGAAAATCAAAAATAAAATATCCCCTTACCTTAGGAAGAATTCACAGCAAGATGAAGAAAGATGGAGAAAATCTTAATTTTTCCACTTTGTTCAATTTAGTCCATTTGTCATTTATTTATAATAAACTAAAATAAAAATCTCCTTTAATTATAAAATGACTATTTTGCCCTTGTAATCCAGTGCCTTTCATCTTGCCACATGTCAAAATGTTCATCCCATGGTCAAAAATAAACCAAGAAGTTAGTGATTATCAACTTTGCCCTTGTAAAATTCTAAAATTACAATCTTGCCATATTTCATCCAACGGTTCATATTTAATATGGAAAAATCAACTTAAATCCAATGGCCCATGTTAAATTCTTCTAAATTAAGGCATGGAAAATACAATAGTAACCTTGCCTGATCTTTTGAAAAAATATCTCAATTCTTTGATTCAATTCGATTATATGGATTTTTCTCAAATTTAACTCTTTATAGCTTTTAACATAAATTCCGTACAAAAAATTTGAGTAACACGAAAACATCATTCTTGAGGGTAAACTATTCATTTACGGGAATAAAATACATAACTTTTGAAAATTACAATTTAGTCCCTAAACTTTTCCTAAGTTTATACTTTAGTCATCAAACTTTCATTTTATTCATTTTGGTCAGTACCCAAAATTTTGAGGTATTACAACGAAAGTTTTCAATTAAATGATGAGCATTGGCAAAGGATGCCTGGATTTCACGCTACTTATGCTAGCTTTTAATAGTATCCTACCTTGGTTTTATTTCCGAGCAGATTCATGGTAGTATTGCCTCTGTCGATGGCAAAACCCTAAGTTAACCACGATAAATCCCCTATATGTCTATAGTGAAGTTTCTTAGTAATTACCTCAATTAAGTTTCAATCCTTACTCCTAAGGGGTAGACTCACTTCCGAAGTAAGTTTATCTACTTGAACATCTTCTGTCGATGCTTTTCGCCTTAGTATCTAGCAACTGATCGTTGCCCCTTAAGTCTGTTAAGATATTAAGGTGCAATAAGCACACTATGCCAACTGTCGTATGGTAAGGGATTTGAGAAAATTAAGTACTAGCAGATAGAAAATAATGCCAAGGCATTTTAAATTATTAAAAACCAAACATAAAATTAGCATTCATCACAAAAATCCCCCAACCAACTGTAAAAGCATAGTTCATGGTCAAACCATGTTGCCTCTCAGTTCACCATGGTGCAGCCTCTCTTCCAATCCCCCTCATGTGGTGGCTTGAACTTCTTTAAATAGGCTTGCATGGAAACCCTAGGATAAGCTTTGGAGTTTGAATTTTGAATGCGCAAATGGATAAGATGTGGTATCCTCTTATCCCGATTTAAACACTAGGGCTGACGTGGACAGGGTTTAACGGCTACTTTGACTGATCATTGGACATCAATTCTTTGCCAGCCGAGCTTGGCATTATTTGGTCCATCTATGCCAACTGCTATTAGGCAATTCTCTTGCTTCTTTTCCTGCGATCTCTGCCAGCACCTCTATGCCATTCCTACCTGCTTGTGTCCTGCATCAAAACCAACAAAATAAACTTTCACACTAGCAACAAAATAGCTCCTAACTCCTTATGCAAATGCATGAATTTTAACAACTAAATACAAACACATCTACTTAAAGGCAAGCAAAAACATTGTGAAATAAGCATAAAAATCAGTACTTTTGAGGAGTTAACACACCCCTAAACCTAGCTTATTGCTTGTCCTCAAGTAATGCAACTAAAAGTCTATAAAAATAGAAAAACACCTCAAAAAAATCTCATGGTTCCCAACACCTGCTAGCTAGCAAAATATTATCCTAGGTCCATCCTCGGTTATTTAGTGCATCAATGCCAAGCAAGCAAGTAAATTCAAGTGCAACAAAATAGTTCTAGTCTAAGGTCATCCAGTGTATAAAAAGTGCGGGCAATATGCATCAAGTTTACTTAACTCCCTTAGCCAACTTTACTACACAAACTCAAAATTTTTATTTATATTTTTTTCTTTTTTCTTTATTTGCCAATGGTGTTTTTATGCTGACATTTAATTAGGGTCGCGTCATGTATTGTTTGGTGTAAGATATAAGAGGGAGCAAACCACGAATACCCGCATTAATATAGATTACATCACTAAGCTAACACATTACACTCATACCCTAGAGTTATGTTGGCTTGAGAACTAATAGGGAGCAAACCACGAAGAACCAAGTTAATTATTTTCCCTAAGGCAAATGAGTGTTCTAAATTTTTTTTAGCTTTTTGCAAAACATTGTTGCCTTATTCTTTCTTTCAACCATAGTATTTTGTCTCTATTTTTTTCCTGAATTTAGTATTAAGCGAACCTAAGTTTATTTCGCATACTAGATACATTCCGCGCGTAGAGTGAAACTAAATTTCCCTAAACTAGATTTCAACTACCAAGCTACATGGCAATGCTAACCTACTAGCATAGAAGTTCTAAATTCCAATTTCTTCATCAGACATATAATCTAGCACAACTTCTCCTAAACTAGCAGTGTTGGTAACGAGTATAAAACTAACCGATGCAATTTTTTTGCAGTTTGGTATGCATGTGTTAAATCCTACATGGAAAACATAATGCAAACTGAAATATAAACATTAACGTCATGGCAATAAATGTAAGGTAACCCACACCCCCAAACCTATGTTGTGCATTGTCCTCAATGTATGAAAACAGCACATGTATACAAATAAAATTTAAAATGCATAAACATGTGAATGAAAATGAAATGAAATGCAAGGAGTTTAAGAGGATGAAGATTCCCCTTCGAAGGGTTCTGGCCATGAAACGCGTGTTTTCCTTTTGATAAAGCTCATTCAACTAGGAGCCATACGCTTCTTTCGCTTAAGGTTGGGCTTTGATACGGCTGTGGAAGCTCTAAGGTCGTGGAGAACTTCCTCAACGATCTTCACCATCTCAGAGGCAGCCGAGACATCAGTGGCAGTAGATGAGGCAGGTGCTGTAGACGTGGCAGGATTTTTGGCTTGGCTTTGAATTCCTTCATCTTCAGATTCAGGTGGTGTATCGTTCTGACGAATTCAACTTGTACTGGAGAAACTAGAACGTTGGCATCAAATTGTGTCAGAGTATGTCCAGATTGAGGATTGGCTGACATGTCATCCTTGGTAAGGAGGTTGGCAGGGATCTTAGGGAACACTGGCAACGTATGTGTAGATATGCCTTTAAGTGTTTGCTTCATGGCACAGTCCTTGGCATGAACATACTGCCAGAACATAGAGTTCTACTCCTCAACTTTCTCTATCTTTTAGAGGATGATCTCCAAGCATTGGTAGATCTGGGAAAGAATTTCCATTGATCTAGCTGACATCGGAGTCACAGGTTCTGCCTTTCATGCCTCTGCCTTTGCCTTTGCCTTTGGCACAGACTCGATAATCATTTGCTTGCCTTTCTCCCTTGCCTCTGTGGTAGTCAATTGTCTCCACAGAGTAGGAGTTATGGTGGTCCCCTTACACTTTTGAATGTTATCTAAATCGATCTATGGCATGTTATGTTGCATGCAAACGGTAGAAATTAGAGAGGGAAAAAGTAAACTTCTATTGCTCTTACCAGTACACTTAAAAATCTTTTTGATGGTAAGCCATCCAACATTAATCTTGTAGCCAGTCATGATAGAGTGCAGTAGTGCAATTTTTTCCTTCGAAACTGTCTCATTGTAGATAGTCGGCATCAGGTTTGCCTTCAAGAAGTGATTCTAACCCCGTGGTTAAGACTTTAATGCCAACCGTTTCACAGTCTGATATCCTTTTGATGACATGTTCCATTAGGATTCAGCCTCACACAGTTTCTTCAATATCGTCTTTCTCTTAGCATTGTCCAAAGATTCTGAAAACTTGGTGTGTTCGTCCTTTATTCCATCCAAAAAAACATATCATTTATATAACCTTCATCAAAATGAACACAATTATCTTGCACCATCAAGAAAGGTGAGTCTTTGGTCGTAAGATGAGAATAGAATTCTTGAACGACGTTGGCATGGACTTCCCCTGGTGGTTGTCAGAATTTCTCCCACTTATGCTTCTTTATCACCTTGACAAACTCTGGGGAATAGCCCAAGTTGGGTTCATTCTTGAACTTGAAGCCCTTCTCATAGCAGAAGGTTCTTGTTGCGAAATTCTCCTCATACTTTTTGTGAATCTCTTTATTGAAAAAGATCTTGAAGGGTGTTGAAAAAGACGCCATGAAAAACTTTTGAAAATTCTGATGGTTCTTTCAAAGAAAGGGAAGTAAATCTTACTTTTCTCTCTTGATAAAGACATTAGAAGGAATAGTGAAAATTTAGCTAATAATTGGTTATGGTTTAAGTAGATGAATGGGTAAAACGATTGAGTATTTTAAATGGTGTTTTCAATTTGGCCGGCTGAGCAGGGATAATGATAAGGGTTTAGCATGTTTGGGGAAGATAAACATTGATGTGATAAGGGGTAAAGTGATAAGACGGCGCAGGGAAGATAAGGTGATTAGGTTAAAATTTGAGTTTTAACTTTTCACCTTGGGCGGCTAGGGTCAAATTCAATACTTAGCAAAAAATTTTCATCTCTCTTAGGCCGAGCTTCATCAAGCCTTGGGCGGCTAAGATAAATCTCCTCTCCAAATTTTTCTTATCGCCCCATCCCAATCCTCTTCCTTAGCATTATGCCCGGCAACAAATTTCTCTATCCACTCAATAAAAACTTTCAACGCAACAAAAGGAAGATAAAAACTAAAAAATAAGGAAAATGAATGAAAAATAACTAAAATAAAAACATCTAACATAATATATACAAAAACCAAACTATGGTGATGACGTTCACGGAACCTCTGCCAAGCGGGTAACCTCCTTGGCATCATTTTGAGTGCCTTCCAAATAGTGTTTCAATCTTTGGCCGTTTACTTTGAAAATTGTTCCTATTTTCAAATCCTTGATATCTACTGCTCCATGAGCATATGGTTTCACAACTTCAAAGGGTCATGACCATCTAGACTTGAGCTTACCTAGAAACAACTTTAGCCTCGAGTTAAATAACAAGACATGTTGGCCTACCTCAAATTACCTTGGAAATATCCTGTTGTCAAGCCATCTTTTTGTTCTTTCTTTGTAGAGTCTGGCATTCTCAAAAGCTTGCATTCTGAATTCCTCTAGTTCGTTTATGTCCAATAAGCATTTTGCACCAGTAGCTCTCCACTCCATGTTGAGCTTTCTAATTGCCCAATAAGCTCTATACTCTAATTCCACTGGCAAGTGACATGTCGTCCCAAACACGAGCCTATAAGGAGAAGTTCCCAATGGAGTCTTAAAGGCTGTTCTGTAAGCCCACAAGGAATTATCTAGCCTCAAAGACCATTCCTTCCTCGTTGGATTCACAATTTTTTTCCATAATATTCATGATTTCGTTGTTTGAGATCTCTGCTTGGCCATTTGTTTGGGGATGGTAAGCCGTAGCAATACGTTGTTGGATTCTGTACCTGCATAGAGCTCTATAGATTAAATTGCACTTAAAATGTGTACCCTCATCATGAATGATGGCTCTGGGGTACCGAATCTAGTGAATATGTTCTTATGCAGGAACTTGGCAACAATCTTGGCATCATTCATTGGTAGTGCG